>CM021103.1:676567055-677878707 GCA_007115665.2 Sequoiadendron giganteum | reverse complement strand
GATTTTGAATTGGTGGTGAACCAAATCTGAGGGCTCTCTACTGCAAAGAATGTTCGTGTGCGATCATACCGGCGTAGAGTCTGGGACCTGATTGAGGGCTTTGAGGCATTCAATATTCAAGCTGTACCCAAAGAGAAAAACTCTGAAGCTGACCGAATGACAACTGTCGGATCTCAGTTTGAACCAGCTTTTGAGTTGATTAATAACAGACACTCAGTGCGAGTGATCATGCGGCCTGCGGTCTCGAACAATGATGAAGATTGGTAGGTTTTTGATAGTGATACTCACATCGCATCATTTCTCCAGTTGTCCGAAGAATTTGCCAATCAACTACAGCCAAAGATTGTTGAGGCCTATGGAGATCAATTAATCCAATTAAAATCAAACAAGCATCCCAGGGGTTTAGTCACTCTCGAGAGTCTGTCTGATTCTGATGATGTAATGAAAGACAAAAGAAAGCTTGAAGCTGACAAAGGCGACTATACCGATTTGCATATCGAAGAAGATAAAAAGCTCAAGGTTGGAAAAGGCATCCCGGAGAAAAATAAAGAAAGGTTGAAACACTTTTGCGAAGAGTATCCAAGTGTAGTAGCATGGTCGTATGATGATCTTAAGAGATATGATCCTGGGATTATCCAACATACCATTGAGCTACTAGAATGGGCAAAAACCTGTGCGTCAGAGGCATAGGCTAGTCAATCAAAAGATCAAGTCACTCATGTCACATGAATTACACAAGTTGATTGCATCTCGAATAGTGTTTCAGATCAAACACAACACTTGGGTGTCTAACCTAGTGCCGGTCCGGAAGAAGAACGGTGACATACGCCTATGGGTTGACTTTCGAGACCTGAATAGAGCGTCCCTAAAGGACCATTACCCCTTGCCTTCAATGGGGGTAATTCTACAAAAAGTTGCTGGTTCTGAAATGTTTTCAATGCTGGATGATTTCTCCGGTTATAATCAGATCCATGTGAGAAACGAGGACCAACACAAAACAACATTTACTACCAAGTGGGGTACATATGCTTATGCTAAAATGCCTTTCAAGCTTTCAAATGCCGGAGCCACTTTCCAATGACTGTGATTTCAAAATCAGTTGAGGATCATTTTGATCATCTCGAGCTTGTCTTCCAGAAATGCCAAGAGTTTGAGATTTCTGTAAACTCGAAAAAATGTGTGTTTGGGGTCTCGCAGGGGAAGTTGTTAGGCTATGTTGTTTCAAAGGAGGGTTTCACCATTGATCCAGAGAGAGTTAAAGCAATCATGGAACTCCCTCTACCTGACAACAAAAAGGGAGTTCAATATTTTTTGGGCAAGGTTAATTTCATTGGCCAGTTCATTGCGGACTTTGCAGGGATTGTTCGACCTATCACCTCGATGCTGAAAAAGGACCAGACTTTCAAATGGACAATTAAAGCTAGAAAATCTTTCGAACTAATAAAAGAGGTTATCTCTTTCGCTCCTGTATTGATTAATTCGGATTTGTCAAAAGATTTCATTATGTACGTCTTTGGTAGTGGCAACAATATCACCACTGTGCTAATGCAAAAGGAAAATGAAGGAAAAAGAGAATCACCCATTGCCTTTTATTCATACACCCTGAAAGAAGATGAGGTGAAATATAATTTTATAGAGAAGCAAATTTTTGCTATCGTAAAGGGGCTGAAGAAGTTCCGACATCTTATATCATGCAACAAGGTGATTGTTTGCATGCTGCACCCTAGTGTGCGGGAATACATTATGGAAGGAGAAATCACCGAGAAGCGGGCTAACTAGATAACTAAGATCTTGGAGTATGCTGTTGAAATTAAGCCAGTTAAGATTGTCAAAGGAAAGGGACTGTGTGAGTAATTAGCTGAAAACAATGAACCAGTTGCTGAGTTCAAAGTTTCGGAACCGTGCTACTGAATGAAGAAAGCTCCGAGGATGATTGGCTGGAGGCCAGGATAAAATTTATGCAAACCAGAAGGTATCCGACCAATCTCCCATCATTCAAGAGACATTTTTATCGATTGAAAAATAATGGTTATGTTCTCTCAGAGGGAGTTCTTTTCAAAAGAAATTTCAATGGTATCCTGTTAAGATGTGTAACTGAAGAGCAAGCAAAAATAATATTGGAACAGTATCACAGTGGCCCGGTCGGAGGGCATCTTTCAACAAGAACCACTGCAATCAAAATCATATGTGCTGGTTATTTTTGGTTGATGTTATTCAATGATTCATATTCATTGGTGAAGTCTTGCAGTGAATGTTAGTTTTTTGTTGGAAAAAGTAAAAATGTTGCTATGCCACTGAAACCAATAGTGGTGGAAGAGCCTTTTGCTCAATGGGGTCTTGACGTCATTGGCATGATTAATCCATTTTCATCAGCCGAACATAGGTGGATTTTAACGGCAACTGAATACTTCACCAGATGGGTAGAGGCTGTACCATTAAAAAATGCAATGTAGTAGAAAATTGTGAACTTCTTGGAGGAAATGGTGGCCAGGTTCGGCCCAACAAAGACAATCATATTTGATAATGCTAAAGCTTTTCTTGGCTCCAAAATGAGCCAATTTGCATTAAAATATGGAGTTTTCTTAAAAACCTCTTCTAACTATTACCCACAGGGGAATGGCCTCGTTGAATCCATGGACAAAATCCTCATTAGGTTGATTAAAATAATAGGCTCAGAACTCCAAAGGGAGTGGCATAAACACCTCCAGACAACACTATGGGTAGACCGTATCATGCCCAAGTAGATATTGAAAATATCTCCTTACGAGATGGTGTATGGAAAGGAGGCATTGCCCATTTCTATGGAAATCCCTGCTATCCAATTACTCAAATATCTTGAAATTGAGCAAAATGGAGCTATGGAGGTACAATTTTATGAGTTACTTGAGGTTTAAGAGAAAAGAGAGCATGCTCTCGAGGCAATGAACAACCGCCAACAGGTGGTGAAGAGGTGGTTTGATAAGAAGACATCTACCCAAGGGCTACAATGTGGGGACTTGGTGCTCAAGTTTAATGAGTGCGGAGCAAAGCCCGACCAACATGGCAAGTTCGATAGTCTCTGGGAAGGGCCGTTCAGGATCATCCAGTGCAAACAATATAACTCATTTGAGTTAGAGACCATGGAAGGTGAAGCTTTGGGTATTCCAGTTAATGGAATACACCTTAAAAAATTCAATTGATTCAACTTATGCAGTAAGTTTGTAAATATGTAAATATTTTTCCTGCTTTATTAGTTTGGGGTTTTTCTCAGTGCTTTTTAGAATAACAACCACAGTAGTGCAAAATTGAAATAAAATGAAGAAAGAGCTAGATGTGGAAAATTTTCATATTATATTATTTCTGGGAGCATTTACATTTTATATACATATTAATCAGCAAGGCCCTTGGCCATGTTTCAAAATAAAATAAAATATATATTTGTTGATAGTATGGTGGAATTTGTAAAAAACAAAAAAAATAAAAAATAAAATAGACATATTTTTCACATTTTCTTCAAGTAGTAGAGGGTCCAGCAGCAGCAGGTGGCGCATGATGAGGAAACACCATCCTCTCAAATTCCTCGTACCATTGCACGTTTCGGAAAGGTTCAATATTATGCATTCTCATGAGGAAGTGGCAGGTGACGCGAACCTTGCGGTAGTGTTCCTCATGCGTTTTGAACTCAAATCCACGCAGAAAGGGCCTAGTTGGTACAGATCATCCTTCCTTGAGCAACCGACACAAATTACGAACAGACAAAACCCCACGATAAAATTTAGCAACTCGCACCATGTTCTCCAATCCCCCGAGGTAGCGTCGGGGAAATACCCGCTTAGTTAGGTTCAAAAAATCTCGCTTGGAGACGCCAATGTCCAATAGAGAAGCTACAAAGTGAGAATAGATGCTAGTGTTTACTCTGTACTGGTCCTCGTACTCTACACAATCCTTGCCTAGCACCCATTTAATAAATTTCACATATAACACGTTTTTTACACCTATTATGCATTTTAAACACTTACACTTAATCTTTCCTAGAAAAGTGGCTTGGATCTTTTTGCAGACTAGTCTAATTGGCGTTTCCATATCTACTTGTACTCTAGCCTAATGATAGATTGCTAAAGATGTACTAGGGCCTAATTGCTAAGAATTCTAAGAGCAAATGTGGATTAGCAAGGATGCCAAGGGTCCTATTTATAGATGGTTAGGGGCCTTCCTAATTAAGCAAGGTATGATTATGTCAGAAGCAAATGGTGTTGAGGAGCCTTGATAACCAGTATTGTGGCGTGTGAAATAATGGAGATAATCATGTACGGTTGCAACTTGCTCAGTTCGAGCATTTAAAGGAGAGCTTAAGGGAGCCAGCTGTCAACACTTCGAAGAATGTTGTTGTCATGTTTAAATCAAATTAAATCTTTCAGGATGAGGCCGTTAGTTGATGCGCCCGATTACGATCAAGGAATCAATAAATGCAAAGTCTTGCAAAAGATATGGCAACATTGATTCAGTGCTTTTTCCAAGAAAAAATGAAGAGCCGCCGTATGAGAGGTCATATCTCTTAAATGTGTAGAGTTTTTGGTAGGTTTGTGATCTTTTCGCATGCTGGAAAAAGGGTTAGTGGTGCATGGCGTAACTAATGTGAAAAGATGGCATGTACCCTTGCTAAACCGATTTTCTCAAAAATAAAAAAGCAGGTTGAGCACCTTGCATAAATATATGGAGAGCATTTATTGTGTAATCTTGGCAAAGTGTGTAACCATCTAAATCATTTGCAAAGAAGAGAAATTTTTTCGAAAGGTAAGTTGCAGAGTTTGCAGAATCCTTTGAAGATAGAAGAAAATGAGTGAAATTACAAAAAGTTCAATGAAGAATGCTTGCACCTTGCATAAATATATACGCCCATGATTCCTATGCTACCCTAGGGATTCCAACAAAACCATCCTGGTCCTATACAAAGCCAACATACCAGAAAATATTAGGCCTGGTTTCTCCTAGAAAGTAGGCCTTGATATCAGAAGATTGGGATAATGTCCAAGATCCTGAATTATCTCAAAACCCCAAGAGCTTAAGGGAAGCTGCATGTGAAAAAATGAAGAACATTACAAATCCTTTTCATGGAAAATTGTGGAACTGTGGGATTCCCTAGTACATGGTTCCTCTGGTGCATCATTGTGCAGAGATTGTGGCGTCCTGCACGAAATGTTTCGATGCCCAAACGAGAGTCATAGAAGGCCAAAATTTCAGGGTCATAATCTGTCTCTAGGCCCTTCAAGATATGCTATGCATTCCTTTTAACTCCCTTGAGAATGTGGAATATTTTGATAATTCTAGACTTCAAAGTTACTGGAGGACGCTTCAGATGATGCAACAATTTTATAACACCGAGACAGGTCAACCATCAAATAATTCCGTCCCTCCTAGCTTCCCACTTGGTCTGGGTGATTTTAAGATAGGTTCGACCTCCATCTTCTCCATGTTGGCGTTGGTGTGTGGGTTTGATACAGATAGGGAAGTTTTCAACATCCAGATGAGTCTCAACTTTATGCTGAAAAAGAATGCCATGCCTCCGCTGATGGACTTCGCAAAAGCATAGTTGAAGGGATGTGCCGACAGTCGAGGGATTTTGAACTTGGTTCCAAGTTCAAGTATCCCTCTTTCTTAGTTTATATGATTTTGCATCAAAATATTGACTATTTCTAGTAGTTTATGCCCCTGGTAGCATTTGATGAACATGGCACGAGAAAGCCAGTCTCGATCTGGACTCCTATCCTTTCAAAAACTTTTGATTACTATGCGTTTTCAGATGCTTCCCTAGCTCCAAATTTGCGAGCTTTGGATCAAAATGGAGGCAGTATGTCTGCTGACTTGTCACATAGCCAAATATCGTGGATGAAGGGGCTTGTTCCACCTTGCGATTAGTTCTTCAGAACTAATTTCACCATGCTCTGTATGCAAGGTTTCATTTGGGAGTCTTTCTGACTCCCGCATTTTGTTTCTAATAGGGTACTGGCCCTCAATTTTTTTAGGCAGCTATACAACATTGAAAATGATTACTGGGGAGGGAAACATCTAACTTCCCATTTGACACTGCCAACCATGTTCGGCTCTATATCATTGGTAAAGAAGAAGAGCTTAAGGGTAAATAGCTTCGAGGTTTTATACTCTAAATTGGGTTACCTTGGGCTAATGGTCATTAGTGACACCTGGTGGTACAATCTGGAGGGAAATCTATTAGAGATTGGCATAAAGATTCCACACTAGCCTTAGCCATTTTGGGACCCTCGGAGAAATCCAGATGAGGGGAATGTGAGATTATACATCGGCTTGGAGTATAATATTCCTTCTAGCTTGGGTCAACCTCCTTGGCTAAATTTTTATCATATAATGGCGAAGGCCAACGCCAATCACAAAATAAATCAATTTTTATGCAGCCAATTGAACAAGCTCCGGTGGAAGCCTGGAAAAATTAAAGATTTGTAGAGGTATAGGGAGGAAATAAAAATGACTAACGAACTCTTCCAAGAGGTGGACTCATATGACACATTTGATGATATTTGGTGTCGTGAACATCCAGACAGTGAAGACTCTCCTAATCCTTCGGGTTCTGAGAAGTTCTATGAAGTGGAAAGTGCAGCTCCAGAGCATGGAGAAGAGGTAGCCTAGAGGGCTCCCATAGTTGAAAATGATCCTGCACAAGGAGTGACAGTCGGTGGACAAAAACCACAATAGGAGGACTCTTCAAATACACAGATGTCGGAGCCTACTAGATCCTCTAGTCGCGACGTGAAGAAGCCGAGAAGTTCCGGATGCCACCGAAAGGTTATTGTGGATCTGGAAAGTTCTCTGGAGGAGAAAAGGCCACGAACAAAGGAAGCTGGAAAAGGAGATGAGTCGTTGCGTGAAAAAGTGGTGGTACTTGTTGCTGGTCTACAGGAAGCCCATGTATGTTTTCCCCCTTCTTCCTTCTCTTCTATGTCTTTGGTCTCCTCTGTGCTTGCCCCTGCTACGTCTTTCACACTAGCTATTCCTATCATTGGGTACCCAGGGTAGACCAATATTTTTTCTCCTGGGGGTCCCTTTCCATCTCCTTCCTTTTCTCCCGCCCTTGAAACACAAATGGTTGCACGTCCTGGTCCTCTGACTCAGCAATTTGTATCCCCAAGACCCAACATGTCTGTAAGTGCTTCCTCGACCTTTCTTCCCTCCATGTTTTCGTCATCTCTGGGTAGTCAATTTATCCCACCTTTCTCCCTGACAACTATTACGAGGCCTACCAAATCTGCTGATACATTGAGCACACTGTCTTTCCCACTAGCAATTCCCCAAGAGTTCTCTTTTACTGGTGGGCTAGGTATTTCGCCCCAGGAATATTTTTTGCAGGTAGATGCAAATAAAAGTGCCCGGGTGAGCCGAATACAAAAATGAGAGAAAAGGATGCAGATAGACAAGCGAAGCCTCTTTTGCAAATAGTTTTCAACAAAGGTCAAAATTCGTTGATGTTTGCAAATATTACACCCAATGTGATCAAGCCGGTCGGGGAAATACTGCTGAGCGTTTATTCTGTTAATGCCATAGGGCTGGATTTGTAGCAAGCTCATCCATAGGATAAGATTTAACTAATGGAGCAAACTCAGAGGGTAGTAACTACCGACTTCCTCATGCTCAGTCACCAGACGAAGAAAAAGGATGAGCAAATGAAAGAGTTGAAGGGAAAGGTTGATATCTGGGTAAACAAGCATAAGGCCCATGAAGTCAAAATCAATCGACAGAGGAATGAAAAGAATGTTTTTGAAAACAATGTCAATGAGCTTCAAGCTTTGGGCGCGAAGGTTGTTTCGGTCCTATGAAAAGAGATTGATCAATGCCGAGTGATTGAGGTGGCCCTCCGTGATGAATTAAAGTAGGTGAATGATGGCCTGTAACAACTCTGATAAAGCACTAATGAGGAGGTAAATGAGATGAACGCCGCTTTGAAGCAAGAAACTGAGAAGTAGAGATAGGCCGAATTGGCCTTGGGAGAGAAGGAGAGAGAAATTTCTACTTTGAGGAGTCAGTTGTCCGTCCTAGAGAGAAGCATGGCAGAGTTGAGGGCGGAGCTGAGCAACAAAATTGCGGAATTGGATCTTTTGAGAGCCCAACCTTCTGCACCCCAAATGAACTCATTGGAGATTGCCAAGGAACTACATGCATCATACTGGGATAAGGTGAAAGGATTATGCCTTACATTGTAGCCCACTCTAAAATTTATGGTGTAGGCAACCAGTTTATGCGAGGTGGTTAGCAAAATGATGCAACAAGTGCAAGAGATCACTTTTGATAAAGTTCCAAAGGCTAGGCGATTATTGGGTAAATTATATACAACTTTTGATGAAGCATTGAGCGGTGTGAAAATCGAGGATTGAACAGCAGCGACCATGGGTGTAAATATTCTCATCTCTATGCACGAGGCTGTCCAACATGTGGGAGAGTGCATGGCCAAACTAACCCAGATTACTAGTGATATGCAGGCAAAATTTTCCCGCTTAACTCAACGAGGGCTTCCATCAACCTTCATCGTGGATCAAACGGTGGCAGGTATCGACCACATCATTGCAAGGATCGAGGAGAAGAAGTAGGATTTGTCTGTTTTCCAATCCTTTGATCAATCTCCGACGACCGAAAATATTGAAAACATAGTGCATGAGCTGGCACAACTCTTTTTCTAGCTTGAGTTGGAGGCAAAGGTATCTAGTGGATTTCCTTTTAAGGCAATAATTGATCTTAACATGGCACACGAAAATATGCGCACTCTCTCTATGCCATCAATTGAAGTCTGGACCGACCTTCAGACTGCCCTCTCTTAGCTGTGAGCAATTATGATGAAGTTAGACTAGTCTGCGAGACCAGAGTTTCTGGGGTTCTCCATTTCGTAGGCGGAATGCCCTCGTGAGTCGCCAAATTGTGAATGTTTATTCACGCACCGCGTTGCCTTCGCGATTTTATTTTCAGTTCATGGCTTCGCCTTTTCCGTATCACTCGTAGCTTCTCGACGTTGGAACACGTGGCTTCATATCAAAGCTTTTTGTTGGGCCGTATGGTTTTTCTTTTGTCGAGCTCCGTTTGCTTTATGCGTGGCACTCGCTTGACTCTTTTCGAGTTGGGTCCACACTACTTTTTCTTTTGTTGGGAGTTGGAACACGTGGCTTCCTGTTGGGGTTTTCTTTTGAGCTGTCTCACCTGTCTTTTTTTGGGCTTCATGTGTTCGACGTGTGGCACTTGTTCATGCATCCGTTATTTTGGGTGCGACACCTGTGCTTCAATTTTTGTTCTGTTGCCACGTGTTCCTTTTTGCTGCCACGTGTTCTCTTATGTTGCTGTGTAGTCCAGGTTTGTTTGTGGACGCGCTTGCTGGCGCAATGCCGGATGATCGTTTTGTTGGTGCTGGCTCGAGAAGATCTAGGTCGTTGATGGCTTCCCCATGGCACCTTTCTCATTGGGATTTCAGGCAGTGGGTTGGCTTATTTAAGCAACCCTTTTCCTCATTTTTGGGGTTGTTAGATAGATAAAAAATTCCTGAGCACTGGGAGTTAGCGTTTTATAATATTTTCTATTGAACTTGAACTTGCAAACTGTGCTAATCAATTCAGCTTCTCTGTTTTCATGCATTTAATAGGATATTAAACTGTGATTTCATTTCTTGAAGTATCTGAATGTCTATTTCAAGTTTTTGTAATCTTCATACAACTTAATAAAATGCAGATCATGTTGTTACTTTTCTGTGTTGGCCTGTGCTGTATTGGTTATGCTATGCAAATGAATTGATGTTCTTATAGTTGAAGTGTTTCTGAAGCATCTATTTGATAAACAACAATTACTATTCAAGCCTTTGTTTCAACATTGTGCTTAGTGAATTCTCTTATGATTTGGTGCATCGCCTTAGTTTAGGTTTGATTATTTCATGTTATCCTTCTTACCCTTTACCTCCCCCCATAAAAATGAAGAGCCAACTTTGATAAAACCCGAAGGTCACTTAGCTACGCGCACAGGTCCCACATTAGCTAAGTTTCCCATAAGGCTGCTGCCCTTGCAAATTTTTGCGTCAACATCTACCAACCAAAATATTATGAAGCATTATACAATCCTCCTCCAACTAGAGAACAAGCCACTCACAAGGATCCTTCCACCTAGCCACCTCCACCTACCCACATGGATAAAAATTCTTAAAATCACTCACCCTTGACCAAGCAACCTCCAAAAAGCATTGACATAGATTCACCAAATTAGGATACTAACACAAAATGGGGGATAAGCCATCCCAAGAATCAAACCAAAAGAGAGCCTCAACCCACCTATTACAAATCCAGAACATGCCCTCCTTGATCAGCGCAACCCCTTTCTTAAGCACTTCCCAAATCACAAAACCTTTCCCCACCAGAGGAAATTGGGGAAGCTCCTGCTCTTGTGAGATAAAATCCTAGCCAAAATATGATCCTGCTCCACACACCACCTCCAGTAAAGCATTGCAGCCAATGTTGACCCAAACTAAGTTGCCTGCCGCAATCCAAGACCCTTGAATTGCCTCGAGCGACACATAATATCCCACTTTACCAAGCTCCACATGGAAGAGGATAAGCTACCCGCCCATAGGAATTGTCTAGCCAAAGAGTCCAAATCCTTCACAAACCCAACTGGAGTCACCTGTAACATGCACTTATAAATAAGAAGAGCCTGTACCACAAACTTTAGCAGCTGAACACGACCAACAAAGGACAACCATCTATAAGTCCAATGATTAACCTTCGCACGAATCTTGTCCAGAATATTCTGCCACTAATCCTTGGGAAATATACCAACAAAGATAGGAATACCAAGATAAGTTAAAAGGAGAAAACCAATATGGAACCTCAAGATATGAGCAATCCTTTGTTGAATAAGCCTTGGAGTATTGAAGAATAAAATGGAAGATTTATCTTCATTAATCCTTTGACCATAAGCAACAAGGTAGATATCTAAAGCCTTGCAAAAATTCATAGCTTCCCTGATCTTAACCAAACCCATTATGGCAATATCATCCATAACTTGGAGGTGAGATTGAGGAGGAAAACCATTTCCTCACCTCCATCCCTAGATAAAACCCAACTCCACATTACGTTTCACCAGTCTCCCCGGGCCTTCTGCAAGAAGAAAAAATAAATAAGGAGAGAGAGGAGCCCCTCAATGAAGACCCCTAGAAGCACTAAAAAGAGGAGAAGGCTCACCATTTATCAACATTGAGAAAGAAGTGGAGGTAACACAACACATAATCCACTGGACCCACTCCTCAACAAAACCAAAAGAAATAAGAATTTTTCGCAAGAACGACCACTTCACTCTATCATTGGCCTTCACCATATCTAGCTTGATAAACATAGCCTTTTCTTTCAAGGATGCCATAAAATGAATGGTCTCAAAAGCAATGACCACCCTATCCAAAATTTGTTGATCCTCCACAAAACCACTCTATTCCTCAAAGATAAGCCCTCTTAGCGATCGCTTTAGCCTTTCAACAATCAGCTTGGAAATGATTTTATAAACCACATTACAAAGGGAAATGGGTCGAAATTGACTCAGATGATCCACCCCCTCACATTTGGGAATTAGAGCAAGGAATGTAGAGTTCAAAGCCCGCAACATATGCTTATTCCTTTGAGACTCAAAAACCACCTCCAAAAGGTCCAACTTAATGATATCCCAAAATTCTTGATAAAATTCAATCGAAAAACCATCAGGGCCCGATGCTTTCCTTCTCTTCATCTGAAAAACAAAAGCCTCTAATTCCTCCAACGATATATTTCTCAAAAGATTCTCATTCATATCCCTAGTGACCAAAGAGGGGATACAAGAAAGAACATGGTTTTCTTCTACCAAACCATCCTGAGAATCCTCTCTAAATGATGAAGCAAAAAACTGTGAACCTTCTCTTGACATATCTTGTAAAGAAGATAAATGCTCACCCTTTTCATTCAAAATAATAGGCATAGAATTACCATGTCTCATGGCCTTCATTGAGTTGAAGAATAAAGCGGCATTTTTATCTCCCTCCTATAACCACTCAACTCGAGCCTTATGTTTCCAATAAACTTCCTCACGCAACTCACACTCTTCCAAACCTTTGAAAGCCTTGGCCTCCTCCCTGAGTAAATCCTCAGAAAGACCAACCTCCCTTATCTCTTGAGTGATGACGTCTAAGTCAGCTTGAGCAACAACCTTAGCATGAAAAATATTGCCAAATCATTGCCTATTCCACTTTTTAAGTTGATATTTTACATATTGCAGCTGTTTCAAAAAAAGAATACGTAGCAGTGCCAAAAACAGGTCTTCCCCTCCTCCACCATTCTGCCACATGCACTTGGAAAGAAGAATATCTTAACCACATAGGCTGGAACTTGAAAGATGGGGACCTAGCAACACGAGCCAAAGTAGCAGATAACTTAATAGGCCAATGATCCGAACCCCTCCAGTCTAAATTCTCGGCGCAAGTAGACACCCATCCACCAACCTAGAAACAAGACACCAAGAAACGGTCAAGTCTCTTAGCAACACAACTCTCCCCCAATCTTTTTTTGTTCTAAGTAAACTGAATATTTTGAGGCTTAATGCCAAATAGATTCAATGCAAATATGTTATCATGAAAAAGGAAAGAAGAGGGCTCCAATCTTGCAATACCACCCTTCTCATCCAATTCAATAATGGCATTGAAATCACCTGCAATAATCCAAGGGAACAAAGGAGTAAGGCTTTGAATGAAATTAATATGAGACTACAATAACTGCTTACCAAGAAATTCAATAGGCACATAGATCTTTGAAAGAAGAATAGTTTCCCCCAACTCTAAACTTGAAGCAACCACAAAAATGGAAGACTTGGAGGACAACCACTAGAGAGGATGAATCTTCAATGGGTTCCACAGGAAAGCCACCCCCCTGTATTACCATGAGCCCCTATACATTAGCAACCGCCCCACCCCACAACTTAGGCAACAAACCAATCATACCTTCAACTGTTAACTTAGTCTCTTGTAAAAAAAGAACATTAAGAGATGAGTTCTCAACAAATCATGAACAAATTTTTGTTGACGGCCATTGTTCAAGCTCCTTACATTGCAAGAGAGGATGATGATTTTGGAGGGTTAGAAAAATGAGAATCTAGGGTCTTAAAAGACCTAGACTCCACCAAAGTCTCCCCCATCAAATTTATTTTTTCCAAATCCTTCTTTCTCCCAACTTTAAAAGACTTCTCAACAACCCCTTTATTTTGGTCTTTCTGAAGAATTCCCAACACAGGAGAAGCCTTACTGCCTTTTACCGATTCCAACCCCACTTTCACCACTGGAGTAGAGATCTCTCCCTCCCCCATCTTCATATCCACAAGAGTCTCAGACCCCCCGTGAACCACCAAACTCAGATTCGTTTCCATTTGCAAAGCCCCGGTCTCCTGAGAAGTTTGGTTGAAATTTGGAATAATTCCTTCTTGAACCCCTTTTGAAACACCCTGATTCAAAAACATCATTCCCGAGTTTACCTAATTTTGACTAAGATCATCCAAAACCTCAAATCTATTAAAGGTATCTCTTGCTTGGTGCTCCTTAAGAGTCCTCTTTTGACCTTGGTTTCTATTACGTGCCTTAGCAGGAATAAAACCCTCCACACTAAAATCCTCACTAGGAATAGGGTCGTTGCCTTTGTCAACCTTAGGAGGATTGCGAGGAGGCTGAGTAGCCTAAGACCCAAAAGATTTTGACTTCGAGCATCTCCTTTGTAGATGGCCATACTCATGATAAAGACGACACTAAAAGGGAAATGTCTCATAATCGAGCTGTTGCACCCAAGAGCATGAACCCATACAAATTTCAAAAGGATCTGGAAGAGGGTTATTTAAATCCATTTCAACATAAATGCGAGAAAAATTCATTACGTTTCTCTCTTGAGTTTGCTAAGAAGGACCCATCGGTTTCCCTAGCAGTGAAACAACTCGATGCAAAATGTCATTGCGCCAATATTCAACTGGAAATTTGGGGAGACGAACCCACACCAGAATCCGATTCGGAAGCTCCTACGAAGGATCAAAATCCGTATGCTAGGGTTTAATAAATAGACCAACCTAATTGTGGAAATAAGACCCACCTTCAAACACGCTATTGCGATCCGCCATGCAATTAAATGTCACTATAAAGTAATTATTTTCTAACAACATTATTTCCATCTGACCCTCTGGGGACCATATACAATGATCCCAGGATTCCAAAAATTGAAGTGAAATCCTCATTCCCAAAACTTTGCAAAGTAAATCATGTTTCGATAAATACTTGATATCCTCCACAATCTATTCAGGTTGAATGACCAACACCGACCTATCTTTGGTATGTTCCAGGAAACCATTTATCTTTGGTATGTGAGAACCACCAACCAGAACAAATCCTCCATTCCCTGCTTCATTTGAAAACAATTTGTTATCAAAAACCCTTGATGAATGATTTGGAGATGAGGCTCCAAACGTCGAATGAAAATCTAACAAAGATTGAGCACCCGATGTCTCTCCCATAGCCATAGCAGAAGTAGAAACAAACCCACTTATACCTCCACAAAAGTATACCATTTCTCCACCAAGACGAGCATACACAGAAAAACCAACATCAAATAAAATCCAAAGAGAACGTCCTTGCAAGCAGACAAACCCTGACCACCTCAAGATCCCCTATCCACTCGAGCCAATAATTCACCAGCAGGAGAAACAAATAGAGAAGATCAACAGAAAAAAAATTCCCCAAACACCATCCAAAACCCCACTCTCCCCAATCGACAAACACACTCCACACAAAACACAACAAGATAAAGGTGTTGGCAAAACAAGGATAGAAAACTAAGAGGGGGGGGGTGAATCAATTATTACCAAAATCAAACTTATACAACATTAACCAATCCTTATATCACATATCTGATAATTAACAGTGCAAGCATAAGAACAACAAATCAGAGACACATGAACACCAAGATTTTATACGTGGAAGCCCTGTTAGGGGAAAAACCACATTGGATGTTAGTCCAGAAGATTATATCATGTTAGAAGTATAATGAGGAATAAAAAGATAATGCACTTGCATTTAGGCACACTGCTCAAAGGGAAGGCTCACTGCCTTACATATAGTAATCAGATTAAATCCATCTGATGAATTTGAATTGATAAAATAGCTTTTGCAAAAGCCTGATTACAGTTCCAGTTAGGCACACAAAAATTCTTCAAACTCTTCCACACTCTGCTCTGAATGATCAGACCTTTATTCGCACTTGTACATCACTTGTACACTAGAGCACTTTTCATAAATGAGGAAAACAATCTTGTATATATATCCGCTACATGGATTTGCATCCGCTATTTAATCGACCACAAATATAGAATAAATTACAACTATCGGCCTTGATGCATGAATAAATTTCAATGCGTACCAACACAAGTCGATCATAACATAGTGAGGACCCAAAAAAATATCTCCAAACATGCCGAACAATAAAATATTAATCTTCAGGATCCGCAACACACTAACACCACAATGTCGGCCAAGAACATGAACACTCGGGCACATATCGGAAAAATATCTGATCACGAACACTCCAATCTCTATAAATGCACAACAAGGATAGAGTACGATTTGGAATCATCTATGAACATCGTAGGTACATGTGCAACACATGAGATTACCATAATTTCATCTGCTTCGACCAAGAACACCATCTACAGAAGCTGAATAACTATAGGCACATAGATCTTCATAACTTCCACTAAACTTCATTTGCACCTTTGAAACTTTCAGACAACATACTAGAAAGGTTCAACAACAAAAAAATTGAAGTGCACCTTCAGATCTTCAACACACATGGTTTTCCAACATTCTGACCTTCTCAGCGCCACTGGCTGCCTGTACTATATTTTTTACAATTTTTCTCAATCTCCTCGACATATACAACATTAAACAGATTAAAATGCTAATAGTGTTGACATAAATGACAACAATATATTAGCAACACAACCACAACATCCAACAATCTCCCCCTTTGGCATTGGGGGCAACACATGATGTGAAAAATAATACCATCAACCCAACTTACTCTTCTTCAACAATATCCCCCTGAGATTGTGCACTTTTTTTCTTGTTTCCTTCATTTCTCTTCTTTCCCATTTTTTCACATTGCTTCTCTCCCTCTTTGAAATCAACGGAAAAGGTACATATGCTTTGATTTCAATTTTGAAAACATCTGACTACTCCCCCTGAGTAGCAATCACCACAACATCAATCCAGAATATGATATGGCAATGAATTCACAAAATTATGCAAATACTTGCATCTTAGTTCTGATTAGGAGGGGAAATTAACCTTAACTTGCCTCTGAGGTACTCAAAAGTATCCTTAGGCAACATATTTGTAAAGATATTTGCAATCTTCTCTTTGGTAGGTATGTATTCCAGTCTGACTTTTTTGTCACTTACTTTGTCTCTCAAGAAGTGATACTTGATGGATATATGCTTTGTCTTTGAATGCAATACTGGATTCTTAGAAATGTTAATGGCACTTGAATTGTCACAGAATATAGCAATGGATTCTTCATACTCAATTCTGACATCTCTTAACATTTTCTTCATCCATAATACTTGGGTACAATTGTTTGCAGCAACAATGTACTCTGCCTTAGCAGTAGATAATGAAACTGAGTTTTGCTTTTTTCTTAACCAAGATAGCAACTTCTTACCTAAGAATAATGCACCACCATTGGCACTCTTCCTGTCATCTACATATCCTGCCAATGAACATCAGTAAAATAACTTAAAGTAAGATCATCATTCTTGGGATACCAAAGACCAAGATCAACTATCCCTTTTAGATATCTAAATATTCTTTTCATAGCTGTCACATGGGACTCTTTAGGATCAACTTGAAATCTAGCAACCATGCACACAACATTCATTATGTCTGGCCTGGTTTGAGTCAAGTAGAGTAGTTTGCCAATTATTGAACTATATCTTGTTTGATTTGCTTTGGGAGTATCATCCTTCTGTGTAAGTTTGCATCCAATCACCATAGGTGTACCAACTGGTTTTGAATCTTTCATGCCAAACTTCTTCAATAATTCTTTCACATACTTATAGATTGAGATACAAATATTCCATCATCTAACTGAGTAATTTGCAATCCCAAAAAGAATTTTAGCTCTCCTATCATTGACATTTCAAATTCACTTTTTATTTCATCAGAAAACTTCATACACAAATGATCATCACCTTCAAAGATAATATCATCAACAAAGACTTCAATGATAAATTATTTTCTCTAATCCAATTTGAAATACAAATTGTTGTCAGCAGTACCTTTGTTGAATCCAAGTTTCAACAAGTATTTGTCCAATCTAGCATACCAAGTTCTAGGGGCTTGCTTTAGTCCATAAAGAGCTTTCTTCAATCGACATACCATGTCATTTTCATCAACCAATTGAAATCCATTTGGTTGTTCAACATAAACTTCTTCTTCTAGTTCACCATTCAAAAATGCTGACTTCACGTCTATCTGATAAAATTTGCAGTTCTTGAAAGTAGCATAAGCAAGAAGTAGTCTAACAACCCCAATTCTAGCAAAAAGAGAAAAAGTTTCTTCAAAATCAATACCTTCCATCTGTGAGTAACCTTTGCAAACCAATCTTGCTTTGTTTCTAACCACATCACGTACTTCATTCAACTTATTCTAGAGCACCCACTTGGTTCCAATCACATTTTTGTTCTGAGGTCTGGGAACAAGATCCCATGTATTATTCTTCTATATCTGCAATAGTTATTTTTTCATGGCTTCCATCCAATTTTCATCCTTGCATGCTTCACTTATATTTCTAGGTTCAACTTTAAAAATTAGACAATATTCTTCTAGAATTCTTCTTCTAGTTCGTACACCTTTGGTTTTGTTTCCTATGATCTGTCTATCAGAATGATTTCTTCTCACATACTTAGGAGTTTTGAAGTTTTCTCTTACCTCTTGTTCTTGTGATCTTTCTTTTGCAATTTTTCTTGCTTTTGCTTCTTGATTTCCTTGATTCACCAGAACAATCTGAAGTTGATTCTATGTCTGATCATTATTGTCAGCATCATCATGTTGATCATTTGAATCATAATCACTAACTCTGGATGATTTACCAATATCTTCATCAACCTTAACATTTGCACTTTCAATCCTTCCTTCAACCTTGTATTAAAGTACTGGTAAGATTTAATTTTAATAGAGTATTATAGGAAGATTCCTTCATCACTTCTAGCATCAAAATTACCTATATCATCATTGTTAGAGTAAAGTAATTAATTAACTTTACTCTCCTCTTAAGATTTCGCCTTGCACACATATTAGTCATTTAATAATTAATATTAATTATTAAATGCACTCACCTTTAGGGTTAGGTTTTCCTTTTAGGTTTTGATCTCCTTTTATAAGGATCGATCTCTTGTATTTCATTCATGCTCTATTTCATTTTTCTGGAATACATCTTGCACATTGTGAGAGCCAAACCCTTGTCTTGATCTCTCTCTTTCTCTGTGACAAGTCTTTTGCATGCAGGTATTGATCGGGTTCTATGGATTTGCATTTCTCAAATCCTACATGGTATCAGAGCCAGATCTGCTGCAGCTTGTTCAGTTTTTGAAAGGATTAGAGATCTAGGTTTGGTTGCATCAGATCTGTGTTTGTTTTCTAGTTTTTATTTGGAATAGGGGGTTTATTTTTTTGGTGCACTTTGAGCTCAAACGGACCTCACCGTTGAGCTCGCAGCATCCAAAAACCCCTATTTTGATATAAAATTCATCAAATTTGGCTTCACGGTGTTAGATCTACGAGGGTTTGATGTTTTTTTGAGGGTTCCTGATCCAGAGCGTACCTGCAATTTTGGAGCAATTTCAGCCCAAACGGACCTCACCATCGCATTCAGAGTGCCCAAAAACCCCTAAATCGACTGTCAAATCGTCGAAATCGGACACAGTGACTCCGGGAGGCAAATTTTTTTCATTTCTGGGTCGTACGGCCTGGTACGGCACGCAATCCGAATTTTTTTTTTAAAAATCACAGAGTTATGGGCGCCGCCGTCAGTTAACCGCTAGCGGTTAAAAACTAGCGGTTAATGCTAGCGGTTAGCCTGACCACCAGGCTTAACCTTCAAACCTTTTTGGAGCAGTTTTGGTATTTTGGTCATAACTTTTGCATACGAACTCGGTTTTTCGAAAACAAAATATTGTCGGAAAGCTGGTTCCGAGCCCGTTCTGATGGTGTAGGAATTTCTTCAAAAATATTCAGTTTGCATGCAGTTTTTCGCAGTCAAAGTCAGATGATATTTTTGCACTCCGAGGGGCATAACTTGCTCAATTTTGCTCCGTTTTTCGAAAGCGAATAGGTGTCAGAAAGGTGGTTCTGTGCTCTTTCCAGATCTGCAGTTTATTTCACCAGAAAATTCTTCAGGTACTCAGAGATTTGTCTCATACCAATTACTATTTTTTATTGTTTTCTGGCTTTCAGTTTGTACTGGGGATTGGATTTTTGCATTGTGGGGGGGTGTTTTTTCTTGCTTTCTGTCATCTACATCAGAAAACCAGAATCTATAAACACCAAAACAAAACAAACAAACCCCTTCTGCATCTTCTGTCTAGTTCTGAAAGACCACTAAATAATAATAATAAAAAAAAAACACATTCAGAGCAGTTGAGGCACAGTTCACAGCATGGCCGACAGATCTATTGAGCTTCTCACACCGCATAATTATCACACTTGGAAGGGTCGCATGATGACACTTCTTCAGTCTCGAGGGTTATGGTCCTGTTTGGATGCGGTTCAGCCTCCATTGACTCGCGCCTTTGAGGTTATGCAGCACAGGAACAATATGGATCAGGCTATGGGATTGATTGCTTTGCACATTTCAGACAGTCTCCTATTTCATCTTGAAGGGTGTCTCACACCTAGGGCCTATTGGACCAAGTTTGAGGGACTTTTTGGCACTATCAATGAGTTTAGAGCATTGCAAATTGAGGCAGAGTTGACTTCACTTGTACCTGATTCTTTTCCCTCCATTGAGGACTTTCTGATGAAATTCAAACAACAAAGATCTCTTCTACAAGGTTGTGGTAAGGTTAAGACTGATACAGAGTGTATTTACCTGATTTTGTCAAAACTTCGTGGGAACTTTCAGATATTCTCATCTACCTTCCATTCCACTATGGATGCCTTGGGTGCACGTTTTACCATGCCTTCTTTTGAGGTGTTTTGTGATCGTTTGACACGAGAGCAGGCTAAGATATCACAGTTGGATGCTCTCACAGGATCACCGCACCAAGCATTGGTAGCACAGTCATATCAGGGGAAGCAGAAGCAGAAGCAGAAACAAAAACCACAGACCACAGAGCATTGGAAGGATTCTAGTTCACAGAAGACTTCTGATTCACCTTCTCCTAAGGGGGAATCATCGAAGAAAGATAGACCTAAGTGTGCTTATTGCACTAAGCTAGGACATGATGAGTCCAAGTGTTATGAGAAGAAGATAGATGGATATGCAAAACAGGTTTCAGATTTGACAGCTCTTCTTGAGAAGAACCATATTCATCACTCTTCTTCATCTACTTCAGGCGGGTCTTCTTCTTCACCATCATTCCAGATAGATGGATAGGCCCCACATAAGGGTCATGCATTATGTGCAACCACCAGTTCACATTCATCTAGATGGCTACTGGATTCAGGTGCTTCACACCATATGGCATCTTCTCAGGACATGTTCTCATCTTTTGAGGCTGCATCCTCACCACACATATTGATGGGTAATAACACTTATATGAGTGTATGTGGGAAAGGTTCTATCGATATTGATGACGGTACATTCAATGATGTACTATGTGTTCCATCTTTGTCCACTAACCTTCTCTCCATCTATCAGATTGCTCACAGTGGGACAGGGAAGACAGTTGAGTTCACACCTGATTCAGTGCACATCAGAGACATTCAGACTGGCAACATTGTTGCAACAGGGACAGTTGATCATTCTTCCCGATTGTATGCATTCACACACTTTGGTCCACCATCTCCCTCTCTTTCTACAAGAGAGCATGCAGTATCTGAGGAGAAGTTCGGTCACTTGAACTTATGTGTTCTTCCATCTGTTCATGAGACTAGTGTTGAGACTTCTACACCTCTTCCTCCTGTTGAGATCACATTTGTTCAGCAGGATACCTCTTCAGTTGTGACTGACATTGTTGCTCCACTCATCGAGCCATCAAGTGCAATTGTTGAGGCCATATCTGAGGATATTCCTTTCCTCACAGATGACAGATTTAGCACACCTGTTATCCCTTCTTCATTGGAGATTCCATTTCAGGATCATCTTGAGTTGTTTGATTCACCATTTTGTTTTTCATACACTCATGTTGATGTTTCGTTCTTCAGTGCGCATCATCTAGGACTTCCATTTTCACCTCACATCCAGGGATTTCCTCATCTTCGACCATTGGATCTGTTTCTTCCTCCGAGGCGACACATTGGTTTGATCATTGGCACAGGGGTTCTCTCATTCTGGGGGGGCTTTGGAGTCTCCACTCTCTCTCATGGGGGGGTATCTGATTGTATATCTACATATGTTCTTGAGAGAGTCTCTTGAGACATTTCATTTGTAGTTTCTTTTTGCATCTCTTTTTGGAGAGGAGTTTTTTCCCACTGGGTTTTCTCCTTTTCTCCGTTTCATAGAGATTTCCTTGTACTTGGGAACCTGATCAGGCCTAGTTGCCGGGACCCAATTTTACTTTCTTGCACTGTAGTTCTTTTGCTTTCTTGCACTAGTCTGTAGCTGCACTCTTGCTTATCTTAAGGGGGGGTGTTAGAGTAAAGTAATTAATTAACTTTACTCTCCTCTTAAGATTTCGCCTTGCACACATATTAGTCATTTAATAATTAATATTAATTATTAAATGCACTCACCTTTAGGGTTAGGTTTTCCTTTTAGGTTTTGATCTCCTTTTATAAGGATCGATCTCTTGTATTTCATTCATGCTCTATTTCATTTTTCTGGAATACATCTTGCACATTGTGAGAGCCAAACCCTTGTCTTGATCTCTCTCTTTCTCTGTGACAAGTCTTTTGCATGCAGGTATTGATCGGGTTCTATGGATTTGCATTTCTCAAATCCTACAATCATCTCTCTTGATGTAGCATTTTCTTCCAATTGTTTTGAATTATTTGATAATAGGCTTATAACCAAACTATAACTCAAAAGGTGTCTTACAGAATTACTGTTGACATTCACCCTATTAATAGTATACACAACAGTACTTACAGCTTCTCTCCAATAGAAATGAAGAACATTTTCTTCTAGCATCATGGTTCTAGCAATGTCTAGAACGGTTTTGTTCTTTCTTTCAACAACTTCATTCTATTGAGGGGTTCGGGGAGCAGATAGTTGTCTTTGAATTCCATGCTCTTCACAAAAAGAATTGAATTCCTACGAAGTAAATTCACCACCTCTATCTGACCTTAGACATTTGATCTTTTGATTTGTCTCATTCTCTGCCATAACTTTAAAAATTTTGAACTTTTCTAATGCTTCATGTTTTCTCTCTTAAGAAAGCGACCCATATCATTCTAGAATAATAATCAATGAGTAACATAAAGTACCTTTCACCTTATAGGCTTTTGATTCTGGAAGGACCACATAGATTAGTATGTATCAAATCCAGTACTCCATTAGAGCTGTACTGTTTGCTCCAGAAGGAATTTCTCGTTTTCTTTCCCATCTGGCATTCCGTGCACATAGTGTTAGTAGGCTTCACTAACTTAGGTAAATCTTTGACTGCTTGAGCAAAACTTATCTTGACAATGTTATCAAAATTCACATGACAACTTCCTATGCCATAACCAACTTACATCAATTTGAGCAATCAAACAACTTTGACTAGCAGTACTTAAATGAAAGATATTACCTTTTGTCTTTGTTCCTGATGTAATTATATTTCTTGAACTTCCTGTTATTCTACACTTACCATTCTTGAAATGTAGATTGTAGCCTTTGTCTACCATTTTTCCAACACTCAACAAGTTATGCTTTAGGCCTTCTACATAAAGGACATCATCAGTATTGTGCTTACCACCAAAATAAATAGTGCCTCTGCCACGAATCACACCAGAAGTGTTGTCACCAAACCTCACTACACCACCACCATAGTTTTCCAAGCTTACAAATTTTCTTTTGTCACCAGTCATATGATATGAGTATCCGCTGTCAATTACCCACTCATATTTCTCTTCAACTTGGGCTGCAAGAGCTTTCTCAACATTTACACTACTAGCAGATTCAGTGGACACTTGACCATTTTCTTTGATAGCAAGAAATACCCATTCATCTTCATTTCCAGTTTATTTATCAGATTCTTCATCAATTACACCTTCTTCAACATAATAGCATTTTCTTTGAAATCAAATATTCTTAGGCTTATATTTTGAAACTCTTTCAGGACATCTAGAAGCAAAATGACCTATCTTACTGCAAGAAAAGCATTTAATAGGTAACTTTCCTTTGTACTTACCATGACATCTTGATTATCTTTTCACAACCAATGATTACAGTTCTTCCAATTCCCTTTCTTCATCTTCAATCCGCTTCATCTCATCTTCATATCTGGATGTTCTCTGGGAACTCTCTCCTGAATCATCTCTTTTTCCCGGATACAGTGGCCTTGAAAGAAAACTCAGTCTTAGGAGAAAACTCACCAAATTCACTTAATTCAAATGCAACAAGTTTTCTAATCAACATGTCTTTTGTAATATTTGTTACTATTATGAGTTGATCAATAGCATGAGCTTTTGTCTTGTAGGAAGGGTCATAGATCTAAGTATCTTAGCCACAATTTCATCATCATTCATAGTTCCACCGACACATCTAATGTCCATCACCAATTCATTTATCTTATACGAGAAGGAAAAGATGTTCTCATCTTCACTCATCTTCAAGCTCTCCCATTTGCCTTTTAGACTTTGTAGCTTAGCACTTTTCACTAGTGCATCTCCTTCATACAATGTTTCCAGCTTTTTCCAAATCTGGTATGCAGTCTTCAATCCCATCACATTTGTCATTTCTAAATCTATCAAAGCACTCACCAGTGTTTCTATTGACCTGGTATTAATTTCTTCTTGCTTGATCTCATCTTCAGAGGAGGGACCATTCTAAGGAATATTATATGCAATTTGTGTCATTTACCAGAAAGGTTCACCAATGCACCTCAAATGACATTCCATCCCGACTTTCCATAGAGAGTAGTTTGTACCATCGAATCTAGGACTATCCTTCTTAAATGATGTCATATCGAATCACCTCAAGTTGTTAAGCTTCTTTCAAAGGAACTAGCTCTGATACCAATTGTTGGAAAAACGGGGATAAACAATTGAGAGGGGGGGGGGGGGTGAATCAATTGTTACCAAAATAAAACTTATACAACATTAACCAATCCTTATATCAAAAATTTGATAATTAACAAGGCAAGCATAAGAACAACACATCAGAGACACATTAACACCGAGATTTTATACGTGGAAACCCTGTTAGGGGAAAAACCACGATAGATGTTAGTCCACAAGATTATACCCTGTTAGAAGTATAATGGAGAATAAAAAGAGAATGCACTTGCATCCAACACACTACCTAGAGCACACTGCTCAAAGGGAAGACCGACTGCCTTACATATAGTAATCAGATTAAATCCATCTGATGAATTTGAACTAAGAAAATAGCTTATGCAAAATCCTGATTAAAGTTCCAGTTAGGCACACAAAACTTCTTCAAACTCTTCCACACTCTGCTCTGAATTATCTGACCTTTATTCACACTTGTACATCACTTGTACACTTGAACACTTTTCACAAATGAGGAAAAAAATATTGTATATATATCTGCTACATGAATTTGCATCCACTATTAAGTCGGCCACAAATATAGAATAAATTACAACTGTCGGCCTTGATACATGAATAAATTTTAATGCATAGCAAGACAATTCATTCATAACATAGTGGGGACCCAAACAAACATCTCCAAACATGCCAAACAATAAAATATTAATCCTCATGGATCCACAACATGCTAACACCACAATGTCGGCCAAGAACATGAACACTCAGGCACATATCGGAAAAATCTTCGATCACAAACATTCCAATCACTGCGAACGTACATCAAGGATAGAGTACGATTTGGAATCATCCATGAATGTCGTAGGTACATGCACAACACATGAGATTTCCATCATTTCATCCGCTTCGACCAAGAACGCCATCTACAAAAATTGAATAACTGTAGGCACACAGATCTTCATAACTTTCACCAAACTTCATGCGCACCTCTGAAAATTTCAGACAACATACTAGAAAGGTTCAACAACAAACCCTTTGAAGCACAACTTCAGATCTTCAACACACAGAGCTTCCCAACATTATGACCTTCTCAACTCCACTGGCTGCCTGTACTATACTTTTTACAATTTTCTCAATCTCCTCGACATATACATCCTTAAGCAGATTAAAATGCTAATAGTGTTGACATCAATGACAACAATATATCAGCAACACAACGATGACATCCAACAAAAGGACATGCACGCAGAGGAAGAACACATGTAGACCACAACTAAGATGTCACGGTCTTGCAGAAACCCCATGTGAAGCCTCCCTTCATTGCTCTCCCAATCAATCTACATCAATTTATTACTTAACTAACTAATTTATATTTAACTAACAATTTGAAGGGAGATAATAGAATTAAATAGATAGGTTGTATTTATTTATTTAATTTTTGAAAGAAAGTGATATGAAGGGTAAACTTAATTAAATTAATATATTTAATTAATTAATTTGGACTATAGAAAAAGTGGAAAAATGATAAATTAATTAAATAAATGTTTAGAATTTATTTAATTAATGCTAGGAAGATGATTGGATATGTTAATTAAATAATTTATTTTATTTAATTAACATTGAAAAGGAGGCTAAGTGATTTTAGGATGTGGGAAAATTTAGGTGTCTACATTTATAATTGGGTTCAATCATTTGAATGAGGTCGCTAGTAAGTTTTACTGTAGAATAAAGAGAAAATATGCATGTTTCATTTGTAAAATGATTTGATTTGAGCTAGGGTTTGATCGTGATGATGATAAGAGCCTAGGTACAAAGTAATATGCCTATAAGGGTTTGATCATCATTAAGTTCTTAATATTTATTTGCATGTATTTGATATCGTGATGTGTTTTTGACATTCATGCATTTGTATCTTGAAAGATCCAATAGGTTTCCTCTCTTTATGGTTGTAGAGATGTTTTGTATTTGTTGAGAGGTATAGAATGCCATGAAGATCAAAGGAAGGTATCTTTTGAGCTCAGTATTTGATTGCCCAGTGGTAAACTCATTAAATATTTATGAGATATCTCCCATATGATGACCAAGATTCATGTTGAGGAAATTTTTTGATCTTAATGAGAGGATTCTCCATGATGGGTTATCTATGATTGTATATTGATTTAAAAATGTAAAACTATGTGCAATAAATTTGTCGTTGAATTACTAAGATTAATTGTCATCCAAGACTATCATAAGTGGTTGTGATTTTCATGCCAGTGCAAGTGCTTAAATTTACAAAAGTTTTAACAAAAATATTATCTCAAATAGTTTTTAGAGGATGAAGGATATCAATTTGTAAAGAAGTCTTTAAGACTACCCATGCACAATTATATTATGAGAAGGATAGTCAAATTATGGATAATCAATCATAGGTCCTTATAAGACTATTGTACCCACTAAAGAAACAATAATGGTTGTCAGTACACTAATCCTACCATATGATTAATCCCATAGATTACACTAACATTATCATAATGCTAAAATATTTCCATACCACTCATTTTAAAGGGAAGAAGAAAGTTATAATAATTATAACAACCTTCTTATCAAAATCATAATATTGTCATGGACTTAAAGAATTTTCATAAATATCAATAGATAATTAGGCCATCAAATAGCTATGATCAACCTCAAGGGAGTATCACAACAAGTTAAAGACATTTGTGTTACCGTAAGTCAAAGGATAATGACAAATCTCACCAACATAGCCACTTTAAAAGAAAGGATAGTCACCTTAAAGGTAATGTTCTATCATGCAAACACTATCATTTTCCCAAAATAAAATTATCTCCTTATACCAGAGTCCTAAGAGATATAACCCAAATTATTAGGACTATATCATGAATTTCAGAAAGGGTTGTTATATCATTAAGCGGTGCTAATCAAAAAATTAGGAAGATCATGTTAGTCCTATGAATTATATTCATAAGAAAATCCCTATTTCCCAAATATCACCTAGGACTAGTCATAAAATATCCAAAATTATAATCATAACACATAAGAACAATCATAAGATAAATAGTTCACTTTATTCCAAATATGCTACCAAAGTTATATGAAGAAATTAAACTCTAATAATATTGTCATGTCATAGTATTAGCACTAAATATTATGATAAGAGGTACAAAGGGTTGTCGTAAAGGTGAATGGGCATTCATATATGCATGGATTGTTAGGCACATCAATGTTGATGAATATGTATTTATTGTTTCATACCTATGTGTGTAGTGTAAGAAAACTAATTCTTACGAATAATAAAGCTTCCTTGAGAATCATTGATCTACACTAACATTAGGATGAATCATATGTTCTTCTACCTATCTGATCAATCATTTTTATAAAATGATTATAACTATAAACAAATGAAATATTCAAATTTCTATACAATATGTATACATATCCAGTTATAATGAATTGTTGAAAATATTTATCTTTGTAATAATGATTACAAGCCAATGCTGTAAGTGTGTGCAGTGCTTTTGCCCCATCTAAAATGCAAGAAATAAACTCAAGCAAAAGGATAAAAACCAAAGACAACACTCAAGATTTGGCTAAAGATGAAACTCAAACTTGTAAATAAAATACCAAAATATTACCTTGTTTGAGCTTGATGAGTTTGTTTGCCCCTTTTGATAGCTTGATATGTGTGCTCCTAGATCAATTTCGGCAGCATAACGACTTGATTTGGATGCAAAGATGGTGGATTTGGCTATGGTGATTGAAGGCTTGAGATGAATGTGATAGAATGTGGTTGCATATGGTTAGAATGAAAAAAATAGCTAAGTGCTAGTCATTTAGCAAGCGAGATTGAAATGGATGGCCAAGATTGATTATTGAAAGAGGATCAAGGGTTAAGATGAAGAGTTGACCAAAGGAATTAAAAATTCCTTTTTAATGTGCATGAGAATGATAAAAGGAATTAAATATTCCTTGGGAAAGAGAAAATAAATTTAATATTCCTTGGTGGATGAGAGAGGAATTAAAAAATTCCTCAAAAAGACTTTGGTAAGACAAAAAACAATTAAGAATTCCTTGGGGGATGGGGAGAGCTGACTAAGGATTTGATTAGGCCAATTGATGAAGGATTAGAGGAATGTTAGGTGGCTAATTGGGATTAGGGGCCCACTTGAAAAAGTTTGAGGATGTGACACCTAGGAAATCATGGATTATGAATGTGCACATCCCTAATGATGTGATTAGAATGTGGATTAGTATTGGGTGTAGATTATGGGGGATGGGAGATGAAGGGAATTAAATAAATGGATTATTTATTTAATTTTTGGAGGAAAGGGATGAGAGGTAAATTATTTAATTATTTAATTAAATACCTTAGGGATTTAGAGGAATTAAAGGATATTAATTAAATAATAGTAACATTATTTAACTAATGTGGATAAAATGATATTTAGATGAAAAGAGGTAAATTGACCAAATAAAAATGGTCAATTTTTAGTGTCTACATTTTCCCCCTCTTTGAGATGGTGTTACGAAGTAACACCATTTCAAAGAAGATTAAAACATAGCACCTAGAAAAAGATGGTTAGATTAGGGAAGATGCCCTTGTCATCAAAGGAGTGACTAGGATTGCATGATGAAGAGTGGAGATAAAGATTAGGGATTGAGGATGCCCCCTCGAGAGGACATGCAGGTTCAAGAGAACACGTGTGATCTCAAAATGGATGAGATGAGGCAAGGGTAGATAGGGAGGATGATTCAAAGTGATGGATAGAATATGGGATGGGAGGAGGAAGAGATAATGGAAGGAAAAGATGCGGAGAAAGCAATCACAAATGGATTTAAGAACAAATGCGATGTTGCCTTGATAAAGCTACAAGCCAAGATTGATTGATGGAGGATGGAGGGATGTTGATGAGGGAACTATATATTCCAGAATGACACAAGGATAGGGAAGGATACATCACGATGATGATGATGAGAGTGTTGTTGATGAGGGAATGATACATCCCAAAACAACACAAAAGGATAGGGAAGGATACATCCTGATGATGATGATGAAAGTGTTGTTGATGAGGGAAAGATGCATCCCAGAACAACACAAGGATAGGGAAGGATACATCCCGATGATGATGATAAGAGTATTGTTGATGAAGGAAGGATACATCCCAAAACAACACAAAAGGATAGGGAATGATACATCCCAATGATGATGATGAGAGTGTTGTTGATGAAGGAAGGATACATCCCAAAACAACACAAAAAGACAGGGTGAAATACATCCTGATGATGATGATGATGATAGAATCAAGGCTTGTAGCAAGGCTAAGAAAAATACCAAGGATATGATTAGATTCTTTGTGCTAGATTGAATAGATTAGGATTGAATTGAGATGTGAGATTGCTAAAATCAATGAATATGATGGAGGAAAAGAGGCTTAGAATAACAAACCTATATTATCCTAAGCAGATTGAAGGGATGATGAAATGATGAGGGTGGATTAAAAGATGCTTAAAATAAAAAATCTATATTATCTTAAGAATATTGAAGAGATTATGATATGATGAGGATGGATGAAAAGATTCTTGGAATAAAAATATCTATATTATCCTAAGAAGATTGAAGGGATGATGATATGATGAGGATGAAGAAAGTGGATGGATGAAAATAGATAAGATAAATAGATGAGGGAGAGTGATGAAGGATAAATGGATTGGAAATATTTAGGGTGAATGGATGGGGGATTTCAATAGATGAGAGGATGGGAGATGGGGAGATGAACAGATAGTAACCAAAGCAAGAAAGTCAATTGTTATGTGTTATGCTGCCATGTAATGAGCACTTAATTTGATATAGCATGATATACTATGCACCAGGGTATGAGGAACCAAGGTGACATCATATCACATGCATAAGACTAGCACAACAAACAAAATGTTAGTCCAACATCCCAAATTCATGAGGGCTTTGGTAGGGACACTGTTGGACAACCACAAACACAAAGGATGCCCTAGCATAGCCCAAGACCAAAAAGGATCTTGGTGGATACTACATGGGACAACCATCAAATAAAAGATCAAGGTATGCCCCTATGTTTACTCATCAAAGCACACCATGATATGATGAATCATGGTGACCCTAACAAAGTATAATAATAAACTCAAATGATAAACAAAATGAAAGAGCACCAAAAGATCACAACAAATTTCAAATGTCCTTTTCCATATGATTAGAAGATGGATGGGATTGATACAGTCTGATTTAGGAAGGATACATCATGTTAAGACCAAAGATGGTGGATAGATTGGGTGATCGACATGACTCAGGATTCTCGAAACTGATTGAACCTCATGATACTAGTGACCTTTGTATTAGGTACTAGCTGAATAGGGACATACTTGACGATGCGACACGACATCGAAACACACCCTAAAGTCCTAGGGGCTTGGGGGCTGATCAAAGATTATCCTTGCCTACGTTAAAGTACAAAGCCCTTGTAGTTTGATAAAAGACCAACGATTGACCATGGATAAAAGTGGAAAGAGGAAAATGAAGGCCTCGATGGATGATAAAGATCAGACAGACAAATGCCTCGGGGGCTGATCAAGTGATTAGCCTTGCCTACGTGAAAGCACAGAGCCCTCATAGTTCAAAAAAAAGACCAATGACAAACAATGGATAAAGGATGATGAGATGACCATGATAAGTAGATACAATTATGGCATCAATATGATGACACAAGATGAACCTCATGGATAAGATGATTGATATGTTCGATGTGGATTTGATGCAGACCAAGGGTTCAAAACCTTCAACCATCACAAATAGATCAGTTTCACACAACTCTTCAATAAATAAAAATTCAAATTGATGTCCTAATCACCATGCATATTGATGGCATACAAATGATCATTACATCAAACAACTCAACAATGTATTATTTTGTTAAATCCTCATTTCATTAAGGGTTATGGCAATATTTACTATGAAAACACACACAAAAAACCTCCATATCTTTTCCAAATGATAAAATAATTCAAATCCATTTGTAGGAAAAAATTTCAGCAATGTAAATAAGACTCTCACCAAGTTTGAGCCTTTTTGGATGGCATAATACAAAGATATAGTTTTCTTAATGCTTGCTGGAAACCCTAGTTTTATCACAGACCTGATCTCACCAAAAATGTCAGAACTCTTTCAAAACTTAATGAAATTAGATAATAAAAAAATGAAATTAAACTAGACTCATTTATCCACCATTTCCCATTGTTTTTAGACCATTATTTTATCGTACCAATCCCTACCATGTGTTTCTTTCAGACTGTTATAGGAAAAAACATTCATTCGGGATTGCCTGTACCAAAAATGCCATAACTTTTACAAATCTCAATAAAAAATGATGAGATCATTTAGAAATTAAATTAGATTCTCATATATAACTTCTCAAACCAGTTTTAAATCATTATATGAAAGATAAAATCTGTACAAACCAAGAGAAACTTCTGCAACATGAGAAAAATTTAGAAAAAATGGACAAAAATAAGGGTTTCTTCTTCTTCATAATTTCCAACCATCTCCAACCCCTAAATTCGAGTTGGAATAACCTATTTATCATATTAAAGCCATTTCTAACTTCTCAATTAACTAATCAACTTCTACATGATCTTTACTCTTCATATTCCCATTCTTGCATTTTTGCAACTTTTCAATATGACAATTTTGCAAGAATTGACAACTTTTAACCATAATTGAAAAATGACCCAACCAAGAACTCCTAGGACCCAAAAATAAACTAAAACATGTTCAAAATGGTCTGAATGACCTTATTACAAGCTTATATCACCTAACTAACTCAAACTTAACAAATTGGCCTCATGGAGGCTTAAACCTGACAAGGTGCTCCTGCACCATACTCCTGACCAAAAAGAAACTCAAGTCCCTTGAGTGATGACCTGAAAATGCATGATAACCTACATCAACAATTTTATTCATCTTGAATCTAGGTTTACCCTTTCTTAAGGCCGCAGTCACAACAAGAAAATAGTGTATTCCATCCTCCTTCTTCCCATCAAATGCATGCTTAAACTTATTAACCTTACTTAGCAACCCATCCTTAATATTTTCAATTTTTTTTCCATTTATTTTAACTGATATTTTTCCCCTATGACTTCTATTTTATTAGGTTCACTAACCTTTGATGTGACAAAAATTGAAAGACCATTATCCTCTTTAGAAAACAATGAATAAAACACTATTTAAACATACCTTTAAAGCCAACCTTGATCCTCCAAGATAAATTCATCATTGAAATTTTCTATCATATTGTGTCTTCAACTCAATGTCATTTCTTTCCAAAATCCAATCATCCTTCAATTTGTTTGTTTTGGTACCTTCAATTTTTGAGATGGCTGCAATGTCCATGTTTTATTCTTCATCTACCTTTGTGAACTCTTCTTCTCCTTGTTTGGTCTATTCATCATCTTCCTTTACCAACAAAGGTTCTATCATCTTCACTTGCCTTCTCATTTTAACTATCTTCTTAATAGGCCATCCAACCTTCTTCCTTACTGATAAGTGCCAACTTTTCTCTTGTTTAAGCAATTGCTGCATCTCTAGATCTATTCTTTCTATATATTTTTTTCCATTTGTTCCAAATCCCACCTCAACTCTTTTTATCTCTTGGTCAACCTCCATTTGTCTTGCCTTTTATTTTTCCTCCTTTATCTTCTTTTCCTCTCTTTTTCTTTCTTGTTTCCTCTTTAGTGAACCCTCAACCTGCAAATACCTCTTTAACATATCCATTTTTTTCTCTTTTACAAGCAAGTCTCTTTCACTTTGCTTCCTCTTGTCTTTGTGAAACCTCACCTAGGTTTCTTCTCTTATTCACTACCTATTCTCTTGGAATCTAGGTTCTCTTTTCAACCTGCAAATATATAACACACACAAACACACAACTTTCCTTTCCCAGAGTCTTCTAGCTCTGATACCAATTAATGCAGAGCAATGGTTCCAAACCTTCAACCATTACAAATAGATCAGTTTCACAAAAATATTCAATCAAAAAAAATTCAACTTGATGTCCTACTCACCATGCATATTTATGGCATACAAATGATCATTACATTAAACAACTCAACAATGCATTATTTTGTTAAACCCTCATTTCACCAAGGGTTATGACAATATTTACTATGAAAAGACACACAAAAATCTCCATATATTTCCCAAATGATCAAATAATTAAAATAACTTTGTATGAACCTTGTGAAGCAATTTAAAGAAGACTCTCACCAATTTCGAGCCTTTTTGGATGGCGCAATACAAAGATATAGTTTTCTTAATGCTTGCTGGAAACCCTAGTTTTATCACAAACTTGATCTAACCAAAAGCGTCACAACTCTTTCAAAACTTAATGAAATTAGATCAAACAAAAATAAAATGAAACTAGACTCATTTATCCATCGTTTACCATTAGTTTCAGACTATTTTTGTACCATACCAATCTGTACCATGTGTTTCTTTCAAACTGTTACAGAAACAATCAGTCATTCAAGACAACCTGTACTAAAAATGCCATAACTTTTACAAATCTCAATAAACACTGATGAGACCAATTGAAAATTAAAGTAGATTCTAATAAATATCTTCTAAAACTAGTTTCAGATCATTATATTAAAGAAAAATTCCATACAAACCAAGAGAACGTTCTACAACATGAGAAAAATTCAGAAAAAATGCACAAAAACAAGGGTTTCTTCTTCATTATTTCTAACCATCTCCAACCCCAAAATTAGATTTGGAATTACCTTTCTATCATATTAGAACCATTTCTAACTTCCCAAGTAACTAATCAACTTCTATATGATCTTGACTCTTAATATTTCCATTCTTGCATTTTTGCAACTTTTCAATATGACAATTTGCAAGAATTGACAACTTTTAACCATAATTAAAAAATGACCCAACCAAGAACTCCTAGGACCTAAAATAGACTCAAACATGTTCAAAATGGTCTAAATGACCTTATTAAAAGCTTATATCACCTAACTAACTCAAAATTCACAAATTGGCCTCATGGAGGCTTAAACCTGACAAGGTGCTCTTGCACCAAGATTACAGGAAGCTTAGAAATCGGATAATTATCCAAATCATCAAAATATGAATTGGGAGGATGCGAAAATGGATATATGAGTGATTAAAAGTGATATGATATAGGGAAGATGTAGGAAATATATAGGAGTGATGATAGTGAGATAGATGGCATTGGAGGGTATGGGGTAGCCTATAGCTAGATACTAATGACAAAGGATTATGAGATAAATAAAAATAGAGATAAATGGATGGATAAATATGTTGGCATATGTCTTGTAAGTGTTTTCATTGATGGAAACCATGGAAATCTTGGCAACTTAAGTCATGCATCCGATCTACAGTACAATTTTGGTTTACACCGGTAGAACAGGGTGAAGATCAAGACATCCGGTTATAGGCATAAAAGTTGATCTATATACTTCAACGGACTATTATTTTGGGTTGTGGATCTTTGAGGAAGGTTTTTTGATGCTTATTCATTAAGTATAATAATACATAGTCTTTGGTACACGATCTAGGAGATCCGGTGCACTAATCTATTGACTATCTGTGCTAGAAGGCTGACCTGACAAATATATTAATTGCGGATGTATAAGGAGTAATTAATAAAAAAAGTTCGTGCTCTATTATGTTTTTTTAGGTCCTCTTTTTTTCTTAACCAAATTTGGAGGATGCGCATAAATATTTAGTGGTGGATCTGGCTGACATTTGAGAAGAACTAAATGTTTTATGAAGCTAACATAAGAATGATCAAATCCTTGATAGTGGATATAAATATGAGATCGGTTCTATCATTTTAGTGTGTGTCATATGTGGAGAAGTATGTGAAGATAGCGAATGCGAATATGGTGCAAAATTAAACATGGTAATAGTGTGAATTTGTCTATGTGTGATGCGAAGAGCAAAAAAGAGTAGAGCAGAGTAGAGCGAAGTACAAAGCTAGAAAGAAGATCCATAATCTAATCTATGAGCTTCACCGAAACTATAACCTGACATGAATAGATGCTACTATCTCAGTTCATCCTTTAGATGGTTTTAATCTAAACTTTTGTAAGGCAGTGAACCTTCCCTTTGAGCAGTGAGCTGTAGGTAGTGTGCTTGAATGCAAGTGCATTCCTTTTGTAAATTGTTTATTTGAGTACTCAAATTGTGGATTAACCTCCACCATGGTTTTTCCCCTAACAGGGTTTTCATACAATTTTTTTTTTTTGTCATGGTGTTATGATTGTTTCCTTTGAATGCTTACATATTTCTTTTAATGTAATGACATAATGGTTGAGTTTTAGGTTAATAAAGTTAAGATTTGTTGAACACTGATTCACCCCCCCTCTTAGTGTTCCCTTGAGTCCAACAATTGGTATCAGAGCATCTGGTTCCTCGGAAGAAGTTTAGTAGTTTGAGGTGGATCTTGGAATGTGATGGACTTTGGTAGTCTTCAACAACATCTTTTGGTGGCACTTGATGACCTTGATGAGTCTAAAGAAGAAGTACAAGAATTGAAATCAAATCTTAGAGATGCCAAGAAATTCATTAAGTCATTGAAGGATCAAATTGTGAAATCCAAGGAGAAAAGGAAGGATCTTTGTGATTGGATCAAACAACAAGAGAGTGAAAACATGGATGATGCTCACCTGAATCAGACCTTGAAGGAAATAACTGAAGAATGTGAAAATCTTGCTAGAGAAAATGCTACCCTAAAGCATGAGATGGAATCTATGGTGATGAAGCTGAGTAAAGAGATTGAAGGAAGGAAGAAGAATGAATAGAATCTAGCTCTGTCCTTAAAGGAGAAATTTGATGAACACAAAAGAATAAATGAAGAATTCGCTCAGCTGGAAAGTGAATTGCAACAATCTAGAAACAATGAAGAAGAACTTGGTAAGTAGATTTGTATCCTCATAAATGATTTTATCATTGCAAATGAATACAAAGAAAAGTTTAAAATTAGTTCAGTGAAGCTTGATGAGATGACTCAAGGACAAAAGCGTGGAAATGATAAGAGAGGTCTTGGATATGAAAAATGAGAAAGTTTCAAACCTGAACAAAAGAAGTTCAGACAAGGAAACCCGATGAACAGAGTTGGAAGGTATCTATAAAGCAACCTAATGCTCAAAAATTCAATGGATACTGTTTTTCTTGCAATAAATTTGGCCATTAATCAAATGCAAGAAGTTTGGTCATTAATCAAATGAATACAAAAATATGTCAAACTACTATGTCAATAGAAAGAATGTTAAATGTTACACATGTGGAAAATTTGGACATATTGCCAATCAATGAAGATCAAGAAGAAACCAATGGAATGATTGGTTTGGGCAAGGAAGTACTATGTGCTACAATTGTAATACATATGGTCACATTGCAAGATTCTGCAGAGAAAAAATTGTGGATAAAATAGGTTCGATATATAGAGGCTGAAATATACAAGAAAATATCAAAGAAAAAGGAAAAGTAACAACAAATGAAATAAGAGATGATATGAAAAAGACATGGGTAAGGAAGAATAATTATGATGTTGGAAATGGTTCTACACCAAAACCTACTTCTGGTAATTCTTTCGATAATTGATTTAAGGCCACTGGCCTAGGGGGAGTTTTTCAAGAAAATATTTCCTCCCCTATCTGTGGATGCTACTGGAACACGAAGAATAGTAAAAAAAGGTGTATTGATGATGTGCAGAGGCTTTTGGAGAAATTTCACAAGGAAATTCAAAGAATTCATAGGTCCGCAAGAGAATTTTTCTCTCGTTGTCTGAGAAAATAGAGCACGTAGAGAACTTAGGGAAAATGCATTTGTTGCATGTGTGTGAACTATAAAAGTCAAGTTGGAATCGTCATTTGTCACTTTGCATTGAAGGAGATCACTCACTAGAATAGTTTCGAAGCAGAGAAATTGATTTACCGTCGAAACTTGAAATCTATCAAGTATTTCAATTATCTTTAGAATTTTCATATAATCCGATATCCGGTTGTTAAACCTAAGTGCGAAACAAAAATGAAACAAATCAAGAGGACAATAATTTTGGATGAATACAACAGTGGAAAAATTAGGTCCATGAGGAATTTGTTATTACCCAACGAATTAAATCAATTGAGTGAAGCCAAGCACAAAAAAATGGATATTTGGAATGAGTTTCCATACTTTGAGGACGTGGAATTTGTCAAATTCATCTTGAGTAGATGACATGATGATACTTTAACTTTGGACAAACCCTACACTATTTGAAAGGAGGTAATCAATAATTTGACTGGATTATGCAAAGTCAAAGATGTACCAAGGAAGAAATCCATCCAAAACAAGGAAGTTGAAACCCTAACCGGAGCAATCAGAGATCAGAGGGCACTGATAATTCTGACAATCAAGAATCCTGTTACTAAATATATTGCACATGGAATTTCATATAAAGTCTTTTTCAAAAACCGAGAAGGAGCGACCTTGATTGGCATTGTCTATATTTCTCATAAGATGATAACCGAAGGTCAGGACTTTGACCTGTGTGGGTTGATAAAGGATCAACTAATGGAGAATGCATAACTAACAAAATAAATAGGCTACCCTTTTAGGTTTGATACTTTGGTAATATTCTTACTAATGTATTTTCTAAATTGTTTGCCAAAGATTGACAATGTGGTGTGGAAGACTAATGAACCGGTTTGTAGACAAATATACTCATATTCTAAGCGCTTGGCTGATTGGGATCTAGAATTTGAAATTTTCTTTAAGAATGTGCTTGGAAAGTATGGTTCAATCAATGTTTCTCCTTTGGTAAGAAAAATGGAAGCTGGTTCCTCTTCTGGTGGCATGGATTAAAGGCAAAAAAGAGAAAAATAAGATGTTGAATACAACCCTCCAGAATGCAAAGTTCCCATAATTGAGGGAAAAAAGTAAATAAAAGGAGATTGTGGACATTCCAGATGAAGAATCTGATGAAGAAACTGAGGATCCATAGAAAAATGAATCAAAATCAGAAAAATCTAGTGAGGAAGAAGATGATCTGACAAAGGAAATGTTGCAACAACTTATTCAAGAAGAAGGTGGAATGCATAAGATTTATAATTTATGGTCTGTTAGACCTTCATATGATCAATACATGATCCTAAGTGCATTAAATACTCACGTTGAGCATTACAAGATCAAATTGGAGAGTTTGCAGAACATTTTGCTTAAGGAACTGATTGAATGCAATAAAGAATCAATGAACTCTAGAGATAAAGACAAAGAAGAAGGTGAAGTCATTTCTCACCTGAAGGAGAAGTTTAGAATATCACTCACCAAATTGAAGAAGAAAATGAATGAATTGAGGTAATGCACAAATTCAGCTAACAAAATCTACAAATATTGCATCCATTGGCCCCATGCAGTTAGTAATTACAAAGAGAAATTGGAACATATTGAAATAGAGTTGAATGGTATTGGTAAAATCTTTGACATGTTGTAGGATCAGGATGGCACCATCAAGGGAAGGATTAGGGAGTTACAATCTGAACGCACCAAAATTAAACTTACCAAGAACACACTTGTTGACACTTTTTGGAAGGTGAAGGATCAAACCTAATGCAAATTGGAGCAGATGGTGGAAATACTAAGGAAAGGTGAGAAAATGGAAGAAGAAATTACAATTCCAGAATCTTTAACTGAAATTTTCAACAAAACAACCAAGAATAATAGTTTGATCATTATCATTAGGATCACAATAGATGCTTGGAAGAAATTTCTTTCGGAAATGAAGAAAAATCATAAGATAATTTTCTAAAGTAGCAGTCAATTGTTTTCAAATTTTTGAAGTTTTGGTCTAAGGGGGAGGATTTTTGGCATATATAATCAGAAGTTTTGAAGATTTTTGAATTCGTGTTTTGTATTTTTGGCATATGGTTTCTATGCTTTGTCATTGATTTCAAAGGGGGAGATAATGCAATGAAAAATGTTTTATAAATCTAAGGAGGAGAGAGTGCAACAAAGCTTTGCATCATACTTATAATGATTTCGACACTTAGTCAATTTTCACTAAGTGTTGCCATCAATTAAAAAGGGGGAGATTGTTGGCATATGGCTTGTAAGTGTTGTCATTTATGGAAACCATGGCAACCTTGGCAACCTAAGTGATGCATTCGATCTATAGTATAGTTTTGGTTTACACTGGTAGAACAGGGTGAAGAACAAGACCTCTGATTATAGGCATAAAATTTGATCTATATACTTCATCGGACTATTATTTTGGGTCGTGGATCTCTGAGGAAGTTTTGTTGATGCTTATTCATGAAGTATACTAATATGCAGTCTCTGGTACGTGATCTAGGAGATCTGATGCACTAATCTGTTGGCTATTTGTGCTAGAAGGCCGACCTAGAAAATATATTAATCATGGATGTATAAGGAGTAATTATTCAAATTTTTCCATGCTCTATTATGTTTGTTTGGGTCCTCTTTTTTTCTTAACCGACTTTGGAGGATGCGCATAAAGATTTAGTGGTGGGTCTGGCTAACATTTGAGAAGAACTAAATGTTTTATGAAGTTGACATGAGAATGATCAAATCCTTGATAGAGGATATAAATATGAGATTGGTTCTATCATTTTAGTGTGTGTCATATGTGGAGAAGTATGTGAAGATAGTGAGTGCAAATATGGTGCAAAATTCAGCAGGGTAATAGTGCAATTTTTTCTGTGTGATGCGAAGAGAAAAGTAGAGCAGAGCGAAGTACAGAGTTAGAAAGAAGATCCAAAATCTAATCTATGAGTTTCACCGAAACTATAACCTAGCATGAATAGATTCTACTATCTTGGTTCATCCTTTAAATGGTTTTAATATGAACTTTTGTAAGGAAGTGAGCCTTCCCTTTGAGAAGTGAGCTCTAGGCAATGTGCTTGAATGCAAGTGCATTCCTTTTTGTATAACTTTTATTTGAGTACTCAAATTATGGATTAACCTCCATCGTGGTTTTTCTCCTAACAGGGTTTCCATGCAAAAAAATCTTTGTGTCATGGTGTTATGATTGTTTCCTTTGAATGATTGCATCTTTATTTTAATGTAATGACAAAATGGTTGATTTTTAGATTAATAAAGTTAAGATTTGTTGAACACTGATTCACCCCCCCTTCTTAGTGTTCCCTTGAGTCCAACAAGATAAAGATAGGGAGATGGAAATATGATAGGAGGGATGGATAGAGGAATAAGGATTTGGAAAGATGGAAGGGATTGGGGGATGGATGGATGGAGGAACATAAAGATTTGGAAAATGGAACAGACTTCTTTTTTTGGATGGATGGATGGGAAAATAAGGATGGGGATATGAAAGGATCATGTTTTGAAGGGATAAAGGTTTTGGAGGGATTAATGGAAGGAGTATGTAGAGATAATGATAGGGAGATGTGAGGGATGATAGGTTGGATGAATGATGTCTCTAAGGACTATGTCACAAAGTAATAAGAACATACCCCACTGTAGATATGTCATGTATGATGAGGTAGGAAGGATGGAAGATAGAAGGATGGGTAGATAAGGAATGGAAATGAGTTGTAGTATGAAGGGTCAACACGAAAGGTAGATGGATGTGCATAGGATGCATGGATAAGGAAATTGGATGGGAAATGATAAGGAATATGATAGTGAATGGACAAGGGGGATGTGTAGCAAGAGGTGTCCAAAGCATGTATAGATAGGTTCCCCTGTGTTTATCAAGATCATAAGGAGGATGGAGGGATTGGGGTAAATGGGATATGATGGGTAGGATGTGGAAGAAAGGTGGGATGGAGGAAATGGAGGAACGCGATGACATTGCCCTCAAGTGTGGAAGTAAACTAGATTGGGGATTTACACATGATGCCTATTTTCTAGGTTTTAATCATGGTACTTATCCAAGGTTCTTGTTTTCCAAGTTTTCACCATTGGACGAATTATTTGTCTTTACTATTTTTTTTTGAATTTTTGGATTTTTGGATAGTATGTGGATTGAAATGGATATGGATAAGGATAGGTATGTGGATAAATGGATGGAAAAACATGTGATAAAGAGATGGATGAAGGACTCAAGCATCAAGTTCCATATGAGGTAATAAGATCCCATGTGTGAAATGACCATTGGATATTGGTACAACCTTATGGGGATGAATGGATTATGCAAAATAATGGATTAAAGGGATTTTATGGGGGAGATATGTGGGATAATGAATGGGATGTTGGAAAGTGCATGGATGGAATGATGCGGTTGATGTGTGATGGGGGAATGTTTTCAAGACCAACATTGGCACATATGGTGGTGGTTGTGAAAGGATAGGAGGATTAATGGATGGAGAATGTGGGGATAATGGAGGAGCTGGGATTGTGAATTTTGGGACATAAGGACCCAAAATAGATTTAGGAGATGGAGGATGTGAATCATTAGCTTTTGGATTAGCAACTTTGGATGTTGTTACAAATTTTTAATTTGAAGGCATTGCATCTTTTTTCTTTGGAATCCTTATGGTTTTGATTTTTTCTTTAGTGGGACTTTGTAGCCTTTGGGACTGATTTAGGTTTTGGATTGTATTTTTATTTTCTTCAACATGTGTTTTTAAGCTGACATGAGGAGCTTTATATTCAGGTGGATGTTTAGACTTATGCATTTTTTCTTTGGCACCCAAAGTGATTTTAATAGAAATGGGATGGGTATGAGGCAATGGGTTATGTGGAGGAGATGTGGATGGAGTGATAGAGGTAGGATTTTGATGATGATGTGTGGATGGAGGATGTGAGATAGCATGCATAGAGGGGTGCCTTCGTTGATCCTGATAAGGGATTACGAGGTTAGGATGTTTATGATGTGTACTAGGGATAGGTGATGGATGGATGAGAGGATGAAGAGAATAATATGGAAGAGGTTATTTTGGGATATAAGGGCCCAAAATAGACTTTGTATATGGAGGATGTGTGAGGGTTGATGGAGGGACATAAGAACACAAAATAGATGCAGTAGATGGAGGATGGGCGATGGTGGATGAAAGGGACATAAGGACCCAAAATGGACTAGGAGGATGAAGTAGGAATATGGATGGTTGTTTTCAGGTGATATGATGGAGGAGGGGGGATGGTGACAAATGGTGTGGTGGAGTGATGGGAAGAACCTATTATTCTTGTAGAAGAGGCTCACTTAGTATGTATAAAGGTTGTACCAACATTTTTGTATTGCGAGTCTGGAGAGATATATCCAAGACCACCTATACACAGATGTTCTTTGACCTGTATGGGCTCCAAAATACCTTGCTCATGAAGGCCTAAAAATTTTCCTTGATAGTTCATGATCTTGAGCATTTGATCTATGGTAGGATGCTTGTTATTTTTGAAACGTGATGTGAGTCTATTATTAAGTGGAGGAGGATGGGTGGCATATGTGATTTGTTTTTCTTCTACAAGAAAACCACCATGGATGAGTGTAATGTTACCAACATGATATAAAAGTGGTGTTTGGATTGTAGGGTTAAGTGGTGATGAATGATCATGAGATAGAGATGATGGGATGGGAAGATCTTGACTTGGAGGAGGAGGTGATAAGGGATCATGGGATGGAGTGATAGGATCTTGGGTGCAAGGGGGATCAAGGGATGGAGTGGATGAGATAGTATGATCTTGAGATGGGGTAGATAGGATAGTAGGACCGGGATTCAATTGAGGATAGGGATCATGAGATGGAATGGATGGGGGAATATGATCTTGAGATGGATTAGATAGGATGGCAGGATCTTGATGTAGAGAAGGGGATATGTTGGGGGATGTGTTGGTATGATTCAGAACAAGCTCTTGGCATGACTCATCTTGTGTGGGTGGCATGATGATAGAGGAGTGTTGGAGGGACTCCTCAAGTGGGGGAGATGGAAGGATGAAGGATTCATGAAGGTCATAGGATTGGATTTCAATGATACAAGGACTAGGGGGGATGAATTGGATTTAGGTCTCTTCAATGGATTGGGTGGCACTAGGAGTAGGAGATGGGGATTCAATGGATTTAGTGGGTTTTATTGTTTCAATAGTTTGGACGGTGTTAGGAGTGGTAATAGGGGTGATAGGTGTAGGACGAAGAAGGGCATCATCACTAGTGACCATAAATGATGGAGTGGGGCTGTAGGTTTTGACAACTTCAAGATGTGGAGTTGGGGATGTATTCTTTGTCATGAGTTCTTGGATGACATCTAGAGTGAGATACTTGCATATTCTAGGCTTAGGTGGGGTGATGGGAATAGATGAAGGATTATGGATGGGTGGAGGATTAGGATTATGGATTGGTGGATTAGGATTAGATGGATAGTTGGGATTGGATGGAGGACTAAGAGTAATTGGGGGATTAGGATTGGTGAGGGGATCAATATTTGATGGAGGATTAAGGTAGGATGTAGGATTAGGATCAAGATATGATGGAGGGGAAGATGGGGTGACATAGGAGGACATGGATGGTGGATTAGGATGGGCGGATATGGATGGTGAACTAAGGTATGAATATTAGGATGGTGGAATAGGATTGGATGACGTGGATGGGGATTTAAGGTAGGAATATTGGGATGGAGGATTAAGGTGGGAAGATTTGGATGGTGGATAAGAGAGAGATGTAGATGAAGGATATGATGAATATGCGGATGGGGAAGATTTTGGATACCCCTTGTCAAATGTAGCATAAGGATTGTTATTATGTGTGTATGAACGTGTGATGGGATAGCTTGGATGAGTGATTGGATTTTGGAAGATGGTCGAGGAAAGCTTACTAGAAATGATAGCATCAAAGGGATCTATTTCATACTCATCTTGATCAAGAAGAATTCGTTATCATCATCAACGTAATTGGGATTCCCCTTGACTGCTATTTTTGGTGGCATTGATGAAGGATAAGGATTCATGACATTGGATTGGATGGATATGGATTGAAAAGATGGAAATAGATTATTAGAAGAAAATGAGAGAAGATGAAAACATAAATAGAATGGATTAGAAGAACGTGGAAGAAGGGGTCATAACATTTGTTTCGATATCAGAAGATCTTGGATGTGGATGGACTAAAGCTCAAATTGGGATGTATATTAAGCTCAGGTTATGGTTTGATTTAAGCTCATATTAGGATGATTGAAGGATGTGATGGAACTTAAACTCAGATTAGGATGGGATTTTAAGTTCAGATTAGGATGATTGGAAGATATGGTGTGAGGGGATCCCAAGTTTAAGGATATGACTAAAATGATGAGGATAATTGTTGAAAGGATGAAGGATAGGCTTAGCTGACTCCTTTCTCAAAGGGGATGATGTTTGGATAGATTGACGAGGGTTGATAAGATGAAAGTTATTGTTTGGATATGGATATGTTGAGGAAAAATTATTGGACTACAGTTTCAGATTGAGGAAGATATAGGCTAATCATGACACGAAGGATTTACTCACTAGATTTTATATGGGAAGCGAATCCGCCTCTACGATTAATGGGTTCACCTGTCCAGTTAACATGATCACCTATCTAAAGGATCATAGAATCGCCTCTGTGTATCACGGGATCGCCTCTCTAGATTCTAAGGACCACCTATGTCTTAGACTGTATGAATAGGAATTGGGGAATCATCTATGGGGAGAGTAGGATCACCTATTCTAGGGGATGTACAAACAAAGAGGGTATGAACTAGATACTGACTCGCCCATGAGGATGATAGGATCGCCTATTCTAGGGGATGTATGGACAAAGATGGTATGGACCAGACACGGGATCACCCTTGCAGATAACAAGTTCGCCTATTCTAAGGGATGTACGAATGATGGAGACTCAAATGAGACATGGGATCACCCCTATGGGCAGAAAGATCGCCTATACTAGGAATAGGCAGATGGGGATGACATGGACTAAACATAGACTCACCTATGGGAGGAGTAGGATCACCTATTCAAGGAACACGTAGACATTGGGTCACCTAACAGAGGGACCCATAGGAAAATTTTCCTCTGATGAGGATGAGTTCATCTAAAGGATGACCTAGACTAGGCTCGAGACACAAAATCACCCCTTTAGAGGACAAGATCGCCTGTCGACAGTGCAATTTTTCCTCTATGAAAATCATACTCACCACTAAGGATAAGGGTAGACTATGGCAAAGGAAAAAAAACAACAAACAACAGATAGAAGGCTGGACTGACTCAGACTGATGACAAGCATTGATATCACACAAGAAGACACACCAGGCAACACAATCCTAGAATTAGTGATAAGGGTTTACAAACTTGATGTAGGCCCACCACCTTGAGGGGACACCTCAAGGTTAATAATCTATTATACCAGGGTGGTTCTCTGGATCACCCTTTCTTGCGAAGGCAAATAGCTAGAGATCCAGTGGCATAGGATCATCAACTGACGCCATAGGCTCACCTTCTCTCTCTCACTAAAGGACTATCCTAGTCCACCATGAAGATTTCTATCTCAACCCAAGGGAGTACATGGTGAGAAACTTGGGGTACGACGCACATCCCTTGCACTATACCAAGCTGCGGCTAAAACATTGGTCTCTATCTAGGATAAACAAGGGTACCTTGTGTGTCCTCTATATATGGTAGGTACATGAGGCACAATCGTAAACACCATCGTGTCACAAGCGTGGGTCGAGAGCCCTAGTGAGGTACTGGAAGCTCAAACCAACCCTGCATGTCTTATCTAGGTATCACCCTAGCTTCGACGCTTTGCTAAACACGATGTGACTAGATTGGGGTACAACTTTAGCTCTCCCCCTTTATATACCCCATCAGTAACATGTGGTTGGAATCGTCCCCCAGGTGATGAAATCATAGGTAGGTCCCACTAAAGGAAGGAAATACTAGATGCTTCGGTTGGTCCCCATGCTTGCACATAGCGTAAGGGGAGAGCTTAGATGCACTAGCACTTTTTGGGTAGACTAGACTGGATTGGAATGAATTGCAATTTCTCGTCACCCAAGATCACTGAAAGGTGCAAGGGGAGTGGATACAACAACAATTCGCTCCCAAACACAACAAACAAGGTTAATTGACCCTCTAATTAATCTACGTGTGCCTAGATTAGTGTGAAAAACAACATATAGAGCTAACTTAGGCTTCGATCGCTCGTCCTGCAATACACGTGTTAGTAGTATTGGACCACCAATCTTGGACAAACATAGGGGAACAAGCTACAAAAACATTAGTAAAATTCCATAAATCACCGAAAAATAAGTTAGTTGGTTAGTACCCAAAACCAAAACCAAATTGTAGCTCAAACTATGAAATTTAAGGTTCTAGATTACCATAAATTTGCCTCTATGCGAGGCAAATTCACCCTTGTCAGTGGAGAAAGATCACCTATCTGCTAAAAGAGGCGAATTCATTTGCTTGTTGTACAAAGAGGCGTATATGATTTCGCCCCAGTGACTTGTGCAAGTTCACCTCTGGATTCAAAATTTTTGTTTGTTAGGGCGTATTCACCTCTGTACTCGACAGTTGGGATTAGTGGTTTCAAGTCCACCCCTTTCATGGAAGGGCATAATCATATTCACTTGTATGCACAACAGTTTTACTTTTGTCCCAAGAAAACTCACCCATCGAGGGAAAATTCACCCCTGCGTGTCAAATCTGAACCTACAAAAATTTCAAACAACAAAAAACATAAAAGAAAACCCATGACATTGGTCCCATCGGGTGTGCTAGAAATGTGTGCAGTGATTTTACCCCATATAAAATGCAAGAAATAAATTTAAGCAAAAGGATAAAAACCAAAGACAACACTTAAGATTGGGCTAAAGATGAAACTCAAACTTTTAAATAAATACCAAAATATTACCTTGTTTGAGCTTGATGATTTTGTTTTCCCCTTTTGATGGCTTGATATGTGTGCTCCTAGATCGATTTCGGTAGCATAACGACTTGATTTGGATGCAAAGACGGTGGATTTGGCTATGGTGATTGAAGACTTGAGATGAACATGATAGAATGTGGTTGCATAGGGTTAGAATGAAAAAAATGGCTAAGTGTTGGTCATTTAGCAAGGGAGATTGAAATGGATGGCCAAGATTGATTCTTGAAAGAGAATCAAGGGTTGAGATCAAGACTTGACCAAAGGAATTAAATATTCCTTGGGAAAGAGAAAAGGAATTTAATATTCCTTGGGGAATGAGAGAGGAATTAAATATTCCTTGGGAAGACAAAAAGGAACTACAAATTCCTTGGGGGATGGGGAGAGTTGACTAAGGATTTGATTAGGCCAATTGATGAAGGATTAGAGGAATGTCAGGTGGCTAATTGGGATTAGGAGCCCACTTACAAAATTTGGAGGATGTGACACCTCCTAATCATGGATTAGGAATGTGCATATCCCTAATGATGTGATTAGCAGGTGGATTAGGATTGGGTGTAGATTATGGGGGATGGGAGATAAAGGGAATTAAATAAATGGATTATTTATAAAGGGATGAGGGGTAAAGTATTTAATTATTTAATTAAATACCTTAGGGATTTAGAGGAATTTAAGGATATAAATTAAATAATAGTAACATTATTTAATTAATATGGATAAAAGGATATTTAGATGAAAAGGGGTAAATTGACCAAATAAAAATGGTCAATTTTCAGTGTCTAGAATAATTAAAATAGAATATACAAATCTCAAAGATGATTTTGTGACTTTTCAAAGGCCTCGACCATAAAAACTAGTACATAGTGTGGACATCCTTGCATCACACTTGCTAGGATTTAGGTGACATCAACCTTGTAAATAATTTTATTAATTGTTTTCCTAATGTCTTTTGTAAATCACCCATAAGAGGTGAAGTTATTTAACCAACAGTGGTGAAAGAGTTCATGTAAAGACAAAGTTACAGTTACCATTTGTATTATGGGAAAAGGACAAAATAGCTAGGCATCCCAATTGGAATCTCCTATTTTTGGAGTGTTATGACATCCATCATAAGTTGTAAGAGTATCTATGACACTATGACAACTGTCATAAGATTCTATGATGACTATGACACTATTTATGACAAATTCCTTCCCTAGGTGCCCATCCATGAGAGATGCCTTATGATAGTTGTAAGAGCATTTGTAAGTTTCTATTTTGGGTGGATATGGCGGTTGGAAAGGAGGTAGGCGTGGGTTTCTCCATGTGGTTTTTCTGCATGTATTTTGGTGATACCATAGTATTCATCCCCACAAGTTTCTATAAATTGGGACCTTGAGCTAGAGTCATTCATTTCAATTTTGCACATAATAGGGTGCGCTGCCGAATTCTACAAAGTTTTATAGAGAAGTGTATTACTATTGTAATATATCTTGGATTAGTAATATACTTGCCTTTCTCTTTCTATGGTGGGGTTTTTTTTTTCTTGTAGGAGGTTTCTCCATGTAAATCTGGTCTCATGTGTTATGGTTTTCTTTTCTTCTTTTGATTTTGCAATCACATTCATATTAAGGTTTAATCTTTGGATTCAAATATGCAATTACTATTGATTAAATTTCATATTGGAAGCTTTCTTCACCTTGTTTTACAACAACACTGCCATTTGTATGGATGTGAAAATAAAAGTACATAATGTCTTGATATTAGTGCCTGCACACACAAAACATATATTACAAGATCACTATGTAAATAAATATTAAAATAAGAGAAATAAAGGAAGTATATCATGAAGCTTAAACTATAGTAACCAAATAAAATTGTTGAAAGATAAATGATGTCACTAGGATTGTTGCTTTCTTCCAACCTAAAGAACTTGCATACAAAGAGAGAAAGGAGAAAATGTTTGGTTGTGTTTTTTAGGGGCTTGTCTTAGTGAAATTCCCATTTTGGAATTTTTACCTCCATGGATAGCTAGGATTTCAATAATATTGAAAGAAATAAATTTTTTTTGCTTTAAATCAAGTAATGCCAAAGATGCAAAAGGATTTTAAATGTACTACGCTAACACTAGATATATCTAAATGCTAGCATAAAGGAATTATATAGAATAGGAAGGAGACAAAATAATGGGCTATGATCACCTAGAAGTTGTCAAAAAACCCCAAGAGAGATACAAAATCTTCAATAATTTTTGCTTACTCAATCCCACCTTGAAAAGATAACGTGCAATATGCCAAAGAGCTTTCTATTCGTTCCAAACCTAAGACATTTTTCAAGAAATTGTAGAGTTGAATGTAATACCATGAGCATGAGAGTAAGAATATGAGCTAAAATCAAAATCCTTTATTTTCTTCCTTTTTCAAAATAGAAAGTCGACGTGCAAAGGTATTACCTTCGAAATATTCATTGGAAGGTAATGCTCCAATGACCACTATAATCACATTTTTTTGCGGGATATTATTGCATTGTACAAATGTTTGTGCATAACACTCCCATCTGAAAAAATGGACTGAAAAAGCCATAATTATTATAAAAATGTTGGATAAATAATTTTTGTTGTTAATAATTTACATTTATAATTTTTTGATATCATGAGATAAAAGGGGGGGACATTGTGTAGTGTGAAATTGCAAAGTTATGCAATTTACGACACTACATCCCCCCCACTTTAGCAGACATATAAACTATGCTAAATATGTGTGCTAAATATAAAATAACTTATAAAAAACATTACCAAAGGATATTGTAGAGAAAGAAAAAAATCCCCAACCCACATGGAGATTACCCTAGGGAGAAGACCTATAAAAAACTAAGGTATCTTGCACAAGACATTAATATTATGAAAAAATATTTTAAATAATGTGTTAGGTGATATGACACATACTTCACAAAGAAATTACATAATAGACATTCATGCAAATAAACAAACACATAAAGACAAAACTTAACTAGAAAGAGAAAGAGAGATAGTGGGAAGAGCATGAGATAAATTACTTAATAGGTATGGATAGAAAGTTGTTTTATGCTATAGTTTATGCAATGCTTTTTTTTTACCATGGTTACTACAATTTGTGTTTTAGGATAACCATGAAAGAGGTAGGACATATGAAGACCCATAGTCTAGCAAGTTGTGTTATGCTAGGTGGTTCATATGCCATCAAACTAATGTAAAGAGTATAGAGTTGATCAAAAAATTGAGATAAAAGTTAGATGTGTGCATTTTGAGAGAACCCCTTTAAAATAATTTCATGATGTCAATAATTCAAGTTATTTTAAGGAGAGAGGAAAAATATGCTCAACAAGGAGTCATCAACATGGATGTTGTATCATGAAACACATTTGAGTCCATGGAATGACATCACACAAGGTAGGGATGCGACATAATAAAATACATCACTCAAATAGCCTCACTGATGGATACGCAAACTTGGATTCAATATGAATGTATGATAATCATATATATCATTTAAAAAATTAAGTGAAAATTTGTCATCCCCTAGATTACCTGAAGTAAAAGTATAACCGAAGAAATCTACATGAAATCAAATAAATTTTTTGGCTCAACATGGAAGAGGTCTAAATGCCTCAACACTTTGCATCATCCCCAAGAGAAAAAAGCTAAATAGACAAAAAATAGAAGAATGACGATACAAATATAGAAATGTACAAGTTTTTCTCTCTCCTGTATCCATGTACCTACAATGGTATCATGGTAAGAATGAAAAAAAGCACATGGAAACACAAACAAAACACATATATAGTACAACTAAAATCTACAAATAAGAGGAATATTGCTTTAAATTCCTTCCGTGAACAAATAATTGATCTCCCAATCTTCATCATAAGGAGAGGGGGGTCGATCCTATAAAAGAATCATTGTTAAAGTAGTACTAGGAATTTCACTTGGAAATATAGCTAAAGAAGTAGTTGCAAGCAAAAAATATTCTTGAACATCATGTTAAGTGAGTGCCAATAATCTTGTAAAAATTGAGGACAACGTTGGGATGTCCATGAAGGATTCAAATAAATGCTCCTCACAAGGAGAAGTTGGTGAATCACTATTTAAATATGTGACAAGAGGATTTCCACTACTAATATTTTAAATGGGAGCAGTGATAGGCACAATGGAATTTTACACTTATTCTATGAAAATAATTGATAAAGAGTGGTCTAGACACAACATAGAAGGTGGATTTGGTTTTTTATTTCAATTAGGTGGAGTTGGATAATGGTCAAGTTTTATTTTTGACAGCGGGCAGGGGATATTAATATCGATTGTGGTGGCATAAAAAATGTTTGGAAATACTACATGGCAAGTGTGCTAAAATGACACTAGATTAGCAAGCATGGTGCTTGATATGAAATATGTGTTTGGAATATCCAATGGCACAAATAAGAAGGAATTTTAGGAAGTTATGGGATGATTGGAGGGCCCATTGAAGGAGCTAAGAAAACTTGCACCCTTTTAGGGGGGTTGATCGGTATCACGGTGAGATAAAAAGTGTTATAGAAGGTGCACTAGGAGGTGGAGAAGGAGAAGGAGGAATAATAAGATCTAGAGGCAATCACATGGGAGGGGGATTCTTAGTAGCTATCACCTCCATGGCAAATTTCTTGTAAGACAATGCATGTCGACAACGCTTATGCTCATATGCAAGTTGGTGCCTAGGAAAAACTATAGGAGGGATATCACTTTGTTTTGATTGTGAGGCTATCTTCACTTCTAAAAAAAGAGGAAGGACAATATCAATAAGCTAAGGATGAGAGATGTGGGGTGCACGCTGTTGGAACATAACAATCTCTGAGAGGTGAATCAATAGATACTAAAACTTGGTCCTCAAAACCTTTTGTGCAAACTAACTCCTTCAAATCTTTATGCAGATTAATTCCTTTTAGCACTTTATGCAGATTTACTAAAATTGCAGAGAGATAACCATAGACACACACAAAATCCCTTAACACATGATGTATGTGGAAAAACCAAGATGGGAAAAACCACGGTGATAAATGCTGCTAGGAGCTACTATCCCAATCCATCCTCACAAGCAATAATGTTCTATTACAAGGTTTAAGGGCACCAACCCTAAGGATACATCAATCCCCTAGTTTTAGGAGCACCAAATCCAAGGAGACACCATTCACCTACACTCAGCACCAACTTAGTTATCTGATGGAACCAACCAATCAGATTTACAATGATAGAATTACCTTATTGAACACAAATCAATGTTGCAACTGCACGATACTTTGTTGCACTCTCTACGACTCACTTTTTGTTGCTGATGTTGCACTCTCAATAAAACATCCCAATTGATTTGCACTCTCTTTCTCTCCTCTGCATTTCACTCTCTTATGTACTTAGAAAAATCTTGTTCTATCCTCTGAATAAAAACCCAAATCTAAATCTTTGATTTTTGTTTGGGTTCTACTCATTCAGAATGTGCATTCTTTGTCTTCTCTGCTACTCTCTCTTTTCCTTAGTTTATCAACTGCATACTCAGAAAGTTATCATATTGTGTTGTTCTCTCACCCTTTACACTTGAAAACTCAACACTTCAACTCTTGTAGACATCACACACTCAGAAAATATTCTGATTATCTTCTTCTTTTTCTTGACTCCATTGATTTCAAATTCTTGTCTCGAGATGTGCACCACAATATAGATCATTTCGAACATTCTTTGTTAGGGTTTCCATAGATGATATATTCTCCAGTAGGTTATCTATACCTCAAGCCAAATGCCATCATCAATTTTACATTTGATTCATTGAATATCATGGCGATCACCAAAACCCTAAACCTGAATGCATTAAATGCATTTCCTTATTTGATTATTTTTCTCCTGATCTTTATCAACATAGTGATTTGTTCTGCCATCTTACAATTATGATTTCCAATTAGATAGTTATTGGTGTAGTTGAATGAATTAAATTCATTTACTATATTGATTACCAAACGAAACCCCTATTTACATTGACCTAACCATTGAAATCTTCATCTTTAAACTTGGACCGTCAATTTCCTCACTTCGTGACATGATCCAATGTTCCCCATTCATCGTCACATCTTTAAAACCTAACCATCAGATAAACGATCTTTAAATATCCATCATCAATCATTTCCATTGCATATCACTCCAACACTTGAGTCGCTACCATTTAATCATGCAATGTGAGTAACCTCGGTGATGATCATTAGATCATCCATCCTTCACATCTACACTATTGATCTTCATTCATCGGGTATTACTATAACTTATATGACCTCATATTTCATTATCACGATGTGAATACATCCAACGATCACCATTGAATCAATCGCCATCAAATCAACACCATCTCTCGCTATATCGCTAGCAAAGGACACATGCCCATAGAATCCTTGCGGGCTGGAAGGAAACTACCATCTATCCACCTTTGACGTCACCTTCCACTTCCATCTTATGTTCATCACTCATCGCGAGAACCATACCATAGCTTCACTTCACAACAAAGATTTGAAGAAACCAAGCAATATATTGCCTCATGTCTGCTAGACCCACCATTAGAGTGTCAAAGGGACACCAAAGCAAATCTCTCGATATAGCATTGTCTCTTCTATGAAGTTTTATTGGAATGTCAAAGAGACGTTGAAGCAACTCACACCGATATAAGAAAGTCTTGTCGATATTCCTTGTAGATTTGATCGGGTGGTCCCTACTACCTACATGTCATCCATGTCATCATCGTACAACTAATGTCACCAATGTGACTTGATAGATCAACCAAACGCTTGTTGCCACATGTCTTGTTGACATCATCATTCATCGTCATTTGGTCCCACCTTATCGACATGTTGAAGAGACCAATCAACAAGCCTCTTTGATATTCATCTATCTTCCTAATGAAACTTAGTGATGTCATTCTCTACTAAATCCTGCTACCATCGTTATGTTGAAGAGAATCTTGAAACTGTCTCGCCAATATTTATATGTCTCCTTAAGATATCTTGTTTCCTTGCATGGATGATCCCCACTGGCAACGTGTCATCCATGTAATCACCGTGCAACCAACAATCACCTATGTGACTTGACACATTGGTTAATCACATGCAACCACTTGTCCTCACTCGCCATCATTTTTCAGTGTCACCTCCCTATTGGAATGTAAAAGGGACAATCATTTTTTTCCTACCGATATTCTTCCTTCTCTTCGATGAGGTGCTATCAGGATGTCGAAGGGACTAGCCAATAAGTCCCACCGAAATCCACCTATCAACCTAATGAATAAACTTTAGTCTATCATCACCAGTTCAATCACGAGCGTTGATCAAGTTCACCGCTCATATCCCTAGTCAATGCAACCACCTGTCAATCATGACATCACTTTCCTTTATAGCCTTTAAATTAGTCTAGTCCCACTAGACTCAAAAATAAGCACCGTTTGATCATCATTGATCAAAATTTAAGGCTTGATCACAATGTTGATCAAGCATCATCACTATGTCGAAGGGACTTAACACACTGTCTCTTCAACAACCCATTTTCACTTTGATGTATCATTGTCTCTCTCTCTTTATCGCTTCATCGAAGGGACTGTAAAGTGACTCCTCCCGACATGTTGACATCTCTTTGATATGAACACACAGACAAATATTTCATTTGTGATAGGAAATATTACAGTAGCTAAATATTTTTTTGCCCAGTAATAGCTAGGTGAAAGGGGTCGGTTCTCCACTCAATGTAATGGGCTTAAGTTATGACTTAAGCAACTACTTACTTGCGATATACAATCAACAATGAAATATAAATTCTGATTAGGAACCATGACTATTATCCTAGGGTTTAACTTGTAAACCCTAATACCTACCTGAGAGCACATGCAATTATATTTTGAGCACACCATGCGTCCTTTGGACCTATAACACATAATTCTGAGAAGCTCTCAGAAAACCCACACCAAATCTAGACTCTATTTTCACCTCTATTATCTAGAAGAACCGTCTGCAACAATATGTCAACATTATATGACAATATTGTAACCATATGAGAAACTTTGTAATATTTGTAGATACATGTTCCTTTCACCAACAACCTATACCAAATCTTCTAGAACCAGGTCCACTTCTCTTGCAACCATCCTCTTCCATCGTGCCAATAATCTCCCTTACATGATTAACTCCATCTTTCCTTTGGTCCCACTTTTGACATCATCTCTATTTCATCTCTATCTCTCTTTTGACATCAATGAAAACAATATTCCAACAATCTCCCCCTTTGTCATTGATGGTAAAACTAAATTCTCAACCTCCAACCAATGGTTTGATACCAATGGTGGATAATATTTGAGCTCAATTCTCCTTTTCTCATCCTTATGAGCATTTGCATAATTTTCTCCCATTCTCCTAATTTGAGCATTTGTATACTTTTCTCCCCCTTTGACATTAATGGAAAAGGGTCACACTCCTAAACATCTTTGTCTCAGGCCACCATACTATAGCAAATTATACTTCTCCTTAGCAATATCAAAGGGAAATTTGTCTCCCCCTTTGACTGATACCAACTGATACCAATTTTTTCTCTCATACCAATTGCTTCTCTCAACCTTTGACCACAATGGAAAAACCATATACTTGAACCGTTTTGTACCAATTTTCACTATTTGATGCCAATTGAAGTGCCATTACATGCTTTAAACCAATTAGGTCTGATACCAATTGTTGATGTATTCCCTTTATGCTTTGTACCAACTAGACTACTCTATACCAATTGGAACCATTCTATACTGATTGTAACAAAATAAATTTTGAGAGTATATACAGAACAACTCCCCCTTAGACATATCTCCTCTCCTTGAGGTCAAGGAGCATTTATTTTGAAAGAGCACTTAGAAAATTCATTTCTCTCTCAACTACAAATATTATTCCCCTTTGACAATCATTTCAAAGAGAAAGAGTGTAACAATAAATTTGTAACCATCAATTCATTAGAAATTTGTAAACATATATATTTTTGACTTGATCTATCATTTCATTTCTAGGGATGAATGAGATATCAATTAAGTTCCCCCTGGACTTATGCCCTATTACTAAAAATTAGTGATGTAAGGTAGGATTAGCCTCATTGGGTGATGCTTGTTGACCTTTCACTTTTCATACCTTCTTTGGATTCTTCTCTGTCTTGTCAGCCTTCTTCTCAAGAATGTGTGAACCATTGTTCACTCTAGGGGACTTATTTCTCTTCCTTTCATAATGTGCTATTTTCCTTACATGATTTGTTCTAGAATATTTGGCTATGTGACCAAAATTATTATAGTTATAGCACATCACTTTCATGTTTACTGTAGGAGAAAATGAATTCTTATTCACATATTTTGTGCTCCTTCTAGGTGTAGCTCTACATTCACAAGCTTTATGACCAAATTGATTACAGTTATAATAGTAACTATATAAAAGCAAGGAATACCTGGTCATATCCTTTCTTTGTGGAGGATGAGGTGGTCTTCTTTGTTTTGACTTATTCATGTATCTCATCCTTGAAAATATTTTTGTATCAACTCCCTTTGTATGTTGCTTTTTCCTCAAATCCTCAGGGACTGAATTCTTCATCTTCTTATATGTTGTGGGCTTCTTCTTCTGATAGTCAAAAATTGAATGGTTATTGTTCTTCTTTTTTGCAGCAGGTCTTTTTTCTTCTTCAACTCTCTTCTTATCAGTAGAGGGCTTCTTTTCTTCATTAGCTTTCTTCACCTTAGCAGTGCCTTTTTTTTATTTTTCATTTCTAGAGGCATTCTTCATGCAAACATTTTCTTCCTTTATACATCTTTCTTATACTCTAAATCTATCAAATAATATTTCAGAAGTAGGACTCTTCCCTTTCTCACAACCAAGGTCAATCTTCACTCTTGGTCTTGATGGATTTTGTGAAATGATCAACTCATCTAACATCATAGAGCCACCTTTCAACTTCAAGCCTTTATCAATCTGATCCTTAACATCTCTTAACTCCTTTCTTAGAGAAACTATCTCCGCTTCCAACTTCATGCATTCATCTGATTTAGACTATAGTTCAAATTTAGCTACATCTTCTACTGTATTTGCTTCTTCCACTTGTGTTTTCAAACTAACTAACATTTGATCAGATTCTTGAAGGTTTTTAGTTAGCCTTTCTATCTCCTTTTGTGCATTTATTTTGTGTTCTTCATTTTCCTTCTTCTAATTTTTAATATTTGTAGACATTGAAAACTGTCCTAAGTCTACGCTCGTTATTTTTCTTGGTTGTCATCCTCCGATGATTAGATTATTTCAATTATTTAATTATTCTTGATTATATTATTTATTTTCCACTTGGCCTAATATTCCTTTCTCATGAATTAAATATTTTTCAATTTTTAATTCATCCATTTTCCTCCACTTGCTCATTAATCTTTGTCATAGCCATCTTTTTCATAGCAGCTGGTGTCATAGAAATCAATAGCCTACCTCTTTTTGGTGCATCAATCCTCCACCCTTGATCTTGACCGTCCATTTCGTAACCTCCCTCTCATGAATCCTCATTTGTTTATCTTAAAATATTTCTAGAAGATCAATCTCGTCCGTTCGTTCAAATGGCTGTCTATAAAAGCAGCCTTCCTCTCCAATTTTTTCTTTAACAACCATTTTGTCTCCAACTTTCTACTTACTATTTGTAAGTTATTTGCACAATTTCAACAACAAATCTGAGGGGAATATTTGCAAAATGAGAAATAGGAGAGACAAGAGAAAGAATCAATTGCAATGGGGAGTGTTTTACTTTGAATGCTTTCATTTTTATTCCTCTTTGTTTGTATTCTCTTATTTTAGATGATTTTTTTAGCTTAGACGTGTTTGTCTATCACTTTATCTAGGCTAGAATATTTTCCCCCATCTTACATTGGTGAACCCGACATGAAGAACAAGATTTTGCAAGATTTTGTATGGTCTTTTGTTTGTTTTGTAGATTTTTAGCATGAAACGATGCATTTTCTCAAAATAGCGATGTATTTGACATGAAAAGACACATCTGTTTGGAGGGTATTTAGATTTAAAATTTTGATGCATTTGTGAGAAACAATGATGCATTCGTGGGTGGAAAATTTTGAATTTAAAAGTGCGATGCAATTTTTTTGGTGTGACGCAACGCAGTGACACATTTGATGAAAAGAATGATGCAATTGTCTACCCGGTATAAACTTTCAGTTTTCAGTTTGTTTTCATTTTTTTCTTTTGGGTTTTCAAGTAGGTTAGGTTTTTTGTGTTGCTAAATTTTTGTTTTTAGCGTGTGGCTTTGGATTGGAGCTCCCAAAAAATTGTTTCTTTTGAAACAAACAAAAGAAAAATTGAGCTTTACTTTAGTTTATTTTTAAGCAATTTCCATTTTGTTTGTTTTCTACAATTTGCATCAGGATCATAAGGTTAAAAAGAATCTGCATTTTTATCTCATAGGGTTTAAAAAGAACAACAATCTACATTCTTAAACTCATGGGTATTAAAATTAATTTTTATTTCACATAATGGGCATAAAATGAATCCAAGTGTCTTCAAATAATAAGCAAGGGTAAAATTAACCAATGTCCTTCGTGTTTGGTGATTTGCAGCTATCTTAAAAAGTGTGCATGCTCTCCTCTTGTGCCATTCAGTGATCTTGAGTGACTAAAAGTACCTCTTTGTCATTTAAATAATCACACCACACATTTTTATTTTGGGCTTAAAAAGAACACCATGTGAGTGTGAGGCAAAGGCACAAATTATACTCTCTCCTTGCGCTTCGTGCTATCTAGGAGATCAAAAATAAAGTGCACTTCCTTTCTACTGTGTAACCTTTTATCAGAGGACTTGCCACAAAGGTGGGAATGACCCAAGTGGTAACAAATCTAAGGCCAAGCTCTTCCAAGCCACTATAAATAAATGTGCTTCTTGATGAAATTCAATTAGCAAGGGGTGTGGATGTGTCATACCAACAAGTGTTTCCCTTAGTAGCCTCGTGAGCTACATGAAAATCCTTCCTTAGGGAAAGGGATGGGAGGCCTCTTGAATTGCCATAGCCTTGAGCTAATCTTGCCGCATGTATGGCCAATTTGAATAGATGCCCTTACTAAAAGCCAATTTGTATTAGTTGCCAAAAACCCTTTTTATACGCTCATTGATCACAGGAGGTCGGACCTCTGAAGGCACCCCATGTCTTCACTGAGATTATGTAGAGATAGGAATTCCTCCATTGGGGGATTGAGACTTCGTGAGCCGAAGAAGAGAGTGTCATGGAGGGGAGCCACTTCCACCAAGTCTCTAGTTATCCACCTTGTTCAAGTGGCTAGAGTAATCCAAGTGGGGATATCAACCAATGGTTTCCTTGCCAACCATAGGGCTTGTGCATTGTTGTCTATGTGTGTTTTTAAAACATTTTCACATAAAAAACCAGACCAAAAATAAGTGCTTGATATTTTATTCTATGTTTTCCTATCAGATTTGATCAAAAACTAGATAAAATTCATTCAAAACCAGGTTAAAATCATCAAACTGTCAAAAACAATATTTTGTGGACCACAACTGATAAGAACAAAGCCACAACTAATAAGAATAGAGCTACAATTGATATTGTGCACTGCAACTAAGAACTAAAAAATCATAATTGTCATCCTAAACCACACTTACTTAAGACAAAGTCACAACTGTCATTTTGAATCGCAACTGAGCTCTAAAAACCCATAACTGAAACAACACATTTACAGAAAAAAGTACCACAATTCTTTGATAACCAGAAACTTTCAAAATATTTGTCCAAAATCTAATCAACTCATTTTACAGTGACCTTTAACTTTCAAACTAGAGACTTGCAAGCTTTACCAATTCATGCTATTCTTTCCATTTAGGGAAACATTGCATTATAGGTTGCCTTCCTCCATCCTTTGTGTTGTCTAGATTAAAATTTGATCCTTAAGTTGCATTTGGACCTTCAGATTTTGAATATAGAAAGACCATTAAGCTTTTGGAAAATATTTGGTTGCATATTCTATTTTTTATTAACCGTAATCCTTCATATTATCAACCTTTTTCATTATCACCTTTATCAAATTTGAGTCTTAAGCTTGTTTCCTAGCCTTGATTCAACCTTGTCAAAATTATCCTCTTACTATTATCTATTGAAATTGCACCACATAACATGGGAAGACCTCTCAAATTGTGGGCTTTGATAAGTAGGGGTCAACCTCTGGAGAAGGCCGACTTCCTCTTGGTATCACCTATTCTAATGGTTTTGAAGGAAAAGAGAGGGAAAAATTAAAATGAAAACTAATAAAACACTATTCCATGATGATACACCTAAACGTTAACCTGACTTGTAAACAACTTACATACACAAACCAATCAAATTAAAAATCTCAACTCACACAACTCAACTTCATATGCATCTTGCATAAGTATTTCATAAGAAGACCTTTAAAATGCTAAAATCTTAGAGGGAAAAATGACTTTCACAACTATAAGCATTTGCACTTTTTGATACAACTTATGACCTGCAACATGCATGTATTTCTCCAAAAGGTGCTAACTTTGAGACATAAATCACAAGGAATTCGAAAACATTCACAAGTAATCTTATCTATCAAATACTTGCATACACTATAATAGAAGAATTGAGAAGGTAAAATACTTTACTTCATTGATTTTCAAGGCATCTACTATCATTCAAGTCAAAAGAGTTACATAAATCTTCTTTTCTCTATCAAAGCACTGTAAAAGTCACTAACTCGGAAAAAGCACCTAGTAAGAAACCTACATCTTCATCAAAAAGGCTATAAATAGGTGAAAAAGTCCAAATTGAATTTGTCAAACATGATGACACTTCAAACTACCCTCCAAAAGCTTTCAAAAGCAACTAAAGCCTCCAAAATATCCTCCACATATTGGCAAACTGAAACCAACCGTCTCCATATCTCTGGCATGTCATAAATTCTCAACCATATCCTTCTCATGACTTGGTCTTATTAACACATGTTCCCAATTTTGCATTTAAAATAGTAACTTTAGTTAAATGATTTATAAAACGTCACTTAACCAAAGCACTTCACAATTTAAACAAATGATAAACTAAAGAAATAAATACTTGGAGAAGTGAAAGTGAAATTTAATCAAGTCATGACCTGACAAAAGGCCTAAATATAAAAGGCATAAGACTTAAAATCTCAGCCCACGGGGGTATTAGTTGCACTGTTTTAATTTTAAAACATAGGCAAAAAAGAGCCTAAACTTCTATCGGCATAACCTAGGGTAAAAAACCTAAAACAAAGGCCAAACCAAAGTTTGGGAAATCTTTTCATTTTTCATCGAGCCCTAGAGAAAATGAAAGTGCTGCCACAATGTTTCAAAGAGTTCCTCCCAGGTGACCTCCATGGTGATTGTTTGAGCTCCAAAGAGGGTTTTCTAGTAGATTTTTTGACAAATATTGGCTTCTCAAGTTTGGGTAAGCATTTTTTATGTCATTTAGTTCAATTTTTGAAGAAAAAGAGCTCGAATCAATATATTCTTGTAAAAGAAAAGAAAATATACTCATATCCTGTGCTTTCTTTGCATTCAGTCTTCACATTTCTCTTTCATTTCAGTAAAAAAAAAATGTTGTTCTGAGCTTTATTTGGAAAGAATATGAACACATTCCACATTATGCACCTACTCCTATATTAAAATAACAAGCTTCTCTATATATTTCTCAATGCAAAATGTGTTTCCTGTGGAAAAGAAAGAAATACTGCATTGTGAATAAAAATGGTTGCAAAAATGATTAATGCCATTGCATAATACAGGCATGATTTAAAGACTTGACGCATTTTCCATTCCTTCATGAACAATAAAACTTGTGCCCTAGTTGTCCATACTTGATGCCTCTCATGAATTCAAAATCGAGGGATTTAGTCTTTGTCTCATACATTTTACATCTTCTGAAAAATAGGCCATGATTTTTTGCGTAAAAAACCCTTCAAGGGTTTTGTTCATGAATTCTCCTATAGGCTTGAGGTTCCATTTTCCAGTTTTGGGTTTCACCTATTTGCTCCAAATCATGGGTAAATCCCTCTATTATAGATACTTCGCTTATGTTGAAATTGATGATATAAAACTCTATAAAAAACTTCAAGTCCCAGGCTGCGGCATAATGGTTTTTGGGCTCACTTCAGAAAGCTGGAGAAAATGAAAAGTGACACTTTCAATAAATATTCTTGAATATTTTGATCTACCATAGATGTTTGTACTCCGTGGAAATTAGTAGCCCTTCAACTGTTCCTAGAGTTAGAAGAGAGTTTCAACTATTTTTGTTGTTTTCTTTGCTCTCTTCCACATACAACTATGTTCATCTAAGTGACTGTGAAACCACTTTTGGTGACCATGATCCTTTGTGCATCAAATATAAGTATTTTCACTTGCATTTGATAATAATGAACATCAAGAATGCTCATTTTTTTCCTTTGAACATGAAATCACTATTATTTAGGCATGAATTATTCCACTATCTTTAAACCTCATAAAGTCTTCATACACTTGATTTTCCCTATTGATATATGATGACAATGTGACTGTCTTTGCTTACTATTTATGACTACCCATTCATCATTTTGGCTCATTATGGTTTTCAATACTTACTTCATGATGCTTTACATCAAGTGACTTCCATAAAGTCACAAGACCTATCATTTATATGTTGAGTGACTTTCATTTACAATATGATTGTCCTTGTTATTCTACTATCCTTAAACTGATCAAAGATTTGCATCTTTTAACAACCAAAACTCTGCCCTTATGGAACCTACCATGACATGACCCATCTACAAAATTGCTTCTGATAGTCAAAGATGATTGTTCCTCTTTAGCTATGCTCCAGTTGAGAGATTTAATTGTCATCTATGAACTCACTATCATAGGTGATGAGACATGTGCTCAATTGTAGAAATATGATTCTCTTGCACTCTATTATTTTTGAAATTTTATCCCTCTAAAACATAGAGAACAACATGTTGATCTCAACCCTTGTGGGATTCCATTTCACCCCACATGATGTAATTTTATTAAACAAATCACACTCTTCCTGTATCTTCACATGAAGAAAACAAGTTAGAAAAAATATATGCATGTTTTAGGTGTGTTAGATGACTTTGATGGTTCTCCAGGACACCTAAAGTATGCCTGCTTGTTTAATGCATCTTGAAGATTAGTTTATATATGAATAGGTATTTTTTCATGTATGGTTTGAAAATTTTAATTTCTTAGAGGATTTCTCTAATACCATTGCTTTTTCCAGATGTAGGACTAGGAGCTATACAGAGCTAGGAATGACACAAGCAGCTTCAGATGGCAACAACACAAGGCAAAATATCCAGAACCAGTCATTCTTAGGCAATGACTGGTCTCCCTCCTTACATTCACATTAATTTCCATTTACTTATCCATGTATATACTTTTATTTATTTGCATTGAATAAGTAAATTCAATCTCACAACTTGTGTGAGACAATGAACATTTTTACATTCAATAAAGACAACTTCTTTGTTCAGAAAAGATTTGTGTAAATCCTTCTTCTATTACATGCACTTGTATGAATGCAATATTTTGAATTATTTCATTTATGCACTTGAATGTAATACATGAAAGATAAAAATATACCTTTTCTTCTATCAATTAAAATCTATAAGCTCTACTTGATTGAGCTATAAGTGAAAATATAGTAACTTTTTTTGCAATATATGTTGCATGTTTTCCTACTAAACATTAAGACTAGTTGCATAGGCTTGTCCATTGGGAATGGAGTCATTTGGAAAAAGAAAAAGACCTAGAACAAACTTGCACATGGTTGTAAGTTATTTGAAATAGATCAGATCACCTGGAAACTTATTGTAAATAGGAAAACTACAAAAGGGAAACTACCTAATTGTGTTTGACAACACTTAGGGAAAAGAAAACTTGTAACTAAATCTACTCTACACTAACAGTAAGGAAAAACTACCTTAACAAATTCATTCACCATAAGACTAAAGTAGCTTCCCATTCTTCTCAATATGCAGTGACTTGCATGCATAATAGCAGCTAAGAACATATGAAAAATAAAAATATGTTCAACAAGTTGATCCACTACCTCTTGAAAAAGATAAAAAAATTCACTACCCTCTTTAAATAGATCATATGTAATGTTACTTAAAAGAGGATACGTCAATTGAACATATTCTTGTTCATTTTCAAGTGCATCCTTGATGTCATTTTTAGTGATATTTTATAAATGTAAAGCAATTTTATTTAAGTGTTGTTGTTATAAAGCACTTAATTAAATTGCTCCTCTAAATGCAAAGTGATATAAATCACACCAAAGTAACGTATGGAGAATTATTGTTGAAGTCTTCATGACTTTGAGAACATATAGGGTTGTTTGGGATCAGATATCCAACATAAGGAGGGTATATAGGGAGGTTGAATTAGTTTGAAAACATGTGCCACGAATGTTGGAGCTGTTTTTGACTCATTTATGAGCTTAGGAGAGCATCTTGAGGTCTTTTTGATGTATCATCATGTTGGACAAAGTCAAGCTTGACTTTTTCCACCTTTTGGAGCACATTTGGAGTGTATCTACATGCTAGATTTTAGGCCTTATTGTGGGATCCGACCCAAGGAGGTTTAAGACTCCTTGTTTTGTGGAACCACTTGAAGCTTGCATACTTAGTCACTTTGGTTACTCATTATTGAGTTAGTTCTTAATTTTTGTTTTCCATCTTAGTGACTTTTGGAGTTCATAGTTAGATTTTTTGCAAGATTTGTAACTTAGTTTTGGATATGGAATACAATGCAGACCTTGGAGTATTTTGGTGATAAAATTCTTGCCTCCTTGTTCTTGCAATTTTGTGCATGTTAGTGATTGATCAAGTTACTTTTGAGATTTTAATAATTTCCTTTTAGCTTTGTCTCATAGTTTATGCATTTTTTGCAATTAGAGAATCGATGCAGGTTGTTGATTGTGTCATAAGATTGATTATAGTTTCCAATTGTGAAGTTTGTCTTCCTTTTGTTAATTATTGTGATTGAACTTTTAGTGAAATATTTATGCAGAGATTCACTGTAACAGGTTGTGAAAACATAGTTTCCATCGATTGAAGCCAAGTCTTAATTTTTGTTTCTCATTATCCATCTGAAGTTTGGTGTATCACTTCGTTTTATACTTTCAGTTTTACCATTTTTAGCACTCTTTCTCCCTTTCCCTTTAAGAAAAAATCATTAGTATAGGTGATAACCGGCTAGGAAGCCAACCTTCTCCAGAGGTTATTTTCCATTACAAGTGACCCACAATCTAGAAAATCCCCCATGTTTCTCTAACTAACTATTTTTCATAACTCAGTTTGGGTGCAAGCTTAGGAGATAACAATTACCACAAAGGTCAATGTCACTTGGAATTGTTAACTTGGGTTCACATTAGCTTGATTGCCATCCCTTGTTTAAAATTTTAGGATTCCCTTGCATTAACTTAACCTCATTTAGATCCATATTATATCCCCTTGATCATAGCTTTTATTGTCATTTATAACCTAGATTGCATTTTGCACCTTTATCCCAAAAATACAAAAAAAAATAGTTCATTTTCACCTTAGTCTTACCGTCATACCAATTGGTCAATCTTTCATATCATTTTGCATCCATTAGTCTCATTATCCTCATATCATTTTATTTAAGAAAATCAAAAAAAATATGTAGCTTAGTTTCATCATCATCTTGCATTAACCTCATTATCCTAGAAAATCCAAAAATGTAGTCTAGTTTCATCACCATCTTGCATTATCCCTCAACTTGAAAAAGTCTCACATGGTTGAAACAAGGTTACAATCCAAAAGAAAGGACATATAATTTTCAAGTGACCCTTTTGATGACACTACCCTTGGAATAGATTCAAATAATTCTACACCTCCAAGAGACACATTACAAAGAGACCAAACTGACACATGGGAAAACCTAAGCCTAGAAGAATTCAACAAATAATTGACTCCTCAAGAAATTGAAAGTGCTTATAAAGACCTGATAATTTTAAGCATGGTTGATCAACTTGTTCGCGTTGAACCCAATAGATTCTTTTATGCATTAGCTAAAAAGGGTGCCAAATAAGGCTTTGATGTATCAACCATTGTAGAAGAAGAAACCGAAAATCCATTTACACTTGGAAAACTCTCATCACAACAAATTTCAAACATACCCCTTGGGACAAATACACACATGACTACCACTACCAAACACATCCCAAGAATCTCAACATTTGGAAACAAGGTAACTCATATCACTACACAAGGAAAAAATTGAAAACTTGGAAGTTCCTCAAATTCCATGGTTAATATCTTTACAAACACCCTTTTCCAAATCACAAATCAAGGTTCCACATCACAAGGTCCCACACATTTGATTCAAAATGCAAACCAAGATCTTATGCCCACACTTCAAAACACAAATCAAGGTTCCACATCACAAGGTCTCACATCTTTGATTCAAAATGCAAACCAAGGTCTTATGCCCACACTTCAAAACACAAATCAAGGTTCCACATCACAAGGTCACACACCTTTGATTCAAAATGCAAACCAAGGTCATATACCTACAATTCAAAACACAAATCAAGGATCCTTATTCCAATTTCAAAGCATACATTCATCAAGTCAACCTCCACCAAATAAACCTAGAAAGGTTTACATTATCTCACAAAAGATCCCAAATCAAAACAATAATCAAGGATCTATTCTATCACTCCAAAATACTAATCAAGGTTCCCCTCCATCATTCAAAAATTCTACTCAAGGAACCATTCCTTCATCACAAAACATTAATCAAGGACCTACACCTTCATTTCAAAATACCAATCAAGAGCCTACACCTTCATCACAAAATAAAAATCAAGGGACCTTTCATTCATGTCAAAACATCAATCAAGGGCCTACACCTTCATGTCAAAACATCAACCAAGGACCTACACCTCCATTTGAAAATCAAGGACCAAATTTTCAAAATGAAGGCACAAATCAAGGGTCTGCACCTCAATTCCAAAACACCATACCAAATGCAAACATGACCTTTGGAACAAACCTAAATTCCAATTTCATCCCCAGCCAAAACAACACACATCAATATGGAAACCAAGGTCCCACATCACAAAGCATCAATCCTAATTCAAATCCAACATATGACCTTAATACCAACATCACGACCCTAATCCAAAATAATGCAACACCATCTCTTGCAGAAAATTTCATACAAGTGCAAACCCTCCAACAAAAAATGAGAAATATTTAATTGGGGACCAACAAGAAGACCTATTCCATGGAGGAACTGTGCCCTTTTCCATTCAATAGAAATTTGTGCATGCCACCCTTTCCCCCTCATTTCACAACACCACCTTTGCCTAAGTATAAGGGGACAGGGAATCCAATAGAGCACATTTGAGAATTCAACATGTCATATATGGAAGTCTCATATGACCCTACCTATTTAATGAGATTATTCTCGTGAAGTCTTATAGGGACAACACTAGATTGGTTTGCACACCTCCCTCTGGGAATTAGAACATGGGGTGAACTAGCTGACAAATTCATCAATCATTTTGTCTTCAACATTAAAAATTATGTCACCCTTGCAACATTGAGCACAACCAAACAAGAATAAGGGGAATCAATCACCTCATTTTACTAGAGATGGAAAGGTTTGGTTAAAAAATTCCCTTGTCACATTCCAAAAAAACAACTTGTCACCATGTTTGTGGAAAACCTTAACAAAGAATTGATGAGTTGAATTCAAATCTAATGTTGCACAAAATTTGAGGAAATCCTAGAAAAATGTGTCCTTATTGAGAAAGATCTTATAAAAAAAGGACTAGTCAAGGTAAAAAAATAATATTAAACCCAACGATGACAAAAGCAAATACTAGTCCCGAAATAAAAATGTCACAAATGATGGAGTTGTTGATGCCAAAATGATAACCAAAGGTCCAACCATTCAAATTAAAGGTCCTTCCTCATCAAATACATTCAATGCACCAAACATATCAAACACCCAAACACAAGGTCAAAACCAAATCCTAAACACAATCCAAAATAATCAACAATGAAGAGGACCTCTCTGCACCAAAAGAACATAAACCCCTTTGGGTGAACCCATTGAAGTTTTCCTCAAACAAATATTGTAATCTAATGTCATCACACTACACCAGACACCATAAACTATGAACCTTCCTTGATCAAACCTGATTGGTGCAAAGAAGACAAATATTGTGAATATCACCATGGAAAAGGACACAAAATAGCTAGATGTTGGACACTCAAGAATATCATTCAAGACCTCATTTAAAATGGAACCATATCGGTAGGATATTCACAAGGTAAAACTAGTGTTGATCATACCATATTCAAAACTCACTTGCAAGACCATGATAAAGGAAAAGCCTCTAGTTCAAGGAATAATAATAATGCCAATTATGCGACCGTCAAACACGATTACATCACTATCATCCTTAATGTGAGACCATATGATGATTTCATTGCCACTATCACCATAAAAAATCCAAGTTTAGAATGTGTTATCTCTACCTGCCAAACCAAGATAACTATTCCAAGACCTCCTTCTAATTCACAACCAAAAAGTCAATATAATCTCCTAGACCAACTTGGGAAAACTGTAGCAAAAATTTCAATCTTGAAGCTCCTTCGCATATCCCCACAACATAGAGCTATCCTTGACAAAGCATTGGAAGAAACATTTGTCCCTTCCAACCTAGCTATCAATGAATTTCAATCCATGGTTGTATACCTAGCTATTTTGCACTCTGTCACCTTCTTCGAAGAAGACTTTTCTACACCAAAATATGATCATAACAACCCCCCCCCCCATCTTGAAGTATGCGTTAATAAACACAAGATTAGACGAGTCCTAGTAGATGGTGGAGTAGGTATGAATATTTTCTCACTAAAATTGGTGAAAGCATTGGGATACTCTGAGAATTGTATTGACCAAACTAAGAAAATCATGATCAAAGCTTATGATGATGTTGAGTGTTCATCCGAAGGCGTAATTTCACTTCCTATAAGAGTTTTCCCAACAATATAGAACACAGTATTTCATGTCTTGGATCTGGATTTACACTACAACCTTCTCCTTGGCCGCCCTTGGATTCATCCTATGAGGGTCATCCCATCCACCTACCATCAATGCCTCAAATTCCACACAATGGAATTGAAGTCACCATTCCTAGTGACCCCGATCCTTTTCAATATTGTTCAAACCTAAAAGGAATTGTTGAATGCAAAGTTCCCATAAATATAGAGACCTCATCTTCCACCACCACTCCATCTAACTACATTGATCCATCCACCCTTGTCAAATCATCCACCCCATTCACCACACCTTACATGCCTAAAATCCAGATTCAAGAAAAAGGATGCGGGGAATATAACATGAAGAGTCTCTTTTTCATTGGGAAGCTACCTAAATCTTTGAAGTCATATGGCAAACCACATCCCATGCAACCTAAATTTATCATCCATAATCCCCCTACCACCTTCACTAGATGGGGGGAACTTGCCAAAGAATCTCTAGATAACCACATTCTCACATGGTTGTACAAAGAAGAGGAGGTTATTGAATCTAAGAAATTACCAATTGAACAATAACCAAAAAGGTTAAATAATGAAATGATAAGGATATGATGGACATGGTGGCCTTGGCCTAAATAAACAGGGAATGATGGAACCCTTACAACCTCATACATTAATAAAACACTAAGGACTAGGGTTTGAACTGATAAAAGTGACTATCCAGGGTATCGGGTTACCCTCGAGTGAGGTTCCTAATGCTTTAGATGAGATCGAGACATATGAGGACCCTTGGGATTATGATGTCGATTCTAATGAATATGAATGGGATTCCCTATCCTCCACTACTTTCATGGACCTTGATAAAATATTTGGAGTATTTGGCGAACTTCCCCTTGAAAAGCAATTAAGTCAAATGCTTACAATTAATGCCCCACCAAGCCTGCCAAGTCCCCATCCAAAAGTTCCTTTGAATAGAAAATAATGGATCAAACACTTTTGAGAAACCATCGATGTTGCCTCCTAGGAACCTGATGACTCTACCTCTATCTTTACCCTATTAGCCTACACCATGAATCTTGACAGTAGCGATGATGGCTTACCTCTTGTCTACCCACAACTCATAGATTGGGATCAACAAGAACCATCAAGTTTGGACACTTTCAAGAACGACCAAGCGATTGTTGAGTTCATGGGACTTAGTGAAGGAATACCAAGTGGGGATAATAAGGCTGGATTTTCCATAGAGATCGATTGTGCAACATACTTTGGTGAGGCTGTCCTATCCTCTAGTCACAAAAGTGAAAATAAAAAAAATAAAATGAAAAATAATAGGTCTTCAGGTGAAAATCGAAAGGCACCTACTGACCCTAAAAAATGAAACATAAAGGACGTATTTGAAGGTGAAAACCTCTCTAATGCGCTTGAGGATGGAGGGCTGGACTATCTCCCTATACTAAGAGAGATTGTCGTTGCTGATAGAAGAAATAGAAGAAGTGGACATTGGAACACAAGATAATTTCATAATGATACAGTTAGCGACATCTTTGACTACCAAGGAAAAGACTGAGTTTACAACATTATTTTTAGAAATACAAGTTAATTTTTCTTGGTCATATGTTGATATGCCTGGATTGGATCCCGAACTGGTTCTACATTACTTACCACTACTACCAAATGCCAAACCATACAAACATAAGCTAAGGAAAATGTACCCATAGATTGCACTCCTAGTCAAGGTGGAATTGAAGAAACTCCTAGATGTTGGATTCATTCGCTCTATTGACTATGCAGATCAGATATCAAACCTTGTTCCTATCAACAAACCAAATGGTTAGATCAGAGTATGTATAGATTTCAGAGATATCAACAAGGCTTATCCTAAAGATTATTTTTCTTTACCAAACATTGACATCAAAGTAGACCTTACTGCTGGATAAGAAATGCTATCACTTATGGATAGATTCTCGAGATATAATCAAATAAGAATTGCTACTGAAGATCAACCGAAGACAGCCTTCACATGTGCCTGGGGAACGTTTTGTTGGAATATTGTGATGCCATTTGGACTGAAAAATGCCAAAGCTACATATCAGAGAGCCATGACTACATTTTTTCATGACTACATGAATGTGCTTATGGAAGCCTATGTTGATGACCTCCTCTCAAAATCTCTAGATTGAAGTGGAAAATTAATAGTATTAGAAAATATTTTCATGCGACTTGAAAAGTACCAACTTAGGCTAAATCCAAAGAAATGTGTTTTCGAGGTCCAATTAAGCAAACTCCTAGGATATAATGTCTCACACAGGGGGATAGAAGTTAATCCTACCAAAGTCAAAGCCATCTTGGACATGCTATCACCAACCAACATCAGTTAACTAAGGACATTACAAGGAAGATTGAAATCAATTCGTAGGTTCATTGCTTAGCTTGCAAACAAAATCCATCCATTTCATCATCTGTTACAGAAGGGAATTCCCTTTAATTGGATAGAGAAGTGCTAAGAAGCATTTGATCATATCAAGAATTATCTATTGACTCCACTAGTTCTTATGCCTCTGATTGATGAAAGACATCTAATATTGTATGTGACAACAACTACATTAGCACCGGGGGTGCTCTTATCACAAAATGGCAATGATGGAAAAGAACAAGAAATTTATTATATTAGTCACACCCTAGTCAAATGTGAGTTAAACTATAGCCCTATTGAATGAGCATGCCTAGCAGTGGTTTTCACAACATAGAAATTGAGACAGTAAATTTTGTATCACAAGACAAAACTAATTGCCAAAATTGTTCCTCTGAAATATCTCCTCAATAAAGCAGCTCTAACAAGAAGACTAGCTAAGTGGGTTATGATCTTAAGTGAATATGACATTGAGTACATTGACCAAAAATCAATAAAAGGACAAGTGATAGTTGATCAACTTGTAGACACACCCATAAAGGCAGATTATTCTTTGATATCCAATTTTCTAGATGAATCAATCTTTATTATAGACAAAACAACAACATGGAAATTGTACTTCGATGGATCCTACACAAGTCATGGTCCAAGAGCCGAAATTTTATTTATCACACCTCAAGGAGATTCCATTCCCAAGTCATTCTAAATAGCATTCCCATGCACTAATAACATAGTAGAGTACGAAGCATTATTGATAGGACTCCGAAGAGCAATAAAATGGAAAATCAAGGATCTTCAAGTCTACGGTGATTCTCAGTTAGTGATTAAGCAAGTTAATGATGATTATGACACCAAAGATGAAAAATTGATGCCCTACAAGTGCATGGTGGATAATTTAATATTATACTTTGATGTCATCACCTTTGAGCAAATACTGAGGATCTAGAACAAAGTAGTTGATACAATGGCTACAATTGGATCTCTCTTGGACATTCCCAACAATGCATTGCAATATGAGTTCTTGGTAGAATAACTCTTGATCCTTGCATTCGATGTCCCCAAAACTGAGCTTGTGTGTGAACTTGTAGGTCTCGATTCCCCTCGGTATAAAGACATCTATGCTTACTTGCATGACCAAATTATCCCTCCTTACTTGTCCTCCAACCAATGCAAAACCTTTATATGCCATCATGGGAGATACCCTTTATCAACGTAGCCTAGATAGTATCCTTCTTTGATGTCTCAACTCAAATGAAGCACAAACAACCTTACAAGAGGCACATCACGGTATATGTGGAGCTCACTCTATTGGTCATATCTTAGCCAAAAATATCATGAGGACATGATATTATTGGCCTATAATGGAACATGATGCCTATCACTTTGTGAAGAAATGTCACCAATTTTAGATTCATGGAGATCTTATACATGCGCCAGCTTAGGAACTACAACCGCTTACATCACCATGGCCATTTTCTTAGTGGGGAATCGACCTTGTAGGAAAGATCCATCCCACCTCTGCTACTAGACATAAGTTTATCCTTGTCACTACTGGGTACTTTACAAAATAGATCAAAGCCTTCCCACTGAATTACATCATTGGAAATAAGATAGCCAAGTTCATCCTGAATTACATTATTTGCCGCTATGGTATCCTACAGTCCATCATTACAGATAATGGTCACCCTTTTAAGAACCAGGATGTCTGAGAGCTTTATGAAAAGTTTCATATCCAACACTAATTTTCTACCCCTATTACCCCCAAGGTAATGGTCAAGTTGAGACGTTTAACAAGACTATCATAAAAATCTTAAAGAAGACTACCAATGACACTAATCCTGACTGGCACCTACAACTCAATCTTGCTCTATGGGCCTACCACACCAGTGTCTACAATCCCATAGGAGACACACCATATTCCCTTGTCTTTGGATATGAAGCCATACTTCCTATTGAGGTTGAGTTACGGGTGCTGGCAAGAAGTTGAGTCCACTTTTTGGCCAAAAAGTGGAAGTGTTTTCCCTGATTTTCAGAATTTGACACATTGATCTTAAAATTTGAAGTAGTTAGAGATGGAAAATTCAAAAAATTCACTGATCATAAAATGTAGTACTCGAAGTCTAGTTTCCAAATATGTAATTTATTTCAGCACCCAGATTGTACAAATTGAGTTTCAATAGGTGTTTCTAAAAACCACTATTTAAAAGTTATTTTTATTTACCATACCATGCACGTGTATGACATCCATATTTTGACCTAAATTATCGTATTTCTATAAATCCTTTTGGGAAAAGATTTTTGACTCACTGAAGCTTGTTTTTGATATTTTTTTGTAATTTTTTATTGAATATTTTATTTTTTGTTAATTTTTTATTAGGTATATTTGTCGTTTTAAAAAATCGTCGTGTACAACATGCATAAGATGACCTAAACCTATCAATTTTTTTTATTATTATTTTTAAATCGAAAATAATTGTTTGAAGTTTGTTCTCATGCAATCTGTTCGTCAAAATGTTTTGTTGATCAAAAGTTATTAAAATAGTAAAAAACTCTGATATTTAAAGTTTATGGACCAGTTTCATCATAAATTAATTGAAAAATAGAAAAAATAATCCAATTGTAAAAAAATTACATATTTGGAATCTACATTGTCTCATCTAAAATGGGTTTTAATTTCGTCAAAAAATTCTACTAAAAAAGTCATCAGCCATATGTCCAAACTCGGTATTTTTCTCTGACATTGTTAGAACCTTCAACTTGCAGGTCAAACTAGGTTGAAGGCCTAGGTTCGGACTCCCAATGCTTTTCCCGAACCAAAATCTGAGGCAAAAACTCGACCACAAAGCAAAACCAATTTCAAATTTAAAAAAATTATTAAAAAATCATCTTTATGCTTTTACAAAACGGGATCCCACTTTGAAAATTGCCAAAAATGGAAAGAAAATCCATTTTTGGAAAGTTTCCAAAAATGGAAAAAATTTAAAACGGGATCCCGTTTTCTAAAATACAAGATCCCATTTTTTGATTTTAGGCTCGGGATCCCGTTTATTAAAAACGAGATCTCGCTTTTTTAATGTCGATTTCATTTTTTTGGCTAAGGCAAAAACTTCCACGTTTCGTGGACTCAGCTTCTTGCACTTACCCTTACCATCCCTACGAGTCTCTATGCAAGGATTTATTGATCAAGAAGAATACTGTGTATCCTATCTACATGAGCTAGATTTACTAGATGAAAAGAGATTGAATGATTTGACACATTTGCAAGCATATCAGAATCACCTTCGATGCAACTATAATAAGAAGGTTCGACCTAGAAGTTTTGACATTGCTGACCTAGTCCTAAAGGAAAATCCAAAGAATCAAGTAGATTGAGAAAAGCCCAAAAAGTTTGAGCCTAATTGGTTGGGCCCACGTATTGTCACAAAAACATATGGATTTGGTGCTTATCAACTTTTTTACACCAGAGGGAGAACCGTTGTTCGAACCTATCAAAAACATGCACCTTTGCAAGTACTACACTTGATTCTTAGAGTATCCCTTTAAAAAGTCAAAAAAAAATTTAAAAAAAAATTCAAAAAATAGTTACCCTGATGAAAACCTGGCAAACAGGTGTCTTGGTGACAAAAAAAATTAAAAAAATAAAATAAAATAGTAAAGAGAAATAAATCATCCAAAAGTGAAAACCACTTTGGTGGCGCTTTGGATAAGTACCATGGTGAAAACCCGACAAACATGCGCCATATGTAGTCAATCTATGCTCCTCCATCTATTGTCACTCTACTTGGTCTTCTATCTTTCCACTGATCCATTCACACATCTCACTCACTTTTAATAAAGCTTTGTCATCCTCTCCATGGCTTGAGAACCATCAACATTTAGTCTCTTTCGCTTTCTTGACCATCCTTTTGCATTCGCCGCTCCCCCTCGCGCATAATAAATTGGTTCTACACCTGACTAGGGGAAATTACTTGACTCACGTCTTCATGGGAAATAACACATGGTATCATTCTTTTAAAACATCAAAATCCAAAAAAATCAGAAAATCATCAAAATCCAAAAAAATCAGAAAACTATCAAAATCCAAAAAAAATCATAAAACATAAAAATCCAAAAAATCATAAAACATCAAAATCCAAAAACGTCAAAAAATTTCAAAAACTTCAAAAATCAGAGTTAGAGTTAGAGTTTGAGTCAATTTGTGTTAGTAGGGTTGAACTACGTTGTCTTTGCATATTTGCTACATAGGCAAGGCTCATCTTAAATGGCCCCCCAAGACATTAGGTCAGTCCTTTAGGTTTTCCAAATAAAATCATGACTCATTTTTTTTTCAAATAAAACAAGGTCAAGTCATGTCGAACTACGAGGTCTCTGCATGTATAACGTAGGCAAGACCATCAATCGATGAGCCCCCGAGGCCACCTAGGTCAATCCTTTAGGGTTTTTTCAAGCCTGGTCTTGTTCTTGGTCCACAAAAAATCATTAGTCAAACCAAATCATGAGTCAACAGACAAATGTAACCAACAAATCTTTAATCCTCAAATAAATCAATCCTCTTATTGCCAATCGATCAATCAGGTCACTGGTCCTATATTGGAATGGGGTATTATGTCATTTGTCTCATTGGGTCTTATCACTTGTCTTTTATCAGGATGTGTCCTTCCTGAGATTAGACTTTGTCAATTTGGTCATTCACCTTAAACGGGATGTATCTTTCTTGCAATTAGGTTCCTTGTCACTTGGTCAACCTTATCAGATGCATTCCTTACCTTAAACGGGATATGTCTTTCCTGAAATTGGGTATCGTCACATTGCCTGGTCATATCAATCAATATTTTCAACTTTGTCAATCAATCTTGCCTCAATCAAGATGTGTCTTTCCCGAAATCAAATGCAATCAATCAATCTTATCAACCTTGTCAGTCAATCTTGCCTTAATCAAGATGTGTCCTTGAAATCAAGCACAATCAATCAAATCAATTTGTCAACCTATCAATCAAATTCCATCATCTTGATAAACTTAATCAATCAACTCAAGCAATCTTAATGATATCATTGGCAAACACTGTCTCTTTGGAAAACACTTTTTTGGTATGGGTTTGTTTTATCTCTTTGATTGGCCTTCAGTCATGTTACTAATTACCTTGAGGATGTCCTATTAAGGGATTTAGAGGGATGATGATGGATCATGGCCTCTTTTCTTTGATTTTTGTCTTTGGTTTGTCTTGGCAAAAATATTGGGATAATTGGGTCCTTAGTATGAGCAGGGGCATTCCTTTTTTGTTGACTTTATCTTTTGACTGCTTGTCTCTCACAAATGGTCACCTTGCACACCTTGGTCTATGTTATACCTTGGTGTTTGTGTTCCATTTACGATAATTTTGATGCTCGATGATGATAAATATAAAATCATGAAAGTTGGTCCCTTGTCATTTCCTGTCTAACTGCCCATCTCCATCTCCTTTCCCCTCTTTCACACTAAAATTTCTGTCATCTGGATCTTGACAAAGTCATGTGACACACAAAAACATCTTCCATGCATAATCATGTTAGAAATAATTATCATCATAGCTAGCATTATCATATCAAGTTGCATATATTTGCATATTAAAAAAAAAACATAGAGATCATCCATACAGAATCAGCACTCTATTGCTATATTAGCATCATCACATTAGTATTTTATGGCATTGTGTGTTGCATTATAGTTCATCCATTACATTGCATAACATTACATCCCATATCACATAACATTTTACATCATGATCCATTATATCACATTGCATTTCATTTCACATCACATTGCATTCCACACATATTACATCACATCAATGATAATATGGCATATCATATTACACATCACATTTTTCATTCATATTAAACATTTTTAATTTATGACATTTTGCATTATCATACAATAATTTCATTAAATTAACTTGCATTTGCATATTACATCACATTCGTAACATTAGGTCATTTCCATTGCATTCATCATTCATACATATTATCATAATAAAAATATCCATAATCATAAATGCATCACATCATCATGACATATTGCATCTATCAAATTAGGTTATCCACATTGCATTTATTATCCACACATAATCATCAAAACATAATCATAAAGCATATTAGACCATCACATAACTATATAGAATGCATTAATGAACATCATAACCACAACATAAACATCCATAACATAGAATAGAATTATCATAAACATAAATGCATAATCATATAACAATGCATATCATCAATCAACACCAAAAATCATCACATATATTGCTCAAAAAAATAATGTGTCACAAGTATAGTGTCATATCCATTAAAAATGGATCTCGTAGGCTTGATAATCAAAATACAATGTCAAATAAATATACAACATAAATAACAAGATGATCTATCCCAAGCTTCTCCACTCTCCTATCCCTGGGGCATACCTATCCTCTATGCATGGTGACTCCTTGGCCCTATGCTCTATGGTAGGAGGCCTATCATATGGTGTGGCCTGTCTAGCATCTGAAGTCTCACCCTCTGCCCTATTATGAGACCGCCTGTTATATGTCCTGCTACAATAATTTCCCTATGAACCACTCTCCATATCTGAAAAGGAGGGTTCCCTCCTCTCGGGTGGTACCACTCTCTCATAGAGATGCCTATAATACTGCATGGCCTTGCTGGCCCGAGCATACTCTCTAGAAAAATCCACAACATATCCACTACATGTAGCTATAAAGTCAATCATCCATTGGTCTATCTACTATCAGCTAATCACAACTAGGTCCCTCTCAGTCTGAAATGCATCCCTCTCAGCCTTAAGTCCATCCCTCTCTATAGTCACAATCCTCAACTATGCCTCTAAGGCTTGTACCTAAGTCCATAATGTGGCAATCCTATGCTCTACAGACCCATCCTCTCCTTTGACCCCCACATCCTCTAGTCCTACCTCCTCCATCCCCATGATGATATGCTCATGAAAGACTTTCTCCGCCTCATCCATCTCTACCTCCTCCTTGGCATGCTCATCCTATCCTCCCTCCCCTCCTACCTTGCCACCTCCACTGCTACTCTCTCCTTCAGACGATCCTCCTCCTCCCTGATTGGTGGTAACTTCCTCACTTGTTGTCTTCCCCCATCCTTCCTCCTCCTATACCTATCTCCTCCTCTCCATCCTCTCCATCCTCCTCACCCATATCCTCCATCATCCCACTATCCTCCTCCATCCCCTCGTCCACTATCTCCTCCCTCCACCCCTCCAACCCTTGTCACCTTGTTGGCCTCTCGAGCCCCTGCCTCTGTGCTTTATCGATGTTGGCTGCTATGGATTTGTCAATGGAATTGGTCTATGTATCAACCACCAAGAATCATACTCGGGTGTCATACTTGCATCGACGTCCCCTCCCCTCCACTCCCAATCCAATGCTTGCATTGCATCTATCTCCTGCTCTATTGTGTTGACAAAAATTTGAGGTCCCCATGGATGCACCTCCCGGGAGGACCGTCCATACTTTGCAGTCCCAACTAGAACACCCTATCTCTCTCTAAACTATCTTTGAACCCTCTCCAAGAGATACATCTCAATTATATGTTGTGATTGCACTGTGGTCATCCTCATCAATCCATAACTCACAAGTCCTATATGGCCTCCAAATAAAGTTGACCAATGTGTCTAATCCATGCTTGCAATTCCCCACATCACCAACATGTGTTTGTGTCAAATCTCCCTGATACATATATGCATACGATGCATTGGTTGCTAGTTTTTAAACCACTAGAGGTCAGAACATTTCTATGGGCTCCCAAGCGTAAAATGTCAGTAAAGTCACTATGTAGCTCAGACTTTGTCCTCCCCTGTAAGCAATGTCATGCAGTTGAAAATAGAGCATGGCCAATAGACATGGCCCCCACATTTACACTATCCCGAAGTGAACCATCAATCTGAGCACCTCTCCTTAGCCCACCGAGAAACCGTGACCCCTGCGGTCAAGAATCATCACTCCTTCTATCAATGTGCAAAGAACACAATCATATATGTCATATGTCTCTGTCAGGGTCTCCCATATGATCTCGTACCCCTGGATCTCGAACTCTACATCATCATCACACTCATAGTACTCATATAATGTTTGTAGTCCTGAAGCGAGGTCATAGCATACCTGCTCGCCACGAATTGGTAGTCGTAAGATCTTGTACACATCCTCTAGGGTGGTTGTCGCCTCCCCTATTGGAAAATGGAAGCTTCTTGTCTTGAATTTCCATCGCTTTGCCAAATCTATCAACATCTCCCTGTTTTCCCTAATCACGAGCATATAAGTAACATAAAACAAACCCAGATCTAACAGTGCCTATCTCTCCTCATCACCCAACTAGTCCAGAAGTTGGAAAACATTTGGTCTCGACTCCTATGTATAAATAGGAGGTATACGCTCCTAAAATCATCAATAAAACCATTATTTCAATCCAAGACCTTCAGTTGACCTATTAGACCTAAATTGACCAAGTCAAAATTTACTAAGCTGACATAAATTTTTAACCAAGAAATTGCGTCATAGTTTTGTCAAATGTGTCACATATAATTTTAACCGGCTCACAACTACAATTTTTCACTCGCCTCTTACATGTGTCATTTCATATGTCACATGCATCGTAGCCTATCACTTGCGTCATTCCTGTCCACAAATGCGGCTTAGAAAGTCAGTTGTGTTACACATTTTTGTGCGCCACACCACAAATGCCCCTACCCTAACCCTAATACAATTGTGTTATGACAAGGCGATTGTGGTGAACCGCTTATCACCTATGTCGAATGCACACACAATTGCATCACAAAATTTTGTGACGCAATTTCTTGCTAAATTTTTTCCCTATCTAAATGCAACAAGACATTAAAAGAGCGTGCTAGTAGTATGTATCAAGGCAGGTGCAACCTTAGGTCGATGGTATCTATGTATGTGGTATGCATGGTGGGTAGCCTCTCGGACAGGTGACATCTTCACTGTAAAACCACTCTGAGCTCTAGGAATTTCTAAATTGGGTATGCACAAATGAACCTTTTTCTTAATCAAATTGTTATTTATAGGTTCAAAATTAGGGCTTTGACCTACCTTGTTTATTGTGCACACCTTGTGATGACTTTGATCCTGAATATGGCCCCTTTGTCAACCTCAAACCTCAATTTTGTCTTCACCATTCAATTCATAGCCATCAACTTCTCTTATTGAGACAATTTTCCAATTTTTTTGAAACTTTTTGAAAATTTGTAAAATTTTCTCGAGGGGGAATACCTATACCTTGACTTCACTAGGGTATCCTTTGACTAAATTTCTTTGACACAACACAATGAGTTACATTATGTCAAAGAGGGGCAAAATGTAGACACTGAAAAATGTCCTAAGTCTACGAGCGTCATTTTTCTTGGTCATCGTCCTCTGATAATTAAATTATTTAATTATTTAATTATTTTTGATCATATTCCTCTATTAATTAAATAATTCACTTTCTAATATCTATTCTATCCTAATCAATTAAAATAAATTATTTGTGTCGCTAACACTCGCTTTCTTCAATAATTAAATATATCATTATTTATTTAATTATTTATCTTTTATCGTTCGCCTATAGTCAGATAATAATAATTATGTGTCTATGCAATTAACCTTTTCATTATTCTATAATTAAATAATTGTCAAGATTATTTAATTTTGTGTCATTTCTCTCCCAATTAAATAATTAATTCAAATTGGTTATTTAGTGCCTTATTTTCATTTCTCCCCATTTAATTAAATTGATTTAATCAAATGCCCATTTTCCATTTTCCTCAAATAAATAATTTGAATGAATTATTTATTTTCCACTCGGCCTAATATTCCTTTCTCATGAATTAAATATTTTTAAAGTTTGAATTCATCCATTTTCCTCCACTTGCTCATTAATCTTTGTCATAGTCGTCTCTGTCATAGTCATCGGTGTCATATCAATCAATAGTCCACCTCATTTTGGTGCATCAATCCTCCACCGTTGATCTTGGCATCTTTCTAGAAGCTCGATCTTGACTATCTATTTCATAACCTCCCTCTCATGAATCCTCATCCGTTGATCTTGTAATCTTTCTAGAAGATTAATCACGCTCATCTATTCAAATGATTGTCTATAAAAGCAGCCTTCCTCTCCCATTTTTTCCTTAACAACCATTTTGTCTCCAACTTTCTACTTACTATTTGTAGGTTATTTGCACAATTTCAACAACAAATTTGAGGGCAATATTTGCAAAAGGAGAAATAGGAGAGACAAGAGAAATAATCAATTGCAATGGGGAGTGTTTTACTTTGAATGCTTTCATTTGTATTCCTCTTTGTTTGTATTCTCTTGTTTTAGATGAGGTTTTTAGCTTAGAGGTGTTTGGTTGTCACTTTATCTAGGCTAGAATATTTTACCCCATCTTACAATCTCATCTAGAGCACAGATGAGTCCACCTTCAATGTCAACCTCTCCTTCTTCTTCATTGGAGGTTTCAACTTCGTCTTCTTTATCAGACCTTGCAACATCCTCGTAAGAGGTCATTCCAAATTCCATGAAAGGATCATTCTCATAAGCACTTTCATGTTCATCATCTATTTTGCCACTTACATTAGATAGCCTATTTTATTCTCTTGCGTGCAAATTCTTCTTATCCATCTACTTACTACTATTTTCTTGCTTAGAGTTATTTTCATCATGAATGCATTTAGAAGCAAGATAAGTAGTTTTACCTCTACATTTTTTGGAACCTCTCCTTAGTATTCTAATGAACTCAAATTTCTCCTCATTGGACTCTTCTAATCTGGAAGTAGATGCTTCTACCTTCTCCCTTCTAGTTGTAACATCTCTTATGGATGTATCTACAGTCTTCTCATCTTCACTTGTCTTCAATCTTTCAAACTCGCCTCCATACGTCTACATCTTAGCCAAAACCTTACAATCAACACTTTCATACATCATCTTTAATTTATTAAAAACCTCATGTGTTGTTTGACAGTGCATGACTTTGACAACCACCGATCTTGAAAATCCACTCAAAATTATAAACGTTGCCTTAGAATTATCTTCAAAATCCTTCTTTCTAGCGATAATATTGGGAGGAATGGTAGGGGCTTTGTATCCCTTCTCAACTAACATCCACACATCAAACCCTATTAATTCCAAATGTGTCTTCGTTTTAATGCTCCAACACTTATAGTTTGATCCATCAAAAATAAATACTTATTTTGTGGATTAGCCTTCTTGATTAGCCATTTTTGTGTTCACTTATCCAAGATCTACCCAAGTTAATTAAGCTTCTCCTAGGGAACCTAGGGCTCTTATACCAATTTTTGGAACACAACAATCTACTGAGAGGGGGGGTGAATTAGTAGATACTAAAACTTAGCCCTCAAAACATTTTGTGTAGACTAACTCATTAAACTCTTTATGCAAATTGATTCCTTTTAGAACTTTATGTAGATTTACTAAACTATCAGAGAGATAACCATACACACACACAAAATCCCATAACATGTGATGTACATCAAAAACCCAAGATGGGAAAAACCACGGTGAGAAATACTGCTAGGAGCTACTATCTTAATCCAGCCTCACAAGCAATAATGTTATGTTACAAGGTTTAAGGGCACCGACCCTAAGGAGACATCAATCCCCTAGTTTTAGGAGCACCAACTCCAAGGAGACACCGTTCCCCTACACTGACCACCAACTCAATTATTTGATGGCACCAACCAATCAAATTTATAGGGATAGAATTACAAATTATTCTATTGAACACAAATCAATGTTGCAACTTACTTTGCAACTGCACAATACTTTATTGCACTCTCTACAACTCACTTTTTATTGGTTATGTTGCACTCTTAGAAACACATCCCCTCTGCTTTGCACTCTCTTTCTCTCCTTTTTATTTCACTCTCTTTTGAACTTAGAAAAATATTGTTTTATCCTCTAAATAAAAACCCAGATCTGAATCTCTAATTTTTGTTTGGGTTCTACTCATTCAGAATGTGCATTCTCTTCCTGCTCTACTACTCTCTCTTTTTCTCACTTTTCAGCTGCATACTCAACAAGTTATCTTACTATGTTTTTCTCTCACCCTCTACACTTTCAAACTCAACATTTCAACTCTTCCAGACACCAAATACTCAAACAATATTTTGATTGTATTCTTTTTCTTGACTCCACCGATTTGCAATTCTTGTCTCAAGATGTGCACTACCATCCAAATCATCTGGAACATTCTCTATTAGGGTTTACACACATGCTATCTTCTCCAACAATTTTTATTTTTTACATTTGATTCATTAGATATCATGGTGGTCACCAAAACCCTAAACTTGAATGCATTAAATGCATTTCTTTCTTTGATCATTCTACTCTTGATCTTCATCAACATAGTGATCTGTGCTACTGACTTGCAATTCTGATTTCTAATTAGATAGTTATTGGTGTAGTTGAATGAAGTAAATTAATTCTTTGTGCTAGGTACCAGATGAAACCCCTATTTACACAACCCTAGCCATTGAAATCTTCATCTTTGAACCTAGACCGTTGATCTCCTCACTGCGCACCATGATCCAACGTTCCTTGTTCATCATCACATATTTAAAACCTAACTGTTAGATAAATAACATTTAATCTTTATCATCAATCATTTCCATTGCATATCGCTCCAACTCTTGAGTCACTACCATTTAATCATGCAAAGCGAGTAACCTCGATGATGACCGTTAGATCATCCATTTTTCACATCTACATCATCGATCTTCATTCATCAAGTATCATTGTAACTCATGTGACTTTATATGTTATTCTCATGATGTGAATATATCAAAAAATAATCACTGGATCAATCACCATCCAATCAACACCATCCCCTGCTATATCGCTATCAAAGGACATGGGCCCACAAAATCCTAGCAGGTTGGTGAATAATTTCCATCTTTCCACATTTGATGTCACCTTCCACTTCTATCTTACGTTCAACACATCGTGAGAACCATCCCATCACTTCACTTCACAACTATGATGTGAAGTGACCAAGTGATATATTGCCACGTGTTTACTGGACTAACCATCGAAGTGTCGAAGGGACACTAAAGCAACTCTCTCTAATATAGCATTTTCTTTTCTATGAAGTTCTATTGGAATTTCGAGGAGACGTTGAAGAAAATCACACTGATATTAGAAGGTCTCGTTGATATTCCTTGCAGCTTTGATCGGGTGGTCCCTACTACCTACATTTCATCCCTGTCATCATCATATAACTAACATCACCAGTGTGACTTGATATATCAACCAAACAGTTGTCACCACATTTCCTACTGACATCATCTTTCACCATCATTTGGTCCCACCTTATCAACATGTCCAAGAGACCAATCAACAAGTCTCACCCAAATTCAATTATCTTCTTGATGAAACTTAGTGATGTCATTCTCCACTAACTCCTACTACCATAGTTATGTCGAAGAGACTCTTTAAATTGTCTCATTGATATTTATATGTCTCCTTGAGATATCTTGTTGCCTCGCATGGATGGTCCACACTAGCCACATGTCATCCATGTCATCACCATGCAACAAACAATCACCAATGTGACTTAACACATTGTTCAATCAAATGTAGCCACTTGTCATCACTCGCCATCATTTACGAGTGTCACCTCCATATTAGAATTTTGAAGGGACAATCATTTTTATCATGTCGATATTCTTCCTTCTCTCTAATGAGATGCTATCGAGATGTCGAGGGGACTAGCCACTAAGTCCCACTGAAATCCACCTGTCAACCCGATGAAGAACCTTCGACTGATCATCACCAGTTTAATAACAACCATTAATCAATTTCACCGCTCATATCCCTGGTCAATGCAAACACTTGTTGCCACCTATGAATCATGAAATCACTTTCCTTTGTCACCTTTCACTTAGTTTGGTCCCACAAGACTCAATAGAAAACACTATTTGATCTCCATTGATCAAACTTTAAGACTTGATCACAACCATTAATCAAGCATCATCATTGTGTTGAAGGGACTTAACACACTATCTCTTCAACAACCCATTGTCACTTTTATGTATCATTATCTCTCTATTTATCGCTTCAACGAAGGGACTCTAAAGTGACTCCTCCTGACATGTTGACATATCTTCAATACGAACACATGAAAAAATATTTCATTTGTGACTTAGGAAATATTATAGTAGCTAAATATTTGTCGAACCGATAATATCTAGGTGAAAGGGTTCGGTTCCCCACTCGGTGTAATTGGCTTAAGTTATGACTTAAGTAACTAGTTACCTGCGACATATAGTCAACGAAAAAATAGAAATTCCTATTAGGTACCATGATTGTTATCCTAGGGTTTACACTGTAAACCCTAATACCTACCCAAGAGCACATGTAATTCCATTTTGAGCACACCATGCATCCTCTGGACCTGCAACACATATTTCATAGAAGTTCTCAGAAAACCCACAACGAATCTGGACTATGTTTTCACCTCTGTTATCTAGAAGAACCCTCTACAGTAATATGTCAATATTGTATGATAATATTGTAACCATCTAAGCAACTTTGTAACATTTTTAGATACATGCTCCTTTCAACAACAACCTATACCAACTCTTCCAGAAGCATATCCACTACTCTCACAACCATCCTCTTCCATCATGTCCACAATCTCCCTTGCATGATTAAATCCATCTTTCCTCTTATGCCTCTTTTGACATCAGCTCCATTTCAGCTCTGATATCTCCTTTTGACATCAATGACAACAATATTTAACACATGTGGCATATCCTATCTCATAGGTGTCTTTCCTCTTTCTATTATGAGGGAAGTCAAAGGAACATGAAGAACCACTAGAGATGAGGCATGAGCAGTGTATAGTAAGATTTATATCCACTAGAATTCTTTACTTTCACTATTAGAGAAGTAGGTCGAGGAACAAGAAGAGCCACAAGAGCATAAAATAGTTGAGGCAAAGATTTTCCCAAATAGGAGTTTTTCCTTGGTTGCTAGTATTGACGTGTGGAGAAACACAAGGCACCATTGAAGGTTGGGAAAACTTATGAGGAATGAGAGGTCTACCAAATGGAGCACTCTTATCCTTAGCCACCATAGGGATAGACATCAAGATAAATGAATGGCGTTGTGGGTGGGTGACTCAAATGAGAGCGATTGTTGAGGAAAAATAGGAGGGAATTGTAGAAAAGGACATTCAACGACTTTATGAGAATTTAGAATATGCTTTGAATACCAAATTGAAATGATGTTGTAGATGTCCTACAGGAAATGGATAGAAATAATCAAGTGAAAATCCACCATGCGACACAAGTGGTTTGTATCCAATGTGTTGGCTAATATGCATTACACTATTGTGAGGAAATTTTAAACATTTATATACCACAAAGGTGATCAGATTCATTGAAGTTATCCATAGAATTCCTAGATTCACCCTTAACAATTTGGATCTAGGTGTAGAGTCCCTACTAATGTCTAGTAAACTTGATGGCAATCACACAATTTAAAGGGAAAACCTAGTTGAACAGTCCACTTGAACCTTTGGAAAGACCATTGAATTATCGACCGAGGCTAGTAAGCTTGTGATGGTACTAGAACTGTATGTGATTTCAAAGACTTAAGATTACCTAAATCATCCTAGTATAGGTGTTACACTTGCTAAGAAATCATAAATATGCATAATAGTGAAAGAATTAATGTTGGCATTATTGCTACAAATACCTACAATATAAGACTATAACTAATTACTGTCAAGAAATAAATGTCGGTATTTAACTGATGTTGATGACTAAACCTACACTCTAGAGTACAACAAGCTTAAGAAAACTAAGACATAAATGTGAAATAATAATTGCTTATGAATAACACAAGAAATATAATCAACATGCATTTATGAAATAATTACTATGATAGAAATAACTATACAAAAAATGAAGTGAGGGAAAGTTACCTTGAGTGGCCCTTGCTCAAGTGACTACCTCCACTGATCTAACTTAAATATATCTTCTTAGATTAACACAATGATATCAACTCAAAATCATTCATTGCACAACTCTAGAATATCACATAAGATTCTGCTAGGATATCTTATTCATGAAATCATGATTGAACAATAAACATTATCTATGTAAAAACAACAAACATCTGAAAAATATCTGGCAACTATATCTACTCTTGAACAAAATTAACTAACTCCTAATACCTCAACCACTGAGCCATACATATAGGCATGTAGGAATTTTATTAAAACAAGGACTTTAAACTGAAATCATAAATCACCACTCCTTATATATCAGAGCGTGATAAAGACTTAGCAATCTATAATTGAAAAAGGAAGAAAAGTCCAAGTACAAATGAGACTCTATTCTAACAAAACTAGAACATGGATTGTTTGAATTAGTCACATTAGACTCCTAACTACAACAGGGTTCTTTTCCTTCAACATATTTATTGGACATCATAATGATTCACAATCATCTTCATTAAGTGCCTCCATGTTGTAGTTTTTATGCTCAATTTATTTTGGAACCTCCCTCGCTCTTCTATTTGGGAACTCCTTTGGCTAAGGGGTGCACCTCGTAGTTGTTGCGGGCTACAATATACCTCCTCTGGGCTGCAAAGAGTTAGTTCATAAAACATGCACACAATAATAACAACCATAGCTAAGCATAGATATCCATTATAATTTATACATATCCACACATAAATTATGCAATAGCCATCACATCATAACCATATTTCCATATACTTTAAATCAGGTTCAAGGTTGCATAATAAGCGTATAGGAGTGAATTTTCACCCCTTACATAGATTCCCCTTTTACCCTTCTCCGCTTTATAAAACCAAATTTAGAGGCTTAATTCCACATAAGCATGTTGTTCTCATTCCACTTGGTGCGTGTTTTGAGTGTCGATAAGGGAGTTACTATCAGGGATTCCTACGTGGCACACAAACATCTACATAACGTGCTTATGTCCCTAGCAGATTCTTATGGCTGAAGCATGTAGATATGTTACACTTGCTATTGGAAGTTGAATTGTAATGCTTCCCTTCGGCTTGCCGACCCGAATATGGTTTTTCTTCATCTCTCTTCTTTATATTCACCTCTCATTTCATTTATTTAAAGGTTGGTTGATCTCTAGTAAGCTTCTACACACTCTTGGACATTCACTTAGAGCATTCAAGCAACATTCTTGCACTCCATAGTAGCAAGTCCATCACTTTGTCACTTCAATAGAGCAAGCATAGGAAAGCACCATTGTAGCATAGGCCTGAGTTCCTCTCATTTTCTCCCCCACTAGCCTTAAGAACTTTGGGCAGAGGTGGTAAGCTCCTCACTCATCTTCTCTATTACTTGATTGAGTTACCACATTACTATTTTGTAGTGTTTTAGTGTTCTATTACTTTCATTTATCTCTTTATCATATTATTTCTACATCATTGCAAACCTGGTTGTCCATGGAGGTGGAAACACCAAAATGGGGGTCTGACTGAGGTAGACCCCTAAACAACCCCCAACATTTTCCCTCTTTTCTGTGTGTAGGTGGAGATATCTTGGAGTGAGCTAGCGAACAAGTTGTTGTGTGAGATCATCTTCGTCACCCTTGCGGTAATATACTTGTTTTATCACGTCTGTTTATATGTTTCATATTTCATAGTGTTATTTTTCTCCCTTAGAAACTAGTAACTAGGTTGTTAGTTCATTTTTGAGAGGTCAAACCTTGTCTTCTCGGTTCTCTAGCCGTACGAACGCCAATGCACCTAAGAGACGCCAGTGCGTCGCACTATTGTCCCAAAACCATGCTTTTTTCCTCAGATAAAGAGCTATTTGAGACACATATTTTACCCTAAAAATTGACTCGCTTAGTCTCCATTCAATTTTTGGGTCTGCAGGGTGATCGAAGGACCTTATAGTCCTCATCATTATCATCCCGCCTACCCAACCATTCCCCTTAAACTGAGGTAAGTTAGGGAAGCCTCCTACTCTCAACCCTCTGTGACCTGGGGCCTTGTAGTGGTTGGCCCCCCTCTCTTACAATAAGCATAAAATATAGCATAGTGTAGGAATATGTATAAGATAAGTTTATGATAATGTCTATGAACTTTGCATGAAAACATAAGAAAACTATCTAATGACTAGACTCATCATTCCCCCAACTACCCATTTACTTGTTCCCAAGAAAATTAACTAGGGTTGGAGGTTGTAGTGCAAAGTGATTTCCTTGAGGTCTATGACACTATGCACTCCTTTGACCTGTTTCAAATAGAATCCCCTATAACATGCAAGTTTGTTCATTATGGTAACCTTTTTCTCTCACATTCTTCATTCTTCTCCCTTGTCTAGTGTGGTACCGGGTATAGGAGCATTAGTGGTTGGAATGTAAGTGGTACCCATTCAAGTCCTTTATATCTAGCAATATCCATATACCTTCTCATTCTTTCAAGTGTGGCTATAAAATTGTAAATGGAGTGGGCTTCTTTCCTCTGAAACTCAAGAGTTAAATAATCCCATCTCTCTTACACAAATTGATAGGAATAGTGGATGAGTCCAATAGTCAATATCTGCATCCTTCTATAATCCTATGTTCTCAAGTTCATGGTCTTCCTGCCTAAACCTTTGTGGTCCAAGAGTTATAATCATTCTTCTATGATCATCTTAATGGTTTTAGTTTCTTTTCTTACTAGGAGAGAAACTGTTTTCTCTCTCTCCATATACTCTTGCATGATTTAACCCCTAAACTTTCATTTTTGAAATAGGATGCTAGTGGCCTTAATTGTAAATCTCCCACAAAGATTAATGGGTTACATTCTATGTCTTCCGATAGAACATAATTATGCAACTATTATTCACATAATCGATCCTATTCTTCTAGTGTGGCATCAACAAGTACATTTAGAAAATCATTTATTTTGCTCATAAGAACAGGCTGGTTACTAATTAAACTACTGAATTGAAAACTTAAGAATTTTTCTTGCAAAAATAAAGCATATGTTCTTGATGGATGTTTTCATTTAACAATTTGGGCGGCTTTATTAGCTACTTCTTCCACCTTGACTACTAACCTTCTCAATTCAATATCCTTTCTCTCTAGTACCCTAGTATGCTATGAGATTATTGTTTCTTTTTCCTTCTTCCAATTCTCTTTTTGTTTAGAAAAATCTTGAGTAACTTTCCACAATTGGTATCCTAGGGACATAGTTGTATGACAGGTTGGAGTTTTTGTGTCAAGGGGTCTTTTGTTCTCAGTTACAAGTTCTTTTTTTCCTACTGTAACTATTGCTATTTGTGCAATAAAATCTAACTTTGACCCATGTCCATAAGTGTGTAATTTTTCCTCTAATTCCTCAATATTCACTTCCCTTTTTGTGTCCCTTTTCTTATAGGTTTTTACCAATTCTTCCAGTTGTTTGTTCCTCTCTAATGCTTCTTCCAATTCTTTTCTAACATTTATTTCTTTTGAAAACAATTCCTTATCTTCCAAAAATTGATCATCACCAACCCTTGTGTATTCAAAACCCTCACTATAAGGGCTAATTGGGATTCTCTTCCTTGTTTTATTGGAAACAAAAATATCCTTTGAATCTGAGTCAGAGGTAGTAGATATATACCATTTCCTTTTTCTACCTGAACATGCACATTTTCAAACACATTATCTTTTAGTTCTAAGTCAGTACCTACTATTACAACATCTTCTTTTTCTTCTTCTGGTTTCTCAATACTACCCCTCATAGCACCTTTCCTTCTCAGGTGGTGTGAATGCCTTGGTTGAGTGGGTTTCCTTTTCCACACCTTTGAAGGTGCAGAAGAAGAACCACCTCTCTTTCTTCTAGTTTTAGGTGTTTTTCTAGAGGTTGTTGGGGTTTCATGTACCTCTTTTGTTGTAGGTTGATCAAATTTTGTGTGTGGTGATCTTTGCACACTTTTTCCCTCTGATTCTCCCTTGTTTTGGGTAGGTGAAGCAACAGGTGAAACAAGAGGAGTTTCCCTTAAAGATGCATCAAGTGACTCTAGGTTTTCTAGTTTTTCTAGTTTCTCAAGAATATGGTTAATGTCTTTAAAAAAATTTAAGCTCTCCTAGGACACCTAGGGATGATGAGCCCTAAGGATCCTTTTTACTAACATGGTTACCAAATAGTAATGTGAAAAATCTGAATCATTTATCTTCCTTTGGTATTTAGACCCCATTATTTTTAGTAAATTGTAAAATAAATTTGGTACATTGACCAATCGATTGTGACAGAGGTGACTTAGTTGTTTAAAATGCATAGTATACATAAGGGATTGTCTACCATCACAAGTGATATACTTAATAATATAAGAATCACAAAAGGCCCATACCCATGGATGTGACAATCTCTTCATACCTTGTGATGATGAATCAAGGTTTTCTCCTACCTCCCTGAACTCATCCCTGGTAGTTATTGCATTCGCTCTAACAAGAGATTTAGCTCCATTCCTTGGTAGACCAAAAAAATTTGTAATGGAAGCCTCTAAATATTCCACTCTCAAGCCCTTGAAAATGGCTTCATCATGTTGTAATGTCATTGAAAATTTCCTTGTCATGTCTTCATTAAACTTTGTCAACTTCAAAAAGTAGTCTAGCCATCCTACACTTGTGAAAATGGGAAAAACTAGCCTGTCCTCCAATATTTTCTTGTGTGCTAATGGTTCCCTTGTGACAATATCACTTCCCATGGTGAAATATCTTGAATTTGCTCAAAAATTTGGAAATTCAACTCAAAATTCAATTTCAACCACCTGCAACCCCTCTATATTTGCTATACTTGCATGTACTTCTTTCACTACAACTTCAACTGTTATGTCCCTTCCTCCTCCGTTTCAACTTGAATCAACTTGAACTGGCTTCAAATTGGCTCATAATCTAGGGAATTAACAACAAAAAGGTTGCAAGTGCAGAAAGGTATAAAGGCGAAGTTTTTCTATGTTTTTCTTTTGGTGGAAAAGATAAAATTTTAGAATATATACTATCCCCCCAACTTAAAATATTGAAGACACCTCACTTCAATACATGTGACTAGGCAGAGGGTAGGATCGATGAATATGTAAATAAGATTAATAGGTGCAAAGCATGCAAAACTTAAATATGAGTGCTTAATGAAAGCATTGGGAATCCATGTTAATTATAGAAGATTAGTATGCATACCTGTTGGATGAGAGGAACATAACTCCATGCATGTGAAGCTATTGGAAGATTGTTTGCAGCATGATTTTTATTTGATGTTGGTTAATTACAATGTGTGATGGAATAAATGACAGGTTGGCGTGTGTGATTGAAAATATGCGGTATGTACGATTGATGGAATGTGAAGTGATAGTTCAAATGCATGGAATTTGCAATAGGTGGCTTGGAGTGGAGTGATCAAGTTGCATGTATTGATATGACAGGCTTAAGGTTGCATGCACATAACAAGTGGAATGAATGTGGATGAACTGCAATTAATTTGGCACAAATTTTTGAATTCTCTAATAGGTAGTGGCTGTGAGTACCTTCATTAACAGTTCTTGAACTGAACGGTGGCAAATTTTATTTATGATGTTACTGGTCCCTACTAAATAGTAAAGTATTGTTCAAAAATATTGTTGATTATAGAACCTGTGTTGTGTGTGCACATGAAGTAAGATAAACGAATTATATTTGAGTGCTCTTAGGAGGTGAGTTGTGTAGCTCATCTGTTGAGTTTGTGGGAATCGATAGTATCTGTTGTTGAGTTGTTATTTTGTGATAGTATGTCTATATCATAACCACTATTTTGACCACATTGATGCATTAGAGAAAGAAGAAAATCATCTTTCTAGGTTGGCTTCTTGTATATCTTTAGTTTGTGTCCATTCACTAATAGTGAGCATCTAACTGCATCTATGGTATGCAATTTGACTACTCCATTGGGGAATACCTATTGGATTTCATAGGTTCCCAACCATCTAGATTGTAGCTTCCCCTTGTAATGTTTATATCTAGAATCATACAATAAATCCCAGTCGTCCACATTGAATTCTTTAGTCTTTATAAATTGATCATGCCATTTAGTCCTCTGTTTTTTAATTATCTCTATGTGATGCATGGCCTCCATTCTAATTTCATCTAACCCATTTATATTGTGTGGCCTTTCCTTCTGTGTTGCTATCAATTCCATTTCTAATTCCATTGTTGTCCTAAGTGTCTTGTATTCAAATTCTATTGGAAAAACTATTGTTTTAGCATATACTAGTTCATAAGGTGTGAAACCTGTAGTTATTTTCCATGTTGTTCTATAGGTCCACACTGATTTAGGTAATCTAGTTGCCTAGTCTTTTTTGTGAGTTGGTACTATTTTGGTCAGAATATTTTTAATTTCTCTTTTTGTAGCCTCCACCTACCCATTGGCTTGGGGGTGATAAGGTGTTAATTTTCTATCTTATTTCATACTCTTCAACCAATTTAGAAATGTGTTTAGAAGTAAATTGAGGACCTTGATCAGTTACAATTTCTCTAGGTACTCCATACCTAGTAAAGATGTATTTCTACAAGAACTTAGCTACATTCCCATCTCTTGCAAACTGTAATGGCTTAAATTCAACCCATTTTGTCAGATAATCTCTACAAACCAAAATATACTCTTTGTTATTAAAGGTTGGTGAAATTGTGCCAATAAAGTCAAGCCCCCATTTATCAAGTTGTGCTAGTTCCATCTGTGGCTTCAAAGGCATCTCATCTATCCTTATTGGTTTTCCCATTCTCTGACATCTCACATCTCCTTGTGTACTTTACTGAATCTTTATGGAGAGTTGGACGATAGTATCCTATTGTTGAGATCCTAAATTTTATTTCTTTTGGCTACAAAGTGACCCCCACAAGGCTCATCATGGCAAGATTTTAGGATTTCATAGATCGCATCCTCTCTTATGCATCTTCTACTGATATTATCTGAACCAATATAGAATAGGTAACCAACTACCCAAGAATATGGAAATATTTTATGCACCAGTTGTCTCTTTTCTCTAGGAGAGAATTGTGATGGTATCTGTTGGAAAAACAAGGATAGACAACTGAGAGGGGGGGGTGAATCAGTTGTAACCAAAATCAAACTTATTCAACATTAATCAACCTTATATCTCAGATTTGATAATTAATAGTGCAAGCATAAATCAATAAAACATCAGAGACACATGAACACCAAAATTTTATACGTGGAAACCCTGTTAGGGAAAAACAATGGTGGATGTTAGTCCACAAGATTATACCCTGTTAGAAGTATAATGAAGAATTAATAAGGAATGCACTTGCATTCAGGCACACTGCCTAGAGCACATTGCTCAGAGGAAGGCTCGCTGCCTTACATACAATAATTAGATTAAATCCATTTGATGAGTTTGAACTAAGAAATTAGCTTCTACAAAAGCTTGATTACAGTTTTGGTTAGGCACTCAAAAACTTCTACACACTCTTCCACACTCTGCTCAATCTCTTTCACACTTTGCTCTGCTCTTGAATGATTTGACCTTTATTTTCACATGTACATCACTTGCACACACCGGGCATTTCCTTGAGCATACTTAAAAAATCGCTCTTATATATCCACCACACATATTTACATCAACTACTTTGTCGACCACAAATAAATAATAATTACAACTGTCGGCCTCAATACATGAATAAATCTTAAAGTGCACCAACACAATTTGGTCACAACATAGTGAGGACCCAAATAAACACCTTAGAACATGCCAAAAAATAAAATATTAATCCTCATGGATCCGCAACACGCTAACACCATCATGTCGGCCAAGAATATGAAAACTCGAGCACACATCAGAAAGATCTCCATCACAAACACTCTGATCAATGTGAACGTACAACAAGGATAGATCATGATCTAGACTCATCCATGACTGTCACAGGTACACGCACAACAACTGAAATTGCCATAATTTCATCCTCTTCTTCCAAGAACACCAGCTACATAAACTGAATAACTGTAGGAACATAGATCTTCATAACTTCCACAAATATTGATGTGAAGCTCTGAAACTTTCAGACAACATACTAGAAATTTTCAGCAACAAACCCTTTGAAGCACACCTTCATATTAGCAACTTATAGCTCTTTCCACCATTCTGACCTTATCAGCTTTACTGGCTACTAGCAATATATTTTTTACAATTTTCTCAATATCCGTGACATATACAGCCTTTTCATAATAACCAATGCATAATAGCATTTTATTTGAAATCTAGTCTTCTTAGGTTTGTACTTAGAAACTCTTTCAGGACATCCAGATGAAAAATGACCTATTTTACTGCAAGAAAAACATTTAATAGGCAACTTCCCTTTGTACTTACCATGACCTCTAGCTTCTCTTTTCACAATCAATGCTTCTAGTTCTTCTAATTATTTTTCTTCATCTTCAATCTTTTTCATCTCATCTTCATATTTGAATGTCCTTTTGGAACTCTCTCCCGGATTGTATCTTGGTTGGCTTTTTCTGGATACAATAGCTTTGAATGCAGACTCGGTCTTAGGAGTAGATTCTCCAAATTGACTTACCTCAAAGGCAGAAAGTTTTCCAATCAGCATGTCTCTTGTCACATGTCACTATCTAGAGTTCATCTATAACATGAGCTCTTGTTTTTTAGGAGGGAGGCAGAAATATAAGTATCTTAGCCACAATTTCTTCTTCATCCAAGGTTCCACCGACACATCTAATGCTCATCACTATTTCATTTATCTTTTGATAAAAAAAGAGGATGTTCTCATCTTCATGTCTTCCCACTTTTCTTTTAAACTTTTTAGCTTAGCACTTTTCACTAGTGCATCTCCTTCATATAATGTTTCCAACTTTTTCCAGATCCGATATGCAATCTTCAATCCTTACACATTTGTCATCTCTAAATTTGTCAAAGCACTCAACAATGCTTCAATAGCCCTGGTATTAGCTTCTGCTTGCTTGATCTCATCTTCAAAGGATGGACCATTCTGAGCAATAGTATATGCACTTTGTGTGATCTTCTAGAAAGGTTCTCTCCAATGCACTTCAAATGACACTCCATTCTGACTTTCCATAAAGAGTAATTTATACCATCGAATCTGGAACTATCATTCTTGTATGATGCCATCTCAGATCACCTCAAGTTGTTAGGCTCCTTCAGAGGAACTAGCTCTGATACCAATTATTGGAAAAATAAGGATAGACAACTAAGAAGGGGGGTGAATCAGTTGTAACCAAAATCAAACTTATTGAACATTATTCAGCCTTATATCTCAGATCTGGTAATTAACAATGCAATCATAAATCAATAACACATCAGAGACACATGAACACCAATATTTTATACATGGAAACCCTGTTAGGGGAAAAACCATGGTGGATGTTAGTCCACAAGATTATACCCTATTAGAAGTTTAATGAAGAATGAATAAGGAATGCACTTGCATTCAGGAACACTGCCTAGAGCACACTTCTCAGAGGAAGGCTCATTGCCTTACATACAATAATTAGATTAAATCCATTTGATGAGTTTGAACTGAGAAATTTGCTTCTACAAAAGCCTAATTACAGTTTCGGTTAGGCACACAAAAAATTCTACCCACTCTTCCACACTCTGCTTAATCTCTTTAACACTCTGCTCTGCTCTTGAATGATTTGATCTTTATTCGCACATGTAAATCACTTGCACACATCGAGCATTTCTTTGAGCATACTTAAAAAACTACTCTTATATATTTGCCACATCGATTTACATCAACTACTATGTTGGCCAAAAATAAATAATGAATTACAACTATCGGCCTCAATACATGAATAAATCTTAATGTGCACCAACACAAGTCAGTCACAACATAGTGAGGACCCAAATAAACACCTTAGGACACACCAAACAATAAAATATTAATCCTCATGGATCTACAACACACTAACACCATCATGTCATCCAAGAACATGAAACTCGAGCGCACATTAGAAAGATCTTCGATCATGAACACTCCGAACAATGCGAATGTACATCAAGGATAGAGCACGATCTAGACTCATCCATGAACATCACAAGTACATGCGCAACAACTGAAATTGCCAGAATTTCATCCTCTTCTTCCAAGAACACCAACTACAAAAAATAAATAACTGTAGGAACACAAATCTTCATAACTTCCACAAATCTTGATGTGAACCTTTGAAACTTTCAAACAACCTACTAGAAAGTTTCAACAAAAAACCCTTTGAAGCGCACCTTCATATTAGCAACTTATTACTCTTTCCACCATTCTGACCTTCTCAGCTTCACTGGCTGCCAACAATATATTTATTATAATTTTCTTAATATCCTCGACATATATAGCCTTCAAAATCAGCAATGCTAATAGTGTTGACATCAATGACAACCACATAGCAGCAACATAACCACAACATCCAATAGTATCTTCCCTACCACTAAGTAATTTTCAATATGAACAAACCATGGTGTTTGTATAGTAAAAGCAAACAAATACTCATCTAGAAAAGAGTCATCCCCAACACCTCCTTCTATTTGTGTGTACAATCTAGACAAAAAATATGCCACCACATTAGCTTTCCCAAGCTTATCCACTATTGTTATATCAAAATTCTTATTGTAAGAGCAACCATCTGACTAGTTTACCCTCAACCATATAGGTTTGTTCATTAAGTACCTTAGTACAGTATGATCTATGTGGATAAAGATTGGATAACCAATAATGTAATACCTAAACTTGTTGATGGTATAAAAAATTTCCAACAACTCTTTCTTTGTGACAGTGTAGTTAAGTTTAAATCTATTATGCATTTTTTTCACACACGCCTCGCTGATGGAAGGGACCCCTATCTTTCTCTCCTATCGGGTCGTTCTTGCTCCCAAATTTCTTAAAAATTTACGAAAAATAAAACATGAAGATAGATGAGCATTTAATATCTTTAATTGTTCCATGAAACGTGGTATCTATCACTTCACTATTTTCATTTCAAACATCTTTCAAGTTCACAGTGAACGTCTATAAGTGGTAAAGTGGAGAGTTCAACGAACTATATAAAAGTGTGCCTGAGTTATAAGCAGTAAAGTGGATAGTTCAATGAATTATATAAAAGTGCACCTGAGTTCTAAGTGGTAAAGTGGAGAGTTCAATGAACAATATAAAATTTTGCTTGAGTTGAAAAATCATGTCAAGATGTTGCTTAAATAACAATTATCATGTAGGTGGGAAAGAATTTTTTTTGACAAACTATACAAGGCACGGCCCCAAAGAGAAAACACATAAACTTGATAGAAAACAAGCTCAAGCGATCAAGCGGGGAGTTCAATTAACTACATAAAGCCCTGCCCAAGTTCACATGACTAAAGAAAACACTGCCTAAGTAGGATTGAAGTTGGTCACATGCCTCAAAATGATCAAACACCCCTTGAACAGGTTCACCTATTTGATATTCACTAACTTTTTCCTTTGCGGAACTTGGCTTGCGGGTTCCCTTAGTCCCTTTTTCACCGCGTCCATTGGGCATTGCGGACCTACAACTATGGGTTGCCTCATGCGGGTCAATGCCTGTGTTTTTCCACTAAGTAGCGGCCAATTCTGAACTTCTACCTGCATGGAGGGCCTCACATTTAACTTATCCATCCTCTCCATCATCAAGCGAACAGAGCCCATCACTTGGTAAATTGCTAAGTCTGAGCTTCTTGTGGGTTGTTGCGTTTGACTCACCATTGTCCCATCACTTTTGTTTAGTGGCAAGGTCACTTCGTCCGCCCGCAATGTAAACTTTGATCCCTCTATTGTTGTTCCATCTTCAGAATTATTCCAAGAAAAAAAATGCACTAAGTCAAAGTTGACTTGGGTGGACCTTTGCGGATGGCCATCTGCGGGTCACTTCTTGGTCGTCATTGTTATCTTACCACCAAGTGACCGCGTCTTCCTACACGGCGGGTTTTGTAGGGGTGGTTTCCCTTTGCTCTTTTGAATTTCAATAAACGCCAAAACTTAAGTCTAGGAGCTTAATGTGGGCTTGCCTATGTGGATCGTTGCCCTTCCAGGGCCATTCTTTAACAACATACATTCAATGATGGCTCAATAGTCTATCTCTGCACACCCCAAAATATTAAAACTCCAAGGAAATGATGAGCATCCAAACTGCCTGTGGGTCCCGCAGTGCAAAATTTTGCCTATTGGTCGCCATTCCCTGAATGTCGCTAACTCAACAGCTTAGCCTATGCCTCCTTTTGCCCTTCGGCACCCACATACCCCAAATCCACAAGAGCATCAGTGCTTCACTTAACAACACCAAGTACCTTGCAATCTATTTTCCCACATCCCTAATCATCTTGCAAGAAATTTGATCGCCAAATCAACAATGCAAAACTTTTGTTGTGGGTGGTTGCTTGTGGGATTTCATGGCCCCAGGGATGTTATTTAACTATTGTCATTTCAACGGCTTCCAGCCTAGGAAAACCCACATCCTTAGGCCTGCATTTGTGCAAATGATATGAATGAACTTAAAAATGTTGAATGATGATGAATTTTATAGTTCTTTAATGATGTACAAATGGATTTGATGCTCAATTTGAAGGATTTGATCGACACTCATGTAAATGCACTTACTGCATCTTTTTCATAAAGGATTTATGGAACCATGCCAGTGGCATTATGTTAATTTAAAGTTGCCAAGGTGGGAGATCTACTTGCTCATACGACGGTTGGAGGTACTTTCAAACAAGAAGATGGAGGAACTCTTCGAGAGGATGAGACTACATTAAGAAGAATAATTTCACACAAGATGTATCGGGATGCACATCAAAAGGGGGTATCTCAAATCAAATATGCTCAAATGGTGAATAGTTTTCCAAAGGATGACTAGACAACATAAATGCATACCAAGGAGGTCAGTGAAAAAACTGCAAAGGGTGACCTTAGGAGGAGTGAGAGGAAGCTATTTTATCTTTCACCAAATGATCATGATCATTAAGGAGTTTTCCACCAGGATCAAAAGCAACATATTTAGTTCTCAGTGACACAAATCAGTAACAACATTCACTTGATTGGCTGAGGGATGTTGCAAATATATTAGATAGAAGGTAGCTAGAAGACAAAACAACTACAATGTTTAAAAGACAAAATAGGCTACAAGATAAAATAGAGAAGAGGAGAAAATAGTCTATTTTAAATTGTGAAATATTGGGGGTAGGTGAAACCCTAGTGTAAATCAAATGTGGGCCATTCATTATAATTTAATCTTGGTCGTTCATTTCACTTTTGGACAACTATAAATAAGGTCTTTCTCATCATTTGTAAGGGGGTGGTGATTTGTTGTAAGAGGCATTTTGCAATAATAGAAGGAAGCATTGCATCATTTTGGGTGTTTTCTTTGAGCTTGCTCATTTTGCATGCATGATTCAACCTCCATGTTAGTTTTAGTTTGTTATTTTCTATGCCTTTAATGGTGGTTCTTGTTATACTATTGGATGCACTTCCAACTCATTCTTTTTGTGGTTTGTTGGTGATGAATCACTTTTCAAAGCTAGTCTAAGCTATTTAACATTGTTGCAACTAACTTCAATTTTATGTTCATGAGGTGAATGCACAATCTAAAAATCTACATACCTTAGAAGATTACATTGGTTTTGGGTAGCTATAGGTTTCTCTTGGTCAAGCAAAACTTAGTTATGGGAGTCTATCTACTGTAGCATCCTCCATTTTTACTGTTCATTCATAGCTTAGATTTAGAATAACTCACTCAACCCTTTCCTCATTTTCTATTTCTTTTAATCCTTTGTCAGTGTAGGATTCCAAGCACCATCACAATGTCAAACTTGGTGACTGAGGTGAGTTTCATCTTTTTGTTCTAAGTGGGAAGCTACTATCCATTCATTTCCAACACCTTCAAACTCCATTTGCAGACCCACCTTCCCATGCTTTATAAACCATAAAGGCCTCCTTGTGATTACCAGAAAATCACATCAACCAATTGAACTATTCCAAGCATTTTCATGACTTGACACCCAAGAGACCTTGGGGTGGTTTATGAAACTTAGTTGTAAAAATTACCTTTCAAGAGAGATATCATACTTGTATGTTGTTTGTGTTGAGAAAGTGAAAAAGCACCCATCAACAAAACTGGTGCTAGAAGGAGGGCATGGCTGAGCACAAGGTTGTAAAGATGGAAGTTGAATGCACATTCACATAAAATCTAAGATAGGAAGATCTCATCGTATGTTGGAAGTTTTTTAAATCAGAAAATTTGAAGACAAACAAGATCTATGCTAGGATGGAGCGAAAATTGCGAATCAACATCACTCAGCTGCAAGAAGGTTTGAATAGGAGATTGAAGAAACCCTTACAACACTTTGCATTGTCAGACAAATGCAGATTTCATGACACTTGCAGACATAATGAGATGGAATGTTTAACATTCTTGGGCAGAATTGAAATGGTTTTGTAGGGAGAAATCCCTTTCTGGGGAATAAATAAACCCTTAGCTCTTTCAGATACATAAGTTGAATTTGTTAACATGGTAGCCAAATCCTTCAAGGAGCTGATCTGAGAATATCTGGGCAGCAAGGATGGACTAAGACTAGAAGAAGCATTGATGTCTGGGTGGTGCAAGGTCCATAATGCACCTCATTCATAATTTAATTTCCCTTAATGTGCAGACATCATTGCCCAAGATAGGGTTTGTTTGAATGCGATAGAGTAGACAACTCTCAATGAAGAGGGGTCATCCATTGAGGTAACAAAGTAGTCAACATTGGGACGACATCACACTAGGGCTGAATCAAGAAATTCTATAGAAGTAAGTGCTAGGAAAACCAACATAGATGCTGAGAATTAGAAGGAGGAGGTTGAAAGCCTTGGGGAAGTGGAGAACAATGATAAAATTTTAAGAGAAGTGAGAGTAGAAGACCCCTTCTCCATGAATGAAGGAAATCAAACATCTGAAAAAGAAGATATAGATGAGTGGGAACAACTTCAAGTGGAGGCAGTCCAACATCAAACTTCCTTCCCAAGTGCTGACAATGAAGATCAAATGTTGGAACGATATGATGGACTTATTTCAAGGCTCATGAGGGACTGGTCAAAGCTGAGATATCAAGTAGATTTGTAGGTGTTGTTGTTGCTAGGTTGGTGCAAGCTCCATGATTTGGCACATTTGGATTTCACTTGCAATTTATGTCAAGAGGCTATCAATAAAATTAAAGAACAAGTGGAGCAACCAAGCACACCACCTCCTGCAGTTGCTTCCAAGGTCGAGCCAAAAGTTCAAGAACCAGAACCAAGTGATAAATTGGCTGAGGGCAGCTCCCAACAAGGTGTTGTGGCAGCAATGAAAGAAGAACAATATAGTCTTGAACCTTCAAATGACGAAGCATAACAAATGGGGAGGTTGTCCATCAACCATCAGGATTCCTTCCCTCTTGTAGAGAATTTTTACACGATGGATGAAAGATTGTATGGGGATCTCTTAGAGGGAAATCACTCAGCATACCCCAATCCCCTTAACAAGCTAGTGTCCCTTTTTTATTTATTCCCACTTGGAATTGTGCCATAGAGGTATAGTGACACTGAGGAGGAGTACATTTTAGAGGATGGTGGTGAAGAAGACATATCACTCAAACCTCTGGATGGCAAAGCATTCGAGCTCCCATATTGGGAAAGGGAATTTTCTTTCATCTACAGTGATAATGAACAAGAGGAAATAGTTGAATCTCGTGAGGGGACACATGAGCTACAAAGAGAAGAGGACCAAGTCAAGGAGGTCTTAGAGGCTACTCGCAAAGATGATATACCCTATCAACTATGGTCTACAAATGGGATTCTTTCCTCGTTTTCCATTATTGATCCTCTTCCACATTTCAAGGATTGTAATATAACAGATTGATCCATATCATGTGTTTATGACATGAGGGAACTGGAATGGGACAGTGTGTTGCCTCTTGAGGACAACAATCAAGTAGACATCACGATCACAGATGACCAACATGATGGTGTCTATCTCATTGACGAATAGTTGATGGATGTTGCAAATCCCACTAGAAGCATGGAAGTAGTGTTGGCTGATTCATTTTCTCAACCTTATGTAGACCCGAGATTAGGTAGAATTTTTCTTGAATTCAATTTTTTTAATTCTTTACAGTGTCTACTACTTGATCGATTTGATTGTGATTTGCATATTCGTAATGCAAGTGGAACGTTCCACCATCCATTACACCCACTAGAGACTACTAATGCAATGACCAACAATGCAATGCATATTCTTGACCATCAAAGATTTCCACCTTCGCATGATGACATCTAGGTTTTATCTTTCCCTACTCTTATGAATGATCATGCTTATCATTTTAATTATGGGAATGAGGGAAGACAAACTTGTTTGTGGATTGATCATGGACTTGACGAACCACCTCAACTTTTATATTTTCCTGAATGTGTTATTGAATTCAAATGTTGTGTCATAAAGCTTTATATTTTTTAATACAAGGATGAATTTGCATTGCTTAGGACCATTACAATTACTTTGTTTCTTGTGCATACATTATGAGGTCTTACAAGCGTAAGTGTTAGCTTGCCTTGTTTGAATATGGTTCTTTGTGAATATCTTTGTACATAGTTTGGTTTAATTAGTATAGGTTTCCTTGTATATAACCCATTTTCTTGCTTTCGTTAGATTAGTTGGCTTGCCATAGTTTAGTTTTCTTTAGGGTAGTTTCCCTTTGATTAGTTTAGGTGTTGTGTTAGGTTAGTATTCCTTCCATCTACTTCTGCTTTCTTTCGTCTGCTTCTGTTTTGCATCTTTATGGGGTCCCTCTACTTTCCATTGGGCATGTTTGCGTGCACAACAACTATTTTAGTGCCTAGGGTTGTTCTACATATTTCCATGATAAACTCTAATCAAGTTCCTAGAGTGGATGGTGAGGGTCTTTTGCTAGTGTCAAGTGACTTGGATTTTTGAATCAAATAGGATAAGCCATTGGCCTCATCTTTTCCTAATGTATTCTAAAATATTATATATCTCACACACTTTAAGAATCTTTAGGTCATTGTAGACTCCTTTGTGAGGTTAAGTTAAGTGAAAAAATCTAAAATTCTGCTTCAGTGCCACTATGATTCTCAACCCTAAGTGCAAGCTCCATTGCTTGCGGGTTGAAATAAAAAGAAAGAAGAGAAAAGAAATAAAAGAAAAGGAAAGAAAATGATGAAAATCAAAAGAAAATTCAACCTTCAGGAGGATACGAATAACTCTACCGAGGCTATGGGCGCCTGACTAGAATTAGAGCAATGTTTGGGAGAATCACAACAACAACCTCGTCGGGGCTATGGACACCTGATTGGTAGTGAGGCAATGTCCAGGATTATTTTGGAGTTAGAATAAATTACGTCGCTTAACTTGACAAAGCTTAGGTTCCTGTAGTGGCTAAAGGAGGGAAATTAATGCATCTACACACATTTGGATTTTCAGCATACTGAAGGTTGGGTTTACTAGTGGTTTTGATCCTTTGGTTGAGTGTTCAATTTTTTTCTGCTAGCGTGAAGGTCAAAACCAAAGGTTCTGGGTTCATGATTCTAGTTTGTCATCGAAATTCTTTGGATTATTTCCCTAGCGAGTTGTGATTTTTTGTTCATGTTTTGAACACACACCTTGCCGATGACAGGGACCCCCTCTCTTTTGCTCATGTCGGTTTGTTCTTGCTCCCAACTTTCTTAAAACTTCATGAAAAAAAACATGAGGGTAGATGAGAATTTAATATATGTAATTGTTCCATGACACTTGGTATCTATCACTTCACTATTTTCATTTCAAACATCTTTGAAGTTCACAAAGAATTTCTATAAGCGGTAAAGTGGAGAGTTTAATGAACTATATAAAAGTGTGCCTGAGTTCTAAGCGGTAAAGTGGAGAGTTCAATGAACTATATAAAAGTGTGCCTGAGTTCTAAGCGGTAAAGTGGGGAGTTCAATTAACTATATAAAAGTGTGTGCTAGTTCTAAGTGGTAAAGTGGAGAGTTCAATGAACTATATAAAAGTGCACCTGAGTTCTAAGTGGTAAATTGGGGAGCTCAATGAACTATATAAAAGTGTGTCTGAGTTCAAAAATCATGTCAAGATGTCGATTAAATAGAAATTGTCACATAGGTGGGAAAGAAAAAGTTCAACAAACTATACAAGGCACCACCTGAATGAGAAAACATAGAAACTTGATGGAAAACAAGCTTAGGCGGTCAAGTGGGGAGTTCAATGAACTACATAAAACCCCACCCAAGTTCACATGACTAAAGAAAGCACCGGCTAAGTAGGAATAAATTTGGTCACATGCGTCAAAATGATCAAATTGTTGAAAATTGAGGAGTTTTCTTAGCTTAATACTTTATAAAACTTTAATATTGTTGATCTAAATATGTTTTCCTTTGTTACAGATTCTTTGTGGGTGGTTATCTGATTAAGCCATTTATTGTTTGTAGAATGTAGACAGAAGTTGATAGAAGAAGTAGACAGGATATTAGAAATATTACACAAGCATATACTATGGAGAAATCCTTTTGGGAAAAAACTCCACCAAGAATAAATCTATTATTCAATCTCTAAAGTAGATTACAATAGCTCCAATTCTTCCTTGAGAATGCCTCTTTTTCCTTCACCAAAATTTTTTCACAGCCTGCAATAAAATAGATAATAACTCTCTTCAACTTGCTTGAGATAAATAGAATTTAATCAACATTGTAAACTCCAAATGAGCTACAATTACAATGCTCAAGCCCTATCCCTAAAAGATACGCCTATCTCTTGCAAGTAGAGCTATGTCATGAAGAACAATGTCAAATCCTCTCCTTCATCCATTTGGGCATCCCAAACTAAATTCATAACTCAACCTTTATTCTATAAATATCTTCAAGGCTTCATCCTCAAAGTAGGTGCCCAAAATAGGGCCCACTTAACTCAGCCTTCTAAAATATCTCAACATGTAAAGGAGTCAATTCTAAGAAGCCAACTTGGGTGCCCAAGGTGGGTTCGAGTTATTTTTTGTTAATTGAAACATTTCTCAACATCATTCATGCAAGAATAGTCATCCCTTATTAATTGAAGGTAGTCCATGTTATCTGCCATGCAACTCAAGTCATTAGCCATACAATCCAAGTTAACTGAAGTCAAGTAGCATTCATCTAAAAGTAACTGAAGATAATTGAACCATAACTGAACTGAACTGAACCTCGTACACATCACCCCCTATTGTATAGGACCTCAACATGCATAAATCAAAATCCCTATTTTGTAGGAACCTAGGATGCATTCTTGAAGTGTACTCAATTCACCAACTAGTTAACTGAACCAAGGTGGATCCCACCTCCCATGTGTGCACCCATGTTCTCCTATTTTATAGAAGCTAACTCCAAGGCGTCCCCACATGCTCCTAAAACTTATAATTAATTACAAATTTCAATTAACATGATTATTTCATCAAATATTATTCTCTTCCTAATCCTAGTGTTGTTGAACACATTCCAAGGACTTAGGAGATATATGAAATAAATAATGTTTAGGATTGCAATTAAAAGGCATCTTATTTCCAACACAAACACCCCTTGACCAAGTTCACCTATCTGATATTCACTAAGTTTTTACCTTTGCGGAACTTGGATTGTGGGTCCCCTTAGTTCTTTTGTCATTATATCCATCGGGCATCACGGACCTGCAACTATGGGTCACCGCCTGTGTTTCACCGCTACGTAGCAGCTGATTCTTAACTTCCACCCACACAACAGGCCCCACATCTAGCTTCTTCATCCTTGCCATTGTCAAGCAAACATATCCCATCACTTGGTAAATTTCTAAGTTCAAGCTTCTTGCGGGTTGTTCCGTGTGTCTCACCATTATCCCATCACCATTGTTTAGTGGAAAGTTCATTTTGTCCACCTGCAATGCAAACTCCAATCCCTCCATTGTCATTTCGTCTTCAAAATTCTACTAAGCACAAAAGGCGCTAAGTCAAAGCTGACTATGGGTGGACATTTTATGATGGCCATTCATGGGTTGTCGCCATCTTACCGCCAAGTGACAACATCTTCCTGCATGGCGGGTTCTGTAGGGGTGGTTTCCCTTTGCTCTTTTGAAGTTTGATAAATGTCAAAACTTAAGTCTAGGAGCTTGATGCGGCCCCGCCTATGCAGACCACCACCTATGAACTGTCATCCTTCTAGGTTCATTCTTTAACGATATACATTCGACAACAATCCAATAGTCTATCTCTACATGCCCCAAAATATTAAAACTCCAAGGCAACGGTGAGCATCCAAACTACCTGTGGGTCCTGCAGTGCAAACTTCCACCTGTGGGTCACCGTTCCCTGAATGTTGCTAACTCAATAGTTAAGCCTAAGCATCCTTCCACCTATGGAACTCACATATCACAAATCTACAAGAGCATTATTGCTTCACTTAACAATGCCAAGTACCCTACAATCTATTTTTGTGCGTGCCTAATCATCTTGTAAGAAATTTGATCACCAAATCAACAATGCAAAACTTTTGTTACGGGTGGTCACTTGCAGAATTCTATGGCCCTAGGGATGTTATTTAACTACCTTCATTTCAACGGCTTCCAGCCTAGGGAAACCCACATCTCAAGGCCTGCATTTGTGCAAATGATCTGAATGAACTTCAAAATGTTAAATGATGATGAATTTTATAGTTATTTAATGATGTACAAATGGATCTAACACTTGATTTGTAGGATTTAATCGACACTCATTTAAACGCACTTACTGCATCTTTTGCATGCAATATTTATGGAACCATATCGAAGCAGGATGTTAATTTAAAGTTGCCAAGGTGGGAGATCTCCTTGCTCATACGACAATTGGAGAGGCACTTTCAAACAAGAAGATGGGGGAACTCTTCAAGAGGATGAGACTACATTAAGAAGAGTTCTTTCACATAAGACGTATCGAGAGCCATGTCAAAAGGGGGTATCTCAAATGGTGGATAGTTTGCCAAAGGAGGACTCACCAACATATAAATGCATACCAAGGAGGTTAGTGACAAAACTGCAAACTTAGGAGGAGCGAGAGGAAGCTATTTTATCTTTCAGCAAATGATGATGATCATTAAGGAGTTGTCCACCAAGATCAGGAGCAACATATTTTCTTCTCAATGACACAAATCAATAACAAGATCCACTTGATTGGCTGAAGGATGTTGCAAATATATCAGACAGAAGGAAGCTTTCAACTATTTTTAGCTACAGCAAAGAAGGCAGTTAGAAAACAAAACAACTACAATGGCTACAAGACAAAATAGAGAAGACGAAAAAATAGTCTATTTTAAATTGTGAAATACTAGGGGTAGGTGAAACCCTAATGTAAATCAAATCTGGGTCATTCATTGTAATTTAATCCTGGCCATTCATTTCAATTTTAGAAAACTATAAATAGGGGCTTGCTCCTCATTTGTAATGGGGTGGTAAATTGTTGTAAGAGGCATTTTGCAGCAATAGAAGGAAGCATTGCATCATTTTGGGTGTTTTCTTTGCGCTTTCTCATTTTTCATGCATGATTCAACCTCCATGTTAGTTTTACTTTGTTAGTTTCTTGAATGTCTTTAATAATGGTTGTTGTTATAGTATCAGATGCACTTCTAGCTCATGTCTTTTGTGGTTTATTGATGATGAATCACTTTGCAAAGCTAGTCTGAGCTATTTAACATTGTTGCAACTGACTTCAATTGTATATTCATGAGGTGAATGCACAATCTGAAAATTTGCAAACCTTAGAAGATTGCACTAGTTTTGTGTAGTTGTAGGTTTCTCTTGGTCAATAAAAACTTAGTTACGAGAGTCTATCTACTATAGCATCCTCCATTGTTACTGTTCATTCATAGATTAGATTTAGAATAACTCTCTCAACCCTTTCTTTTTCTGCTATTTTTGTTAATGCTTTGTTAGTGTAGGATTCCAAGCACCATCACAATGTCAAAATTGGTGACTAAGATGAGTTTCAACTTGCTATTCTAAGTGGGTAGATACTATCCATTCATTTCTAGCACCTTGAAACTCCATTTGCAGACCCAACTTCCCATGCTTTGTAAACCATAAAGGAATCCTTGTGATTACTATCAAATCACATCAATCAATTGAACTATTCCAAGCATTATCATGACCTGACACCTGAGAAACCTTGGGGTGGTTTCTAAAACTTAGTTACAGAAATTACCTTTCAAGAGAGATAGCATACTTGTATGTTGTTTGTGTTGAGAAAGTGCAAAAACATCCATCAACAAAATACTTGTAAGTTATTGTTGATGTAGTAGATAACATACTCCCTATTACCTTCTTTTTGTCCCAATACTACTCCTATAGAAAAATCAAAAGCATTAGTGTGTATGTGGAAAGGTAGTGTCCAATTTGGTCCTTTCAAGATAGGTACTTTTGTCAAAGTTATCTTACGTGGTTCAAAGGAGTGCTAAAATTTTGTAGTCTAATAAAAAAAATTGAACATTCATAATATTGAGAGGGGGGGGTGAATAAGTATTTTACTAAAATTTTGAACACAACTTATCCAACCACCAAAACACATTAACAAAATAAAGAATAAAAGTATGAAGCATCCACAAAGTCACATAACACATGAACACCGATTTTTTTATGTGGAAAACCCAAAACAAGAAAAAACACGGTGAAGATTAACTCTCAATATATTATATCTGGATATAGTATATTACAGGGGCTCACTGCCAGGACACACTATCCTTATAAGGCTCACAACCAAAGTATGAACTGATACAAAGTGCACCTTCCTTGTGTTGTATTTCAGTTCCTTTGAAGCTCTAAATATAAAGTATTTCTCTACTTAGCAGTCACTTAACAACTCTACTATGATTTTGAACTCTTACCATTGAATTCACATGTTCACAACATATGAGACCACTCGCACTTGATATGTCATTTATGCTCGCTCATTTATCTTCTTCACTCCAAATTATCTCATATATATACACTCAATTTTATTCGCACACATCAATTAGGTTGGCCTAAATAGATGTAAACAAAACAATCCAAAACAACTTTTTTCAGCACCACACATGATTCAAAATCATCTTTACGCCCAAGCAAAACGTGCAATACATAGTTTAGGTCAACATGGATCTAAAATAGATCCAACTAACATCCATAATTTCTATTTAATATTCTCAACACATATCATGTATTAGGTCGGCCAAGAATTGGACCTAATCACAAAACTTCCAATCATACATACGCTTCCCAATACATGCAACTTCTAGATTCGATCTTTCTTCCAATTCAAGTTTCACCGACATCAATGAGACTAACTCTAGAATCCGAGTACTGAAACATTCTTCTCAAGTAAATGTGAAATCTCCCACATAGATATATTGAATAGAGAGATGACAATGATATATAGATTTGAACTTTGTCATTGATATCTTCCAATACACTTCACGAAAAATCATGAGATCTTGAATATAGTTGTATAAGCCAATCATAATGATATGGTTAAAAGTGTAAAGTTTACCTCTTCTTGCAGTGAAGTGTGGACCCAAAAACTGATGCACTAAAAAACAGAGAAAACTTAGCCAAATTCCCAATAGATCAACATTCTGGTATAGTTAGTATTATACAAATGACACCAAAAATGCTTCCCCACAATGTTGACATCAATGATAACACTAGCTCAACTGAATCAACCAATGTATGTACACTTCATGATCATGTTTCCAAGCTACATCAACAATAAAAAACTTCAAAACTTCCAAAAATCTCCCCTTTTGTCATTAATGGCAACATGCATATCAAAAACATTTTCCATGCAATGAATCAAAACTTATTTCTTCCTAACCTTAACTCCCCCTTTCATAGTTAACCTTGAATTTCCAAATAGGTATTCCAACCATCCAAAGTGTATTAACAAAAAAAAAATATTCCCACTATATCTCCCCTCTTGACATCAATGGCAAAGGCCATGTAAGGGCCCAATACACTTCCCTTGGATATGTATGCATCTTCAAAAGAAAAAAAATTGATCATAAAGGTACGACATATTAACTTGAAGATGTACATTCTTTGAGTTTCTTCAAAGTAACCTTCCAAGTAGATTTTCCTTCTTCCCAAGAACTTTTTTCATCTACAAGAATCTTGTATAGTAGTTCAATCTTCGTTATATATTCTATTCTTTCTTCCACAAAACTAGGGCTGAGGTTTATTTTTTATAGTTTGTCAACACTAGCAAGGGCATTGGATATAGGAGTGTGGCTTATTTTTACTAAGTCCCTTAGTGCCAAATATTTCTTGACTGTCTCTATCCTCTGATTCTGTAAAGCAAAGAAATTGTCTTGCGGTTGCATAATATAAGACCACTTTTGATTGTTCCTATCACTTGCTAAATCATAAACATCTGCTTGAGTGCCTATTCAAATTTCAGTTCTAATCATTCCATCCTTTGTACTTTGTGTGTGTTTAGACCACTTCAGACAATATGATATTAATTTTTTTGCTTCTTCTTAACAATCTTGAACATCCTTCAATCCCTTCAAAGTTTTGTGATGTACATCTGCACATTTATTTTTGATATCTTGTAGATTCTCCTCTGCAGTCCTTTCTTTTGACTCATTTTCATTTTGTTCTTTTAGTTTGAAGATGTAAGCTTTTAGCAAATCAACCATACTTATGAAAATTTATATAGTGGACATTGATGTATTAATGCTTGCACCAGGGATTACCTCTTGTAAGAATTTGATTGCTTCATCCAAGTCTTGTGTACTTCCACTTTTATGCTCATGCTGGGTCATAGTTTGTAATCTTCCTTCTTGTTCTATAACCTCTTTCTTGATCTCAACCAAAGGAATAACAATGCTTTTCCTTTTCTTCCTTGAACTTTTGGAGGCTTTAGTTTTAGACTTGTCCTCTAGGCCTAATCTACTAGGGTCTTTAGGGCTTCCTAGAAGCACTTCTGCATAATGAACAACTTCCTCCTCAGTCACTTCATAATCCAACTCAAAAATCCAAACAAATCTAGACTTAATTTCTTCCATGTAGCAAAAATCAGTAGAGACAAGGAAATTGATGTCTCTAGAGTATCTTTCCACCACACTCTTGGGTATTCTTATTCTCTCATTCATTCTCATCTAATTTTTTTTTAAGAATGATACAAGAGCATCCTCTTGAGCATTCGATCCACCGAGATTCATAATAAGATTTCTTATCTAATGTGCTACTGGTTCTATATTTGACCGTTCTAATTTTCTAATAACTGGTATTTCCTTCATGATGTAGAAAAGTAGATAGACTATCAAAGTGTTTTACCTGAATGTATGCTTTTTGTTCTTTTTGATTTCCTTCAAGTTTTTCATCAATTGTTGTTGAAGTAACTCACAAAGATCATAATTGACACCATTCTCAATCATGTTAAGTGTAATGTGAGAAGTATTAGTGGAAACAATATAGCCATCATTAGGTAGTAAATTTTTATGTCCAACAAGCATTGCAGCATACTAGATAGTCGGATTCCAAAATGTTCTCCAGGTGAGTTCCTTTCCTTGGAGAGTTGCGCCAATTTTTCAATTAATTCTTTGACATTGATAGAATTCCACCATGGAACTGGTCCAGAGGACCACAAATGAGTTACATATCTTATTGCTTCCCTGGTTATTGAGTATGCACCATCAATCCAGATAGATTTGTCATGAATCCTACTCACTATAATTTTTATGTACCTCTTATTAAAAAGTGGAAACTTCTGCCACACATCCAATTTCTTTTCAACTAGGGTTTTGTATTCTAATTTTATGGTATCATAATTTTCTTGCAATTCGTTCATCCATAAAACACTTAATTCAATATAGGACATTTCTTCCATTTTTCCATGTATGTATGCACAGATATCCTCAGTAGGTGAAACACCAAAGGGAGTGACAAAAAATGCACCCGTTGAGTCTTCCAATAGAATTTTCCAAGAATGCCTCTTTAATATAACTTGTGGTCTCTCTGAGACATTAACTACCTTCGGTCCTTACATTATATTTAAAATGAAAATTCCAGAGAAGAATTGAGTAAGTAGAATACCTCTTGAATTTGCTTCGACGAAGATTATGGTTTTGATGTTTTGCTTCTTGGAAATTTCTCAAATCTACTTCCTCTTCTTCAATTTACTTCTCCTTCACATCAACTGAATTTATCTTTTCAAATACATTTTTAACTCCATGATTTGACCCGTATCAATAAATGTGTCAACAATAAATTCTTCAAAAAAAGTTGTTAAACTTCAAAACCTTGTATTCACAGTTAATTTATAGAAGCTCTACAAAATTTTGTATCACAATATTTCCTTCTGCAACTTTCTTCTATAGCTTTAGAAATTCCACTTCCAAGATGTATCTTCATACCAAGTCTTGGCACCTTATATTTTAGGGGGCTATTAGAATTTTTTTTATTGCTCCCCCTATGCCATAGCATGGGCTTAGTTTTTAGAAGAAATATTTGTACCAAATGTAGGTACAAATGCATTTGAAGTTCCTAATTCATCTATTTTATTAGGCTCCCCTTTCTTTCTCCTTATCTTTTCCATTTCCTTCTTAACCTTAGTAGGATCAAATTTCTTCACAAATTCATTCCTCTTTACCAGATTAGACTTTATTCTATTCTTGCTTCTACAAATTCTTAAAATATGTTCGGGTTTGTTGCAAAAGTAGCACACAACACTTCTCTGAATTTTATTCATTCTTGATCCGCACCGGTTAGCCTTATGTCCAAATACATTGCATTTATAATAGTATCCATTAAAAGTTTGAAACATTCTACCAGTATTATATATATTCATCATCTGAATTTTGCACTCAATACGTCTTATGTCCAAATTTCTTGCATGCAAAATATTGTTCGGAGAACGATCTGACACTTTGGTTCATTCTACTCCTACATTCTATTGCTTCATGTCCAGATTTATTGCATGAAAAAAAATACCATTGAAATATGGGTACCTTTGAGCATTTGGTCATTTGATAGAAGGTCTTCCAGTATTACTTCTTTGATTTCAAAATTGTCTCCTATTTCCTTGAACCTTCTTTTGATTGTCAACCTTGGTAGGTGTTTGATTTTCCTTTGAACTTTGTCCTTCTTCAAGTCCCAAAACACCTATTTCCTTAGAGGGTTTCTATATTGTAGTCAATTTATCAAGCATTGTAGTGCTTATTTTGAATTTCTCCTCATGTATTATTTCCTTTTCCAGACCAGATCTAAGATTTACAACTTCTTGTTAAATTCTAGAGCATTCTTCAGTCTTTCTTTGTACTAATGCATTCAAACACTCCTCAATCCTTCCTTTTTCTTCCATTTGCACTTTTAATCCAATGATCTCTTCATTTGCTTGCTTCAACTATATATTGACTTCCCTATGCCTTTCTCTGAACTTCTTGATTTGTTCTCTCAGATTTTTGATGCATTCATTTTCTTCTCCTAGGATTTCCTTCAAGCTTTTTTTCTCGATTTCAACTCTTTTAAGATCTTCAAAAGCAGCCTTAATTTCTTCTTTGTCAAACATGTAGCCATCTTCTACATATTCAATTGTATAAATTTCTTCTGAAGGAACAAGACACTTCTTGTCTGTCATGTGTTCAAACTTCCAAGATCTTCCTCAAGTTGTTAGGATTTTTTGATGGAACCAAGCTCTAATACCAATTGTTGAACAATCAAAATACTAAGGGGGCGGCGGAGGGGGGGGCGGGAGATTGAATCAGTTATATTAAACTTTTGAACACAACTTATCCAACCACAAAAACACATTAACATAAATAAAGAATGAAAGTATGAAGCATCCACAAAGTCACATAACATATGAACACCAGGATTTTTATGTGGAAAACCCAAAAAGAGAAAAACCATGATGAGGATTAGCTCACAATATATTATATCAGGATATAGTATATTACAGAAGCTCATTGTTAGGACAATCTATCCTTATAAGGCTCACAACCAAAGTTAAATACAATATAAAAGTAGATCACAACCAAAGTATGAACTAATACAAAGTGTTGAAATGTGAAAGACAACTAAGAAGGGGGGGTGAATCAGTTGTATCAAATTAATTTAATTCTAAACTCAATCAATTCTACTTTAACTTAATCTGTTATTAAGTGTAAACATGAAATGAAAATAACAAAAAGAAAATACCAAAGACACCAGATTTATGTGGAAAACCCAATGAGGGAAAAACCACGGTGAGGATTATCTCACAATATAGTAATAATGTAATACCACATACAAAGGCTCACTATTAGAGGGCTCACTGCCTAGATACAAAGTTCACTGCCTATAATGGGACTTACTATCCAGAAGGAGGCTCGTTGCATACAGAAAAACAAAAGATAAATAAAGATCCACCACAAAGGTTCCACACATTTGCAGCTTGATCAGAAGAGTGTAGACACCATCATCTCATTGCTTTCAGTAATTTAATACATCAAATTATTGTTGCCTTGACTCTGCATTTTGCACTTGATCGCACACTTCACTTGCTTGCTTGATTGATCGATTGATATTCAATTCGCAACAACTTGATTTTATTTTATACCATCTTCAACCCTATAAACATTCTCCAAGGTCAACTATACATCCTTCAATTTAAAAATTCAAATTAGGTCGGCTACTCCACATTCCCATGGCGGATAAGAATGAGAGAAGACCAATTACACATTTAATTAGGACCCAAACAACATCTTGGATCAATCACACGCTTCCTTAATTTGATGCAAAATCTTTATGTAACATGTAGACACCAGGTTGGCCAAACCTAATGAAAACACCAATGATCTTTAAAGTATGTGCATCTCCAACAAGATGATCACACATGGATCACTCAACATGCTTCACCAGATATTTTACCATCTCTAAGAAACCTTCAGGTACATCCGCAACAATTGCAACAATCTTCATTCACAAAATGTTCTTCAATAGTCCAACCAGACCAACTAGCAACACACATGAGCTCTAGAGCAAGTCTTCTGAAGTTCCAAATAACAAGCACATTTGTCAAAACACAAAAATCATCTCCCAACTTTGAAAGATCTAAATCAACACACCAGAAGACTATAAAGGTAAAACATTTCTCCCAGCCCACAAACAAATAGTTTTGTCAAACCAGTTTACACACCGGTGAACACGTCTTTCATTCTCCATTGATCTAGAAGCTAAAACTCAGAATATATTTTCCATTGAAGCTCATGAACATAACTACAGATCCACATAGGCATAGGATCAACACAGAACAAATGTAGAGCATAATATCATAGCACACTCATAACACACACTTCAACACTACCTTCATTATTTTTTAAATTTTCTCAAAATCACTTGGCAAAAACACAACTAAAACTTCATAAATATAGCTCCATGTACTTTAAGCACTTCTACAATATCTCAACTATACAAGTGCCATGTGTAATCATACTAAACTGTGTTAACATCAATGACAACATTAATGATAACACCACCAAACACATCCATACTTGCAACAATATCCCCCTTTGTCATTGATGGCAACACATGATGTGAAAAACCATCAAAGACAAAATACACAATCTCTTGCTTCTTCTTTCCCTTCTTTTCCTTCAAATTAGACAACCTATACAAGCATAACATTTTCACATGACTTTCTCTCCCCTTTTGACATCAATGGCAAAAGAAATTTTGCATGAAAAATCTTGCCATAAAAAGCTTTGTTCACTCCCCCTTAGGAATGCACCCACATCACATATTGCAACAATGTACTTTTCTACTCCCCCTAAGGAGTAGACCTCAATCATCAGTCTAGATCAAAAGAGTCTATGAATCCACTGGACCGATGCACCTCCATGTGCACTTAGTTCAAGGAAGGAGGGGCAGTAACCCCTAACTTCCTCCTAAGATACTCAAGTACAGTAGGATGTTGTTGCAATGTACTCATCTTTTGTAGAAGATAAAGAAATTGAATCTTTTTTCTTACTCAACCATGAAACTAATCTTCCTCCAAGGAAGAATGCACCGCCACTTGTACTCTTTTGGTCATATACACAACCAGCCCAATCTACATCAGTGTAGGAATTCAGTGTGAAATCATTATCTTTTGGATACCATAGCCCATAATCTGGAGTTCCCTTAAGATATTTGAATATCTTCTTTACAGTTGTAACATGTGCTTCCTTAGGTTCTGCTTGAAATATTGCAACTAAACATACTGCATGCATGATATCTGGTCTAGTAGCAATAAGATACAATAGTCCACCAATCATAGATATGTACATTCCCTAATCAACTTTAGCAGATTCATCATCCTTACTCAGCTTACATCCAGTTACCATAGGGGTACATACCATATTGGAGTCATCCATTCCTAACTTCTTTAACAATTCCTTAAGATACTTAGATTGTGAAATGAATATCCCTTTGTTAGTTTGATTTAATTAAAGTCCAAGGAAGAAATTCAACTTACCAATCATAGACATTTCAAATTCTTTTTGCATCTCTTCTACAAATTTCTTACACATTCCTTCATTTCCACCAAAGATAATGTCATCAACATATACCACAACTATCAACATTTTTTTTTCTCAACTTTGAAGTAAAGATTGATGTTTGTACACCCTTTAATGAATCCTTGTTGTTTCAAGTATCTATCCAACCTTGCATACCAAGCTCTGGGAGCCTGTTTAAGTCCATATAGTGCCTTCTTTAACTTGAAAACCATGTCTAATTTTTTTTGAAAGTTGAAAACCTTTTGTTTGCTCCATATATACTTCTTCTTCCAATTCTCCATTCAGAAATGTAGACATGATATCCATCTGATACACTTTGAAGTCTTTATGAGCTGAAAATGCCAAGAACCTCTGAATGGCCTCCATTCTTGCTATTGGTGCAAAATTTTCTTCAAAATCTATTCCTTCAACCTGTGAATATCCTTTGCATACAAGTATTTATTTATTCCTTACCATTTCACCATCTTCATTCAGCTTATTCCTGAATACCCATTTTGAACCAATTACATTCTTGTTTACAGGTCTAGGGACTAGTTTGTACGTCTCATTCTTCTCTATCTACTACAGTTCCTCTTTCATTGCTCTAACCCAACTTTCATCATTACACACTTCACTTACAGTCTTAGAAAGTAAACACAAGTTTACCTCAACCACTTTTCTTCTTGTCTTTACACCTTCACTTATGTCTCCAATTATCTATTCCTCTAGATGATTTCTTTGTACATATTTAGGAGTCTTAGGTGCAGGTTCTAGAATCTCCTCTTCATCACTTTTTTCTTTCTCTTCTTTTTCTTCTTCTTGCACTCGCCCACATATAGGATCATCTGGTTCAACTTCATTTATTTCTACTAGTCTATATATAGCTTCATCAATTCTTACATTAGCACTTTAAACTATTTTCCTCAGTTTCTTAATAAAGCATCTGTATGCCTTGTTATTTGAATATCCAAGAAAAATTCCTTCATCAAATCTAGCATCAAATTTTCCAAGATTTTCATCATCTCTTTTAATGTAACATCTACTTCCAAACACTTTAAATTATTTAATAGTAGGAATCTTACCAATCCATAACTCATAAGGAGTCTTAGTGTTGTTACCTATGATCTGAACTCTATTAAGAATTTAAACAATAGTTTGGATTGCTTCTCTCCAATACACATCAGGAACATTTTATTTTTTCATCATAGTTCTGAAAGCCTCTTGAACTGATTGGTTCTTCCTTTCCACAACTCCATTTTGTTGAGGGGTTCTAGGAGCAGAATAATGTCTCTTTATGTCATGTTCTTCACAGAATGCATTAAACTCACTAGAAGTAAATTCTCCACTTCTATCAAGCCTTAAACATTTTCAGGTATGCCTTATTCTCTACTCATGCCTTGAATACCTTGAATCTATCAAGATCCTGAGCTTTCTCTCTAAGAAAAGTAACCCATTTCATCCTAGAGTAATCATCAATCAAGAGCATACAATACATATCACCATTAAGGCTTCATGTTCTTGTAGGACCACAGAGGTCTGTATGAATTAATTCCAACATTCTGGTAGATGATTGTTCCTTTCCTTTAAAACTACTTCTTATTTGTTTCCCCAACTGATAACTTCTACAAATTGAATTTGAAGGATTTATGATTCTAAGCAGATCTCTAACAACTTCCCTAGAACTACTCCTGATCAAATTGTCAAAATTTGCATGTCCCATCCTCTGGTGCCACAACCAACTTTCATTAATATGTGAAACAAAACACTGACCATCACCACTCTTAAGCTGATAGATGTTTCCATGAGTTCTTCTTCCTACTGCAACCACAGTTTCAGATCCTTTTCCGATCTCACAGGTGTTATCCTAAAACACAAGATCAAATCCTTTACTACACATTTGTCCAACACTTAAGAGATTATGCCTTAAACCCTTAACATAATAGACATCATTAGTACTATGTTTCCCATTAAAACTAATTGTTCCTTTACCAACAATCCTAGCATTAGAATCATCTCCAAACATAACTCCTCCATTATACTTTTCAAGTTTAGTGAACTTACTCTTATCTCCAATCATATGATTTGAACACCCACTCTCAACTACCCAAAATTCTTCGTCCTATCTATCATGAAAAAAAGTCACTAGAGTACCTTCCATCTCATCATTCTTGCTCACCGAACCAGATTCCTTTGCACATCTTCCATGGTTAGCAAATACAACTTTACTTTCCAAGGCTAGAAATAAACATTCATCTTTATCCTCCTCAAAATCATACTTATCATCAGAAATTCTTGCATCTTGTTTGACATAATATAATTTATTGAACTTCATATCCTTCTTGTCTCTGTGATTATTATTATTATCCTTGTTCTTCTTTTGTGTAGCTCTATTAGGACATCTTGATGCATAATGACCAATATTTCCACAACTGAAACACTTAAAGGGCAACATACCTTTGTATTTACCAGTACCTTTCTTCAATTTACTCAAAAATTTTACTTCCAACCTTTTAGTCATCTCCTATCTTCATTTCTTTAAAGGTTGTTTTAGTTTTCTCCTTATCTCTTGCAAATTTTCTCATCTAGAATGCAATCAAGATACCAAATAGGTGCTCCTTAGTAAATGTCTTTGGATCATATGATTCTTCAATAGCAAAGACTTTGTCACTATTATTCTCTGGTAGTGTCATCAAGATCTTCTCAATTATATCTTCATCTAACATGGTACCACCTTGATTCTTAACCACATTTTCTATAAGTTCAACTCTTTGATAATAGCTTGCAATATCTTCACCCTTTCCATTCTCAGGTTCTCAAATTTTCGCTTAGTTGTTAGCTTCCTTGACAATTTTACTTTATCATTCCCTTCATAAATATCTTTCAATTTTTCCCATAATTCATAATTAGTGCCTAATGAAATAACTTTTGTCCTTTCATTTTTAGATAGAGCACTAAAGATAGCATACCTTTCCTTTTCATTCACCTCATAAGTCACAATCTCATATGTAGAGGAAGGACCATCAGATGGTGCAACATACTTTGTCTCCACAACTTTCCAGGTCTTGAAATCAAGAGAAACCAGATAACCTCTCATCTGTTCTTTCCAATCACAATAATCAACTCCATCAAAAATAGGGATCTGCAGTGTGTGCGCCATTTGATCTACCTCAAGCAATTAGAGCTCTGATACCAATTTTTGAAATGCACAAGACAACTAAGAGGGGGGTGAATCAATTGTATCAAATTACTTTACTTCTAACCTCAATCAATTCCACTTTAACTTAATCTATTTTTAAGTGTAAACATGAAATGCAAATAACAGAAAGAAAACACTAGAGACACCAGATTTACATGGAAAACCCAATGAGGGAAAAACCACGGTGAGGATTAGCTCACAATATAGTAATAATGCAATACCAGATACAAAGGCTCACTACCAGAGGGATCACTGCCCAGATACAAAAGCTCACTGCTTATAATGGGACTTACTATCCAAAAGGAGGCTCATTACCTACAAAAAAAGAAAAGAAAAATAAATATCCACCACAAAGGTTTCACAAATTCGTAGCTTGATCAGAAGATTGTAGACACCATCATCTCACTTCTTTTAGGAATCTAACACATCAAAGTAATGCTACCTTGACTCTGCTTTTCACACTTGATCACACACTTCACTTGCTTGCTTGATTGATTAATTGATATGCAATTCAGAACAACTTTATTTGATTTTATACCATCTTCAACCCTAGAAGCATTCTCCAAGGTCGGGTATATATCCTTTAATTTATAAATTCAAATTAGGTCGGCTACTCCACATTCCCATGATGGATAAGAATGAGATAATACCAATTACACATTTAATTATGACCCAAACAACATCTTGGATCAATCACACACTTCCTTAATTCAATGCAAAATATTTATGTAATGTGAAGATACCAGGTCGGCCAAACCTAATGAAAACACTAATGATCTTTGAATTACATGCATCTCCAACAAGATAATCACATGTGGATCACTCAACACACTTCACCAAACATTTTACCATCTCTAAGAAACCTTCAGGTACATTCGCAACAACTGTAACAATCTTCATTCACAAAATGTTCTTCAATAGTCCAATCAAACCAACCAGCAACACACAGGAGCTCTAGAGAAAGTCTTTCGGAGTGCCAAATAACAAGAATTTTTTTTCAAAACACATAAACCATCAATATGAATCATCTCCCACATCTGCAAGATCTAAAACAACACACCAAAATAATACGAAGCCAAAACATTTCTCCCAACTCACAAACAAATAGTTCTGTCAAACCAGTTCACACATCGATGAACACATCTTTCATTCTCCATCGATCCAGGAGCTAAAACTAAAAATATATTATCCATTGAAGTTCATTAACATAACTATAGATCCACACATACATAGAATCAACACAGAAGAAATGTAGAGCACAATATCGAAGCACACTCAAAACACACACTTCAACACTGCCTTCATTATTTCTTAAATTTTCTCAAAAGCACTTGGCAAAAACACAACTACAACTTCATAAATATAGCTTCATGTACTCTAAGCACTTCTATAGTATCTCAACTATACAAGTACCATTTGTAATCATATTGATTTGTATTGACATCAATGACAACATTAATGACAACACCACTAAACACATCAATATTTGCAACACAAAGTGCACCTTCCTTGTGTTGTATTTCAGTTCCTTTGAAGCTTTAAATATAAATTATTTCTCTACTTAGAAATCACTTAACAAATCTGCTTTGATTCTGAACTCTTACCATTGAATTTGCATGTTCACAACATATGAGAACACTCACACCTAATATATCATTTATGCTCGCTCATTTATCTTCTTCACTCCGAACTATCTCATAAATATACCCAATTTCATTCACACACATTGATTAGATTGGCCTACTTAGATGTAAACAAAACAATCCAAAATAGATTTTTTTGGCACCACACATGACTCAAAATCATCTTTACGCTCAAGGAAAATATGAAATACATAATTTAGGTCAGCATGGATCTAAAATAGATCCAACTAACATCCGCAATTTATATTTAATCTTCTCAACGCATATCATGTATTAGGTCAGCCAAGAATTTCACCTAATCATAAAACTTCCAATCATACACACACTTCCCAATACATGTAACTTCCATATTCGATCTTTCTTCAAATTCACATTTCATTGACATCAGTGAGACTAACTTTAGAACCATAGTACCAAAACATTCTTCTTAAGGAAATGTGGAATCTCCCACACAGATATATTGACCGGAGAGATGACAGTGACATACAGAGTTGAACTTTTTCGTTGATATCTTCTTGTACACTTCATAAAAAATCATGACATCTTGAATTTAGTTGTATAAGCTATTCATAATGATATGGTTAAAAGAATAGAGTTATACCTCTTATTATAGTGAAGTGCGGACCCAAAAATTGATGCACTAAACCACAACATCATCAATAGACAACAATTAGCCAAATTCCTGATAGATCAACATTTCGGTATAGTTAATACTATACAAATTATACCAAAAATGCTTCCCCACAATGTTGATATCAATGATAACAATGGTCTAGTCAAATCAATCGATGTATGTACACTTCATGCTCATGTTGCCAAGTTGCATCAACAATGACAAACTTACAAAATTTCAACAAAATTCTATGTCTTTTATGAGTAGAACAAACAAAGGTGCTACAATTTTACTAAAATCTTGAATGAATCTCCTGTAGTAGCCTACATGTCCCAGAAAGCTCCTTACATCTTTTTGTTTCTAAGGTATAGGAAGTGTTGAGATGATCTCAATTTTATGGGGATCCACTTGAATGCCTTCACTTGATATAAAATTCCCTAGAAAAATTCCTTGAGTCATCATCATGAAACATTTTTCATGACTCAATGAAATATTTTGCTCTTGACATCTTTTCAAAACCTTCTCTAGATTGTTAAGTGCCTCTTTATCTGTTTCTCCATAGGCAGTGAAGTCATCAATGTAGATTTCCATGGAGTCATGAGCATAATATGAGAAGATACTTAGCATTACCCTGTGGAAAGTGGTTGGGGCATTACATAGTCCAAAAGGAAGAATAAAATAGGCATATGTACCCCAAGGGCATGTAAATTTAGTTTTATCTTGGTCCTCTAGAGCTATCTTTACTTGGTTATAGCCACTAAATCCATCTAGGAAGGAGAAGTACTTTTTACCTGCTAGGGAATCAAACACTTGGTCAATGAAAGGTAGTGGAAAGTGATCCTTCCTAGTAGTTGTGTTTAGCTCCCTATAGCCCACACAACCCTCCATTTTCCTCCTTTCTTAGGGACAATAACTAATGGTGACATCCATTGACTATCAAAAGTAGGATAAATGAAGCTTGCATCAAGTAATTTTTTTAGCTCGGTCTTAACTATTTCTTTTAAGGTAGGGTTCATTCTTCTTTGGGGTTGTCTAATTACCTTGAAACCATCATTATATAGATCCTATGCATACATAGTTTTGGGTCAATCCATTTCATGTCAGGGTAGTCCCATGTAAAAACTACTGCATGTGCCTGCAACATAGTGTCTAGGGAATTATGTTGTTCCTCAGTTAATCCATTGTAGATGTTCAACATTTTGCTTAGAAAAAATTCCAATGTTCTGGATTTTGATTGTACAAATGAGAGATCAAGTCCATTAATGTTGGGGACACATTGTTCTAGAAAAAGAGAATGGAACAACTGTGATACTTATTTTGATGAATTTGTAGGTAAAATATTTTGTAGTGGATCTTGCAGACTTGAAAGACAGTCTTGTTGCTACGAGTCCCTACCATAGTTATCTTTTATGATGTGGTCAATTAATTCATCCTCATCTTGGTTTTACAACATGGGGATGCATTCAATAGTCATGAGATTTTGTAGAGAATATTGGCCATCTTTATCCAAGGTAGGCCATATAGTCTACTCTAGATTTTCATGAGGTTGGGCTGGTGGATAAAGAACCAATTTCTTAGTCATTTTCCCATTTGATATTATCATTTTCCTAGACCTACAACCTATGAATGCATCAGTTGTTGCTAACCATGGTCTACCTAAAATAAGTGGATATTTTGTTGACCTTTGGCTGCAAGAATATGAAATCTATAGGATACTTCCATGAATCTAATGTTATGACTAAGTCCTCAATGATCCCCTCAGGTTTCACTATTGACCTATTTTCCAATTGTAAAATAGTTTGTGTAGGTGAAAGGTTAGCTAACTGAAGTAGCTACATTGTCTCATTAGTCATGAAATTAATGAATTCCCCTAAGTCAATCAAGGTATTCTTGATAAGGGTCCCATTTATCTTAACATCCACTACCAGACTTCCAAGGTTCGTGTATTTAGGGACAGATATATTCCCTAGCATAATGTCAATAAGGTTCCCTAGGGCATAAAATATCTAAGGGTCCTTCCTCTTTTTCCCTAGTTTCTTAAGACATAGGTCTCTTACTATCTTGGTATAGGTTCAAATATCTTTGATAGCTTGAATGAGGGGGATTTTGATACTAACATCCTTAAGATGACCCAATAGGTTTGTCTCAGCTCGGGTATGATGTCTTGGAATGGCTAGACACTCAGGGAAAGGAGGATCTGGACTTGAAATAGTTTGGTAAATACTTGATTTGACCTAGGCTCTAGAGGTGAATTATCTAAAGCTTCAACTATGGGTTCCTCATCTACCATCTCGTTGATTTGAGGGGATGAAGGTCCAGCTAGTGTTTTCCTTGACTTGAGATGGAAATCACTCACCTCCTCCCCATAAGGAGGGTATTGTATAGCCTAATTAGTATATACCTACTGGACAGGCTTGTTATTGGGGTTAGGTGTAGGTTGGGTCGGTAATTGTGGTGCTCCTAGTGGTTGAGATGTTGGTTTTGATGGATTGGGTATGATGGTTTAATATTGTGGCTAAGAAGGCAACAAAGGCTATTGGTAATTCACATTTTGGTGCTACCACTACTAGCCCTTTTGTCATTGTGGTTGTCACTGATTTTGCTACATTGGCTATTGGGGGTTATAATTGGAACCTTGGAAATTTTGTTGTGGCCATACATTTGGTTGCTGATGGTTCTAGTTTTATTGAGGGTTTTTCCACTGGTTTTGCTTATTTTTCCAAGGCTGAGAATTCCAACTAGAGAAATTTTGATCATCAACAAGAAACTATGTATTGAAATTTAGAGGGTCTTGTGGAATAGCTTGTCTTGGTTGTCATAGCATTCTTTATGAAATGTAGAATAGCTGTCCATCTTCACCTTCCAGTGGTTGAAAATTCGGTTTCTTTGATTTTTCTTCTATAATACTTGCCACCCTTTTACACTTGCAGTTGGTTTTTCATTATTTATAATTGAGGTAGTATTTAGTAAGTATTGCTTCAGTCTCCTCCTACTTCTTCTTCACATGTAGAGTGTCCAACTGGGAAGCTAGATCACTTATAATATCTTCCTTCATGTTGTACAGTAGGTTACTTAACTCCACTCTTGAAACCCCATTGGATGTCTTGCTAATGGTAGATGTTCTTTCCCCCTTGACCTTTTGGTAAAGGTCCTAGAATATTTTCTACATACCTTGTAGATATCTTCAAAGGGTAATTGAGAAACATCCCCTGCTCCAATAAGATTGAGGGCATCAATGCAATCATCCTTGACTCATCTTAAAAAAACAAGCTTCAGGGATTCTTTTGAGAGTCTATTTTGTGGGATTTTCTTCGAGCAAAATTGGAACATTTATACATAATCCTCCAATGGTTCATCCTCTTTCTAAGTCATTCTAAAAATTTCATCTATTCTCTTATCAACTCCTTTGTAATAGTCTTGGTATTTTTCCAATAATTTAGTTTTCATGGTGTTCCAATCTGGAACATCTCTACCCAGTCCAATAAACCATCTCATGGCAGCATCCTTCAAAGTTCTAGGAAATATCTTGAGCCTATGAGCATCAGTTATGTAGTCATAGATCCTATATAGGACATAAAACTTGAACAAGAATGTTTTTAGATCCTTAGTTACCAAACCATAAAAGATTGGAAATGATGAAGGAGGTATATTCTTCAAGATAGTTTCCCTCTCCTAGTTGGTAATAGGAAATTCAAAAGTCACATATTTTGGTATATCATCCACTACTACATCAAGGATGGTTTGGAAGGTCCCCTCTATGTTTGCAGTAGATGGTGAAAGGGAAAGTTCTTCTTCAGGAATACCCTCACTTTGATCACTATAGTCACTAATATCTATTGTAGCTTGTTGGTTTGAGGGGAGGAATCTTCCCAAATCATCTCTCTACTTCCACAAACAATAGGTATAACTTTGTATAGAAACAAATTTTGCATAATGTTAGTGAAATGTCCTAGTATTTGAAGAGATAAAACCTAATTGTCCTAATACTAAAAGAAAATTTAAAATAGGAAAGCTTGAAAATAACATAAAATAATCTTTGAAAGTAGCACCATCCCCAACAATGGCACCAAAAATGTAGGGTCCCTACTAATGTCAAGAAAACCTGGTGGCAATCACACAATTCATAGGGAAAACCTAGTTGAATATTCCACTTGAACCATTGGAAAGACCTTCATTGAATTATCGACCAAGGATAGTAAGCATATGATGGTATTGGCACTATATGTGGTTTCAAAAACTTAAGACTACCTAAATCATCCTAGTACAGTTGTTACACTTGCTAAGAAATCATAAAAGTGCATAACAGTGAAAGAAGTAATGTTGCCACTATTCATGCTATAGGTATCTACAGTATAAGACTATAACCAATTACTATCAAGAAATGAATGTTGGTATTTAACTGATGTTGGTGACTAAACCTACACTTTGGAGTATAACAAGCTTAATAATATTGAGTCATAAATGTGAAACAATAATTTCTCATGAATAACACAAGAAATCTAATCAACATGCAATTATGAAATAAGTGCTACAACAGAAGTAACTATACAAAAAATGAAGTGAGGGACAGTTACCTTGAGGGCCCCTTGCTCAAGTGACTTCCTTCACTGGTCTAACTCAAATCTAGCTTCTTAGATTAATGCAATCATATTAACTCATAATAATGCATTCATTGAACAACTCCAGAATATCACATAATATTTTACTCGGATATCTTATTCATGAAATCATGATTGAACAATAAACATTATTTGTGTAAGAACAAAAATTAACTGGAAAATATTTGGCAACTATATTTTCTCTTGAACAAAATTAACTAATTCCTAATACCTCAACCACCCTGCCATACATTTAGGCATGGGAGAAGTTTTTTAAATCAAGGAATCTAAACTGAAATCATAAATCACCACTCCCTATATATCAAAACATGATAAAAGACTTAGAAATCTATAACTAAAATAGGAAGAAGAGTCCAAGTAGAACTGAGACTCTGTTATAACAAAACTAGAATATGGACTATTTGAATTAGTCATGTTAGACTCCTAAATACAACAAGGTTCTTTTACTTTAACATATTTATTGGACATCATAATGATGCACAATTATCTTGATTAAGTGCCTCCATGTTGTAGTTGTTGCACTCAATTTATTATGGAACCTCCCCTGCTCTACTATTTGGGAACTCTTTTGGCTGTGGGTTGCACCTCACAATTGTTGCGGGCTACAATCTACCTCCTCTGGGCTGAGAAGATTTAGTTCATAAAATATGTACACAATACTAACAACCAGAGCTAAGCACAAATATCCATCACAATTCATACATATCCACACATAAATTATGCAATAACCATCACATCATAACCATATTTCCATATACTTTAAATTAGGTTCAAGGTTGCATAATAAGCATAAAAGATAGTATAGTGTAGGAATATGTATAAGATAAGTATTTGGTAATTTTCATGAACTTTGCATAAAAACATAAGAAAACTATCTAATGACTAGACTCATCACTAGGTATAACAATAAATGTGATTTTCATAGACTTGGGTCCAACCTAGACCATGAAAGTAGTAAAATCCATGGTAGGAAGAGAAATATGATCGTGTGTACAATCACTAAAGTATTATCATATTTATCTTTTTGAAACTCATTTATTAAGAGTATTTTTTTGTAATAACATTTACTCTATTGGTAGGATAAAGAAAGAACACCAATAATAATCCTCTTATTGATTCAAGTAGGTTTGTAAAGAGGTCCATCATTTATGTCAATGGGCAAGTCATTTGAAGAAAAATATATTATAGGCATAGTGGTATCATGCATTTGAGGTGATTGGGTACAAACATCAACCATTTTTACCATGTTGTTTACTTCATTTTTAGGAGATGTGGAGGGTGAAGGATCAATTGGAATATAGTTAGTAGAATGTGATGGAAATGTATTGGTGTAAGTTTTTAGTTGTTGATTTCGCTTTGTAACCGACTTGTTAGCACTTTATTTTTATCATGCATCTAGATAGTCCTTCATTGATGTGGTCTTGCATTAGATGGAAAAGATGCATACAATATTCAATATCATGACCAAGAACATTAAGAAATTGACAGAAGGCTTTCCAGTCGTACGAATCTGGCAAAGGTTAATTAGCTGAAAGTGGACTAATTGCAAGAAGTGTAATTATACTATTTTTTTAATATTTTATATTATAGGTTATAAAGATTGAAATAAATTTGTAAATTGATTGCAATTTAGAGATGCTACAACTAATACCTCAAAAACCTATGATACACTAATTACACTTGTTTTTTGGTTGAAAATTTTATCTTTTATAACTTCAAAAAGAAGAAGCACTACTTTGGTTATTAGAGCGAGTTGATGAGGATGATACCCCATTCTGACTTACAGTTTGTTGATAGTTTCGTAGAGCGATGTAGAGATGAGCAAAAGAATTATATTTTATTAATAGTATTTTATCCCCTAACATTGGTTGCAAGTTTCAATTGAACACTCATTGTACATCAAAATCTAGGAACATATATAGGACTTAAGAAAATAATTGTTCATACGTAAAAATAAAAATTAGTAGCTCTCTCAAAATTTCCTTGTTTGTGTTGTCAGTGGTTGTCTTTGATATCAACACTTAAGGAGATTTGTGTGAGATTGTTGGCAATTCTTGCCATTGATGTCAACACTGATTGTTGGTTGTCCTTGTTGCCAACACTTGATGAAGATTGTTATATGTTTGGTAGTGGTTGATGAGCTTGTTTTCAATAACTGATGACAACACTTGTTGAATTTTTTGTGTTTGACATTGTTGCCAGCACTTGAAAAGTATGGGAGACTGTTGGCATTTGATGTCCTTGATGACAAGTACTTGGTGAGAGATTGTTGCAGTGTTTGGTGCTTAACATTGGATGTCATGTGTTATCCCATGCTTGTTGAAGTTCATGGTTGGATGTCATGTCTTATCTGATGTTTACTAAAGTTCATGATTAGATGCCATGCCTTATTTGATTTTTTCTAAAGTTCATGGTTGAATGTCATGTCTTATGCAAGAAGTATTGAGTGTGATTTCTATCAACAAAGTTGGTTTCATAATGATATATTAAGATGAGTATTAGAAGCATTAAAATGAGGATTAGAAAGCAATATAAGTATTGGTGATAGTGGAGATATGTTGTTGAAGGTCTATAGGATGTCTTATGCTCCCTCTTGATGTTCTTGATGTAGCATGTATTGCTGAAACAAAGCTTTGGCATTCACAAGTTGGTTAAGTGTTCTCGGTTCATGAAGTTGCTCGAAGTCTTCTTGGAATAATTCTCTGCATTCCTCTATTGTTAAAGGTATGGACTTTCAATTTGGGATTCAAAGTCAATGTTTTGTGGATGTTGCACTCTTATCTTTTCAGGTCACCAGTGTTGTCGAGGAGATTTTTGTGAATTGTAGAAGGTTGGTATTGTTGTTGGATGTCTCTACTAGTCTAGAAAATCCTCCACATTTCTTCACATTGATGTCTCTGCTCCTACAATTTGGTGAATGTGTTCTCAATGTCTATGCAATATCGCAGTTCCAATTTTATGTATTGTAGTGGTCCAAAAGTTGATTTGTTAATGTTATATTTCATGATTGAGCATTTTGTGTTTTTGGAATGAAGTATTTTGTTCTTGTTTGGTTTACGGTGGTTGCTAGTGGCATGACTATAAGAAAGAATTTTCTAGAAGTTTTGTTGCATGTTCGTGGAACATCCCCATGTGATCAACAGGTTGATTGGCCGCTTTGGTGCTACATTATGTCTTGAGTTGGCTTTTTGGGTTATTTGTGGATATTTGGTCGACATGGATTGTTTTCTTGCTTATGTTGTATGCTTGGGGGTATGTGCCAACATTTGAAGATGTGTTAAGTTAGATTTGGGTCTTGACCTATCTTGGTTAGAACTGCATTGATTCAGTTCAATTAGAAGTATGTTATTGGGCCAACTGGTTATGTGCTTCAAGTTTCATCTACACATTTCCTTAATATCAACTTAGATTGATGTGTGCTGTGTAATTTTTTTTGGATCACATTGGAAGATGTATTATGCTTTTTTGTCCTCTTTATCTTTAGGATAGGACCATATTATGTTTTGGTGGCCGACTTGTTGAATTCATTGTTCGTATTCTTTCTTGGGTGACCTAATTGATGTTTTAAGGTCTTGTGGTGGATATAAATGCAAGAACATTTCAAATGAAAGAAAATTTCAAATGCAAGAACATTTCAAATGCAAGTATGGAATTCTAAACAAGAACAGACAAGAAAGTGTGAATTGTATTTGAAGATCTCATGAACTTGATAGAATTAGAGGTTCTATAATACCTCAGTCAACAAAGTGTTATGTTGACAAACATTGCAATCTTTCTCTAATTTTTTGTATCTTGCTCTAAGATAGTGGATCTCATCAGGTCATTATATCTTTCTCCTAAAGTTGCGTTTTCTTCAGTTCAACAAATCCTTTATATCTATAAGTCCTTTGTATCTTTCTCTAAGGTAGTGTGCCTTATTTTGAAAGTCCTTTTTGGCAATGAGCCTTTATATTCTAAGTTAACTCTCGTTGTGGTTTTCCCTCATTAGGTTTTCCACGTAAATCTAGTGTCTTCTTGTGGATGCATCTTCTTGTCTCTTTTATCATTTCTACTAATGTTATTAGAGTTATAATTGCTATATCTTTCATTGCTAAGGATTGCTGAAGTTGTTGAAGATTCAAACTGCTATATCCTTCTTTGTTACTATTATGTCTAAAAGTTTTGATTTAGTAAAGTATTGTGTTGAAAGGTTTAAGTTCTAAAGGGGTTTAATTTTTTGCAAATACTGATTCACCCCCCTCTCAATATCTAGTATTTTCAATGATTAGTATTAGAGCCAAGTTCCTCTGAAGAAATATTTCCCGCTTGAGGAAAATATCTAGGATGACACATGATGGTTCATACAAGGGTCCTAGGTTTGATGAGACTAATTATGATTTATGGAAATTGAGAATGGAAGGACAACTAAACTCTCTAGGGTTTGGTGTGTGGAAATCATTCAAGGATGGTTATGTTTCAATCCAATAGATCCAGCCAAAATCAGATTATATAAGTGCAATGCCAAAGCTAAGAATGCTCTGTTGTGTGGATTCACTGATTCAAAACTTTTGAAGGTGATGAATTGTAGTTCTACTAAATATTTTTGGGAAAGCTTAGCAACATTTATGAAGGTGATAGAAAAGTAAAGCAAGCCAAGATTCAGATCTTTAAAAGCATATTTGAGACTTCGAGGATGACATAAGATGAAGAGATTGCAAGATATATGGTTTGGGTGCATGAAGTTGTTTTTGGTATCATTGGTATTTGTGGAGAAGTAAAAGAGAATGAAATTATGAATAAGGTTTTGAGATCTCTCTCAAAATATTATAGTCATAAAGTGTCTGCCATTAAAGAGTCCAAGGACTTGGATTAGTACTCAGTTGATGAAATGCTTGGTGCTCTTACTACCTTTGAAATGATAGAGTTTGATCAAGATGTTTCAAAGAAGGAAGTTGCATTCAAACCTAACAAAAAGATTGAAGATGAATTTGTTGATCAAAATGATGAATTTGATGAGATTGAAGAAAAATTTGTAAGAATATTGAAGAAAGGCATTGGAAAGTACAAAGGTAAGTTACCTTTCAAATGCATCAATTGTGGAAGGATTGGTCAATTTTCTTCTAAATGCCCCTATAAAGAATCTGATGAGGGTAAAAAAAGAGATAAGGTTAAAAAGGGTCTATATTCCAAAGAGATTAGTGGTTCTTCTGAAGATGAGGAGAATGATTCAAATGATGAAACCCTCTTTATGACCTTTAATGAGTTGATAAAAAAAAGTGCAATGTTGAAAAAATGTAATGAGTCCAACTCCTTGAGTGATGAAGTCATGTTTTCTTTTGAACCAGATCTAGAATCAATGGAAATTGAAGGTAGGGACTTCAGTTCAAATGATTGCGAAATAGGTTTTCAAGGAAAACCTAAATGAAGAAAGGGCACTAAATCAAAAATATGAGCGCTTGATTGAAAAATATAAGAAACTAACAAATTGAAAGCCAAAGTAGAAGGTGGTAAAGAATGTGAAATAAAACTAAAATAGGTAGAAGGTATGGTCTCTAATTTAAAAGAAAATTTTGAAGAAGGCAAGAGAATTGAAGATTGCTTGAATGTCAAGCTCAATGAAAAATCAGTTGAATGCTTAAAACTTGAGCAACAAATTATCACTATGAGGAATGTCTTGAAAAGAGAAAAAGAATAAATTGACGAAGGGAAGAAATCTAGTCCTGAGGATAACTCCAAATCAATTGGAATACCCAAAATAAAGGAGGAGAAAGCTTGCACTAAAGACTCTAAGTATAATGGCTCCGAAGATGCAAAAATTGTTCAAAATAGCAAGAAAGAAGCTGGATCCAATTCTAGCTGGAAGCAAAAAGAATTTAGAAGTCCTCCAACTACAAGGCAACATGCTCCTACTAGGTTCAATCAATATTTTCAAGGTAACTATTTTTCTTGCAATAAATTTAGACATAAGGTCATTGATTGTAGAGTTAGACAAGGAAGGAATGATAACATGAGTAGAAGATCCTTTGGGCCTCAAAAAATCAAAGTTATTTCATTTCATGGATATTGCTATGCTTGCAACAATTTTGGTCATAAAGCTACTAAGTGTAGATCTAAGATGAAGAGGAACAACTTTATTTTGGAGCACAATATTGTGTGCTACAAATGCAACAAGATGCAACATAAAGACAATGGTTGTAGAAGTGGTTTTGTGAAGCCACCATTTCAGAGAAAGGATGAAACCGCTAATCAAAAAAAGAAGGGAAATGAAATGGTTTGGAAGGAAGACCATGAGAGGAAGGATGATTCCACACTTGTGAACTCTACACAAGATTCTAAGATAAACTAAGATAGAGAATTATTTCAGGGGGAGATTTCATTTGAAGAACTTTCAACCCCCTAAAAAGGACATGATGATTAAGGCTTCAACATAAAAGAAGAATTAGATTAGAAAAGTTGGTGTGCAAAACTACGGTGCAAGGATGAACCTTTGTTGAGGGTTACAGTGGAAGTAGAAGGTGCACGAAGGTTGGTACACTTTTTTTGGTTCTTATAATTTTTGTTTTATGTACTGCACATAAGGATAAGGTTCAAAAAGGCAAGTTTCAAAATTTTGCTAAGGCATTCACAGTATCATGATGTTTTGGTCTGCATCCCTTCGTTGAGCAAGATTTAGTCTTGTGGTTTAGATGATAAGCTAGTAAATATGTGAATGTGCTATAGTTTTCAAGCCTCTACACCTTTTGAAGTAAAATTTGCAAGTAACAAATTTTTTTCCCATGCTTTGGTAGAGTAAAGTAATGATGAAGGCCTGTTGGAATGCTCTGCATTTCTCTAGAAAGGATGATTGTTCCATATGATCAAGGCATGCTACTTTGTTATATCAAGAAAAAATTCGAGTTCCAAAAGAATAGATTTCAAATGATTGTGTGCTACACATACCTATCTTTTGTATAGAGAAAATGCTTGGGTACTTGTGCATATTGGTGTATGATCAAGTTACATAAGTCTATGTGAACATTCTACATATTTTAGGGTAGATATCATACATGTTGTATGTTTGGTTGTCATATTTCAAGCTAATCCTAAGCAATCTCATGAGAAAGCAGTGAAAAGATTATTTAGATACCTTAAAGGAACTCTAGATTATAGCCTGTGGTGTAAAAAGAATTATAACTTTTCTTGAGTGCCTATACTGATGTTGATTGGGCAGGTTGTGGGGATGATCAAAGAAGTACAAGTGGAAGTGCATTCTTTTTCAGAGATAGATTGGTCTCTTGGTTCAATAAAAAGTAGGACTCAATGTCTATCCATAATTGAGGTTGAATATATTATTGTAACATCTTGCTACACTCAAGTGCTTTGGATGAAGCAGACCTTGAAGGATGCAAAAGCGGTTTATGATGTACCTATTCCTATATTGTTTGACAATACAAGTGCAATTCTTTTTCCAAGAATCCAATAATGCATTCAAGGGATAAACGCATCTCTATCCAATATCACTTTTTGAGAGAGAAGGTTGCAGAGCATGAAGTTAAAATGGAGTATGTGTCTACCAAGGATTAGATTTCAGATATCTTCACAAACACTTCAAAAGATACTTTTGAGTATCTCTGAAAGAAGTTAGGGGTCATTGCCCCTCCTTGTTCTAACTAGATGCATAGATTGTGCATCTATCTATGGGGATAAATTCATGTCATATCCTTTCTCCTAGATTGATGTTTGCTACCTCTTAGAGGGAGTTGGTAATAAGGGGGAGTTGGTGTAGATGTACAAATATTGTGCATAGATATTGAAGAAAAAGTGTTGTTGGTCAAAGGGGGAGAATGTGTTACTGCTTTAGTTGAAGATCTTTTGCCCTTTTATCCTAAAAAAAATATGTGTTGTTGCATTCTACATGTAGGTATGTGTTGCCATTTTTCCTTGATGTCAAAGGGGGAGAGTGAGCATGTGTGTGTTGCCATCAATGCCAAAGGGTGAGATTTTTGGCAGTGATTTTCATTGATATCAGTAATTGAGGAGATTTGTGTGAGATTATTGGCAGTTGTCATTGATGCCAACACTGATTGTTGGTTGTCCTTGTTGTCAAAACTTGATGAAAATTATTATATATTTGGTAGTGGTTGATGAGCTTGTTTTCAGTAGGTGATGAAAACACTTGGTGAATTATTTGTGGTTGACATTATTGTCAACATTTGAAAAGTAAGGGATATTGTTGGCATTTGATGTCCCTGATGACAAGTACTTGGTGAGATATTGTTCCGGTGTTTGTTGCTTAACATTGGATGTCATGCCTTATCTGATGTTTGTTGAACTTCATGGTTGGATGTCATGCCTTATCTGATGTTTGTTGAAGTTCATGATTGGATTTCATTCCTTATATGATGTTTGTTGAATTTCATGTTTAGATGTCATGTCTTATAGATTATAAGTATTGAGTATGATTTTTGTTAGCAGAGTTGGTTTCATAATGATATATTAAGATGAGGATTAGAAGCATTAAAATGAGGATTAAAAGCACTAGAAGTATTATTGATGGTGGAGAGATGTTTTTGAAGGTATAAATGATGTCTTATGCTCTCTCTTGATGTTCCTGATGTAGCATGTTTTATTGAAAGAAAGTTTTGGCCTCCACAAGCCGGTTAAGTGTTCTTGGTTCAAGAAGTTGTTTGAAGTTTTCTTGGGAGAATACTTTGTATTCCTCCACTATTGAAGGTATGGTCTTATAGTTTGGAATTTAAATTCAATGTTCAATGGATGTTACACTCCTATCTTTGTAGGTAACCAATGTTGTTGAGGAGTTTTCTATGAATTGCAGAAGGTTGATAGTGTTGTTGGATGTCTTGATTGGTCTAGAAAATGATCCACTTTTCTTCGCATTGATTTCTCTAATCCTATGGCTTAGTGAATGTGTTCTCAAATTTTTTTCAGTATCTTAGTTCTAATTTCATGTATTGAAGTGGTCGAAACCTTGATTAGTTAATGTTATATCTCATGATTGAGCATTTTGTGTTTCTAAGATGAAGTATTTTACTCTTGTTTGGTTTGTGATGGTTGCTAGTGGCATAAATGTAAGAGGGAAGCTTTTGGAAGTGTTTTTGGATGTCCATGGAACATCCCCAAGTAATTTGCATATTGTTGATTAGTTGCTTTGGTGTTGCATTGTGTCTTAAGTTGGTTATCTAGGTTATTTGTGGATATTTGGTTGATAGGGTTTGTTTTCTTGCTTGTGTCATATGCTTGGGGGTCTATGCCAAAATTTGAAGATTCTTTAAGTTATATTTGGGTCTCGACCTATCCTTGTTAGAACCAAATTGAGCCAATTCAATTAGAAGTATGTTTTTGGGTCAATTGGCTACGTGCTTCAAGTTGCATTTACATGTTTCCTCGATGTTGACTTAGATTGATGTGCACCAGCATGTGAATTATTTTGTATCATATTGGAAGATGTATTAAGTTTTTTTTTTATCCTCTCTATCTTCATGATAGGACCACATTATATTTTGGTGGTCGACTTGTTGAATTCATTATTTATATTCTTTCTTGGATGACCTAATTGATGTTTTAAGGTCTTGTGGTGTATATTAATGCAAGTTCATATCAAATACAAGAATTATGGAAGTAAAAAAGAACAAGAAAGTGTGGATTGTATTTGAAGATTTCGTAGAATAAGTACAAATGTGTGAAAGATAGAATCAAATGTGCTACAATGCCTTAGTCAACACAGTGTTATGTTGACAAACATTGTAATCTTTCTCTAAATATTTGTATCTCATTGTGAGATAGTGAATCTCATTAGGTCCTTGCATCTTGCTCCTAAATTTTTTCTTTCTTTACTTTAACAAGTCCTTTGTATCTTTCTCTAAGGTAGTGTGCCTTAGTTTGCAAGTCCTTTGTGACAGTGAGCCTTTATATTGTGATTTAACTCTCACTGTGGTTTTTCCCTCATTATGTTTTCCACGTAAATCTTGTGTCTTCTTGTGGATGTGTGTTCTTGTCTCTATTATCATTGTTTCTAATTTGATTAGAGTTATAATTGCTATATCTTTCATTGCTAAGGATTGTTGAAGTTTTTGAAGATTCAAACTGCTATATCCTTCTTTGTTACTATTCTCTCTAAAAGTTTTGATTTGGCGAAGTATTATGTTGAAAGTTTTAAGTTCTGGAGGAGTTTATGTTTTTGCAAATACTAATGCACCCCCCTCTCAATATCTGGTGTGTTCAAGGTTAAAAGAACAAACCTGTGTCACACTTTATAAAGGAATCAACCAACAACAACAAAAATTATGAACTTTGACCACATAAAAGTGGTCTTCATGTTTTTAATTTCAAAATGATGTAAACTAATGAAATGTAGAAATCCTGATGAAGTTTATTCCTAAATTTTTTTAGATTTTTTAAAAATTGTTTTAATTAATTTTTTTGAATTTAAGAGCAGATTTTTGAATGTTGAAAATTTTGGGAAAAAGTGACGTTCACTTGATGTCAATAAAAAAATAGAAAAAAACTTCATTTTGCCCTAATGTTTTTCTCCAAATAGGCAACTTCAATATATAGTGCATGGAATTTTTTTGAAATTTTGATGTATATTTTTTTTGTAATAACATTTTAAAGTCAAACTTGTCAAAATTTGATAGTTTTCATTTGACATCAACTATTATCTATTTTTTTTTATCATTTTCAAAAAACAAATTATACCCTTTTGAAGATGATTCTCTTCTCTAGTGCACCGTATTTTTTCAAAATATTTTAATATGTTTTACTTTTTTTTAATTTCTAATCAACCTCTTTTTAACTTTAACAACCTACTTGCATTATTTTAAAAATAAAATATATAAAAATTAATCAAAATATATAAAAAAAATTACATATTTGGATTCACCACTTTGCGATCTACAAAAGGGTATTTTTATTTTTTCTTTTTAAATCATTTTGACTGAAGAAATACTTAGTTGAAGTTGAAAGTTTCAAAAAATTCTAAAAAAGTTGAGTTGGATGCCAACTAAGATGCCACATAGACAGTTTCAGTAGAAAGGGTTTTGACCAAAACCCTTTCTACCAAAACTCTGCACATAAAATAAGCCACATTTCGATGCGACAAAGGGAAAAATTCAAATTTTATGATTTCAGGTGAAAGGGTTTTGCCTGAAGCTCTATATGCCACATATAGGCCACGTGATTTTAGGTGAAACTGGTTTGATCGAAACTATCTAGGTCGAAATAGTTTCGCTAAGAACTATTTATTTGGATAAAAGTGTGACACATCTTTGTTTTTTTACCCTTAATAGTTTGCAATGGATGAGATCAGTAAACATGACCTACAGTCTAATGTTCACCTAGAAGTGTTGGAGAAATTGATTAATCAATTGTTTAAATGTATGAATTGAGCTACCAAGTAATGAGAAAACCCAATCTAATGCATTATCCTTCAAAGACCATGGGAATATTTTTTCTAACAGTTCATCTTAAAAAAGAAAGTCACTGCATAAAGTAGTATAAACAAAAACATGAATTTGAGGATCTCCTTTTTCACTACTTTAAAAATACGGTGCTTTGAAGCTGTGTGCGAGAGGTGTAGAAATAATGTATAATGCGAGTGGATTGTGTTTATAATATAGTGTGATTAATGTTTGTGAAGAGTTGCTAGTTATATTGGCAAGTTGGCTTTGTAGTTGATCAATGCTTTGCAAAAGTTGGTTTAGGATAGGTCTACAATGTGTATATGAACAATGAAAGTTTATGAAGTGACCTATGTAGATGTGGTAGAAAAAGGGGCTAAGAAGCACCAAAATTTTCTCCAAGGGAACTTGAAGAAGGGCATTAAAAGGCACAACCACTGTAGTTGTAGGTGTTGTTGTCACCATATGTATAATTTTTATTGGCATTGACATAGAGAGTTATGTTTCAGTAACATTAGATTGTGCATCTTGTGGGTTTCCAAAAACATAAATATAGGATGGGATTTTTGTGTATAATGTGTGCCATTCCACAAAGAAATTCACCTATTTTTTAGTCTAAAATTAACATGTTGTAGACTATATCCACATAGGTGCTACCTATGTAATACTATCATTATTTAAAAGAGCTTAAAAATTAAGCAAATTTTATCTAATGATTGAATTTGTTGAAATGAAACATGCAAAGTAGCATTAAAATCAAATACACCATCCAAAGGAGGAGATTTCTATGATGGTGAAACAAAAGCAATAGAGATATAATTATGAGGGGATTTGGCATCCTTGTTGTGAACCATTCTTTTGAGAAATTCGATCCAGTTTGAATAGGTGTGTTAAAAGGTCTAGATTGTGACATGTAATTTTGAATACTTCTTCGTTCCTTGTCACCAAAATGAAGAGACTAGGTCGTAAAATTCATAAGAATATTTATGACACTCAATCTAACTATTGTTCAAATAAAAAAGAAAGAGGAGATTCTGATAATTGTTTTAATTTATATTTGTTTTTCTTGTAGTAAAAGAAAGGAAGTTTATGTTCAAGAATATCGAGTTCACCAAAATATAGTGTAAGAAAATTGATTCTTACGAAATAATAAAGCTTCCTTGAGAATTAGTGATCTACACAAACATTAAGATGAATAATGAGTTCTTCTGCCTATCTAATCAATCCTTTTTATAAAATGATTATAACTAGAAATAAATGAAATATTCAAATTTTAATACAATATATATATATATATATATCCAATTATAATAAATTGATTTAAATATCTCTCTGTAATAGTAATTGCAAGCTAATATAAACCAAAAACAATGTACATATCTCAGAGATAATTTTGTGACTTTTTGAAGGGCTCAATGTAGTGAGGGTGTCCTCATGTCGTACTATCATCTAGTTCAAATAAAAAAATAAAAGTATAGAATGCATTAAAATCAGCTCCCCCACACACACAACATATATTATGAGATCATTGTGTATGAAAAATGTTAAAATAATAAAAAATAAAGGAAGTATACTATGAATCTTAAACTATAGTAACCAAATAAAATTGTTGAAAGATAAAATATGTCATCGACATTGTTGCTTTCTTCCAACCTGAAGAACCTGCACACAAAGAGAGAAGGGGGAAAATGTTTGGTTGGGTTGTTTAAGGGCTTGCCTCAATCAAACCACCATTTTGGTATTCTACCTCCACAAAAAACTAGGATTTGATAATATTGAAATAAGTAATGAAAGTGATTGCTTTAAATCAAGTAACACCAAAGATAAAAAGAGATTTTAATTGTAATATGCTAATAAAACATATATCTAAATTTTAGTATAAAGAAATTGTATACAATAGGAAGGATACATTCTAATGGACTGTGATCACCTAAAAGTTGTCAAAACTCTCAACAAAGACACAAAATATTCCACAATGTTGCATCACTATACAATATGCCAAAGTGACTTTTTCATACCAAACCTAAGAGACTCATCAAGTAATTGTATATTCCAATGTAAGAGCATGAACATGAGTGTAAACATATGAGAGAAAATCAGACTCCTTTCTTTTCTTCATATTTTTAAACATGACTATCATGCAAAGGTATTACCTTCAAAATATTCATGGGAAGGTAACACTTCAGTGATAACTCGAATCATGAGTTTTTATGGGACTCTAGTGTGTCGCATATACATCCACATGTATCTCCCCCGTTAAAAAAAAAGGATTGAGAAAGCCATAATTATTATAAAAATTCTAGATGAATGATTTCTAATGTTAACGCTTTACATTTAGAAAAGAAATATATCATGAGGTAAAATGGGGGGACATTGTGTAGTGTGAAATTATAGGGGTATGCAATTTACGATAATATAATGTGTTTCCTTATTTCATGAGTGTTCTACCATAGATCATTCCAAGATTGTATTTACAACAATAGAGGAGTGTTATCTCATACAATTATTTCCATATACCTAAAAATATAGTCATGACAGTAAGATTTGTTAATACTATCGTCAAGATTTTCATTATTAAGGGACTGATATATCATTAGAAGATAGCATCACATCAGTCCTAAACATAATAAAATATATTTATGAAAACAAACACTATTAAGACAACCATTAAAGGCTATCATAGCACAAGCATGTTATATATAGGAATACTTTATCAAGCTAGATCATGAGCTACATAGTTATATATAACCGAAAGAGGACTATTATGACCAAAATACAATCGATTACTACTCAAGATAGTTGGTAGGAACTCATCATACACAAGAAAGATAGTCAAGTCATAGATAATCAGTCATGAAATCATCAAAGATAGTCAATCATACGTCCTTATATGACCATTGTAACCACTCAAGCAACAATAATGGTTGTCACAAGTTTAATCATATCACAAAAGTGATCATAAGTCCTATCAAATAAATATCACCTAGTACCATTAAGTACTATCATTCAAATGTAAGGGCTACCAATCACTCATAACACTAGAGAGGACTATCACAAACTAAAATAAATACTATCTTAAACTTGAATGAAGCATCATCATTATTCAATAAGAATATCAGAATTTATAATCTATTATCTTTAGAACTACCATATTACCCCAATAATATAACAAAAGTGTTGATATGAAAGGAGACTACCTATAGTATGAAAAAATAAGCTAATGTGGGTTGATAATTATTGTCATAGGATGATGGGAATATAAATCTTGCATGCATTTACAACATGACTACCACAAAACTTAAAATATAGTGCAAGCTACCCTGTGGTGAGTTTGATGGATGGTCAAAAGGTAAAATAGTCATATTGGATTAGGTTGCCAATGACAAAACCCAATCTAAATGAAAAATAAGATAAAATTGTATTAAATATTGATTCGATAGAACAATGTGATAGAGATTAATAGTTTTACATATAAATAAAGATTTTTCCTTCTTGTATGCTTATTTGGTTCCAATTATAAGATCAAGAGATCTTACCTCTAGATGGTTAGGACTAAGATTCTAGTCATGTAAGCACATTTTTATGGTCTCATAGATATATAATGTCAATGATCATGAAATAATTATATATGCATTTTTATTAGTAGTAATAAGGATCTAAGATGATTTTTTTTGTTAAGGATTTAATACTATTATGTGTGCTTTGATTGTTGGATTGGATAACAAACATGTTGAGTCACTCATATCAAGGATATGCTATTAATTCTAGAAAAAAAATCTTATAAAAATAAGAATTAGATGTCGATATGAAGATTTTATCTTGAAACTTCATGATCCTAATTTGTTACTATGCTTACATTATCTTGAGAAAAGGTTATGAGAGAAAGATACTCCTAAAAGATGAAAGCACTACATTAGAGAAGTAGGAATTAATAAAGAATAAGCTTGTTGTTATTCTAAAGATATGATTATTGTTGTCATGAGAATTTCATTCTCTCAATTTGCTACCAAAGTTGTATTGTTTAGGTAAGAGAATAGACATTAAGAGGAGGAGATATCCTAATATAAGAGTTACAATGAAATAAGGTGAGAGAACATGTAGATGACAATGTTGGTAAGGAATAAATTGCCACTAGCCTAAAGTGGAAAATGGAGATCTTGGAGCTGCAATTTGATATCCTTGCAAAAATAATAGGGTTGCACTAAACAAAATGACTATCTTTTAAGATTACAATAAATGAATTAAAGTATCTCATGGAGGCCTTTTTTATGCCTTTCAACAAGGATTCAACACATGTTACTTTTTTATTTTCTAGGACAAATATGCAATATTAACGAGTAGTTCTTTCTTGAAACTTGCGCATTAGAACTAGGTGAAGGAAAAAGGTCTTCATAAAGATATGTCAAAGAGGCACCAAGTTAACCTTGGAAATTATCCCATTTTACTTAACATATGGAGAAGATTTAAGAGAAGGATTTTTCCATTGGATATCATGTTACAAATATTAAATGTGTTTTATTTGAGATCCCATGATCCTTTTTATCATAGCCCTTGGTGTAAGACAAAAATTTAATGATTTTACCAAATTTTTATGGTTGTAAATGAACCTTTATTGAGTTCCTCTCTTTAACTAGAAAAAAAGTACATTATGATGATTGGAGACCTATTTATTGAATAAGGTTTTAGCGTTTTAGTGTTTTTTTAAAGTTCTTTTCTTAAATTTTAAGGTTCTCCAAATAAATATTCTTGATATTTTAAGCTAATTTCTAAAATCCATGTGGGATAGAATTATACATGTGCTATATAATGAATCATTTGAATTGAGGGCTTTACGAGGCTATGCATGAGAGCTACATATGAAATATAGTGTTTTTATGCATCATTTATTCCTTTTCCAATCTCCTTAGATATCTATATCTCCTAGTTTTCCTAGTTGTGTGGAATATTGATCAAACAAAGTTGGTTACTTGGGGTTTTTTCATCTCAATAGGATTAAGATTCAATTCATTGTAAAATAGGCTTATTTTATCTCTTTAAACCCTTTTTCTTTTACATTTTTGGTACATCTAATTAGGATCTAATTATTTTAAAGAAAAAATATAAATTATTTTTATGAACCTAAAATCTTATAACTGGAAGGTTGAATTAATTGTTGATTTATGAAGTTAGGGAGTTATTTGAATGCAAAAATGTTTTGGATCAATTTTTATATGCATGTTAGATATGAAATATTCATCATTTTGTGCAATTAACCATGCATTTTATCATGATTTTTGAAACACCGCATGCCTCTTGAAATGGAATAACATTACAATGGTCACTGAGTTATCCTTCATAGCCATGACCTAGTGATATAGATATTGGACTATTTTTTCTTCTTTGAGGAGATGTAATGTCCCAAGCCCAAATAATAATGAAAATCCTATTCTTAACCTTCCACAAACACTTATTATTTGGATAACAACATTATTGACCTTAGTATTCAATCAAATCCTAGACAACTTAAATTAAAATTATTGTTTATGCATTAGCTATATCAATGTATTTCAAATAGTAATGACAAAAATAATTCCCGATCTTCTTACTATAATGAATGAACAATAGAAAGGGTAAATCTATATATTTTTCTTATTACAATAATGGTTGCATTACATTCAAATAGTTTTGTAATATCAATAACCACAAAATTAATTCATACCAACAACAATGACAAGAAAAATTTCAACCACCATGCACACCTACAATTGCAAATTTGAATATTGATCATGGATGAGAAAGATTCCACTTTGAAATTAATGGTGCTAAAAATAAACTACTATAAACATTATGGCATGTGCTAGGAAGTTAGAGGAACAAAAATATAAGTAGGAATATTATGGATTGGGGTTGGTCATATCACAAGACTCAAACTATAAGATAAAGCATCAAGGGTCAAGTAATAGGAAAGCTAACAAGGGAAAGTTTGAAAGTTTGATAGGAAGAAGAGAGGAGTGAAGTTGGAAGAAAAAGAATAATCAAGAAGGGAAAACACACAATAGATAGAAATATCAAAGAAACGATTACAAACCTAATATTTATAGATAGATTGAATAGAAATGAGACATGAAATTTTTGCCTCACTCAAAATCGCTTGTTCTCAAGAAATTACGGGTTTGGATGTTCCAATATCTGTGGGCCTTTCCACATTGTATCCTTCATTAGAGTATCTTTCCATCAAATCAAGTAATCCTTGGTTCTTATATTTCTTAACTTTATCTCTTTTGAATTCATTACTACTTTATGAATCATAACTACTTTGTCATATTTTTTAATCAAAAGAAAATCATCTAAGGGTTCTATATATTTTCCTAACATGTTTTTGAGGAAAGAAATATGCAAAACATTATGTATCTTGTTTCCCTCTATAAAATACAACTCATAGGCCACTTTTCCAATCCTTCTTGGAATTATATAAGGTCCCTAGAGATGTAGATTGAGCATATTTGACCCACATGCCTTCAAGGAGGATTGCTTGTACAACTGTAATCTCATAAAAACTATGTCTTTAATCTCGAATTTTCTTTTGATCCTATGATGGTTTGCATATTTCTTATGTTGGTTTTGAACCTTTTGGAGATTATTATTGAGTGAATTTAGAATGTTTTGGCTCTATTTGATCATATCACATGCTCTCAATACCTTTTTATTCACAAGAACGGGATCAATGAATATTTGAGTATCATACCTATATAAGACCACAAATGATGTCATCTTGATTGACTTATGATAGGTGGTGTTATAACAATGCTCCCCCAAGTAGAGTCATTTGATCAAGTCTTTTACTAATGAACAACATATTTTATCAAAAAACATTCCACCCATTTGTTCATAATATTAGTCTCCATTTGTTTGTGGGTAACTAGTGTTGGGGTGAGATCAATTCCATCAAAAGGAACATCTCTTTAAAAAACTCATGAAGTGACTATCTCTATCACTCATGATGTTCTTGGGTAGTTCATGGGGTTAATTTCATCACTTCCTTAAATAATAGATTAGCCACTTGTGGTGACTTAAAAATTGAAGAGATGGTAAATAAATGTGCATAATTAATTATTATATCATAAAAAAAACATATAAAGTCCTTACCTTGGACTTTAGGAAGTCCCATGATGAAATCAATTAAGATACTTTCCCATTTCTTCTATGAGATGGGTAAGGAGTACAAAATACTTGCTAGAAATATTTATTTCATTTTATTATTTTGAAAATAATGTAGTATTTGATGTGCGTGAGGATATCATTCTTTAATCCCTTCCATGTGAAAGTTTCCTTGATGATCTATTTTAGGTCTTAGAATGCCCAAGATGGCTTGTCAAGGAAGTATCATGAATAGCCCACAAAATATATCCCTTCAATCTTAATTTTGGCACTAAGTAGACTCTTCTCTTCTAGAGAATGAGTTAATAAAAAAGATTGTACTTTCAAACAACTTCCGTTTCAATACATCCATTGGAAATACATTCTTGACATACTCAAATTTCATTCTTCCAATCCATAGAGATATGATACATGGAACATAGATTCAACCTTCTAAATAATGCATCAACAATAACATTCTTCATCACTTTGACATACTCAATATAAAAAAATTAAAATTGTTTTTTGACCTATTTTTGTTGTCGTTCATTTAGATCCTTTTAATTAAGAAAATATCTTCAATTGTTGTGATCAATTTTGATCATAAATCAACCACCCACCAAATATTGCTTGAATTTGACCAATGCATGCACAATGGCCAACATTTTCTTATCATAGATGAGAATCATTTTTTGCCTTTGTGAGTTTTTGACTTTCAAAAGTAATTAGCTAGTTGTTTTGCATTAGCATGACCCTAGTTAATTCTCTTGATGCATCCCATTTTAGTATGAAAGGAAGAGTGAAATATCGAATTGGTCATATATGACATGAGCTCGTTACTTGTTTTAGTCTATCAAATACCTATTGTGTATCCTCAACCCACATGAAAGAGCCTTTATTTATTAGATCAATTAAGGGAATGACTAGTTGGGAGAAAACCATAACATAATTCCTATAGTAATTGCAAAGGCCAAAAAATCCTTGTAGTTGTTTTGAGGTCCTCATGGGAGGCTAGTTCAAAATTAATTTGATCTTCTCCATGTCCACCTATACTCCTTTTTCACTAATGATTTGACCTAGATATAATATCTCTATCATAGTGAACACACACTTTATTCCCTGGAAAACAACATTTGTTCTTCCAAAATTCCTAAAACTTCATCAATGTTCCATAGGTGCTCCTCTAATGTTTTATTCTAGATCAAAATGTCATCAAAGAATAAAAGAACAAGCTTTCTCAATTGCTTGTAAAATATGATTCATGCATGGTTGGAATTTTTGGAGAGTTTGTCAAACCAAATGGAATTACTAGAAACTTTTAGTACTTGTAGTGACACCAAAAATTTGTCTTGTGAATATCCTCATCTTAGACTCTGATATGGTGGTAGCTCAATATGAGATCTATTTTTGAGAAATAGATTTATCCCTAAAGCTTATCTATCAATTCATAGATCTTTTGAATAGAGTATCAGTTCTTGATAGTCTTCTTGTTTAGTGTTTTATAATTAATGCACATATGCATTGTGTTCTTCAACAAAACCACAAAGGAATAAAATGACTTGAGCTAGGTTTGATGTGCCCTATTTCAACCAGCTCCTTAATGGAATTTTTGATTTCCTTCTTATGTCTCCTAGGGCAGTGGTAGGGAGTAGTGATGATGAGCTTAGCACCCTCTTCCAACTCAATGATGTGATCAAAGCCTCTATCTAGTGGTCTCCTTGGAGAATTTTTGTTGAAAAATTTACTATACTTGTCCAAGATGTTTTGTACATCCACATGATATGCCTTCTTTCCTTCAATGTGTTTTGTTACAATCACCAAACACTAATTTTACCACATGGTTTGTCCATGATGAAAAATTATCTACATTTTCTTAACTGATACAATCCTTGGTGCTTTATTTGTCATTCCTTGTAGTACCACTTGTTTTCTGTGATATTGAAACATTAGTTGCATGGTCTATTTTTTTGTGTTAAATCTCCAAAAAACTTTAACCTCTAGATAACTATGACCGTATCTATGTATCCTATGTTGACAGCATAGAATTAATCCTTCATATTGTATCCTCCCATATTAAATTCTAACTTGGAGATCTTTCTATTGCATTGGATGGTGAAAACTTAGCCACCATAACATTGAATCTTTGAGATTTTTTCATCTTGAGACCTCACTTGGCCACTAGTCCTACATAAATGAAGTTACGAGTGACACCATTTTCAATTAGTATAGTCACCCCTTGACATCACAGGGATTGGTAGATATGAAAGCAATTGTAAGTTGGAGTACTAGAGAGCATGGAAAGAGTGCCTCTCAAGACAACCTCTTCCCATTTTGGTTGATATTCTTCTCAAATATCCTATTCAATTATTCTACTCTATTGTTAAAATTCCTTAGATCTAGATTCATTGTTAAAACTTACCTCAATATAATACACTTTTCCTTTCCCAAGACATCTATGTATAGGTGATCATGGCTTGTTGCAACTAAAACACAATTTCTTCTTTCTCAATTAATTCCTTGATGGAAAACTCTTGGTTTTTTGTACATTTTTTGTGAAAGGGCTTCTTTGTAATGAAGTTTTTGGTTTGGAACTTATTCTTTGTCATGAAAGTCTCTAGTGCTAAATCCTACTTGATGGCCTCTTGTAGGGTAGGTGGTTTAAAATCCATGACCATCACATTGAGAGATTTAGCTAACCCTTCAATGGAGATCATCATCAATATTCTCTCTATGATGCATGATACCATCACCAACAAATTTTAAATCTATGTTACATAGTTCTCTATTGAATCAATTTTTTTGATTTGAGTTAGATGTTTGAAATAAACTTCAAGATCCTTTTGATTAAACCAATCAATAAATTTTTTATATAACTCATCATATGAGTTGATGAATATGTGAACTTTATTGATCAAACCATGGTCCACCACTCATGGGTAGTACTGTTCAAATTCAAGGTGGAAAACTTAATTGCTTCATCTTTATTCATTGGTTTGAGATACAATTATGTGTCTAGCTTATGTACCAAGGAATGAGGTGCATTTTTTAGAGTATATCATAAGGATAGAGTGTCAACTTCCCTAAAGATTTATACACCTCTTTGCAAGAATAATAGCCTAGGATTAGGTCTTTAATCATTCTAAAACTTATTCATGTTCATATAATCAATAAGTGACATTTTTCTTTGGATTTGCCCACGAAGAGTTCTCTATTCTACATATGACAAACCCTAATATCAACAAATAGTGAGTTATGGGCTTTAGGCTCTAGATCCTTCACACTTTTTTAGTTAGGTAGGTCATGTTGGTATTATAGTTAAAAATAAAATCAATCCTTTATGTGTGTCTCTAAGTGGCATATAGATTATTACCCTCTGAAGCACTTGCTTCAATTGTTGGCTATTGAGGAGTATTTATATTATTGTCCATTGTGTGAAGAAATTGTGCCATTATATGAATCATCAAATGAAGACTCATTTTAGCTTAACCCTCTAGGTTGTGACATGCATTCATTCTCCCCTCTATTTATGCCATATTGTTATGCTCTATAATAGGTTCCATAGGTTATAATTAATTTTTTGCACTCTCTACATATCGACTTTGTTTCCTTATCTCTCAAGTAATATCTAGTTGCTCTATCATTGTACTACATAAAACTAAAATGTGAAAAGTTGAATTATGAACACACAATTTGGTAAGATCACTAGTTGTAATGCCACTATAATGTCTCAAGCCACAAAAATTATACAAATCCTATTCTTAACCTTCCACAAACACTTATTATTTGGATAGGAACAATGATCAACCTAGTATTCAATCAAATATTTGATCTTTTTGCTTACCTTTTTACATGATTGATCTCTCATTTTTTATCTTATTGTTTTTAGTACTCTCTTTTCTAATCATTTGATCCTTTTTCTTATCTTTTTTTTTTCATTATATTTTATCCTTTTGATTCATTTGTTCTATTACTTGAAACTATCTTGTTTTAAGCACCCAAACTCATTATATATAGCTATCTTGATTTCTCTATCTATGATCCATTCTTTAATTGTCTTATCCTTATCTATAAGGTATACCTTATCATGATTTGATCTACCTATTATAAGCTTCTATATTCTAATAGTGATATATCTTTCTATTGTAAATAATTATTGTTTTGATCTCACATTGCTACAACACTCATATGATGGTCCTATATTGCTATATCATGACTACATGGTGTTTATCTAATAAATATTTTATCTCACATTGCTAAATATTATGCTTAAATGATCTTATATGACCACATACTACTTCATGCACTTATTATTAATCCTCATATTGGAGGGCATTATGCTACTCTCCCTTTTATTCATTCATCTTAAAATGTCATATCCTATGCATAGTCTTATCCATATTGGGAATATTGTTATATCGTATATCTTGATCCTATACATCACACTTTCATGATTATATCTATTGTCACAATTTATTGTATTAATCCTATACTAGGGTCATCATGCTTCTTGCTTATCATATTGAGCTCTATTGTCAAAATCATTATCTAGGTCTATATCACTCGTCTTGTGATCATACATGCTATTTTGGGGGATTTGCCTCATTTTTAGTCCTTTGTGCCATTTATCTATTCCATTGATCTTATCCATATTGTTAGGTTTCATGCCATTTTTGAGATTTATTCCAATGATCCTATGATCCATTATATATTTATTCTACCTTATGAGCTCTCATACTTATGAATTTTGTGTTTGGGCCATTTGCTATACTTTCATGGCCACACTTTTGGCCACAAAGTATTGTGCCACCATTATCTTGATCCTACCCTATATGTGCATGTGCTCATGGGTGCCACATTGGGGTCACTTATTGTCGTACTTCTCACAATGTTAACTATTCTAGTTACGATTTCTATATTTTGACACTTGGATGATTATACAATCTTCCACGCTTATCATTCACCATGGATTTATTACATGATAATGATCATGATTATCTCAAAACATGTTTTATTTTCAATCTATTTTTGTATGCTCATGTTTATCATTGATATATAGTAAGATCTTTCTTCATTTAATTGCACCCTACGAGGGAAATCAATTAAGGGGGCATACATGGTCTCATTTTTACATTTGATCTATCTAGTAATTTTGAAGCTACTCATGGATTATTTTATCCTTTCCTTGCATAAATTTATGGGATAACACATGTGAAAGAAAAGAACTTGCAAGGAGAATCTTTGTCCTTTATGGACTCCAAGTTCATTTTCCTACTACATTTACTTTATACGTTTGAGAATGGGCATATTTAGAGTTGCTAGCTTCATAATTTAAGATTATCATGCACTTCAAAGTAGGGACATAATGCAATAGTGAAAAAATTCATCCTTGATGCCTTTCCTATTTAGTTCTTTGCCTAATTGAGAGAAATGTCTTAATGCATTTCTATATTTATAAATGGTATATTTTTATAAAAAAATTGGGCTTGTGCACCTACCCTTGTACTAATTTCTTATCCTAATGGTAATGTGAATGCAATCCCAATCTAATTGAATTATCTATCTAATTTTGATCACTAATCCAATCCTTATCCATAATCCAATCCTATCAAACATAAATCCTAAAGTCCCTAACAGTACTCACAAGAGCTAAGAATCCTTACAAAACCAAATAAACCTTTGAAAAAAGAGTTTTACAATAAAAATATATATTTTAAATGAATTGAATTAATACAATGATTTCAAGTGTCCCACTTATATAGGCAAGGTGAAACCTAGGAAAAATAGGATTTTGACAAGTACCTTAATCTTTTGACTTTAGACATAAAAAATACCTTAAGTAAACCTAACTAACTAAGTTTGAAAAAGACCCAAGATGGTAACTAATTATAGAATAATCCTATTCACACCAATACCCTACCTTAAATGCAACTTAGGAAGAAACAAACAAATGCAAAGACGGGTCTTGATAAATAGGCCTAATATGGTACCCATGTTAGACAAATATTTTAAAAAATAGATAAAAGGAGAAAACTTTTAAGAAAAAGCTAATCTCAAAAAGAGATAACATGAAAAGGACTAACTAGGTGTGAAAATGATCAAAGTGGGTGACTAGTTATAGAATAAACCTATTCAAACCAACATATCCAACTTGGTTATTTGAACTAGGTCATGTTTATGGGTGCAAGGTAGACCTCACAACCACAAATGTGTTCCACTTCAAAGCAAAAAACAAAAATCAAACATTTAGCTATTTGGCCTCATCTTATACTTTGGTCCTAGGTCAACTATGTAAAAATATTCATGATTTAGTGTTATGTTTATGCATAAAGACACATTCATTACATTTGATTTACATTTGATTATGTAATACCTTAATCATTCACCATTACTTAGCATATGTTGATCACAAAAGAACAATAATTTAAATTTGCATTTAAATCAAGTAGAGAATCTTACATATTTGATTATACGCATTTTAACACATGTGAATCACCTAGCAACCATTCTATAATTCATGTGCATGTTTGAAGTTTTTTGTATATGAAGGTATATTTAAATATTGCCAACTTAATAGAAAAAACATTAGAATGTGACATTTTTTTATCACCATATGACATTCTACGTTTTATGAAATTCATAGTCTAGAATATATTGAACATCATAGGGCAAGTTTGTAGGCATAGAGTGAGTTCCTAGTTGCAATCTAGATCTAGACCATGAAGGTGACTAAACACAAAACATGAAAGGATAATTTGATTCATTCATTCATAGGATTGTTTAACACATTTCTAGATTCTAAGGTACATCAATTTCATTATCTTCATCGGTGAACAAACTTCGATTCTAGTGTTAAATATTATGTCTCTTCATTAATTACTATTTATGACATAGCCATTCTTATTTTATAATATTATTTGATATGATCCAATTCAATTTCACTCAATCTACATCCACATTATATCCTTAGATTAATTATATTTATTTATCTAATTATACCAAAGAATCTCGTTTTTTCTTGTCACACGTATACATCATAACAAATAATATTATAAAAGAAGAAGATCAAATCATAAAGGCTAGACTCCACAAATATACCTAAAGTCAATTTCTAAAGCACTTCCATATGAAACATATATTTCAGTTAAATGACCACTTAAAAATAAAAAATTACTTAACTTTCATTAAAATAATACATTTATTTAAAAAGAATATTTGATCAAAAATTATTGATGTAAAAAATAGTTAATGTTAATGTAATACAAATTCCACCTTATGTTCTAATATTAATTTATGTTTAATCAAATTTATTTATTTATTTTGGTTAATTTATCTAATTATCTTAAAGAACCTTATTTTTTATTTTCATGTGTATATCATAACAACTTATATTATAAGATACAAATAAATAAATAAAGATTAACTTACATAAATATACCTAAAGTCACCTAGATCTCTTCCATATAAAATTTACATTCTATCTTAATCACTTAAAATAAAAAATACTTGCACTTTCATTTTAAAAACACATTTATTTGAAAGGTATATTTGATCATAAATTATTGATATAAAATATAGTTTATATAGGTTTACTACATAATTCTAAGTACATTTTTTGCTAAAGGGTTTTAGATTAATTGGTGATGATGATGGTGTGTTATTCACCATAATATATATTTTTTAAACATTTAATATAAAGTTTAGGCCAATTTTTTTATTTGCGACATGAGAATTTTTGGATTGACTTGATCTAGGTGAGACCACAAATGGGGGACCTCATCCTTGACATGAACACACAACATTAATGCGTAAATAGTCCAAACTCAGGAAAGAAGTAGCCCAATAGGGGCACAAAGCCCGCAAGCACATTGCCCCAACAAGGTTTAGAGCATGAAGACATGAGCATGCATACCAATAACTTCAACAAAAAGGTTGAAGCCTACATGTGCGCTAGATTAATGAGGGCACAATACCTAAAATCACAATGGTCCAATGGAGGTTTGAACCTTGGTGGCTATAATAATACCACGATTGAACCATCACACTATAGCATGAATGACATAGAAAGGCCAAATTTAATAGATGAATAATTTTGATAAAATAAATCCTCTAATCATAACATGAAATAATTTTGATAGAATTTATCATATATCTTAAGATATCAAAAGAGTAAAGCCTAAAAGATTACCATCCAAAAAACCAAATAATCCACTTTACTACCTTCATAATCATTCTTTATCAATTTTTCTATTTGGTGTACAACCTTAGCACCCTCTTCTATGATACATTCTACTTTTTCTTGGATTTGCTTTTGGCCATCATTCAATCTTGAATTTTAAGCTCAAAATATGCTTCCTCTACATCCTCTTCAGTTTCAATCAAAATTCTTACTTTAGAAGTGCATTCCTCTTTATAAAATTCTAAGTCTTACATTTTTAAGTGCTCTTCTCATACATCGTATGTTGATTCTGAGGGTTTTAAAATTGTTGCTTTGTTCATTTCTTCTTTTTCCTACTTTTGACTAATAACATAAGAACCCTCATCTAATCCTTTCAACTCCTCATGCATACTCTTTTTTTTTTCTACTATTACATTTTCATCCTATGTTATTTCCATCTCCTTTAGCTTCCTTTGTCCTAGTTCATTACTTAATTTCTTATTATTACCTTTCTTTAGCAAATTCATCTCCTCCTTCTTTGAGCTAGGTACAAGCAAATCAAATGGACAACCCACAAGTATATGATAGGGATTACATCTTACCACCACACCAAGTGCCTATTTGTTTACTAAGCTTTCCACATTCTAGTTTTTCATAATATAATGCTTGCTTCCACACATATCTATCCATTTTTAAACTTATCTTCAATGATAATCCCTTAGATAAATCCATTTCAACCAAGATTTTTGTTGTAGTAGTGAGCATATTTTTTATATTTGGGATGAGTGCATTATAAATTTTCTTAATTTATTCCCAAAACTTTTCAATTTTGAATGAAGCCATAAATGTAATGAAATGTTTCACATTCTATATTCATATAAATGAGATTTGGAAGTCTTTTCAAGCGATTTGAACTCAAAGAGCGAAGATTTCAAAAACATTGTCATATTCCAACTCCAAAATTCCTTCTCTAGAATCTTTTTATGATCTTCTTTTGAATCACACACAAAAGAAAATCCTTTTGCATGGAGATATAAACCACTACAACTTTCCAAAAACAATAGCCACATCTTCTTAATCCAACCATTCAACTCTAAAAACTTAACCAAATATAATTAAACTTTCTAATCAAAGTCATCTCCTTTTAATACTCCTATCTTCACAATTTCATTTTCACCCATTTCTACTACTTTAACTTCCTTTGATACTCTTTCTATTATCCACATCTTCTTAATCCAATCGATTAACTCTAAAAATTTAACCAAATATAATTAAACTTTCTAATCAAAGCCATCTCCTTTTAATACTCCTATCTCCACAATTTTATTTTCACCCATTTCTACTACTTAAATTTGCTTGAATACTCTTGTTATTCTCTACATCTTCTTAATCCAACCGTTCAACTCTAAAAACTTAACCAAATATAATTAAACTTTCTAATCAAATCAGTCTCCTTTTTATACTCCTATCTCCACAATTTCATTTTCACTCATTTCTACTACTTTAATCTGCTTTGATACTCTTGTTATTCTCTCCTCTTAGATTGCCTTACAATAGCTCCATAAGAGCAGCTCTCAACCTTCTCTTGAGCTTTTACCTTCAATGAAACTATTCACTATGGATGATATTAAACAAGGAATAAAGAATTTAGGGAGTGGTAAAACACAAGACATAGATGGGTTATAGGCTGAATTTTTAAAGTGGGGGATCGAGACACTTGCCCCTCTCATAAACAAAATTTTCAATAATGTCACTAGTGAAGGATTTCCAATGGAGTGGACTACCAGTGTGGTCATCCCTTTATTTAAAAGCGAGAATATCAATAATCCTTCTAACTACCACACGATTATGGTTAATCCTATTTTTGGCAAGCTCTTTGGGAGCATGATTGAGCGAAGGATCAGCAGTTGGGAAAAAAATGAGGGCAAAAAGGCAAAAGGGTAGGATGGCTTTAGGTCAAGACACTCTACCATTGATCACTGCATCACCCTTAGACATTTCATTGATTTTTTTTGGAACACTCAAGGTGAGGAAGCTTATTGTTGTTTTGTAGACTTTAAGAAAGCTTTCAACATGGTACCTAGAGACAAACTATGTAATAGAATGGAGGAATTAGGCATCTCAAATGTGTATAGAGCGGTTGTTCACAGGTTATATGAGAAGGTTAGAGCTAAAATCAAAACAAGTGAAGGTATGTCAGAATGTTTTGGTAGCGACATTGGGGTTAAACAGGGCTGCCCGCTATCTCCCATGCTTTTTGGGCTATACATTGATAAGTTGGAAGCTTGGTTAAGCAAGATGGATGGGGATGGTATCCATTTGGCAGGTTATGTGGTGAAACTATTTTTATATGCCGATGATCTTATCCTAATTTTTAAAACAACTCATGGGTTAAGTGAACATCTGAAAGCTCTAGAACTCTTTTGTTAGGAGGTTGGGATGTAACTGAATATCACCAAGACCAAAATCATGATTTTCTCATTGAATAGAAAAGATAAGCATAATACCTTTCTTTTTGAAGGTAGCCTGCTTGAAATAGTGAAAGAATACAAGTATCTTGGGATTAACTTTCATTATAAGCTCAGTTGAGATACTTGTCATACAAAAAGGATATAGGGAAGTTGGAAGGCCTCTTACCTTCTACAGAATAGGTGTAGAAAAGCCAAGCTTTGGGATTGGAAAACCAAGAAAACCCTTTCCTGGTTTGCTAGTTACTCCGGTTGTACTTTATGGGTGTGAGGTGTGGGGAAACAGTTTGTCGAAGTGTAGCTGGAGACAGCAAGAAAGAATCTAGAAACATCTAATTACAAGCAATCTTAGAGTTAAAATCACAGTCCCATATGAAATTCTTTTAGCTGAAACATGGACTTTTCCACTGGAAGCATCGGCGTTAACTCGGTTGATAAGCTATTTAAAGAAGGTTGAAAACATGGATAACCACCGTTGGCCTAAGGCGGTTATGAAGGAGGTGCTTGATCGTAGAAAGAAAACTTGGATGAAACAAAACCACAAGTGGATGAACAAGTGGGACATTAATTTAAAAGAGTGTCTGAGTACCAATAGTGAAATAAAAAGCTATGTAAATGAAAATTTTAGAACTGCCATGTGGACAAATCAGATTGGGCAAAAAAAACATACTACATCAAAGAGTTTAACCTGACAAAGGATCATGGTGAAAAAACTTATTTAAGTGCAACTATTAAAGGGAAGGCGAGAATGTTAGTGGCACAATTGAGGACGAGATCGCATCACCTTAGGTGTGAGGCCGGTAGGTGGAAGATATCCAAGGAAACTTGGGAAGAAAGAACTTGTATTTTTTGCAATAAGGGGGCTGTGGAAACGGAATGGCACTTCATCATGGAATGCACTGCTTACGAAAATATCCGTACTCAACATGAAAATAGTTTGAAAGTGGACAATATGCACCAACTATTTGAGGAAGATAAGATTAATCAGATAACTAGCCTTCTAGTCAAAATTAATAGTAGGAGATCCGACTTGGAAAAGAACATGAATACAAATTAGACTTGTTGTGTTTCGATCCCATAAACTACTTAATCTCATGGACGTCATTAAAATCTTTCTTTCATTCATTCAATCTTAAGATGTATGCTTGTTTGGAGTTGTAGGAGCCTCACCGCATATAGAACGACACTTCACAATGCTAAAATCGCTGGAGTGACTGTCCCATAGAACTTATTTTTAGTCTCGTGAACATTAAAAGTCTTCTATTCTATTCTACACTAAAAACACTTTTGTAACCTTCTCTAAAATTTTGCATGCTACTGCTTTTCTCGCTTCCAAAGCAACCATAGCTTGTCAACGATATCTTCCTCGGTTGCGTCACCTTACCCGACATGTCATAACTGCTCCTTAGATACCTATCTTTGTTATTATTTTAAAAAAATTACAACTTTATCCGTAGAAACAATACAAATTGCGATTAAAGGCAAATCTTAATAAACGAAGATGAGGGACACACGTGTGAGTAAGCTAGCAAAATACCACATACAATTAACATTTTCATTTTTAAAGCAGTAAAAAACGATAAAATATTGATGAAGTTTCCCCTTATACACATGGCCTTCTAGAAGGCATACACAAATTACCTTGACATGGCAGGTTCCATGGGCACACACATGGCCTTAATTACAAATATTCAACACGCGAGGTACCTTGATCGTAGACAGTTTAAAAATAACCGTCACTTCTCTTTTCCCTATTTTCATTGCTGAAAAGATTTCTTGTTTAAAAGTCCTGTACAATGTTTTCAGGGTTTTATCATTCTCTTCTATGTTAAGAAGACTGGTCGTGAGCACAAGTGCCAGGCGTTTTCACGCCAAATTATTTATACGCAGTAACTGCGCGTTGAATTTGAAGTCCTCGCGGCCAAGTTTAGCGGCACCTGGGGTCAAATTTGGAGGATTTTCAACTGGTAGAGTATTGGCCATGGCGGAACGAGTAGCGGAGCAGAGCGGGGTAAAGAAATATACAAACAGGCTTGCCAGAGAACAAAGCCCTTATTTACTTCAGCACGCTCATAATCCGGTTGGCATTTATATATCTTTTGTATTTTGTTATTAGTTTTTCATCTCTTACCGACCTTCCCTGTAGAAGAAGGAATTATTTATTATTTATTTATTATTTATTTATTTGTGGTTAAAGGATTTCTTCTTGTGTTTGACGTTTTTAGATCTTTTGCTTTACACAAGAGCATAGGATAAATGAAACGGACGCATTAGCGAATTGAATTAGATTGGAGAAAATAAAAGATTAAGGAAGCGGAGAGCTTAACTTGTTGAGCTTATAGCAAATTCAAAACTTAAGTGCTTCGAGGATTTTGACAAATTGACAACTTCAGTGGATTTTAGTGAATTACATTATGATAATCATATGGCTAGGATGAATATGGTTGTGTTTGTCTATACCTTTCTTATTAATGGTGAATTCTAATTGTGCAAAGTGAAAACCTTAGTGAGTTGAATAAGATTGGAGGATTTACAGGGTTAACAAAGCGGCGAGTTTAACGAATTGAGGATTTAGCAAATTCAAAACTTTTAGTGATTTGAGGACTTCGGTCAATCGAGAACTTTAGCAAATTAAATTATGATAATAATACGACTAGAATGTATTTGATTGTGGTTTTCAACAGGATTCTGTTTAATGGTAACATTCTAGTATTGCAAAGTGAAAACACTAGCCAATTGAATGAGATTGGAGAGAGTACATGGTTAGCAAAGCGATGAGTATAACAAATTGAGTATTTTAGCAACTTCATAGCTAAAGCATTTTGAAGGTTTCGTGAAATTGAGAACTATAGTGAATTAATTATGATAATATTAATGAAGTTTTGGTTTTTCCACAACATTCGGTTGCTGTTTTTTATAGAAGAAAGCTATATGTTAGGAAATGGAAGACAAAAAGAAATTACAGTTTGCAGGCATGTTCCATGCCGTCTATCCTAACAAATTTCCACATGTGGAGTATGAGATGTCCGTAAAAGACCAGATAGCCAACGACAAAATTCTAGCTTTCCAAGGGACCTCCAATTTACACCATCGTCATCAAAAAGTGGGAAACCAAGTGATAGTCCACACATCATATAGGAAATTCTAGCTTTCCAAGGGACCTCCAATTTACACCATCTTTCACCAGAAAGTGGGAAACCAAGTGATAGTCCATACACTATATATGAAATTTTAGCTTTCCAAGGGACCTCCAATTTACACCATTGTCATCAGAAAGTGGTAAACCAAGTGATAGTCCACACATTATATAGGAAATTCTAGCTTTACAAGGGACCTCCAATTTACACCATCGTCACCAGAAAGTGGGAAACCAAGTGATAGTCCATACATTATATAGCAATTTGAAGGCATACTCTCTTCCGGTAAAAACATAAGAGGCAAAAAGTAAGAAGCTAGAAGAACCTAAGCATAATTCAAATCAAAAGGGCTTTTAGGGCTTTTAGACTCACAATGGACATCAAGTAGATAGAGTGTAACAAAATCATATTAGAGGTAGGAGGATTTTCCCCTCACAATGGACATCAAGTAGATAGAGTGTAACAAAATCATATTAGAGGTTGGAGGATTTTCCCCTCACAATGGACATCAAGTAGATAGAGTGTATCCAAATCATATTAGAGGTTGGAGGATTTTCCCCTCTAGAGCTAGTTTCTTATTCAGAGATAGTCCATCCATTGTGTGAGAAGCACTAGTTCATTGTGTCCCCTTTTTGATCAAGAGGAGCTTGGTAGTGTTAAAAGAGTTATGGTTAGTGTGTTTTTTGCTAATCATTGGAAGATATGTGGTTAGTGTGTAGTCTCTATCTACATTTACTGGTTTTGTTCCTATTGTACATTGGAGGAGAGATTTGTTCCCTTTTGGCACTTCGGGAGTGATTTTGACACTTTTAGAGGATGATGGACTCTTAGAGGAGAGTTATCTCTCATTGTGCAAGCACTTGTAGTCCCTATCTGCATTTTTGATTTTTTGGATTTGTTCTTATTATACATTGGAGGAGAGATTTGTTCCCTTGTGGCATTGCAAAAGGGATTTTGAGACTTAAAGGACGATTGACTCTTAGAGGAGAGTTTTCTCTTATTTTGTAGGCACTTGTGGTCCCTATCTACATTAATTGGTTTTGTTCCCGTTGTGCATTGGAGGAGAGGTTTGTTCACCTTTAGGCATTGGAGGGATTTTGACACTTTCAGATAATTGTTCTCTTAGAGGAGAGTTGTTCTCTCATTGTGCTGGCACTAGAGGAGGGATTTGGATACTCTTAGAGAAGAGTGGACTCTTTGAGGAGAGCTATTTTCTCATTGTGCATGTAGATTGGGATTTGTTCTCCCATGTTGTATAAGGGATTGGGTGGTATGCTTTTGGATAAGCACCATGGTGATTCATAGGTATTGTTTGACAATCAAGACATTCATTGATACAATCAATTTAGTTTGGTGTGTTTTGGGTAAGTTAGGATATTTAGTGGAGTTGCTTTGTTAGATTTCCATTTGGGGCTGTTGTGTTTAGGCCCAATGTAGTGTTCTTTCTTTTGTTTGAACTGATGTAATAAAGGGGGAATATTGGGATTATTATATTACATCTATAGGTTAGTATAGTATATTGTTAAATAAATAAACATTACAAATTGTCATGCCCCCGAAATTATAAATAAATAAATAAAATGAATATCAGCATAAGTATAAAAATATATATATAAATATTAACCATTTAAATATTAATATTTAATATAATTATAATCCTTCTAATGTATGAATATCAAAATATATATAAAATCAATATAGAATAAGTATATATTAAATAATAAATATTTAAAATAAGAAACATATATTATAAAGAAAATGCAGCAAAAAGCAGCGATGGGCATATTAAAACACAATAATAAACTAAGGCAGTGATTGATCTTATGACAAGATAAAAGGAGTGCTGATGTGTGAATAAAGACAAATTAGGGAAAGAGTGCAATTAAGATTATTAACAAATGAAGGCAGCGGTTGACAAAAGGAGCAATGGTTACTAATAAAAGGGACAGTGATTAAGGGATACAGCGATCCTATGAATGATAAAGAGGAGCCCTCAGTTTAGGGGATAATTAATAAATAAATAAATACTTTAAGTGCAGCGATCTGGGTAAACAAAGAGTCATACCTTTCCAAGAGGTACCTCCTTGCGAAGAGATGCATCATTTCACTTAGACAAGGACATATATAAGGAAAACCGAATCACATAGTGTGGGGGGTGGAGTGGGGGGGATGAACAGATTTATTAAGAGTGTTATAGCAGATCGAATGGAAAAAAGATAAGAAAATCTGGGATATACTTCTGAATACAGCAGCAGAAATATAATATGGAGATCTGAAGATAAATATGCAAATCTAAGAAAAGACATAGGCATTAAAATGGAGATAACAAGAACAGAGGAGCAGATTAAAGAAGGATATATCATTCAAAATAAATAACCATCTGCATTCAGATAAGATAACAGAGTAGAATGAAATCAGATTTAGACCACAGATATATAAATGGTGAATAAGGACAGGAATAGGAGAATTACCTGAGTATAGCAGCAGACATAATCAGATAAGTATATTATTGCAGGAATATATAATTGTAAATATATATGTATCTCTATTATATATATATATTCATATAAAAATATAAATATATAAATTGTATACGATTATGCACTAATGATGCTTGGAGCAATTATTAATCCTTATAGTCATTATTCAATTGAAACTAATCTATTGGTTTCTCTTTAAGCAATATTTCTGAGTATTGAGAACAAATCGATCAAGGGGAGGAGCATACAAATCAAGAAGACAAAGAGACTTAGACCTGTGTATCACAATAGGTTGCTATTATCAAATACATCAATATAACTAGGTGTATTTTCTATAGATCATTGCTTGCATATGTACGCATATTGCCTATATGATAATAAGAATATTTAATGAATGATTTCTTGTGATAGAATATATGATGTGCTTGATTCTTTGGAACCCATCCTGTGGAAGCACTTGAGGTGCTAGTGGTAGGGGCCAAAAGACCACTTACGACCTCCAAAAGCCCACTTACGACCTCCGCCTGATCCCACAGGTTGGCAAGTGTCTTCTGAGAGTTGTGGCCTTGATGGGGAAAGCGGTACAAGTCACCAAGGGGGAGAGTTGTGGTATACAACCTCTTAGGCTTGGCATATGGCTTCGGGCGGACCCATTATGTCCCTTCTCCCAAATTTGTTTGTATTGATTGATTAGCTATGGATGTGATGCAATTATCTAACCCTAACAAGCATATATACATATTGCATGTATTGTTCATGTGGTGAATGCAAGATTCCAATCCAAGATTACTTCATGTAAGGGATATTTATTTAACAAGGTGAAATCCTAACCCTAATTTGTTGCAATTTGTGATCAATAGGCGAATTCTAGGGCAAATCGGGATAGGGGACATTACACAAATGTTAGTAGTGTTGATAATTTTTTTGAATTAGTGATTAGTTTGTAGGCTAGTTGTTGGGTTAGTTTCTTGGACAAAGTTAATTGATTTGGGATGTTTTCACGAAAAAATAATGCATTATAAGTGGATGCTATTAATGTAAAATTTAATCTTGGTGAATAATATCATATAGCATTTTGTTTGTACTATCTACAATTATTGGTTGATCTATGTTTCTTGCGTGACAAATTTCAACACAAGCCTTGATAGTAGCTAGTGTGTGTGACATAGAACCTACTTGAGTAGCCATTTTTTGACATTGTTCTTTGAAGATTTAAGAGAGTCGAAGTCAAGATTTGAGAATTTGATTCGATAATGATTCTTGAAATTTGATGGTGGGCTATGATAGAGATCCTTCTTGATATACCAAAAGTTTCCACAAGTTTATTAGAAGCTAGATCCAACCCTTAATAAAAACTAAAAATGGAATGGCCTTTGTCGTTGCAATAAATGCCTCTAACACTTGCTTGACCAGGTTGACCCTAAATACTCCATCTATGTTCATTTTGTCTTAGATTTCCTCCAAAGGTTATCATTTTTACATTTCTCCAAAGACAATCAAAGCCAAGATTCAAGATTCCAACTTGATAATGGTTCTCATAAGTTGATGGCGGGCTGCAATAATGAACCTTATTCATATACCCAAGGTTTCTCTAAGGTTATTAGAAATCACATCCAACCTTGAATAAAAACGGACAATAGGGTGGTCTTTGGTGTCTTGACAAATTCATCCAACTCTAGTATGATTGAGATTGTCTCTAGAGGCTCCACCCAAAAGTTCTCATTTGTTAACGACAAATTTTGCTTGGAATCCATTAGGAGTTCTTTTTGTTTAATGTTAAAAATCTAGCAACAAGGCGAAAACTTTGATCAATTGAATGAGATTGGAGAAAGTAATGTTAGAAGAGTGAGGAGTCTAAGCAATTGCAAAGTCTTCAAAGTGAGGAGTCTAAGAAATTGAAGCTTTTAGGAAATTGGGAACTTTAACAAATTGAATTATCATAATAATGTAAAAGGCTTTTAAGGCTAGAGGGACCTTCATGGTTCATGCCATTTTTTATAATTTTATCACTTTTAAACAATCCTTAATAAATCCTTTCTGTCACTTGACAATCAATTTGCACTACTTAGACCCTAATTGCTGAAGATGAAAATGACAAAGAAAATACAAAAAGTCAAGGTTTTATGAATTGCAAGTTTTTTTAATGGTCAATTATGTAGAGAAAACTCATGAAAAACTTGTGAATTTTAGCAAGCCTCACCAAAAAACTTGCAAGTTTTTTTGTAGGATTTGATGCATAAGTCTTCAGTGAGTTACTCACTAGGAAGAAAAAATCACTAGTTCAGCAAGAATTTGCGAAGTTTGCAAACTATGTTCTTAGACAATAACTTGTGATCATTATGCATAGCTAGACCTTAAGGTCTTGGAGATCAAAATGTTGGTTTTGCCATTGCTGATCATGGCAAGGAAGTCAAAAATTATTCTTTGTTAATAGATTGATTTTTGCTTCACATTGTTTGTCTAAGAATATTTTGGCAATTTGCCTTATTCCTTTCTTTATCTAGATGGACATCCAAGTGATCTATGCACTTTGGGTGAGCTTTTGCCAAAAGATTCTATCCCTTGGTGGATAATTTTCCAATACATTGATCGTGTCCATGTCTTGTTGCAAGAAAGAAGATGAGCTCCCTATTTACTATTTCTTCAAACAATGCCATGTCCTAGGGCACGCATATGTAGTCTGAAGCAATAGGCATCATTATATGATCCTCGTAACAGCCCTACATTGGTTATGCACCCAAGTTCCAAGACTTTGATTTCAATTCAAGTTAATCAATTTCACCCTAAGCCGTTCACAAAGGTGCGCCTAGTATTTGATAATGTAGGAGAAAATTTGGTATGTCCATTCTATCTCCAATATAGCCAATTCAACTTGATTAAGTCCCTTTAGATCACCCCATGTAACTATTTTGGAAGGTTTACTCATCACCCACATCATCCTTTTGCATTGATCGTTTTGATACACTATCGCCCAAGAAAGATCCCAAGATGGAATATGACATACAAGACCTCCAATCTTCTCTTGCCTAACTTCAAACTCAATGAATAACCTCATTGATAGCTTGACCCAAGTAAGCCTTTAGTAGATGAATGCTAAAATTAATTCATTGGCCAACAATCACTCTAACTCCAACTCATCTTGTTAGTAGAGCTATTTGATAGCCTATGGGCCTCTCCCAATACCCAAAGATTGACATGCTCAAATTTCCTTGAGTTGGCACATGGTTAGGCATGATGGAGTGTTATCTTGATGATCTTTGAGTTCTTGTTGAGGAGCATGTCATGATGGCAAGCTTTGCCATAGAGGGAGTGGCAACTCAATGGTATCTATGGTGTGCACACTCTTGCCTTGGCATGTCACATTAACATGAGTTTTCTAAAGACCTTCTAGCCTACTTTGAAGTTGGCATCTATGAGGATCTTGAAGGCAAGCTCTTCAAGTTGTTTTATAGTGGAACTGTTACCAACTACATCACTCAATTTGATGAGGTGCCCAATTTTATAGAAGGATTCTTGGATTCCTCTTGTCACAATTGCTTTATTTTTGGCTTGAAAATTGAGATGCCATTGCCATATTTGGATTGATTAAAGACAAACTTGTAATCCACATTTTTTTTTGGTATTCACATGTCAATCATTTAGGCAAAAGAAGGATGCCATCAATTGTGGAACTAAACCCATCGCTATTCATAGGTTATCTAGAGAGGAGACAGTAATGAAAAAGGCCAAGGGAGTATGTTTTATTTGTGGTCAAAAGTGGGAAAAAAACATCACAAATGTTGTAATCAATGATTGTATCTAATTGATTCTATGAAAATATCTAATAATATAGAAGGGTCTTTTGACAATGAGGTCAAGGAAGAAATCCAACTAGAGGAATCCAGTGAAGAAACTCACATCTTAATTCATGCACTTGCATGTTTTTCTTCTCCCCAACGTTGAAAGTCATTGGTTACATCAAACATCATAAGTTTGTGGTTCTAGTTGATGCTGTTAGTATGCATTTGTCAAAAACTGGCTTACCAACTTTGTTGCTATGTCCATTCTTGCAATAATTTCCGGATTATGGTGGCGAATGGTAGTACTAAGTCTTGTAGTTGTAATGTTGCAATGTTAAAACTCACCTTGGGTGATTATCAACTTATTGGTGATATGTGATCTATGTATGTGTTTTAGGGGTGCTAACATGGCATTGTGAGTGCAATAGTTGTAGATTGTAGGGTCTCTTACTTGTGATTACTCTCAACTTTGTATGAAATTCAATTAGCAAGACAAGGCGTACACCTTGCAAGGTTTAAAGGTAGGGAAAGTTCAATCAATCAATTCTCATTGCAAGGAGAAATTATTGAAGGGTCACTTGGTTTGCCAATGTTCCATGACCATTCTATTTCGCTAACAATAGTTAGTCAACCTCCAATTTCAGACCTTATACATATCCTTTTGAGCAAAAGAATGAGATAGAGAAAATGTTTAATGAACTAATAAACGTTGGGTAACCCAACCAAGTACTAGGCCTTCAACTCCAGTAGTGACGGTTCCTAAGAATTATGCAAGTTGGAGGATGTCCCAATTTTTGGGAACTCAATAAACTCACCATCAAGGACACGCTCTCCATTCTAGTTATAGATGATTTATTCGATGAATTGTGCGAGTCAATGTTTTTGCCAAGCTAGACCTTCAATTTAGTTAACATCAAATTTTTCCAAAGAAGAAGACACTCCTAAAACAACTTTCTGCACCCATGAAGGTTAGTATGAGTTTTTAGTGATGCCCTTTGGTCTCACTAGTGCTCCCTCGACATTTTAGAGTTTGATAAATACAATATTCAAGGGATATCTTTGCAAGTTCATCTTAGTGTTTGTTGACGACATTCTCATTTACAACTGCACTTCGGCTGATAATGTCAAGCATGTGGAACTTAGTCAAGATTTTGTAGGACCATTCTCTTTTTTCTAAATGCTCCAAATGTACCTTTGGTGTACAAGAAGTGGAGTATTTGACACATATTGTTTTGCAAGAAGACTTGTGTTGCTTCAAAAAAGGCCATACAAGATTAGCATTGACCCCAACCCATTAAGAGTCTTTGTGAGTTCCTAGGCTTAATAGGGTATTACCACGAATTTGTTAACATTATGGTAAGATTGCAAGACCCTGTACAACCCTAGTCAAAAAGAACTTGCTTGTTTGGAATGAGGCTACAAAATAGGATTTCCTTGACCTCAAAGTTGCTATGTGTTCCAAGTCACTTTTGGCAATGCCTGATTTTACAAAAATGTTTTCCTTGGAGTGTGATACCTCAAGGACATAAATGGGAGCAGTTTTGATGCAAGAGGGTATAGCTCTCACTAGCAAGCAATTTATTGGGAAGAATTTAGCTAGATCGACCTATGTAAAGGAGATGATGGCTATATTACATGTTCAACAATAGTGTCTATACCTATTGGTTTGTCAATTCTAGATCCAAATTGATTATGGCAACCTCAAATACCTCTTATAGCAAGGAGTGTCCTCCCTAGAATAATATAAATGGCTCACCAAGATGTTGGCGTATGATTGGGAGGTTTGTATAAAAAAGTAAAAGAGAATTTAGGGCTGACATACTTTCTTGTAAATCTGAAGAAAATAGGTCAGTGTTTTCCCTTTTACTTTTGTTACCCACTTGGATTAAGGTTGTTTGTCATGAATGGGAGGTAGTTCCCAAACTCCAGGGTAGTTTTTGATAGTTGGAAGTAGATCACCAGTTAGAGCAAGGATTTACATGATAAGGTTGAGTGTTGAAGTATCATGATTCAATTTATTTGTGTTGCAACACCTAGCTCAAGCAGTATTTACCTACAAAGCTTACCTACAAAACTACACTCATCCCCAATAGTAAGTCACTTTGGGTTTTTGAAGACTTATGAGCTAGTAATGCAAGATTTTGCTCTGAGATGGACTTAAGCAAGATGTAAATATTTTTGTTGCTAAATGTAATGTATGCTAGCATAACATGGGTGAAGCAGTTAGAACTCTTGGATCTTTACAACCCAATGTTAGCGTAACATGGGTGAAATAGTCAAAACTCTTGGATCTTTACAACCCCTTCGTATTCCAAACACATGGATTGATATTTTCATGGATTTCATTGTGGAGCTTCCCAACTTTGGGGGTAAACAAGTCATTTTGGTGATTGTGGACTGCCTTAGCTACTCCACCTTCAGAGATTGCCGGGAGATTGTAGTCACAACTCACTCCCAGTGCCCTTCCTTCATAGTCAATAGTCATCTGTGATTGGTCAAACATAATGTCTAATCTTGGCAATAAAGAACAAGGTTATTCTGCTTTTTCTGCAAAGTCATGGAGATCATTTTGAGGCTTTCTGGCTCTTGCTAGAGCTACCCCACACATGAAGAACCTCTGGCCCTTCCTCATGCAGATTATCAGCAAGCAACAAAATGTTTGCGTCCAGCATTATCCTACTGAGGATCCATTCTTGTGCTACAGAGTCAAGAACCTTGCTTTCTAGCTTCTTGGAGAAGTCAACTATGATATACACTTTATTGCGTACTGCTCCCTATTGGATAGACCTTCCTTTTAAGAACGCCTTTAAGAATTTTTAATTAAATTTTAAGATGAATTATAATTGCTTTATTCTATTTGGGTTGATTTCTCTTATGTAAGTTTTTGTGAAGGTTCATTTCATTTTTGTTCAAATTTGAGCATGCTTTGGAAGATATTCAAGAATAAAAACTATGCTTTTATGATATGCTGTTTACTATTGTAAGTAATAGATTTTCATAATGAAGAATATGATTGCATTCATCAGATCTTCACAAATGTTCATGTCATGAAACTGACTTGAATTAAGGTTGTGAATTCTGTATGACACACAGGATTATGATCATTACATATTATTTATCTTTGACCATCAGAAAATTTGGGTCTTTACATTGATCTTCTTTGCTGAGTTCTTTGAAGGTTGATTGGTATCCATGGGGAGAGGATGCCTTTGCAAAGGCTCGAAGTGAAGATAAGCCTATATTTTTATCAAGTATGTTATGAATTCAGGTTTATTGTAATTTCTTCAGATTAATATCAATGTGATAAATATTTTAGGAAGTATGATTTTCTTGCTGGTGTTCTAAAGAACTGATATATGTTCCTGTTGTGGTTGATGCTTGGTGGGCTATTGGGCACTGTACTCTTGAAGTTGGATACAGTACCTGTCACTGGTGAGTGAATGCAACTAGATAATTGTTAACTTCAGAATCTGCATTTATCTCATCTCTGAAAAACATGTTTTTGGTTTGCTCATGTTAATTGGTATCTTAGAAAACTGATGTTATGGACTAAGCTCAACCACAATTGGAAGAGTGTATTCCAATTTTTGTGCAATTTAATAATGTGACCTACTATAGAAAACATTTCTATTTACACCTATTGCTTTATCATTTGTTTGATTTACAATTTCAATTGTCTTCATGTTGACATAAGCACTCACTCAAAATGGAGAAGGAACACACAGAAATCAAGCGCCTCTCCGCCACCCCCACCCGCATCTATAGCTAGGATAGGTGGATGGGGCGTCGGGAGAGCCCCAATATTGCCCTATCCAAACCCAACAAATGATTTACAATTTCAATTGTCTTCATGTTGACATAAGTAAGTTTGGAAGAAAATGATATGGGATCTTGGTTTTAGTTAATGATAAAATTTGCTTCTTGAGAGACATTTTTTTTTCTATAGATTTTGATGTCTTAAATTTATTTGAACATTTTCTTCAGCTTTTTGATTATTTAAATATTTTCTATTATGTATATGGTTGCATATCCTAATTGTGTATCTGAGAATCAATGGATTGTGCATTCTCGTTTTAGTGAAGCTGCAAAGTTTGCGGGAAATCTTTTAGAGTAGTGGTGTTGCTGTGTAAATTCAAAAACTACATGAAGCAAATTAAGCATGGAGTTTAAAAAAAATGTGGTCACAAACCATGAAGTTATGTAAATTATAGTCATGTGATTTATATTCTTTATTAGGCAAATACATGTTTAAATTAATGTCTAGAAATAGCATTCTATCTACCTGCAAATATATAAATGAATGAAATGTATATACCAGAAGATATGCATGTTTGCTTTTGTTCAAACTTATTCACAGAGATATTAATGTGCCTTTCATAGTTTAACATCCCATTGCAGGTAACATTGAGCAGCCTGTGAACCTTCTCTGGTTGTTTCCATGCATATCTTCATCACTAGAGGAATCTGTGAAAGCTTATTAGAACTTTAAGATATTGACAACTCTGTGATAGGTTGGTTAATATTTAATTGAATTTTATGCATAGGTGTCATGTCATGGAGGTGGAGTCGTTTGAAAATGAAGAGGTGGCAAAGTTATTGAATGACTGGTTTGTGAGCATCAAGGTGATGCTATTGTTTATTGCTGCTGATGCTCTGTCTTATTTTAGGACTTAGTGCATAGCAATAAAATATAGAGCATACATGATTTTGGAAGAGCTGTTCATTGAATTTGCATGTGAAGTTATCAATAATGTTTGACTCAGGCTAAACAAACAAAATATTGCTATTTGCAGGTTGATAGAGAGGAGCGGCCAGATGTGGATAAGGTTTGCAGCTCATGCTTGATATTGATTAGATCACTTTTTAATTTTGAAAGATGCAAATAAATATTTATAAATATGATAGAGGGCTCAAATTTGTTTTTAATGTGAGCTTATTTTCACAAATCTTGGACACCGTGCAGCAAATTGTATACACTAATTTGACCAGTACCTTGCTCTATATTTTGCTTCCATCTGAGGCTTTACTATTCACTTGCTCCTGGTGTTTTTCTTTCGGAAACCATTATTTCTTTCTGCTAGGATTGTCATCAATGTTCAGTTGTAGATAGCATCATTTACTTTTATTTTTGAATTTACTACAGCATTTCTATAAAATATTTCATTCATTGGGCTGCCTTATCCATGAATGCTCAAAACAAGATTATATTCATCTTTCTAAACCTATCAAGTTTCATATTGGAGGCGAGGTCTAATTTTGTTTGTGTCCTGTGAATATGTTAATTAGAGAGCTGATAGATTTCAGAGGCATCTATGCTGCATGGCTTGAAATATGAAAACATTAATCTTAGTTGTATTTTCCTTTTTTTCCTGTAGCTAATGGATTGAACAGTTGTTCTATACATGGTCCTAATGACTTAAATAGGTATGTTATAGGTTGTCCACCCAGGTGCTGCTGTCAACAACAAATCACCTGTGCACAACTCAAGGCACATCAGTAGCATATATAGTATTGTAGCGAGAGAAGGACCATCAACAAATCACATCCAAAAATAGATATTCTTTTGACATTCAGCACTGATAGGACATCTTTAACTTGGGACATCATCCAACTCATCTTTTCAGCTAGTAGAAATAAAAAATACACAAACAATTATATTCATAGATCATTAAGTTGTATTATCAAGGTGTAATCTTCAAGGGATGACTTAAACATGCAATTAATGAGACAACTACTGATACACTTTGCATGGTGCATGTTTTCTAAGTTAACTGAAGTTTGACATTGGCATAGATTCATGGTGAGTTTCCTGTTTGCAGGTGTATATGACATATGTACAGATGGTTTATGGAGGTGGCGGGTGGCCTCTAAGTGTCTTTCTGACCCCTGATTTGAAGCCAATGATGGGTGGAACATATTTTCCTCCTGATGATAAATATGGCAGGCCGGGTTTCAAGACAGTCTTGAGGTCAGCTCATACTATTCAAAAAATGTGCATCACTGCTCTATATATAAAATATAGTCAAGCCGTTGTAATGGAGCTTTGACACACCTTTTGTTGTTTTATATGCAGGCGAGTTAAAGAAGCTTGGGATTCTAAAAAAAGTTTGCTTCATGATAGTGGGGACAGTGCTATTCGACAACTTGCCGAAGCATTATCTACTTCAGCAGTTTCACGAGAATTGACAGAGGGGTTACCTCAACAAGCTGTTCAACTTTGTGCTAACCAGGTAATGATGAAGAAATCTGTGGTAGCATTTTTAATCCAAATTTTTGGTACTCTCTATACTGTGGTACATCCTCATTTAACATACCTCACTCATTGCATTATCACAAAAGATTATTATTGGCATTTGGCAACAGGGACATCAATCTTTATATATGAATTTCTGTTAAAAACCAAACTCTGATTGAATTTCAATAGGTTTCTTTGATCTGCCAACTGGCACTTATTTTCTCCTATAAAAGTCAACTAGGTATGGCTTATGAGATTGTCTCAAACAGTTTGTGTAAAAATATAGATAAGTTCTAATGTAAATACCAAAGGAATGAAGATTTATATCCTTTTTTTTAGTCTATAATTACCTCAAATATTTCAGTATAGGGGTTTTGATATTAATGTAGAATTAGTTTTTTTTTTTTTCACCCACATTTCAGTTTAAAATGCCTCTTTTGTTCAGTCCAATGCATTCTTTCTTATATTAAATTTTTTCATAAAAGAGAGATCCATTTTTTTGAATGTAAATAATTTTCTTTGTACTTAGCAAGTAGCCGTTTCTGTCTGAATTTTGTGGTGTCTTCTGGTCAAAATAGATAGAGCTATTTGTATGACTGTCCTATGTGATTTTTTAAAGAAGTTAGTTGAAGTTAAGTGACTTCAGTCCTTTTGTCTTCGAATATGGCAACTCTCATGATGACTCAATCTATTAAGGTGTTCTGAACTTGCAATGCTGTAATTTCATGGCCATCTCTTGTTTTCCAGTTAGTTTTTCGGCCTCTAGATTTCAATTGTCTCTATACTTGCCATGAGCTTCAAGCTAGTTTTTATTCTGTGCTCTCTGTTAAATATTTTGGTCTTTGATAAAATGTTAAAAATAATCTTCAAATATTTTAATGGTTTTCATTTTATACAGCTTGGAAAAAGTTATGATTCAAAATATGGAGGGTTTGGATCTGCACCCAAATTTCCTAGACCAGTAGAAATACAATTGATGCTACAGCGATATAAGAGATTGGATCAAGCTGGAAAAGAGACCCCAGCCAGCAAGGCCTTGGAGATGGCTTTGTTCAGTCTACGTTGCATGGCTAGAGGAGGGGTTCATGATCACATAGGAGGGGGATTTCATAGATACAGCGTGGATGAACACTGGCATGGTCTGTTATCTCATATATGTTCTATGAAATAAAAAGTTTTTATTCTTTAATTTGTAATTTGAACTGCAATTTATTTGGTATGTTTCTCCTACAAACAAGTGTTGTGGGTTCATTTTTTAACCATTATTATTGTCTGCTTTAGAAATGGAACCCTAAGTACTGTTTTGTTAATGTTTGGTTTTTCATTGAATTGCTACGTTAAAGTTAAAGTGCACCAATTTTTTGTAATACTACTTTTGCATTAATTCATTGTTGATGGGTATAAGGTTATATGGTACATCTCTATGGTATAGGGTTGCAAATTTGGGACCACTTCATTTGAATTTCCCACTTGGACTCTTGTTGACTATTTGGGATTTTCCAATGGGAAACTTTTCTTTTGTCTTATTAATTATAATGTTTTAACATTTTTCAAATGAGTCTATTTGGTCTGTATACCTCTTGGGATTTGGTTGTATTTTTGGGAAGTATTTTGAGTGTATCTAGAAGCACATCACATAAATTAATCTTGTAAAGATTTCCCTTTAATGTCATGATCACTTTTCAGACGTTAAGTCATTGGGAGCCCCTTAGCCTACTATTTTATTTTCCGTAGGCTATTGGGGTGATACAAGGGAAACAATTTAATAATTTAACTTAAGTTGTCTTAAAAATAACTTCATATTATATTCATAAAAAAGACGACTTATGTTCTATTATTAAAGAGTTTAAAGTTTTGGAGGGAAAAGGGAAAAAATATAATGTTTAATTATTATTCCCTCACGTGCCTATTTAAGGAGGAGTTTAGCATAGGAGGTTACCAATTTATGAAATCAAATCCTTTCTTCTGAGATCGAACATATGTCTATTCATGTGAATAAATGCATTCAGGGATTGTCAGTGTGCTGAATAGTTGTAAAATATTTCCAATTTCTATTAGTTTGTTGTGTGGTATGCATATTTCAGAATATTATATATTTTTGATTCGAAGGTAAGTATTTTAAGACTGGCTGTACCTCTCTATATTTATATTATTCTTGTGGGCCGTACCATTTTATTTTCATATAACATTGCTGGCCATACCATTTGGTACTAGCTGTACCACCTAAAATTCTTATTGCAGCCTTTGGAAAGGTCTGCCTTACATTATTGAATGCTATGCAAGTGTTTAACTTGCCACTCCATATCACAAAGGAACTGCAGTGTATTCTTTGCCAAGGATTAGAAGTGGATGAGTATATGTTGCTTTATTAAAAGGGGTCACAACGCATTATTAAGTGGCCGAAGGCCAAACTCAAATTGGCTGCTGTACATTTAGTAAATGGGAGATTTTGAAGTAATAATATTTGCTCTTCTTTATTTTTCTACATCAACAATTCAATGATTTTGCTATAGCAATATTCATTTGGTATTTGTCTTATACCAGTCTTGAGTATTAGATTTATATTAGATCTTTTTATATTGATTATGACATAGTTCATAGGTAATTTCTAACAACCATAAACTCAAAATTTGTTTGTTTATTCAATACACAACTAGTATTACTTCATAATATCAAGTTGTGTGATTCACCATCAGATATATTATAAATTTTGTATTACGTTCTAGAAGGTTTGCCACCAAAACTAGTAATAGTTTTCGATTTATATTTGCATGCATTGTATGTTGTGTGATTTGCCACCAATAAGTATACTGTATAATAATCTAATATTATTCTAATCCTTTCACCATATGCTTTCACTTTGCCTGCATCCGGATCTCAGTGATCAAAAGGTGTTAAGGTTTCATGCATTTGATCATTGTGGATTTGTAAAAATAAAAAGTCCAATTTGGGACATTATAGTGGTATTAGAGCTAGTGATATTGCTAGCTTGTAGAATAATTAACAATTTGATGTTGAATATACCACACAAGTTGTTGGAACTGGCATTTTTCTGAGGTTTATTTTGCATTTTCTGATAGGTTTAAAGCCTAAAATCCTAAACCCTAGAGACCTGCGTTTAGCTAGTTACTTTATTTTCCAATTTGTTGGTGACTTGCTTAGCCTGTGGCTTGTTTTAAGTTGTGCCCCTTATGCCTTTGCTATTGTTCATTTATTGGCCCTTTGTTCCTAGTAACTGACTCAAGCTATTTATGTGCATGCATTTTAAATATCTTAAGTTACCTTTTTGCGAGCGCTTACCTTATGGTCCCCACCTTTGCCTCTGTTGGTGTCTATGTGCCACCTTTTCATTGCCTTGTGCTAGTTATACATCGCACGTTATTGTATTGCAAAACCCTCCAAAGTGGGACCTCTCAGATGACTTGTAAAGCAACTTTACAGATGGGATATTTTGATTCGTTTATTCATTCTAATGTATCACGACTTCATAAAAAAGTAAATTCAAATAAATGAAAATTTGCGATTGCCATAGATTTGTTCAACGCCATCTAAGATCAACGACCCATATTCAAAATTGAGACTTGATTCAACTCCCTCCCCACTCGGCCACTCGCCAGTGGGAGGTGAGCGGAGAGCGGATCCAATGGACAATGGAGAGGGGAGGCATCCTAACTGTTATCCCCGTGCTTGCCATCAATAAAATAAAGGATGGGGTGGGGGCAACCATCAGTCAATACAAGAAAGGGTGGGGATGCTCAATCCTTCAATAAAGAAAGGGGTGTACCCTGTTACCGGCTCAATTGAGTGATTATGACAGACAAAACTCAATATGTTACCTTTGTCTTCGACAAAATATACCATGACAAATAGCTCTCTACCATGTAGAGGGGCGGGGGAGTGCCTCGAGGGCGATTTATCAATCTCAATCTCAATCGAGTGCTTAAAGGCCCGCGTCTATTTCCGAACACTTTGTTCTTGCATATGAGCCTTGATGGCATAAATCTACTAATATCTATCAGATTTTCTTTGAATTTTGAATCATTTGCATCTATTTGAGTTCTCAAGAGCCTTCAAGAGTGATTAATGTGAACAATTTGTGATATTCAAGCTATCCGACAATTGTAGAGGTGAACTAGGGTTATCTAAGTAGAGAACAGGCAAGTCTTAATTCTTGCCCTAAATTGCATAGCTATTGTCGAAATTGTGTGCTTTTGAGTTGTACGGGTTCTATTGTTCTGAAAGTGTTGAAAAGGACCTAAATTATTTTCATTGTTAAAACCCTTACCATAGCCCAAAACCCTAGTTGTGCCAAAACCCTAAAATGAGTCAGAGAAGCTCACAACCAACAAAGAACAAAGAACAAAAGAGGGTTAGACAAGGACCTCCTAACCCAACTCCCAGGCTCGTAAAGGAAAGCCGTGCATGCCCAAGGGTTAGGAATATTGTTAGATTGGTTGATGGACAAAGCAAGAGAAGTAAGGGATGCAACGATCCTTGTGAATGGGTGGAATTTATTTGAATTCTGGTATAAGAGGGGTTTTGCTAAGTAGCCTATTTCCAATTTTTGGAACCTGCACCTTGGCAAATTGGTGGTTCCAAATGTTTTTGTGAATGTGGACTTGATTAGGGAAGTAGCAAGGAGATCTGAGAATAGGGCAATTCTAAATCACAAAGGTGCTATACTGGTGAGATTGGACAAGGAATATATATATGAGGTTTTTAGCTTGAATATGGCGGCAAATAAACCAATTGACTTTTATTCCTTATGTAATGAATACCAAAGAGATGGGCACAATTATAGGCTTTATTGGCTTCCTCACCATAGGACGAGGGGTAGGCATAGAAGCCTAATAAAATTCTCTCAGTAGCCTTTTGATGCAGATATTTTTGAGGAATACTTTGTTAAAACCTACTATGCACTGTGCCAGGTCTTGGGAGTTGATGTGAAACCTTAGATACCTATGCACTTAATGATGATAGCCGCGGATGTGCAGAATGTGAATTTGATTACGCCACTTTCATCTCAAATGAAATTCATAGGGAGTTGAAGGCTATAAGGAGTGATGATAGGATTGTGTATTTGAGATGGTATTCCCTACTCTGCCATATCTTCCTATACTGTGGGAAGAAAATATGGGATAAACCCATGCAATTAAGATTCTTTGATGATCAAAAGGTCCCATTGCCAGTTCAATGTTGGACACTTGGGATATGCACTACCAAAACTTAAATTATGTGGTGTTTGAAGAGTGCTTTGTGCAACCAATTTTGAGGCAGTTTGGTGTTAAGTCAAGCATGTTGCCAAAATCAGTAACAAGATTCCTAAGGCCAAAAGATAAGCAACTTGAGCTAGGAGTCCAACACAATTGGGGAGATTGGTATCTCCATTCAAACTCAATAATAATAAGGGTATATGGATCTCTTGTAAGGCCTCATATATTGCCAAGAACAATGCCAAGAAATAAGAATTGCTTTCCTGGAGGTAATATTGCAGTTGAATGAAACAAACGAGCATCATCTGAGAAACCACAAGAAGGGTTCTTTTTTCCCTACCTCCATTGTATTTTCTGTTTTTGTAGTGACAACAAAGAAAGGGTTGGAGTTGCTATACCCAATCCTATAGGCATATAAAATGAATTTGGATGTGCATAGAGATTGCGATCTTGAGCATTTTATCAATCAAACCAGGGTTAATGCTAAGAGATCAATTTTTTACCACAAATTTCTCATGGTAGAGGATGTTGTGAGGAATTGCATTGTTAATGATGAAGTAAAAATAAAGAAGACAAAATGAAATAATGAAACGTGAAGAGCAAAGGAAGACAAAAGATCCTAACTATCTTGGGGCTTTCTATGAAATTGATGATCCCATTGTTAGAGTCAAGGTTATGTTAGATAATGTGGCTGCTCTTGGTTATAAGCCTCTTGTATCGGAAAGAAAACTAGAAGAAAAGCCATTTGTAGGCGATGAACAATAGGCTGAAATGCCAATCATGTCTCAACAAATGCGACCAGTTGAAGAACCTGTCATTTGGTGCTCCTCCAAAGAAATTGATGAAGAAGCAAAAGATTGCTCAACCCTTGGTGAGATATTCTATGGACAATGTAGAGACAAAAGTAATAGGTGAAAAATTTGGTGGATGAGGAGGAAGTTAATCAAATAGCCTCAAGATAGATTGGTCACCGATCTCAGAATAATAGGAGATGAGGTTAATAATATCAGAACATTGGCATGCACACAATTCATGATAGATGACCAGTTTGTAAAGTCCAAGGAATTCAAGGACATTATGTGGAAAATTAAAAGAGAGGAATTTGCAGGCAAGCTGAACAAGGCGAAAGGGGAGGTAGATCCCAAGGAAATAGAGGAGATGACAAAGAAAGTACTACAAGAAGTTGACTTTCAAGTCAATGACATCACTCTTGAGGAGAGTAGAAAATTAGTGCAAGAAAGTGGATTGCTTCTACTACCAGATTGGGATATCTCTTTGGTCATTGCACTTGATACCATAAGAAGGCAAGATACTAATGAGGAAGCATTTGCCATAGAGGAACAAGCAAAGCAGGCATATTTTGGTTCAAGGTTTAGTACAAAGTATGAAACCATTGCTATTTGGGCAATTGCCCTTGAGACTAATAAGCCACAAGTGGCAAATAACATTAAAGAGCTAATTAGAAATCTCATACTTAGGAGGCTTGCTAACACCACTACCCCTCAAGCAACATCTTTGGTGGTTAGCACAACATTATTTAGTGAGGTAGCAACAAAGAAGTTGCAAGAAGACTTTGATAAATTACAAAAGGACCATATCAGGCTATTGTGGGAATATAATAAGGTGCAGTCGTTGCTCCCACCCCTACAATGTATTGTTGCATCACCAACCACTCCTCAATCAAGCTCATTGGATACTTTTGTCCAAGATAGGGAAACATTGTTTGTAAGGATAAAAAAGCTAAAAAAGCAATTGAGAGAGGCGACATGGTTATGGATGCTGAGTATAATGCTCATATTGGCAAAGTTGCTAAAGTGTGAGTTCCAGTGGCCTTTAGAAGAAACCTATGCTTCTTGGTTGGAAAAGTTCATGAGTAGGGTGCCAAATCAGATTTCAATCCGTCACTTGGTTTCTTGTTTTTTCCGCATCAGCATTTCGGGGCAGCATCAAGAATTTCAGTTTCAATTTTGTCTTCCTTAGCCATCTCAGCTTCAGGTTTAGTCTTTCAACGATTTCCATGACCTTTAGCTCAACATGCAAAAGGGAATATTGGTTTGTAATAGGTTGTTGTTGTACTTGTTTTGTTCCAACAGAAGTGTATGTGTCAAATGGAACATGTGACACTCGTGACTTGGTTCATGAGCCTACGTGCTCTACTTGTCTATTTAATGGTATATGAGCCTCATTGTAAAGGATTCTAGGAGATGTAATTTTGGGACAAGTTTTTTTGTCTAGAATTGTCAAGTTTGTCTAGGGTATAGAGAAAGAGGGTTTGTAAATGAAATTCTTTGTAACAACAATGTTCATTTCAATTGAAACATATGAAGAACGAACTTCAATATAATTGTCTCCAATTTGTAATACAACAATTCCTTTTAAATAAAATAATCAAGGGTTATTAAGTTCTTTGCATCTTTTGTTAGTGTTGTGTAGCTTTGGGAGATATTTTCCCTTATATATAATGTATCTTAGGCAGGTCGGCCTTTGCTCTACAAATAATATTTATATTTTCTAGAAGCTGACCTAGAAAGGAGGTCGCTTGGTTTGGTATATAGAGAGGATGGAATCCTCTCATTCAGGCATCAATTCATTCAACTCAAGTTCGCCATTCTTAGCAGCAGATTCATTTCAAGAAGAAGAGTCATCTTTTGTATTTCGTTTCAAGGAGAAGTGTCTCCTTTCATTGTATTAGACTCGGCCTTGTGTAGGGCCTAATTGGAATGCAGTTTTCTGCACTTGTTTTTCTAATATACAAGAGATCATTTTGTGTGGGTTTTTCTCCCTCGAGTAGGAGGGTTTTCCCATGGTAATCACTGTGTTCATTGTTCTTGTGGTGTATTTTCTGCTTGTTGACATTTCTGATCCTAAAAACTAACATCTTTGTGCATTGAGTATTTTGTTGATTGCCTTTGTTCAAGTAATGGAGTAAATGCTTTCATAAAATACTAAGAATGTTGTGCTACATAGAGATTACTAAGTAGAATTATATTGAGTGCCATTCGTAGGATACTTTGTTGCAAGGCAATGATTCTAACTATCCATTGAGATGTTGTGAGTTGTTAAGAGAAATTTACATGATCATAGGACTATGTAGCTCTAGATAAGCATTGGTCTATGGTAGGCTAATTTCCTTCAAAACCTTGAACAAATTGTAAAAGGAAAAATCTCAATTGATGTTTTTTCTATTTTAATTATTGTGTGTTCTCATGCTTGGATTTGAAAGGAACAAAAAGGATTCAACCAATTTCTATGTTATATTTCTCAAATCCTTGTTATAATGTGTGGGAACTCATTTGCTAAGTCGGTATTTAATTGAATTTGCTCACCATCTTTTGATATTGTTATAAGGGAGACCCACCTAGGTTAGTAGAGCCTAAACTGTGGAGGAAATTGAATTCCCTGTTCGTTGGCCAACTATCTAAATTTCTTGATCATAGGGTATGGCTAATCTTAGAGAAGTTGAGGGAGTCAGTTGGAAGAACCAACATATTGGTGACTCTGTTAGGGAGTTGATAAAAGTATTACAAATTTTCTCAGTTCTAGTGGTTGTCTTTGGGTAGAGTGTTCCAAATTGTTTAAATATCTGTTGTTCCCTTTCCTAGTTTATGGGATTTTGTTCCTTTTGTCAGGTATTTATCAAAATTTTGTGCTCTCTTAGTCCTTTTCCCAAAAGGGCCGCGACCCTTATACAAAAGGCGATGAGCATTTTTCATTAATAATAATTTTAGCATGGATGGGGGAAGATTATTATTCTGTAATGATCCATAGAAGAAGTTGGCTGGAGACCTACCAAAGGAAAAACAAACATGGAGAGCTAAGGATTCAGGTAGGCTCTCTACACCTCTTGATAATCTTCCAAGACAAAATTTGGATAGAATTGATAGAAATACACCCTCTAGAGGTGGTATGGAGAGACCTGTCCTTAATGCAGAATACTTAGAGATGAGAATGATTAGATTGGTCCTAAGTATCAAGAATTTGTAAATAGGCTTGAGAAAGAGAGAGAAAGGATTCAATTAGAAGCTGCCATTAAGGAAAACTTTTTTCTTAACCCTCAGAAAACAAATCCTAGAGATGATGTGTTTGCAAGCCATGTCTTAGAACTTGTAAATCAAGACAAGGGTCCTTTCTGGTATAAGGATTCCTCCACTTTTGGATCTCAATTCCAAAGAATTTATGTTCATAGTAATTCACCAAAAGCATCTGGGTTTGAGAAGAAAGTGGCTAGTGAGGATGAATTGTTAAGAGAAGTAAATGAATTGAAAGCAGAGTTGAATAGGCTTGATGCAGAAAGGACAAGAGATGACTTAAGAAGAAGAACTGATGCTCTTAGAAACATAGATCAATCTAATAATTCTGCTAATCCGGGAAGTTCATCTCAGAGTGTCCTAGTTGTTAATATTGGGAGCTCAAGTCAACACCAAGGGTCAATTGTAAATGTTAGAGGATATGTTCTAGTTGGACCACAACATCGTCCAATTGTGGGAGGTGGAGGTCAAAGACATGTCCACATTCTTGCTAGACCACCTCTATTGCTTGAGAGATATAGATAATTGGATTTCACCGGTATTCCATGATATCCTAATGCTGTTTCAAATGAGGTAAGGATTGCTCTTGTTAATTTTTTTAGAAATACTACATTGTTTGGTGAAGATCATTTGAAAGCCTTTGTAAATTTGATTGATGAATGCAAGTTTTGACTAATGAGGCTAGAGATTGATACAAAAGTTTACTTGATGCAAGAATTGGGTCCTAGGACGAGTTTAAAATGGTTTTCAAAGAGCACTATGTGGATAAAACTGACCCAAGGTTTATTATTAATGAATTTACTAGCATAAGCAAGGGGTTCAATGAGTCTGTCACTGATTTCAGTGCTAGATTTACCAGGGTTATGAATAAAACTCCCCCATATATGAGGCCGAATGAATCTATGTGCTTAGTATTATATTGAATGCTTTTGATGCAAAAATGGGCTACCAATTGAGAGATAAAGATCCTCAATCTTTGAGGGATGCATTTAAAATTGCTACCCACATAGAAAGCAACATAAAGGCATCAGGAAAAGTGCATAAGAGAGATGATGATAAAAACTATCTAACAATAAGGGGCATCAAAATAAGGTGTCTGCATTTGAAGATAAGTTTGACAAAGTTATGAGTGCTCTAAAAGATTTGAGATAAGGTGGCTCGAAATGAGAAATGTTTGCCACATGATAGACCAAATTATTAGATGCAGGAAAGAATGCCAAAATTGTCTGATCAACCTTATAACACAAATTGGCATAATGGTAAACCAATCCACAACAATCAAAAGGGTTCATCTAGCAAAGATACTCATAATCGTTTGAAAAGGCTTGTTGCTAATGTTCTAGAGGAAAAACCATGGTGTATTGCTTGTCAGTTTCCACATTCTCCTTTGCAATGTATGGTGGCTATATCTCTTGATGCTTGTATTGTAATATCCCTTGCTACTTCTGATCTAAATTTTTCCCCTCAAGGAATAACATAAGGTTCACTAAAGTGAAACAAAGATCTTGGTTGATAAGATCCCTCTAACACTTTAGGATTTTTCACCTAAAGGAGAAGGATAGACCAAAATGACAATGTTCACACTCTGGAAGGATAGACCAAAATGACAATGCTCACACTCTGGAAACCAACGTAATATTCCTAGCAAAATCTGGCCTAAGTTTGCCTCAAGGAATATTAACAAACACTTTGCATGCAACCCTTTATCTTGCTGTTTCTGAGTTTTCAGTTTGCTTGCTTGTCGCTTGGGTGAATGCTATGTTGATTTGAAAGCTTAAAAGACTTCTACAATGTCTAAGCAAGGATCTGAATGCAATGCAATACTCTTTTTGGATTTTCAAATGCAAATAGATGAATACTACATGAAGAAAATGCATCTATAGCCAATTGACATTTTGTCAAACACTTGGCACGCATACTAATAAGCTGAGTATGAATGATATTAAAATGCTCAATTACAATAATATATAACCAGCAACTTATATCTCCTTGATTGAAATGAAATGTTCAATACAATGCTCATATAAATTGGCCAAGACTCTTGGCATTACAATGTTATTAAAATATGGCAATGCTGGTATAGATGCACACCTACAGCTGCAATACAAACCAGCCTATATGCAATGATATTATGAACAAATCATAAAGGAACCTGATTGTTTGATGGCGCCCTTGATGATAGATGATGAAGCGATCAACAACAATGCTCAATGGCCAATCTCCAAGCCAAATTGACCCTCCAGGCAAGTTGTCCCTGTTCTGGCCAGCAAGGTGAATATAAAATAATCTCCAACAATTCCAAGGCTCCTCAAGATCCAAAGCTCATCGCCATGACCCTAGGAGAGGTGCGCCCAAGGCAAGAAGGAAAATCGATGCATGAATGAGCTCCCACAAGCAAAATCGTACCTTCCTATGGCGTCCTTCTATGACTGTAAATTATTGCCAGATTGCTGCTAAAAATATCAGACCACTCCTCCAATGCTAAAATGCCAAACGAAATGTCCAAATCGATACCAAGATGAAGTGCAAATGATCTCCTAAGCAAGCTCCACAAAATTGGCCCTTGGCCACTTATTTTGTCCAAGTGAGATGACTGAATTTATCACCTCCTCAATTGCAACCCTTCAGAGGATATCTCACCCCCTCAGGTATGCTATCAATGGGAGTTTCATTCCCAAAGACAATGTGAACAAACTGGAGAAACCCTTGGCTCCACAATGGACTTGTAAATATCAAATATCAATATCAAATCCGAATATCCAAGAATTAGCCCCTTAAGATCCTTTTATACTTTTCTTGGGAGAGCTCATACACTTCCCTTGCCAATGTGGGATAAAAGATATATATTTTTTTTTGTGACTTTATGATATAATATTTATTTAAGTCACTTTATTAAATTAATTAAATATAAGGTTATTTTAAAATATTTATTTATTTAATAACCTTACAAATAATTAATTTAATTATTTTCTCCCCTTATTTCTTCCAATCCATTGAATCCAGGAACCCAACAACCACAAGCAACATTAGGCAAAAACAGGGACATTACATGTATTGACTCTCGTGATGAGTGTAGTGATTGAAATCATGATGCCAATTGTGATAAAGAGCTTCATGATGTAAATATGATGTCAACCAAGTTATGCTCTGCTATTGAAGATTATTCTTTATCTGAGGAATGTGGTGCTGAATCTGATATTGATGATAAGAGATGTTTGAAAGGTAGTTATCACCATTAAATATTCTTTGATTGATGAGGAAGGGAATTGCTCTATCCACAATGTTGAATCATTTGGTTCTGACATTAGATTAAGAAGGCCTTTAGATGAAGAAATCAGAGCCTTATTGCTGTTGGCATTGCTCAAGTAAAGAGTAATTACAATTTGAGATCAAGGCAAAGCTGGCAATATATTCATTAAATAAAAGAGGAATGAATCTAAGAATCAAATTCCTCTTAAAAGTGATGATATAAGAGGAAATAATTGGAAAAATAATGGATTTCACATAGATTCTACTAAACTGAAGTATAAGGTTAAGGTCCAAGATAATGTGGGTGACAAGCAAATTCCCAAGAATGTTCTTGCTTCTAAGGAGCAAGATGCAAAAGAAAAGGAGAAAGTTGCACAATGAAACAAGGGTAATATTTCTAGTCCAAGTATTCCTAATTATGTCCTTGTTGATATGGCACAAATTTTTTTCTCAAATCAAGGTTTTTGTTACCTTATTGGAAATGATAAGGATAGATGACCATAAAGCTAAGGCATTGGCCTTAATTATTAATGCTGCATTCATCTCCTTAGATAGCAGAAATGCCATTAGACAATTTGAAAAGAGTAAGAAATAGGCAAATAAGGTTGAGATAACTGGTTTGAATGCTAAGATATGTGAGGTTTATTTGGAGACCACTCTAACCAAATGTCCCTCTCAATTTGATCCATTCTATGTTACATTATTGATAAATGACAAGCTAGTAAGAAATTGTATGATTGATTCAGGTGCATTGACTAATGTTATGCCCTTGTCAATCATGAATGAGCTTGGTTTGCAAGTTAGCAAAGCATATGGAAATAGTTTTGCTATGGATTCAAGAGAGGTCCGTTCCATTGGAATCATGAAGGATGTTGAGTTTAAGCTGGTTGGATTTCTTGAAAAGAAATTTAGCATGAGCATTACGTTTGTGGATATCCCACCTCAGTATGGGATGTTATTATCCAGAAAATGGGTTGAAGTAGTTGGAAGAATTATATAGATGGATTCATCTTATGCTTTGATTTCCATAAACGAAAAGGGTGTGAAATTGGATAGAGAAGAAATATCCCTCACTCTTGTGGAAGATCATGAAATTGTGGAAGAGGTCTGTTTTGTTAATAGTGATATTGACAATTTTAGGATTGAAGTGCCTCAATCTGAACAAGAAAAATCAACACTCTTCCAATTTATTTTCCTATGTAGGGAATAAGAATCACCAAAAGTGGAAGTGCAAAAGATGGTGCCAACTGCCAGGTGATATTACTACTTGTTATATTGAGTATAAGGCTCTTCCTTGGGAGTTTCAAATAGAAACGTCTCACAATTTTCATTAATTTGAAGAACACAAGGAGTGTACCTAGACTTGAACAAAGACCCCAAACAAATCAACATCAAAGTAAAAGTCAGGGAAGTTGACTCTATGCACTTTTCATGGGTCAAATAAATCTATTGCTTGACCCTGGTTGTAGAAGCTAGATGCATACCTATCACTCAAAATCATGATAGAAGAGGATGCTATCAAGTTTGTTACTCTTTATTTTGAAGACATAACTCATGAGTGGTGGTACCATGAGTTGGTTACTCAAAGATCCTGTCTCATTAATACTTATGATAAGTTTAGTTGGAGATGAATTGAGTGGTTTAATAGAAAAAACCCTAAGACCCATTTCAAGGAGTTGGCTTTGTTAGAACACACAGATATACTGATAGAGGGGGGGGGGGAGGTGTGAATCAGTATATCCCTCAAATTAATCCAATTCAATTTTAACAATCAAAACTTATTACTGCCTTAACTAGATAAAGTATTCAAAGCACAAGCACACAACCACAACACTAGATTGATGTGGAAAACCCAACAAGAGAAAAACCACCGTGAGAAAGCTGCTTGGAGCTACTGTCCAAATCTAGCCTCACAAAGATAAACAAGATTTACAATCACAATTTTATAGCTTCAACCAAAGGAAGTTTACAACTCCTTTCCAGTTACAACATTTATAGAAAGAGACCGCAACCTCAAAATACAATACTTGATTAATTAGATACTCTATTGCCTCCACAACACCTTTGCTACCTTCGACTCACTACCTTTAACACTTTACTCACACTCCTCTGCTTTTGGCTCATTGCCTCCAACACTCACTCACACACTCCTTTCAGCTCACTGCCTTTAACACTTCACTTATACAATTATGCTTTGGGCTCACTACCTTCAACATACATCAAATACTTCTCTGCACATTCACACTCATTCCTTTGCCCTATGCACATTGCTTTCGGCATTTACATTGAACACATAATACATGACACTACCTCATGGATCACAAACTTGACCCTCCATTTATACCTTCCACAAGTTTTAAAAAGTTTCTCCTTGTTGGCCAAACTGAAATGTGTAAACATGAAACGTGCAACGACTATAATGAGTCGGCTCCAAAACATTTGCGGGAAAGGGAAATTGAATGTAGTCCAAGCCAGGAGATAAGCAAGACCTATTTTACATTTGCACATAATCCCGTGCTAGTGCATACAACAAAAACTTGGTGCAAACACCTTAAATTACCAAGTCGGCTCAACAAACACTCAACCCACAAAATATTAACTATAGACCACAAGCGATATCAAAGAGACTAGATAACACCATGCAAATTACATTACAAGCATTAAATGATATTCAACAACATTTACATGCCATTCTTTTACAACTTCATGCAATATTATGTTGACACAAGCAAACAGACATAGAACTAGTATCTCTTGCAGACCCAAACAACACAGTCTTGAGATAGAACATTGAAATGAAATGAAATGAAATATTTTAATAACGTCCATGAGGCCACAACAGCCTATGGGACCCAGGAACAACACAAGGCTGCCACCAAAAAGGGGAGACCTCAGACAGTTTGAGTTCTTCACTTGAGGTCAGCCCTACGACGGTGAATTTTGATGATGTAGTTTGCTGATTTGACCAACCTTTCCTCCTCAAATAGGGTATTGAAAACTCGACTTGCAGTACATCCCAGCTACATTCCCTTGGAGAGTTAACTCGAGATTATCAAACCATGGAATTGAAGATTTTTTTAGGTGGGAAGAAGGTAGTGCTCCATGAAATGGAAAACAAAGCACTTGAAATTGTTTTAGGGAAAAGAATGGAGAGAACTTTTCGCCGTGGTCTGGTTGCTTAGGCAGCCCATTGTTTAGTAATTACCACAACTTCTTCAAATGGCAAGAAGTCTTTATCATGTTGATATGCAATCTCTTTTGGATATACATAAAAAAGGTCTTTAGTGATATATCTCTAGAAAGGCCACTTGATAGAGGTTTTGAGTGTCATAGAGTAGTGGAAGAAGGTGCCAAACTTGTTAGTAACACTCCTTTTTGCCATCCTTAGAACACACAAGGAAGAAATAGAGAAATCCATTAAGGAATTTTTAGACATGGGTCACATCGGACCTAGTTTGAGCCCTTTTGTTTCATTTGTATTTTTGTTTAAGGAGGATGGAACCATGAGGATGTGCATAGACTACAAAATTTTGAACAAAAAAACCATCAAGAATAGGTACTCAATTCCCAAGATTGACAAGTTGATTGATGAGCTACATGGTGCAGTCTATTTTTGAAAAATAAACTTTAGATTGGGATATCATTAGACTAGGGTCTAAGAAGAGGATATTTACAAGATGACCTTCATGTGTCACTTTGGATATTATAATTTCCTAGTCGTGCCATTTGGTTTGACTAATGCTCTAGCCACCTTTTAGTCATGCGTGAACCAAGTGTTCAACAAACAATTGAGGAAGTTTGTTTTGGTTTTCTTTGATGATATCCTCATTCACAACAAGACTTGGGAGGACCATTTGAGAAATTTGGATAAAGTGTTAGGCATCTTGGAAGCACAAAGATTATTTTCCAAAGAGCCCAAGTGTGAATTTGGAATGACAAAGATCTTGTATTTGGAAAACATATAAGATCTCAATTGTGTGAAAGTCTTTGCAAGAGGCCAATCTAAGATAGCTTGTATCTTTTCTTGATTAACTTGAACTCCTTAGGAAAATTTCAAAACAATGTGTGGTATGCAGATTTTTGAATATTTAATTCCTGCTGTATCTCTCTATATCTATTATATTCCTGTTGGCTAGACCATTTTATTTTCATATAACATTGCTGGCTGTACTATTCAGTACTAGCCATACCACCAAAAATTCTTATTGCAACCTTTAGAAATTTCTGTCATACATTATTGAATGCTATGTAAATGTGTAAGTTGCCGCTTCATATTACAAAGGAATCACAACATATTCTTTGCCAAGGAATAGAAGTGGATGGATATATGCTGTCATACTTATTGAAAGGGGTCACAATACATTATTAATTTCTATTCTTTTGAGCGAGTGAAGGAAAAACTCAAATTGGCTGTTGTACATTTGGTAAATGGGAGATTGTGAAGTAGTAATATTAGTTGTGTTGCGGTTTTTGTTTATTTTTTATTTTTTTATATTGCAAGAATCGACTTAGCCCCCTATAATGTGTAGTGTGTCAAGAAAACGTTTAATGTGACCAACAACGTTGGTGCGACACGCCCTTTGGTATCATGTGGATAGTGGGATTGCACCTCGTGACTACTTGCATGCAACGAGATGCTTTCAACCAATTGAGCCAGGGCCCCTGCCATTTGTTGTGCTGCATTTTTTTATATCAGCCATTTTGTATTTTTTAATGCACATGCTATTTTATTAATGGAACTACCTTATAAGCCTTCTTCAAAAAAATTATTTAATCAACTTCTCTAATACCTGTGTAATGTGTCCAATGGATATTAATATGTAACTAAACTAGGGTTCCCTCTTTTAACCAGAAATATGGGAAATAGTGCATAACATAGGTTAATAGTTAATAGATGATAAAGAATAATTTATTAATAAGTGTTATTTATGTGGTGGTTGGTGTAGTTAGAAGGAAGAAAGGATTTATAAAGCCATTGTAATGTGCTTATTTGATTGTTGAAGATGACAAACTAAATTGTAAGTTTGAGTCTCATGCTCTTTGTTTCATAATTTCAATGTGGTACCAAAGCAGGTTTTCTAAACCTCTTTTTTCGCCTTCCTTTCACTCATCTTTCCTTCTCCAAAGCAGTGCATACATTGGTGGTGTGGTGAAGACCACGTGCAATAGCCATTATTGTCTATCCAACTTTCTTGCATTTTTTGTCAATGGTACGTAGTGCAGACCACACGTAGATTTGTGACAAACATCATTCATCTACATTTTCTTGCCTCTCTTCATCTTGTTCACTCTCTTCGTAGTTTTTGCTTCATTTTTTTCATTATATATATTTATTTTTGAATTACAAGAAATCTAGGGTGTTGTAGAAAATTTTAGCTGTTAGGGTGGTTTGAGAAAGTACTAGGTTGACTTAGATTTGACAACCATAGCCATGTAAAGAAGGCATTTGAAAATTGCATGGATGAATTGAAGAAGCCTCTATTGTTCGCAGCTAGTAATTAAACATCAAGGTTGAGAAGTTAGACCAAACTTGTGGCTATTTCTTGTTTCAACAATTTGACAAATATGGACGCAAGCCTTTTATGGGTTTTGGAGTTGCTTCAATAATTTTATTTAGTGCACTATTTGGAATGTGATTTTTATTTTTTGATTGCTATATCAACGTGATTGCTTGTTTCAATGAATTTCTTGGTTTCGTTCATCAAAAATCTATAGAGAAGGACATCAAGATTTGGGCCTATCTATTGTTGTTAGTGTGAGAGATTACTAATTTGTTTTGGTGTTGGAATTGTTTGCAATAGTATTTCTTGGTCGCATGGGTGAAGAAAAGGATGTCAACTTGTGGACTTTGTGGTGTTGTTTCATATGGTAACAAATTGCTACAAAAAGCTAGATAAGCCACGGTTGCTAGATAATCCTTGGTCGAATAGACCAAGAAAGTTTTGCTTGTAAACTCCTACATAGCTTCACATTTTACTATCCTTTGTGAATTGGGTTCATAATATTTTGGCGATTAGATTAAGCCACAACAAACCTAAGATTTTTTTTTACATTTTCCTACTCTTTATTTCCAAGGATTATGATTTGGAAATCATGGATATGAGGGTGAAGATGGTGATTGTGGTCAATGCCATTGGTTGATTGGATGAGGTGTTCAAGTTGCATAGGTTTGAGTGAAAGAAACATGTAATACTGTGGTTACAACAACTAAGCACCCTTTACCAAGACGTGTTTGCGATCTTTGACAATCGAGTTGGAAGAAATGAGATCACGGAGAATTGATACAAAACATTGGATGCATTGTCGTTTTCTCCTTGACGATTTTAGAAATCAAGTCCATTGACATGACCAATATAAATAAATTGTAACTAGAAGAATTGATGAAAAGAATTTAATTCAAAACCTTTCAAAAGATCTTAGGCATGACACCAAGTGGCATCTCTCTTTAGATTTGGTTAGACAGTTATAGTGGTTGGCAACTTTTGTAAGGTTTTCTTAAATTAGAAGTTTGTTTTGTAACAGGGTGAATTATTGGTGGAAACCCACAACTGCAATTTTCTTTTTGTGTTAGCACTTTAAAGGGGTATGTTGGGAAATAATGCATAACATAGGTTAATTGTTAATAGATAATAAAGAATAAATTAATATAATATTGTTACTTTATTAATAGGTGTTAGTTATGTCATGGTTGAGGTTGTGAGAAGGAAGAAAGGCTTAGAAAGTCATTGTAATGTGATTATTTGGTTATTGAAGATGACAAATGGAGTTTTATTTTAGAGCTTCATGCTATTTGTTTTCTTAATTTCAATAAAATAAACATGTGTAATTACCCACGTTAAATATATTGCAGCCGCTATTGAGTGAAGACCATTTTTGTAGACTTATATATTAAGGCAAATATAATTGGTTTCAAATATATTACGAGCCTTTAAACCCATATTTTCTAATTTCCTTCTCGCAATCACCTTAACCCTAAACGAAATAGATGGAAAATAACCACCAATCACAAGGAATAGCTCATACAATGACGAATTTGGAGTATCTAGGTTGAAAACACGTATTTACATTCATTGATGCCTATTTAAACTTGATTTACAAACACATGACAATTACGGGGCCATTTTTACATTTATAGAAAGCATGAAATACATTACAAACTTTTCTTTAGTAGCTTTTATGAATAGGGGAGGCTTTGACCAATGCTCACAACCTTTTGCACTTTGGTCTAGCTCAACCTCATGATTAGTCGTCCCCAAGGATGCCTTCGGAATAATCACTTTGAATGCGATGACTATAAATGTTGCATTGCATTGATATTGTTGATTTCAACCACCATTTAAGCTCAAATTCAATTTTTTATGAGAATCATTTGGCCAAGAGGGCTTGTGTCCTCAATTGCTCTAGAATCAATAGGGTTTTCATCCTCCAATCATAACAGATTTGTGGGGTTTTGTCCTTGCTTCAATTCATTTGAACACGAGTTGTTGAGATAGTTCTAGTTACGGTTTGATCTATGTTCAAAAGTTATTTTCATTCTTAGGATTTCAACACAAAATACCATCCATAGAGAGGCTACAATCGGCATGGTGATCGTTAGGTACCGAAGAAGTACATAGATGGAGGTGTTGAAACCAATTAGTGTTGTTTTTTGTTGAATCGTGCCCAAAATTTGTGTCCATATGCATAGAAAGGTATTGGGGAGGTATCGAGGAAAATACTCAAAACCTGCAACAACCCTTAGGATTAATGGTGAGAAGATTTGTGGCCACAAACCTTAATTACCACATTAATGGTATCTAGGGCAAAATATTGAACACTTGCTGTGAGAAATACATGTGGAGCCCTGTCCTTCAATTAAATAATGTCATTGGTGATAATGGTACTGTAGTTGGAGCCACATGTCGAGAATAAGCATTATAATGTGGTGATGTGTTAGGTGGTAGGTGGGATGAATAATGCGAAGAGGCAAGAGTTTTAGACTTTGGGGTTGAAGATGATAAGGGACTAGTACCTAGAAGTTAGGCAAATAAAGAAAGTTTCGACTCTGATGAGACAAAAGACACTATCATTGGGCATGACAAGAAAAGGGGGTCTAGAGATGAGGAACTCCAATACCTTAAGAGAAGGTAAATAAATGGATGATGGGATGGGAAAATTTGATATCTTGATAGGGGGAGAGGATGAAGGTGAAGAAAGGATGTGTTGACATGTGTTTTATGACAACACCAACACAGAATAAAATGTCCAACGGTCACTCTATTCTCTCTTGATCAAAGTATCCCACATGCTAAGATTGCGTGAAAGTTCATGCGTTCAACTCCAAGGTTCCTTTTATCGCGAATAGACTCAGTTGGTTGATGTGAATATGCTGCTATTCCAAGGGGATTTACGTAATTGTTTGATTTTTTTGGGGCCAAGCAGATAAAGGGTTTTGAGTATGATGCTCTTGATGTCTAAACTAACTGGGAAAATACTGAATTTAAAGGGAATAGGGATAGAGAATCTACAATCTATTTCTAAGGGTGGAATGCGAGGACAGGTTTTGACAATCTTCAAACCAAACTTTGTTTCGTCTCCCCTTCGGACAACTCTAACAAAGTTGGTGCAATCTTCAAAGGATGGATAAGATGTTCAAATTGTGGCCTAACATGTACACTCCGTCACAACGATGCAAGTGAACACGCGAGTCACAACCGAAGTTAGGTATTGAATATTCCAGTTGACCATGTAGGGGCAGACTTACCATCAACAAGCCCGCTAGTGGTATGGATAAAGGAAGATTTTCCCAAACCAACGCCACATTCCACAATTAGAAATAGATTGTAGATTCTCTATCCCTATTCCCTTTTAAATTCAGTATTTTCCCAATTAGTTTAGACATCAAGAGCATCATAGTCAAAGCCCTTTATCTGCTTGGCCAAAAAAAAATCGAACAATTACGTAAGTCCCCTTGGAATACTCAGCATATTCACATCAACCAACTGAGTCTATTCGCTATAAAAGGAACCTTGGAGTTGAACGCATGAACTTTCACGCAATCTTAGCATGTGGGATACTTTGATCAAGAGAGAATAGAGTGACCGTTGGACATTTTATTCTGTGTTGGTGTTGTTATAAAACACACATCAACAGAATTGGCGCTAGAAGGAGGGCTACTATTTTTATAACTCAAGCAAAAGGGAATCATAAAAGTATTATGTACCCAGATGGTGCTACCTCATAGAGAAGTATTTCCGGTGTTGCAGCCAAATTTGGGATTCAACGATGATCAGGAGGACATTCTTTTAGGATTGAACAACCTCGCGTGGAAGACAAAAGGGGAGTGCAACTGAGTACATGCGAACAAGCTTTGTGTTGGAGGAAGAAGAAGAGAAGGCTATCAAAATCCAAGTTGCTATTGTAAGAGATTTGTTGAATCAAAGACAGCCACTTGCTCTCGTGCGTCGCCAGTAGAAGAAACAACTTCATCCTGGATCGTATCAATTCATTCTCGCCGGATAAGCTGAAGAGAATTTTGAGGTCTGTACCCAGTTCATCTAAAGAACTTGTAGAGCTAGAGCTACCTACCAGAGCAAGGAAGAAGAAAGGTACTCAATTAGACGGAGAGGCTCCCTCAAGTGAAGAGATTCTATCAAACGAAGAAGTTCAAACAAGTGAAGAAGCAGTGAGTGGCGACGAAGTCTCAAGTTTATTCAGAACTCCGTCTAGCATTTCAAGGTTTGCCGAACAAGGACCAGCACGAGATATCACACCAGTAGCAATTCAACAGCAGCAACCAAGTTAGGTCACGCCAGTTGTCACTCAACAACAACCAGCTCAAGCAGCTGTATATCGGCGAAGGCAAGCAATGGCTCAGCCAACTCCCAATGGTGCTACTTGGTTGGTTACCAACCCATCTCCACTAGAGTTCAACGATTACCACGACATGCCGAAAAATCTGGAGAGCTTTTGCTCCAAGTTCCACGTGCATGATGTGAACCGCACTGCGGAGGATCATATCAAGATGTTTGAAGACCATCTACGCAATAGATAAATTGCATATGGGGATGTAGCTTGTAGACTATTCCCATATTCTTTGGGAGAAGAGGCCCACTACTGGTTTATTCACTTACCGGTCAGTTCAATAAGATCATGGGAGCAGATGAAGACGACCTTCATCGAAAAATTTGGTATTCCCATCACTCCCGCTGAATTGTTCAGACAGTTTGTAGAAGTAAGGAGGCAAGAAAAAGAGCCTATTCACGTGTTTAATAATAGATTTCAAAAGGCTCTCACAAGGTTACGAACTTCTCACACTATCACGGATGCTAGAGAAAACTACTACGCTGCCTTGGATCCATTAACTACAATGTTCATGAGAGAAGCTCACCCTGCTCCAGCTAATATGAACTTAGCTTATGCTAAGGCAATTGAAGTAAGTCAAAACATGGGACAAAATACAACTAGTCCCTCACTATATACTGGCTTGAGTTCTACAAGTAATCAAATACAAACCTGGAATCAACAAGTTCCAGCGTTAAGTCCAGTCCCCCAACCAGCTTACCGGACAGTTGCGCCATCAAATCAGTTGGTTCTCCATCCTGGAGCACCATTGTCTCAAGCGTCGGTAGCTCAGCCTATTTACTTGCAGAACACAGTGCCACCAACAAAGACTCAGGAAGAAAGAGACAAAATAAAGGAGTTGGTGGAACAAGTGAAGAAGTTGTCAACTGAGGTAACATACCTCAGAAACCAAAACAATTAGATACAATCCATGCAACGGAATAGTCAAGCACACCAAGGTGCTAACCGAGGATATCACAATAATCCTCCAAATCACCATCAAGATACCCATCAGGGATACAGTCATGAGAACATTCATGGGTACAGAAGCAATATTCAGGGATTCCAGAAGAGATCCTGGAATACGAGGCCCAATAATGGAGGTGTCCCTACACCACTAGATAATCCGCCACCTCCTGAGAGCCGTCCTGTAGACAGAGTATATTTGGCAAAGCCACCTTGTCAGGGTGGTGTAAATTGCATAACACTAGTCAGCACTCTGAGCTTCAATGCCATGAGTTCCAAGTTGCTGCTGATATTTTCAAAGGAGAAGTGAAGAATACAGAACCCGCAGAGAATCCTCCAATCACGGGGTATGAAATAGTTCTTGCACCCCGATATGACTAGGCCTTGATCTTAGAAGATTTCAAGTTCCCACCTGAATTCCAAAGTTATACACCGCCGCTAGTTAATTAGAAGTTTCCACCAGCTTCAGCAAATGGCCTCGTGGGGACACCAAAAGCTCAAGTGCCTTCGGAAGCTCATGCTACATACGCATCACCAGAGGAGCCCCTAAGCAGAGATGGTTATAGTTTTCCGCCTCTTAACAATAGTGTTTTGGTGGAAGGAGTCAGAGAAGTACAAGCTCTCCAGACAACGGGGAGTGGGCCTCCTAAAGTGTATCAAAGAAGTTATCCCCGACATGAGCTGTTGACCTCGTCAACACCTCCAAACAACTTTTCAACACCACCGCACCCCAATGCGAGCAACATGCCGGTTACAGCAAAAGACTCCCCGGAATATAGACAATAGGGGCCCACACAAGCAAGATCAAATGGACCACAAATGCCTCAGCAGCCTGTCTATCAGGCTGAACAAAGACAAAAGGGGAATTCCCCTAGGGAGGATGTAAAGAGGATGAGCTCCTATGTGTTGGAAGAGTTCAAGAAGATGAAAGTAAGTCTACCACTTTATGAGCTGATGAAGGTTCAGGAAGTGAGAGACACCCTTCTAGGGGCATTGATTGAAAACCCCTCCGTAAGGAGCACTTCACAAGAGGCACCCAATGTGCCAAGAAATCCCCAGATTCTCATGCAGCCCCATCCTGCACATAACACAAAGATAGTGCAAAGTGTGCCACAAACGTCCTGTAACTCTTGGGATGCACAACAACAACCTCAGAACTTTGAGGGCATGGTTTTGAACTCTTCGGGCACACCTGGAAAAGCCGAGACTGAGAGAGGTTCTCAACCTGATGAGGCCACAAGGATTAAGCAGAATACGAGAGATGAGACTCAGGGTAGACAAGTTCAACTCGACAAAAAGGATGAAAAGTGAAATGATATAGCAGATGAAAGAAGAAAACCAGTAGTGTTTTATTAGGGGAAAGATAAACTAGCCCCATTCTTGGTTTCAGTCAGGATATTCGAAAAAATGCTACACAACTGTTTGATCGATTCCAGAGCTTCGAGCAACGTCATGCCTTTAAAGGTATGTGAAAGGCTGGGTCTAATCGCGCTCCACACTAACAAGAAGGTGACTCAGCTAGATAAAACAGAAGTTCCCGTTGTTGGGGAACTAAATGACATTCACATGCAGCTAGTCGTGGATCCTAGGATCCAGAGTCGCATTGATATCTCCGTTGTAGACATACCAGACGGATATGGCATGTTGCTCAGCAGAGATTGGTCCCGAAGATTGAATGGGTATATCGCCATCGACTTTTCTCACATGTGGTTGCCTTGGAGAGGAATTCCCAATCAAATAAGGGTGGAGAGTACACCACGGCTCAGGTTGATGATAACCGAGTATGGTGATAACAATGAAGTCTTGTTTACAGAAACTGATCTGGGCTCTTACAAGCGAGTCAAGCAAGAGGTCCTCATGCTACAAAGCGTGATTGAGGAAAAACCCTTGGAAAACACATCCTCCTCTACGAAAGTATTGATTGAAGAAGACTCAGGTGAAATTGAAGGGATGTTTGAAAATTTTAGAAATTTTGTGCTGAAGAATGTCAAGCAAAGAATAGAATCAGGAAAGGATGCCTCCATCAGCAATATGCTAATGCCCAATTGGTGTAGGATCCATGAAGTATTCCATCCGGAGTTCGTGTGCGCCATGTGCAAAATGGCCATAGAACAAGTTTTGAGGAGGGTTCCACAGGCCTCTTTGGTAGAAGAACTGGAAGAAGTAATGAGAGAAAGGACTCCCTGATGAAGGAGTGGATAGAAAGCGAGAAAATCGAGCCCGCAGTGGAAAAGAATGATCCCGCGACCAGTAGCAGTCACACGGAAGATCAAATATGGACTTTGAGATTCGATGGGTCAAAGTCTAAGAAAGGGAATGGAGCAGGGTTTGAACTTATTAGCCCCAAGGGAGAAGCATACCTAGGTGCTTGCAGGCTCCAGTTCCCTTGCACCAACAACATTACTAAATATGAATCATTGATTCATGGGTTAATCCTGGCAATAGAGAAAGGTGCCAAAATTATGCACGCTATTGGGGATTCAAACATAGTGGTCCGCCAGGTAAAATAGTAGTATGCTTGTCATGACAAGAGATTGGGCCGCTACCGGAACAGAGTATGGGACTTAATCGAGAACTTTGATGCCTTTAACATCAAGCAAGTATACAAATCCAAAAATCCAGTGGCAAATTCTCTTGCATAGGCGGCTAGTTCGCTGGAACCATTGGCCATGGAAGCCCTGAAGAAGTTTACAGTGGAGTTAATCTCCACACCATCAATTCCAGATAACATAAAGAATTTCCAAGTGTTCGACGACGATAAACAGATTTTGGAGTTCTTAACCAGCTCTGGGGTGTTTGAAGCACAAATTATAGATGAAGAAGAAACCAAGGAAGCATAATTCGACACCGAAGGAATCTTAAATTTGAAGACGAATGTCATTCCTAGAGGAATGGTGGAGTTAGAAAGGCTCTTTGACCCTGACAAACTGAGTAGAAATCAGGGCACTCAAGGAAATGAGTGCGAGACAATCAACTTGGGAACAGATGAACAAGTAAAGAATGTGTTTGTGGGTAAGGTTTGTACCCTAGAGGAAAGGGAAGGAATAGTGCAAGCATTGAGAGAGTTCTCCGATGTTTGGGCCGCTACCGGAATAGAGTATGGGACTTAATCGAGAACTTTGATGCCTTTAACATCAAGCAAGTATACAAATCCAAAAATCCAGTGGCAAATTCTCTTGCATAGGCGGCTAGTTCGCTGGAACCATTGGCCATGGAAGGCCTGAAGAAGTTTACAGTGGAGTTAATCTCCACACCATCAATTCTAGATAACATAAAGAATTTCCAAGTGTTCGACGACGATAAACAGATTTTGGAGTTCTTAACCAGCTCTGGGGTGTTCGAAGCACAAATTATAGATGAAGAAGAAACCAAGGAAGCATAATTCGACACCGAAGGAATCTTAAATTTGAAGACGAATGTCATTCCTAGAGGAATGGTGGAGTTAGAAAGGCTCTTTGACCCTGACAAACTGAGTAGAAATCAGGGCACTCAAGGAAATGAGTGCGAGACAATCAACTTGGGAACAGATGAACAAGTAAAGAATGTGTTTGTGGGTAAGATTTGTACCCTAGAGGAAAGGGAAGGAATAGTGCAAGCATTGAGAGAGTTCTCTGATGTGGTAGCTTGGGGCTACGAGGACTTGAAGACATACGACACCACCTTGATCATGCACACAATCCCGTTAAAACTGGGAAATAAACCATTCAGACAAAGGCAAAGGCCGGTAAACCCGCTGCTAGAACCTTTGATATATCAGGAGGTAAGGAAGCTCCTTTCGGCCAGGATTATCTTCCTGTAAGGCACTCAACGTGGGTCACCAATCTGGTACCCGTCAGAAAGAAGAATGGAGAGATAAGGTTGTGTGTTGACTTCCGCAACCTAAACAGAGCGTCTGAGAAAGACAACTACCCCTTGCCCTCACTAGATGAGGTGTTGCAAATTGTGAATGGTTCCCAAATGATGTCCTTCTTGGACGGTTATTTAGGATACAACTAGGTGATGGTTGAAGAAGCAGATAGATTAAAAACAACCTTCACCACCAAGTGGGGGACTTTTGCATATAGAAGAATGCCTTTTGGCTTAATCAACGCCGAGGCCACATTTCAACGGGCCATGGACATTGCCTTCCGAGATTTAGTCGGAAAATGCATTATTATATACATGGACGACCTGACCTTGTTTTCCAAGAAAAGAGAAGACCACGTTGAAGACTTGAGGAAAATCTTCTAGAGATGCAGAAGATTTGGCATTTCTCTCAACTCAAAGAAGTGCGTGTTTGGAGTCACTGAAGGGAAATTGTTAGGACATGTCCTTTCAGAACAGGGCATATCAATTGACGTAGACTGCATTGAGGCGATTTCAAGGATTGGCATGCCAGGGAGCCAGAAAGAGTTAAGGTCATTCTTTGGAAAGATTAATTTCGTGAGAAAATTTATAACTGGGTTTGCCGAGATTGTCAGACCATCGAATGAAATGCTGAAGAAGGATGCCAAGATAGAGTGGACCCCCCAAACAAGGAAGGCATTCGAGGAAATCAAGCAAGCAATAGTGGACGCTTTGGTGCTAGTCTGTCCGGATTATTCAAAACCGTTCTACTTATACTCCTTTGCTTCAGAGCACACTTGTGCAACGGTGTTAACCCGGAGGATAGAAGAAAAGGATGAACATCCAATTGCTTTTATGAGTGCACCGTTGAAGGAAATAGAATTAAGGTACGCCAACGTGGAAAAGCAGGCTTACGCTCTAGTGAAGGCAGCTAAGAAATTTAGGCACCACATCCTAAGGAGCAAAGTCTATGCAATAGTTCCAGACGGCACGGTGAAGACACTAATGATGCAAAATGAATTAGGAGAAAGAAGAGGCAAGTGGGTTGCCACTTTGCAAGAGTATGATATGGAAATGCAGCCTATGAAGTTAGTTCAAGGACAAGCTTTGGCTCAAACGATTGCAATGGCAGGACTCGGATTGGTGCAACAAACATATGTGTTACAAGAAGTGTCCCCAGGGGAATGGTACAACGACACTGTTTATTATCTGTTGAATCACAAATGCCCTTCACATTTGAATCCAGTGCAGAGAAGAGCTTTAAGAATGAAAAGCCAGAGATTTATGCTGCAAGGATTAGTATTCTATAGAAGAAATCATGAGGGAATTTATTTAAGATGTGTAGGAAAAAGAGAAGCTAAGCAGCTAATGGAACACTTCCATGAAAAATTTGGAACAAGTCACGGAGGTGGTTTGGCCACAGCACATCAGATTTCAAGAGCTGGATATTATTGGCCCACGCTCTTTAAAGATGCCTACGAACATGTAAAGACTTGCCATATTTGCCAGACAACTGCATACAGAGAGAAGAATCCAACTATGCCCTTGCAGCCGGTGATTGAAGTCAGGCCATTTGCAAAGTGGGGATTGGATTTTATCAGAATGATTAATCCACCTTCCTCGGCACAACACAGGTACATATTGACAGCCACAGATTATTGCACCAAATGGATAGAGGCTCAAGCTCTCGAGCTTTGCATGGCGGATGTAGTGATTAAGTTCCTTGAAGAAAATATCGTTACCAGATTTGGATGTCCTCACGCATTGGTATGCGACAATGGCCTTGCCTTTTCATCATTGAAGTTTTCAAACTGGGCATTTGAGTATGGGATCGCATTGAAGTTCTCATCCAATTACTACCCGCAAGGGAATGGACTTGTAGAGTCCACGAATAAAAATTTGTTAAATGCTATGAAGAAGTTGCTAGACAAGAACCCCAAAGATTGGCATACGCAACTAAGGTTTGCTTTGTGGGCAGACAGAACCAGAACAAAGAATTCTTTGGGAACATCTCCTTATCACTTGGTATATGGGCAAGACCCCGTCTTCCCAGTTCAGTTAAGGATTCCAACTCTTCAGTTTATTTAGGAGTACCTCGAAGGAGAAGACCGAGTTCAGGTCAGGTTGTCCCAGTTGATGCATTTGGAGGAGAAAAGAGATGAAGCTTTGGAAAATCTGGCTAAACATCAAGGAGTCGTAAAAAGATGGTTCGACAAACAGGCCAAGATCAAGGCCTTCAGGATTTCAGACTTAGTTTTGTGTTGGGATAAGGCTCATGAAAGAAAAGGTGATCATGACAAGTTCGATAAATTGTGGCTGGGCCCATATTAGATTTCTGAGATGCTGGGAGATAATGCATTTAGATTGAAAGCGTTAACAGGGGAAGCTATCCCATTGCCAGTCAATGGGCGGTTCCTCAAGCATTATTTCCAAGCGTAGGTTCCCTCCTGGATCCTACTTTGTACATAGTTAGGTTACGTTGTTTTGTTTCTCGCTTTCCCTTTTTGTTTTTTTTGGTTTTGGTTTGTTGCCCTCTGGGTTTTTGGTTTTGGTGTTTCTTCCCTTGAGTTGTCCGCTCAAGTGGTTTTGGTTTGGGTTTGGAATGGATATAGATTTTGGGTTTCCCCGTTACGGGTGGGTGATGATGTCTCTCAATTCACAGTTTGGTCTACTTCCATTGGATTTTATGAATTTGTGCAAATGATAGAACGTCAAGGTTGTTTTCCTCTTATCATCATCCGGTCTCGTATATGCTTGACTCGGAAGGTTAATCAGTTATTGTGTCTTAACACATGAGTCTAAGATCATAGTGTCCTATTTGCTCAACAAGCTACTTTGAGTCATTTTGATTTCTCGAGAGAGGTTATGGCTGGTGAAAATTTTACATCTTGCTTCAGCACCACTGCAATTCTCAAACCCATTGGTAGCTTCATTGCTTGCCAACCAATTATGGAATTAACGGAAAATCAAGGGAAAAGAAGAAAATATGCTAGAAGAGAAATATCAAAAGAAGGAAAATAAAAGAAATATCGTACTTAAAACATTGGTTTGGGAATATACGGATAACTCCACCGGGGCTTTGGACGCCTGGCTGGCAGTGGAGCAATATTCGTGAGAATTGTAGCGACAACCTCGTCAGGGCTATGGACGCCTGACTGGCAGCGAGGCAATGTCCAGGATGCTTTTGAAGTGAAGATACTTGTATAACTTGCCGTAGTCAATCTCGGAAGTCAGGATGGTTTAGAGATGAAATAAATGCATATGTTCAGAGGATCTTAGATGAAGGTGTTTTGATCCAATATCGGATTCTTCTCCCCTTTTGAGTAAGTATCTTTTTTGTATGATGGTTAGAGGGGTTTGGCCAAGGTTAATCTTAAAGTGTTTTTCAACACTTTCCCGTGGAGTCGCCAGATGTTGTGACCTTTTCACACATCACCCCATCCAAGATGGGGACCCCCTAATTTTTACTCCATTTTGGTCTTTTGGCTTTGGTTCTCTCTGTCTCTGATCTTTTGTCCTTTCGGGGATGTCCCATCACTTGACCTAGGTTGAAATGATTGCCAAGTCTGCAAAATTAGGGTTTCTATCCTTCAGGCTTGTTTGCGGTCAAATTGAGTTATTAAGGTAAAATCTAAGTGCACCAGTATAGTCAAAAGGCCCAATACAGGATCCCATTGAAATCTTACTGAAATCTGACAACTTACTATTTTTAGTAAGTACCTAATTTGAGGTCTTTTCCTCAGGATTTCGAGATTCTAACTACTTTAGCACGTTCAGGCAGCTTCAGAGTGCCTACACGTGAAATTTGAACAGATTCAGACAATTGGCTATTTTTAGCAGTTCGGCTTTCGGGGGCTATTTTTAGGGTTTAAACATATGATTCTCCAATGCATGATTGGAGAATGGATCTGGGTTTTTCAAGACCTTCACGATGGTATAACATGCAAGCCGAGATGATGATTTTCAACGGTACAGCCTTCAGAGGCTATTTTTAGGGTTTGCATGCAGTGATTTTCAATGCATGTCCGGATATTCCATATGGGTTTTGTGAGAGCTTCACAGTGATATGACATGTAAACAAAATGAGTCAGTTTTTAAGGACTTACTATTTTTAGCCAATTCCAGCATGTCGACCAGTTTTCTGGGTTTTTCTGGGTTTTTTGAGATCACACGAGCATTGTGACATGCAAACTCATCTGACATCAGATTGACCTCTTTTCAGACACTTACTATAAATAGTAGTTTCACCCCAGCAGTTACCCAACACTTCAGTCCAACAAGCAAAATGACAAACGACAGAAATCGGGGGAAGCAAGAGCAGTCCGGAGCGCATGTAAGTCAGATTATAGTTTCCCCTGCTATGTCTAAAAATAGATGGAATAGAATGCAGAGATGTCAAAACGAAGCACACCACTGGGATCAACATCTTTCAGGCCGCCTACTGGCAAAACATTTGAGCACGATCTGAATACTTACTATTTTTAGTAAGTCATCTCATGGCTATAAATAGCATGTACTGTGCCAGAGGCAAGTGTGAACAGGTCACTTACAACATCAAGAACAAGTGGAACGAATTTTAGAGCAAACAGAGATACAAAAATTGGGTTTGCTAAAAATAGCAAATGGCTAAAAATAGCATATCAGTGTGGACAGAGGATATAAACAAGGTAGCAAAGTCAGTGGAAGCACAACCACGCCTACTCCAGCTCAGAACAGGATGAAATGCAAGGGAACCCTAATTTCTCTGAATTTGCTAAAAGTAGAAAGCCAAGGCATGGCTGGGGCGTTGAAGACTTATAAGTGATAGCTGGCATGGAGACACATGGAATGCGCCCAGGAGGAATAAAAGGTTTAAAAATTTCTAAGTGTTGAAATTCCTTGAGCAGGGGTCAAATGCGCCCACACAAGTAAAAAACATGGCTAAATGTGCTAAGGCATGGGAAGTTCCTCCATGCTGGGCTAGATGCGCTTGGGAATGGAAGCACACTAGGCTAAATGCGCCCAAGGAAGGTGAAAGGTCACTAAGTTTTGGCGCTTTCCTTTGCCTAGGCAAAATGCACCCAAAAATGGAAGCCCACCATGCAATATGCGCTCAAGGAAGGTGAGGGGTCACCAAGGGTGTGGAAATTCCTTCACCACCCCTCATATGCGCCCTCAAGTTCCTCCATTACATGGCAAATGCGCCCAAAGGGAAGGCAAACTCAAAATGCGCTAAGGCTGGGAAAATTCCTCTTCACACCCCTATTTGCGCCCTAGAATGGAAGTAGCATGGGTCATATGCGCTCAAGGTTTCCCCCTCCACATGTGATATGCGCCCTTGTGATGAAAAGGGGTAAAGGCAAAAGTGGAGGTAGCCTAGGTAAAACGCGCCCAAGGGAGATGTTTAAAAGTTTCTTAGTGTTGGTGGGTTTCCTCCACCACACATGAAATGCGCCCAAAAGTGGAAGTTGACATGGTGATATGCACCCAAGGCTACAAAGAAAGGTGAGACAAGTGAGAAGGCATTGAAGACTTCCTCCACCATATGTGAAATGCGCCTAAACTTGCAAGGCTATAGGATGGAAATTGTTCTAAGTATGAAAGTTCCTTCTCATGCTATGAAATGTGCCCTTGTTTGTGGAAAATACGATAAAAGAAGCCTAGGTGTGGAAATGCCTAAGGGATTAAAATGGAATCATGATGTGTGAAATGCGCTCTTAAAGTAAGAATTCCTCCACTACATAGGGTATGCGCCCAAGGCTACAAGGATGAGTTAATTTAATAAAAATTTCCAAGGTATTTTCTAAAGCAAAATGTATAATACGCCTAAGGGAGAGGTGATATTAAAATTTTGTCAAGGCAAGATGAAATGCGCTCGAAGCTAGGAAGGAAATCCTCCATAAAAATCAAGGAATAGTGCCAAGGCAGAGAAATTGGAGACTACAGGTGTGGAAGACGTCCGGAGTGAAGATAAATAAACCTTAGCCATTTTATTATCTTAAAATAATAAAAATTAAAAGTACCCCTTCATCCGGATACACATGGAAACGACGAGTTCTGAAAAGAATTCTCTTTTGGGTATTGAACGTTTTCGATTGCGAGATGGTTTGAACTTATTCCACGCCTTGCTCACATCATTTCCGTAGATATTTTGCCCGGTATCTATTTTGATGAAATTCCTAAGGCAAATTTAAAATTTCTCTAAGGCAAATGAGGAAAATATGTCTTCACACGGTGTTTTGCTTGAGAATTGAAATGGATAATTTTGCCAAGGCAAGAATGAGATAAAAATGACTTAGCCAAATGAATTAATATTGTTGAAAGAAGTAAGTGATTTAAAAGAAGCAAATATGATGAAGCAGGCCTGTGCAGGGGTGATGAAATTTCAAAATTCTAGAAGCTCAAGATTCTGATGCTTCGGATGACAAGTGTTGCAACTGGCCAAAAGGGGGGAAAATGAATTAAAAAATGTGCTTAGTATAGCCTCTGCTGGATTTCGACCTGGCTATAAGATTTTGAGTCCTCTTAATTCTTCTCACCGGTTGCTAAGTGCAAAATATTTGCTAAGGCTGAAGTACAAGTTTGCAGAGATAGAAAATTCTCAAGTTGCTGGGAAGTTCGAATTTGTGAAGGAAGCTTGAGTTGCTGAGAAGTACGACTTGAGAGTTTGAAATTGCTAAAGGCTGAAATTCGAACTGGTGGAGAAAGAGTTTGAAGTTGCTGATTGCTGAAGAGGTGCGAACTTCTAAGTCTCCAGTTGCTGAAGGTGAAAGGACGATTTGATTTGCTAAAGCTGCAGTTGCTGAAGGCTGAAGTACAAGTTTGCAGAGATAGAAAATTTACAAGTTGCTGGGAAGTACAAGTTGAAATTGCTAAGGCTGAAGTACAAGTTTGCAGAGATAGAAAATTCTCAAGTTGCTGGGAAGTTCGAATTTGTGAAGGAAGCTTGAGTTACTGAGAAGTACGACTTGAGAGTTTGAAATTGCTAAAGGCTGAAAGTCGAACTGGTGGAGAAAGAGTTTGAAGTTGCTGATTGCTGAAGAGGTGCGAACTTCTAAGTCTCCAGTTGCTGAAGGTGAAAGGACGATTTGATTTGCTAAAGCTGCAGTTGCTGAAGGCATGACTTTGTGAGGAGATTCCATCTATCTGCTGAAGTACGAAACTGAGTCTAGGCATTTGGAAATTGCTGCAATACAAATTTCCAAGCTTGGTGAAATACGAATTTAAGAGGAGCAAACAAGTTGCTGAAAGAAAAGTGAGGATTTGAAGAGAAGTTTCATAACTGCTGAGGGCGAATTTTTGCAAGCAAACATTTCCAAACATTTGATATCATACTGCTGCAAGTACAAAAATTTCACAGTTGAAGTAAAACGTTGAAGCGAACAAGAGTGTTGAGGTTTGCAGCTGAAAGTGACAAAGCATTACAACCTTTTATTTAAAAATCTGCTGGCATCCTCAATGGTGATTATTTTATTATTTTATTATCCTGTTTTCTAATGACCTTTGTTCCTTGCAGAATGGCCGAATCAAGCAGAAAAGATGCAGGCAGGGGGAACCACATTGAATCCGCAAAGGCAAACACATCGAGACAAGCAGTAATTAAGAAATTGAGCAAGTCCTTCTTGCCAGAATCCAAATTTTCTTCAAAGTTGGGCAAGCTGGCTGACACAAACTTGGGCTCGTTCAACCTGGAGGCATTTAGGAGGAGGATAATGGGGACTGGAGGCCATCACCCATCAGTGACTTCACATAATATTGTGAGGAGTGGACTCTATGCGGCTGCCAGTTTTCCACCAACCATCCGGTGTCCAGAGCTCATCATGGAATGCGCCAACCACTACAACACAGAGCAGAGGACGATCACTTCGCCAGATGGCAAGATATTGGCCAACCTCACACCTGAAGCAATCGGAGAAGCATTCGGGATTCCAATTCACAAGAAGCTGATCTATAAAACAAGGGAAAGGGCTGAAAGGATGTACTCATCCACATTTGACAGATGTGTTGATTTGATAAATACCAGGTGGATGATCAAATCTAAGCCAACTCGTACAAAATTACCCAAACAGATAATCTCAGAAGATTTGAGGCAGGAGTTTGGGGATCTGATAATGATGTTGAGCAGAGTTGGAGGATGCCCCCAAGCGTTCATCTTTGAACCTTGGATGTTTTACTATGCCAACTTGGTGCTAGAAGTCAAAGATTACGTGGATTGGGCACTGATGATCAGTGACAACATACATGAGCAGCTCCGTGGCGTGAGGAGAACAAAAATGTTTTATATGGGCTCTTACATTGTCTACATGCTGGCTCGCATGACGAAGTACAGGGGAATTTCCTATAAGGAACCAATCGGGTGTGGTTCCCATCAATTTAAGATACATGAGGCTTGTCCACAATTGCATCTGACAAGCACCACCAATTACAAGAGGGTCAATGATGCCTTCACTATGCACATAACGAGGACCTTGCAGCAAAGGACCCATCACAGAATATCCAGGGAAACACAGGAGTTGATTGAGAAGTTTGGGTGTTGGTTTATCCAATTCCCGAAATTTACCTACATAAGGCTGCAAGGATTTTCCTCTTATCCTTATAGATTGCCCCGGTATCCTACAGATAGAATAGTGATGCTTGAAGTATCTAGGCAACTTATTGCCTATGATAAGATTCAAAAGAAGAAGAAGAAAGGTGGACTTGGATTCCCAATTACCATGGGGAATTCAGATGAAATTTGCCCATCGTTGCAAGCAAATAGGGAGGTAGAAAATGAGCTCCAGTTCTTCCACCTTTCCTATCACACCAGCAGGCATCACTACGATCCCCATAGGAACATCAGATGGATATTGTCAGAAGAGTTCAGGCACAAGGAACAGATTGAAGACTTTTGGGCTAGTGCAGTGGATGAGATCGAGATCAGGAAGAGAATGTTTTCTCGGATACCGTTGGTAATGATTAGGGAATGTGAGATTGTCCCAGCGCCATATCAAATTGAAGAAGACATAAATGTTGTACAGGTTGATTACGAGACAGTAAGAGATACGCTTTTACTACTCTCGGATTGGTCAGAGCCAGAGATTACCGACTTGAATACGCTCTGTATCCCAGTCTTAACATTCACACGGAGTTGGGTAGAGAGGCATGTCAGCCGACTTAAGGGAAGATCAATTCCCCTTACATATAATTTGATGGGAGACCACAGGTCGCCAACAACTAGACAGAGGAGGCAGGTGGGTCAAACTCCAGAGCCAAGAGGAAAGGAGCAAGTTCAACCTGAGCCTTTGAGAGTTGAGGAATCTGCACATACACCATCATGGGCACATTCTCCAAGTTTACAGGAGTTGTCACTATTCGCGGATCAGAGAGAAAGATTGCAGGCAGAACAGGCAGTGCAAGTAGCAAGTCAACCACCTCGTAGAGAGTCAGTGGGCCAAAGCATCAACATGCCCCGAGAAGAAAATCAACAAGAGACAAATGAGGGGATGGCCACTGATACTTAGTTTCAGCATGAGATTGAGGCAGCTCTCGAGGAGGATGCTACTCCAGATCAGGATGCCCAGAGCTCAGAAGATACTGAGCCTATTGTTGATGATGAGCCTCGTTAGAACGATGGCAGGGGAGAAGTTCATGAGATAGAAGCCGAGGTGGAGCAGCCTTTTGTGATATCAGATATATGGCAGGAGGTGCCAGAATGGCTAAGGGATAGGATGAGACGTGACCCTGTAGATGAGACTGATCCTCTAGCTAAGATGGAGGAATTGCTACAGAGGATCCGTGCACCTCCAACGAAGAAGAAGGCCAGGAAGTTCTCCAAAATATCAACAGATGAGGATGGATCTCAAACGTTGCATGTGACAGTGCCTTGGGTAGAGTGTGATCGGGATGAGGCCGTTTTGAAGAATTATGTGATTACAACTATGGAACTTGGCCGCCCTACTGGAGCACAAGTGGTTGAGGAGTGCGATAATTCCTATCGAGCACTCAAGGATAGAATGTCCTATGTCGAGGGCAAATATAAGAAGTTGAAGGTAGAGCACAAGACACTGATTGGCTATGTGCAACATTTGTCCTGTCCTTGTGGGCAAGAGGATCCGACAATTGAGCTTCCAGCTGAATTTTCCAGGGAGTCAATCAGTGGGTTAGAAGATTTGAAAAGGATGGCACAACAGGCAGACAAGTGGGTCGCCAGCGTCCGCGCTGAAACAGGAAAGTTTATGGAGGATCTTGCACATGCCTATAGGCAAGCCTCCGATATTATGGCGAGGATGGATGTAGTTAATCATGCTTGGGGTGAGGTTCGTATTTATCAGACGAGAGTTGTTCTCCGTTTAGGGGCTTTGATGAGCATACCTCTACAGGTTTTGGTTGAGGGAGGTGTGATTCAGCAGGAGAATAGATATGACTTTGCCGAATGGTACTTTTTAGTAGTCACAGGCCGAGGATTCTACGATGCGTCACAAACGGATTCTGTCAGGGTCAGAAAGGCCATGACGAATATCTTGGATGGAGTTCTCAACACATTGGAGGCAATCTTTGCCAGGAGGCTAACTTCTGAAGAGGTAACTGCAGATGGATTGAAGGATAGACTAACGCCATTCTTTTCTGAGGTGAAGACCTTCACACAGGATGATTTCGAGAACACTTCTACGTTCTCCAACATTATACAAAACACCCATGACGCCCTTGTTGCCTGGAAGAAATCTTGTGCCCGGCATGGGCAAACAGTTACAGTTTTGGAATTTCAGTTAGATCACATTCCTCCCATTTCGGATCAGGAAGTTGAGGCAGTGCTGGCTAGGTTCATTAGGTTCGCAGCCAACGAGAAGGAGAAAAAAAACGCCCTTCTGGATGACGATCTTCTGGAAGGGGATGATGTGCATTGATGGCAGATAGTGGTTCATTGATGAGGAGTGGAGAATCTTCAGCACATTCATTGCCCCACTCCTCTCCGTGGCGGTTTTTAGGGCTAGAACCCTAATTAGGGCTAGAACCCTAATTAGGGCTAGAACCCTAATTAGGGCTTAGGTGGCTCAATTTGGGCCTTCTATTGTATTTGAATTTGAGCCATCCACTGGACTGGGCTAGATATAAAAGGGGCATCCCCCCTCATTTGTAATATATTAGAGTTAGACAAAAATCAGAGATAGAGTTGAGCTAGATAGAAGTTAAAAAGTAGAGCTAGGAGTTAGCTTAGTTTGGAAAGGAAAGAAAGACTTTCCCTTTGAAAGTTTTTGTAAAAGATTGTTGTGTAAGACTCTCATAATATAAGGATTTTCATTGATTGGTGATTCTATCTTGCATTGTGGGTAGTTGACGAGATCTTTTTGTCTTTCCAATTCAAGTAGAGTAGAGTAAAGTAGACTTTGTTTTATGCAAGTAGCTGTTAACTGTAGAATGTGGCGTTGGTTTGGGCAAATCTTCCTTTATCCATACCACTAGCGGGCTTGCTGATGGTAAGTCTGCCCCTGCGTGGTCAACTGGAATATTCAGTACCTAACTTTGGTTGTGACTCGCGTGTTCACTTGCATCGTTGTGACGGAGTGTACATGTTAGGCCACAATTTGAACATCTTATCTATCCTTTGAAGATTGCACCAACTTTGTTAGAGTTGTTCGAAGGGGAGACGAAACAAAGTTTGGTTTGAAGATTGTCAAAGCCTGTCCTCGGATTCCACCCTTAGAAATAGATTGTAGATTCTCTATCCCTATTCCCTTTAAATTTAGTATTTTCCCGGTTAGTTTAGACATCAAGAGCATCATAGTCAAAACCTTTTATCTGCTTGGCCCAAAAAAAATCGAACAATTACGTAAGTCCCCTTGGAATACCCAGCATATTCACATCAACCAGCTGAGTCTATTCGCGATAAAAGGAACCTTGGAGTTGAACGCATGAACTTTCATGCAATCTTAGCATGTGGGATACTTTGATCAAGAGAGAATAGAGTGACCGTTGAACATTTTATTTTGTGTTGGTGTTGTCATAAAACACACGTCAACAGTATGTCAAGTATGTCAAGATGGTGAAACCCGACACTCCAACTGACAAACACTTAGAATACTTAACTCACACAATGCATAGAGACTTAGGCAACCTAAATTGACACCAAAAGGAGAGGAGCATAGACAAAAAAATCTTGTTTTGGGAGAAGATGAAATAACTTAGGACAAAGCATTTAGATGCATAACAATATTATTACGAAAAGGGGACACGACAAGTCCAACCCACTATAAATTGCTTGCCCTCAAGCAAGTTCAAATTAGGATGTTTCAAAATTTGCAATCCTTCCCATGTGGTATCTTCAATCGAAAGTTCTTTTCATCAAACTAGGTCTTGGTAATTTGTCGGCCTCTCAACCTCCTTTTTCTTACCCATAATCGAGTATGGAACCAAAATTATTTTGCCTTCTTCATCCAATGAAGGCAAATTAGTTGATGGAGTAATGTGTTTCCCAAGTGCCTATTTGAGATAGGACACATGAAAATGTTCTGAATTCCACTCTTGGACAGTTCTAACTCATCCCACTTCACCAATTTTCTTGAATATTTTGTAGTTCTATTGAAATGAGGTTTGAGATTCTTCGCTCCACTTATCTTCATGGATGAGTACCTGTAGGCCTAGAATTACACAAACATCATGTCTCCCACCTTGAATGCCTTCTCTATGCCTTGGTAGTTTGCAAACCTTGTTTATTGGTTTTGTGCTTGTTGGAGGTTATCCTTGATTGATTTGAAAAGGTGTTGGCCTTGCTTGATTAAGTCACTCATGCTTGGATCTCTATTGCTAGCCAAAGCAAGGCCGACAAAACCTTGGGCTTCATACCTATACAAGGCTATGAAGAGAGTCATTTTAATGGACATGTGATAAGTGGTGTTGTAACACTACTCTCCCAAATGTAGCCAATTTGTCCATGCCTTATGTTGACCTACCGCATAATTTCTTAGATAGCCTTCCACCCATTTGTTTACTCTTGGTTTGTTTGGTCATTTGGGGGTGATAGCTATTATTGGGCATGAGTTCTATCCCTATGAATCTAAAGAGTTATTGCCAAAACACATTCAAGAACCAACTATTGCAGTCACTCACGATGTTTTTGGGTAGTCCATGAAGCCTAAACACCTCTTTGAAGAATAGTTCAATCACTTGTTGGGCTTTGAACTTTGAAGAGATGGCGAAGAAGCGTGCATATTTTGTGAGTCGATCTACTACCACATATATGCAATCCCTACCTTGAATTTTGGGAAGTTCTATGAGAAAATTCATGGAGATACTCTCCTATTTCTACTCAAGAATCAACAAAGGTTGTATAACTCTTGCTAGGAATGTTCTCTCTGCTTTATTTTGTTGGCAAACTACACACTCCCTTACATGTCTAAGGATGTCACCTTTGAGTCCCTTCCATGTGAATCTCTCCCTGGTTTGCTTATATATTTTGAAATATCCAAGGTGCCTTGCCAAAGGAGTGTCATGGACAACCCTTAGAATCATACCTTTCATTTTTGTTTTGGCCACCAAGTAAATCCTATTCTTATAAAGGATAAGTTTGTGGGTCACAATGAATTTATCATCCAACAAATTTTCTAAAATATTAGTGGCTAACTCATCCTTGGCATACTTTGCTATATTTTCAGCTTTCTAATCAATTGAGATGTATGACATCAAGCAAAATGTTGGCTTCTTATATAGAGCATCAGGAACAACATTTTTCTTCCCTTTAACAAAATTGATGTCAAAATCAAATGCTTGAGCTTACTCACCCATTTTCATTGATGCTCATTCAAGTCCTAACTAAGAAAGTACTTAAGGCTATAATGATCAGTTTTGACCTCAAATCGGTTGCTAACCAAGTATTGCCAAAACTTGGTGCATGCACAATGGATAGCATCTCTCGATCATAGATAGAGAAATTTCTTTCTTCCTCATTGAGTTTGTTTCTCTCGAAAGCAATGGGATGGTTGTTTTGTATGAGCATAGCTCCTATTGCCTCTCCAAATGTGTCACACTCTAAGACAAAAGGAAGGGAAAAATCAAGGATAGCTAGCACCGGGCATGAGCTCATCTCCTCTTTCATCTTTTCAAAATATTGTTGCACTTGCTTATTCTACATGAAACTTCCTTTTATTGTTAGATCGGTCAAGGGAGCATCTAGTTGGCAAAATCCCTTAACAGGCCTTTGATAGTAGTTGCAAAGGCTGAGGGATCCTCATAGTTGCGATAGGTTTTTTGGTGAGGCCAATCTGTAATGGATTTGATCTTTTCCATATCTACTTGTACTCCCTTCATGTTGATGATGTGAATAAATATAAAACTTTTTTCATGGAAAATTCACACTAACTCTTTTGCAAAAAGAGTTTGTGCCATCAAAATTCCTAAACACCTCATCAAACACCTTGATGTCATCAAAGAGTTTTCTATACGTGAGGATGTCATCAAAGAAAACAAAAACAAATTCCCTCAAATACTTATTAAATACTTGGTTCATGTGTGACTAGAAGGTTGTAGGGGTGCTTGTCAATCCAAACAACATTACTAGGAATTCATAGTGCTTGCAGTGGCATTGGAAAGCCATCTTGTGGATGTCTTCCTCTTAGATTTTGATTTGATGATAGCCTTGTTTGAGGTCTACCTTTGAGAAATAGACTACCCCATGGAGTTATTCTATCAGCTCTCCTAGGAATTGGGTATCGATTTTTGATCGTTTTCTTGTTTAGAACCATGTAGTTGATGCACATTTTTATTGTGCTTTTTTTGTTTTTAACCAGGTCTATAGAGGAGGCAAAAGGGCACAATTGTTTTCTCAATCTCTTATGTTTTCTAGGGTGGTAATGATAGGTTTCACGACCTCCTCCAATTCAATGATATGTTTGAAACCTCTCTCAGGGGGTTGCCCATGAGGAATATCACTAAAAAATTGCTATGTTTACTTAAGATATGTTGCACCTCCATGAGGTATGCCTTCTTGCTTTCTAGTCAGTTGATTGCTAGTATCAAGCACCACATTGCCTAGTCTACTTTTCCATGGCTGAAAACTCTCTTTCTTTTGGTAAACACAATTTTTGGCATTCCTTTTGCAATCCCCTGAAGTGTCACTTCCTTTCCTTTCGATTGGAACTTCAATTCGATGTTTTGGAAGTTTTGAGTAATTTACCCCAATGAGTACAACTATTAAACACCCAGAACCATGTCGGTATCTCCTATACTAACCACATGAAAAACATCTTTTTGGTTGTACTCTCTTCGGGTAAGGATTAGTTGAGGGACCTGTTGTGACCTTTTCACACATCACCCCATCCAAGATGGGGACCCCCCTAATTTTTTGCTCCATTCTAGTCTTTTGGCTTTGGTTTTCTCTGTCTCTGATCTTTTGTCCTTCCGGGGATGTCCCGTCTTTTGACCTAGGTTGAAATGATTACCAAGTCAACGAAATTAGGGTTTCTATCCTTCAGGCTTGTTCAAGGTCAAAATTGAGTTATCGAGGTAAAATCTAAGTACAACAGTGCAGTCAGAGGGCTCGAGGCCAGATCCCACCGAAATCTTACTGAAATCTGACAACTTACTATTTTTAGTAAGTACCTAGTTCAAAGTCTTCCCCTTAGGATTTCAGGATTCTAACTGCTTCAGCACATTCAGGCAACTTCAGAGTGCCTACACGTGAAATTTGAATGGATTCAGGCAACTGGCTATTTTTAGCAGTTCAGCCTCCGGAGGCTATTTTCAGGGTTTAAACGTATGATTCTCCAATACATGACTGGAGAATAGATCTGGGTTTTTCAAGACCTTCGCAATGATATAACATGCAAATCGAGATGGTGACTTCCAACGGTCCAGCCTTCCAAGGCTATTTTTAGGGCTTGCATGCAGAGATTTTCAGTGCATGTCCGGATATTCCATATGGGTTTTGCGAGAGCTTCGCAGTGGTATGACATGCAAACGGAATGAGTCAGTTTTAAGGAACTTACTATTTTTAGCTAGTGCCAGCACGTTGACCAGTTTTCTGGGTTTTTCTGGGTTTTTTGAGATCCTGCGGGCACGGTGACATGCAAACTCATCCGATGTCAGAGGGACCACTTTCCAGACACTTACTATAAATAGCAGCTTCAGCCCAACGGGTACCCAACACTTCAACCCAGAAAGCAGAGTGACAAATAGCAGAATCAAGACAATCGGGAGCAGTCCAGAGCGCATGCAAGTCAGATTAGGGTTTCCCCTACTATGTCTAAAAATAGATGGAACAAAATACAGAGATGCCAAAACGAAGCACGCCACCGGGACCAACATCTTTCAGGCTGCCTACTGGCAAAATTTGAGCACGATCTGAGTACTTACTATTTTTAGTAAGGCATCTCATGGCTAAAATAGCAGGTACTGTGCCAGAGACAAGTGTGAACAGGTTACTCACAACATCAAGGACAACTAGAGCAAATTCCGAAGCAAATAGAGATACAAAGTTGATCAATTTTAGGGTTTTGGCTAAAAATAGCATGCACTGTGCCAAAAAAGATATGAACGAGGAAGCAAAGTCAAGTGGAGGCACAATCACGCTAGCTCCAACTCAGAACAGGGTGAAATGCAGGAAAACCCTAATTCCTCCGAGTTTGCTAAAAATAGAAAGCCAAGGAGTGGCTAGGGCATTGAAAACTTATAAGTGATGACTGGCGTGAGGATATATCAAATACGCCTGAGGTATGGAGAAAATTTGCCAAGTGTGGAATTTCCTTCACACACCCTAAAATGCGCCCTCATAAGAGATAGGACATGGCGGAATTCATTAAGGCATGGAAAGTCCTTGAGAACCCCTCAAATACGCCCAAAGATGGAAGCAACATAGGCTAAATGCGTCGAGGGGAGGTGAATGGTCACTGGATGAAGGCGCTTTCCTTCACATAGTTGAAATGCGCTTGGAAATGGAAGGCCACCATGTGAAATGCGCTCAAGGAAGGTGAAAGGTCATGAGGGGCGTGGAAAATTCCTCCTACCCAAGGCAAATGCGCCCACAAGTTGCTCTTGCCCATAGCAAATGCGCCCAAGGTGGCAAGGTAGAAGGTAAAAGTTGAAAGGTAAAAGAAAAAGCGCCAAGGTGAAGAAAGTTTCCCTCTTAACACATGAAGTGTGCTTGGAAATGGAAGCCCACCATGCAATATGCGCCCAAGGAAGGTGAAGGGTCACCATGGGCGTGGGAATTTCCTCCTCACACCCTTATTTGCGCCCAAGGTTGGAAGTTGCCTAGGTGATATGCGCCCAAGAGTGGAAATGTCATGTGTGAAATGCGCCCAAGGTGGCAAGGTAAAAGGAAAAGCGTTGAAGAGCATGGTAAATGCGCTCAAAGGGTTGAGTAAATTCCCTCATACATGGTGAAATGCGCTCCAAGTTTCCCCCATGACATGCTATATGCGCCAAGGGTAAAGGCGAGGCAAAGGAGGACATGATTTTAAAAGAGGAAAATTGCTAAGTGTGATGAAGAAAGTCTAGGCGTGGAATTGCCCAAGGGATAAAATGGAAGCTCACATGTTCAAATGCGCCCTTCAAGGGTAAGGTGATAAAATTTAAATTTAAATAATTCCCTAAGGCATTTTCTAAGGAGAAAATGAAAAATACGCCTACAGGTGATGCTAAATTTTCTAGAGAGAGAATTTTTCATAGGGAAAACTCTTCAAGAAGAAATCAAGAAAATTTGTCGAGGCCAAGAAGCTGGAGATTGCAGATGTGGAAGACGTCCGGAGTGAAGAGAAATAAACCTTAGCCATTTTATTATTTTTAAATAATAAAAATTAAAAGTACCCCTTCGTCCGGATACACATGAAAATGATGGATTCTGGAAAGAATTTTCTTCTGGGTATTGAACGTTTGCAATCCACAGATGATTCAAACTTGCTCTGCACCTCACTCATATCATTTTGACAGGAAATTTTGCCTGATGCCTATTTTGATAAATTTCCGAAGGTAAGTTCAAGAATTTCTCTAAGGCAAATAGGGGAAATGTGACTTCACAAAGTGTTTTCGCTGGAAGATTGAATTGAATGATTTCGCCAAGGCAACGATGAGATTAAATGACTTAGCCAAATGAACTCGAAATTGCCCAACAGAGTGAGTGATTTAATATTTTAAAAGATCAATTATGATCAGGTAGGCCTGTGCAGAAATGATGAAATTCATACTTCTAGAAGTTTGAGATTCCGATGCTCCGGATGACAAGTGTTGCGACTGAAAAGAGAGGGAACGTGGAATTCAAAAATGTGCTAAGTATAGCCTCTGCTGGATTTCGACCTGGCTATAAGTTTCTAAGTCCTTTTCATTCTTCTCACAAGTTGTTGGATGCAAGATATCTTTTAAGGCTGAAAAGTGCGAGTTTGCAGAGATAGGAAATTCTCAAGTTGCTGAGAAATTTGAATTTGTAAGGAAGTTTGAGTGGCCGAGAGGTACGAGTGTGCAAGAGATTGAACTTTGCTAAGGCGTGGCTTTGCAAAGTTTGAAATTTGAAGCTGCTGAAGTGCAAACTCCCAAGCCCTAGTTGCAAGTTGCTGAAGAAATCCGAATTTGAGTGAGGGTGGAGATTTGCTGAGAGGTACGAGTTTACAAAAGGGAAACTTCTAATTTGCTGAGAAGTACGACTTGTAGGGAAAATTTGAAGTTGCTGAATGTGAAGTATGAATTCAAGAGAAGAAAGTAAGTTGCTGAAAATACAATTTTTTTAGAAGAAAGTGCGAACTTAAAAGAAGAAGTTTCAAATCTGCTGAAGACGAGTTGCTGCAAGAAGACATTTCCAAGCATTTGACATTGTAGAGAAGCTTCTAAAAATGTTGAAGTAAACAAGACAGTTGAGGTTTGCAACTGAAAGTGCAAATCGTTGCGGCCCTTTTTTCCCATTCAAAAATCTGCTGACACCCTCAACAAAGATTATTTTATTATCTTAAAATCTTGTTTTCTAACTCTCTTGCTTTTTGCAGAATGACTGAATCAAACAGAAGAGCTGTAGGCAGAAACAACCACATCGAATCCAGACAAGCGGTGATCAAGAAATTAAGCAAGTCCTTCCTGCCAGAATCAAAGTTTACATCAAAGCTGGGCAAGCTAGCTGACACAAATTTAGGCTCGTTCAACTTGGAGGCATTCAGAAGAAGGATGATGGGGACTGGAGGCCATCACCCATCGGTGACTTCACACAGTATTGTCTGGAGTGGATTGTATGCCGTTGCCAGTTTTCCGCCAGCTATCTGATGTCCAAAACTCATCATGGAATGCACCCACCACTACAAACACAGAGCAGAGAACGATCACCTCGCCAGATGGCTAGATATTGGCCAACCTGACACCTGAAGCAATCGGGGAGGCGTTTGGGATTCCAGTTCATGAGAAGATGATCTATAAAACGAAAGAGAGGGCTGAAATAATGTATTCATTCACAATGGACTGATGTGCTGATTTGATAAACACCAGATGGATGATCAAGCCCAAACCAACTTGTACAAAACTACCCAAACAGATAATCTCGGAGGACTTGAGATAGGAGTTTGGTGATCTAATTATGATGCTGAGCAGAGTTGGAGGGTGCCCCCAAGCGTTCATCTTCGAACCTTGGATGTTCTACTATGTCAACTTGGTACTAGAGGGCAAAGATCACATGGATTGGGCACTGTCGATTAGTGACTGCATTCATGAGCAGCTCCGTGGTGTGAGGAGAACGCAAATGTTTTATATGAGCTCTTACCTTGTCTATATGCTGGCTCACATGACAAAGTATAGGGGGATCTCCCACAAGGAACCAATTGGGTGTGGTTCCCATCAATTTAAAATACATGAGGCCTGTCCACAATTGCATTTGATAAGCACAACTAACTACAAAAGGGTCAATGACGCCTTCACAATGCATATTACGAGGACCTTGCAGCAAAGAACCCATCATGTAATATCCAGGGAAGCACAAGAGATGATCGAAAAATTCAGATGTTGGTTTATCCAATTTCCAAAGTTCACCTACATAAGGCTGCAAGGATTCTCTTCTTATCCTTATAGATTGCCTCGGTATCCCACCAACAGAATAGTGATGCTGGAGGTATCTAGGCAACTCATTGCCTATGATAAAATTCAAAAGAAGAAAAAGAAAGGTGGACTTGGATTCCCAATTATCATGGGGAATTCAGATGAGATCTGCCCATCGCTGCAAGCAGCAAGGGAGGCAGAAACTGAGCTCCAATTCTTCCACCTTTCCTACCACACCAACAGGCATCACTACGATCCCCACAGGAATATCAGATGGATATTGTCAGAGGAGTTCAGGCACAAGGCACAAATCGAAGACTTTTGGGCCAGTGCAGTGGATGAGATCGAGATCAGGAAGAGAATGTTCTCTCGGATACCGTTGGTAATGATCAGAGAGTGCGAGATTGTCCCAGCGCCATATCAGATTGAGGAAGACATAAACGTAGTACAGGCTGACTACGAGACAGTGAGAGATACGCCTCTACCACTCCCAGATTGGTCGGAGCCAAAGATCACCGACTTGGATACACTCTGTATCCCGGTCTTAACATTTACACGGAGTTGGGTACAGAGGCATGTTAGCCGACTTAAGGGACGATCAATTCCTCTTACCTATAATTTGATGGGAGATCACATATCACCAGTAGTTAGGCAGAGAAGGTAGGTGGATCATACTCCAGAGCCAAGAGGGAAGGAGCCAGTTCAGCCTGAGCCTTTGAGAGTTGAGGAGTCCTTGCATACGCCATCTCGAGCAAACTCTCCAAGTTTACAGGAAGTATCATTGTTTGCTGATTAGAGGGAGAGATTACAGGTAGAACATGCAGTGCAAGTGGCAAGTAAGCCACCCCATAGAGAATCAGTGGGCCAGAGTATCAACATGCCCTGAGAAGAAAATCAGCAGGAGACTGATGAAGGGACTGCCACAGATACTCAGTTTCAACAGGAGATTGAGGCAGCTCTCGAAGATGATGCCATTTCAGATCAGGATGCCTAGAGCTCAGGAGACACTGAGCCTATTGATAATGGTAAGCCTTGTCGAAATGATGGCAGAGATGAAGTTCACGAGGTAGAGGCCGAGGTTGAGTAGCCTTTTGTTATATCGAACATGCGGCAGGAGGTGCCAGAATGGCTAAGGGATAGGATGAGGTGCGATCCTATAGATGAGACTGATCCTACAGCCGAGATGGAGGAGTTGTTACAGAGGATCAGTGCACCTCCAACGAAGAAGAAGGCTAGGAAGTTCTCCAAGATATCTACAGACGAGGATGGATCCTGAACTTTGCATGTGGCAGTGCCTCGAGTAGATTGTGATCGGGATGAGGCTGTTCCCGAAAATTATGTTGTTACAACTATGGAACTTGGCCACCCTACTGGAGCACAAATAGTAGAGGAGTGCGATAATTCCTATCGAGCACTCAAGGATAGACTGTCCTATGTTGAGGGCAAATACAAGAAGTTGAAGGTAGAGCACAAGACACTGATTGGCTATGTGCAGCACTTGTCCCATCCTTGTGGGCAAGAGAATCCAGTAATCGAGCTTCCAGCTGAATTTTCCAGGGAATCAATCAGTGGATTAGAGGATTTGAAGAGAATGGCACAACAGGCTGACAAATGGGTTGCCAGCGTCCGTGTCAAAACAGGAAAGTTTATGGAGGACCTTGCACATGCCTATCGGCAAGCCTCCGACATTATGGCAAGGATGGATGCAGTTAACCATGCTTGGGGTGAGGCGCGTATCTATCAGACTAGAGTTGTTCTCCGTTTAGGGGCTTTGATGAGCATACCTCAATAGACTTTGGTTGAGGGAGGCGTAATTCAGCAGGGGGATAGATACGACTTCGCCGGATGGTACTCTTCAGTAGTCACAGGCCGAGGGTTCTACGATGCTTCATAGACAGATTCTGTCAGGGTCAGAAAGGCCATGATGAACATCTTAGATGGAATTCTCAACACATTGGAGGCGATCTTTGCCAGGAGGTTGACTTCTGAAGAGGTAACTGCAGATGGATTGAAGAACATATTGATACCATTCTTTTCTGAGGTGAAGACCTTCACACAGGATGATTTCGAGAACACTTCTATGTTCTTCAGTATAATACGGAACACCCAGGACGCCCTTGTTGCCTTTGTGCCTGACATGGGGCAAACGGTTACAGTTCTCGAATTTCAGTTGGATCACATTCCTCCCATTTCCGATCAGGAAGTTGAGGTTGTCTTGGCCAGGTTCATCAGATTTGCAGCTAGCAAGAAGGAAAAAGGAAACGCCCTTCTGGACGATGACCTTCTGGAGGGAGATGACGTGCATTGATGGCGGATAGTGGTTCATTGATGAGGAGTGGAGGGCGCATTCATTGCCCCACTCCTCTCAGTGGCGGTTTTTAGGGCTGAAACCCTAATCAGGGCTTAGGTGGCTTGATCTGAGCCTTCCATTGTATTTCAATCTAAGCCGTCCACTGGACTGGGCTAGATATAAAAGGGGTATCCCCCCTCATTTGTAATGAGTTAGAAATAGATCAGAGCTAGACAGAAATCAGAGATAGAGTTGAGTTAGATAGAAGTTAAAGTAGAGCTAGGAGTTAGCTTAGTCTGGAAAGGAAAGAAAGACTTTCCCTTTGAAAGTTTTTGCAAAAGATTGTTGTGTAAGACTCTCATAATATAAGGATTTCATTGATTGGTGACATCATTTTGCATTGTGGGCAGTTGACGAGATCTTTTCGTCTTTCCAATCCGAATAGAGTAGAGTAGAGTAGATTTCGTTTTCATGCAAGTAGTGTTAATTGTGGAATGTGACGTTGGTGTGAGCATATCTTCCTGTATCGAAACCACTGGCGGGCTTGCTGACGATAAGTCTGCCCCTGTGTGGTCAACTGGAATCTCAGTGCCTAACCTCGGTTGTGATTTGTGTGTCCACTTGCTTCGTCGTAAAGGGGTATGCATACCGAATCTCAATTTGAACATCCTATCCATCCTTTGAAGATTGCACCAGTTTTGTCGGAGTTGTTCGTAGGGGAGACGAAACAAAGTTTGGTTTGGAGATTGTTAAAGATAGTCCTTACATTCCACCTTTAGAGATAGATTATAGAGTTCCTATCCCTTTTTCCCTTTAAGTTCAGTATTTCCCGGTCCGTTCAAATACCAGAGCACCATAGCCAAAACCTTTCATTTGCTTGAGTAAAAATCAAACAATTACGTAAGTCTCCTTGAAATAACCAGCATATTCACATCAACCAACTGAGTCTATTCGCACTAAAAGGAACCTTGGAGTTGAATGCATGAACTTTCACACAATCTTAGCATGCGGAATACTTTGATCAAGAGAGAATAGAGTGATCGTTGGACATTTTATTCTGTGCTGGCGTTGTCATAAAACACACATCAACAGGACCTTCTACATGCATTGGATAGAGAAATTGTTTGTGACCATCACATGAAGTCTTCAAAATCTTTTGATTTCAATGCTCTCTTTGCTATTAGACCTTCATCTATGAAGTTGAGAGTGCACTTGTATCAATGAGTATGGTAATTCATCATCCGTTTGAAACCCCATGAATCCAGAAAGGATTATACCTAGGAGGATCGAAAAGCTTAGCAAAGGCACCTCCAGAGATTTCTCCTCCCTCCTTTGGATTGTATTCTCTATCCTCAATTCTGAGTTAGGCTTCTTTCTTTGCTTCACTTGGCAACTTAGGTTCCTTAGCTCTCGACTCATCTTCAGAGACTTCTTCAATATAGTGCAGTTGACCCTTTCTAAGAAATTAGTGTCTAGGTGACCAAGGCTCCTTCTCAACTTGTTCTTTGCTTCAAGACCTTGCCTTGGTGGGTAAATCTTAGCTTATTGTATCTTTTTATGGACTAAGTTGCTGGTTCGGCTTCGGTTTCGGGGGTTCTGTTCGCCGATTCGTCTAAATTTTTTGGGGGGTGGGTTCAGTTCGTTTTGGGTTCGTTAGTACAAAAAACATGTATATATATGTGTGTGTGTGTGTGTGCAGCCTAGAAGCATGAATTAGGATTAGAACATCACATAACATCATATAAACAACAAAACCACCATAAACTTGAATATCATTTAAAACATGCATGATAAATATTCATAGTTCAAACTTCAAGTTCAATATTACAACACTTTTAAAGTTTTAATCATCAAATGGATTATCTAAATCATCCATTTAATGTCAACATTGACATTAGATGAAGTAGGAAGACTAGATGAATCACAAATAGTGCCAATGGCACTGTCACTAGCACTAGTATTGTGCCCATGCTCCTGTTGGATATCGGTCTTCTCATATGCAATATGGTGGGAAGTGGAAGCATCCAAGTCAATATCCTCTGGCTCTATATCCCACAACTTCGTCTCCCCTTCCTTGTAGTCACAATGTTTGTGTGAAAGGAGACGCAATTTGGAATGCACATATATACTAAGTCCTCCGCTCTTTTTGAGAGCAATTTATTGCGCTTTACTGAGTGGATGAAAGAATATGTGCTTCAATTCCTCTTAGATGTAGATGAACTAGCAACCTATGAAGACAAAGTAAACAATTAAAAAATTATAAATTATAAATGAAATTATGAAATTTTTAAAACTAAAATATGAAAATTTATTAAACTTACTTGTGATAAAACTTTGATTGCAAGGGGCTGCAAATGTTGGAAGTATTGTCCATGGAAGTACCACCAACTACGAGCATCCTTTAAGAACCTATCACGAAGAGCATCAACATCTAGACCATTTGAGTGCACAAAATCAGTGAACTCATTTGTGACTACACTTTGCAAATCTTGATCAGGGAAGAGTCTCACAAATGCTGCCTTGTACCCTTCAGCCACTTCTAAATCTCTATATGGAGGAAGCCATCCTGGCAGTGAAAGAAGCTGACTGCTGTAATCTTTTGGAGTCAATGCAAAGGCAAGAAGGTGTAATGGAGTTGTCATTTTGTTCCATCTTTCTTCAACAATTGTTTGCACTTGTTTGAAGAAAGTCTCTTCAAGGTCTTGCTCTCTCGCATTTATGGTGTGCTTGATCTTCTCAAGCATTGAGTCTATACCATCATATATCTCTCCAATGCATGGCTTGTCCATGTTAGTATAGTGAATCATACTCAAAATGGGCTTAGTGAAGCTAAGGAGATACTCCACACGATCCCACCATGAGTCATGTAATATCATGCTCTTAATTTTTGTTGCTTTTTCAGTGCTGCTTTGCCTCCATATAGACCAATTGTTGCTAATCACCACGCTATAAAGTGCCTCTCTAACTTTCACAAGCCGTCTCAAGACGATTGTGTTAGAGGGAAAGCAAGTCTCTGCAACCTATTGCAAATTAAAAAAAATAATTAAAATTTAAAAATAAACTTTAAAGAAGGATTTAAATTAGAATGCTCAATCAAATTATGAAAATCAGAAAATGTAAATATTACTTCACTTACCTTCGATAGCTCCAATTTTGAAAATGATCTAAAGATCCCTTGAGACAAGTGGTGGTTGCTGACGAACATCTGAATGTCCTCAGCCTCAACATACAATTCTTTGATCCATGCAATTTTATTCCCAATCTTTTGCAGCATAAGATTGAGTGAATGGACCCCACAAAGTGTCCAAAAGATATGTGAATATCTTTCCTCAACCAACAACCCTGCAACTCTACAATTCTTGGTGTTGTCCGTTACAACTTGAACAACGTTGCGGGGTCCCACTTGCTCAATGGTTGCAATGAGAATATTAGCAATAAATTGTCCATCTTTTATTTGCCCCTCACAAGCCACTGCTTTCAAAAACATTGCCCCTTTATGGGACACCGCTATGACATTGATCAAAGGCCGATTTCTTGAGTCCTTCCAACCATCGAAACAATGGACACACCTGTCGCAACCCATGAATCTCTTCTAGGCTTCAATGAATCTTCAACCAACGAAACCTCCTTTTCCAATAAAGTGCCACACACCTTCTCATAACCCGGGCCCTTGTACCCTTTTGGAGCTTCATTAACTGTTCTCAACATCTCTTTCCAATATGGAGAACGAAAAACATTAAAAGCTAATCCATTGGCATATATGCATCTTGCTACACATTGGTCGGCAAGGGCTCTACTCTCATTTTGAAATGCAAGTTCCAAAGGCCCCTTTGTTCTCTTGTTTGCAATAGGTTGTGCACTTTGAGCTTGAGGATCCGGAGTGGCCATAAATGGGTGGTCTTCTACCACAATATTGGGATTAGATGGGGGCTGCATTCCCTTTGATTTTTTTTTAATAAAGGGTGATTTCCTTTTTGGGCTTCCCGTTGATCTGCTGCGTCTTGCTCCATAATGTATTTTGCAACTATCTCAGGTGGAATAGGTGTATTGTCTTTTCTAGGGCAAGGCATGATGCCTTTTCCACTTTTGCCACACAAATGTGCTTTCACCCTATGGTATGAACTAGAATATTGAATTTCACACCCATTGCATTTCCAAATATAACCGCCATCACTTGGAATCGGTCTTATCATTTCAACATACTTCCATAGAGGAGAATTTGGATTTGTTTTGAACTTTAGTTTAGCTACAAAGCCGGAGGTAGAACCCATTGACATTGTGATTCCTATGGTAATTTGTTTTGCAAACAACACATTCAAAATTTGAATGAAAACAAATATTGATTTATAAAACCTAGCTCTTTTGAATCTTGGATACATTCATAGAAAAATGGAAAGGAAAAACATAGACAAATCATAAAATCAAACAAAACAAAGTTTCAGGTTTGTAAAACAAAAAAATGGATGAAAAAACTCAAAAAAAATGAGAAAAACTTACCTCTTTGCAAAAATATCCTTCTACAATCTTTGTGGCAGCCAATGAACACTTGCAAATTTGTAGGAATGGCAATACAATCGTTTGTAGAAGCTTCAATGATCAATCTTCAGTTCCTTTTGTCAATCCAACAAGCAAAAATGAAAACTTAGCCTCTTGGAATGAAAATGCTTGTTTGCAAAACAAACGAATAAAAATGAGGTAGTTTAGGTGTTTAAAGTGTTTTAGAGGTCACTTTTAGGGGTTTCCTTGGGCGTGGGTCAAAGTCAAACAGCATAAAATACTAAAAAATGCAAAAAAGCCACTTTTTGGGCGCTTAAACATGTCGGTTCGCCCAGGTTCTGCATGGGTGAACCGGACCCTGAAATTACGAACTCTGGTCGGACCCATAGAGGGACCGAACCAGGATCCAAACCCGACAAGAACCCGAATCGGAACTTAGCTTCCCAGGGGTGAACTCGGTAACATAGCTTATGGAAAGGCATCTTGGGAAGAAGTGTCTTTTCGTGAAGCTTATTTCTTGGCATAGATGTTTGTTGTTCTCAATCAAAATTTTTGCTTCATTAAGGCATTTTGTAAAGAGTAGTCAAAATCTTGTAAATTTTTTTTCGTCAAAAGTCGAAGTTTCTAAAAATAGAATCTTTGTTTGGAGGGCTCTAATTGATTGTGATTGGTCGAAAATACTTCCCAATCAAGCTAGTCTGGCCAGAATTGTCAAAAGGTCAGGATTTCTCTAGTGGGTTAATTTTGCTTTTTTAGAAGGTGAAGCACGAGCTCCAAGGTCATTAATGGAGGATTATTTGCTACCAGGTATCAGATTCAAAGTTTCAAATGCTATGTAGACAACATCAAATTGTCAATGATTGAGAAAAGATGGAGTTCACGTGAAATGGAGGCGAATCTGAAAATGGTGAAATTTATAAAAAAATTCTAACTCTAGGATGTCTAGGCACCCCTGTCTAGTCAAGGCGCCTAGCATTTGGTGCCTTAGTCATTTTTTGGCTTCCGTCGTTCATTGTTCGAAAACAGTGAATCTTGCCCATTAGTAACCTTCAGTTGCCCGAAAAACAAGATTAAAGCAACATTAGAGGCTGAGAAAAGATGGCAAACATATCTCTGAGGTTTAGATAGGTTAGTATGCTTAGCATTCGGATGCAGGTGTCCGTTGTCTCACGGAAATCAGTGATCAAAAGACGTAGTTGGTAAAGGCGGAGATCATGGATGAAAGAAAGATGAAAATCATTGAAATTTGGCTAAGGCCTGGGATGCTAGGCACCCCTGTTAGCTAGGGGCACTTGGGTTTTCAACACTTAGAATATTTTTGACCTTAACATGCCTTCTTTCCAGTTTAGCCTCTGTTGGTCACTTTTGGGGTCTACAATTATGATCAGACGATGTTGAACACCGATATGAAGTTGGGGATCACTTCAATAGTGGTCAAACACGAGATTGCCATAATCAAATAGATTTTATCAATTGGCAATACCAGATTGTTGGATCGTTGAAGTCAGAGGCAGGCCTTGTCAGAACCAGAAGCAAGCAAAAGTTGAAAGACGAAGAAAAATGGCTAACTTGGAGAGGTTTTTCATGTTTGATGATGTCATCAGATGTGTATGTTTTTGCCAAAAACGTGTCTTCACGAGTGTGCTTTTTGCAGCTACAAAGAAGGAATTCACCATTACATGTACAAACAGAGTCAAATTTTTGCATACGAAGTTTCTATCTTCATGGATAGACTTCAAAATTTTAGGGCTTTTGTGAAGAAAGTGCTTTTTCGTCTTCAAATTCTATTTAAGAAGGATTTTGGCTTTCATTCTTCATATTTTGCAGGTTGGCATCCATAGGAAGAAAAATATCATTTTATTTTTATCAAAATTTGGAAGCTCAAATAGAGTGCTTTTTCAGTGTTCTTCGTGGATTCGGGATTGGGAAGCACAAAGGCATGCTTTTTCATGGTCCAATCTTCAAGGGCATCGCATTTAAGAAACAGGTGGTTAGCTTTTTCAGTTTTCATTGATCTACTTTTTGCTCCTCTTAGAGATTGGGAAATTTTACACTCCCAAAAATCCGCTTTTTTGGCGCTTTCTCGGGAAGCCCTCAGCTTTTTCAAAATTTGATGAACTGGGTCTCTTTACAACGTGATTGTCTAGAAAACTCAGACCTCAACTTTTTTTTCGGGAATCTGCTTTTTGGAGAGAAATGAGTCACCTTTTTGGGGCAGCGAAGATTTCCAAGAATAGAACTAAAAGCAACAGTTAACTCGATGCCTTTTCCGAGTTTAACTTGATATTCTTGTTTCATGCTTATCTATTCTTTTTAAACTAGAAAAATCAAATGTATAGTTGGAACTTTCCCTGCTTTTAAATCAGTTAAGTGATTTTAGTAAGTGGTTAGTTAGTTGTCTTGTGTTAATTTTAGAAATAAATCTTGCGAGTTGGCAAGTCTAGTCAGCTTAAAGTAAGGAGATTTTAGGGTTACCTACTTGTTTGTGTATAAATAAGGGCAGCCTTGCCCATTGTTTTCTAATTGTTATTGTAAGAGCTAATTTGTAAGCCTGTATTGCTGCAAATTGTTGTTCTGTTACCGTTCAACTTGTGCCAAGTGTAATCTAGTTTTTGATTGCACATTGTAAGCTTGTCTTTGCTACAATCTGCTGTCCCAAAAGTGTTATTGCTGTTAGAAATTGAGAAAAGTGAAAACTTATGCCTTCTTTGCTCTGATTTACTTGCTCATCTTGTATAATCTTTATTTCAGCTTACATCTTATAAGTACAATGAGTCTTAAGGTGTGATCTGGAAGTAAGTTTATTTAAGATTTTGTGTTAATCAAATTATTCCTCGTTTACTTCTGACTCTCAAGCTCTGAGTTTAGTTGAGTTGTCAAAAGCGTAAGTTTTGGAAAAGAGAAAACCTTACCTATGACGTAAAGAGTTTTATAACCTTATGCTCTTAGGTGAGAATAAAAAGATTGCCAGTAGTTTAGCATTCTTTTTAAGCATCATTAGCGAAGAGGGAGCTTCCCCTCTTAATTTGAAGAACAATTTAACTGTGCATAGCTGTCCGTTTCTAATCCGCATTCCAGAGGTGCGAATTGAAACGCCAACAATGTCTTGAGTGCTAGGGCTCTCTTAATTTCCTCTTGCAGGGAAGGTGGTTCAAAGGCTATGACCAAACCTTTGAGAGACTCTTTTAGTCCCTCTACAAAATGCATGGAAAACTTTTGAAATTCTATCACATAGTTCTCTGCTGACCCATATTGTTCGAGTTGTGCTAGTTCCAAGAAGTGTAGCATTGGATCCGTCAGGTCAAAATTCTCAATCAATAGCCTACAAAGTTGTATGAGTTGACGGAGCTATGGCCTTTAGTAATCAATCCATGGCACCATCATTAGTGTGTAGTACCCTCCAAATGCAAGGTTGCAAACTTAATAGCCTCGTCCTTAGTCATAAGGTTGAGAGTTAGGTATGTATCTACTTTTTGCACCCATGCACGAGTAGTGCATTTGTTGGACCCATTGTAGGTGGATAATGTCAGCTTTCCTAAGGCATGCTAGGTGGCACTATGTGGAGTTTTCTATCTTAGTTCTGTTTTAGGACTGTTCTTGCCATACTTTTTCATATTTATAAAATTTGTATTGGCTTGAATTTCCTTTGCCAGTGTTTGGTATTTATTCTAGCAAGTTGTGATATCATCAATGATTGAATTTTGGGCTACGACTTCGGAGGTCTCTTCCTCCCTACGAATGAAGGTAGGCTAGAAAGGTCTTGTAGATGAGAGAAGGACAGTCCTCTGTGTATTGGTGGGATAAACATTATGGTTGTTGACTTCAAAAGAGCTACCTTCTCCGTTCTGTGGTCTAGGTACATTCATATTATTATCCATTTTGTGCAACATTTTCTCTAACATATCTAACATCATATCAAACTTTCTCTTCACTCGAGTTTCAGGGTTCTTGCTGCCATTAGAGGTCTTTTCCTTGTCTGCCGTATTATTTTATCTTGACCCTTTTGTGGAGTTGTTCTATCTTCTACTCTCCCTTTGGTAGTATCGAGAGGCTCTATCATTGAGATGCATAAATGTTTTGCATTGTAATGATCAGCTATAGACAAAATAGGCTAGTAGGGTAACCAACTTTGATACCATTGTAATGCCCCTATTGTTATATTGATGAAACTACTTTAAAAAATCACCTGCAAAAAAAAATTTAATCGGCTGCTCCAAGACTCGAGCAATATCCACAATTGTTATTAATATGTAACTAAACTAGGGTTCCCTCTTTAAACCAAAATAATCATGTGTAATGAGCTATGTTAAATATATTGCAGCTGCTATTAAATAAAGACCATTTTTGTAGACTTATATATTAAGGCAAATAAATTAGGGTTCAAATATATTATGAGCCTTTAAACCCATATTTCTTATTTCCCTTCATACAATAACCTTAACCCTAAATGAAACAAATGGAAAATCCCAAGGAATAACTCATTCAATGACTAGTCTGGAGAACCGAGGTCAAAAGCATAAATTTGCTTTCTTTGATGCCTATTTAAACTTGATTTGCAAACACACGGTCATTATAGGGCCATTCGTACATTTACAAAAAGCATGAAATACATTACAAACTTTTATGTAGTAGCTTTTATGGACAAGGGAGGCTATGGTCGACGTTCACAACCTTTTGTAGTTCAGTCTAGCTCAACCTCGTGGTTAGCCACCACCAAGGATGCCTTTGGAATAACCACTTTGATCGTGACTATAAATGTTACACTGCATTAATTTTGCCAATGCCAACCATTTAAAGCTCAAATGTGATTTTTGGATGAGAATTGATTCTTTGGTCAATAGGGCTTTTGTCCTCGATTGCTCTCAAACTAGTACAATTTTCATTCTTTGGTCATTACAGATTTGCAAGGTTTCGTCCTCAATTCTATTCATTTGAACACAAGTGCTTGAGACACTTCTAGTTAAGGTTTGGTGTGTGTTTCAAAATTATTTTCATTCTTAGGCTTCCAACCCAAAATATCATCCATAGAGAGGCCAAAATTGGCATGGCAATCGTTGGGTACTAGAGAAGTACATAGATGGGGGCACCCAAACCTATTGACATCGTTTCTTTGAATCACACCCAAAATCTGTGTTGATGTGTAGAGAAAGGTATTGAGGATGTATGGAGGAAGATACTGGAAACTTGCAACAACCCCTAGGATTAATGGCAAGAAGATCCCTTACCACAAACCCTAACCATTGCACTGATGGCATCTAGGATGGAATACTTAACTCTTGCGGTGAGAAATACATGTGGAGCCACATCCTCTAATTTAATAATGTTGTTGGCGATACACTACCATAGCGGGAGCCACGTGTAGAGAATAATCATTATGACACATTGATGTGTTAGATGGTAGGTGGGGTGATCAGTTTGAAGAGGTGGGAGTTTCAAACTTTGGGGGTCAAGGATGAGAAGGGACTCTTACCTAGAAGGTAGGCAAATGAGGAGAAGTCTGACTCCAACAAGACACTATCGATGGGCATGACAAGAAAAGGGGATTTGAGAATGAGAAACTTTGATACCTCGGCATAAGGGAAAGAGAGGGATGATCGGATGGGAAAGTTTGATAGCATGATAGGGGGAGAGGATAGAGGTAGAGAAAGGAATGTTAAGTATGCTAGGATGTTGAAACTCAACACTTCAACCAACAGACACTTATAATACTTAAATCGCACAATGTATAGAGACTTGGGGAACCTAGGATGAGACCAAATGGAGGATTGGAGTGTAGACACAAAATTCTTGTCTGGGAGAAGATGGACCTTGAGACAAGGCATTTAGATGCATAATAGTATTATTACAAAAAGGGGACATGACAAATTCTATTACAACGGTATTCATTTGGCATTTGCCTTGTTGTAGTCTTGATCATTAGATTTATATCAGATCTTTTATGCTAATTATTACATGTTTTAGAGGTGATATTTAGCAATCATAAACTTATAATTTGTGTGTTGATTCAATACTCAATTGGCATTACTTCATAATATCAATCTATCTGGTTCACCGCTAGATTTAATCTAGAATTTGTATTTCGTTTGGAAGGCTTGCTACCAGAACTAGTACTATAACAACTTTAGCTTTATATTGTGTTGATCCATGTTGTTCACCATCGTATTTAATAGAAAGTTTGTATTATTTTCGGGAAGGCTCATCCCTAGAACTAGTATTGTAGCAGTTTCAGATTTATATCACATGCATTGTAAGTTGTGCAGCTTGCCGGCAAAAAGTATGATAATTTAATATTATTCTAATCCTTTCATTGTGTGCTCTCACCTTGCCCACATCAGGATCTCGGTGATCAAAGGTTTCTAAGGTTTGACGCATTTGATCATTGTGGATTTGTAAAAATAAAAAATATCCACTTTGGGATATTACATCAAATCACCTAAATGTATTTTCTTATGAAAAACCAAACAATATTTTTTATGAGAGCTAGTGATATTTCCTACAAAGTTTCCAAATTTTGGCGTTCTAAAGCTGCTCAATTAGAAAAAAAAAGTTCTAATACTGTTGTAAAGGTTCCCCTCTAATCACCTAAAGCTATTTTCTCAAAAAAAGAAAAAAGTTAAAAAAAGCAAATTTTATGAGAGCAAGTGAGATATTTTGGGAAAGTTCCAAAATTGGTGTTCTAAAGCGCCTGAATTTTTATTTTTTTCTTGTGTCAGCCATTTTCTGTTGTTTAACTTACTGATTTTTTTGGGGTGCATATGGAGTTTTTTCTATTTAACTATTTTTGCTACATTGATTTCAACATTAGTTGTAAAATGTAAACCTAAAGATTGAGAATAATGGAACTGAAGAAGTCTGGATGACTGAAACATTCCTGAATTATCTTATGTAAAAGAGCATTAAATCCTTCCGTGGGAGGAAATTATTAATTTATTACAATCATTTACAACTGTAAGCATGTCTATCGTTCCAAATAGTATTTAACAACCTTCAAACACTGCATACACTTGAGTTGTTACTTTACAAATTGAGATCAATTTATTAGCTGTGTTATTTTTTGCTATCTTACTTTTTGTTGTTACCTAGATTTTATGTTGGAGTGGAAAATATAGAAACTAGCTCAAGTAGAATTTACTTAAATTCATTGCTTTTGCAAGAAGTTCAACAAATGTTTTAAGAATCTCTTGTGGCGACGTGACAAGTTTAAAAAGTAATGACATAAAAAGATAAGGATTTTAGCTGAAAAAACGTGTTACCAGGTAAATTGATATGTTTGTTGGTCAAAAGCTATTGGGTCTTTTGCATTAACATATTGCTGGCTTTCTTAACTAATTTTTAACTTTTAACATTTTTGTGATGTGTTTGTAACTCTGTTGCAGTTCCTCATTTTGAGAAAATGCTGTATGATCAAGGACAACTTGTGAATGTGTATTTGGATACATTTGCTATCTGGAAGGATACCTTTTATTCCTCTGTTTGTCGGGACATACTGGATTATTTGAGGAGGGATATGATAAACCAAGAAGGTGGAATATATTCTGCAGAGGATGCTGATAGTGCAGAGTTTGAAGGAGCACCAAGGAAAAAAGAAGGCACTTTTTATGTTTGGACGAGTGAAGAGGTTTGTTTTACATGTACCATCAGCATTTGGTTTCATTCTTATTGGGAAATTAATGACATTATTATCATTATAATAGCAAATATCTTTCTTCAGATTGACTCAGAAACCAAAAGATAAAGATTCTTTCAGTCAATTCTGGAAAAAAGAAAAGAAAAGCTGAAAAATTCATAAAATTAGAGAAAAAATGCTTTTTCTGCTGTTAAAGGCAAATTGTGGTTAGGGTCTACTCTTGTTATCATATAATAGAATTAATCAAACACCTGAGATGCAAGATGCAGAGCTCTGAATGAGAAAGAGATACAATTCATGAACCAGACAGTTGGGCTAATTGTGCCCATGTAAAATCTGATCCAACCTGCCATACTATATGCCTATGCCACCAACTTACCATGGGACTGTAGTGTCATATGGTGCAGGGTCTTATCCATCTTTGATGGGGAGGATCTCTTAACTATGATCCAATTGTCCTCAAATTTGCCCCCAAAACTTACAAACTTAGAATTCACTGAAGAGCCATCTGCATGGGAACAATCCCTCATCTTAAAGGGAGAATTAAGAAATCTTCTTGGAGATCGAGGAGGGATGCCATCCTTCATAGGTGGGGGTGAGGGGAAACGAGGGGAGGCAGTGGACTCAAACATGGGCTTGAGCTCTAAAGTCAAGAAGGGGGAGCTACTAGAAAAATATACTACTGGCATTGATCTGCCTCATACTTCCACCAAGCAGCTTGCTTAGGAGGAGGTTTCCATCTAGCATCAGGCCTGGCTTGAGGGCATGATTTTGTTAAGTGTCCAGTATCAGAGCAGGCTCAACATCTAAAAGTGATCCCCTTCATGATCCAAAAGATTATTCTGCATACTGTCACCAACCTTCAGACCAAAACTTTCTGGCAACTGTTTGGATGTATCTAATTCCACCAAAATGTGAACAAATATAAATTGGAAGAATAACTCAATACTCTGGGTCATGGAATAAATTTCCAAATGGAGTTAACAATGGAGGCTAGGTTGGAAGAACTCCATAGTTGCAAAGGGAGACTCAGAAGATACACCCAAGCAGGGAAAGTTGAAAAGGATTATGTGATAGTGTTGAACTTCGGGTACCATGGTTTAATACACAAATGGGCTCTATCCCAGGACCATGGTGTAAGGTCCCTTGCTAAATCTGATTCAAAGTTCACCTCTTCCTCCAAGTTTAAGGATAAATATTTTATCACACAGTTGTATACTTTGAGTTTGAATGGTACCTTTGCTTGCACCAGTATTTGATTCAAATTTGAATGTTGGTGAACTGAGATGTTTTGGTTTCCTTTTTTGCAGATTTGTTGCAAAGTGAAACTCATACACATAGATATTGAAAATAAATATGACAAATAGTGGAAACAGAACAATGTTGACATTAATCACAGGACATTTCATTCATATGCTTTGCTGATAAATATAGAAGTTTATATATATAAATCTGATGCAAACTGTGAACTAAACAACTCAGATCTGACCTTTATTTGCTCACTGGTAATATTCTGTCATAACAGCAATATGTCAGAGGTAATTCTGAAGCTATGACTCAATGCCCAATCTTTCAGCGACTTAGTCTTTCCTCCCTCGCAACCTGTTTGGAATGACTTTGCAGGTGTATACAACCCCAATGGGCACGGTTTGTGCCAAAAGATAGCTGGGGCCAGTAGATAGTGCCTCCACGTTGTTAGTTTTAGGATCAGAAATGCAAATAAGCAGAAAATACAACACAGAGAACAATGAACACCGAATTTACATTGGGAAAACCACCCTCCTCGAGGGAGAAAAACCCAGCAAGATATTCTTTTATAAATCAGAATAAATAAGTGCAGAAATACCACTCAAAATCAGGCCTTAGAAAGGCTGAATCTCATACAATGAATCTGCGCTTGAAGATAGTGCAATTTCCTTGAATACACAAAATAATACCACTTCTCCTTGAAGCAAATCTGCTCCTCTTGATAGTGAACCTGCTGCTGAAGAAATTCGAATTGGAATGGAATGAATTCGATGCTTAATGTGGAGACACCTTCTCCTTTATATAGCAAGGTAGGTGAGCTCTCTTCTAGGACCGACCTACAGAATATAATAGTTGTTTTACAAAAGAAAGGCCGACTTGCCTTTGATTAATTTCTCTTAGGGAAATACCTCCCGACGCTACAAAACACTAACACTCCCTCTTAGCTAGGGAGGTATTCTGAAATATCCTTGTCATGGAGTCTCTCAACATGACGTCCACAATGGCTACACCCAATCGTGGAAAACACAACTCAGTCTCAGAGATGTGATCTTGTACAAGGGCTTTCACCTCATAATTCTCAGTCTCAAAGAAATATACACTACAAGGGCTTTCACCTCATATTTCTCCGTCTCAAAGAAATATACACTACAAGGGCTTTCACCTCATATTTCTCTGTCTTAGAGAAATGTACATTACAACAATCTTAATCATGATGTGACTCCCTTTGAACCTCCAAGTACCCGCATCAATCTCTTGACCTCCTCGTCCAAGATTGCTTGCAATGCTTGCCTTAGAGGAACGGTTTCCAACACACACTTCTGGCACTACTCCTAGCAGCACCTTTAACTGACTTGCAAGAGTCCAACACTCTTTTCACTCTAGGACTTAGTCCTCCTCGACCTCATCCCAGATTACCCTATTTTGAATAGGTTTGCGGAGTTACCAATTCCAAATTCAGGTTGACTGTCTTGTGCAATTCCCATTCTCTGCAGCTGGAAAAGTCTTTCAAAGACATGGCACTTGGCCTTGCAACACTGCAACCCATGTAGTTGACACCTTCATTTCTTCTCGTTGAGTCACTCCAGTTCCTCTATTTGCTGAACACAAAACTCCCTCTTAATCCCTACCTCAAAACAAAGATTACAAAAATCCTCTGGAAGTGGTTTGTCAAAAAATATGTGGATTTCGCACCAGTGCCTTTTTCTCATTTGCATAGATCAGAATCCTTAATCTACACAATTGCTTGTGAGTTAAGTTCCAGCCAGTCCTCATTCAAAACAACATAGACTCGACCAAACTAAATCACCTGCTCTCCCAAATCTCAACCATAGATGTCTCCTCTCCTTCCAATGGAGTTTGTTGTTTTCCAAATGATTGTGAAATGTAAATACACTTGCCCAGCTGCACCTAAGAAAGGCGATACACCTAGTTGGTAGCCTCTAGAATATATCGACACCTTGCAAATTTAAATCGTTCAACTTTGTTACTGAGCTTCTGCAATGTCCCCATTTTTAGCACTACACTCTCCAGTGACTGTTAGCCTATTCCCGGATGCTCGTAGGCTAGTCAAAGGCAAAATTAGGGTTTCCAGTTGCTTGGAGGTTTTCTTTGAGGATTCAAGGGTTTGCATGTTGGAGTTTTGCAGTCTGGTTGCGAGATTCTTTCTGGGTTTTTAGAGAGCTTCGCAGTGGTATGACATGCAACTGAATCAACGAACTTTTCCGGACTTACTATTTTTAGTAAGTTACGACGACTGCATGTTGGGGTATTACAGTTTGGATTCTGGATTCCTTCTAGGTTTTCAGAGAGCTTCGCGACAGCATGACATGCAACTGAATCAGAGAACTTTTCTGGACTTGCTATTTTTAGTAAGTACGACGGCTGCTCGGATTGTGGTTAAAATGAGTTTGGAACAACTTACTATATTTAGTAGTATGCTATTTTTAGTAAGTTCTATTTTTAGCCGTACTATTTTTTTTAGGGTTTTTGCAGTACAATTCAGTGGCTATATCTGGCATGTCAATTTGAGCAGTTTGGTCTCCAACACCCTTGGTGCTATTTTTGGCAGCGTTTCAACAATTTGGTATTACGGCTATTTTTGGCAAGGCAGTATATTCAGTTAGTCTCCAACATTTGAGGTGATTATTTCGGTGAGTTTGATATTTGATGAGAATGTTATTTTAAGTGAAATATTTAAAAGGCATGTTTGGACGCCTTGGAGAAATAAGTGGTCAATTATATTTATATTTCACTTTAATAAAGTGTTTCACTTTATTATTATTTTGGACGCCATAATATACTTTATTGACATTTTAATAAAGTATAATACTTCTTGGAGGAGGACGACTTGGAGAAATGAAATGCAAATGACACAAATGGGCATTGTGAATTTGAGTTTGGTTTTGGTGCCCATTTGGAGAGAGGTTGAATTTGAATTTGGAGCAGAAAATGTTATAAATAAGAGTATTGAGCTCTTAGTTCATTATCTTATGTCTTCATTATTGTTATGCTGTTGGAATAGTGTCAGAGTTGCTTCGAGGGATGCATACCTCCTAGTTGGCTTAACTTCTTGCTTGAAAGATAGCAACTAGTTGAGATTTGGCTGTTCTCAATCCTTGAGAACAAATTGAGCACATTGTAGTTGAGTTTCTTGCAGTTTTATCAGTTTTTGGTGATGCTGGTGTGGTGCTTGGCTGAAGCACATTTTCGATCATAGCTCCTTGCACAATTTTTTGTTGGTTCTGGGTATTGGCTTATTGTTCAAGTCTACCTAGGGCGCCCCTTCTTTCAAGTTTTCAGATTTTTCAGAGGTGATTTGGATTTTATCTTGCTGGTCGCCCTTTCTTGGAGGTTGTACTTTGCCTGCCATTGCATTGGGAAGCGTGCATAAAATATCAGAGGTTGCTTGTTGCTGTTTCTTGGTTTGTACTTGGTTGCCCTTCTCTTATGCTTCCTTTGCACTTGATTTCACATCAATCGGAGGTGTTTTGACAAAGTTATGAGCATTTTGGTGATTCTAGGGTTTGCTGGTATGAATTTCTGATTGCTGCAATTTTTATATCAGACCTGATATTTCAGTCCTTTTTACCATATTTCATATGCTGGATAGCTTGTACTTGTTTGGAGTTCATTTCCTAACATTCTGGATTTCATTAGCTATCTATATCTCACTATATTGCAGATTGTTCATCGCATTGTAATGCTGAATCAGTAGTACTGATCAACTCTTTACTTTCTGCACTTTATATTTTGTATTCCCACTTTTGTGGAAGAGATTGGTCATGCTCAGTCTATATTGTATTGCATTTGCATATTGCTGATCGACCGAGCCGTCAACACACTCCCGCTGAATAAGTGGTCGAGTTGCATATTTACTTTCAGCAATGTACTTCTCTTTCCAGTCCTCTCGCTGAATAAGTGGTTGAGTTGATTGTTACTTTCAGCAATGTAATTTCTATCTTTCTAGTCCTCCCGCTGAATAAGTGGTTGAGTTGATTGATAGTTTCAGTAATGTACTTTCTATTCCAGTCCTCCCGCTGAATAAGTGGTAGAGTGATTGCAATTTCTTCCTATTACTTTCCAACAGTTTCAATTATGCTAATGATCCCCTTTCGAGTATGCTCTCAACATTGCCCGCATTTGGAATCTGGGTTGATCAGAGCAAAGGGTTCCTTTTCAGTTGGATTGAGGTTTCATTAACATTAACGGGTGAACTTGGTTGTGAAAAAGAAAAAGAAAATTGCTCGGTATATTTCAGCTTCTTCAATCTACCGATGGATATTCCAGAGCTTGACACTCTGTCATTGAACATTAGCAAATGATCGGCTTCTTAGATTTCACCATGACTCAAACTGAAACTCTCGACTATCACAAATGAAGCGCTACCTTCAGAATATTCGATTCTTCATAATATAATTCGATAATGATAATGGTGCGACGAACCAAAATAACAAGATTAAACATTGCATAGGCATGCGGCTAATGGAAGCCCGATAATCTCATTATGCTAATGTTCTCTATGGACTCCGTATCATGTATTTTATGAAAATCCCGATAATCACCTTGCACGTATTTGCAAGTTGCTCCCGATAAATTGAAACTCTTGCGTTTTCTTGACTTATTCCAACTCCACTTCAGACTCCAGCTGTGCATCAATCAATTAAAGAGGTGGTTATCTTCCTTTGCCGTAATCTTTATGTATTTTACTGTCTTCTCTTTGATGTGCCACATCATCAATGCTATGAGTAATGCATAAAATATTAGAAGCATTACAAATTTGATTCTCTTCAACTTACTTTAAATTCGAATCCCTTAATAATAATATTGGCAGACTTAGGAGAATATTAGAAGACGTGGACACCAACAGTAAGAAATAATACACCATCCTTGAATAGTTGGGAGTTTTCCATGGAAACAGACCATTCAATGATAGTCGCAATCATTTTGTAATGATTGTGGCCTTCATAATCAATTGGCACCTCCAGATTTGCGCTGACAACTCTTCTCTTAACCCGAACAAAGAATTATTCACTTATATATGAATATTAAATGAATTTCCAATGTTACGCCAATTGTGGTGACTTCATTGCCATTCAAATTAATATAAATCAACCTGCCTTTCAGTACTCTCGATCTCCATATCTTTCCCTCTGCTTATATCTCTACTGTTAAAGAGTGTGTAAATCTCCTCGAATGCAGACAAAGTCGGCGTCAATCACAATATGAAGACACTTAAGACTCCTGTTAAACACAACTGCTGAATTGATTTCCAGATGCCGCTATTATCCCCAGTATATATCTCCACGTCACCCAAATATGTCTAGTTGTGGTGGCAATTATATGATTATTGACAATACACAATTCAATCATTAATTCTATATCCACCGCTTTGGCAATGACTTAAAATATTTCCTGGCTCCTTATCTTCAAGTCAAGTTCGGCGCCAAAGAAGTATGAAAACGGGAGCAATATGTATATGAACAGCCTCCCGACTATTCAAAGATCTCGACACCTTACTGTTGTTAGCTAACCAAAGAGACGGCTTCAAGATCATATGCAGTAGCTTATTAAAACTTATGATGCCCAATAATCAATTGGCAGATAATATTCCACCATTCTTTAGGAAAGAGCATAGAGCGGCTGGAGATCCCCTTGATAATCACAATTCCTTCACCAACATAAATGTTTTCTGATTGCGCCTCTAAAGTTAGGACTTAAATATTTTTATTTTGCAAGTCCCTGTATTTCATGATTTCCTCAAATTTAAGAGACCTGACTTCTTCAACATAATTGCGGCTGGCAATCAATATTCTTGATGACAACAATAGCAGCGATTAATTTCTCAAGACTGGCGGTTAGCTAGACTTCAATATATCTTTTGGTAGGTGTAATTCACATTTTAACCTAATCATTCTTAAACAACAACTTCTTCCACCTTTTAATGGCTACGATCTTTGGCTTGGAGTGTAGCGACACAACGATCTCCTTACTTTTGACTGGGCAACTTATAAATTGCTGTGCCTTTGATCTTCATTAGAAAAGCTTGCGATCTCCTATCCAAGCCTGCGATTAAAGAAGCAATGATTCCTTTAAACAATGGCAGTTTTATTTACCTTTGGCTGCGCTAAACTCCACTAAGCAACATCCTTTCTTGCAAACTCCAACACTGGCAATTAATGCACTATCGTCAACCTCTTCTTATTCTGGCATTTCACATTCAAGCTATCTCCTTTGGCAACTTGGCGATTCATACATAGCATGATTTCGATGCAGCGTTACATTTATGAAGACTGAAATAAATCTTCACAACTTGAAGGCTTCCACTATATATTTAGTTGATTCAATATAAATTTATCTCCACTATATATTTGGTTGATTCAATATAAATTTATCTCCACTATATATTTTAGCTTATACTGCTTAGCCAAATCTGATCAGATCTTTTCCAAACCCGCTCTGATACCATGTTAGTTGTAGGATCAGAAATGCAAATAACCAGAAAATACTTCACAGAAAACAATGAACACCGAATTTACCTTGGGAAAACCCTCCTACTCGAGGGAGAAAAACCCAGCAAGATATTCTCTTATAAATTTGAATAAATAAGTGCAGAAATAACACTCAAAATCAGGCCCTAGAAAGGCCGAATCTCATACAATGAATCTGCACTTGAAGATAGTGCGATTTCTTTGAATACACAAAATAATACCACTTCTCCTTGAAGCAAATTTGCTCCTCTTGATAGTGAACCTACCAGTGAAGAAATTCGAATTGGAATGGAATGAATTCAATGCTTAATGTGGAGACACCTTCTCCTTTATATAGCAAGGTAGGTAAGCTCTCTTCTAGGACCAACCTAGAGATTATAATATTTGTTTTACAAAAGAAAGGCTGACTTGCCTTTGATTAATTTCTATAAGGGAAATACCTCCTGATGCTACAAAACACTAACACACGTGAGGTGCAGGAGCAGCAAATTCCAGTCTCATTGTGCCTTGTCACACAAAAAGACACCATGCTTCCTTTATTCTATCCAGCACTAGCTTTCAAAGTTCAACGCATTATACATGAAGACAAATCAGTCATAATAAGGTATATTCGCCACAGATGAGGAAAGATATACTCGCCCAGATATCAATATTTCCCTCCAATGCTTGCGTCCATAAATAATATAGCCCACGAATTCAAATATTAATCCTCAGAGTTTTAATACAACCACCAGCTCCAAAAAATAGAGTCATCCAATAAAATATTAATTTATCCATCTCTCCTTTTCCCAAATATTTTATTCTGAAAAATTGCCTTATAAATAACTTTGAAATCAAACCAAACCTTTGAAATTTGTCTTTGGAAAAGACTTCAAATAAATTTGAAACAAATTGTCCAGCTGAATCACTGATCACTGAAGCTCAATGCAAATCTTGAAGTGAATCCGCCATTGATGGTATTGGGTGTAGTCGGCCATGAGTCGAGGTAGTTGGCCGAGAATGTACTTGGTCGGCTGTGAGCCATAAGTAAATAAGATATTAGTTAATATTAATAATCCATGTACTTATGTACGTGTCATGTTGGTTAGTTGTCTCAGGAACAGTTCCTGATGAAGTAATTAGTTATAATGAAGGGATGTGACGGTTGGTACCTTAACCACTGCCAACGTACTATATGTACTTGAGTCATGTAGTTGGGAAGGGGGATGGTTTTGCTATGCTATGCTATGTTTTGTCTGGAGACATTATGATGTAATTGCCGAATACTTAATAAAGAAGTATATCTATGTTTTGTGCGATTGCCATGTGATTATTATATGCTGTCAATGTTATTATATTATCTCCGTTTACTCCGTACGTTATTGTACCCGTATTGAGTAAACATTTGGCGCCGTTGCCTAAGCGGACCAGGGAAGCACTCGGCGTGATGGCAGTGTAATGGGTCGACCAACGGACGAACCTATAGTAACGAATGAAGAAAGAGAGGACGACTTGACACGGGATTTGACAAATCTTTGGAACATACCCCTACGAGACCACGTACGGAGGCAAGCCCTCCGACAAGAAGTCCCTGAGGTAGTTATTTGGGACCGCCTCGAAGTGAACGACGAAGTTGACCACCTTCTTCACTGCATGCCAAGATTGTTGGCCCACCATTCCATAATCCTACAAGAACTTCGAGCGGAGGAGGAACAATAACGCCGAAGGCAGCAAACCTTGTAGCGGTACGAGGAACGAACCAAACGAGAAGAGGAAGAAAGGGACACTAGTCGAAGATGTACCGCTGGCAACCAGCAATGATCGCGTGAAAGACCTGTAAATGCCCGTACGGCCGAACAAAGACAAGAATCGAGTACCAGTTGGGCACGAAGCGGAGGAGGAAAGAATTCGGCGATCATTAAGAATACGAGAGCAAGAAAATCGGCGGCTAAGATTTAGTAAATCACATCAGCACCCTGAGGAAGAGAAGTACGAGGAACCATTCGGCACCTTGTACGTAGAAAAATATAAAAACCGAGAAAATGAAGATGAATTGAATGGTGAACTTGAGAACAACATCCAACGCTTTCGGGAGTTGTCCATATCGGACGACGACGAAGAACTGAGGACAGGGAGATCTGAGCCCAAGACCCCTTGGCAGAGGGAGCACCGGAGTGGGACCCAGGAAACTCAAGGTGTAGAGGACCCGACGGAGGACGGGAAAGTGACTCGTATGTGGCCGAGAGTGCAAGTGACGCACCGGAACGTAACGGGGAAACCGGTCCAGTCGGGTCCAATATACAAGGAGGACAGTGGGGAAGGATGGTGACTCTAGAACGACAAAAATTGTCGAAGTTTACGGGGAATGGGTCAGAAGATCCAGTATGACATTGCAAAACATGTGAGACAATCTGGGTAGCGAGTGGAAAAGATGACCCTGATCATTGGTGAAAGCGTTTCCGGCGACACTCAGAGATAGTGCCATCGACAGGTACTCAGAGTTGGACCAAACACATAAAGCTTCGTGGAGATTACTCAAGAAGGCCTTTCAGGACGAATTCAAACTCCTGAGGGATGACAGTGAGATTGTAGTAGAAATCTATAGTACGAAGCAGGGAAAACACGAGAATGTGCACACATACAATCGGCGACTCAAAGACTTGTTGGGAAAATTGGAGGTTCAACCGGCCAATGGGTTAAAGAAGCGATGGTTCATTGAAGGCTTGCTTTCGTCGCTGAGGAAGAAGATAAAAGTCGTGCCTCCGTCTTCGTACGCTGAAGCATACAATCGGGTGATGGATATAGAGATTGAAAACAAAACATCCTCCCGAGGGAAAAAGAAGACGAACGACGAGGAGAGTACGGACGATAGCGATGGGGAATCCAGGACTGTACAAGCACTCAGGAAAGATATGATGCGAATGATGAAAGAATTGAAGGCTGACAAAGAGAGTACGAGGGAAGCACGAGAATTGTGGCGTACAGACTGTAATGGGGAAGGTCACACGAAGGCGAACTATTCAAAGAAGTTATTCTACGATATTTGCCAAGTGATGGGACATTCCGTCAAGGAATGCCCATACAATTTAAAAGTCAAAAGTGCACAAGTACTCTTTGCTCAAGGAGAGCCGTTGACACCGCCGAACACACCACCAAAGCCCCAGTACAATAGCAATGCATCCCTTGGAGGTTACCAGAGCAACAGGAATCCGAGGAACAAAATATAGTACGATGGTAAAGGGCGACCCATGATCCAATGCCGAAAGTGCAACGAATGGGGTCACTTCGCCAAGGATTGCCAGAACGGCCAAGGTTTGAGAGGAAGATTGTGTAAGTGGTGTGGACCAGGCGACCATGAAGATAGTGAATGCCCCAAGCAGAAGGGTATCCATATGCTGGAAGTAGAAGAACAAGAGGTATTGGCGATCACCAGAGCGCAAGCAAAGAAGGCAACCTACCCAGATCCACGTACGGAAAAACAAAGGATGAAGGAAGCAAAAGCCGAAGTGGAACTGGCTATGGCGAATGAGAACAAAATATCTTTGGAGGAACCAGAGACCTCTCGGCGGTTGGAGGTGGAAATGAACATCGTACGGCAAGTACTGTAGACCACCATACCGATCAAAGTAACTGACCTTCTCCAGACATTGCCGTAGTTGGGACTGGCAATGACAAATGTCCTTGGGGATGTCAAGCAATCGGAGTGGAGGACCGAAGGCAAGAATTAGTACCAAATTCACCACCGTACAGTGAACAAACCATTGATCCCATACTACTCACGGCTAACATCGGGAAGATGCCGGCGGTTGTGCAGATGGAGATCGGAGGGAATATCTTGACAAATACTATCGTCGACGGAGGATCAGGAGTCAACGTACTGCCCGAAGACACATGGAAGAGCCTGGGGAAGCCTACACTCTGGCCACCGGCATTCCAACTCGTCGGTGCCGATCAACATGGTATCAAGCCGTTGGGGACACTGATGGCGCAGAAGGTGATGATGGGGACACAACAGTTTTTGCTAAATTTTGTCGTCATCCCATTACAGAGGAAAGCATATGATGCACTACTTGGGAGAGGATGGCTGATAGCCGCCAAGGCAAATCATAATTGGAAGAGAAACAAACTCTTAATCGAGAACAATGGGTAGAAGTACGCCATCGACTTGAAGAACCAGGTTGTGAGCGAAGAATTGGCTTCCTTCGGATCAAAATCGGACGAAGGGGAATCAGATGTTGACGAAGGAAGGAAGACGATGGAACTGAACACTGAGGGTGTACTGGAACTTGAGAGTTATTCGGAGGATGAGACAAGCTCACTGAATGTCTTATTTCATTGGTAGATGGAAGACTATGAAGTGTTCCACCGAGAGTGTAACATGCTATAGATCAGGGAAATCAAGGAAGAAGAGAAACAAGGCACGTCCAGCCAGACACTTCTGGCTGAGTATGGAGAGTACAAAGAAGGAACATCAAAACCAAATGTAGAGGAATTAGAAAATGTTAAAAATGTAGAGAGAAGAAAAGAGACGGAGGAACTGGTACGCCAGAAGGAGAAGACAAGTCTGTATGAAGCTCGTATGACAAACAGGAGCCATAGGTTCGTACGCCACAGTGAGGAGAAATCCGTACGCCAAAAACAGGAAGCTGTACGCCAGGAGTTTGTATGTCCAATACACAAGGAGTTTGCACGGCCAATACAAAAATCCGTACGCTGGGAGCAATTAGCCGTACGGTTGAGAGAGAAGGGATCCATACATTGGAGGAAGGAAACCGTACAACAAAGGAGATTGGTACACCAGAAGAAGTCCGTACGCCAGAAGGAGAAGTCCGTACAGTAGGGAGAAGACAAAATTGGTATAACACTTGCAAAATCCGTACGCTAGAGGAAAAAGTTCGTACGCCAAAAGGAGAAGCCCGTACGGCAGAGAGAAGACAAAGCTGGTACTGCACTGGCAAAATCCGTACACCAGAAGGAGAAGTCCGTACGGCGAAGAGAAGATAGAGCCGGTACAATACTTGCCAAATCCATACACTAAAGACAAAAATCCGTACGCTAGAAGGAAAAGTCCGTACGGCGAAGAGAATATGGAGTCGGTACGGTACTTGCCAAATCCGTACGCCAGGGAGGAGAGAAATCTGTACGCCAGGGAGGAGAGCAATCCGTATGCCAAACCAAGAAATCCATACGCCATTCACTGGCACGCCTCAAACAAAAGTCCGTACGCCAAACTGAAGGAAAATCCATACGCCACATTGAGATCACCGTACACCAGACTCAAAAATCCATATGCCAAACCCAAGAGTCCGTACGCCAAGCTCAGAAGCCCATGCGTTGGAGACAGTTAGCTATACGACTAAACCAGGAAGGATCCATACGTTGCAAAGAGAAAACTGCACGGCAAAATAGGAAATCTGTATGCATAAACAGAAAATATGTACGAGAGGTGGTGGGAAGAACCGTATGGCTGAATCAAAAGGAATTCGTACGGTTGAGAAGGGTCGTACGCATGAGGGAGCAAAACTCCGTACATGTGAGTTGGAGGAGGTCAATACAGGTCAAACGAAGCACGTTTGTACCAAGCATCAACTTGAAGAAAGTGAAGTCTCAGAAAAACAATGCAAAGTTTGTATTTTTTGGTTGTATCAACATTGGTTGGTGTCTCTTGAAAATTCATGAAAATGAGGCGTCGAATGGAGTTTTGTGTGGTTTCAGAAGTGTTAAATTGGCCTTGGTGGCGGGGGTGCTGCCCCTCGACCCCACTGGGGGCGCTGCCCCCAAACTGCCGCGAGGGGCGCTGCCCCTCGACCCCACTAGGGGCGTTGCCCCTTGACCCCGCTGGGGGCGTTGCCCCCAGACACCCATCAAATTTATTGGAATTGGCAAATTGTAGTGCCACCAGCCATCATTGTACAGGAGCAATTGTCTATCGAGTAGATAAGAGTTGCAACTCTCAAGGAGAAATTGGTAGAGAGAGATGGAGTATTGGGTAAGAGTGACAATCAGTTGGCAAAGAAGGATTAGTTGGCATTTTTGGTTTTTAGTTGTTTGGAAGACGACTACTTTGTGGGGGGGATGATGTAGTTGGCCATGAGTCGAGGTAGTCGGCCGAGAGTGTACTTGGTTAGCGGTGAGCCATAAGTAAATAAGATATTAGTTAATATTAATAATCCATGTACTTATGTACGTGTCATGTTGGTTAGTTGTCTCGAGAACAGTTCCTGATGAAGTAATTAGTTATATTGAAGGGATGCGACAGTTGGTACTTTAACCACCGCCAACGTACTATATGTACTTTGAGTCATGTAGTCGGGAAGGGGGATGGTTCTGCTATGCTATGCTATGTTTTGTCTGGAGACATTATGATGTAATTGCCGAATACTTAATAAAGAAGTATATCTATGTTTTGTGCGATTGCCATGTGATTATTATATGCTATCAATGTTATTATATTATCTCCGTTTGCTCCGTACGTCATTGTACCCATATTGAGTAAACATTGGGTTTTCGTCCAATCCACCATGAAACCTGATGATTTTCCTCCTCAAGCCTCCTAAACTTGTAAACCAAGTTGTCCACAATCTCCCAATGATAATTTCCAAAAAGATGATAAATATATCATTTTTCACCAGCTTTTATATGCCACCACCTTTTTATTGTTTATTAAATATTTTTTCTTTCTAAGGTGACTTTATTTTATATTTGAGCCATCCATTTAATAAAATCACTTTAATAATTGATTAGTAAAATATAAATGTCGAAAATGTTACTTAGGATGATTTAATATTTAATTAATTAAATTAAACTCCGTTGGGTGATTACTTGGAAAATGGGGACATTATACATGGCCCTTCTTTGAGCAGTAGCTCCCTATACTATGAGCATGGGTAGATGACATGGAAGAACCCTTTTGCACAAGGGCATATAAGAATTTCACTATCTAGCACTGCTGCCATTTTTTGTTAATCCATTTTTCTAGCTTACCAAACTTAACCAAAAATTGTGGAATTGGCATATTAGAGTGTGATCCCTATAAGATTCCTCAATCACCAATATCTCATCCAAATTCCTCAACCGTATAAGCCTTCTATTGGGACTTGGTGTTGTTTGGGGTAGTATGATTAGAATTGGAGACTTACACTTCGGGAGGGACATCAGTGGTGAAGTCTTCATTGCAAAGGACGGCATGCTTTGAGAACATTTTGTTGTTTGAGATTTGAGGGCACCCACATAAGAGTAGCCTATATGGAAGTGTAGAAGTCTCAGAAGAGGAGGAAATGAGATCTATGACAGCCTTTCCATCCAAGGAGATTGAAGCCCTAGCTACATGAACCTATCAACTTGAGGATAGGGTGTTGTGTGTAGGAGAGTTCGCAGAGCAAGTGACCCCCAACAAAGCCTTAAGTTGGGAGAAATGAAACCATGCACCTTCTCAAGGATCCTCTTGTCCTCGTGAACCTAAAGTCTAGTGGTGCAAGCTGGTTGGGAGATTTTGCATGAGCAATGTCTCCTCAAAGATGTTGATTTAATGCCAAATAAAGAAAAAAAATGCTGCTATTTAATTTGACGCAACCCAAATTTGTTGGTTTTTGGTTTTTATTTTTTTCCACATGGACCTTTGTGGTGCAGTATGATAGAAATTAAACAACTTCAAATGTTAAAGAAGATTAACTTATGTTAATGTATGGTAGCTTCGATGAGATATGAATGACAGTGATGCAAGTATCACTGTCATTCATGAGTGATCGAAACTATCATACAGATTATGATATTTCTATAAGAATCAATTAAAATCGAAATTATGAACAGTCATATTAAATTCTATCATTCCTGTGATTTTCTGTATTCATGTGAAATCGGAATTCTCTTGAAAGTCATACGCCATCATATTGAAGATTATATACGTGTGAGTATATACTTAACAAATGGTAAATGAGAGTAATTACCAGCCGCATCCTAAGGGACGCGTCCCATGAGTGGACGTCCTCTCATGAGGCGCGCCTCTTAGGAGGGGCGGACTTCTTCCCTTATTTATGATGGTTCCTCAATCGATATGCAAACATAGAAATCAGATAATGTTCTGCAATCAGCACATTCACACTTATTCTAAAATCTGGAAATCGAAGTTATAAGGAAATCTGGAAATCAAAGTTAGAAGAAATTCTGAAAGTTTATTTGAAACTTATAATTGTTTTACTCAGAATTGAAACTTAGTTTTGCTCTTAGGTATTAGAATCCTTCTATTAGGAAAGATTTGATTACATTTACAACTTATACTAAACACTAATGTTCTAACTAGACTAACTTAGCAATCTGTTCTAATTAAAACAAATAAGTTGTAAGCTACTGTTTTTGGTATTTTTATGTTTATAGGAAGAGGAAATACTGTTACATGAAACAAGGAATCTAATAGATTGATTGCTAGCAGAATGTAGAAATGTTGGTAACTGGTAGAAATGGAGTTCTGAAATAAAGATTGTAAACATAGACTAGAAATTTAAACAGGCTGAAATTGCACTTACCAGATTTTGGACAACTGCACTGTACTCCATGCGATTGTGTTGTTGTCCAAAGCCAACAAAAAGTTGAGGAGTTGTATAGAGGACAAAGCCTACAAAAGAAAAATGGAACACATAACACTAGTAACAGAGAAAAACTAGAGATAGTGTAAATAATTCAAACTAACTAAAAACTGAATTGGCTTGGTTTGGCTTTTTCTCTTTTGATTGACAACTTTTTATTGCCTTGAAGGCTACTCTTGTACAATTTTGTGAAGGAATTTTACTTCGTCTCCCAACTTCCCTTGTCTAGAGAAGGTTGTCTTTACTGTGTTCGGGAAGGGCTCCCACTTGGGAATAGTACAGTTGCATTTTTCTCAATTGTTTCTCATAATCTTCTCCTTTGTTCCGTTTGCTCAATGACCGTTAAAGATCGCTTGATCTCATGGTCTTGACCACCTTGTGGCCTCTTCTCGCCTTTATTGGGATCTAAGGGCATGAATCACTCAAATCTGACGCAATTTCTTTTAAGGCAACGATGTCAAATGTTTACTGCTATGTTTGATTAAATGAATACATGAATTGATAATAGAGATGACAATGCATACTAGATACAGGAGTAAAGTATATCTTCATTCGCACATTAAATTATTATAGAAGAAGACTAGAGATGGTCAACCAAAGATCAGAGTTGATTCGGCAGGTCATACCACTTTCCTTGAAATTACACAATTTGTTTAAAGGACCCGACGGTTGCCAAGAGGAACACAATTTGTTTTAAGGACCTGACAGTTGCCAAGAGGAACACAACCGTTGACCTATTGACACCTATAACTACCCAAAGCTGACAAACAGTTAATACATAGTCGGATAACCAATATTATCAAAAGATAATAATAGACATTGTACACTAATTGCAAGTGTAACACCTATTGAAGAAAGACACCTATCACTCCCACTCACCATTATTAGGCCCAAATAAGCCTACCTAAGCAAACTAAGTTAGGCATAGAAAAATACCTAATAAATTAATGAAAAAGAATAAAAAACTTATAGTGACACTTTTTTGCTCTTATTTATCAACTTTTCCTAGTTTTAGGTAGCTATACTTAGCTTTCAATATGATGTCTTTTAGTTATAACTTATACATTGTATTACAATTCTTGTATAAGAATTTGGGAAGTTTCTAGGGGCCAGCTTACCAAAATTTGGGGCAGTTTGTTATCTCAGATATCAGAAATATATCCAGCATGTTTTTACAAAATTTCTCATTTATTAACTTTTCTATTTTTCAAACAGGCATTCTTGCTTATACAATATATTTTAGTGCTTGTGCACTGCAACTTTCAACCATAGTGTTGAGAGTTGGACATGGAGAAAGCTCAGCAAGATGTTTTTTGACTTGGGCTTAGTGAAAAAAGTTGGCTTGGCAAAATTGTCAAAAACATGATATAATACAAAATGTTTCTAATGCTTTGTTTTAATGGCAACTTTCAACTATTACAAAGTATATTAAAAACAGGAACTCTAAAAAATATTATACATGGCATGCTTTGCTATCGGATCTTGATTATCAACTTTTCAACCATACTTAATTGCCATTGTAATAGTTTTTAGTGTGTATGTGTTGTGTATAAAACTTTCCATACTTTAAAGTTTTACACAGCAATAACTGTCAATGTAATATCCTTTTATATTTATGTTTAGCATATCATTTTTTCCATGCTTCAAATAGGAAGATTTTAATCGTCAATGCAATATCTCTTGGTGCTTGTGTGTGGCATACTTGACTTTTTAGTCATTCAATTAACTATACTGTTCAATGTAATAGTTCTAGTGCTTATACCTTTTGTGAAAGATTTGAAAACTATTGGGGATCAACCTACCAGAATTAAGAGTAGGTGATCACTTACATAGTAAGAAATAGATTCAAAATAGGAATAGTCTAAAAGGTTTTCAAGTTCTGCTGTCATTTCTAATTTCTCAGTTGCTCATGTTTGAAATGGCTACGCTTAGTTGTCATTGTGAATCAATAACTGTTGTTATATGCAGCATATTCATTTTTAGTCTCTTAAATATAGTGCTTATGAGCAGCATGTCTTTGTGCTGGGTTTTAGATAACAGATAGTTTCTTTAAGAGTTTGTGCTGACAAATGATGCTGTGTTTTTTTTTGTCAAAGATAGAAGAGGTTCTTGGCAAGGAGGCTGCAGAGATTTTTATGAAACACTATTATGTAAAACCTGCAGGGAATTGTGATCTTTCTAGAATGAGTGATCCTCACAATGAATTCAATGGGAAGAATGTGCTGATTGAGCGTGAAGGGATCCCAGAAATGGCATCAAAATTAGGCATGAATGTAGATGAATACTCTCAGATTCTTGGGACATGTAGGGAAAAGCTCTTTTTAAGGAGGTCCTCTCGCCCTCGCCCACATCTAGATGATAAGGTATCTTGCTTGACCTTTTTTAATTATATTACAATATTATGCTGCTTGGTGTTTTGTTTGTGCACACACTTTACTTTTTCTTTGGTGGGCAGGTCATTGTTGCATGGAATGGGCTTGCTATTTCTGCTTTTGCACGGGCTTCGAAGATCCTGAAAGCTGAGCCAAAAGAAATGAAATATCATTTTCCTGTTACTGGCTGCGATGTGAGTTTTAAGCTTTCACCTCTTTGCTGTCTTCTCCTCTGAACATCCCTTATAAAATTTATGTTTTTCTGATTCCTGGGGAACTAGGAAAGTGTTGCTCCATATTTCCAGGATATTTGCGAAGTAAAGAGATGTATATCTGTCTGGAATGACTCTACTTTACTTTCAGAAATTAACTGTGACTAAAAATCATGCAATCCAAAGCCAGTGAACTGCCTGCATTTTTTTCATTCATTTACCTAGCTCCAAATAAATACTTTCAGCTGCATTATTTCTAACAAGTAATGCTGGCTGCACTACTACCACTAAATAGATGCATGTCTTTATGGTCTTGACTCTTGCTGGTAGAATGTTCAGCTAGCAAATAAGTTACGTAGACTGCATGTATGGGCATAACAAATAACACAGGATTGTCCATTGAGTTCTCGTTAATGAATTGTATGCTATCCTTGTTGGTGTAAGGGTGAGATATGATGGCCCTAGCTATTAAAGTCTACTTGTATACCTATAATGATTATTGTTTCCCTTGAAACTTATCTCAAGTTAGCCATTAAGTTACCTAGTATCTGAATGTTGTTTACTTTCATTATTTGCAATGCACTCTTCAAAGTTAGAGTGATGCTAAATGTATTTTTGGAATCCTCTTCTATTCCAAACATGGAATTTCTATGAAGTTGGACATTACTTTAGCGAATATAAGGGAGGCCACAAGAAGTGTTAAGCGACTGGATGCTTAAAAGGATAAGTTGGTAAACTGTAGACGCTGGGAAACAAATTATAAAATTGAATGATATATGTTATCTATCTTTGCTTTGTTGCAGAGATGCCTGTACGCTGAAAATTCTATTTTCAAAGTCTCAGCACTAGTTGTTTGACATAGGTTGATGGCTATATGTTGTTGTAAAAAGTGATGGAAACTTCAGTACTGCAACCAATTTGTGGAAACTAGAAGAGTCAATAAGTTGAAAGACGAAAATGCTTTAGTGCAAGGAATAATTTTTCAACTGCCAGTGTGAAGATTTTTAGGAGTTATTCAATCCATGGGGAGTTTTATGTTAGCCTTGACTCGAAATCATCAGACTGTGCTCAATGTAGTTAGTTATTTCCATTGCAAATTTATGGTTTTAATAGGAAGATGTGCTGTGGTAAATGCATAATTGTAAATAATCTAAAGGCACTAGATTTCAGTCTTCGTAATGGGCCTGTTTAGTAATTTTTTTTTATCATGGTAATCATTATTTTTGATTGGTAAATCTGGGGTTAAACTTGCTCCAGCCAGTTAGGCCACAAATGGGGGTCTCAACCCTGTACATTGAAACACACCATCCATCAAGGACCCACACCCAACACAACAATGCACAATAGACTGTGCTCAATGTAGTTAGTTGTCTCCATTGCAAATTTATGGTTTAATAGGAAGATGTGCTGTGGTAAATGCATAATTGTAAATAATCTGAAGGCACTAGATTTCAGTCTTCGTAATGGGCCTGTTTAGTAATTTGTTTTTGTAATGGTAATCATTATTTTTGATTGGTAAATCTGGGGTTAAACTTGCTCCAGCCAGTTAGGCCACAAATGGGGGTCTCAACCCTGTACATTGAAACACACCATCCATCAAGGACCCACACCCAACACAACAATGCACAATATGGGACGTAAACAACCTATTGGTAGATAGCCAATATACATCCAATTTCATCATGCACTCTTAATGATAATCATTTTTTTAGAGAACATATAGCTACCTGAATATGATTATAGTTGTTGAGCATAAATAAACTACATCCAACTACATCCAATCTCTCAGGTATAAAAAATAGCATTGATTCTTGTTAAGTTTGTTTTTTGTATCCATGCATGTTGTTGTTTGTTTTCAGCAGATGTAGCGAGTCTAGCGAAAGCTACAAATTCGAAGAGATGGGATACTAGGTGAAGCTAAGAAAGTTTGCCCCATGTAATTTATTGAGCAAGTTGGATTAAAATTTGACAATACATTAGAACTCTAAATGCCAATTTTTTTTGTTTGGACAAAATGTGTTTATAACTTTATATGCGAAAGCTGAGATGAAATTGTTCTAAGTGGGGCATTATGCAATTGCTAGGTGTCAGGAAAGATTAGGAGGTTCACATGAGAAAACCTACAATAACAAAGAAAACAGGTAAGGTTACCAGAATTAGAATTTTAGCCTGGTTTTGTATACTATATAACTACGAGATACCATATTGGATCTTACAAGCCCAAAGGCCCATGAGAAAAAAAGTTACATGCAAAAAAGAGAAAGAAGAAAGATAAGCACAGGTTAAACGCAGATGGCATTATAGCTATCAAAGAAGGAGGTGAAGACAGTGTACAAGGATAACAATCAACAAGAGCATCGGTGGAAACTAAAGTCATGAGATAAAGAAAAGGGAATTAAAAGATACACAAAATTGCTATATTTATGCTTGTGCATGGATCCCATTGACAAGCTTATGAATGTGGATTTCTATGATGGTGGACCCACTCTTAAGTGCAATCTGGCATAAATCATTAAACAGCTGGTATCTCTTGCAAATACATGTCAGATTTTGTCATAAACACAACAAATCTACCTAGGCCTTAATATCTATGAGCTATACACAAATCTAGATTGAAGAATAAATATATTCTATATTCAATATGATGGAGCAACAATACAGTACAAATTTTAGGCCCTCTATTACCAGGTTTGTACATTTGAGTGGTTGGTTCGGGTTCGGTTCGAACCCGGTTTTGGTTTTGGGCCAGTTCTCTTGTGGGTGCTGCTAGGGTTCTGGTTTTTGGGGCCTGGTTTGTGTGGGTCAAACCTAGGGGAACCTAGGTCGAACCCAATCGGACCCAAGTAGAACCCGCAGCCTAGGCGACGTGACAACTTTTTTTTTTGCATTTTTAATTGTTTTCTCCCTTTGACTTTGACCAGCTCCCAATGGAACCCTAAAAGTGAGTTCTAAATCAAATTAAACACCAAAAGAACTTCATTTTTGTTCATTTGTTTTGCAAACAAGCACTTTCATTCCAAGAGGCTGAGAATTCCTTTTTGCTTGTTGGATTGACAAAGGAGTTGAAGATTGACCATTGAAGCTTCTACAAACAATTGCATTGCCATTCCTACACATTTGCAAGTGTTCATTGGCTGCCACAAAGATTGTAGAAGGATATTTTTGCAAAGAGGTAAGTTTTTTTCATTTTCTCTTCCATTCTTTTGTTTTTCAAACCTGAAACTTTGTTTTATTTAATTTTATCTATGTTTTTTCCATTCTTCTATGAATGCATGAAAGATTCAAAAGAGCTAGGTTTTATAAATCAATTTTTTGTTTTGAATGTGTTGTTTGCAAAAAAATTTGCCATAGGAATCACAATGTCAACTGGTTCTACCTTTGCAACTCAACCTAAGTTCAAAACAGATCCGAATTCTCCTCTATGGAAGTATGTTGAAATGATACAACAGGTTCCAGGTGGTGGTGGTTACATTTGGAAATGCAATGGATGTGATGTTCAATATTCTAGTTCATATTTTTGGGTGAAAGCACATTTGTGTGGAATGCTTGGAAAAGGCATCAATGCTTGCTTTGGAAAGAACAATGTACCTATTCCATTTGAGAAAGTCATAAGATACATTATTGAGCAAGAAGCAGTAGATGAACGAGAATCTCGTAAATCAAGTCACCCCTTATTAAAAAGAATCAAAGGTAATGCTGTCCCCATCTAATTCCAATATCGTGGTAGAAAACCACCCATTTTTGACCACTCATCCTTAAAATCAAAGTGTACAACCCATTGTAAACAAAGATCAAAGGGGCCTTTGGAACTTCCATTTCAAAATGAGAGTCAAGACATTGCCAACCAAAATATAGCAAGATGTATATATGCAAATGGAATAGTTTTAATGTTGTTCGCTCTCCATATTAGAAAGAGATGTTGAGAATAGTTAATGAAGCTCCAAAAGGGTATAAGAGCCCGAGTTATGAGAAGGTGCGTGGCACCTTATTGGAAAAAGAGGTCAAGATGTTTGAAGATTCATTGAAGCCCAAACGGGATTCATGGATTGAGATAGGTGTGTCCATTGTTTCAAATGGTTGGAAAGATTCAAAAAATCAGCCCTTGATCAATGTCATAGCGGTGTCCCCTAAAGGGGCAATGTTTTTGAAAGCCGTGGATTGTGAGGGGCAAATAAAAGATGGACAATTTATTGCTGATATTCTCATTGCATCTTTTGAGGAAGTGGGACCCTGTAATGTTGTTCAAGTTGTAACAAACAACGCCAAGAATTGTAGAGCTGCAGGGTTGTTGGTTGAGGAATGATATTCACATATCTTTTGGACACCTTGTGCGATCCACTCAATCTTATGCTACAAAAGATTGGGAATAAAATTGATTGGATCAAAGAATGGTATGCAGAGGCTCAGGACATCTAGATGTTCATCACCAACCACTACATATCTCAAGGAATCTTTAGATCATTTTCAAAATTGGAGCTACTGAAGGTAAGTGAAGTAATATTTACATTTTCATAATTTGATTGTGTATTCTAATTCTTCTTTAAAGTTTGTTTTTAAATTTTAATTATTATTTTTAATTTGTAATAGGTTGCAATGACCCGTTTTGCCTCTAACACAATTGTCTTGAGATGACTTGTGAAAGTTAGAGAGCCACTTTCTAGCATGGTGATTAGCCAATATTTGTCTATATTGTTGATGTTTCAACGTCAGGCGAATTCTTCCAGCCATGATATGTTAGATAAATTTGATGGAGCCTAAACGGCTATCAAATTTATTGAGATACGATTTCATGAAGAAGACATTATCCCTTGACAAGGCCAACTTCATGCATCATTGTGGATGCGATTTCTTTAAGAGACAATTAATAATTGTTTTATTGCAGCCGACCTTGTTAAGTTGTCATTTATGAAGAGGCGCTTCATATTTATTTGTAATAAAATAAAATGGGGCCGACTTTGCAAGAGGCATGATCTTTTATGAAGTCACGTTTTTTTGTTGAGACCGACCTCTTGGTTTCAAAAGTCGCACCTCTTCATTGTTTCATGTATAAATACAAGGTGGAATTCATTCATTTGTCAATTTAAGAAATGATCAAGTTCATATTCTGTAGAAGAGGGTTAGACGCAAGCAACAAATCATCTTCCTGTAGCAACAAAACATTGTTTTGATCAGCAGTTCGATCTCAAGGAGAAACATATCATTCGTATCAACATCTAGGAGAGGTGCATTCATTTATTGTATAAAATTTGGCATTGTGTTATGCCTGAGTTGTAAGCAAAATTCTGCTCTTATTACAAAATATATAAGAGATATATTTGTTGGGTTTTTCTCCGTCAGGTTGGAGGGTTTTCCTAGGGTATCTTGTGGAGTTCATTGTCTTATGTGTTGCAATTTTTGATTGCTTTCATGTTTGATCAATAAAATCAACATGGTATCAGAGTAGGTCTTAGAAAAGATCGTGATCAGATGGAATTGTCTTTAGTGACAACCTATGTGGTCAGGGAATTTATCTAGAGATTGCTGTTAATCTTGCCTGTAGTATACTCCTCCCATGTCTAACTCCATGTCAGAAGGCAATTCTTCATTTGCAATTTGAAGGTTCGATATTGAGATCAGGTGCTCGGGCAACCTCTTGGATACCGAGATTGGGTTCAATCACATTGGCTTTGATAGACTATCGAGCGACATTGATAGCAATCTGAGATCAGGTGATTCGATAAAGTCTGGAAAAGCCTGAGCTGGTTTGATTGTTAGGGCGTTGAATTAAGAACATGATATTCTCAATATCATGGAGTTAAAGTTTGGTGGTTTCGAGTGCAGTTCAGGAAACATAAGTTGAACAAGAAACTCAAGCAAGACTGTTTTCTCAGGAAGAATGCTATTCATGGTTATATGAATCAAGCGATAATATTATCAGAGATTATGATTACTTGTTGCTAGATTCTTGAAGAATTGAAACGAGCTGGGCAGAATCTAGTTGTTCGCCATTGCTATTTATATTGTGCAAAAGCTCTAGCGTTCTACCATCTGGGCAGAGATCTTCGTCGAGCCTTCGGCTCTGGCCTTATTGAAGACTACGGTCATGAATGATCTGTAGCCTGTCTTCTGTGCGTCAGTAAGGAGTAATTCGGATCATGGCTGAATGCATCTGCATGGACTAAGGTCAGGGGCATCGAACATGTGATGTCGATCAGCTAACAAATAACTACGATCTTGTTTGGAATTTGTCAGAGGCGTCGCCACTGCTAAGGGCAGAGAAAATCGAGAATTCCTATATCAGGAAAAGTGCAGACCTGAAAAGGAGAGTCTGATTTCATCAAGATAAGTATTTGTTCTTTTGGTTATATTTCTTTATGAAAATTAGTCTGATGAGTTGTACATATCTGATAAAGTTTATGAGTGATGATCTTATCCATCTCTAACTCTCTGGCTGTTGATAGTAAGTGTGCTGCATCTGTTTCACAATCTGGTGGATTGCAGTTGAAAACGGAGTGCATCATAAATTTGAACGGTCAAATACCATGTTCAAATTTATTCCTGCAAAGGGCCTCTGTTCAAGCCATGAAGGTTGTGGACTAATCTGAGCCCAAGAGGAACATATCTTTCTATGTCCAGTATTTGCATCCATTAGAATATTTAAAAAGATAAGTATTCTTTGTTTGCTGAGTTATATCATTTATTTGGATCTTGTAATTAGTAAAGAGAGATAGTGGTTTCTCTTGAATTGTGTTCACTAGCATAAGATCCTTTGAAGTTTTCGTTTATTGCAAGTTGTTTCATGCTAATGTTTGAGTGTGACTCTGAAATAAAAGGAGAACTAAAATTACGATTATGATTGTTTTTCTATATGCACGATCTATGATTCTGTGTAGATTGTCTTTTGTTATGCTGAGATTAGCTCTTCCGAGAAAATGGAAGAAAGACATGTCAGAATCAACAAGATGAATGATGAATTAAGTATCTGGGATTACTCAGGAAATCCTGGTTTCAATGAGATAAGTATTACATGGTGGAATAAATGAATTGTTATGTAGTTACTAATTCATGCTATAACATTGAGATAGTCAATCATGTATGCTCCTAGCAGTACTTCTGTTTGAGATAGTTGAGTTCCATGAACTATTAGTAATCTCTTCTTGATGCTTTTAGGATGGGTCAAGAAGCGTAAGAGATTGCTTTTGAAAAGAGCTTGATGCATTCTTTAGGTTGAAAAATGGAGACTCTGCTTGCAGCTATGAGACTGAGTGAATGGCTGAAGACATCTCTTCGAAGAGGAAGAATTAACCTTCAGAGGGAGTTCTATGACTCGCTGAGAATAAATAAGGGTTGCAGTGTTGCAAGGCCAGATGCCCTTCAACAGTTGTGTTCAAAATTGCTCAAGTCAGTCAACCTGGATTTAACATTGGTAGCTCCGCAAACCTATTCAAAATAGTGTGATCTGGGATGAGGTCAAAGAGGACAGCCCTGATTCTCTACAGAGGTGTGCGCTGGTAACCATTCCCTAAGGCAAGCATTGCAGGAAAATCTTAGACGATGAGGTCAGGAGGTTGATGCAAGTGCTTGAAGATTCAGAGGGAGCCTACAAAACCTAAAGAAGATGGTTGTGTTGCTGATCGATGTTGTTTCAGGTTAAGGTCTGCGATGATATCCTGGTGTAGCTGGAAACAGTCATCTGTGGCACTGAGTACAACAGAGGCCGAGTACATTACAGCTTATGTGGCAGCTCAAGAAGCAGTGTGGCTTTGGAAGCTCCTTGCAGGATTGTTTAGACAATCATTGAGCCGAATGTCATCCATTGGGATAATCAAAACTTTGAGAAGCTTTCTCTCATTCCAGTGTTTCATGACAGAACTAAGCATACCACTATATCAGAGATATGGTATTGAGGAAAGCTATACAATTGAGGTATATCAACACTGATGAGCATATGATTGACATTCTCACCAAGCCTTTCTCCAGGATAAAGTTGTGTACTTTTGAGATAAGCTTGGTATGTGAAATATTCCAAACCAATTTTTTTTTGTTTTTTCAATTGCAAATTACAAACAAACGCACCCGTTAAGGTTAGCTCTAAACCAAAACGATGCTGAAACAACTCTAACCAGAATGTACACCAGGATCCCGATGAGGGCAAGGCGTGAGCATTGGTCAGAGGATCTGAATGCCGAAACAGAGCTGGAAGGAACTCTAACCAAGGATGGCGCCAATGATGGCGAGCATATGGTCAGAGGGTCTTAATTGAAATGCTTATACAAGAACTCTAACCAAGGATGCGCCGGCGAACGACGAGCATGTGGTCAGAGGGTCCCTACCATCTAATATACTGAAAGCAAACTCAACACCAAGTATGTGCTACCCAATTCCAGTATGGAAATGAGGCGACCATATGGCGGAGATCAAAGGAATACAATTGCGATTACAGAAAGTAAAGTAAGACTAAGAGAAGTGCTGACAGTACTACTGTTCAGCTTACAATGAAATATATAATGCCTGCAAGATCAAGTATTAGAGCTCTTCAATTTGCTGCAACAATAAGGAATCTTTCACAAAGCCTTTAATGATTTCCTAACACCAATCCAAGAAGGAGAATGCAGATTTCCTCAAATCTGTTATGACAGACCTGCACTTTAAATTATATAACCAGCATGCCTGTAACCCACTAAATTGCTCATATATCACTCAAAACTGATCCAAATGACTTCAAGTTTGATGCAATAGACCTTCAAAAATATGGCGCCTAGTTTAGTAATAAGAAATGGCAACTGGAAGTGGTTATTAATTACTGGCACGAATCCCAAGACACCCCAGAAAGTACGGCCTTAAAAGAATGACGAATTTGTTTTATAAAATCATAAACTTCATATTAAAATCTGCAAATATTCATGAAGAGTCGCCTCCAACAGGGAAACACAATGAGACAATACCCAGAACGATTCTTTTTGTATTTTTTGACTTAGGAATAAAAAGACAATCTGCTGTAATGAAAATGCAACTCCAGAATTTCACTAAAATGCAAATAAGCTGATCTACAAAACCACACAATGAATTACAATGCAGAAATCCACTACAAATCACTCAACACTAAACTACTTCACCACTAGTCGCTATCTTTCAAGCGAGAAGCAATGCCAAGCTAGGAGGCTTTCATTCCTCGAAGCAATCCCAAAGCCAATCCGGCAGCATAACATTTTTGTAGACAAAAGATGCTGAAAAGATAACCAATGGCTTCCTTTTATAATTTCCAGATGACTCTTCTCGAAACCCTAATCTTCTTTGTTGAGTCAAACCCTAATCCTCCAATAGATGGCGTCCCACTTTTCCAAGCAAAATTTGACTTTTAATATAAACTTTATTTCTTCCTTGAAGTTGGCGCCCAACTTTAGCTTGGATTAAATCTTTTAATAATATTACTTTCCTCAATGAGGCGCCTACCCATAAAGAACATCTTTTAAAAACAACTTAAAGTGAAGTTGCTAGGCCAAGGGGTCAATGTTAAAATATAACATTAAAACATGACTTAATTAAAATAATTCGACTTGTCTCTCCAGGTATGCCCCAAAGCCAAAAATGAGTAAGCCAACTGATCTACCTGAAGTAGAAAGCTGACTGTGCCAAAGCCAACAGGACCACTGCCAAAAATATAATTTACTAAAAATAGTAAATTCCTGAAAATGCTCAGAACGCCAGGAAAACATATCACTGCGAAGCTCTCTGAAAATCCAGAAAGAATCCGCCATTGAATCAACCACCCTCAAGCAAGAGCATCCTTCAAAACAAGAAACCCTAATTTTACCTTCCGACAAGCCTACGGGTCTCCAGAATAGGCCAACGGTGAACTGGAAAGATCATGCTTGAGAAGGGGACATTACAATCCGCCCTTCCCAAAAGTGCTTGTCCTCAAGCAATATCGCCATAACTCCAGAAAATTTAAAACTGATACATACCAAAACAAGTATGATCCTAGGTTCCCAAATCCATCTGAGGAAGGACCCACCATGCCACTGCTGCACCACTCTGATCACATCAGTGAAAACATCATGCCAATGCTGCACTAACCTCCCTTGTAACTCCAAAGTGTTACCATCCATGATAATCAAACTGAAAGATCTTAAAGGACTAAGATCAATATCATGCAACGTCTCACGTCCAAGATGCCCAGAGTCAACAGTAACAACAATACCACTGTCAACCACAATTCTAGGCAAGAAGAAGGATAGGTCACTGAACTCATAACTAATCTCCTGAGCATACCTCCACATGATAACAACCGAAACCATGACTGCAAATGTGACATCTTCAACTCTTCTTGCGAAGAGGAAGGCTATCCTTTGCAAGAACTCAACAAACTCAAACTCATGATTCCACATGAATTCCCTATGCCTCAACTGAATTATCATGGCACAACTATGAAGTCTGAAGAAGTTTTTCACAATTCCAACCACAAGAGTCTCAGAATGTAGAATCAAGACATTGAACAGGATCTCAACAATAGAAGTCTCGAAATGCCAAGCCAAGTCGAGCGATGGTCTGCTGCTCCAATTATTTGTACAAGAATATGTACCAAGAAAACCATTAGAATGAGTATGGTTTCTTTCCAAATTTTGATCGTGCTCAGTCCACACCACCAATTCTCTCCTTTGAAGCCATAAATTGTCCCTCAAAAGAAATTGGAAGGTTTGAAATTGAATGAACCAGCAACCCAACAAGACTGAAATGATCAACTTGGAATCTGATTTTATGAAAATCAGCATCCAAGGAGATAGATACATGTTGCCAAACTGAAAATCAGCACCCAAAAAATCATGTCTGCTCATATCTACAGCCGAAAATAAACCCACTGAAGATCCCATCATAGCCAAGTACCAATCCTTGCTCAACTTTACTTTCCAAAACTCCCATTGATCATTAGGAGTGAACTTCAAATGATTGACAAAGAAGGTAACAACATCCAAAGGATAGTGAATTTGAGGCTCATCACTCCAACATACCTTCTTGACACATGTCAAAAGCAAGCTGATACCAGGGCCCCACATCATAAGTAAAGAAGAGCCATTCTGCAAATGGAGAATTACTTTTACTAGAACGCTTTGGGAAATACGTTCTATTTGAATCATCGCACCTTGAAACTCCAAGAAGTACTCAACAAATCTGAATTCATTGAGAAAGTCAAATTCAAAATCATGAGAGAAGAATGGCGGGAAGGATTCAATGGACCCTTCATCAAACTCCATTATGAAATTAGTTATTCTTAGAGAAGATGGTGTAAGCAGGAAGTCCGATAGGAATCTGACAAGCATCCCCATCAGAAAATGAATGAACTCTTCATCGGAGTGCCAATCATCCCTTTGTTGACCATCAAGATTAGTGACCTCATTCCACCATGCTTCTTGATTTTCCACCTCCTAAATGGGGAGACTAGGAGCAGCAGGTAAGTCCTCATTATGCAACTTATGCATTCTTGTTCCATTGCTAGAAGAAGTGCTAGAACTGCCCTCTTCAACAATGGTGTCAAAAGTGATTTCCTCAAGGCTTGAAGTCCCATCATCTACCACAAAGGAATGTTTCTCATAAGCTTCCTCTTCACCCGGTTCAAAAAGAGGATTGTCATACACTAGGAATTCGTTCCTTCCATCTTGCTGCTCCAAATCAGCACTAGCAATTTCTGATTTTCTTGTGAAACCGACAAGATCAAACTCTCCTTCAAGACTATCGAGCTCTTTAATGACTTGCTCGATTTCTTCAGCTCTATGTGCATTCTCCTGCTCCTTAGAAGGTTTGAAATCAGCAAACTGATCTTCTACCTCCATTAATGCTACTAGAGTTTCTTCTAGCATAGCCTTTGTTGATTCAAGCTCATGAGTAAGCTCATCAACCTTTCTCTCTTTCCCTTGGAAAGCATTGAAGGTCTTCTTTGCAAGTTCAACGACATGATCCCGATCTGCAATCAAGTGTATGAAATCTGATTTCAATATCTCCCAAGAGTCTCTGACATAGTTACAAGACTCGGACTCGCCTTGGACTCGGCAAGCCGATTTTTGACTCGCACTCGGACTCGGAGCCTAGACTCGCCCAAGACTCGGCAAAGACTCGGCAAATAGAAAAACCCTTGAAATTTAGAGATTTTTAAGGATTTAAAGCTTGTTTCATGCACCCTTTAGTGAATAAACCTCAAATACACAATAACATCATGAAATAGAAACTACTATGATCCTATACACAAACATATATCGATCACATAAGTATAAACGCAAATTTTAGCTGAAGGAAATAACACATTCAGATATATAAATATTGTCAAATGTATACAAAACTCATGGAATATGAAATCCATGGCATCAAAACAAATATCAAAACTAAAAAAATAAGTCTATGGCTCAGAAGAGCTTGCATTACTCATCCCAATATCACGACAAGTCATGCGCTAGTGTCTAAGTTAGGTCCTAGATGATGATGTAGCCATGATATTTGCTTGTGTCTCAATGATTGGTGTGTATATTCAAGTGAGGATTTTATTATTAAAATTTTATTGAAGCCTTCAAGACTGCATGTTTTGTTGTCTAATGTATGAATTTTGAAACAAGATAATCCTTGATTATGGCTTTGACTATGAAAGATGCAAAGATTGCAACAGGGGATATGTATTTTGTAGGTTTTTATGATCATGATTCATCATTGGCCTATAACATGCTTAGACCTATAGTTTGATGAGGGTTTGGGGGAAACGCCCCAACGGGGTCAAGGGGCAGCGCCCCCAGCGGGGTGCCCCTTGCGGGGTCGAGGGGCAGCGCCCCTCGCAGGGTCCCGGGGCAGCGCCCTGGGCGCGCTCCCTGTCGCGATACAGGGCGGGGTCGAGGGGCGGAGCCCCCGCCACCAAGCCCAAATGAAGACCTTCAAAACCACACAAACCTTCATGGCGCACACCATTTATTTAAAAAATTTGAAAAAAAAAGAATGCAATTTTTTTTAAAAAAATTTAATCAAAATGGCCGAGTTTGGGGCACGAGACTCGGCGAGTCCGGCGAGACTCGGCGAGTCCGGCGAGTCTCGGCGAGTACTCGGCAGCCGAGTCTCTGGGACTCGTTTAGGGTCACCCGCCTCAGGACTCGCGAGTACTCACCGAGTTTGGGCGAGTCTTGTAACACTGGTCTCTGATAAGTTGCAAGTTGAGAAGAGCAACTTCATCCTTAACTCCTCTTCTTCTTTCTTCAAGTTGAGCCTTCCAGTAGAAATCTTCAATCAAACTGTGAGTGCAATCAAATTGGGATAGAACTCGCACTTCCCTCTTAAGGGACTCTTTGACTTGTTTCTTCCACTCAAGAATATGCAAAGATGGCGAATTGCAAGTTGACTGATTTTCAAAATCAGAACTTTGTTTTGTGCCCTCTCTGCCATCATAGCTGTTCCAGCTTTCATGTCTTTCTCCCTTCATTAGAGGAAAATGCTCAATGTCATGGAGAGGAACACATTCCACAATTTCTTCGACCCTAAGTTTGCAACCAACATCATGCATTGAAAAATCAGATTCGGGCTTGGTAACACCTTCAAACTCTACATCTTCAAGAGCCATATGGTCTTCTAGCTCTTCTTCTTCATCACTGCCTCCTTGATCAAACATTATGCCAGCATCCAATCTGCTCAAGGAATCATATTTGTCCGCTGTTCGGAAGGTTTTTGTAACCACATATTCCTCTTTAGTGGTTGCAACTACTTCAAAGAGATCATTATGGAGCTTGGCTAGGCAGTCTTCTTCTTCAAAGGCAGCTCCTCCTCCAAGGGCTACCTCATAGTTTGCAATGCAATCTGATTTTTGATCTTCATTCGGAGGAAAAGGGAATTCATCCCACACTAGTTCCTTATCTTCGCTAGATGACTCCACACCTGGATCCCAAATAGTAAGAGGCTGACTGTTTTGATCAAAAGGAATGAGCTCTTCGTGCTTCTTTTGGAGTGTCGACTCTTTGAATAGGTCACCACCCAATTCACTTAAACTGTCATCCTCATTAATATTTATTTCCAATGGTTTGGTTTGATGATCAAACCCAAAACCACCCTTGACACCATCACTGTAATGAAGTAAAGAATCTCTAGTGGTAGCTGTTTGGAAAACTTTATCATTCTTATCTTCAATGAACCCATCATCTATAGGTGTATTTCTGATCTCATCATGAACAGTCATATGCATGCCAAAAGGGTCTTCTTGATCACTTGTCATAAATTCATTTTGTGAAAACTCTTGAAGAGTTTGAACAGCAACAAGAGGAGAATTATCCATCACTAAATCTTCAACAAGAGGAGGTACAAACACATTGGAATCATTACCAGCATCATCACCTTGGTAACGGACATAAGCGGATTCAAAGACACCAATAGTATGTCCTTCAACTTGCACTTCTTCATTTGCTATCGCATGCAAGTCAAGGGGCGTATTATGAGGCTCTACCACACACTCTTCATTTGTCAAGGTATCTTCATCAAGCTCACGATCATTCTGATGTGACATGTGCACCTTTCTATCCCGACTTTCAGACTTAGCATAAATCTTTTTGATTCCCCACCTTATGTTAGGATCCTTCATTAGCATAAACAGTTCCTGCATTAACTCAAGTACAGACTTTTCTGTAGTCATCTCTCTCTCTGTACGTAGTGTCTGGTATCTCTGTCACTCATCTGACAATTAAATCAGTGACTACTTTCACAGGATGGCAGGATCTTGGCTTTGATACCATTGAAATATTCCGAACCAATTTTTTTTTGTTTTTTCAATTGCAAATTACAAACAAACGCACCCGTTAAGGTTAGCTCTAAACCAAAACGATGCTGAAGCAACTCTAACTAGAATGTACACCAGGATCCCGATGAGGGCAAGGCGTGAGCATTGGTCAGAGGATCTGAATGCCGAAACAGAGCTGGAAGGAACTCTAATCAAGGATGGCGCCAATGATGGCGAGCATATGGTCAGAGGGTCTTAATTGAAATGCTTATACAAGAACTCTAACCAAGGATGCGCCGGCGAACGACGAGCATGTGGTCAGAGGGTCCCTACCATCTAATATACTGAAAGCAAACTCAACACCAAGTATGTGCTACCCAATTCCAGTATGGAAATGAGGCGACTATATGGCGGAGATCAAAGGAATACAATTACGATTACAGAAAGTAAAGTAAGACTAAGAGAAGTGTTGATAGTACTATTGTTCAGCTTACAATGAAATATATAATGCCTGGAAGATCAAGTATTAGAGCTCTTCAATTTGCTGCAACAATAAGGAATCTTTCACAAAGCCTTTAATGATTTCCTAACACCAATCCAAGAAGGAGAATGCAGATTTCCTCAAATCTGTTATGACAGACCTGCACTTTAAATTATATCAACAGCATGCCTGTAACCCACTAAATTGCTCATATATCACTCAAAACTGATCCAAATGACTTCAAGTTTGATGCAATAGACCTTCAAAAAGATGGCGCCTAGTTTAGTAATAAGAAATGGCAACTGAAAGTGGTTATTAATTACTAGCACGAATCCCAAGACACCCCAAAAAGTACGGCCTTCAAGGAATGACGAATTTGTTTTATAAAATCATAAACTTCATATTAAAATCTGCAAATATTCATGAAGAGTCGCCTCCAACAGGGAAACACAATGAGACAATACCCAGAACGATTCTTTTTGTATTTTTTGACTTAGGAATAAAAAGACAATCTGCTGTAATGAAAATGCAACTCCAGAATTTCACTAAAATGCAAATAAGCTGATCTACAAAACCACACAATGAATTACAATGCAGAAATCCACTACAAATCACTCAACACTAAACTACTTCACCACTAGTCGCTATCTTTCAAGCGAGAAGCAATGCCAAGCTAGGAGGCTTTCATTCCTCGAAGCAATCCCAAAGCCAATCCGGCAGCATAACATTTTTGTAGACAAAAGATGCTGAAAAGATAACCAATGGCTTCCTTTTATAATTTCCAGATGACTCTTCTCGAAACCCTAATCTTCTTTGTTGAGTCAAACCCTAATCCTCCAATAGATGGCGTCCCACTTTTCCAAGCAAAATTTGACTTTTAATATAAACTTTATTTCTTCCTTGAAGTTGGCGCCCAACTTTAGCTTGGATTAAATCTTTTAATAATATTACTTTCCTCAATGAGGCGCCTACCCATAAAGAACATCTTTTAAAAACAACTTAAAGTGAAGTTGCTAGGCCAAGGGGTCAATGTTAAAATATAACATTAAAACATGACTTAATTAAAATAATTCGACTTATCTCTCCAGTTATGCCCCAAAGCCAAAAATGAGTAAGCCAACTGATCTGCCTGAAGTAGAAAGCCGACTGTGCCAAAGCCAACAGGACCACTGCCAAAAATATAATTTACTAAAAATAGTAAATTCCTGAAAATGCTCAGAACGCCAGGAAAACATATCACTGCGAAGCTCTCTGAAAATCCAGAAAGAATCCGCCATTGAATCAACCACCCTCAAGCAAGAGCATCCTTCAAAACAAGAAACCCTAATTTTACCTTCCGACAAGCCTACGGGTCTCCGGAATAGGCCAACGGTCAACTGGAAAGATCATGCTCGAGAAGGGGACATTACAGTATGGTGGAGAATACAGCCTTAACTGAGAAGGAGTCTCAGTATCAGTGATCCTCCTTAATGAGTTCTTCTCTGTGAGAGAAGTTCGAGGTGAAATCCCTTGTTAATGAGTTCTTCACTGTAAGAGAAGTTCGAGGTGAAATCCCTTGATTGCACCTTCTGGGAGAGCCATGGTGGATGTCATGTGTATGACTCCATGACAACATTACGTGAGGCGGTCCGTGATGATTTTCTTGTACTTGTATTTCATCCTTTGGGGGAGCCATGGTGAATGTCACGGTGAGGTGACAACATCACTTTGAGTGATGAGCACTTGTACATACCATCTATGGAGGTAGCCATGATGGTTGATATCACGATGAGGTGATAAGCTCTTTTCTCACGTGGATGTAGCCATGTTGATTGACATCACGATGAGGTGCTATGTCTTGTGCAGCTGGAAGTATTCTCCCTAGCTGAGAGGGAGTGTTGATGTTTTAGCGTCAGGTGAATTCTATCAGCCACGATATGATGGAGCCTAAACGGCTATCAAATTTTTTGAGATACGATTTCATGAAGAAGACATTATCCCTTGTCAAGGCCAACTTAATGCATCATTGTGGATGCAATTTCTTTAAGAGACAATTAATAATTGTTTTATTGCAGCCGACCTTGCTAAGTCGTCATTTATGAAGAGGCGCTTCATATTTATTTGTAATAAAATAAAATGTTATTTATTAAAATGGGTCTGACTTTGCAAGAGGCACGATCTTTGATGAAGTCACGTTTTTCTGTTGAGGCCGACCTCTTGGTTTCAAAAGTCACACCTCTTCATTGTTTCATGTATAAATACAAGGTGGAATTCATTCATTTGTCAATTTAAGAAATGATCAAGTTCGCATTCTGTAGAAGAGGGTTAGACGCAAGCAGCAAATCATCTTCCTGTAGCAGCAAAACATTATTCTAAGCAGCAGTTCGATCTCAAGGAGAAACATATCATTCGTATCAGCATCTAGAAGAGGTGCATTCATTTCTTGTATAAAATTTGGCATTGTGTTATGCTTGAGTTGTAAGTAGAATTCTGCTCTTATTACAAAATATATAAGAGATATATTTGCTGGGTTTTTCTCCCTCAAGTTGGAGGGTTTTCCTAGGGTATCTTGTGGAGTTCATTGTCTTATGTGTTGCATTTTCTGATTGCTTTCATGTCTGATCAATAAAATCAACATATATGGAGGCAAAGAAGCACTGAAAGGGCAACAAAAATTAAAAGGATGATATTAGATGGCTCATGGTGGTATCGTGTGGAGTATCTCCTTAGTTTCACCGAGCCCATTTTGACTATGATTCACTATATTGACATGGACAAGCCATGCATTGGAGAGATATATGATGGCATCAACTCAATGCTCGAGAAGATCAAGTGCACCATAAATGCAAAAGAGCAAGACCTTGAAGAGACTTTCTTCAAAAAAGTGCATGCAATTGTTGAAGAAAGATGGAAGAAAATGACAACTCCATTGCATCCTCTTGCCTTTGCATTGTCTCCAAAATACTACAGTAGTCAGATTCTTTCTGTGCCTGGAAGGCTTCCTCCATATAGAGATTTTGAAGTGGCTGAAGGGTACAAGGCAGTATTCATGAAATTCTTCCCTAATCCTGAATTGCGAGGTATAGTCATGAGTGAGTTCATTGATTTTGTGCACTCAAATGGTTAAGGTATTGAGGCTCTTTGTGATAGGTTCTTAAAGGATGCTCATAGTTGGTGGTACTTCCATGGCCAATACTTCCAACATCTGTAGCCCCTCACAATCAAAATTTTATCACAGGTATGTTTAATAAATTTTCATATTTTAGTTTTTAAAGTTTCATTTATAATTTTTTTTTTATGATGTATAACTTTAATTGTTTACTTTGTCTTCATAGGTTGCTAGTTCATCTGCATATGAGAGGAATTGGAGCACATATTATTTCATCCACTCAGTAAAGCGCAATAAATTGCTCTAAAAAAGAATGGAGAACTTAGTATATGTGCATTCCAACTTGCGTCTCCTTTCACACAAACAACTTGACTATAAGGAAGGGGAGACGAAGTTGTGGGATATAGAACTAGAGCATATTGACTTGTATGCTTCCACTTCCCACCATATTGCATATGAGGAGTTTGATAGCCAAAATGAGCACAATACTAGTGCTAATGACAGTGCCATTGGCTTTTCTTGTGATTCATCTAGTCTTCCTACATCATCTAATGTTAATGTTGACAATGCTATTGATGATTGAGATAATCCATTTGATGATTAAAAGTGTTGTAATATTGAACTTGAAGTTTGAACAATGAATATTTATCATGCATGTTTTAAATGACATTTAAGTTTATGGTGGTTTTGTTGTTTATATGATGTTATGTGATATTCTAATCCTAATTCATGCTTCTAGGCTGCATATAGATGTATATTATTTTAACATGTTTTTTGTACTAACGAACCCCAACCCCCAAAGTTTTTTTAGCCGAAGCTGCGAACTAAACCCGAACTAGTACCAGGACTGGAAACTTAGATTAGGTCTCTTGGATGCATGAGCTAGGATGACACATCCAAGAGGTCATGAGCTAACTCTCAATCACTCCCAAGCAAGGGATGAGTTAACTTAGTTAACTAAGACACAATGGATTTTGATTAGAGAGAGGTGGTAGTTAACTACCATAATCTAACATGACGAGGCAATTAAGGCACTTGATGACCTTAGATCATGGGCAACACATTATTATTAATTACCTAAGTGAGGGAAAATAAATATTCCTAGAATCTTAGGTAAACTTATTAAATAGTTGAATTATCACATGTAGGATAAAGTACTATCCAAGTTGAAGTATGAATATTATACTAACATCCCCCATAATTTCAACATAGGAAGGTAGAGATGGATCTTGACAAAGTTGTAGCCATGTTAGCTGAAATATACTGGGCAATTTTTTTCAATTTTTCACAACTAAATTCACCTGTTAACGTTAATGAAATCTCAATCCAACTGAAAGGAACCCTTTCCTCTGATCAACCCAGATCCCATTGCGGGCAAGGTGAGAGCATACTTGAAAGGGGATCGTTAGTACAATTGAATCTTGCTGAAAGGAGTAATAGAAAGTAAATACAATCACTCTACCACTTATTCAACGGGAGGATTGAAATGGAAAGTACATTACTGAAATTAAAGATGCAACTCGACCACTTATTCAGCGGGAGCATGTTGACGGCTCAGCCGATCAGCAATATGATGAAGTGATGCATTACATTAAGTAAATAGGCGGCAAGCCAACCTCTTCCACTTGTTCAGCGGATGGTGCAAGAATTGAAACCTGAAACTACACATTGAAACGAGGCCAGTCTCTTCCACAATCGTGGGAAATAGCAAACAGATAAGAATGCTAACAGTAATACTGTCCAACTTACAATATTAGAGAATTGTCTGTCACGAGATCAAGATCAAATTATGTGGTGCTGCAATAAAATGGAGAGACTCTCCTATACCTATCTTGACTTCTCACTCTCGAACCCCAGCTCAAAAACCCAAATTTATCAATTTGATTTTGATAGACTGGCACTGAAAGTTCATAATCAGCAGCACATAAATTCGCTAAAATGCTGGTAACTCATTCAAAACCTATCCAAAACACATGAGATAAGATGCAACAACTTCTAATACTGATGACGCCTAAGATGAAACCAAGAAACCACCCCAAACGGTTCATATTTATTTTGCACGCAATTCAATGCATTTCCAGAATGGTACGACCCTCTAGAAGGGGCAATTTTTCTCTAGAAAATCAGAAACATGACAATAAAATCTGAAAGTTGGTGGAAGGGGTTACCTCAACCTGCCAAACACGTCCCTCAACCACCCATAACCAAAATAAAATCACTCATAAACATATAAGCAACAACCTAGTACAGCCACAGTTAATACAACTATTGTAGAAATCAACTGAAATACAAACACTCAATTACAAAATGCAAGACAGCTCTACAGTAACCAATTCTCGACTAGTTGCTATCTCTCAAGCAAGAAGTTAAGCCAGCTAGGAGGTATGCATCCCTTGAAGCAACTCTGACACCATTCCGACAACATAACAATACTGAAGACATAAGATGATGAAGTGAAGAGAAGAGACCTCCTTAAATAGATTTGGAGAGCATCATCTAGAAGCATCTAGAAGGGCGCCCAAACCAGAGTCAAAGCAATATTCAAAATTAGGTTGACCTCTTATCTCTCCAAAGTGGTGTCCCTTTTCATGAGGCAAGAATTTGACTTTTTAAATTAATATAACCTCCTCTTGAAGTTGGCGTCCCATCTCCAAGAATAATGTGACTTTAGAATTATTTAAATCACCCCCCTGATGAGGCGTACATCCATGAGGTCCCCCTTTTCAAAATAACTTAAAGTCATGAAGCTAGGCCAAGGGGTTAACATTAAAATAAAACATTATTTTAATTAAATTAACTTATTTCTCCAAAAAAGCACCCAAGAGCCAAAACACATATTGCCAACTGAACAAAATTGAAAAGGGGAGTCGACTGAACTGCAGCCATCAGAACCATTGCCAGAAATAGAATTTACTAAAAATAGTAAATTCAGGAAGTTGCTCAGAACAACATGCCAGCTATACCGCTGTGAAGCACTCAAAAAACCCAGAAGGAATCCACAAACAGAACTCCGTAATTCCATGGGCAACCTTCAGAAAAATTGAAACAACCTCCACCAGAATAGGAAACCCTAATTTCCACTTTCGAGTAGCCTACGAGTCTCAAAAATAGGCTAACGGCCATCACCAAGATTACTGCTGAAAGGGGGACATTACATTAGCTACCCATGTACAAATGTTCCTTCTAAAAAGGCAGGAGAATAGAAGCCGCTAGAAATATGAGAGAGAATCTTCTATAAGAGAGAGTATGAAGGGAGAGACTAGGAAGCTCCCCTCCCCTAATTGTGTTGTCTTTGCATCAAAGATAGAAGGGTGATGAAGATCCATGGTGCAGGTCAACAATTGAGAATCCTATGGGATTGTCAATTGTTGCAGCCCAAATTACTTAACCATGGAATTTTATTTTAAAATATGAATTTAAACTATAGAGAGTGCAATTCAAAGAATTAAGCATCACATGTAATTACAATCTTTGAAAGATAATTATGATTTTTCAATATTCAAACTTGCAATTTTTGCAATAACAAGTTAGTGGAAACCATAGTTACGAGACTTGGACTCGGCTCGGACTCGGCTAGGGTGACTCGACTCGGGACTCGGGGACTTGGGACTTGGACTCGGCACAGACTCGGCAAAATGAAAAAAAGTTGAAAAAAACCTAGAAACTTAGTTTTTTTTAAAGATTTAAAACTTGTTTCAAGCACCCTTTATTGAATACAACACAAATAATAGAAAATTTGATCACATAAACAAGTTTACAACGATCACATAAGTGTAAAGTTCACAAATTGTAGCTGCGTTGCTGAAGGAAATAGCATACTTAGATATATAAAATTAGTCAAAATGTATACAAAAGTCATGGAATATGAAATCCACAACATCAAATGTTCCATACAAATATGAAATATCAAAACAATAGCTACAAGTCTATGACTCTATGGCATGGTGGAGCTAGCATCCTTCCTACAAAGGTGTCTAAGGGTCTTGGATGATGTTGCAGCTGCAGCCATAGTCTCTGCCTCTGTTTGACTCTCCATGCCACTCTCACCAATAGCGGCTATGTCTCCTCGTGCTCTAGCCTCCTCCTCAGCCATGGCTACAACCTCAACCTCTCTCTCTGCCTGGTCCACCCAATCAAGGTCCTCGTCACTAAAGACTGCATCTGTAGCCTCAGTGGTCCACTTAGACTGTGGATCAACCTCCTCTAGATTGATTTGGGTGTTGTTGTGGTAAAAAAAATTCCTATATCTGAGCCGAAGGTTGTAATGAACATATACCAAGTCATTCATCCTTTCCACTGTCAATCTATTGCGCTTCTTGGAGTGTATATGCTCAATGTCAAACATACTCCAATTGCGCTCACAACCAGATGAATTGTATGGATGGCTCAATAGACGAATGGCAATATTTGGCAGGTTGCGTGTATCAGAACCAAACAACTCCCACCATCTATCTGAGATGAGAAAAAGAAACAAAATCAATCTCATTTCAAGTTTCAAGTTCAAGTTCAACATTTAATAATAAAATACAATATAAAAAGATGAAAATTATGCCCTTAAATATATTTTTACCTGGTAGTAATGTTGTCCTACTATCTTTGCACATTTGACGTGCAAAGAAGTCTCCTTGTGCCTTAGTGAAGGCATCTATCTCCTGCACTATCTGTGTAGTAACAACGGGCAACATCCGCTCTATCGTCGAGTAGAGCCCACTAAGAATTTCTCTATCTGCACAGAGATCACAGCGGAATTGGAAGGCCAGATTTAGGAAACATGCGGCTGCATGGATGGGCCTATGAAGCTAGTTTTTCCATCTCCTATCAATGATATCCCAAATGGGACGATACTTCTCCTCAACTCCACCATAGATTGATCTAATGGCCTCTTTGGCCCTATCCATGCCCTCATATATGTAGCCCATTGCGGGCTTCTCCCCATCTGCAACTCGTAGGAGAACTAGCAAGGGCTCAATAAACTGCAAAGTGCAAACATGTTTCACTAATAAGTGTGAACGAAAATAAACAAATAATATGATTAAAATTAAAACATAATAAAGAATTAAATTTTACTTTCACAATCTCCTCGACTGGTGTCCAAAACCCTTGCTTATCAAAAATGCAATCAGCCACAACAATCCCTGCAGTGCTTGTAGAAAAGGATGAGGAAGACAACTCCTCACCAACAAACATGCGCCTTAAAGCTGCCTTTGATCGAATCAAGGATTGCAATGTGATAAAATTTGTTGCAAACCTAGTGATGCCAGGACGAGACAACTCCCTCAACCCCGTGTATTGCCTCATAAGGTTAAGCACCCATGTGTGATTGTATACAAATTTGCAAATTTTTTTGCTGCATCCACACATGTTTTGATCCATGGGAGCTTGCCAAGATCCTCCATCATGAGGTCAATGCAATGGGTGGCACATGGAGTCCAAAATATAGTAGGGTGCCTCTCCATCAATAATCTACCAGCAACAACATAATTTGCTGCATTATCTGTCACCACTTGCACTACATTCTCTTCCCCCACATCAGCTATCACCTCCTCTATAGCTTCACACAGGTATGTGGCATTTTTGAATTGGGCAGAAGCATCAATGGACTTCATGAAGACGGTGTCATCTGAAAGAATAAGCAAAACCATTTATTCAATAAATTAAAAAACAAAAATCAGCCATATTAAATTATTAATCACTAAATCAAATTCAAATTTCAATGCATTGAGGGAAGTACAATTACCTCCGGAGGACACTAGAAAATTAAGCAGCGTCCTATTTCTCCTACCGGTCCAACCATCAGTCATGATGGTGCAACCAATCTTCCTCCATTGCACGCGTTGCTCCTCTAATTGTTCTTTCACATCTGCCACTTTTTGAGTCAAAAGTGGGCCCTTTAATTCATCTTCAGAAGGGGTTTTGAACCCCGCCCCACATATGGTTATGGCATCAACCATGTTTTGCCAAAAAGGTGACCTAAAACATGTCATAAATAAATTAATAAGTTACTTACATAAGTATTGTAAAATGAAAAGTTTTAAGATTTTAACTGCACTAAATTTGAATTCGATAATGAGATACATCTAGATTCCAAAATAATAAAATTTAAATATAAAATTTAAAACAATTAAACGAAAAAGAATTCCCTGGCTAGATGGAAGGGAATTATGCAGTATTACCAAAAGTCTGTAATTGTCTTTTTTGCTGGATCATGTGCATCCTTGTTCCAACCCATGCTCTCAAGCGACGGTTGGGAACCAGGAGTAGTGCGTGGTTCAAAATATGAGTCCACCCTAGATTTACGAACTCTAGGGCCAATGCTAATACTGCCACTACCACTAGCAGTAGTAGCGCCACTAGCAGTAGGAGTATGCATAGGCATAGCTGGTCCAGAAGCAGTAGCACTAGCACTAAGACGGTATGGAGGCATGGAAGAAGCATCTCCAACAACACGAAGTCCTTGTCCAACTCCAAAACTCACCAACTCTTGCTTCTGTCTCTTTTTCATTTCTTTTTGCATTTCAAAAGTTTCTAATTGCACTTGCAGTTCACGAACAACCTTAGGAGGTGCTATTGGGCAGCCCATTGCATCATGGATGGGTATGCGTGCAATATGGTATTTTAATCTATTTATGCCTCCATGATATATTGTTTTGCAGTATTTACATTTTGCTTCACCTTTTTTCATTCTGAGAAAGATTTCAGCATGTTTCCAAGCAGGGTCTTTTCTGCCAGGGGTTTGAGACATTGTGAAAATAATAATATGCTTTGATTTGCAAATGAATGTGGCTGCAATAACAAGTAGGGTTTCTAAAATTATTTAAGTTGCAAGTAGGATTTAAAAAAAAAAATGCAAACTAAAAAAAAACAATGATTTTACAAATTACAATGAATTATTTGTTAAAAAAACACAAAAAAAACCAATTAAAATCAAACTTACCTCTTAGATTTGGCTTGGAATGCAATGCAAACTCCCCCCAATCACCGGTAATGAGCTCTCAATGCACCTCCTTGCTGGTATGAAGCTTCCCAAATGATATATGGCCTTGTATTTGTCTTCAACAGCTTGCTGGTTGCCCTCTCTTCTCCTCCTATTTTTCTTCACAACTCTCTCTTCTCCTCCTATTTTGCCAAATGAATGAAATGAGGTTGCTTTTAGAGTTGGGGAGATAATATAAGACAAAAAAAAAAAAAAAACTAAAACATAAGTATTATGTTTTTTTGTTGACTTTATAAACTACTGTCGCCGGCCGCGTCCAGGGCTTGGGACACTTGGGGATATACTTGTTGATGCCGGTAGCTGAAATTGAAGCTTTTGAATTTGATTTGTAGTGGTTGTGTGAACAATCTTTCCTACAGCAGAGTTTGGTTGTGGCTAGTGTGTTTCACCATAGTAACGGGACTCGCCTGGACTCGCCAGAACTCGGCAAGTCCCGAGCCAAGCACCCTTGGCCGCGTCCAGGGCTCGGGACTCGGTAGGAAGCGGCGAGTTCGAGCTCCCAGGACCCGGCCAAGGGTGCTTGCCTCGGGACTTGCCGAGTTTTGGCGAGTCCGGGTGAGTCTCGTTACTATGGTGGAAACACACTAGCCACAACCAAACTCTGCTATAGGAAAGATTGTTCACACAACCACTACAAATCAAATTCAAAAGCTTCAATTTCAGCTACCTGTTGACGTGCTTTTTATGACAGCGCCAGCACAGAATAAAGTTGTCCAACGGTCACTCTATTCTCTCTTGATCAAAGTGTCCCACATGCTAAGATTGCTTGAAAGTTCATGTGTTCGACTCCAAGGTTCCTTTTATCGCGAATAGACTCAGTTGGTTGATGTGTTTTGCTGGTTATTTCAAGGGGACTTACGTAGTTGTTCGACTCTGTGAAGCAATTAGGACATGAATGATTTGGCAATATTGTTCTGGTATCTAGACTGACTCGAAAATGCAGAATTTAAAGGGGATAGGGATAGGGATTCTACAAATCTATTTCTAAAGGGTGGAGGACGAAGATCGACTTAAACAATCTTCAAACCAAACTTTGCTTTGTCTCCTTTCGAACAACTCCGACAAAGTTGGTGCAATCTTCAAAGGATGAGAAAAGTGTTCAAACTATGACGCAACATGTTCATACCGTCAATACGACGCATACAAACATATGAACCATAATCGAAGTTAAGTGCTGATACTCCAGTTGACCACGCAAGGCGAACTTACCATCAGTAAGCCCGCTAGTGGTATGGATGAAAGAAGATATGCTTAAATCACAATGCCACACTCCACAATTAACAACTACTTGCATGAAATGGAAATCTACTTTACTCTATCTACCTTGAATTGGAAAGACGAAATGGCCTTGCTAGCTACTCATAACAAAGAAGAAATCACTAAGCAATGAAACTCTTTGTATTATGAAAAGTGTTCACAACAACCTTTTACAAAACTTTCAAAGGAAAGTTTTCTTCCCTCCTCAATCTAAAGCTAACTTCTAAGCTAAATGCCTTCTACTCTCTAGCTCTGATCCAATTCCAATTCTAATCTCTATCTCTAATATTAATTAATTACAAATGAGGGGGGATGCCCCTTTTATAATAAGTCCAATTCAGTGGACGGTTCAGATCAAATTACAATGAAGGGCTCAGATCGAGCCACCTATGCCCTGATTAGGGTTTCTGCCCTAAAAACCGCCACAGAGAGGAGTGGGCAATGAATGCACAGAATATTCTCCACTCCCCTGCAGGAATCATAATGAGCAATTAATGCCCACTACCATCATCAAGAAGATCCTCATCAAGCAGCGCGTTCCCACTGGCCTTCTCCCGGATAGCAAACTCGATCAACCGGGCCAATACTGCTTCAACCTCCTGTGTAGAGATCGGTGGAATATGGTTGAGCTGGAACTCCAAGACTGCTACCGTCTGTCCGTATCTGGTGTAAGATTTCCTCCATGTCACCAAGGCGTCCTGGGTATGCTGAATTATACTAGAGAACGTGGAGACATTCTCAAAGTCATCCAGGACAAGTGACCTCGCAGCTGAGAAGAATGGAGGCAGTCTACTTTTCAAGCCATCAGCAGTTATCTCCTCTGGGACCAACTTTCTAGCAAATATGGCTTCTAATGTATTGAGGACTCCCCCCAAGATGTTGCCCATTGCTTTCCTCACTTTAGCTGAATCTGCCCTTGCTGCGTCGTGAAATCCACGGCCTGTGACCACCGAGGAGTACCAACTGGTGAAATCATACCTATCACCTCTCTGAATTACACCTCCATCCACCAAGGTTTCTAGAGGTATATGCATCAAAGCCCCCAAACGAAGTACAGTCTTCGTTTGATAGATGCGAGTATCACCCCAGGCCTGATCTACTATATCCATCCGTGCCAAAATACTTGAGGCCTGTCGATAAGCATCGGCAAGGTCCTCCATGAATTTCCCTGTCTCAGTATGAACACGGCTAACCCACTTGTCCGCCTCCGTTTCCATTTTCTTCAAATCCTCTAAGGCAACAACTGACTCCTTCGGAAGCTCTGATGGACGTTCCACTGCTGGGTTTGCTGGTTCACCTGGATGTGCTAGATTTTGTACGTATCCTATCAAGGTTTTGTGCTCCTTCTTCAATTTCTTATACTTCCCCTCCGTGCGGAGCAACTGATCCTTCAATGCCTGATAGGAGTTATCGAACTCCTCGATAACTTGGGCTCCCGTAGGACGACCCAACTCTACTGTGGTGATCACGTAATTTTCAGGCCTCTCCTCGGTTCGATCACAATCTTCCCTCGGAATAGCCACCTGAAGCGTGCGAGAGCCTGACTCGTCAGTCGAGATCTTTGAAAACTTTCGGGCCCTTTTCTTCTCTGGTGGCGCACTGATCCTCCTGAGGAACTCCTCCATCTCAATGGCCGGATCCGTATCATCCTCGGGTTCTCTCCTCATTCTGTCGGAAAGCCAATCAGGCACTGTCTGCTGTGGATTACAAATGACAAGGGGCTGTTCTTCTGTTGCCTCCATCTCGTGCACTTCCTCTCTTCTTGCACTGGTTTGCTCAGGCTCATCCTCCTCTATAAGCTGGGTATCTCCCGACCCTTGGGTCCCCTGTTCTGTGTTTTCCTCTTCTTCCAAAGCCGTGTCCAACATCTGCTGAAAATGGGTGTCGGCCATTGTTTCCTCTTCCTCCTCATGTTGGCCGCCCCTGGATAAACTGACACTAGCTGATTCCCGGGCGTTGGGCTGATCTACCTCCTCAAGTCCCCGCTCTTCCTCTAATCCTGCCCTCTGATCGGCAAATAATGAAACCACTCTCAAACTCGAAGACTGAGTTTGTGAGTGCACGGGTGATGCTTGTTCTATCCTCAACGGTATCGGTTGGGTTGGCACTTCCACTTGTGCCCTCGATGTCTGAGCAATTTGTTTCCCCCTTTTTACCGATAACGGCCTTGGGTCACCCATCAAGCTATAAGTAAGGGCGATCGACTTGCTCTTGAGTCTGCATACATGTCTGTCGACCCAAGTCCTGGTAAAAGTCATCACCGGGATAGAAAGAGTGTCCAAGTCCATGATCTCTGGCTCGGACCAATCAGGTGGTGGGACAGGAGTATCCCTAACTGACCCATAGTCGGGTTGCATGACGTTGACATCCTCCTCCACCTGGTCGGGAACTGGAATAATCTCACATTCTCTAATCAACTTGAGAGGAAGTCTGGAAAACATCCTTCTTCTTATCTCAGCCTCATCCACTGCATTTGCCCAAAAGTCCTCCAGATGAGCTCTGTGCCGGTATTCAACGTTCTGTATCATCCGGATGTTCCTGTAAGGATCGAAATCCTGCCTGCCTGTGTGATATGACAAATGATAAGATTGCAGCTCGTCCTCTGCCTCTCGGGCTGCCTGCAAAGAGGGACACACCTCAATGGAATTCCCTATGGTGATAGGGAAATCAAGTCCACCCTTCTTTTTCCTTTTCTGAATCTTATCGTAGGCAATCAATTGCCTAGATACCTCAAGCATTACTATGTGATCAGTGGGGTATCGTGGTAACCGATACGGATACGAAGTGAACCCCTGCAGCCTAATATATGTGAATTTCGGGAATTGGATGAGCCAATACCCATATTCCTCAATCAATGTCTGTGCTTCTTTAGATATTCTCTGCTGCGTCCTCTGCTGAAGTGTCCTCGCAATGTGCATTGTGAATGCATCATTTGCCCGTTTATAGTTGGCAATGTTAGCTAAATGTAGCTGTGTGCAGGCTTCATGGATTTTGAATTGACCAGGGGCACAGCCGATTGGCTCCTTGTACGAAATCCCTCTGTACTTAGTCATTCTGGCCAACATGTAAATTACATATGAGCTCATGTAGAAAGTCTTCGTCACCTTCAAGCTCCTGAATTGCTCATCGATGTGGTTGCTAATCATCCTAGCCCAATCGACACACTCTTTTCCTTCCAAGATGATCTCGATGAAGTAGAACATCCAAGGCTCGAAAATGTAAGCCTGTGCACTCCCATTCACCCGGCTCAACATCATTATCAAATCACAGTATTCTTGTTTCACGTCCTCGGCAATTATCTGCTTTGGGAGCTTAGTGCGGGGTGGCCTCGGCTTCTGCATCCAAACTCTGTTGATGACTGCAGTGACTCTTTCGAAAGAGGAAGAGTACATCTTATCTGCCCTCTTATTTGTTCTGTATAACATCTCCTCAGCAGTTGGAATCCCAAATGCCTCTCCGATGGCATCGGCGTGAAGTTGGCGAGCAGTTTACCATCCGGAGAGACAATCGTCCTACGTTCTGGCTTGTAGTGATTGGCGCACTCCATAATTAGCTCTGGACACTGAATTGCTGGCGGAAAACTAGCAGCTGCGTAGATCCCACTCTTCATTATATTATGTGCCGTGACGGATGGTTGATGGCCCCCTAGCCCGAACATCCTCGATTTGAGTGCATTTAGATTAAATGAACCAAGGTTGGTGTCATTTAATCCTGCCAACTTTGAAACTATTGCTGACTTTGGGAGAAATGGCTTAGCGAGCCTTTTAATCATTGCCTGCCGGGATGAGCCAGCCTTGCCTGCTTCAGTGTTTGCAGCTCTGCCTGCGGCTCTGCTTGTTCCTGCAACATCCTTTGCTCCGGCCATCTGCAAAAATAAAATAGAATAATAAGCTAGACTGCAGATTTTTAATAAAATAAAACAATTCCCGAGATGGCTGCGAATACGGAGTTAGCTTTGAAAATAAAATTCCTCAGCATAAATTTCTAACTCCAAACCTCAAACTATATAAAAATCTCTGAGTTTAGAGACAACTCTCAGCAACTGCACTTCTGACTGGTGAAGAAAAAACGCAGCAAGCTAATAACTTTCAGCAATGTAGCTAATTTCTCCAGCACAAATAGTTCGAACCTTGACTTCACTTTGTCAACTTCAGCAGTTAGAGGAATAAAGAGTTGCCAGCAATATGAAATTTCAACTTCCTCAACTTCTCAACGTTTAAACTTCTTCAACACTTCGACTTTCAGTAGCTTGAAAATAAAGATCTCCAGAGAAAAGAAATCTTCTACAACTTCGCAAATCTGCAGCGACTTCAACAATCTGGAAATAAAATCTTAGCTCTCCAGTATACAACTTCGAACTTCGCAGCAACTCCACTTTCAGCTCTTTGAGAATTAAATTCTCCAGCAACTCCGGAAAACAACTTCACCCTTCAACTTCGAAGTTGCAGCAACACACTTTCAGCTTTCGAAAGAAAGAGTCTCGGCAAATGAAAATTTCTCCAGCACTTCGTACTTTCAGCAACTCAACACTCCGAAATAAAATAAACTCTCAAAGAATTTCTCTCCTCAACCACTTCGAAAATATTTCAATCTCTCAAGAACTTCTTCAGCAACTTCAACTTCGAAACAATGTGAGGAGAAATGAGAGAAGAGATTGTTTAAATAACTCTTCTCGGAGAATCCTGCTAAGTAGTGCTGGGGCTATTTTTAGCACCTTCATCAATTTTCCACTCTCTTCGTTCGGAATCTTCTAATTCAAGCGCAGTAGTGGGCTAGTCGTCAGCCGGTCATTATGGCAGTTGCCATTAATAATGATTCCTTCTTCTTAAAAAATTCAAATTTTCCTCTTAGTCTGCCAGTTAACTCTTGGCGATTTAAACAACTCGCGAGAAAAACAATCACTTGAATTCCATTTTAAAATCTCGCAGTGTTTAAATAAATTCAACTTGAAAAATTTCGTGGGAGTTGTAAACTTTTAAAATGTCTGTCATTTAAATCCTCGATTTCATAAAATTTGCCTTAGACATTTTAAATTTTCTCTTTAAGATATTCAACTCCGGGTGATTTAAAATTATTTGCGTGCTCGAAATAATTCATCCTTTGAGATTTAACTTCCGTCAGGAAAATAATCTAGGCAAAACGAATTTCCTCTGAAAATATTAAAATTTCCCTTAGGAAATTAAATTTTCAAACTCTGTTAACTCATGGGTGCATTTTAAACGGGTTCATTTGATTTTCACTTGACCCATGGAAAATATTCATCGATATCAAATCTTCCCCTTGAAAAATATTCGTCAACTTTCAACTGCCTTTGGAAAATTTTAAAACTCATCAAATCATCCTTCCATGCCAAGGGCGTATTTTTCCCTAGTGAAATGCTATCTCACTTAGAAAATTTTTTTCTAACATTTTCTCTTTTGGCGTATTTCCCTTGGTATAATTTTTCTCTGAAAAAAAAATCTCCATGCCTTATGAATTAAAATTTAAATCCCTCTTCAAGGGCGTATTTCTTTCAAATTTAAATTTTAATTCCCACGCCTTAGGAATTCTTCACTTGTTTTCTTCTTGGGCGCACTTTACCTAGTGAAATTTTATTTCACTTAAAAAATTTTTTTAGTTTACACCTCAGGCGCATTTGAGGGGGGAAGCTTTCTTTAACACTTAGGAAATTTCCTCAACATTCTTACTCCAAGGTGGGCGCATTTACATATGCAAGCTTTTACTTTCACACGCCTTAGAGAATTCTCCCATCTTTACTCACCTTCAGCTCATGGGCGCATTTGCTAGGCCAAGTTTTCACTTTACACTTAGAAAATTTTCAAACACTTAGAATATCCTTTCAAGGTGAGGGCGCATTTCATAGGTTCCACTTTCATTTCGTTGCCTTAGGAAATTTTCTCCAGCAACCTTGGGCGCATATGGGGTCTTGAGCTTTCATTTTCTTGACTTAGAAATTTCTCCAAGTCCTAGCCACTTTATCTTGCCTTGGGCGCATATGGGTGTGTCTGGTTTTATTTTCACCACTTAGAATTTCTTCAAGCCATGTATCTTCTTGAGGGCGCATTTTGACCTCTCTACTTTCATTTTATGCCTTAGAAGAATTTCGGCCTCCATTATCCTTCTCAAGGTGAGGGCGCATTTCACTAGGTGAGGTTTCATGTGAGGGCGCACTTCATATGCCATGCTTTTATTTTGATGCCTTAGGCGTTTTTTACCAAGCATCATTTTCTCCAAGGTGAGGGCGCATTTTCATGGGTGTGCTTTCGTTTTTGCCTTAGAAAATTTTGATGCTCCCCCTATTCCTCTTTGGGCGCATTTTGAGGTATGAGCTTTTGTTTTATGCCTTAGAAACTTTCAAGGCTTCCATCAAGGTGGGCGCATTTCCTTAGCTCAACTTTGAATTCTGCCTTAGACAAGTTTCAAGCCATCAATCTGTGAGGTGGGCGCATTTTGAAGGGGATACTTTCATTTTCCCACACTTAGAATATTTTCCATGCCTATGCCTGCCTTTGTTTACGCATTCTATTTTTAGCAAGTTGTGCTATTTTTAGCAAGTCCCTTGATTTTCAACCCCTAAGGCTCCGTTTTGCCTGAAAATTTCATCATATGATCTTCTCTGCCTGGTGAACCTGTTCCGCCAGTCCTCTGCCCTGACCTGCTATTTATAGCCACCTACTATTTATAGTAAGTTTTGACTTTCTGACTTCAGTAGCTCCGTTTTGCCTGAAAGTTGCAACGCTTGATCTTGATAGCTTGAGGGTCACTCTGATGCCAACCTCGGGTGCAGACCTGCTATTTATAGCCGTGCCCTGACTTACTAAAAATAGTAAGTTCTCCGACTTTGCTCAAATTTTGCCAGCAGGTACCTTGAAGTGTGCTGACATGGGTGGGGTACTTCGTTTCGGCTATTTTTGGATTTTACCCCCTATAAAAGTGGAAACCCTAATTTGACTTGTACGTATTCCGAACGGTCTCCGTTTGACTTCGTTCCTTCTGCATGTCGTTCTGCTTGCTGAACTGGAGTGTTGGGCGGCTGCCAGAGTGTACCTGCTAAAAATAGAAACTGCCTGAAAAGTGACTCATCCACTGCCGGATGGTTTTGCATGTCATATTGCCCGTGGGATCTCAAAAAACCCAGAAAAACCCAGAAAACTGGTCTGCATGCATGCACTGGCTAAAAATAGTAAGTCCTCAAAACTCGATCTTCTCCGCTTGCAAGTCACACCGTTGCGAAGCTCTCGAAAAACCCATAAAGAAAAACCCGACATGCGTTGAAAAACACTGCATGCGAACCCTAAAAATAGCCTCCGAAGGCTGAACTCTGAAAGTGGTTGTCTCGGTTTGCATGTTACATCACTGCGAAGGTTTTGGAAAACCCAGAAGGATTCTCCAGACATGCATCTGACAAGCTCATGTGGAAACCCTGAAAATGGCTTCTTGAAGCCTGAACTGCCAAAAATAGCAAGTCATCTGATCTGGCTCAAAATTTACGTGTAGGCAGCTTGATGTTACCCGGATGCAGTGGAACTGACAGAATTCCAAAATCTCAATAAAATAGTCCCAAATTGAATACTTACTAAAAATAGTAAGTTGCCGGAATACAGTGAAAATTTAGGGGGACTCTGCTGGAAGTCTTCTGACTGCTGCACTAAGCTTAGATTTCAATTTTCCAACTCAATTTGACCTTTAATAAGCCTGAAGGATGAAAACCCTAATTACACAGACTTGACCAATACTTTAACTTGGGTCAAACAACGGGACATCCCCGGAAGGACTAGAGACCAGAGAGAGAGCGAATCAAAGCCAAAAGACCAGAATGGAGCAAAAATTTAGGGGGTCCCCATCTTGATGGGGTGATGTGTGAAAAAGGTCACAACACTACCGACATCAACAAGTATATCCCCAAGTCTTCGATACTCCACTGTTGGCCGCCAAGGCATCCAAGAGGATATGGAAAGCATCCATGGGCATCACATCACACATTATTTCATCTCTATAATTACCAATTTTAAAACTCACCAAGCATTGCTCACGTACTAGAAGTTGATGTCCCTTTTGCAACAATGTAACCTTGTATGGATTTGGGTGCTTTGTTTTTGTTGGAAATGTTGTCATTGATGTCAAAGGCATACATGGATAATGGTGAATCCTCCAGATTTGGATGAGACTATCAGTTAAGTTATTGAAGTTGATAAAGATGTAGTGGAGAAAATGAAGTTGTTATGTTTGACAATTTACCACATTTAAGGGAGATGTCTTTATCTAGATATATAGAAGATAATCTTAAACAAAGTACCTTGGAAATATATTATTTGTATTAGCTTTGACTATATGTGTGGAAGATCAAATAAAATAAAATTGTATAGTTGATACTAAGGACCGTTTATATTTAGCAAGGAAGTAAAATCAAATTTAAGACCTCTAATGGAGGCTGACTCATAAGAAGGCAAGGTAATTTAAAAGATTTAAATTTGTTGATGTTTCAATTAGCACCTCTGGAGTGCCTATTGGAAACAGACAGCTATTGCAAGTGTGTTAGTACATGCTCTTCGGATTATAGAGGGGAAGATCTCTCTTTGCTGATTTTCTATTGTAAAAAAGGGGTGTTCTAAGGTTCCTATCTTTTTTACTCAGCGGCAGGACACAAGGGTGCATAAACACAATGCGCTGTAGCTAAGCTTTTCTCTGGTTTCTGCAGATCTTAACTACGACTAACTAAGCTTCTAAACTATCCTACCTCCTCAAGATAAACAGAGCATGAGGGCGTAGGAGCGAAATGGATGGGTTGGATTACTTGAATCCTCCGTCTCAATGGAATATGGCCGAGGCTCTGAACTCTCGGATATATACCAAGATAGGGTTCGATACAAGTAAACACTTGTTACGGTAAACTGGATCTGAGACTTGCCAAGGAGGAGGAACCCTTGTCCGAGGTGTAGGCTTGGAAACAACTCACTGGAAACAACAAGGGATGATGGCCTATCTAACAGGATTCCCGAGGAGGTGACGACACTTGTCCAAAACGTAGGCTGCAAGACAGATCATTAAACAACATCAAACGATAATGATCGATGACAAAATATCCAAGGAGGCGACGACACTTGTCCAAGGAGGAGATTGAAACAATACACTATTTGAAAACAAGACTTTGGAATAACTCAAGTATTTAGATCAAGCAAGCATGCGCCTTCTGATTTATTTCTTCAAGCTTCTCCAAAGAATTACAAAGGTCAGGATAGTAAAGGCACGAAATCATGCACAATTACGATCAACCAACGAACTCTCATCCAAGAGTGAACAAATATAAACAAGCTAACTCTGACAACAATGGCGCAACAATTTTGCTTAGCAAGTAAAGGTTAAACAAATAATGAGCCCAAGGCTCTTATTTATAGGAACTCAAAGGAGTAGGCAACCCTAAAATCTCTTTGAGTTAACAAACAGTTCTTGCCAATCAGCAAGATTTATTCCTATGTCTAAAAGTATGTTAGCAATCAGTTAACTGGAAATCTACTTCAGTTAATTGAAACTAAACAAAAGTCAAACTGGGAGTCTACCTCAGTTGACTGACACCTAACTAAAAGTGAACTTATGTTACAAATGTGTCTCCAAATAGACATCCACCTTTAAAGGAGATCTGAGATCCACAAATCGTGGGAGTCAATTAAACATCCTAGATTAGTGGGATGTGACATGCATGATTTGTGGAGATTTGGAGTCAACTTGGAAAGGGGCATGAAGTTGACTTTAGCTGCATTTATTGCTATTTGGAGGGTAGGACGTCCTTCCTTGGTGCTTTACACCTCTTCACCACTGGTCAACAAAGTCTCTATCCAGTCATTGACTTCTTCGACCTCTGGGCAATTAATGCTTTTCAAGATGACTATGTGGCGTCTAAGCATTTCTTCACTCGTCACAAGCTGTTGCTGATAGTTTATGCATTGGGCAGCTGCTTCATCTAACTGGATAGACATGGCTGCAATTTTGGCTAGTTTGCAACCATTGGGATCTTCAAGGAATGAAGATCGAATGACGTTTTGGACCCACGTTTGTACCGTTTCAAGCTCAACATATTCCCCTTCTCGCTGATATTCTAACTTAGGGAAAGATATTACCAACATTCTTGCGAAGTTGATAATATTAGCGACAAATCGTCTATAGTCAATCAGCTCCACTGAATTGGCATCATAGGCTCTCACCTTGTATGCCAATTGTTCTTTCCAATAAAACAGATGGCGTTTGTTCTCAGTGGTTGTAACTGCTTGGTATGCTTGTTGTAGATCGGCAACCGTCGCTTCCTCTTTCGGCCTCTCTTGAGCTGCCTTCACATTTGACTGCTGGATTTCTGATCGAAGACCATGTGCTTTGTCTTTCAGCTGATATGCTTCTGCTAATACACATCGTCCTTTGACGACAAACTCATCCACTTGACGTCTCAAATGTTTTCCGTATGTGATCAACTGATGATGGTTTCTTTCAGCTGGGAGATCCAATAGTCCTTGAGGCAAGGCCGAGGAGTTGGGAATGTCATGTATCAAACTAGAAATGTACAATCTTAGTTGACGGTTTTCAGCCTTCAAGGCTGCTTTGGCTTGTCCATCATTTGTCATCCTTTCTTTGACACTCGCTGAGGCGATTCCGAGAAGGTCTGCCTCCACCTATCGAGTGGTCTTTCCAAGGTTCACCTTTGAAAGCATGAAATCCTCAACCCTCACATTGTGTATGTCTTTATTTTCAGGTGGGGCAGCAATCTCTATGACAACCTCGTTCTCTGCATTCCTCTCTACATGTGTTTGCTTCTTCAACTTCTTTGCCGGCATGTCTTGTGGGACATGGTGGAATTCAGAGAAGTTAAGTTGATAAGGTCTCTCCCTTTTCCTTCCAAGCGAGATTTCCAGCCATATAGAATCTCGGCTAGCATCACTGGGAGGAGGAACATAGGCCCCCTGAATGTTGGAAGAACGAGACTGCACCGTGGCAATGCCTCGTGGTGGTGAGGCCAAATCAATGGGACTTTGCGACCTTTGTGATGGTGGTGAAGCCAGTGGCTTTGTTTCTATCACAGGCACCGCTTCTGTTGCAACTTCTTGTACAATGGACTCCATCTCTGCAACGATTATTTCAATCACTGGCTCTGGTGTAGCTGCGACGTTCTCAACTGTTTCAGGTAAATTGGTGGCTGTCTCCACTTGTACCTCTTGTCGGCTTGTGCTAGCAATTCCTCTTCTTCCCCAAGTGTTCCCTGACATTCGCATTCCTTCTCGAAGAATGCTCATCTTCTTCTGCTTGGGTTTCCTTTTGGACAAGGAAGGTAGTGTAGATTGAACCGTTGGCGGCTTTGATCGGGAAAGTACTACCTTCCTTGTCCTTTTACTGTCAAGGTAGAGTTGACTGTGTCGAACTACTCTACCCGTTTTTTCCTCAATAGACGTACTCTCTTTCGCGTACCAGTCTATTTTGCCGAGTGGTTGTGCATCTACTTGACCCGTGAAGAAAGAAGAAAGAATGACCTCTTCTTCGTCATCAGATAAGCCCTCGATGTCCTCTGACATGAATTCTGCAATTTGTGAGAGCTTGAATCTGCTGTAGTTCCTTCTTCTCACTTCGAACTCATCCTCGCAATTGACCCAAAAATCCTCCATGAAAGGTTCATGTGATGATCTTTGTTCGAGATGTGCTGCGAAGATTCCTCTGGGATCATATGATGACCTCCTGTCAATGAGGTACTTGAGATTAAATCTCACTATTTCCTGGTTTATCAACCTAGCATCGGCTGTAGTCTTGCATCTGTAGAGTCCCATCTGAAAAGGAAAGTTTGCAGTAAACTTCTTCTTTAGGCGTAGGTAAGAGTGAACCTTGGCTAACTGCCTTAGGAATTCCATGAACACTACCCTATATGAGGGGTAGCATGGCATCATGGCGGGGTGGCCATTGTAGCCATACACGCGTATGTAGGTGAAAGTGGGGAATTGGATGAACCAATCTGCCCAGTCCACCATTGCTGCCTTAGCTGCTGGTGAAATACGGACGTGCATCTCATGGTCTAGCTTATGCACGGTGTGCATAGTGAAAAGGTTGTTCATCTTCTTGAAGTGTCTTTCCGCTAGAGTGAACTCAAGGCGAGGAAAGTATTCTTGGACCTTTTGCACACCCAGGGTTCCCACAGTGTTCAGTGTTCTGAAATCGCCTTGGAAGGCTATTAGGTATACTAGGTAGGAACACATGTGGAAATGGTGCTCTTCTAGAAACCTGGTAAATTGTTGGTGGAGAGTGTCACTGATCAGAGAGGCCCGGTCGTAATGTTCTTTCCTACTGATTATTTTGCCAATAATGTAGAACATCCACGACTGGAAGGATTTTCCCTCTTCTTGTCCAATGACTCTGCTGAGTAGAGTGATTAACACTCCATACTCATCTTTGAATTCTCCTTGCCCAACCAATTTGGGCACACTGGTTCTCTTCGTTTTTAACCAATGTTCAACCATTATGAGTGAACATGTATCCTTCGAAGCCTCGAATGCCTTTCCGCATTCTATCACGGATATGACCTTCTTGGTAGGGCATGGTGGAATTGCAAAACATGTCTCTATGTCCACTGGCTTTAAGCTGCAAATCACCCTCCCGTCTATTGACAGGATCTCTCTTGTAGTTGGTTTGTAATGTTTTGTGCAAGCAGTTACAAGCTCAATGCTCTGTAAGGTGATCGGAACGGATGCTGCTTGGAATAAACCGGATTTTTCAATGTTCTGCAATGTAATTTGGTTCATGCCCTCCAAGTCCTCATAATTGACCTCTGGATTTTTTTGCCATAAGTCTGTATCAGTTGTTTTCAGATAATCATGGTACAAGACCGTCTTGGTCTTGTATTGTACCTGGGAGTACTGCATTCTGAAAACCTTGAAGATTGATTGGGCACTTGACCCTGTTCTGACACTTTTCTGGAATTGCTAAAAATAGCCTCGTCGGGGGTAGTTTTTACGAAAAATTCTGAGACATGGGTTTTGTTTAAGAATGATTTTCTAAACAAACCCAGATCGTCAGAAATTTGGAAAAATGAGTCTTTCTTTGACATGCAAGAGCCCTTTGGTGGCAGAGGCAGCGGGGCACTAGAAAGTGATTTTTCTCGAAAAAATCTAACACATGGGTTTTGTTAGTGCTTCACAGCCAAACAAACCCAGTTTGTCTGTTTTACAAAATTATGACTTTTTTCGGAAACCCTAAAAAATAGGGGTAGTAGGGCTACTTTTTTTGAAAAAATCTAACATGTGGGTTTTGTTGAAAAAGCTGTGTTGATCATACCCAGTTGGCTAGATCCGAGGTAATTTGTCGATTCTTGTGACATGCAAAAGAAATATAAACAAAAATAGAGGAAGTAGACAGAAGATGGATTGGAAGTCATAAACTGCCACTTTGCAATAATCTGTCTCTGGAAACAATCTTCAGGGAAGAATACTTTTAATGCCACTGATCTTCAAAAATATTGAAGATCCGTCCAAAACCTCTGCCAGATTTTGAAAACGTGTTTATGGGAGCTATTTGCTGTTTTGTCCTTCAACCTGCAAAAGAATAATGAAAAATGGGACGCCTAGCAAGAATATATGGTGATTAGGGTTGAGATCCACTAAGTATGGAAGACAACTCATGATTTAGGTCTGATTTGGAGTTCCAAGAGGTGATTTCCACTAATTGTGGAGTGTTTGGCCTCTTTTTGGCTCCAAATTTGCTAACTCAAGTCAACACTTTTGCTTTGATTTCCTTTAGGCGTCCATCCTTGAAATTGGTCTTTTTTGTCCATTTTGCAAGCTTATGTGCTCTCGTTTGATCCTTGATTTGGGTTACTTAGTTGATCTTTGGCAGTGGCAAGTAGTTCTGTTGTTGAGGTGGGATCAGTTTGATGAGATGTGCCTGGGAGAGATTAACTCAGAAAATTGAGTTTAGGTCTCCAGAAAGAAGGGCGCCTTTCCTTGAGAAGGGGCGCTTTTGACAATGCCTTAGTCAATTTTCATTAACTGTTCTTCGTTTTGATCTTTTGAGACCCTCTTTGCTTTGATCTAATGTTCTCGATGCTTAGATGAATTAGATGACTCTACTTGACGGTGCATCGAGTAGCCAACTCGGTCTTGCTCAGGATGACTGACTTCTCAGTTGAGGCTGGCAAGTTTAGGTCCTTCAAACTAAAGGGTGCCCCTGGCTAGCAGGGGCGCTTTTAGCTTTTGACTGGATTTCTTCATGTTGTGAACTGTTTGACTTTGACCTCCTTCATCAGTTGATTGATTTGTCAGAAGTTCTTGCTGATAGGTCCACTGACGAGATAGGTCATAGCTGAGAAGGTCATCCTGGGAGGTAGTTAAGATTCTGCCTGAATCTGGATGCCTTCAGGAAAGGGTGCATTTCTTCAAGAGGGGCGCTTTTAGCCATGCCTTAGCCATTTTCTGGCTTGTCTTTCCAGTTCTTCAATTTTGGCTTTTTTTGCTTGATCTCAACTCGTGATCGTTTAACGTGTCTTGTGGACCTGCTGTCAGATTGATCACGTAGCTGGGAGGAAGCTGGAAAGATATCATGTATAGAGCTATAGCAGATGGATTCATCTGGTGCCTGTAATTGAGGGGTGCCCCTGGCTAGCAGGGGCGCTTTTACTATGAAGCTCTCTGATTTGACATCTTCGTTGCTGATGGATCCTCCATACTTCGCTGACGATTGATCAATGATCCCTGAATCTGATGATCTTGCTGATTGTTTCGTTGTCGAGCCAACATGAAAGTGAAGAGGATCATTGAGTTGAAGATGTCAAATGATTACATTTGCCCTCTGAGATCCAAGGGTGCCTTTCTTCAAGAGGTGCGCTTTTAGCCTTTGGACTGTGTTTTGCCTTGGCAGCAAAACGTGCACCTTCCAGATTTAGCCAAATTTTGGCCTTTTTCGTTTTGAGAAACTCCCTCGCTATAACAACATCTTTTTTACCTTTTCCGCCATGGCTTCTTCGTTGGAGCTTTTGAGGTTTAGCTTTCAACACCTAGTATTGGCCAATCTGCCATTAATGGCTACGGAGCTCCTAACTTCGTTCCTGAAAAATAAAAATAGACCCACCAAGTAAAACATATCTTTTGATAATTCTGACTTGATCAGTGTGATCGTGAAGGCAATTAACCCTATCAGAATGATTTTCAATCATTTCCAGGAAGGTCCTATTTTTAAGGGTTTCTCTAAAAATAGGGGGATAAAACCCTAATTTTCATTTTTTCAGAATTTTAACCATAGGTTCCTTGACATAAACCCACCAAGACTTCATGTTTGGTTTGACCTAAAACATACTTTTGATGGCATTTTTACATTGTTTAGCTCAATTTAAGTAGAATGCCAAAAATTTCATTTTGGGTACAACAAAATTAAAAAGGCCGACTTAAAGATAAAAGGGGGCGCTTAAAAAGGAAATTGACTCATTATAATATGCAGCGACTTGTTTATGAAAAACAGCAATTTTATATTAATAAGGCGATGATTAAGGCAATGAATAATATAAAAAGCAACGATGTCATATGGGGAGCAATTGATAGGAGTGATTTATTCATGAAAGATTAATATAAGCAGCAATTAAATTTATTAAAGTTAGCAATCAATTAATAAAGCAAAAGGCTGCGATTGGGTCTAACTAAAGGACACATTTATTTTAGGAAAGTCACACCTCTTGCCAAACTATATATTCCTCCATGAAGTCGCCTATCTTGGGATGATATAAAGAATGGAAGAAATGAGGAATTAGAAGTAACAATTTTCAAGATTTTATTTTTGATTAATAAAGAAGAGAGAGCAGAAATATGAAGACTAAATCTGATGTATATTAAAGATGTTAGTGTGATGAAAAGAAATAATTTATTTATATTAAATATAAGGTTGTAGCCTCTTGCTGGGTTGGAGCTCAGTTTGTGTGGGGGTTGAAGCCTCCAAAAGGTTGGAGCCTATATTTTTGTCAAGTAGAGATGTCTCTAGTAGGTTGGAGTCTATATTTTTGTCAAGTAGAGATATCTCTAGTAGGTTGGAGCCTACAAGAAGAATATATATATGTCTCTAGTAAGTTGGAGCCTACAAGAAGTATATATATGTCTCCAGTAGGCTGGAGCCTACAAGAAGAATATATATATATATATATATATATAAGAGAAAAATTGTGTTGTGGCTTTCTTCCGCAAGGGTTTCCACATAAATCGTGTGCTCTCTTTTGTTCTTAATAGATAGACCTTGCACATGTGTAGTTGATGTGATTCATTAAATTTGAAAAGTAAAAGTTTGTGATATACAAATTCAACCCCCCTACCCCCTCTTATTATCACCTTGTGGTTAGCAATTGGTATCAGAGCGGGTCCCTTCAAAGGTAGCCTAACAGCTAGAAGGTAGGTTTGAGAAGAACACTAATGGCCATACAAGAAAATTATGGATTCTCATCAAACAGGACACCATTGTTTGATGGAACTAATTATGCCTTTTGGAGCTTAAGAATGAAGAAATATCTTAGTGCTTTGGGATATGACCATTTGGCAATTTGTGGAAGATGGATATACTATACCTACGACATGTCTTACAGACAAAGATGCTAAAAAGAGAAAGTGAAAACAATTCAACATCTATGAATGCCATATTATGTTGATTGGGAGAATTTGAATTCATAAAGATGATGCATTGCAAAAACGCAAAGGAAATATGGCATAAGCTAAATAGCATTTATGAAGGAGATGCAAAAGTAAAAAAGGCTAAGCTTCAAACTCACAAGGCAAGATTTGAAAGCCTTAAAATGCAAGAAGAAGAGAACAAGCTGAATATGTTTTTCGAGTTGACCAAATTGTTAACACCATGGTGGGACTTGGTGAGAAGATTGATGAGGCAACTATTTTACAAAAGATTTTGAGATCTCTACCTATGAGGTTTGATTCTAAAATCTCAGCAATCGAAGAAATGAGAGAGTTGGATAAATTGATCAAGGACGATTTGTATGACATCCTAACTACCTACGAAATGAGGATTGAATATAAACCTTGGGATATCTTTCACTCCTGCAATTGAAGTACTTCATGAGAGTTTTCGTCCTCAAGAAGCCAAGATTTTTCAATCCAACCAGCAAACCCGTCTCCAAATTTTCTCCAAACATGAATGAGCAAAAGAAGCTCACAAAATGCTTTTATATTCCCTCCAATTTCTCATGCCCAAGTTTGCCTTTTTTGAATTTATTTTATTCAATTCATTTTCGTGCCTTATAAATCCTTTAAATTGGTGCCAACTTTATGATATAAAATGATCTTTAAAAAAACCCTTATATCACCTTTATCATAAAGTCATTTAAATAAATAAATAATGTTTTTAAAGTTAAAACTTTTAATTTGACTTTAATATTAACGTTAGTTAAACCTAAAACTCTAAACCATGAAAATTGCCAAGGTAAACCCATGGTAAGAATCCGCCAACATTCCTGATATAGAAATATTGCCAACTGACCAAGACGGTGACCACCCAGTGACTTACTAAAAATAGTGTGGACAAGGTATCTAAGTAAAGCTTCGGAAAGCACATTGTGAAAGCCCTTGGAATGCACCGAGTTGGGAAACACCAATTAGGCACAAATGGTTGACTGTCGAGCCACAAACGCCCTCAGAGGGCCCCTTAACCATCCTGTTAGTCTACAGGGACTAAGTGATAGGCTAACCACAACACCTGCTGACTGCCAAGGAAAAAGGGACATTACAGTATCTAGGTAAGTCTTCTATTGTATGCTATAATTGTGGTAGACCAGGACATTTTGCTTCTAAGTGTCTACAAGGGAGGATGGAGAATAACAACAATGAAGAAAATCGCAATATGAACAGAGGAAGAGGATATTAACAACAAAGAAAGAGCTATTATCAAAACCAATTTGAGAGAAACAATAACTTCCGAAGGCAAAAGAGGAGCCTTTACTCCAATGAATATGATGGCGGATGGAAAGAAAGCGATGATGAATTTTACAATGATCAAGAAGAGATACTATTCATGACAATATAAATTGAGGATAACATTGAGGATCGGAAGGAAGACAAAAAGCAGGTGGAAGATAAGAAGAATGAAGTTGATGAAGGAGTGGACCTTGAGGAAGAAATTTATTGTGTATAATGAGATTCATTCACTTAAAAGAAGAAATACATGTCTAAATAAAAAAATTCAAGAGGAAAGTGAATCTAGAGTGAAGGTATCACAAGCCATTGAAGAAGCCAAGAAGACAATCGTGGACATAAAAATACAATATGAAGAATAAAAAAGGAATGAGGGAGAAGCCAAGAAGATAATACTAGATCTGAAAATTGAGCGTGTAGAGGCAAAAAGGATTGAGGAAGGAATGAAAAGCAAGTTAATGGAAAGGGAAGAAATTTGTGAAAAGTTAGAATCCAAAATTGTTTCACTAAGGAAGGAGTTAGAAAAGACCATGGTGCAACTAAATTGAGGATTGAAGAATGTGAAAAGTTCAAAAATTCTGGACAAGATCATAAATGCTCGAAAGCCCACTTGTGATGAGAGTGGGCTTGGATTTGAAGAAGAGAAAAGTTCAAAAACGAATCAGCCACCTAAAGGAGCAAATAAAAAATCAGAAAACCTAATCACCAATGGTTCAAGACTTCGTTAAAAGTGAAACAAACAAAAGAGAAGAGAATCAATGGCAAACCATGAAGGAACTATTCAGAAAACCTTTCCCTTGGATGCATGTACATACAAACAAGTTCTATCCTTCTTTCCAAGGTTATTGTTTTGTTTGCAATCAATTTGGGCACAAGGGCAGAAGGCAATAAATTGTAGATTGAATGCTAGAAATAAGCATAGACATAGAACTATGAATTATGGAGCACATGTTAGAGCTAACCCTATAGGAAACAAGATTGGAAGATTTGGGATGATGAACATAAATATCAACTCACTCGCTTTGCTCATGAATCATAATGTAATACGCCACAAGTGCAATAATTTTGGACATTCAACAAAGTTTTGCAAATGCAGTTTCTTGGAACCTCCTAAGCAGAACAAGGATGTAGAACAAAAGAAAGAAGAAAGTTCAAAAGTATGGAAGAAGAGAGAAAAATCCATGATAGTTCAAACAGCCCTACATTCTAGAAATGAAAGTGATCAATGATATATAGATAGTGGATGTTCAAGACATATGATAGGCGATAAGAGGAAGTTCATTACCTTAAAAGAGTCAATGGTGGAATCGTAAGATTTGGTGACAATGCATCGACAAGAATTTCAAGAAGAAGATCCCTTAGTTTGGATAATGGGAGAGCAAGAACAAAGAATGTGCTATATGTTGAAGGATTGAAGCACAAACTACTATAAGTGTAAGTCAGTTTTGTGACCAAGGGCACATCCTCACATTTCATGCTGAAGGTTGTGAGATAAGTAAGGAAGGGCGGCAAGCTGCAGAAGCTAGCCGAATACGAAACAATATTTATGTTCTAAGTAACATCCAAGGTGAGAAATGTTGTATGGGAAAAGAAGATGAGAGTTGGCTTTAGCACAAAAGAATGGGGCATCTAAATTTTGACAAACTTTTCAAAATTAGTTGAAGGGAAGCAATGAGAGATATGCCTATGATATCAAAGCTTGCAAATATCATTTGCAAGCAATGTCAGCTGGGTAAGCAAACCGGAGCAAGTTTTAAATCAAAGGAGTACTTTGCATCGCAACCTCTAGAGCTTATTCACACAGACTTGTGTGGATCCACTCGGACAAGGAGTATACAAGGTGAAAGATACATGTTATTAATTGATGATTTTGCTAGAATGACATGGGTTACGTTTTTGAAGGAGAAATTTGAAGCATTTGAAAAATTTAATGTATTCAAAGCCTTAGTGGAAAATGAGATAGGCATGAGGATTAAATGCCTTAGATCAGATAGAGGAGGTGAATTCACTTCAAACGAATTTGAAGATTTTTGTGAGAAACATGGGATACGAAGATAATATTTTCTAGAAAGAACTCCATAGCAAAATGGAGTATTGGAAAGAAAGAATAGAATTGTTCAAGGGATGGCTAGATGCATGATGAATGGATCCAAGGTCCCCAACATGTTTTGGAAAGATGCGATACAAACAAGAGTTTATATCCTTAACCAAGGTAAAATCAGAGCTAATCATGATAAAATACTATTTGGGTTATGGAAGGGAAGGCTTGCATCCGTGAGACACTTCAAGGTGTTTGGAAGCCCTTGATATATTAGAAGAGATGAAGATTTGGGGAAGTTCATTGCAAGGGCAGATGAAGAAATATTTTTTGGGCTACTCTTCAAGGAGTAAGGTCTACAAATGTTTCAATAAGAGATTGCATAAAATGGTTGAAAGCACAAATGCGAAGATTAATGAGGAGAAAAACTATCAAGATGAAACACAAGAAGATAGCTATACTTATGAAGAAAGATACAACGAAGATGTAGTGAAAAGTGAAGATGAAATAGTTGAACAAAGGAACACCAAGGCACCAACAAAGACACCATCTAAGTTTGTTCAAAGGAACCATCTAGAAGATTTGATAATAGGAGATGACGGGGTCAGAACAACAAGAAGAATGGTAAGAGATCTGAAAACTAAAATTATGACCTTGCTATCTATGATTGAACCTAAAAAATTCAAAGAAGCAAGTGAAGATAAGAGTTGGATAGAAGCTATGGATGAAGAGCTGAACTAGATTGAGAAGAATGATACTTGAGAACTTGTCTCAAGACCTAGGGATAAAAATCTTATTGGCACCAAGTGGGTGTTCAAAAATAAGTTGAACGAAGATGGCTAGGTTGTGCGAAACAAAGCAAGATTGGTATATTAAAGATGTTAGTGTGATGAGAAGAAAGAATTTATGCTAGTGAGTTGGATGAATACTATTCAGATTTGAAAAGGAAGAGATTGGTGATTGAATCAGATTTGTGAGGATTGTGAAGAATTTATAATTTGTATCAGATTTGTGTGAAGGAGAATATCATATCAGCCATTGAAGGAAATAGAGGTTGTAGCTTCTTGTTGGGTTGGAGCTCAGTTTGTGTGGGGGTTGAAGCCTCCAAAAGGTTGGAGCCTATTTTTTTGTCAAGTAGAGATTGGAGCCTACAAGAGGGTTTCCATGTAAAACGTGTGTTCTCTTTGTGTTCTTAATAGCTAGATCTTGCACATGTGTAGTTGATGTGATTAAATAAATTTAAAAAGTAAAAGTTTGTGATATACTGATTCAGCCCCCCTCTCAATATCACCTTGTGCTCATCAGGTTTTTCCAATTTCAGCTTCTCAACCATTTCTTGTGACACCAAATTATCTGTGCTACCATTGTCCACAATTAATGTACAACACTTCCCCATTGATTTACAAATAGTTTTGAATAGACTCCTCCTTTGTGTAGGCTCTTGTTGTTCTTTCTCTAGTTTCAAAAGAACTATCTTTAACATGTGATTTTCTCCATGCTTTGGGTCCAATTGTTCTTCCTTTTCTTCAGCCTCTATAGTAAAAGTCCTTCCAACATTAGATTTCCACCTTCTTTTTATATTTGTGGGTGTTCAAAAGCCTTATTACCTACCTCTCCACAATTGAAGCATACCCTTGAAAATCCTCTTCCTCTCCCATAGTCTCCTCTTCCTCTTGAAGACTCACCTCTCTCTCTTGGGAAATGTCCTCTTCCCCTTGTACTTGGGCTGAAATTGATTTGTGACAAGATTGACTCTCCCTCTCTTGTTGGTTGTCCTCTTCCATCATTTGTTTGTTCTCTACATCTTTAATGTTCTCCTCTACCTCTGAAATTACCTTGTTGCTTTCTTGCCAACTTTTCCTTTGCCTTGAGAGCATATTGGTAGGATTCTTCTATTGTTCTCATAATAACCAAATTGAGTTCATCTTGGATTGGAACCTGTAAGCCATTGACATATCTTGCCACCTATTCCTCATCATCTTCAACATGTCTAGCACGAGTGCCCAATTTGTTGAATTCTTTTGTGTCACTCAAATCTTTATGTTTCAGATTTTGTAGTTTTTTAAATAAGCTGATGTGATAGTCTACAAGTAATAATTTAGCCTTCAACTTTGTGACCATCTTGTCCCAAGATTTAATCTTTTCCTTTCCTTTCCTTTGTTTTTCAATCTGCAATTGATCCCACCATAGGGATTCCTGTGCCTTCAGTCTTGTGCAACCATATTTCACCTTCTTTTTGTCTTCAATTGACTCTAAATCAAAGTACTTATCCATTTTGCAACCCAATCAATGAGCTCCTTTGGATTCAAATTTCCACCGTAACTTAGTGGATCCATTCTTGGGTTGCTTCCTAGCTTTGACAATGCTTGCAAGAATCCTATCTTCCTGTGCATCTCCGCTTGCTATTTTTGCAACTTTTGGTGCCTCTTCTTCCTCCTCACTAACATCTCCAACATGAACTCCTATTTGTTGGGATGTCTCTGTGGCTTTGAGCTTTGTAGTGATTCCTCTCAACATCTCCATAATTGCTGGGTTTTCTTCTCCCCGTGGGGCTCTTCCTCTACCCCTTCGCCTGTATGCCATGTTCTCTTGAAACTTTTGAACAAACCCGCTCTGATACCAAATGTTGTAGGTCAACAATTGAGAATACTATGGGATTGCCAATTGTTGCAGCCCAAATCACTCAACAAAGGAATTTTGTTTTAAACTATGAATTAAAACTCTAGAGAGTGCAATCCAAAGAATAAAGCATCACATGTAATTACAATCTTTGAAATATAATTGTGATTTTTCATTATTTTGTAATGTTCCTTTCTTAGGCAGCTCAGACTAGCCGAGGTTGGCCTCCTATTAGGGTTCCCGTAGGTCAACAGTATGGGTAGGGGACCCAACCGAGGGATGTAGAGCCTAACTGGGAGCTTTACAAGCCTTTCAATTTGGTGTTCAGTCGTTCAATCCAGGGATAAATTGAAAATATTAAAGTTTTCTTTAATGGAATAATAAAAGTGAATAGTATAGTGAAAAGTGCCCCCATCCTAGTGAAACAAAGTTGTTTTTAAAAAGTGGCCCTTTCTTTTGATGAGGAAAAGACCTTTGAGGATGAATATTTTATTATCTTTTATAAAAAAGGTCATGGGAGGTTATAAAGTGAATTTTGGACTTCTATTTTGGCATTCATTTGTCATTTTTCATATCAGCACTTGTAGGTTTGAGCTCTGGAGAAGGGTTTCAGCTTGGTTTCAGTCTTTTGGGAATGAAAACTCCCAAGGGCTATCGTGAATTGGAGGAGAACCTAGTTCACCTTTGAGGAGGACCTACCTTGGGTCTTCGTTTGGGCTTCATTGGAAGAGTTTCAGGTGTTTAATTGTCAAGCCTGAGTTTGCAGCAGTGTTATATCAACATATTTCTTCAAATCAGGTGCAACCATTGTTAGATCGAGTCTCAACTAGGCCAATATTATCACATGTTTGCATTCTACGTGTTGGCTCTACAATTTTTGGCCAAGTGTACCTAGGGTTTGTGGCACAATCATCATTGCAGATTTATTCCAGCCATTTGACAAGTTTACATTGAGGATTTGACATCTTCCATACTAACCACACCATTTCTAGTTGGTGCACCATCATTTGGAAGGGGTTTCGTGGGCATTTGAAGTTTATTTTGGCAACGAATTTCATATCAGCACTTCCATAACAACGATCAGACCTGTAGCTGCATATTTCACATTCTATTTCAGTCTTCTACCATTGTTATCATGCTCATATCAGCCTTCATACATTGTATTTTCATGCTGGCATAGAACGGGTATGTTATTGGCATATTGGGTATTCAAATCTTTCATTTGTATTGGGTTTAATAGAGCTGTTACAGTCTGATAATTTTCATATCAGACATAACTGTCATTTTAATCAGACCTTATATCTTTAATTTAATGGCATAAATGGAAGTGGGTTTATCAATTTATGTTGTGTAATCATTTATATATCAGTTCTATGCATTTCCTTTATGTTATTGGCATTGAAAACACTCAACCAAACATCAAAAGCAATCAAACAAAACTCAGAAAATCAGAATAGCAGCTAGAAAATCAGAATCCATGAGTTTGCACAACAACTGTTTGATGAAATGTCAACACTCTGAAAAATGAGTTTTTGGGGTTAGATTTAGTAGGGATATCTCATATTGAAACTTGTAATGTCTGCAATAACAAGTTACAAGAAGCACACTAGCCACAACCAAATTTTGCTATAGGCAAGATTGTTCACACAATCTGTACAAATCAGATTCAAAAGCTTCAATTTCAGCTATAGGCATCAACAAATATATCCCCAAGTCTTAGATACTCCACCCTTGGATGCCAAGGCAAGGTTCCTTTGAATTTTCTTCATTTCTTTGTCATTTTTCTTCCTTGTCCAGAACCAACCATACTCAATCATATTCTTTGCTTTTCTAGGTGTCCCATTCTTCCATTACTTCCCTCTTACATTTGTTTGGCAAGAAATCCCCTTATTTGCTAAAAATTGCCTTTTACTATCTCACGGTCACCCCACTACCTCCACTTCTAAGGTGTCCATATCCTTTTTCCTCTTCATGTCATGTCCCTAAAATGTGAGCATAAGATAACAAAGGCATACTTAAATTGATACCATCACAATTATAATTGTCAAAGACAATATTATAATCGAAATTATTATAATCATAAATATTAAAATATATATATTAATAATTTAAATATTATGATCATTATGATATTAAAAATATAAATATTGGCAATTCAAATAATATAGTAAATATTAAAAATATATAAAATTAACAATACTATTATCAAATGTAAAATGATGATTATTATTTGAATCATAGGTAATTAGAGACGTTACAAAATGTGAAGATTGGCACATGTATGTATGAGAATTGAGCCTGTCTAAGACTCATTCAAGAGCCCCGATATTACAACCTAGTCCTTGGGCGATTACTACATTCGGGACCCTTCATTTGAAAAATCATTTCTGCCTCCAGGGAGTTCGATGAGGAGATTTGTCAGAGGCAAAGCTAATCGTATATCCTTTAGTTCCATGGTGTCGACCTAGCACGCACATCCTATAGTTAAATTCATAGAATTATCGGGACCATTGTCATTACCTACCGCAAACACAAAAAGTTGGAAAATTATCATGGTATTAACACATAAATTGATGATCGATGTTATTGACACCTTAATAGGGAGTTGAGTTCTGCGTTTGATCATTGTCTATTACACAACAACCTCTTTTAGGATTGATGGGGCAGTGATTTAATTACAAGGGGAAGCGACTCATAAAAGGTAGTCAAACTCAATTAAGATACTTAATCAAGAGGCAGAAATTATAAGCAGGGATTAGCACTTTAAAGCGGTAACAAAAAGTTGTCTTCTTTCATAAGGTTATCTTTGTTGAAAAGACACCTCCTTCATGTAGGGAACTACAGATATAAATAAGTAATGGAATCAAATGCAAACATGGAGGGATCGATCAGGAATGAATAGAATTAAGAATATATCAGTCCAAATAAAAGAAAATCGATAACAATCTATAATAGATTTTGTGAAGAAGGCGAGTAAGGAATCAAGAAACATGGGGAGTGTTGGCGTTTCAATTCGCACCTCTGGTATATGAATTAGAAATGGACAGCTATGCACAGATTAATTGCTCTTCGAATTAGGAGGGGAAGGTCGCTCTTTGCTGATGTTGCTTAAAGAAAGTAAACTAAACTAATCTGCCAATCTTTTTGTTTAGCTAAGAGCACAAGGTTATAAAACTCTAGCGTCATAGCTGAGATTTTCTCTTTTGAATTTCAACTATGACTAAGCCTACTTTAATTACGTTTCTAACTACTCATGTAAACTCAGAGCTTGAGAGTTAGAAATGAACAAGGAATGATTATTTGACACAAATATTTAAACAAACTTTCTTCCAACACACATTTACTATACTTTCAATGCAAGCTGAAATAGAGATCATATATGCATAACATATAAAACTTTAACCTGAGACAGTAGATCAAAGCAGCAAAGTAGGCATAAGATTTCCTTTTCTCAAATTTCAAGTAACAAAGATTAAACTTCTGGGACAACAGGATTGTAGCAATAATAGGCTTACAGTTTAGCAATCAACCAAAACGCATTGACACAAGTAACACATGAATTGAACAATATCTTGTAGCTAAAGGAGGCATGCAAGCTTGCTCTTACACAAAGTGAACTGAAACTGAACAACTACTTGCAGGCAAAGTAGGCTCAACAATTTGCTATCACAATAACCGTTCAAGAAAAATGGGCAAGGCTACCCTTATTTATACACAAGCAAAGAGTAGGGAACCCTAAAATCTCCTTGCTTTTACAACTAAGGCTTGCCAACCTGCAAGCTTTATTTCTAAATCTAAAACAAGATAAGCATCTGACAACCTATGAAAGCCTAAAAATAGGGAAAGTGCCAACTCTTTCATTTTGATTCTTTCTCTCTCAAGGAATGAATAAGCCTAAGACTAGAATAGAAAGAAAGCATGAGATAAGAATGGAAAGAAAGCTGGAAGAAAGCTTCAAGTTCACTGCTCCTTTAAATCTCAACCACACTTGCCAAAAGCTGGAAACCGCATCTCTATCAGGAGCCTCAATACTATCTATAGCAAAATTTCTCTTTTCCAAGATTTCTGCGCCTTCTGCTATCAAACTTAGAAAATTCTTGACATCTTCAGCTGCTTCATCAAATCTTGCTAATTTCGGCGGCTCTGCAATTGGAGTGATGACCTAATATAAATATATCCTCTTGCTTCAGTATATCTTTTTTTACTTTATGTGTAACTATCTTTTGACATTCCTCCGTTTCTTCTGCAGCTTTTGTACTTTTGACCCTTTTGATTTTTAGATGGAAGAATATTGTAGGATGAAAATCTTGAATTTTGACTATAAACTCAATTATGCTTAGACAAGTTCTACACAAAAGCTAAAAATAGCTTGCTGATTTTTCTTCTTAAAACAGGTAGATTTTTCAAAAATAATCTGAGATATGGATTTTGTAGAGAATCTCGTTGCAAGAAGACCCAGATTGTTCATTTATGAAAATTGTTGATGTCTGATCGAAAAAGTAGAAACCCTAATTTTTGAATTTTTTCTAAAAAAAAAATGAGAACCGGGTTTTGTGCAAAATCACTTTTTGGATGAACCCAATTGGTTAGATTTTGAAAATACTTAAGATTTCTTGGACGTGTGGAAAAAGCAGTTTCTTGAAAGTTGAAAAATTCTCCAAAGTTGTGGAGAATTGAAAACCAAGCTGACCTAAGTTGTTGAAATTTGAAAATATTGACCCCCTTCTTCTGAAAATTGATGCCTTGGAGAAATAAAGCATGAAAAAGCGAGCCCCTTTGTGTGCTGACCCGGAAAATATGAAGAACTTTGAAAAAGCATCGGGTTTTGGCCTTCAAATCTTGAAATGAATAAAATTATGTCTCCTCCTCTAGACTCCAACCTGCAAAAAGTGAATAATGAATGCAAAGGCCTTCTTAAATAGGTTTTGAGGAAGAAAACCACTTTTATCCTCCAACTTTAAATCCTTTGAAGCCAATCTTGATCAGATTCATCGAATGTGGACGTTATTTAAATGATGCATGATGAAAATTTGAGAATTTTCTAAGGCATTGAGCCTTGGGCGCCCTTCTTGACTAGACACGCTTTTCCTTGATAGACTTAGCCAAAATTTCACCATTTTTAACTTTTGCTTTATGTTTAACCTCAATTTGATCCTTGATTCTGGCCACCAGATTGATCCCGTGAACTGGCTGAATGATCCATCGCGAAGCCTAGTTGAATTGGAGAAGGTTGTTCTGGAGGCGACATTTGATAAAACTTCATTTTGACCTCCAAAATCATGGGCGCCCCTAGCTACCAAGGGTGCCTTTACTGGCAAGTGTTAGCCATTTTCATGTTCTTCAACTTTTATCACTATTTTCTACCCTTCAAATGAATTTGCAACTCTGGGAGCTCAGGAGGTCTAGTGATTTGGTTGACTGCTCTATTGCGTAGCTTGACTGAATCTGAGATGATTGTTCTGGAGATGCCAAACCCTAAAAAATGATTTTTAGCCTTCAAATGTTTGGGTGCCCTTGCTACCTGGGTTGCCCATGATCACCAGAGATAGTTATTTTTTCATTTTCAAAACTTTTCATTGCTTATTGATTCTTCAAATGAATTCTTGTTTCTGGATGATCAGGAGGTCCGATGAACTGATGGTTGGACTCATTGGATAGCTTGGAGACTTCTGAGGGGGGTCTTCTGGAAGTGTTTTGCTCGGAAAAACAATTTTAGGCCCTCAAAAGCTTGGGCGCCCCTGGCTACTTGGGGCACCTTTATTGCCAAGACTTAGATTATTTTGTGTTTTCAACTTTCTTTTGACTTTTTCGATTTTGCACAAGTTTATCCCTCCATTGAATCTGACATATCTGATTCTTAACAAATCTGACAAGCTTGCCGATGATTCTATTGAAGAGCTGCTTCACATCTGAAGATAGTCTATTGGGGGTGTCAAACCCTAATTCAATTATTTAGGCACTCAAAAGCTTGGGCGCCCTTGGCTACCTAGGGCACCCAACATCTCTAGACAACCATTTTTTAAGCATTTTCAACCTTCAGACATGAAACCTCATGTTATGTCCTCCATTTGACCTGAAACTGCGGGTGATTGAAGGATCTGATGATCTGGCGAAGACATCCATTGGGTAGTTGGCAAGATTCTTAAGACAATGAATAGATTTATAAACCCTAACCACTGAATCAAGTGGCTCAAAATCTTAGGCGTCCCTAACTACCTGGGGTGCCCAAAGATTCTAGACAGAATATTTTCTAATAATTTCATGATTTGCATTCTGCTTCTTTGTTGAGACTTCCCTATTTGATCTAAGATTCTAGCTGAATGATTGATTCGATGACTGTTGATGGATTCATTGCGGAGCCTATTGAATTCTGAGCAACATTGTTTGGGAGAACAAACCCTAACTCCATCAACTGGTGCCTTGAAAAGCTAGGCACCCCTAGCTAGGTGGGGTGCCCACCCCTCTGGAGATTTTTTTATTTTGCTTTTTTCAATTCTTCCCTCGTTCCTCGTGCTCACCGTTGCTCTAACTGTCAGAGACTGAAAAAATTTTAAGGCACAAAATCCTAGGTGCCTAGATTGAGCTGGGGCTCCTAAACTTTCCAAACTTAGTCAAAATTTTGTAATTTTCATGATTTTCCAACTTCTCTCCTCCATTCTTCATTCTGCGCTCATGTCCGTCATTCTTCATCCTCTGTGTAGTGCTTGAGACTTCGAATTTGACAACTGGTAGTTGAGCAACCTCCATTAATGACGCTGGAGCTCCTGAAAAAGCTTCTAAAAAAGAAGAATAGACCCATTAGGGAAAAATTGATCTTTTGACGATTCTGACTGGACTAGCCTGATGAGGAAGTACTTTAAACCAATCAAAATCAGTTTGAACCATGGAAGCCAAAGTTTCTATTTTTAAAAAGTTTCTAGAAATAAAATTTTTCCTAAAATTTAGGGCAAAAAAACTGATATCTGGGTTTTGTAAACTAGGTCGCTTTGAGCAGACCTGAATCGTTAGATTTTGAAATTTTTGAGTTTTTGGCCCTCAGGCAAGACATGCAAATTCCCAATTTTGACCTTTTTTGACAATTTTAACAAGACTTTTAACCATTTCTTCAAAATGCCTAAGTGTAGCAAATTTTTTAATTTGGTGTGCAACAGGGAGACACAACGAATCAAGGTGATGTAATTCACTTAGTATTAATGTATAGAATTCCAAGTTGAGCACTATAAAATCGTGCAGTGATAAATATCTGAACGTATTGTCTTCTCTATGCATTACTGTTTGAACCGTGCAATTTACCTGATAAACTCAATTGACTATCTCTATTTGTCCCACCCGAAATGCGAGTGACTTAGAAGTAAGGCTCGATTTGATTACTTATAGTTCTACGACCTTAACCTTGTATGACTCCTTCCAAACTCTAGCGCACAACACTCATTTACAATCAACATAGGGTGAAGAATCTGATAAAGCCATACTGTTGCAATTCTGAAGTTTTTAATCCTGATTTCTGTATCTACTTTATGTACATTGCTTTTACCGTTTTAGCAAATATATGTTCATGTACTCCATCTGATTATTAGTAGTAAAAGATTTTGATACAACTAACATTATGCAGGTGTGAATGTTTCTTTTATTGATCCAGGGCGGACTGTACAACTCAGATGTTGCTATGTTAATTATCTAATCGTTAGTGTAGTGATTTCTATAGTATTGTCATGATGATAATTAATCTAGGAAATGATGTTGATACTAACTTAAAGAATCGGTGATAAATGCAAATGTATTTGATTGCTTAAAGATTGTCATCTGAGTATTTGCAGGCCTACTAGGGAGGAAGGGCTTGAGAAAAGTGGTGCCTAAAAACCCCACTCAAGATCCACCCCCAGAACCCAAGGCAAGGATGGACCATGGATGAGTGGAAAGTCCACTCAAGATCTGCCCAGGCCAAAGTCATGTGTGGGCAAGGAGGGGTGGGGGTCCCATTTAAGATCCACCGAGGCCATGGAGGGGTGGTAGGCCCGGGCCACTTATAAGCTCCCCTGGCTTCCCCTAGTAGGTTAAGTGTCTTTTGAGGTGATGACATGGGTGGAGAAAGTAGGTACTAAGTCGCTGAGAAGAGTGGGTTGTGGTATACAACCTCTTGGGCTTGGCAAAGGACTTCGGGGCGGATCCACCCATGCTACTCCTCATATGTCTTAATAACTGCTTTGGGATTATGTTTATAGTTGGATATCTAGATATTAATGCTAACAGACATATGTATACGTGTGAAAATGTTGTTCATATGGTGAATGCAAATTTCAATCCAAGATTACTTCATTAGAGAGAACATTCATTTAAAAAGAAGAAACCCTAAACCTAATCAACAAGTGAATTCTAGGGCAAATTGGGTAAGGGACATTACACTTCATTTGATGCGTGGGATTTTGTGCCACATTTAAATTTTCAAAAATCACCAATTTCTAGCACCATTACTCCCAAATTCAACTTAAATTAACAACATTAAAAGATGATTTCATTTTGAAGGAGTAGGAGGAGAAATGGTTAAAAAATCATGCCTGCAAGACAACACAACGAAAAAAATAAAAATAAAGACCAACACTTTTTTTTGGTGTGCAAGATTGCCCATGCACCCGGATGCTCTTGCATCAATCCATTTTTGTTGAACAACATCCCTTTCCTTAGGAAGAAGTCAGGCCATAGGTCCATGCATAAATCCTTTCCAATTGATGAAGGAAAATGAGAGAAGAAAACACCAAATGTCTCCAGGAATTGCGCATCGTTCTCTATGTTGTTGTTAAGTGGTGTTGAGATTAGACTAGGAGTCCCTTGTCTAATTGAAGATGAGTACTCAATGAAGAGCACAAAGATTTACTGAGAGGGGGGGGGTGAATCAGTAAATCAATCACAAAATTTTATTTCTTAATCTTTTCAAACTTTTTACAATCAATTTTTGATATGAACCAATTTCCCCAAATTGATACAACTTTATTGAAATACTATTTTTAAAGTAGGCACCAACCTACAGATTTACACCAAGATAATTTAGTAGAATGTAGCCTACAAGGAACACCTAGACCTTTACAAATTTAGTAGACACCTGCCTACAAGGAGCACCAACCCCTAATGCAAGGCACCAATCCTTGACTTGATGGAAGTGAGACTGCCTTCAATCTGATCTGCACAAACCCAACTCTCCAATCTGCTCTATGTGATAAATAATATCACCTTCAGCCCACACAGGAGATGGAAATCTGACTGAACTGCTCTCTTACTCTCACACTTTCAAAATAAAAAATGAATTGCAAGTATATACTTTGTTCCAAGATTGCATCTCTTGATGAAAGATCACAACTTTTGCCTTTTCAACTTTCATTTTCACCCCTTCATTAAACCAATTTTCTGTCTTAATAATATTTGTTTTTGTTTTGATTATTTTTTGCTTGTTTGTTTTGTAGGAGTGCCTCTTTAATGAATAGATCACATAAGGCACATCCTTCAGATCTTACACCGAATGATTGTACCTTTTCAACAAATGAGCACACCTATTGGATGAAGGTCAAATCATGTCAAGATGAAGGGATACGTCCTTTTTAAAGAGACGTCTAACCTGTAGATGAACAAGTCCTGTTGGTTTGTTTATTGATCTTCTAAAAGACGCCTTTCAGATTGAACCAGATTTAAATCGTGCCTTTTCAGATTTAAATCGTGCCTTTATGAAGAGGGGCGACACTCAATTTATGATTTGCATACTTTTATTTGTTTGTCTTTTTGTTTGTTAAGACTGAATAATACATCTTAAAATAATTTGGAAATTATGCTTGCATATGCCTTATCACAAAAAGACGTGTTATGTCTTTTCAAGAATCTTCATTCACAACTCCTTTGAAAGACGTCATTGATATATTCGTGCCTCGAGTTGACTTTATGAGCAATTGTATTAACAAATACGTATTACTCTATTTTGTTTGCAAATACATTTTTTGTATTAGTCGGATTTAGCCATATCTGAATATAGTAATTTTAGCAATATGATTTTCACGATTTGTGGCATCAATGACAATACTTCTAACACTCAACCATGTGAAAACTAATGGAGAACAGGTGCCAAAGGTAACGAGGATATAGTTGTTGAAGCATCCTCATGAAAGAGGAAATCCAAGTTCTCAATGATGTTTCTAGATTTGAAAGGTGGGACTCAACAAACAAACTCAAAAGGTTTATAAAATGGTCATCCCAATACTTGGAAAATAAGGATGGTCCTACCTAATGGAATTTCTACAAGCGCTTAGTGAAGTAACACTTAAACTTGGTAGAATTAGTAGGTGATGGTGGAACCTTAGTACATGTCACGTGACTACATTGCTTGTCCCACAAAGTGTCTACATCATATGCTTGAGTATGAAGATCTATTCAAGTTGTTGGAGGTTGTGGAATCTTAGTACACATCCCATGGATTGTTCACATTGGTTGTGTGAATATAACATCTATAGAAGGAGAATTAGGAGGTGTTGTAATATCACATTGATGTGAGGGTTTCTCCAAGGATGTAATGTCCCCATTTTTCAGGTTCTCTAGCAATGTAGTTGTCGCTGACATTTTGAGTTTGTGTTTGCATGTTTAGTGGGGTAATTTGATGTTACCACTGAGCTCAGATGGTTTTAAGAAGTCATATGACAATTTCAGAAGTTAGTTTTGGCTTTTGGTTTGGGCTCCAAGATTCTTGGAGGGAGTGTCTATTTATAGTAATTCACCCAATTGGGTCTGTTTATCATCTTTTATCATCGGGATCATGCCTGCATAGTCATATTTCAATTTTGTTGCTTTTCGGCCATTTTCGCTAATAGGGTGTAATATTGAATTATATTTAATTATTTTCACTAAGGTTGCTTTTTTAATTAAATGCATTTATTGGGCACCGTAGTGTTATAGCTTGTTGGAAAGAGGATGGAAATTTTTAAACTATGGGATGCTTAAAAGCGACTTTAAGTGCCAAAAAATGTTTTAAAAGTAAATTAAATCACTTTTTGGATTTAAAAGGCTTAACAAGTTAATAAAGTGATTTTAAAAGGGAGTTTTGGAAAGTCCTAAAAAGCTTATAAAATGGGGAATTGAGAGCTCATTGGGGATGTTGAAGTTTATTATCTCTTTGTCTGAAAACCCTTGTGGTTCTGGAAATTGGACTTGGTTTATTCATCTTAGCCTTCCTGAGGACGAAAACCCTTTTGGAGAAGATTGGCTTCGGTGGTGAAAGATCTACCCTGGCTAATGTTTGTTGGAGATATCGATCAGGTATTTCACAATGCATTCAAAGATTTGGTTTTCTAATTTGTGAGTCTCTTTCACACAAATTTGCAGGTGATTGGAAATATTTTAGAATATCTTGTTTTGGAAACCTTGCTTGGAAGAGTTTGGTGGATTTAGAAGTTTCATCATATTCTTATTTTGGAGCAGCTTTATATCTTATTTGCTTGGTGTGGAGATGAAAGTTTTGAAAGCAAAAGATTATTTGAATTCATTTTCAGAATTGGTGAAGTCTTGTGCCAAGACCAATTTTTGGTTATGGCGAAATGAAAGGAAATATGTTATGATTTATTGCTGAAGCTAGTCCAGCCATACGATATGCAAACCCCTGAGCTATCCATAGATGTTTGTGGGCCCAAGTCTGAATAAAGTAAAGATTGGATGCATTGTAGAAGGCAAAGGAGGAAGCTAACACAACAAAAAGGGGAGAAGGAATAAAACAAAGGCTGCCGTATCACTTCCAAAGGCTGCTGTACCACTTCTTAGGCTGCCGTATTCTTTGGGAATTGCTCATGAAGTATTCTATGCTAGCCGTACTTTTTGGGAAAGGCTATGAATGGATATGAAGGGCATTTATTGTCCAGGTTAGTGAGTTGTAAATGATATTTATCTGCTGTATCAGATTTCTAAATGTAATAAATTGTTACTGACACTTTGAAATTCAGCGTTTGTTTATACATATTGCTACTTTGGGTTCAATTGTATATTTTATTTATATAAAAGTAAGTTTTCGTTAATGCCATTGTGCCCAAAACAATAAACAAATCACTCTATATCCAAATCAGTCATAAACTAGTTGAGAGTGGTTATAGACAAATTGTTTGAAAAAGTGTCTGAGCACATAGATTGACGAAAGTGAAATTTTTTTGCAAAGAAAATTAGTTTGGGATATTTCAAAGGAAGATCACTTTCAAATGGTGATTCAAGATCTCCATATAGTTTGCCTAATGATTGTCCAAGCAGTGAAATGGCACTCTAAATGATTGTTCTAATGCATCATGTCCTTGGAAATGGTGAGACAAATTATACCAAGGACTTGTTCCTTGTTGAATGACTCAAACCATTCAACCTTTAATTTTATGTCACTTGGTTCAAGAATGGGTCCTTGGAGATAGGGTAATAGATGATTTGTGATGCAACAATTTTTGAGACCTTCTTTCTAGGACAACTATTCACGTGATCCAAATTGACAAAATAGTGCGCACTTATCTTAGTTCATTATTACAATAACACCAGAAAAGGATTTGCATTAATCCCCTAGACAAGTACAAGATGTGGCACTTTATTTTTAGTGTGTTTTCTCAAGTTTGAATGTGTTTCTTAGGATTTCATAACTTCCAAAGGACAAATTACTAAAAGTATAGTTTTGGAATAGAATAAGAGGAAATGAATAGGACCACTCCAAATTACATGGAAAACCATGCGCTTTAAAAAGGGAACCAAAAAGGAGTCCATTTGAGCAAGTTATGGCTCTCTAGTTCTCAAAATGAGAATTGTACAACAAAGTCTTTGAGAAAATCCAAATTCTTGAAATGTAGGTCATCATACACAAAAATCAACTATTTTGTTGAGTTGGTGGGAAAATAGCCCAAAAAGAAAAAACACATTGGTGCGAGGGAAGGCCCCCCTTAAGACAAGATGTGATGTCAGCATGACATCATCATGCATAGGGAGTGTGCATGCTCAACAAATAAAGACGTGGCATGTAGGTGTGGGCCCGCTTTGTGGGGTTGACCTCATTGGTAACTTGGCAGTGGCCTTAGAGGGAGTGCTCTATTATTGATGAATTGACAATCATTCCTAACAAATTGGTGCCTTCTAGATGCAATGTCGTAGTTTGTTTTTTTGCCAAAATGCTTCTTGTCAAATATTCTTACACAAACCCCATTCCTTGTTAGCAAGCTCTTAATTGTCTAATTTGGACAAAATAAGAATGGATCCTGGCTAATGGCTGTTCTGGACACAATGGTAAGTGATGAATGGATCCAACATTCACTAGAAATGGCAAAAGCTTACATTCATGTGCTCCCAAACCCTAGAAGTGAACAATTCATGGACATTATAGCTTTGACACTATGTTAGAATTTGTCATAAACACAACAAATCTACATAGAAGCTAATGCCTATGAGCTATTTAGTATTTACAAATCCAGATTTAAGAATAAAGAGATTCTATATTCAATATAATGGAAAAACAATACAAATTAAAAGGTTGAACTTACATATATAAATTTTGTTATTTATGTACAATCTAGCATAGACAATACTCACTATGACCAAGATGTGTGAGTAAGCAAATCTGCCATGATAGATGAATAGTGGAGACTGAAGGATATCTGCTTTGTTAAGAAGATGAACGATGAGGGCAGCAATGATTCTTCTAATTTAAGCAAGGAGATGTAATCTTTCCTTTTGTTTTGTCTTGTACTTTGCAGCAAGATAATGAATTGCAAAATACTGTATATCTCCATGAAGATATGATTTACAATGGAAAATTAGCTAGATGAGACCCTTTGTAAAATGTAGTAATAGTTTGCAATTGGCTTGTGGAACACATTTATTGTCTCAAAAGGATAACCTGATTCTTCAGAAGCTTTTCTTTGCCATTACAATTTTGAAAGAAACATGGTGGGACATTAGCTAGATATACATTTTAAGGTTTGTATGGTTGGAACTTGGGATTTTCAGATGATTTATCTTTTCTAAGCATGATTTGATTTGGATCAAAATTTTATTTAGTTTATTTTGATCCTATAAAAATAGATATTATGCTGATTTCCTTTTAACAACGAAATGATGCAGTCCACAGATTATCTACTTGTTGCAGACAGGGCAGCGGAATTTATCAGTACCAGATTATATGATGAGGGCACACATAGGCTTACACATAGCTTCAGACAAGGACCATCTCAGGCACCTGGTTTCCTAGATGATTATGCTTTTCTAATTTCTGGTCTGCTTGATTTGTATGAGGCAGGAGGAAGAACAAAATGGTTGTCATGGGCAATTGAGCTGCAAACAACTCAGGCGAGTTCATGCTTGTGATTGATTCAACTTTCGTAGAATTTTGTTTATGCCCCTTCTGCAACTGATGGTACTTAAATCTGTAAATGGTGCAGGATGATTTGTTTCTTGACAAGGTCGGTGGAGCTTACTTTAATACTCCAGGAGAGGATCCTTCAATTCTGTTAAGGTTGAAGGAAGATTATGATGGAGCGGAGCCTTCTGGAAATTCAGTTTCTGCTATGAACCTGTTACGTTTATCATCTATGGTTTCAGGGGATTTGTCAGAATCATACTCTCGTACAGCTGAGCATCTTCTGGTATAGTTCTTTTTATTTTTTCCTGTTCCTGTTTGGAAGACCATTGAGATCTGTTTAGTTAACTTAACTGCAGCTGTATGTTTGCACTCATTCTGATTTTAGAGGTGGAAAAGTTACTGTCTTGTGTGTGTTTGGATACTCTTCATACCTATGCTTACAGCTCCCTGCATCCCTCCATATAAACAAGTACATTTGCGTACACAGCACACACATGTATGCTAGACTTCCCTAGCTCTAACTTTGGAAAGTCATTGCATTTATGCCTGCGGTCGCTTCTGCACCCCAATCTTAAAAGCTGGGATTTCACTAATAGTATTTTCTATCCTGGTATGAGCTATTCATAACTTAACATGTCAGCAATCTTACACACAATTTTAAGACATCGAGCTTTAATCTATGTTTGGATTCAGTGAACAAAAAATGGAATAAAACATATTCAATATTTAAGAAGTTACAAGAATGTCCAACACATGAATGCCGTATAATTATAATAAACTATCAAAAACTATTAAGATGCTTAAATGTATAAAATGTTTTCATTATTGGACAAAAAAGGATAATTTAGAAGAATTTACAGAACTAAAAATCCGTCTTTATAAAAAACTCTCTTCTGCCATTAATTATAATAAACTATCAAAAACTATTAAGATGCTGAAATGTATAAAATGTTTTCATTATTGGACAAAAAAGGATATTTTAGAAGAATTTACAGAACTAAAAATCCATCTTTATAAAAACCTCTCTTCTGTATAAAATCCTAGAATAAAAGGACACCGAAATATTAAGTTGTTCGCAGTTATAACTTCAAATATTGTAGGAAGAGATGATTGGATAATCAAACTTTAAACTTAAACTACTAACCTGGTATACCGAGTTTATTTCCAAATTTTTTTGTGGTAACATTTTAAGAATAAACTGATCGTCAAAGCGTAATGTCCCTTTTTAATAATTTTGTAAACTCTGCAATTTTTCCAATTTTCTATTTATGTAATTCTGGAATAAATATGGAATACTGAACAGCAATTTTTAAATGCCATTATTTTTTATTGAAACATATGCTTATCAAATTTATTATTATTGCAGCAGGCTGTAACAAACATGCAATATACAGCAGAAATCTTTGTCAATTAATTGATCAAACTACCAAAATAATTATTAAACCCAACTGATGAAATATGAATGGAACATGGGTATGGTGGACCCCAAACTGTCTGTGGCAGAGGCAACGTTAATAACAAATTTTCAAAGGCTGTCTAGCAACAAACTCACATAATAATTAATATGGGAACAGCAAACACACCGAAATATTGGAACAATAGCACTACACTAAAACTGGAAATACATTGTAGTGGTACAGTAATTGCACTTTAGCAACACTATAGTGGCAGCTTGTAGCTAACTGAAAATAAAAATAAATTGTGAACTTTCAGCACAAACATGATTCCTGAATAAAACTACCTCAAAAGGACAAGAGGTTTTTGTCTCTAATCTAGACTGGAAATCAAGACAGTTCTTATCCTCCAACTTTCCGCATTCCAAGGGTTTTCATCATTGTTAAGAACACAAGTGCTCAAGCTCTGAACAAGGGTTTGATTTCGATAAGCAATGGATGATTTCTTTCGAAGATTCCTCTTCCTTTTAGTAGTTCCTTTTTGGCCCTGTAATTTTGAATTTCTTTTTTCTTTAAAAAATCCCCCCCAAAAGTGTTCAAATTTGAACACTTTTTAATAAAATATTTAGGGAAAGCCAGGATGTGTCCCCAGCATTTTCTGTGGTGTCCCTGTTTCCGAGACATTTTGGGGATGTGGGGATGCCTAGGGGATGTCCTCAGGCTGTCCCAATATTGGGGAAAAACTTGGGGACGTCCCAAAAAATTAAAGGGGATGGCTAGTAACATAGATAATTGCCCAAATAACATTAAGGCAATCAAAATGTATGTGCAACAAAAAGTTAAAGAAAGCATGTGGGCTAGGGAGTTATCAAGGAAAAGGGAGTATTACATCAAGCACTTTAATCCCTCATATGATCATACTCAAAAAGCATATATAGGTGCGGAAATAAAATGGAAAGCGAAAATGTTAATAGCTCAGCTAAGAACTAGTTCGCACCAGTTGAGATGTGAAACCGGTAGATGGATGACACCTAAAGAAGATTGGGCTGATAGGATATGCAAGTTTTGTTTGTTAGGGCTTGTAGAGACAAAGTGGCATTTCATCATGGAATGTCCACCCTACATGGATATTCGGGTCAATTCTATCGAGATTTTCAATGTGGACACTTTATATAGCTTATTCAAGGAAGAGAGAATATCTAAAAGTGCTGATTACTTGATAAAAATTCATAGTAGAAGATCCAAAATTCAGAAGGAAAGTGAGATCAAGCAATTGCTGGGCTGTGGTTTTTTTTTTTGGGTTGTGGTGGTGTTCTGTTTTTGTTCTGTTTTGCTGCCAATCCGTGGGTCCCATAGGCTGTTTGGCCTCGTGGACGTTATTAAAAGACTTCATTCATTCATATAGTTGTCCTCATAAAAAAGTAATTTAAAAACAAAATCCCCAAAGCCTTAAAAAATGATAAAATTGTGAAAATGGTGTGCGCCATCAGGGTCTCCACTCCCAACCTCCACTAGTTATTGGGATCTCTTGTCACATAAAAAACTTGATTACAATGAGGGGTTCTGGGAGTAGAGACCAAAACTGACAACTTAGACAATTATCTTTATGACTATCATAATATCATTGATCAACGATGAAGTATCATACTATTAAAGATTCAAATGTTATTATTATTATAAAAAATAATATTATATGATGTATCAAATGTATTTGCAATTCTATATATTAAAAAAAAAAACTGCACACATACACGCACAAATTAAGTTTTGACATTTACTAATTTGTTCAACTCTAATGTGAACTCTCAATTTAACACAAATGTTATGTATTAAGGATGTTTAATGTATATATGAATGCTTTATCAATGTTCTCATATGAATATTTAAAATTTTCCCTATCTTTTATGTGGTTGTCCCTTTTGCCGTCCCTTGCTGTCCCCAAAAATGGCCCAAAAAATTGGGGATCCCAAAATGTGTCCCCCCGTCCTGTCGTCACAGAAACTTGGGGTAACATAGAAAATATTACATAAGTCCTTATAATGTTCCATTTAGATGGCCACTATTTAAATAATAATATTTAGGTTATGCTTTTACAATGTTTAAAAATAAAGTTACTAGGACCAAATTAAAATATTATTATTAAATTATTTCCTTTAATTTTATCCCTTAGCCTACAGGAAATAAAGAAATAGGCTGCAGGTCTTGCAATTATTTTAATTTTGAAAAGGGGACATGACAACGCCAAATTTAATTGATATTGGATTGACTGAATTTATAAATTGCAACGATGCCTCTTATGATGGTAATTTGAAAACATTTGATTAAATAAAGATGCAAGTACATTAAACAGTTGATTGCTCCTATTTATACCAAAAGTTATTGTTGAAGGCTTGTATTTGTCAGAGTTGCAACTGGTTGCGAGGACAAAGAATGACAACATGCAAATTATAAATCAGAATATTCACAAAATAGATGTTGGTATGACCACTCAAGTAAATACTGTTGAAGGCTTGTATTTGTCAGAGTTGCAACTGGTTGTGAGGACAAAGAATGACAACATGCAAATTATAAATCAGAATATTAACAAAATAGATGTTGGTATGACCACTCAAGTAAATACTGTAATAATAATCTAATGCTTGAAAATTGATTCATATAAGTTGCTCACAACAACGTCACAGTACACGCTTAGGAGAATATCTGAAATACCATATTTGTTGCTAGTTGATACGATCACACCAACTTGCATTTCACAGGAATATGACTAGGAATGCACACACAAACATCTACTGATTTATATGAGTTGGTTGGGATTTATATAGGGTCACTAAGAATGCAAATAACTAAGGTTTCGATACAAATTGAGATTAATAACCTCATGTCAGAATTAATGATTAATCAGGCCACTGTGGCGCATATAGGATAATGGGACAGTAATACAAACTGCAGTAGTTAATTCTGATTTGGATATTTCAAAACTCCTCACATAACAGATAAATGGAACTCTTTAGAGGTTAAGAATATTGGCCCTGCAAAGATAAAATGTGTTAAAGGAAACAATAATAAAAATAGCTTGGAGACCGTTATGGAAGACTTGAAGACCTCAGTTAAATGGAACACCATATTTATATTTATGCTCCTAATACTAGGGCCCCAAGAGTGCAGCTTTGGGATTCTTTATCAGCTCTTATCTCTAATAGACAAAGGGAATACTGGATGCTTGGAGGGGATTTCAATACCCCTATATTTCCTTTAGAAAAATTGGGGGGTTTGGATGATTTTTCGGACAGTATGATGGACTTTACTGATTTGATGGATGTTGATCTCCAAAGTTCCTTGTTCACCTGGTCTAACAGGAGACAAGGAAATTAACATATACAAGTTAAGTTGGACAGGTTTCTCATCTCTAGTAGCTGGGATATTCTTATTAAACTTAACTTATCAACTCTTCCAAGAACGGGACCTGATCACAGTACTATTCTGTTGGATTGGGAAGAGGAGATGACCAGGGGTCCCTTTCCTTTTAGGTATGAAATCATGTGGACTTCTCATCCCGACTTTAAGTACCTTATTCAAAGATGGTGGAGTCTTCCTTGTCATGGTACTCCGATGTATTGCTTAGCTCAAAAATTAAAAAGGACTAAAGAAAAAGTTAAAGGATGGATTAAAATCTCTTTTGGTAATATCTTTCATAAAAAGAAGATTGTCCTATCTAGTTTTCAGGAAATGTGTAAATGTAATCAAATCTTATCAAATAGGATCCTAAGAAATCTAAGGAAATACTAAGTCTGAAATTCTATGTAAGAATTCTAAGTCAAGATTCTAAATTTCCAGATTTAATTCACTTATGCTGAATGTGCTGATTGCAGAACATTTATTGATTTCGATGTTTGCATATCAATGAGGGAACCACTTTATATATCTTGGAGACCCGCCTCTAAGAGATGCGTCTCATGAGAGGACGTGTCCATTTGGGCGCGCGGGCTCCAAGGATAACCGACTAACACTTTGTTAACAAACTAACACATATATTCCTTTCATACTTGGCAGATATATATTATATGAGTTCCGATTTTATTCAATGCAGAATTTGAACATCATTTATAATTTCGAATCTTATGCATGCTTATAAATTCGAATTACTTATTTTCTAGAAATATTTATATGAAGAGTAATTTTGATCACATATAAATGATGATGATGCAATCAACAATCATCATTTATATCTGACCGAAGCTACCTTTCATTAACACTCCCTCTTATCTAGGGAAGATATTTCAAATCAAATAAGTAGGGATATCACCTTCACACGTGATATTGAAGATATGATATGGTATCTCAACATTGTCAAGTCACATGACATTCTTCATAACACATCTTCATTATGGTATGTGCACTGACATCAAGTCACATGATGTCTACCATAATTCATGGCATATCCACGGATAATTATCCACCATGATTATCTCTTAAGGATCACAATGATCTTCAGATGACATCAAGTCTCATGATATCCATCAAAGTGTCCAAGAGATACTAGCATGACATATCCACAAATATCAAGTCACATGATATCTATCATGATAGTTCAACTCATCATTGTAGAGTCGTCACTTTATAATGTCAAATACAAGTGTTCATTCTTAGAAAGATCGTCACCTTTCAATAATGTACACAGGGGGAGTAGGCCCATAAGGTCATGGAGTCACACACATGACAAAAGAGTTTACACATTAAACATCTTTACATATATTAGTACAACTTTTATAAACAATTTGAATTTCAATATAATATCAAATTACATTTCAACCATACCAAGTTTCTTCCTGCAGTGCTCTACCTTGATTCGGGAGAGAGGTTTGGTGAGAATGTCTGCTGTATGATCATTTGTACTAACATACTCCAACTGGATCACTTTCCTTTCTACCATGTCTCTTACATAATGATAGGGTATCTCAATGTGCTTAGATCTATCATGGGAGAAAGGATTTACAGAGAGTTTGATGCAACTCTGATTATCACAATGAATAATTGTAGGATTCAAGGGCTCACCAAAGAGTCCCACAAGCAATTTACGAAGCCAAACTGCTTCTCTTGCCCCCATAGAGGCTGCAATGTATTAAGCTTCTCTTGAGCTCTGTGCAACTGAAGACTGTTTTCTGCAAATCCAGGAGATCATAGCCGATCCTAAACTGAAGCAACATCTTGATGTGCTTTTTCGATCGGTTACACTTCCAGCCCAATCTGAATCAGAGTATCCATTTAGATCTAGCTGGTCATTTTTGTAAAGAAGACCATATCCAATAGTGCCTTGAAGATATCTCAAAATATGTTTCAATGCCATAAGATGAATTTCCTTTGGCTCACACATGAACTGGCTGAGAGCATTCATTGCATAACAAATATCAGGTCTTGTGTTGACCAGATACATCAAGGATCCAATCATTTGTCTATATAGGGTTGGATCTGCACACTTGGATTATGCTGCTGCTTCTTTCAGTTTGTGAAGGTTGGTTTCCATAGGTGTAGACATGGGTCTACAGTCCAACATTCCCAATCTCTTCAAAATATCAATAGTATACTTCCCTTGGTTTAGTATAATGCCCTCTGATTTCTGCCATACTTCCAAACCTAGGAAGTAGTGTAGAATGCCCAAGTCTTTCATGTCAAATTCAGAAGTTAGATCCTTCTTTCCTTGAGCAATGAGGTGATCTTCTCTTGTTATCAGCAGGTCATCAACATATAAAATATTTATTAGCATATCACCTTTGATTACCTTGAAGTAGAGATTAGAGTTAGCCTCATTTTTGGAAAATCCTAGTCCTAAGAGATAGCTGTCAATTCTTTCATACCAGACCTTGGGAGCCTGTTTAAGTCCATAGAGGGCTTTCTTCAGTCTGCACATATGTGAGTCAGTTTTATGTATCACAAAACCTTCAGGCTATTTCAGATAGACTTCCTCTTCAATGGTTCCATTTAGGAAGGCAGTTTTCACATCCATTTGATGGATCTTCTAGCCTTTAGCTGCAACAATGGCTAACACTGCTCTCACAGATGTGTAATGGGCAACAAGTGCAAATGTTTCTTCATAATCAATGCCTTCCTTTTGAGAAAAACCTCTTGCAACAAAACGTGCCTTATGTTTTTCTATATTGCCATCAACAACATGCTTGATTTTGAAGAGCCATTTGGAAGAGACCACAGATTTCTCTTTCGGTCTAGGCATTATATCCCATACATCATTTTTTAGAATGGATTGATATTCCTCTGTCATTGCATCCTTCCATGCTTGATGTTTGAAGGCTTCTATAACACTGACAGGTTTTGAATTTATGATGTTGTTCATTATAGCAACATAGCTAGAGAATCGTTTGGGTCTTTTACTTTCCCTAAACGTTCCTTTGGTTGCTGCATGATTCTCGGCTTCTTTGATCATCTTTCTAGCCCAAAGTGGCCTCTTTCTACCGTTGTCATTCGTATTCTCATCTGAAGTAGATAGAAGTTCATTTGGCATTTCCTCAGGATACTCCCTCTAAATCTCAGGAGCAGGTTCTATTTTAGGTACTCTAGGGGAATAGGTTTCTATCTCACTAGAACTTCTTGCCGTTTTGAATGCAATGTCTTCTTCAAAGATGACATCTCTGCTCAATTCAATTTGTTTCTGCCCATGTACGAATATCTTGTAGGCTTTGGAGGTTTCACTATATCCCACAAATACTCCTTTCTTTCCGGAAGGTTCTAGTTTGAATCTCTTCTCTTTGGGCACATGAATATAGACAGGACAACCAAAAATCCTAAAATGACTAATGTCAGGTTTTAAGCCGGTAAAGGCTTCTTCAGGAGTTTTGTTATCAAGATGAGAATGAGGACATCTATTTTGGATATAGACAGCAGTCCTAGAGGCTTCTGCCCAGAAAGAAGTTTCAATGTTTTCGTCAAGCAACATTGCTTTAGCAACTTCTACAATGGTTCTATTTTTCCTTTCAGCAACCCCATTTTGTTGAGGGTTGTAGGCAACTGTGAACTCCCTCTTAATTCCAACACTCATGCAGAATTCCTAAAAAATTTCAGAGGTATATTCTTTTCCATTGTCAGTCCTCAAGATTTTTATTTTCTTCCTAGAGGAGTTTTCAGTAAGGGCTTTGAACTCTTTGAACCTTTTGAGGATTTCTATTGACTCATTACACTTAAGGAAATAGATCCAGGTTTTCCTAGAGAAGTCATCTATAAATATGACATAGTATAAAAATCCTGCTTTGGAAGGTACAGACATGGGTCCACATAAATCAGAGTGAACCAGTTCTAATACATTTTGAGTTTTACTGAAGCTATTGTGAAAGGATCCCTTTGTATTCTTTCCTAGGGCACAACCTTTACAAGTTCCTTCATGAGATGGTTTTAACTTAGGTAAGCCCGTTACAAGTTTTTCCACAAAAGGTAGGGCCCGAAAATGAAGGTGTCCTAATCTTCTATGCCAGATCTCATTTGAATCAAAGGTGTCAAGGGTAAGGGCTTGTTTAACCTCAGTGCATAGTTTGTAAAGATACCCTTGTCTTAAACCTATGGTTTGGGCTTTCTTGATAGTTGAGTTTTTAGGCCAAGCTAGAACTTTCCCATCGATAAAGGTAACTCTATATCCATTGTCTTCAAGGGCAGAGATAGATATTAGATTTCTCTTTATTCCATGTACAAATAAGACCCCAGTGAGTTGAAGAGAAAGACCAGATTTCAATTTGATGGAGCAAGTTCCAACCCCTTTTATAGGATATGCAAAATCATCCCCAATGGTTACTTCTTCATCAGTCTTTTCAGTCATAGTGTCTAGGTGTTCTCTGAATTCCATGATACGTCTAGAGGAACCACTATCAATTACCCAGTTGTGGGTGTTGTTAGATACTTGACTAGGTAAGGCTGAATAGAACACAAAGTTCTCAGATTCATGATCTGAATTTGCCTTTCCTACTTTGGCAAAGGATGCTTGTTGTTTTGATCTGTCAGGGCACTTCATTGCATAGTGGCCATATTGACCACATCTAAAACATTGTACTTGAGAGATGTCTTTCTTCTTAGAAGATCCCTTTCCATTGGAATTTCTTTTTTTTTTAAAAGATTCTCTCTTGTAGGAGTGTTTCTTACTCCTATTAGATGTGTTGAGCACATGAATGTCTTCATCTATGTTCTTTTGTTTATTTTCTTTTGTGGAGAGTCTTGTTTCCTCTTGAAGGCAATCAGTGCTTAGCCTATCAAGCTTGGGGAGTTTAGATCTTGCACTTATTCCTTAAACAAATGACTCCCATGAGTTTGGTAGGCCTCCTAGTGCAATTAGAGTTAACTCTTTGCTATCAATTTGATATCCAATTGTGGATAATTGATCCCTTAGTTCAATGATCCTCATGAAGTAAGCATTAATAGTTTCTCCTTTGTTTATTTGGGCATTGTTGATTTGCCTCTTTAATGCAAGAGTCCTATTGGTGTTGTTGATCTCATAGGTGCTCTCAAGAGATTTGAACATATGATATGCAGTTTCATATTTTGCTAGGATGGGCACTGTTGACGTGTGTTTTATAACAACATCAGCATAGAATAAAATGTCCAACGACCACTTTATTCTCTCTTGATCAAAGTGTTCCGCATGCTAAGATTGCGTGAAAGTTCATGCGTTCGACTCCAAGGTTACTTTAATGCGAATAGACTCAGTTGGTTGATGTGAATATGCTGGGTATTCCAAGGGGACTTATGTAATTGTTCAACTTTATATGCTCAAGCAAATGAAGGATTTTGACTATGATGCTCTGGTATTTGAATGGATCGGGAAATGCTGAATTTAAAGGAGGTAGGGATAGGAATTCTACAATCTATTTTTACGGGTGGAATGCAAGGATTAGCTTTAACAGTCTTCAAACCAAACTTCGTTTCGTCTCCCCTTCGGAAAACTCTGACAAAGTTGGTGCAATCTTCAAAGGATGGATGAGATGTTCAAATTGAGATTCACCATGCACACCCCTTCACAACGAAGCAAGTGGGCACACTAAACACAATCGAAGTTAAGTGCTGAGATTCCAGTTGACCACGCAGGAGCAGACTTACCGTCAGCAAGTCCGCCAGTGGTATGGATACGGGAAGATATGCCCAAACTAATGTCACATTCCACAATTAACTCTACTTGCATGAAAACAAATCTACTTTACTTTACTCTATTCGAATTGGAAAGACGAAAAGATCTCGTCAACTGCCCACAACACAAAATGAAGTCACCAATCAATGAAATCTTTATATCATGAGAGTCTTACACAACAATCTTTTGCAAAAACTTTCAAAGGGAAAGTCTTTCTTTCCTTTCCAACTAAGCTAACTCCTAGCTCTATTTTAACTTCTATCAATCTCTATCTCTGTCTAGCTCTGATCTATCTCTGATTCTAATTCTAACTATTCACAAATGAGGGGGGATGCCCCTTTTATAATGAGTCCAATTAGTGGACGATTCAGATTTGATTACAATAAAGGGCTCAGATTGAGCCACCCATGCTCTAATTAGGGTTTCTGCCCTAAAAACCGCCACTGAGAGGAGTGGGGCAATGAATGCACCCTCCACTCCTCATCAATGAACCACTAACCACCATCAATGCACGTCGTCCCCTTCCAGAAGGTCATCGTCTAGAAGGGCGTTTCCTTTCTCCTTTTCGTTAGCTGCAAATCCGATGAATCTGGCCAAGACTGCCTCAACTTCCTGATCGGAGATAGGAGGAATGTGATCCAGCTGAAACTCCAAAACCACAACTGTTTGCCCATGCTGGGCACATGATTTCTTCCAGGCAACAAGGGCGTCCTAGGTGTTCTGTATGATACTGGAGAACGTGGCTGTGTTCTCGAAATCATCCTGTGTGAAGGTCTTCACCTCAGAGAAGAATGGCGTCAATCTATCTTTCAATCCTTCTGCAGTTATCTCTTCAGAAGTCAACCTCCTGGCAAAGATTGCCTCCAATGTGTTGAGGATTCCATCTAAGATGTTCGTCATGGCCTTTCTGACCCTGACAGAATCTGCCTGTGATGTATCGTAGAATCCCTGGCCCGTGACTACTGAAGAATACCATCTGGCGAAGTCGTATCTATCCCCCTGCTGGATAACACCTCCCTCAACCAAATTGTGTTGAGGTATGCTCATCAAAGCTCCTAAACGGAGAACAACTCTCGTCCGATAGATGCGAGCCTCACCCCAAGCATGGTTAACTGCCTCCACTCTAGCCATAATATCGGAAGCTTGCCCATAGGCATGTGCAAGATCTTCCGTGAACTTTCTTGTTTCTGTACGCACACCAGCAACCCACTTGTCTGCCTGCTGTGCCATTCTCTTCAAATCTTCTAACCCACTGATTGACTCCCTGGAAAACTCAGCTGGAAGCTCAATTGCCGGATTCTCTTGCGCACAAGGACGGGACAAGTGCTGCACATAGCCAATCAGCGTCTTGTGCTCTACCTTTAATTTCTTATATTTGCCCTTGACATAGGACAATCTATCCTTGAGTGCTCGATAGGAACTATCGCACTCTTCTACTACTTGTGCTCCAGTAGGGCGACCAAGTTCCATAGTTGTCACAACATAATTTTCAGGAACAGCCTCATCTCTATCACACTCTATCCGAGGCACTGCCATATGCAAAGTTCTAGACCCATCCTCCTCTGTGGATATTTTGGAGAACTTCTTGGCTTTCTTCTTCACTAGAGGTGCACTGATCCTCTGTAACAACTCCTCCATTTCAACTGCGGGATCGGTCTCATCTACAGGGTCACGCCTCATCCTATCCCTCGGCCATTCTGGCACCTCCTGTCGTGTGTCTGATATGATAAAAGGCTGCTCCACCTCGGCCTCTACCTCGTGAACTTCATTTCTGCCTTCGCTTTGGCGAGGCTCACCATTATCAATAGGTTCAGTGTCTCCTAAGCTCTGGGCATCCTGATCGGAAGCAGCATCATCCTCGAGAGCCGCCTCAATTTCCTGCTGAAATTGAGTATTAGTAGCTGTCCCCTCATCTGTCTCTTGCTGATTTTCCTGCTGGTGATCTTCTTGGGGCATGTTGATGCTCTGACCCACTGATTCTCTACGAGGTGGCTGACTCGCCACTTGCATGGTTTGCTCTACATCCAATCTCTCCCTCTGATCAACAAATAGGGATACCTCCCGGATACTCGGAGAATGTGTCCGAGATGGCGTATGCACGAACTCCTCAACTATCACAGGCTTGGGTCGAACTGGCTCCTTTCCTCTAGGCTCTGGAGTTGGATTACTCCGTCTCCTCTGATTAGTTGCCAGTAATCTCCTGTCTCCCATCAAATTGTAGGCAAGGGGAATTGACCTTCCCTTGAGTCGGCTGACATGCCTCTCTACCCAACTCCGCGTAAATGTCAAGACTGGGATACAAAGTGTATCAAAGTCAGTGATCTCTGGCTCAGACCAATCCGGGAGTAGCAGAGGCGTATCTCTTACTGTTTCGTAGTCAGCCTATACTACGTTTATGTCTTCCTCAATTTGATCTGGTACTGGGATAATTTCACTCCCTGACCATCACCAATGGTATCCGAGAGAACATTCTCTTTCTGACTTCGATCTCATCCACTGCACTTGCCCAAAAGTCTTCGATCTGTACCTTGTGCCTGAACTTTTCTGTCAATATCCACCTGATGTTTTTGTGGGGATCGTAGTAATGCCTGCTGGTGTGATAGGAAAGGTGGAAGAATTGGAGCTCCGCTTCTGCCTCTCTTGCTGTTTGCAACGATGGGCAAATTTCATCCGAATTTCCCATAGTAATCGGGAATCTGAGTCCACCTTTCTTCTTCTTCTTCTTCTTCTTCTTATCATAGGCAATCAGTTGCCTAGATACTTCCAGCATCACTATCCTGTTTGTGGGATACCGAGGCAATTTGTATGGATAGGAGGAAAATCCTTGCAGCCTTATGTAGGTGAATTTTGGAAATTGGATAAACCAACATCCGAACTTCTCAATCATTTTTTGTGCCTCCCTTGATATTCTATGGTGGGTTCTCTGCTGCAGGGTCCTCGTGATATGCATTGTAAAGGCATCATTGACCCTCTTGTAATTAGTTGTGCTTGTCAGATGCAACTGTGGACAAGCTTCATATATTTTAAACTGATGGGAACTGCATCCAATTGGTTCCTTGTAAGATATTTCCCTATATCTCGTCATGCGAGCCAACATGTAGACAAGGTAGGAGCCCATGTAAAATGTCTTTGTTCTCCTCACGCCACGAAGTTGCTCATGTATGTTATCATTGATCATCAGTGCCCAATCCATGTAATCTTTTCCTTCTAATACCAAGTTGACAAAATAGAACATCCAAGGTTCAAAGATGAACGCTTAGGGGCATCCTCCAACTCTGCTCAGCATCATAATGAGATCACCAAACTCCTGTCTCAAGTCCTCTGAGACTATCTGCTTGGGCAATTTAGTGCGAGTTGGCTTGGGTTTAATCATCCAACTAGTATTTATCAAATCAGCACACCGGTCTATGGTGGATGAGTACATCTTTCCAGCTCTCTCTTTTGTTTTGTAGAGCATCTTCTCATGAACCGGAATCCCGAATGCCTCTCCGATTGCCTCAGGGGTTAGGTTAGCCAGCACCTTGCCATCTGGTGAAGTGATTGTTCTCTGTTCTGCATTGTAGTGGTAGGTGCATTCCATGATGAGTTCTGGACACCAGATAGCTGGCGGAAAGTTGCCAGCTGCATACAATCCACTTCTGACAATACTGTGCGAAGTCACTGACAGGTGATGGCCTCCAGTCCCCATTATTCTTCTTTTGAATGCTTCCATGTTGAATGAGCCTAAGTTCGTGTCAGCTAGCCTGCCGAGCTTTGATGAAAATTTGGATTCTGGCAAGAATGACTTGCCCAGTTTCTTGATCACAGCCTGTCTGGACTCGGTGTGGTTGTTTCTACCTGTAGCTCTTTTGCTTGATTCGACCATTCTGCAAAAAGGCAAGAGAGTTAGACAACAAGATTTAAAATAATAAAATAACCATCATTGAAGGTGCCAGCAGATTTAAAAAAAAAAAAAAAAAGGCTGCAACACTTTGTCACTTTCAGCTGCAAACCTCAACTACGCCTGTTTACTTCAACGTTTTTAGGAGTTTCTTCTCTGGTTGCAGCAACACAATGCCAAATACTTGGAAATGTTTGCTTGCAGCATTTACTTTCAGCAAATTTGAAACCTCTCCCTTGAAGTTCGTACTTCTCTTTCTAACTTTGCACTTTCAACAACTTCAAATTTCCTTCTCAATTCGTACTTCAGCATTCAGCAACTTGAGACCTTTCTTCTCAAGTCGTACTTCAGCATTCAGCCACTTCAACTTTTGCAAATTCATACCTTCTCAGCAAATGCAGCAACTGGCAACTTTTGAATTCGTGCCTCTCAGCAACTGCAGCCTCAGCAAGTTAAGTCGCACTTCCTTCAGCAACTTAAACTTTTACAAATTTGCACTTCTCCTTTAGCTCTCTCACAATTTCGAACTTCTCAGCAATTTCAAGTTCCTCAGGAATTCGTACTTTCACTTAGCCAATATTTTTGCATTCAGCAACTGGTGAGAGGAATGAAGAGGATTTTAAAATCTTATAACCTGGTCGAATTCCTACAGAGGCTATACTTAGCAAATTTTCGAATTCATTTTCCCTCTCTTTTCTCCGTTGTAACACTTGTCATCTGAGGCATCTTCTAGAATTATGAATTCATCATCTCTGCACAGGCCTGCCTCACCGCATTTGATTTCTTAAAATATTAAATCGTTCACTTCCTTGAACAATTTCAAAATGTTTGGCTAAGTCATTTGATCTTGTCTTCGCTTTGGCAAAATAATCTAGCTCAAAACTTCTAATGAAGTGCCTCTCATTTATCTTGTTCGTTTGCCTTAGAGAAATCTCTCAATTTTGCCTTAGGAATTTTATTTAAAAAAGGCATTGGGCAAAATATCCATCGAAATGATGTGGACATGGCGTGGAGTAAGCTTGACTCACTTCTGAATTGCAAATGTTTAATACCCAGAAGAGAAATTCTTCCAGAATCCATCGTTTCCATGTGTATCCGGACGAAGGGGTTCTTTTTAAGCTCCTCTGCCTTGGCAAATTTCTTGATTTCTCCCTGAAGAATTTTCCCTCTGAAGATTTTTATAACTCCGGAAATTCTAGCATCATCTTCTAAACGTACTCTTCATTTTTCCCTCTATGAAATACCTTAGGAATTATTTAAAAACATAAATTTTAACTCTGAAGGGCGCATATAGCATGTCATTTTTCATTTTTCCCTTAGGCAATTCCATGCCTAAGCCTTTTCATACTTAGCAATTTTCACACCTAGACTTCCTTTAGCAATTTTCACTTTTAAGTCCCCACTCACTAGGCGCACTTCATATAGTGAAAAGGAAAAAAATATAAATAACCCTTGGTTTTTTTAAAAATCACGCCTTCTTAACATTATTCCCCCTTTGGCGTATGGTGACTCCTCACCTTCCTCTGGCGCATATGACATAGGTAGCTTCCACCTTCAAGCGCATCTCATATTCCTACCTTTTTACCTTTCACCCTCTATGCTTTACCTTGGGCGCATATGCCATGGAGAAGAGGAATTCCCACGCCTTGACTTGACCTTTCATCTCCCTCTAGCGCACTTCACACACTAGACTTTCACTTGAGCGCATTTCCACTTCATCACCCCACGTTTTGCCTTGGCTCTTCACCTCCTTCTGGCACATATGGGCTAGGCTACTTCCATGTTGGGCACATTTATCATTTGCAAAGGAAAAATGCCATTACCCTGTGAACCTTCAGCTTCCTCAAGCGCATTTTGACTTGCATACTTCCATCTTAGGCGCATTTGCTAGTGTGAGGGGGAATTCCGCTTACTTCAAGTGACTGTTCAGCTTCCTTAGGCGCATTTCACCCATGTAACTTCCTTTCTCAAGCGCATTTTGCATGTGGTCAAGGAAAACCCACGCCCAAAGTGACTTTTCATCTCCCTTTGGCACATTTAGCATGTGCAACCTCCTTTCTTGGGCGCATTTGAGGATGCCTTAGGAATTTTCAAATGTCTCTTGAATATTTTCATGTTTTGGGTGACCTTTCACCTTCCCTAGGCGCATTTAACCTTGGCAACTTCCTTTCTCAAGCGCATTTTGCATGTGAGATGGAAAATCCACGCCCAAGCTTGACCTTTCACCTCCCTCAAGCGCATTTTGACCTTGTGAGGAGGAATTCTATGCCTTAGGGGAATTTCCATGCCTTAGGATAATTTTCATGCCTCTAGAAGGTGCATTTCAACTTCATCAAGGAAATTTCACACTTAGTGATTTTGTATTTTCCATTCCTCCTGGGCGCATATGAAGGTGTTTGCCTGTCAGCTGTTGTTTATAAATTTCCAACGCCCTAGGTGACCTTGGCTTTCTATTTTTAGTAAAATTAGGGTTTCGTTGCATTTCACCCTATTCTGAACTGGAGCTGATGTGGTTGTGCCTCCATTTGGTTTTGCCATCCTGTTCACACCTTATCTGGCACAATACATGCTATTTTTAGCCATTTGCTATTTTTTTAGCAAACCCTAGAATTGTTCAATTTCCGTATCTCTGTTTGCTTTGAAATTTGTTCCAGTTGCTTTTGATGTTGTGAGAGACCTGTTCATACTTGCTTCTGGCGATGACGCGCTATTTTTAGCCACCTGCTATTTATAGTAAGTTTCAAAGTTGCGTGTCTTCAGTAGCTCCTTTCGACCTGAAACTTGCTATGTCTGATCATGATAACTTGAGTGCTCTGTTCATACCAACTTCCGGCGCAGACCTGCTATTTATAGCCGTGTCCTGACTTACTAAAAATAGTAAGTCCTTCGATTTTGCTCAAAATTTGCCAGTAGGTAGCCCGAAGGATGCTAGTCATGGTGGTGTGCTTCGTTTTGACATCTTTGCATTTTGCTTCATCTATTTTTAGACATGGCAGGGAAACCCTAATCTGACTTGCATGTGCTCCTGACTGCTCCTGATTTATACTGTTTGTCGTTCTGCTCGCTAGAATGAAGTGCTAGGTAGCTACTTGACTGAAGCTGCTATTTATAGTAAGTGTCCAGAAAGTGGTCCATCGGATGTCGGACGAGTTTGCATGTCACAGTGCCCGTGGGATCTCAAAAAACCCAGAAAAACCCAGAAAACTGGTCAACGTTCTGATACTAGCTAAAAATAGTAAGTCCCTGAAAACTGATCAATCCACTTGCATGTCATATCACTGCGAAACTCTCGCGAAACCTAGATGGAATATCCGGACATGCATTGAAAATTCCTGCATGCAAAAACCCTAAAAAAAGCTTTGGAAGGCTGACCTCTGAAAGTCCCCGACTTGATTTGCATGTTATACCATCGCGAAGGTCTTGGAAAACCCAGATCAATTCTCTTGTCATTCATCGAAGAATTGCTTGTCTAAACCTTGAAAATAGCCTCCGAAGGCTGAACTGCTAAAAATAGCCAGCTGTCTGAATCTGTTCAAATTTCATATGTAGGCACTCTGAAGTTGCCTGAACATGCTGAAGTAGTTAGAATCCCGAAATCCTGAGGAACGAGCCTCAATTAGGCACTTACTAAAAATAGTAAGTGGTCAGATTTTAGTAGGATTTCAGTGGGACTCTGCTTTGAGTTTTCTGAATGTGTTGCTGCACTTAGATTTTACCTGAGTAACTCAATCTTGACCTCAGACGGGTGTAAAGGATAGAAACCCTAAATTTGTCAATTACTTCAACTGAGGTCAAACAGGACACCCCCGAAAGGACAAAGATCAGAGACAGAGAGAACCAAAGCCAAAAGACCAGAATGGAGCAAAAATTAGGGGGTCCCCATCTTGGATGGGGTGATGTGTGGAAAGGTCACAACAGGCACTATATGATCCCTAACTGCATCTACTAAGATTTTCATGGCCTTTTCTTTGTTTTCAATCCATTGAGTTTTCTCAGGATTAGCCTCTGGTTCCTTTTTGTTTTCTCTCACGAGTGAGTCTATTTTGCTAGGATGGGCACTATATGATCCCTAATTGCATCTACTAAGATTTTCATGGCCTTTTCATTGTTTCAATCCATTGAGTTTTCTTAGGATCAGCCTCTGGTTCCTTTTTGTTTTCTCTCACAAGTGAGTCTAATTTATTCTCTTTAAGAATCATCATTATTCTAAATTTCCATGATGTGAAGTTGTTTGCTCTTGCAAGACGATCTTCAAATCTGATCACACTTGACATTATGAAGAATTTGATGTGAATTCGATTTTAAAAATACGATTTTTCTAGAGCAATCTGATATCTAGATTTGATTTGGAATCACTCAACTTGGCTCCGATACCATGTAAATGTAATCAAATCTTATCAAATAGGATCCTAAGAAATCTAAGGAAATACTAAGTCTGAAATTCTATGTAAGAATTTTAAGTCAAGATTCTAAATTTCCAGATTTAATTCGCTTATGCTGAATGTGCTGATTGCAGAACATTTATTGATTTCGATGTTTGCATATCAATGAGGGAACCACTTTATATATCTTGGAGACCCGCCTCTAAGAGACGCGTCTCATGAGAGGACGTGTCTCCACAAGTGGAGACACATCCGCTCATGGGACGTGTGCCTTCGGGCGTGCGGGCTCCAAGGATAACCGACTAACACTCGGTGAACAAACTAACACATATAATCCTTTCATACTTGGCGGATATATATTATATGAGTTCCGATTTTATTCAATACAGAATTTGAACATCATTTATAATTTCAAATCTTATGCATGCTTATAAATTCGAATTACTTATTTTCCAGAAATATTTATATGAAGAGTAATTTTGATGACATATAAATGATGATGATGCAATCAACAATCATCATTTATATCTGACCGAAGCTACCTTTAATTAACAAAATGCAAGAAAGAATGGAGGAAGGGATTAATGATGAGGGACTTCTAGAAAAGAAAGGGAGCTACGAATGGAATGGATTAAGATTTCAAAAATGGAGGAAACTTTTTGGAAACAAAAATCTAGGGTTTAGTGAGTAAAAGAGGGGGACAAAAATACAATTTTTTTTCATCAATCTACCATGAAACATAGAAAAAGAAACAATATTAGGTCCTTGGCTACAAAAGACGGATCTATTTTAACAAAGGATAAGGATATAGTAGATGCTGTTGTTTCCTTTTTAAAAGAAACTAGTGTCGATCATAATTAGGTAGTTTTTGGGATGGAGGAGCTTTTTGATATAATTCCTAATGTGGGAAACTTGTTTTGATGTAAGAAGTTAAAAGTGCGATGTTTTCTTTTGTACCCTTTAAAGCCTCTAGACCATATGGCTTCCCTCTCGCTTTCTTTCAAGATTTTTGGGATGTCATCTCAACAGATCTCTTAAATGCTGCTAGGGAATTTTTCTCAGATTGGGAAGATTGCTATATCAAATAAATTCCACTTATATTGTGTTAATGCCCAAGAAAGTTGATGCTGCTTATCTATAGGATTATATACCCATAAACTTATGCAATACAGTCTACAAAATCTTCTCTAAGCTTATGGTTAATAGGCTGAAAGGGGTTCTCAGTAGATTGATCTCTCTGAATCAAAAAGGGTTTGTGAAAGGCAGACAAATTCTAGATGTTGCCTTAGTTACTCACGAAAGCAGTCACTCTATGGAGCATGGTAAGAAATTAGGTATGGCTCTTAAATTAGATATCTCAAAGGCTTATAACAGAGTCTCTTGGCCGTTCTTGAGAAGTTCGGTTTTAAAGGAAGATTTTTAAAGCTAATAAAATTTTGTGTACTACTCCAAAATGCTCTGTTTTGTTTAATGGGGTCCCTAAAGGGCACTTCTCTTGTGGTAGAGGGTTAAGACAAGGAGATCTTCTATCTCCATATTTGTTTGTAATTGCTGCACAAGTTCTTGGGAGAAGCATTCAAAAAAAGCTAGATCAAGGTCTTCTTAAAGGGGTTAAAGTTGCTTATTCTTTGCTTCCCGCTTTTTATCAGTAATTTGTGGATGATACTATTCTCTTTGGGGTTGCGTCAATGGTTGAAGCTTCTCATTGGAAATCTACCCTTCAAGATTATGCTATGTTTTTTGGCCAACACATCAATTATAATAAAAGCAAGGTCTATTTTTCAATGTGGATCAAATGCTTAAGGACAGGGTTATGAGGATTTTAGGTTGCCAAACTGTTGTTTTTCTGGCCTCCTATCTTAGACTTCCTTTAATTACCAAAAAACCTACTAATAACTTTTGGAACAACATAATTGAAAGGATTCAAAAAAATTTGGCAGGATGGAAAGGTAAGCTTTTAAGCCAAGTAGACAAGCTTCAACTCTTAAAATCTTCTCTTCAAAATATCCCAGTTTATTACCTTTCCTTATTTAAGATCCCAACCTTCATTGTGAACAAAATTGAGCAAATTTAGAGAAAATTTCGTTGGATTGGATCGGAAGAGAATTCAATGATAGCTCTTGTTAATTGGGAAAAAGTGTGCTTGCCAAAAAAGCATGGTGGCCTTGGTATAAGAAGATTAAAATTGTTCAATAAAGCTCTTCTTTCTAAAATTGGATGGAACTTCCTTGAAGGTAACAAAGATTGGGTGGATATCTTTAAAGCTAAATAGCTTGAAAATTCTGATGCAGGAAGTCATCTGTTTTCCTCTGATTTTCCAAATGGATTTGTCATATGGAACAACTTAATAAAAATAAAAAATATTCTAAAGCAAGGGGTCAAACGGAGAGTTGGCAATGGAAGAAAGACAAGGTTTTGGGAAGATTTATGGAACAACTAAATCAAATTAAGGAGAGGCTAATTAGAGTTAATAAGAGATTCTTGCATGATTATGTTGGTTGGAGAGGTGATAACCCTAGATGGAAGAATTTTGAGGAGCAGTTGACTAGAGGAAGGAACCTAAAGGGAGGGAGGCAGCAAGAGTGGGAAGCTATTTCCCAAGCCTTAAGTCTTCAAATTGGAGATTGTCTTTTCTTCTCTTATAATAGGGAGGATGAATGGATTTGAAGTACTCTTCCTTATGGGGATTCTACAATTAAGTCGACTTATGTTATGATGGAACATCTGTTTCCTCCTATTAATTTTAGTTTGAATCAGGTTTGGAATGCTAAACTTATTCCTCAAATAAATTGCTTCTGGTGGGCAACTGTCCACGGCAGTATGAAAGATACCCTCTCAAATATTTTGTTTTTTCAGTGACAATTACAATGTAATCAAGCATCCGTTAAGGTTAGCTGTAAACCAAAACAATGCAGAAAAGAACTCTAACCAAGAATGCGCCCTAAAACCACTTAAGGAGGAAGGGCGGGCATATGGTCAGAGGATCCCTAGGATCTAGTTAATCAATAATTAAAATGATTACAATTGAATGAGAGGAATTAAACTCAATACCAAGAATGTGCACACAAGATCCCTTAGAAGGTGAGGTGCTAACATATGGTGGAGTGCTAATAACAAAATTGAAAGTACTTAGGCGGATAACCAGCCATGAGAAAATTTCCACTCTTCCACTAAAACAGTGGGGGGAAAGAAATTACAAATAAATGATTTATCCGTTGCGGCAAGCATCCACTCTCAAGAGTGGGGATTTACCACTTGACAGTGGGTTTAAGAAAGCTTAACAATTCATTTCTGCACACTGGTGGTATACCATCCAGGGGTGCTTAATGTGAAATTAAGAAATCAATGCAGCAATAATAAACTGGAACAGTACTGTTGCATCTGTTTTTGGATTAGATTGCATGAGTTTTATTTCTCCTTGAGCTCTCTCATCCTGATGATGGATCCCAGGATGTGATCCGAAACGTTGATGCAAAAAAACTCACGCAATCTAATCCAAAAACAGATGCAACATTAACAATATGGATTGTGGAAACTTGATATCATTAATGGAACAATACTACTGTTTACAGTTTTTACAAATAGGAAAGAGCTGCAAATTACAAGAGTTTTACAATGATTTCGAAGCACCAAGATATAGGATGATTTCATGTTAGATATCAAGAAGAATTGATGAAGAAAGACCAGAAATGCAAACTGAAATAAAGTCTGATAAGAAATCTGCGATTCTGGAAAAGATTATCAGCAACTGCAAAATCAATCAAATGCTCATAACTTCACCAAATTACCTTCGATTGGACTGAAATCTTTGGCAAATGACCTCTAAGAGTATGGCATCCAAGAACCAATCAAAAAACAACATCAAATCCTTCACATTTATTTGGCATGAATCCCAATGCCACTAAGAAAAGTACGATCCTCCTTGAGGGGCGATTTTAGTATTAAAAATCAGATACTCCAAATTAAAATCTGCAAATTCATACGGATGGTCGCCAATATCATAGAATTCAGTTGATCAATTTCCCATCAGCAAATAAAAATCACCATGAGTGCTGCAAGTGAAATCAACTTTCAGCCATGTCTGCAACAGCAACTCCAAAACTGAAAATTATCATCAAAACTTCAATTATAAAGCTCAATTTGCTAGTCTGGATGAGAAGCAGCAATAAAAACCAACTAGGTGTTATCTTTTAAACACGAAATTGGATTGTAACTAGGAGGTCAACATCTCTCGAAGTGAAAATCAAGTTGTCATTTCGACAGCATAGCAATAGCATAAAACATTGGATACCAAATGTTGTAGCAAAGCTTCATCTTTATAGAAAATGGGATGACTTCAGATTCTAGGCAAGGGATGCCCCAATAGACATTTGAATTATTTTCAAATTCCAAAAATATAAAACTCCCTCAAAAAGGCGTCCAACTTCAAGGCATAAGATCTTCATTAAATGTTTCTTTAATTAATTCCTTAATGAAGGCGTCCCCCTTCACAGCCACTTTTTAACACAACTTAAAGTTAGTTCACTAGGCCAAGGGGTCAACTGAAAAACATAACATTAATGCCTTTAATTTAACTTTTTCGTCAAATAAAGCTTTTAAGCCAGAACTGAGAAATACCTTATTGCTCCAACTAAAGAGGAACTTAACCAAAGAGCTGACAACTGAGATACTGCCAAAAATAGAATTTACTATAAATAGTAAATTTTGAGAAATACCACAAAACCTCCAATAAAGGAAACCCTAATTTACCTCACTGAGCCTACGGGCCTCCAAAATAGGCTGATGAGTAACTGAACTGGTTATTGATGAGAAGGGGACATTACACATTATCCTCACTATTGACAATCTTAATAGAAGAGGTTTTCAATTTATAAACAAATGTTCCCTTTTCTATTAGGATGTTGAGAATATAGAACACCTGCTCTTTTATTGCACCTTCTCAAGAGAGGTATGGACTCAAGCCTTAAGGATTCTTTTGGTTGATTGGGTCTTCCCTTGTTCTTTGAAGGACTCTGTGGAAAATTGGAAATGTTATCCTTTTTGCCACCCTATCATTGAAGATCTGTGGAGACAAATTCCCCGAAGGGTTTCATGGGGATTATGGAAAGAAAGAAACAATATAATCTTTAGAGATCATAAGAGAAGCAGTCTGGATGTTTTCTTGAACATAAAACAACAAATTCAGTAAATATAAATTCTGGAAATTACAGGCTCTCTAATAGGATGCCTTCTTATGGTGACCTTAGGATCAAACAAAGTTGGGGGATAAAGAAAGACTTAACCAAGGTTAATTGGGCAAAAATCTTGAGTAAAAGGATAACTGAATGGCAGCCTCCTAAGGAAAGATCGATAAAACTCAATTTTGATGGTTGTTCGAAAGGGAACCCGGGTATGGCAGCGACAGGTGGTGCAATAAGAGACCACAAAGGATATCTTATTGGAGGTTGCACCAATAATGTGGCAAAAGCAATTGCTGCTTGATGGGGTTTAAAGAGAGATAGAGAGTTGGGCTTTAATCAAATAGTCATAGAAGGAGATTCCATGTTAATAATTGATATATTCAAGGGAGATTCTATTGTTCCTTGGGCTATAAGAGGCCTAATGGAAGATTCAAAAAGTCTGTTTGCGGACTTCCTTCAATTCAAAATTCGATACACATACAAAGAGGGAAACAAGGTTGGATATGTAGGCATCAAATGAAGGGATTTCTTGCTCTCGTTGGGTAAGTTGGGGATATGATTAAGCCCCTCAAAAAATGAAAGAGCTAATATTAGAAGAGAGAATTGGGGCTAACAAGAGTTTTAAAAATTGCAATGATATGTGATTTGTGCAAGGTGCCTAAATGTAAGGAGGGAAATGAAGACTTAAGTTCTTTCCCTCGTAGAATTAAGAATTATTATTGGTCCAAAAGATTCAAGGCTTACACTTTAGATGAATTTGGTATTATGGTTCGCAAAGGGTTGGGCAAGGACAATTATAAAAATGATTAGTTTCTAAATCATCGTAGTAATGATTACTATGATAAGGATGTTATGGTTATTGTTGACATGTGTTTTATGACAACACCAACATAGAATAAAATGTCCAACGGTCACTCTATTCTCTCTTGATCAAAGTATTCTGCATGCTAAAATTGCGTGAAAGTTCATGCGTTCAACTCCAAGGTTCCTTTTATTGTGAATAGACTCAGTTGGTTGATGTGAATATGTTGGTTATTCCAAGGGGACTTATGTGATTGTTCGACTTCGTGAAGCAGATGAAAGATTTGACTGTAATACTCTGATTTTGGAACGGATCGGGAAATACTGAATTTAAAGGGGGTAAAGGGGATAGGAGTTCTATGATCTATTTCTAAGGGGGGTGGAATGCGAGGAAAGACTTTGGCAATCTTCAAACCAAACTTTGTTTCGTCTCCCCTTCAGAGAACTCTGACAAAGCTGGTGCAATCTTCAAAGGATGGATAAGATGTTCAAATTATGGCCTAACATGTATACTCCGTCACAACGATGCAAGTGAACACGCGAGTCACAACCGAAGTTAGGTACGGATATTCCAGTTGACCACATAGGGCAGACTTACCGTCAACAAGCCTGTTAGTGGTATGGATAAATGAAGATTTGCCCAAACCGAACGCCACAGTCCACAATTAACAATTACTTGCATAAAACAAAGTCTACTTTACTCTAATCTACTTGAATTGGAAAGATGAACAAGCCTTGCTAGCTACTCACAATAGAAGATAGAACCACCAAGCAATGATAAATCTTTGTATTATGAGAGTTTTCACAACAACTTCTTACAAAAATTTCGAAGGGAAAGCTTCCTTTCCTTTTCAAACTAAGCTATGCTACTTCTATGCTCTACTCTATCTCTAATTTCTGTCTAACTTTCTATTATAATGTCTTGTCTCTCTCTTTACAAATGAGGGGGGATACCCCTTTTATATCAAGCCCAGTCCAGTGGACGACTCAGATTCAAATACAATGGAAGACCGAAATTGAGCCACCTAAGCCCTGATTAGGGTTCCTGCCCTAAAAACTACCACAGAGAGGAGTGGGGTAATAAATGAACAAAATATTCTCCACTCCTCTGCAGGAACCACTATGAGCAGTTAATGCCCATCACCATCCTCTAGAAGGTTCTCGTCCAGAAATGCATTCCCACTGTTCTGCTTGCCAATTCCGTTGCGCTAGGAGGAGGCAAACACACGACAACACTTGGTTCAAATCCTCCTTGCAAAAAGTTCTTCGTTAAGTCCTCCCGTTGCTTTCATTCTTGGATGCATTTCTCTCTTGTAGCTTTCACATTTCTTCAGCTCACTGCCTTGGGCGTATTTAGCCCCTTTTGCACCACATTCCCAATGCCTTTTCTTTTTTCAAAGGTGTAACGTTGTGCATCTTCATCACCTCAAGTCCTCATGCTTTGGCTCCGGTGTTCATCCTGCAAAACAGAAAGAAGAGCATCAGAACGCTTGTAATATAAATTCACTTAACTTACATAATTTCCTTGTTCTGACTGATTGATCTCCGAATGTGATAGAGTTCATCATTTCCAGCAAACTTCCATAATTTTTCAACATCTGGGTGCATGGTGTTCATTTCATGAAGTCCTCTTCAAGGGTGCATTCACCATCTTGTGCCTGAAGTTTCTGCCTTAGGAAATATTTCACCTTGAGGACGCATTTGAATGCTTGATGCTTGAGCTTCACTTTATCTTCAAATTCTTTGTGCCTTAGACAAATTCCATCCCTTTCCCGTGAATGTAGTTAACCACTTGTTGTTTTATTTTCCCTTTCCTTAGGCAACTTTATCTACTTTATAACTTTCACCAACTGTAATCCAGGCGCTTATTTTGACATCACAAGCCAAGGCATTTTTGTACAAACACTGCTTTATTTGCCTTAGAAATTTTATTCTCGCCTAGGAAATTCATTAAACGGGTGCTAGGCAAAAATATCTGTCAAAACAACGCAAGCAAGGTGTGGAACAAATTTAAATAATCTCCCAGTGGGAAATGTCCAATACCTAGAAGAAATTTCCCTTCAAAACTCATTGTTTTCATGTGTATCCGGACGAAGGGGTAAGTTTAATTTTTATTATTTTTGAAAAATAATAAAAATTGCTAAGGTTGATTCCATTTTATTTTGGATGTATTCCACACCTGCAATCTTCATTTTCCTGTCTTGGCACTTTCCTTGATTTTCCTAAAAAACTTCCTGTCTGGCTCTGGGTGCATATCACACTTGTTCTTGAAAATTTCCAACTTCATCTCAGCCTTTAGGCGTATTTCTCATTCTTAGAAAATAATTAAATTCTTAAATCACCCATGAAGGGCGCATTTCACCCCATGCACCAACTTTCATTTTCATGCCTTAGCAATTTCGCCCTTTTTTTCCTGAAGAATTTCTTTCTTGCTCATGGGCGCACTTCACCTTGCCCTTGCACTTGGAAAATTTCAACATCACCTCCTCTAGGCGTATTTTCTAATTTCTCCTTGGGCAATGCCTTAGAAAATATTAGAACTTTGTTAACTCACCTTGTTACTTAGGGTGTATTTCGACCTTTATGCATAATGTTTCCTCTGCCTTAGGAAATAGTCATGAACCTTTTATTACCTTGGGCGCATCCTACATGTTAGGCTTCATGTTCCTACGCCCTTAGATTATTTCTCACGCCTCTAGCTTGCCCTCTCATCTTGGGCGCATATGAGGGGTCAAGCTTCCATTTTGAAACTTAGAATATTATCACACAATCACCTTGACCTTGAGGGCGCATTTCTCATAGGGAGGAGTAACCTTTTTTTTTGAGCCTTGGGCGCATTTCACTAGGCTTCTTGCCTTGGGCACATATGAGGTATGAGGAGGAAATCTCCCATACTTAGAAAAGTTTTGCCATGTCCTCATGCCTTGGCGCATTTCACATGTGGTACTTCCATTTTCCACGTTTTTACCTTGTGGCCCCCTTTGGGCGCATTTGCTATGGGTAGGAGGACTTTGAAGGTGCATTTGAAGGGGTGGGGAGGAATTTCCCACGCCTTAGTGGCTTTTCACCTCCCTTGGGCGCATTCTAGCATGGCCTCTTCCACTCTCAAGCGCATTTGAGGTAGGGTGGAGGAATTTCAAATACTTAAAATATTTTCTCAAGTCTTCTTTCCATGAGGGCGCATTTAGGGGTGTGAGGAGGAATTTCTCCACACTTAGAAATTTTTTAAACATCCTCCCTCTTGTTGGGCGCATTTCACGCTTCAAACATCTATTTTCAATGCCTTGGATATTTACCTTTCACCCTCCTTGCAGCCTTGGGCGCATTTAGCATGTGCTGGAGGAACTTCAACATTTTAGATATTTTTCATTCTTCTCCTAGACTTGGGCGCATTTTCCACATGCTACTTCCATTTTGATGCCTTAGAAACTTTTCCCAAGTGACCTTTTGATGCTGGGCGCATTTGACATGTAGTGGAGGAACCTTGTGGGCGCATTTGAAGTACTTTACTTCCAAGTGATGGCGCATTTAGGGAGGTGGGAAGGAATTCCCACGCCTTAGTGACTCTTCACCTCCCTTGGGTGCATTTTAGCATGGCCTCCTCCACTCCTGAGCGCATTTAGCCTAGCATGGAGGAATTTCCCATGCCTTAGCATATTTTTGCTATGCCTTCACTTGTGGGCGCATTTCACCATGTGGACTTCCACTTTTGGGCGCATTTTGCCTAGGCTGCTTCCATTTCAACCCTTGAGGGCACATTTTGCCTAGTGTGAAGGAAATTCCACACTTAGAATTATTTTCAACATTTTGCTCATACCTTAGGCGCATTTTACCTATACCACTTCCATTTGAAGGCGCATTTGTGCCCATGAGGGGGAACTTCAACACTTAGATATTTTTTTAACCTCCTCACCTCCCTTGGGCATATTTGATGTGTCTTCATGCCAACCTTTTTTATTCATGAATTTCCAACGCTCTAGCCATACCCTGGCTTTCTATTTTTAGTAAATCTGGAGAAGTGAGGGTTTCCATGCATTTCTTTTGTTTTGAGCTGGAGCAGGTGTGTTGTGCTTCTTGTGACCTTGCCAGCTTGTTTATACCTGTTGCCCAAGCTCATCTGCTATTTTTAGCCATCCTGCTATTTTTAGCAAACCCTAAAATTGCTTGTCTTCTGCAACTTTGTTTGGCCTGAATTTTTCACCACGTGGTCCTCATTGCTTGGTGAACTTGTTCACACCTGTCTCTCGTGCTCACCTGCCATTTATAGCCATGTTTTGGGGACGACTTACTATAAATAGTAAGTGCTCGGATTGCGCCCAAATTTTACCAGTGGATTGCCTGAAGGATGCTGATCGTAGTGGGATACCTTCCTTTTCGAAGATTCTGGCTTTTTACCCCTCTTTTTAGGCACCGAAGTTGGAAACCCTAATCTGACTTGCATGTGGCTCAAATGACCTTCGTTTGACTTGATTTTTGTTGTATGCCGCTTTGCTCGTGAAATTGAAGTGCCAGGTGACTGTTGGGGTGAACCTGCTATTTATAGTAAGTGTCTGGAAAGTGGTCAATCTGATGTCGGATGAGTTTGCATGTCACAGTGCTCGTGGGATCTCAGAAAACCCAGAAAAAACCCAAAAAATTGGTCAACATGTGGGCACTGGCTAAAAATAGTAAGTCCCTGAAAACTGATCCATTCTGCTTGCATGTCACACCACTGCGAAGCTCTTGCAAAACCCATAAGGAATATCCGGACATGCATTGAAAATATGTGCATGCAAACCCTAAAAATAGCCTCTGAAGTCTGTACTGTTGAAAATCACCATCTCAATTTGCATGTTATACCATTGCGAAGGTCTTGAAAAACCCAGATCCATTCTCCAATCATGCATTGGAAAATCATATGTTTAAACCCTGAAAATTGCCTCTGAAGGCTTAATTGCTAAAAATAGCTAGTTGTCTGAATTTGTTCAAATTTCTCGTGTAGGCACCTTGAAGTTTCCTGGATGTGCTGAAGTAGTCAGAATCCCAAAATTCTGAGGAAAAGGCCTCATATTAGGTACTTACTAAAAATAGTAAGTTGTCAGAACATGATGAAAATTCGGTGGGATCCCGCCCCAAGCTCTCTGATTGCAATGCCAAGCTCAAATGTCACTTAGCCAACTCAATTTTACTTTAAACTGGCCTGAAGAATGAAAACCCTAATTTCATAGACTTAGCCAAAATTCCAAATTAGGTCAAAAGATGGGACATCCCCGGAATACTTTGATCGAGAGAGAATAGGGTGACCGTTGGACATTTTATTCTGTGTTGGTGCGGTCATAAAACACTTGTCAACAGTTATTATGATTGCTAATCCTCTACTCCTCAAAGAAAGGAAAAATGGCATGCCTATCATGAAGTAGGAAGGTTGCAACATTCTTTGGAAAGGGACGAGAATTGGATACAATAGAATGAATTCAAATGTGGAAATCTTAAGTTGTAAAAAGGGTGTGGAGCTGTTATTTCATCCTTAAAAGCCTAAAGGTATGTTGGAAAGATATGTAATAATGAGAAAGTATGACAAACTTATTTTCAATACAAGTCCTATGTCTATTCCCTTGAGGACGTTTAATTTACATGAGTTTCTAATTAATTACACCACTTTAGGACACCTCAATGATGACAAGTGTTTCGATAATCAGATGAATATTATTATTAGCTCAACTTATTCCACGAAATGTGATTTTTCCTTTTCAAGCTGTAGTCCTAATTCTATTTAACTCTCTTAGAGTGTTAAGGTGACTGGTTTCTTTGGTTTTAATTTGGGGTTGTCAAAGGCTTCCGAGAGAAAGATGGGTGGCCTGAGGAAACGATCTGAGCCTCTTTCGTGCATCCATTTAAAATAGAATTTTGAACTGTGGAATATTTTTGAGGAAGCAAGGCTTACTTACTTCGTCCTGGCAATGTAGGGGTATAATGATGAGCTAACTTCAGAATTCTATAATTTGTGGAATGGGGGCCAAGTCTCTATTGGCAGCCTTCATTTTGCGGTGACCCCACAACTCATTGGGGAAGTGTTAGGTTTAGAGTGCAGAGGTATTAAGGTGGCAAATGCGAGTAATGGTAATTACCAAAGGTTCATTGATAGTTTCTTCCAGAAGGGGGAATAGCCTCAAAGATTTCAAAACTGCTATGAAGGAGAGAAGTTGCTTGTGCCTTTTAGCCTGGTAAGTCTTCATATCATTATTTCACTTTAGAAGGGAGATTTAAAAGAGTTTATGGGTACCATTTCCCATTTTTGAACCACATCCGCCACAGAGAAAAGATAAATGTCCCTTTCTTCTTGTTGTCTTCCCTTCACCTTTGCATCGACAAGGGTGCTTCTCCTCCCCTCCACCAGGGCCTAATTTTAACCCTTTACAAATATGTGCTTTCTATCACCTCACAACCAAGCCCTACCTTTTCTGTAAAACCTTTGTAGATGAAGATGATTGGAAGTAAGCCCCATCAGTCACCGAAAAATCCCTCTTTGGGGAGCAAGCCAAAACCTAAAAAAGGTTCTGTGAATAATGTTGTTACCTTGAGTCCTTTCAATGATGAAGAACTCTTAAAAACTACTTAAAAAAGGAAAATTCCTGCAAACAATAATACTTCCAAAACTAAGAATCTCAACTCCTTTGTGAGTATGGGGTCAAAGGATGATATAATTGAGATTTTAGATGAGGGTGATACTGGTCAGAAGAATGATAAAAGTGGAGGGGTGGGTGAGAGATGGTCTGCCAATTTGGCCAGTGTCGGTAATTAGAACAGAGGCAAAGACTATAAAGGTAGAAAGTTGGCCTTTGAGGAGGAGGTGGAGGACTCCAAGGATTGTAGTCGGTTGAGAGTGACTATGTTGTTTAGTTGGCCAATTAATGTAACTAAATAAAACTCTAATTTATGCAACAAATATTTTATATTACATGTTATCGACAATTAAGTCCCCAACCATTTTGATTAGTTGTAACGGGTAGTCATGACGGTTGGTGTTCTCAACCACCATTAGCAACTATATATATGTTTTGTATCATTGTAGTCAGGGACATGACATAGCACAGATGATTGTATACTATATCTATTGCATAAATGAATTAAAGTACCATTGTTCTGTGCAAATTATGCATTCATGAATATTTCCTATGTATGTTCTGTAAGTTACATTCTCGTTTACTCTTGTAATTCATCAAGTCATTCTTGTGAGTAAACATTTGGCGTTGTTGCAGATACGAATCTGCATACACATCACTTATACAGGATAATAGCGTCATAATGGGTTAGCTAGCCGAAGAGCGAGCCGATGCAAGCCAACGAGGAAAGAGAACATGAGTTGTGTAACAACCCCAGTGTTCTACTGAGTAACATTCCAAAGTTTTCTCGACAAGTGAATGATCCATGATGCCATAACATAGTAATAAACTTTTTTCTTTCCATAATGTAAATTACATGCACATTTGAAATAACACCATTTTCAAACTTCCATTGCATTTCATTGTAAGTTCACAAATCTTTCCATAACATAGAATCCATATCGAATAAACTCAAGTTTATCATTCTGGAATCCATCCTTCCATATAAATGGGAACATGATACATACATAGCTCTTCTGAACTTCATTTGGCAATAGATATACAAACTGGTCTTGATGTAGCCATATTGCTGCATACATTCTGGATGTCCCCGCTCCTTGGTGCATACACTCCAGCTGTCCCCAATACTGGTGCAAACATCCGCAAACCTCGGCCGCCAATTGATGAGGAGAAGCATCACTCAAGCGCTTTTCCACCAACCACAGGCTCAAATGCGGTCCTCTGCACATTTATCATTTGATAGATGGCCCTTACCTTCAACGAAGGAATTGGTTAGTAAACCCCATAAAAATAGCCTATTCGAGCTTAGTTTTGTCCTACAAACCAAAACCTAATCATACGGTCATTACCCCTACAAGTAAGAAAATCCTGAACTAGAATCCATAAAAGGAACACATTGAATTGCCACTGTAACCAGTCGCTACTTACACTACTTTGGCCAAAGTATTCTCACCCAGTAATTCGAGTGACAGTCATCCTATTCACAGATACTACCATAAAAGGTTTGGACTTTGACCGTTCATATAATGCATAGGTAATTTCCTTCTATAGGTAATCATTAGACTCAGAAACATCCTATTCCCCTTTTCCCAAAACACAATGGTATCTCTACCGATAAAGCATAAGCATAAGTTACCCTCCCTTCAATGGATATTCCAATCCCAGGTATAACATATGAGCTTTTCTAGTCTACAAATTAACTTTGCATAAACATCTTAACAAGCTATTCTCTTCAATGGACAGCCTACTCCTAGGAATAACTTTATAATCTGAAGTATAGCTATTTCAGCTCCATCTTAAATATTCATAAATAATTGACTCCATTCAATAAACTATCACATTAATAAGTGATTCTCATCAAGAGTATAGTCTCATAAATGAATGACCTCAATTGAAGAATAAACATATCAATAGATGATTCCATTCGAGAGTGTAATCCCCTTAGTAAAAAGATTATTCAAGAGTAGAATCTTGTCTACAATATGACTTCATGGCAAGAGTAAAAAAACAACCAATCAAGTAGCAGCTCAAACTCAATAGGTAATCCCACCTATGGTTCCAATCAAGTAGTAATTCAATCTCAATAGGTAATCCCACCTATGGTTCCAATTAAATAGCAATTCAAACTCAATAGGTAATCTCACCTATGGTTACAATCAAGTAGTAATTCATGAACTCAAGTGATCAACTTATTCACATAGGTGAGTCTCAACCTTGGTATATCCTAATCTCGGTTGTTATCAATAATCAACAATTAGTCTGATTGCGTAGGTTAAATTAAACCTATGGTCTTTTAACAAAGCTCAACTACATAACCCATCCAAGTAGGTTATTCCCAACCTATTGGTTCCAACGGTGTTCAAGTAAATATTCCAACCTAGTAGGTAACTCTTAACCTAGGGTTTCAATATACTTCTCGACCCAAATAGATTATTCTAAACCTAGGGTTTCATTTGAGAGTAAGGTAATGATCAAGTGATCATTCATGTATAGATTATTGATGTGGATTGCATGACGACACATCCTATCATATCTTTCATACCATCACTATGGCTATATAGCTAAGCCTTATCATTTCCAAGGATTCCTAGCATAAAAGTTAACAGTGTTAAGTCACTTCATGACATTGATACATTTCACATTATACATGTAGTGTAAACTATCTATGTATAGAAACTTCATCTAAGTTCCCATATAGGGTATGCAAGAGTATTAATTCACTCCCTCAATATTTAAGCTTTCACCAAATCTAGTATAAAATACTATTGATAAATAATCACTCCTTTCTATGGAGTATATAAAACATTCATAAGGAAATCATAAACATATTCTTTTCCTTTCCATAAGCAAATAGTACGTATCACTAATGCAAGCATTCTCATGCAATTCCAAACAAATCAATCAAGACAGTCATTCTTTCATAACAAAAGACAAATAAAAGGAGAACAGATTCTCATGCCTGTTGATCACTTAATCCTATAGACTAATCTGGTTCGCAACCTTCCAATGTCAGCTTGCTAGGCTTCACCTAAAATCACTATAATCACTCAATGCAATATTTCGCAATAACCTCCTTCTCTATGCTTTCACAACTAACTCTATCTCAGAAAAATACATCTCCAAAATAGAAGCAGCAGAACGAAACTACTGATTGTGCGTCCAAAATGAGAGAGTTGGCTCATCTATTTATACTAAAGAGTGAGACATTGATGCCTAAGGAAATGGTAAACCAGTCGATACCACTAAGCCATGCAAGTCGACTCATTCCATACAACAAAAAGGTGGCAGCATGCTTAGTACTCAGCTCGGTATTCTACAGATCGACCCCCTTGTTTGACAACAATACATGACTAAATCGACATGAACATGTTGTAAAGATGAGAATCGAATTGCAAGTATGGAAGACTTCTATAGGAAACAAAGTATTCATATTATGGCGCCAAGTTTCAGCATTCTCCCTTTTCTTTTGTCTGCGGGTTATCCAAAGAAACAGTCAACATTTATCAGGCAGCACATATCATAGTAGACTCAGTCATAGACTGTCAAATCGACATGTAAAGGATGAATCAACTCCTTAGTTATAGCGCATAGAATAGCTTTGAAAAAGAACGTCCATTTGCTATGGTCTATATCCTTTATTCATGCGTATTAAACACTTTACACAACAGGTTATAATCTCACATTTCCTTTTTCACTTTATCTGAAGATTTAAATGCGCCTTAATATCTACTTGAGCGCTATTATATAGTGCGCAATACTTCTCATTCATCAACCAAAGCATATACTTATACGAATCAGCCTTATACTTTGCACAATATGTGTATAAATCGGCCTCATTTTGCTGACTTGGTTTTAAGACTCCTCTTTACCTTATTCTAAGGCTGCACCATAATCTTGGCTGCAACATATCACTTTCATGTTCTAGTGAATTCATGCATTGTCCTTTGTATATATTCCTAATAGCGCTATAAGCTAAAATGCAAGTTCATTCAATATGTACCAAAAGGTTCCTATGTTTAAGCTTGAGTTTATTTTCTCATTTATGCACGTAACACATATAACCAGCACTATTTTTCACTATAACATATATGTAATGTATATATATATATATATATATATATATATATGTCTATCATATATATGTATATATATTTATATACCATCTTATAAGATTATAAAATGCACTATTCATCTATTCAATTATGAACACATATACCATATTACCACAGTTCACGGATTTGATAATGCATAGGTATTTATATATAGCATATTTCTTTTATATATATATATATATATATATATATTATCAACATATTATCAACAAGTTCATCAAATAAACCATTCGATATAAGAATGCATATTTCCATGTTATCATTTATTATAGACAATACACGTGTATATATACATACGCATATACACATATATTCATAACCTTGTCGACAGATATACACATTAAGTTTACATGCACACACCCATATATATGTATGATTCCCTGTGCATGTATGCTCGTGAGTAATTCTACTCATATATATATGCATACACGCAATTATGCTCTCATGCATGAGTTGTTATATATATATATATACATATCTACATGTATACTTTTAATGTTCATCCGAATTGACGTAAAGACAACTTATTGACAAAGCGCAAGACTTAAAGATTCAATCACGACAACTTGATCAAACAATCAAAGTATAAAAGACATTGTTCAAGCATTTATCACAAACCATGAATACTCCTAACATAAATCATGATCCTGTCTAATGTAAACACAACATACAAAAGGATGACTTACCAATTCCCAACACTATGACTTGACTCAACCATTCTATTGTGAGTGTGTATGTAAGCTTAATTAGGTTTCATTAGGGGTTACCCGACCAATCACTTCTTCTGAGTGATACTTCCCCTCCCTTCCGAAGGATTGAACCTGTCCCTGCAACCAACTTAGTACAACACCAAGGTAGTTAGAGGTTCAAAGTAAATCCAACTGCATCATAACACATTTGCATGAACAAAGCATTAGATCATTCATTTTGCAATTCATAGCAATCCACTAGTTTAAAACATATTCTTTCATTGTACTTCATCAAAATAACATAATCACTCTTTCAAAGCAATAATATCTTTAATACCTTTTTCAGTATTTCATTCATTTACGAACATATCAAAATCATGATTGCATTCATCATCCTACTTACCTGTGAAGGTCAAAGTAATTCAGTAACAAGAAGACGGGTTGTGACATACTTCCCCCCTTGTGAATCATCGTCCTCGATGATTTTAAAGCACTTTAACATATAGATAAAGTCAAATAAAGGTTTTACTTACCATTCCAAATCATATAAGAATTATAAAATAATGTTCCCTTATAGCATCATTCCTTGCAATCTTGTCCTCCTTGGACCTTGCATCGAGTGACTCTTGCTAACGTATAGGGGAAAACTTGTGTGTTTTATGCAAACTTTCTCTCTCAAAGAGCTTTATACATTATAATCATTATACCTCATATGTACATCTCAAGTACAATAGTAACTGTATACCTCATGACACCTATAACTTAGTGACTCGAAAACACACTCTCATTGGCTAATGAATTTATCCTTAGTGTAACCCAAATAGATAAGGAATGTTGGTGTATTGTACACTACATTGTGGGTCCCATCCTTTTCTTTGGTATTTACACCATTGGACAACTTAGAAGTCGAGATCGTCCATCACTAACTCAACCATTTTCCTTAAGCATAAAATTGCTTGCTAATTCAATCTTTGTATCAAGTGTTTTCATTAATCTTTTGATCTTCTATTCCATTTGACAATCTTTCAGGTCTAAGGTTAACCCTATTTCTTAGCCTATTTTAGCTTAATAGAGATTCAACCCTTCTTCCAAATAATGGACTAAACCTCAATGATAGAAGTTTATAAATATACTACAAATCCTTCAAGATTCGGTTTATCACTTTTGCCTATCCGGCTATAATAATATATTGAGTATTCGTTCAATTGAATTTCTCATAATATGTCATGGCTTACGCAACCATATCATTATTTGCTTGTTCACAACTGAGATAACCTTCTCAAGAACATTAAGCAACTGCTTTACACATTATATTATTTAGGACCAAAATCCTTAAATCAAAACTTCCAACCAGTGTTGGTTACCTTGGTGAGTCTGTCCACCATAACATTATGTCAGTTCCATCAACATAGACAGATTCAACTATTTTGTGTTCTACCACTTCCCCTTTGGAACCTCAAGAGATTATACATGTCCTACTGATGACGTCATCTTGTCATCATCCTCTAGCATACTGGACAATAACTTGCTACATACCTTGCAGCATGATACTCTATCCCCTACCAGATTATAGTGGTTTCTCATCCGACAAATAATTTTGTCATTTCAGTGTCCTAATTATGACATCAATTTCCTCATTTCATATATAGGTTCTTTTCCATCTCATATTAGCCTATTTTGACTAAATGAAAACCTATTTCGTGGACCCATGCCACATTTAATTTTCAAGTAAAATGGTTAATATTTTGTGGAGACAAATTCTCTTCCATCTTTGGACATCCATACCTTGGATTTCTTTTGTCCTTTGATAATTCAAAAGATGTAATCTGAGTTTTAGCCCATTTTATTTCTTCCAATGAGCATTTGTACTATTTTGAGTAACAATTCCCGTTCAAAACATGCTAGTTCCCAAAAGATACCAAATTTAATTGCAGACCTAATTACCAAGCACAAACGTTTCTCAATAACTCCAAATCGTGAGTAATTTAGATCTTTCTTTACTTGTTCCATAGGCAATGATCTTACCTTTCATGATCAAGTAATCTGCCTATCCTTTTCTAAGGCACCAATGATTATATCAATTGATCTTATAATCAAACATATATATCCAGTATTGGGTGATAAATCCTTTCAGTTTGGTTTCAATCCTTGACCTTTCACTATTTTTCTCCAATAATTCCAATACCTTATCCTTGTGGTCATGGAATATACGGCTTTGATTAAAATCATGACTTACGAAGAAGTCAAAAGCTCTTCCAAATGAAAAATACTGTTAATGGATGATAGCTTTGGTCACATATAAATAATGAATGCTGAAAGCATCTTCCTTATTTATATATGATCAAAGATTATCCTTAATATAGATTTCTGGAAATCGAATTTATGAGCATATATAATTATTTAAATTTGTAATAATAAAGATGTTGAAATTCGCATTTAAATATAAATCGGAATTTATGTATATCCGCCACCTTTTGTTTTGTGTGTTAAGACACTAACAAATTGTTATTGATAGTGCAGGGACCCGCGCGCTCTAAGAGACATGTCTCTTGAGCGGACGTGTCTCCACCTCTCTTGAGACACGTCTCTTAGAGGCGGGTCTCCTACATATTTATGGCAGCTTCCTCATTGATATGCAAACATCGAAATCAATTAATGTTCTGCAATCAGTACATTCGCCATTTAGATAAGAAATCCGGAAATCATATTTTGACTTAGAATTTTCTAAACACACAATTTTAGACCTTAGTTTACTCTAAGATTAGGATCCCATTTGTGAAAGATTTGATTACATTTACATGGTATCAAAGCCACGTTGTGTGAGTCCAAATCAAATCTAAAATCAGTTTGCTCTAGAAAAATTCGTATTTTTTCAAAAATCGAATTCACATCACATTCTTCATAATGTCAAGTGTGATCAGATTTGAAGATCGTCTTGCAGGAGCAGAAAATTTCACATCATGGAAATTTAGAATCATGATGATCCTTAGAGAGAATAACCTAGACTCACTTGTGAGAGAAAATAAAAGGGAACCTGAAGCTGAACCTGATAAAATTCAGTGGATTGAAAACAATGAAAAGGCCATGAAAATCCTAGTAGATGCAGTTAGGGATCGCATTGTGCCCATCCTAGCAAAACATGAAACTGCATACCATATGTACAAATCTCTTGAGAGTACTTATGAGATCAACAACACTTGTAGGACTCTAGCATTAAAAAGGAAAATCAACAATGCTTAAATAAACAAAGGAGAGTCCATTAATGCATACTTCATGAGGATTATTGAACTTAGGGATCAACTATCCACAATTGGATATCAAATTGACAACAAGAAGTTAACCCTAATTGCACTAGGAGGCCTACCAAACTCATGGGAGTCATTTGTTCAAGGAATAAGTGCGAGATCTAAACTCCCTAAATTTGATAGGCTAAGAACTGACTGCTTTCAAGAAGAAACAAGACTTTCCACAAAAGAGAATAAACAAAAACACATATATGAAGACATTCATGTTCTCCACACAACATCTAAAAAGAGGAGTAAGAAAAACTCCTACAAGAGAGGATCTTTTAAAAGAAAAAGAAATTCCAATGGAAAGGAATCTTATAAGAAGAAAGATATCTCTCAAGTACAATGCTATAGATGCGATCAGTATGGTAACTATGTAATGAAGTGCCCTGATAGAACTAAACAACAAGCATCCTTTGCCAAAGTAGAAAAGTCAAAACCAAATCATGAATTTGAGAACTTTGTGTTCTATACAGCCCTTTCTAGTCAAGTATCTGACAACACTCAAAATTGGGTAATTGATAGTGGTTCATCCAGACACATCACAGGGTTTAGAGACAACACTCAAAATTGGGTAATTGATAGTGGTTCATCCAGACACATCACAGGGTTTAGAGAACACCTAGACTCCATGACTGAAAAGTCTGATGAAGTAACCATCAGGGATGATTTTGCAAACCCTGTAAAAGGGGTTGGAACTTGTTCCATCAAGTTGAAATCTGGGATTTCTCTGCAACTCACTAGAGTCTTATTTGTACCTGGAATAAAGAGAAATCTTATATCCATCTCTGCCCTTGAAGACAATGGTTACAGAGTTACATTTATGGATGGTAAAGTTCTAGTATGGCCTAAGAACTCAACTATCAAGAAAGCCCATACCATAGGCATAAGACAAGGGTACCTTTACAAACTATGCACTGAGGTTAAACAAGCCCTTACCCTTGACACTGTTGATACAAATGAAATCTGGCATAGAAGATTAGGACACCTCCATTTCCGTGACCTACCTTCTATGGAAAAACTTGTTACAGGCTTACCCAAGCTAAAACCATCTCATGAGGGAACTTGTAAAGGTTGTGCCCTAGGAAAGAATACTAAGGGATCCTTTCAGAATAACCTGAGTAAAACCCTTAATGTGTTAGAACTGGTTCACTCTGATCTTTGTGGACCCATGTTTGTACCTTCTAAAGCAGGATTTCTCTTCTATGTCATATTTGTAGATGACTTATGTAGGAAAACCTGGATCTATTTTCTTAAGTGTAAAGAGTCAATAGAAATCCTCAAAAGATTCAAAGAGTTTAAAGCCCTCACTAAAAACTTCTCCGGAAAGAAAATAAAAACCTTAAGGACAGACAATGGGAAAGAATATACCTCTAAGATTTTTAAAGAATTCTGCATGAATGCTGGAATTAAGAGGGAGTTCACAATTGCCTACAACCCTCAATAGAATGGGGTTGTTGAGAGAAAAAATAGAACTATTGTAGAAGCTGCTAAGGCAATGTTGCTAGACCAAAACATTGAAACTTCTTTCTGGGTAGAAGCCTCTAGGATTGTTGTCTATATCCAAAATAAATGTCCTCATTCTCATCTTGATAACAAAACTCCTGAAGAAGCCTTTACCGGCATAAAACCTGACATTAGTCATTTTAGGATTTTTGGCTGTCCTGTCTATATTCATGTACCCAGAGAGAAAAGATTCAAACTAGAACCTTTTGGAAAGAAGGGAGTATTTGTGGGTTATAGTGAAACCTCCAAAGCATACAAAATATTCATACCTAGGCAAAAACAAATTGAGTTGAGCAGAGATGTCATATTTGAAGAAGATATTGCATTTAAGAGGGCAAGAAGTTCTAGTGAGACAGAAACCTATTCCCCTAGAGTACCTGAAATGGAACCTGCTCTTGAGAATCAGAGGGAGCATCCTGAGGAAATGCCACATGAACTTCCTGCCACTTCAAATGAGGATACAAATGACATCAGTAGAAAGAGACCACTTTGGGCCAAGAAGATGATCAAAGAAGCAAAGGATCATTCAGCACCTAAAGGAACGTTCAGGGAGAGTAAAAGACCCAAACGGTTCTCTAGCTATGTTGCTTTAATGCACAACATCATAAACTCTGAACCTGCCAGTGTTACAGAAGCCTCCAGACATCAAGCTTGGAAGGATGTAATGACGGAGGAATATCAGTCCATCCTAAAGAATGATGATGGGACATAGTGCCTAGACCAAAAGAGAAATTTGTTGTCTCTTCTAAATGGCTTTTCAAAATCAAGCATGCTGCTAATGGCAGTATAGAAAAACATAAAGCACGTTTTGTGGCTAGAGGTTTTTCTCAAAAGGAAGGCATTGATTATGAAGAAACATTTGCACTTGTTGCCCGCTACACATCAGTGAGAGCAGTATTAGCCATTGCAGCAGCTAAAGGCTGGAAGATCCATCAAATGGATGTGAAAGTTGCCTTCCTGAATGGAACCATTGAAGAGGAAGTCTATCTGGAACAGCCTGAAGGTTTTGTAATACATAAATCTAACTCACATGTGTGCAGGCTAAAGAAAGCTCTCTATGGACTTAAACAGGCTCCCAGGGTCTGGTATGAAAGAATTGACAGCTCTCTTGGGATTAGGATTTTCCAAAAATGTTGCTAACTCCAATCTCTACTTCAAGGTAATCAAAGGTGATATGCTTATAATCATTTTATATGTTGATGACCTGCTAATAATAGGAGAAGATCACCTCATTGCTCAAGGGAAACAGGATCTAATTTCTGAATTTGACATGAAAGACTTGGGTATTCTACACTACTTCCTCAGTTTGGAAGTATGGCAAAATCAAAAGGCATTATACTAAACCAAGGGAAGTATACTATTGACATTCTGAAAAGATTTGGAATGTTGGACTGTAGACCAATGTCTGCACCTATGGAAACCAATCTTCACAAATTGAAAGAAGTAGCAGAAGAATCCAAATGTGCAGATCCAACCCTATACAGACATATGATTGGATCCTTGATGTATCTGGTTAACACCAGACCTGATATTTGCTATGCAGTAAATGTTCTCAACCAGTCCATGTGTGAACCAAAGGAAATTCACTTAATGGCTGTAAAACATATTTTGAGATATCTTCAAGGCACTATTGGATATGGTCTTCTTTACAAGAATGATCAACTAGATCTACATGGGTACTCTGATTCAGATTGGGCTGGAAGTGTAACCGATCGGAAAAGCACATCAAGATGTTGCTTTAGTTTAGGATCGGCTATGATCTCCTGGATTTGCAAAAAACAATCTTCAGTTGCACAGAGTTCAACGGAAGCTGAATACATTGCAGCCTCAATGGGAGCAAGAGAAGCAGTGTGGCTTCGTAAATTTCTTGTGGGACTCTTTGGTGAGCCCTTGAATCCTACAATTATTCATTGTGATAATCAGAGTTGCATAAAACTCTCTGTGAATCTTGTCTTTCATGACAGATCTAAGCACATTGAGATCCCCTATCATTATGTAAGAGATATGGTGGAAAGGAAAGTGATCCAGTTGGAGTATATTAGTACAAATGATCAAATTGCAGACATTCTCACCAAGCCTCTCTCCCAGATCAAGGTAGAGCACTTCAGGAAGAAACTTGGTATGGTTGAAATGTAATTTGTTATTTATGTTTGAAATACAAATTGTTTATAAATTGTACTAATATATAAAGATGTTTAATGTGTAAACTCTTTTGTCATGTGTGTGACTCCATGACTTTATGGGCCTACTCCCCCTGTGTACATTATTGAAAGGTGACGATCTTTCTAATAATGAGCACTTGTATTTGACATTGTAAAGTGACGACTCTACAATGATAAACTATCATGATAGATATCATGTGACTTGATATCTGTGGACATGTCATGATAGTATCTCTTGGACACTTTGATTGATATCATCTGACTTGATATCATTTGAAATTCATTGTGATCCTTAAGAGATAATCATGGTGGATATTTATATCCGTGGATATGCCATGAATTATGGTAGACATCATGTGACTTGATGTCAGTGCACATACCATAATAATTAAGATATGATATGAAGAATGTCATGTGATTTGACTATATTGAGAAATCATACCATGTCTTAGATATCACGTGTTAAGGTGATATCTCTACTTATTTGATTTGAAATATCTTCCCTAGCTAAGAGGGAGTGTTAATAGCTTCGGTGAGATATAAATAACGAATGCTGAAAGCATCTTCCTTATTTATATATGATCAAAGATTATCCTTAATATAAATTTCTGGAAATCGAATTTATGAGCATATATAATTATATAAATTCGTAATAATAAAGATGTTGAAATTCGCATTTAAATATAAATCGGAATTTATGTATATCCGCCACCTTTTGTTTTGTGTGTGTTAAGACACTAACAAATTGTTATTGATAGTGCAAGGACCCGCGTGCTCTAAGAGACATGTCTCTTGAGCGGACGTGGAGACACGTCTCTTAGAGGCAGGTCTCCTACATACTTATGGCGGCTTCCTCATTGATATGCAAACATCGAAATCAATTAATGTTCTGCAATCAGTACATTCGCCATTTAGATAAGAAATCTGGAAATCATTTTTTGACTTAGAATTTTCTAAACATAGAATTTCAGACCTTAGTTTACTCTAAGATTAGGATCCCATCTGTGAAAGATTTGATTACATTTACAAATACATTGATGATTTTCGTTCCGTGGGGTACTTTATCTGAGTCAATCCACTCTCTTTCTTCCCCCCCTTATGTTTCCACGATATTTGATCAACTCAAAGTTGACTTCTTAGCAAACATTTGCTTTCTCGAATTGATTTAACATTCCTTATTGTTGTTGGCTTTCGATTGCCTTTTCTTGCATTTCTTACCTTCAATTGCATGCCTTGAATATACTTGTCCCCAAAGTTAGATTCATCATTGATCTCTAATCTCATAGATCCAACAACTGGATCGTCAATAAAGAGATCTATTGAATAATCAACAACTTTAAATGCTAAGAGGCACTCTAATAGTCCAATTCCTTTCGGACCCTCCAAACAAAAGTTTGTTTTCGTTGACACGTTGGTGAGTTCAATTTGTACTTCTACCAATCTATGTACTAACATAAAATTTGTCAGACCAACCTGTAATGTCCCCATTTTAGCCCTACACTCTCCTTGGGGTTTTAGCCTATTTTCGGAAACTCATAGGTTAAGTAGAACTGAAAAATTAGGGTTTCCTATTTTTTAGGAGGTTTCAAATGCAGTTTTGAGGGCTTGCATGCAGGGGTTTTTGATGCATGTCTGGTGGAGTTTTCTGGGTTTTCAGATAGCTTCAGAATGGTGTATCATGCATCTCCATCTGATAACTTTTCCAGGCACTTACTATTTATAGTAAGTCATGTTGGCTTCCCGGATTGGACTCAGAAGAGTTTTGGAGACACTTACTATTTATAGTAAGTCATGATTACTGCTCAGATAAAGTTTTGCAAACTTACTATTTTTAGCAGTTGCTATTTTTAGTAAGTCTATTTATAGCAGTATCTTTCTAGCAGCAGTTCAATCACCCGTAGTTCACATTTTGGGCAGTGTGGCTGCTCAGCTGGCTTTTGGAGGGTTTTGAAGTTAACTTACTATTTTTGGCAATGGCTATTTTTAGTAAGTCCTTTTGTGGCAGTGGCTATTTTTAGTAAGTCCTTTTGTGGCAGTGGCACTATCAACAATTCTACTCGGGTCATCATTCTATTTCTGGCAGAATCAGTTTGAATGTTGGCTTTGGTTTTTTGGTTTCTATTCCTTCTTGGATGGAGTCCCGGACTTAGTCAATTTTTCATATCTAAAGTTGTACCCGATGCCTAGGCCTGATGACTTTAAGTTGTCTTAATGAAGGGGACATAAGGGGGTCGAGTTTTCATAAGCTTTTAAATGTTTATTGTTGCTTTTTGAAATGGACGCCAAAAGGGGAAATGTTTTGATATTTCAAATAAAGTAATTGCTAAAAAGTGGCGTCCCTTAGAGGAATTGAACAGTTTCTTGTTGGGAGTTATAGTTTGCTTCATTTGCCAATTTGAAGCTTATATATTGGTGCTTTGCTCTTTGTATATCATCTGGGGAAATTGAATAGTAAAGTTATGTTGCTGGTTTGAATCCAGAAGCTGGCTAAGGGGAAGCTTAGCGAATTCAATCCATCTTTCGGGCCTGCAACTATGGCTTCCTAGGTGGATCATTATGGCTGTATTTCACCTTGAAATACAGACGGAGCTTCAATTGATAGTATCAAACAGGTTGCTGATGTAAAACCTATTTTTGCAAGTTGCTGATTTGGCCTGGCTGAAGTTATTTTCTGTTCATAGCTTCAATAGTGATTTTGGTTTTGTTCTAGGTATTGGTCCAAGTTGTGCTATTGTGGAGGGTGCCCCTTCCTGCAAATTTGCAGAATTTAATACCAAGTTTTTTATTTTGAGAGAAAGTCGACCTCCTTGAGGGGCCGTACCTTTTAGTTATTGCATTGGAATTCGTGCCTATTGTTATCTCCTGTTTTTGGCTCGAATTTCTATTAGAGTTTGGACGCCTAGCTTCTAGTTGTTGATCAATTGTGGTAGGGAAGCATTTGGAGCTGTTTTGGAGGAGTTTCGTCCAAATTGGTGAATCTATAGCTTGCTTGTCTAATTTTCTGTACTCTCTATTTTTTATCAGATTAGATAAGTTTAATTATCTTGCTGTTTCGAGCTTCATTTATGCATCTATTCATATTGTAAATGTTAGAGGAAGTGATACTCTAACCATTGCTCATTATGAGAATTCATGGTTGATTCATTGCAGCTGTTTATTAACCATTTGTAAGTTGTTTAGTAGTACTAACGACAATTTATTTATTTGCTGCAATTTACTTTGTTGTATTCCCCCCACGAAAAATAAGTGGTTGTGTGGATTGTATACCCCCCACAGTTTAAGTGGAAGTGAGGTTAATTGGTTGGCTTGCCGCCTTTAAATGTTTGTAATAATCACACCCATGAAATAAGTGGAGTATTCTCATTGCTTGTGGATGCTTGCATCAGCAGAAGAAGTTGTATTTCAGTTTATTATCTAGCATTCCACCATATGTTAGCACCTCGCCTTGGAAAAAGATCTTGCGTGCACATTCCTGGTGTCGAGTTTAGCTCTCTATTTTCAGTTGTTATCAAGTTATTAGATCCTAGGGATCCTCTGACCATATGCCCGCCCCTCCTCAAGTGGTTTTAGGGCGCATTCTTGTTTAGAGTTGTTTCAGCTGTGTTTTGGATTAGAGCTAATTTTTAACAGGTGCATGATTTGCATTGTTGTGATTGAAAATTAAAGGAAAAAAATAAGGGGTATATTTCACAACCCGATTTACTTTTTCAGGTTTATTTCTTACAATCACCTTCCCAAGTACTCTAAAGTTCCTTGGTTTCTTTTTCTTATTTCCAATCATAACTCCAAATCATAGTTTGCAGACTCAGACTCGCAGTAGACTCGGCAGCCCAAAAATATGACACTGATTCGGTACTTGGGACGGACTCGGGAAAAGACGGCAAAAAAAAGAACCGTAGTTTTACAAAAAACAAGACCAAATTAATGCATGTCATATGATCATAAAACACTCAATAATTGAAATTTAATCATTCATAGTCATCAAAGACTCATAGTTTCAATGTATAACAACATCATAAGTTTATAAATGTTTACATATAATCATGTCAAAAAGAGGAAAACATTAACAACCACATATAATCTACATCTTCCTCTTTCCCCTCCCAATGGTACTCAATTTTGGAGGCCTAGAACTAGAAGGTGCCTGTGTTGTAGTATCCAAACGAAGACTAGGAGATTGAGCAGGGGAAAAATGATATTCAAATGTGTCTTCGTTGTCCTCCATGGCATCCAATCTTGCTGCTTCTTCTTCTTCTGCTGCTGCTCTTTCTAATTCAGCAAGATACTCATCAATAAGGAAGACATCAGCCTCATCATTTTGTTCATCAATAGTCCATTCACCATATGGATCAATGTCATCCAAGTCGATGGACTCGTGTGAAACACCCTCCACCTTTCTAGTTCGAAGGTGAAGGTTGTACCGAACAAAAACTAAATCATTTAGGCGTTACTGAGTCAACCTTTTTCTTTTCTTTGTGTGAATGTTTTCAAATAAACTCCAATTGCGTTCACACTCAGAAGCACTGCATGGCTGCAACAAGACATGTATGGCTAGCTTTTGAAGATTTGGTGTGCTAGCACCATAGTTCTCCCACCATAGATCTACAAAAACATGTTTAAAAAATATAAGTATTAAGAAATATGAATAAAGTAAAAAATCTATATGTAAGAATCAAGTTTCTAATTTCATTTTTTACTTGGTTGTTGTTTTCCTCTCCTTTCAATTGCTTGTTGGGACGAAAAGAGTTTCCCCTCTGCACCCTTGTAGACCTTGAATAAAAAAAAAGAAGTAAATCAAATATAGAAAATTCATAGATAGTCAAGGCTCAACATTGGAAATTCATAAATAAGATGTAACAAATCTCACCTCCAACTCATCAATCACCTTATCTCTCAACTCACTATCAGGCACCATCCTATCAATGCAAGTGACAAGACCTTCCATAACATCCTCATCCGCCTTAAATGTGTCCGAGAAGTATAACTTCGGATTCAAGAAGTAGGCAAAGGCATGAATCGGTTGGTGGAGCTGGTTTGTCCATCTCCGATCAATGATGCGCCATATGATTTCATATTTCTTTTTGTTGCCACCATAGTAGTGTGATATGGCGTCTTTGGCCATGTTCTTTGTGTGAATGTTTTCAAATAAACTCCAATTGCGTTCACACCCAGAAGCACTGCATGGCTGCAGCAAGACACGTATGGCTAGCTTTTGAAGATTTGGTGTGCTAGCACCATAGTTCTCCCACCATAGATCTACAAAAACATGTTTAAAAAATATAAGTATTAAGAAATAAGAATAAAGTAAAAAATCTATATGTAAGAATCAAGTTTCTAATTTCATTTTTTAACTGGTTGTTGTTTTCCTCTCCTTTCAATTACTTGTTGGGAGTAAAAGAGTTTCCCCTCTGCACCCTTGTAGACTTTGAATAGAAAAAAAGAAAAGTAAATCAAATATAAAAAATTCATGGATAGTCAAGGCTCAACATTGCAAATTCATAAATAAGATGTAACAAATCTCACCTCCAACTCAGCAAGCACCTTATCTCTCAACTCAATATCAGGCACCATTCTATCAATGCAAGTGACAAGACCTTACATGACCTTCTCATCCGCCTTAAATGTGTTCGAAAAGTAGAACTTCGGATTCAAGAAGTAGGCAAAGGCATGAACCGGCTGGTGGAGTTGGTTTGTCCATCTCCGATCAATGATGCGCCATATGATTTCATATTTCTTTTTGTTAACGCCATAGTAATGTGATATGGCCTGTTTGGCCCCATCCATGGCCTCATAGATGAAAGCCATTGGCATGCCATCTCTATCCACCATACGAAGAACCCTCACCAAAGGTTCTGTCACTTAAAAAAATGAGAACAAATGTTAAATTATAACAAAATTAACCCCTCAAAAAATTAAAAAACAGCAAATAGTCTATCCTGTATAATTTTTTTTGTGTGATTGCTACTTATCCCCATCAACTCTTCTCCATTTTTGATGAATGTCTCATCAAAAATTATGGCAACAATCCTCTCCCCTTCAGCTCTATTGAAAAATGAGGACTCCTTCCAAGCATCGGACACAAACATTTGCTTGAGATGACTAATGGCACCAAGAATGCTTTTCAATGTGAGGAAGTGGCTAGCAAATCGTGTCACTCCAGGTTGCACAAGGTCCTTGCCATTTGTGAATTTCTTTATCAAAGAAAGCACCCAAGTATGGTTGTAGACAAATTTTGTAACACGTTTTGCATATTCAACCACTCTTTTGACCCATGAAATCTTCGCAATGTCCTCTAGCAATAGGTCCAAGCAATGTGCAACACACGGAGACCATGCAATTGTGGGATACCTCTCCATAAGTTGCCTACCTACAACTACATATGCAGCTGCGTTGTCCGTGATAATTTGGACAACATTATCAACTCCAACCTCCTGGACCACCCCATCTAATAGATTGCATAAAGTCTCAACTTTTTTAACTTCATGGGAGGCATCTATTGATTTTAGGAACACCAATCCACCATTGGAAGCCACTAAAAAGTTTAGGAGAGTTCTATTTCGTCCATCTGTCCACCCGTCAGATAAAATGCTGCAACATTTTCTTCGCCAAAATTTCTTTTGTTTATCAACCACAAGCCATGTATTGTTTAGGGCTTCCTCTAGCAATGGCCCACTCAAATCTCTAGCTGATGGGGTCTTAAACCCTTTTCTTGCAACTGTAAGGGCGTTCACTAAACCTTCCCAATATGGGTTGTTTGCAACATTGAAAGGTAGATTATTGTAGTACCAAAAGTTTGCAGCAACATCCTAGCTTCATGATGCTTTTCCTTATTCCTACCGGTACCTTCAAGTGAAGGTTGTGCTCTTGGAACATTATGTGGAATAAAATAATTTGGTCCTGACGAAGGAACCTAGCTAGCACTAGCAGTAGAATAGGAACCCTTAGAACTCTCACCAAAAGATGAATGTGGAGTACGGATGCTTGGACTTGCAGCACCACGGGGCATACCTGGTGTAGAATGGGTTCTACTCATCACTTCTGCTAAGGAATCCTTTGTTTTTTGTCTTTCATATTTTTTTAGCTCATATTCAGCAAGAAGGGCCTTCATCTCTCTAATAATTTCAGGAGTTGTTTTAGTGCATACCTCCACATTTTGCCCAGGTATTCTTGCAAGGTGGTATTTTAATCTGTTTATTCCTTCTGTCATCCATTTATAGCATTCAGTACAAGTCACTTCACCTTTTTTGTTTCCTTGTATTCCATACTTCCATGCAGAGTCTTTTCTTGTTCCCTTTGGATTTGAAGACGACATTGCTATTTCAAGTTCAACATGGAAAAAGTAAATCAACAAGGGTTTGCTAAACAATCAGCAAAAAAATGTGATTCAAAGTTTCAAACATTTGCAAAAAAATAAAAAGAATGCAAAACCAAGCTAAAATTAGTAGAAATTAGGCTATTAAGGAAAATAGAAAACAAATTGGCAGCATTTCCCCTTATTTTTCTTAATTTTTTTGATTTTGAATGGAAGAAATGCAAGAAAAGAAAAAAAAAAAAAGAATTGTTAAATCACTTACCTGGCTCTATTTTGATCCTTTTAGCTCGTTCTCTTAGCTGCTTTCAACCTGAAATCAAATTGCAGACTTGAAAATCTCAAAGTCACAAGTTAAAATGAAGTAAAAAGTTAAAAAAAAAAGGGTTTTAAACCCATTTTGACTTCCGACCGCGCAGGAGAGTCGTGTGTCCGGAAACCCGAGTCCAGAGGTCAGACTCGGGAGTCGCGACCCAGGACTCTCCTGGACTCGACTCCCGAGTCCGTGGTGAGTCCACTCGGCTCAACCACGGACTCTTGAGTCCGGCGAGTCCGCGACGAGTCCTAGAGAGTCCGCAAACTATGCTCCAAATTGATCTTGCCAATTTTGGTTGGTGGAATCATGTCGACTTCTTTGATTGCTTCTTTTTTGACCATACTGGTCTCTATCCTTATTCTAGGGTACTAACTTCTTCTCAACTATATGCAAGATGTTGATCTTCTTCAAAATCAGGTTTTGTCAAGGGTTATCCAACCTCTCGAATAGCTCATTCGTTGATTTTGTTTCACAAATTGCTAACTTTCTACTTCGTTTGAAGTTCTCAATTTTTGTCCATAATGCATACTCATAGTTCCATAGTATTCTTACTAGATCCAAAAATCTTGATTCTTTCCAACTATAGATTGCTACCAATAAGGAGGTTATTTCAATTCTTCCTATCACCTTAGAGTCATATAGCTATATCGTTAGGTGAAGGTATATATTGGTTATCCTTCATAACCTTCATTCATAACTTGATTGCATTATCTTGCACAATCTAAGGGGGTATCATATTGAGTTGTTGACTTACAAGTTTTCAATTCCAAGGATGATTCTTCTCTTGTCCCAAACTTAGACAAGTTTCCTGGAATCTTATCTTCCTTATCATTTCCCTTAGTTCTTTACTCTTGCCATCTTGGCATAAGAACTTTACAACCTTTATCTTCCTGATCAACTTTTCAACCCTTAGTTCTCAGATTCATGATCTGAATTTGACTTTCCTACTTTAGCAAAAGATGCTTGTTGTTTTGATCTGTCAGGGGACTTCATTGCATAGTGGCCATATTGATTTGTAATGTCCCCTTCTCAACACTGACTTGACAGTTGGCCATTAGTCTATCCTGGTGACCCGTAGACTACTCAGGAGCAAAATTAGGGTTTCCTATCTTCCAGGAGGACGTTTCAGCTTGTGTTGGAGTGTGCTTTTGGAATCTTGGTGTTTGGTTGGCAGCCCTTTTCTGGGTTTTCAGAGAGCTTCGCATTGGTATATCTGGCATGTTGATCCAAGTTACTTCCGGAATTTACTATTTTTAGTAAATTCTATTTCTGGCGGTGGTCTTGTTGGCTTCAGTGTTCTTGGCTTGCCTCATCAGTTGGTTCAATTGGGTATCTGATTTAGCGCCTGGATGTAGTTCTAGAGAGATAAGTTGTTTTAATTAAAATAATATTTTATTTTAATTATATTTCCCCTTGGTCTAAGCTTCACAACTTAATGTCATTGTTAAAAGGGGACTTTTATGGGTAGACGCCTCATCCAAAGATTTAAGTGAATTTGTACCTTTATCTTTTAATGCTGACTTGAAAAAGGTATGCCACATTTGGAAGATGGTAATAAGTTAGAAATGGCGTGGATTTTACCTTGGGAAAAGGGACTCCACTTCTTGAGTCAATGGTCAAACAGGGAATTAGGGCAACCCTTGAGTGGAGCGCACCTTCTAGAAGCTTCTAAGATGTTCTTCAAATGTTATATATGGGAGTGCTGATCTTCATGTTTTTCATCTTGAGTTTATGCAAAGTTATGCTGCTGGATTGGTGACTGAGGGCTTCGGGGAATGCATACCCCCTAGCTAGGCTTAACTTCTTGCTTGAAAGATAGCAACTAGTTGAGAGGTTGATTTCAGTAGAGTTAGTTTGCATTCTGAGTTAGAGTTTTGTATTTTCAGTGCATTTCACAGTTGCTCTTTTAGCTGTGGCTGAATTGGTTTTTCAATCATAAGTAGTTGAGTGATTTTTATTTGCTTATGGGTGTTTGAGGTTTATGCTTGGTTGGTTGAGGCAACCCCTTCCACCAAATTGCAGATTTTATAGTTGAGTCTCTATTTTATTATGGCAAAATCGCCCTTTCTTGAGGGCCCAACCATTTTGGAGAGCATTGGGATGCGTGCAAATTAAATATGTTGTGTTTTTGTTGGTTTATGGGTTCTATCGTGGGTGCCTTTTACATTAAACATGTTTGCACTTGGTTTCTTGGGATTCGGGCAAAAATTGAGTGAGTTATCAGTAGATGAATGAATCTCTATGTTGTTGATTCTGCAATTTCAGTGCAGGTCCGACATAACCAGATTTGCACAATGGGGGTTAAGAGTGGGGTTTGTTGTTTGTGAGGTCGAGATAGGTATAGACAAGTCTTCATATTTTATTACAGCTTTTAGCACTTATCCGAATGGCATGAACTTCTATCAAATTGTAAGCTGAGCAGTAGTACTACCAGTATTCTGAGCTTGGCTATTTCCCACGATTGTGGAAGGGACTGGTACTCCTCCAGTCTATAGTTTAAATTAATCACTGCTTTCCCGTTGAACAAGTGGAAGAGGTCGGCTTGCCGCCTATTTACCTTTATTGTAATGCATTTCATCATCTGTTGATCGGCCAAGCCGTCAAAATGCTCCCGCTGAATAAGTGGTCAAGTTGCACTTTATTTCAGTACTGTACTCTCAGTTCCAGTCCTCCCGCTGAACAAGTGGTTGAGTGATTGCTTTCTTTCAGTTACTTTCAGCAAGTTCTTGTTTGCTAACAATCCCCTTTCGTGTATGCTCTCAACCTTGCCCGCACTGGGATCTGGGTTGATCAGAGGAGAGGGTTACATTCAGCTGGTTTATGTTTACACTAATCCTAATGGGTGAATTTAGTTGTGTAACAAAATGAAAAAATTGGCCGACATATTTCAGTGGTATCAGAGCTATGATTATGCCAGCTTGTGGTATAGTGAATTCAGTTTCCGATGAGTGACAGAGCCCACAGATACTACACCAGAAGTCAGGCGGGAAATCCGCTCTATCAGTTTCCGCATACACCAGAGGCAGATACTTTTTCGCAGGCACTCAGACAAACAGTTGACAGAGGTAAAGCAGTTGCAAAAATGGTAGAGTAACAAATAGCCCACGAATGATAGAGATGACAGAATGGAGAAGTTTGACGGGATGATTGACATGCTGGGACGCTTACTTGCCAAAATGGATCAGCAAGCTGCAAACAATTTCCCCCTTAATCAAAACAACTCCAACGGTGAACACAGTGGAGTCATGGGAACAATGGCAGTGGGAGAGACAGAACCATTGGACAACATGATGCCACGTCTAGAGGATCAGCCTCTAGGCCCCTTTTTCCCACATTCACTCAAAGAGAAGACACCCAAGTTGAAGCTGCAACGAATTATGCCGATGATGCTAGACAGGCTTACTTGGAGTATGATTCTCTCCCTCCCGGCCTTAAGGAGCTGTGGTCTTTTGACCAATTCATTAATCAGAGGAACCGGAGAAATGGTGGAAGAAATGAATTTAGAGGTCCTATGGGTCCTAGAACGGATTACCGACAAGCTCTCGGGAAGGTGTCTTTGGCCCACTTCGATGGAAGTGATGCATGCATAGCTAGAGCATGGGTGCAGAAACTAGATAATTACTTATCCTTGAGACCTATGGTGGAAGAAGACGCAATCAAATTTGCCACTTATTGAAATAAAAAAGAGAAAGGAAATGATTATTCAATTGTTTGCATCTTTTCTCAAATTTATCAGTTATGCCCAGCCATTTGGTTTGTTCAATAGACCAAAAAAACATATAGCAGCATATCTTTCCTACTCAATTAATTTGACTCCCATTATAAACTATCATTCTTTGCTTCACTCTACTGAATAAATTAGTAGCTTGACATTTAGTCAAGTTTAGACCTTGCTTTTCAATTTGGATTTGATTATTTGGTAGTTAAATGTGTTGATTGTGAAATGTACCCAACTACTATTTTTTTGAATTTTTTGCAAATGTTAGAATGAAATGCGAACCCTTGTATTTTCTAATCTCCAAGATCTCGATGTAAGCAAGGGGAGAGCATATGATGATTGGGAAATTAACTCATTGGCAACAAGCTGCACAATCTAAATGTATGCAATACAAAATATTACAATAATTAACCATGTCTTGGTTGCATTGCCATCTAGACTTACATTCCAAAGGAAATCTGGCAGTGAACCACACCATAGTTTGCAGACTCTCCAGGTCTCACTGCGGACTTGGCGGACTCGGGAGTCTGTGGTTGAGCCGAGTCGACTCGCCAAAGACTCGGGAGTCGAGTCTAGGAGAGTCCTGGGTCGGGATTCCCGAGTCCGACCTCTGGACTCAAGAGTCTTGACCTAGGACTCTCCTACGCGGCTGAGAGTCAAAATGGGTTTAAAACCCATTTTTTTTTTACTTTTTACTTCATTTTAACTCATGAGTTTGGGATTTTCAGGTCTACAATTTGATTTCAGGTTGAAAGAAGGTAGGAGAACGAGCTAAAATGATCAAAATAGACCCAGGTAAGTGATGTAACAATTTTTCTTTTTTTTGCTTTCTTGAATTTCTTCCATTCAAAATTAAAAAAAATCAAGAAAATACGGGGAAATGTTGCCAATTTTTTTTCTATTTTCCTTAATAGCCTAATTCCTACTATTTCTAGCTTGGTTTTGCATTCTTTTTATTTTTGCAAATGTTTGAAACTATGAATCACATTTTTTTGCTGATTTTTTAGCAAACCCTTGCTGATTTTTTTTTTCCATGTTGAACTTGAAATAGCAATGTTGTCTTCAAATCCAAAGGGAACGAGAAAAGACCCTGCATGGAAGTATGGTATACCAGGAAACAAAAAAGGTGAAGTGACTTGTACTGAATGCTAGAAATGGATGACAGGAGGAATAAACAGATTAAAATACCACCTTGCAAGAATACCTGGGCAAAATGTGGAGGGATGCACTAAAACAACTCCTGAGATTATTAGAGAGATGAAGGCCCTTCTTGCTGAATATGAGCTAAAAAAATATGAAAGACAAAAAACAAAGGATGCCTTAGCAGCAGTTATGAGTGGATCCCATTCTACACCAAGTATGCCCCATGGTGCTGCAAGTCCAAGCATCTATGCTCCACATTGATCTTTTGGTGAGAGTCCTGAGGGTTCCTATTCTACTACTAGTGTTGGCCAGGGTCCTTCATCAGGACCAAATTATTTTATACCACGTAATGTTCCAGGAGCACAACCTTCACTTGAAGGTACCGGTTGGAATAAAGAAAAGCATCATGAAGCTAGGATACTGCTGCAAACTTTTGATACTACAATAATCTACCTTTCAATGTTGCAAACAACCCATATTGGGAAGCTTTAGTGAACGCCCTTACAGTTGCAAGAAAGGGGTTTAAGACCCCATCAACTAGAGATTTGAGTGGGCCATTGCTAGAGGAAGCTGTAAAGAATACACGGCTTGTGGTTGATGAGCAAAATAAATTTTGGCGAAGAAAATGTTGCAACATTTTATCTGACGGGTGGACAGATGGACCAAATAGAACTCTCCTAAACTTTTTAGTGGCCTCCAAAGGTGGATTGGTGTTCCTAAAATCAATAGATGCCTCCCATGAAGTTAAAAATGTTGAGACTTTATGCAATCCATTAGATGGGATGGTCCAGGAGGTTGGAGTTGATAATGTTGTCCAAATTATCATGGACAATGCAACTGCATATGTAGCTGCAGGTAGGCTACTTATGGAGAGGTATCCCACAATTGCATGGTCTCTGTGTGCTGCACATTGCTTGGACCTATTGCTAGAGGACATTGGGAAGATTTCGTGGGTCAAAAGAGTGGTTGAAGATGCAAAAAGTGTTAACAAAATTTGTCTACAACCATACTTGGGTGCTTTCTTTGATGAGGAAATTCACAAATGGCAAGGACCTTGTGCGACCTAGCGTGACACGATTTGCTAGCCACTTCCTCACATTGCAAAGCATTCTTGGTGCCATTGGTCATCTCAAGCAAATGTTTGTGTCCGATGCTTGGAAGGAGTCCTCATTTTCCAATAGAGCTGAACGGGAGAGGATTGTTGCCATAGTTTTTGATGAGACATTCATAAAAAATGGAGAGGAGTTGATGGGGGTAAGTAGCAATCACACAAAAAAAATTATACAAGATAGACTATTTGGTGTTTTTTTATTTTTTGAGGGGTTAATTTTGTTATAATTTAACATTTGTTTTCATTTTTTTAGGTGACAAAACCTTTGTTGAGGGTTGTTCGTATGGTGGATGGAGATGGCCTGCCAATGGGTTTCATCTGTAAAGCCATGGATAGGGCCAAAGAGGCCATATCACATTACTATGGCGTTAACAAAAAGAAATATGAAATCATATGGCGCATCATTGATCGGAGATGGACAAACCAACTCCACTAGCTGATTCATGCCTTTGCCTATTTCTTGAATCCGAAGTTATACTTCTTGGACACATTTAAGGCGGATGAGGAGGTCATGGAAGGTCTTGTCACTTGCACTGATAGGATGGTGCCTAATAGTGAGTTGAGAGATAAGGTGCTTGATGACTTGGAGGTGAGATTTGTTACATCTTATTTATGAATTTGCAATGTTGAGCCTTGACTATCTATGAATTTTCTATATTTGATTTACTTTTCCTTTTATCTATTCAAGGTCTACAAGGGTGCAGAGGGGAGACTTTTTTCCTCCCAACAAGCAATTGAAAGGAGAGGAAAACAACAACCAGGGAAAAAATGAAATTAGAAACTTGATTCTTACATATAGATTTTTTACTTTATTCTTATTTCTTAATACTTATATTTTTTAAACATGTTTTTGTAGATCTATGGTGGGAGAACTATGGTGCTAGCACACCAAATCTTCAAAAGTTAGCCATACGTGTCTTGTTGCAACCATGCAGTGCTTCTGTGTGTGAATGCAATTGGAGTTTATTTAAAAACATTCACACAAAGAAAAGAAACAGGTTGACTCATTAGCGCCTAAATGGTTTAGTTTTTGTTCGGTACAACCTTCGCCTTCAAACTAGAAAGGTGGAGGGTGTCTCACACGAGTCCATCGACTTGGATGACATTGATCCATATGGTGAATGGACTATTGATGAACAAAATGATGAGGCTGATGTCTTCCTTACTGATGAGGATCTTGCTGAATTAGAGAGAGCAGCAGCAGAAGAAGAAGCAACAAGATTGGATGCCATGGAGGACAACGAAGACACATTTGAATATCATTTATCCCCTGCTCGATCTCCTAGTCCTCGTTTGGATACTACAACACGGGCACCTTCTAGTTCTAGGCATCCAAAATTGAGTACCATTGGGAGGAGAAAGAGGAAGATGTGGATTACATGTGGTTGTTAATGTTTTCCTCTTTTTGACATGATTATATGTAAACATTTATAAACTTATGATGCTGTTATGCATTGAAACTATGAGTATTTGATGACTATGAATGATTAAATTTCAATTATTGAGTGTTTGATGATCATATGACATGTGTAATCTTTGAATTATGAGTGTTTGATAATCAAATTAAGCTCTTATTTTCTTTAAATGCATTAATTTGTTCTTGTTTTTTTTTTAAATTACGGTTTTTTTTTTTTGGAGTCTTTTCTCGGTTCGTCTCGAGTACCAAATCCGAGTCATATTTTTGGGTTACCGAGTCCGCGGCGAGTCCGAGTCTGCAAACTATGAAACACACAAATGTTGAGGATGAAGACAAAGCTGCAACAAATGTTTGAATTCAATAACCTTGGTGAAATTATGCTGCTGCTATTTATTGCAGTGGCAGCAGCCCTAGCAACTTGGTATTCATTATGGAACTAGTTGGCCACAAGAGGGGTAATGAATGGATTTGTACAACATCATATTATTCTAATGAGCTGATTTTTCCTTTTGATTTCTTTTTTCTTTCCATGAATTTAGATGATGCTTCTTTCAAAAGAGTTTTTGTAAAATACCACCCTTATTTATTTTTTCCAAAAAACCTCCCAACTTGCACCCGTTGGCATTAGCCAAAAGCAATGATAAACAATTGGGAGCAACCCTTCACGTTTTGATCACCCAAATTCTGGAGAGGGCAAGGTGAGAGCATACGGTGTAAGGGGATCTGAATGTAGCAATGCTATTTGAAATGATACCTCCCATTTTTTTTTCACCCAGATCCCAATGTGGGCAAGGTGAGAGTAGACGGTGGTTGGCTAACAATTAAAATCTTCTATTCCGCCACTTATTCAGTGGAGTGAGTAGTAATAACAATGTTGGAAAGTAAACAAGTAAAGCAATTGGTGGCAAAGCCAATCACTTCGACTTTTCAGCAGGCTACAAGAAATGCAATAAGGAAAACTTGGTCACTTATTCAACAGGAGTGAAGTACAATAAGCAAAAGGCTCAACCACTTTTCAGCAGGAGCAACCACTTATGTAGTGGGGTAAATATCCAAAACAACTGAAAGTAAAGAGGTGAATGGTACTACCATAACAACATTACAATATGAGTCCAGTACAATATAACAAGAGATAAATATGACAATATGATTTCCCAAGTATCAGATATCAATCCTTGCATCATAACAATGATTAGGCATCATGTAACATGAGAGAACAATGAATATATCAGGTCTGATATACTGTAACAGCAGTCTGATTTTTCTTGGACAGCGAACCTGAAATGCCAACCAGCACCCCTTCATGTGCTCATATCTCTCCAAGTACTCATTGGAATGAACTCAAATCTATTGCAAAGGATAAAGCAGACCTAGGCGTCCAATCTCAAGCTACAAAACACCCCGAATCAGACAATATATCTCATGCATGGATCCCAAGGCACCTCTAGCAATGGTATGGCCTCCCTAGGAAGGTCAACCTCAACTCTAAAATCTGATTCTTTGCTAAAAGTCACCAAAACTTGTGCAAGGGGTGTCGCCCAAGTGTTAGAAAGCCTCATAAACAATACCCACAAAATTATCTCAACTCTTCAGTTCAATATGAGCGAAAACGTGAATCAACCATACATAAACTAGGAACTTGAAAACTGATAAAAACACTCCAAAATGATCTCCAAACTGAAAGCTAACACACACCCACACCAAAATGCTACAAAACATCAAACCCAACAAGAACGGAAAGCAAAAAGGAAGCCGTCACCATTGTCTGCACTACTACAACCTTTGAGTGAAGCTGCAACTATTGTTCAGCTAGGAGTTGTCTCACAAACTCGAAACTGAAGTAAGCTTGGAGGGGTATCGTCCTCAAAGCCCAAGAGTTATGTCGCCAATCTGACAATACTTCATTATCATAAAATTGCATAACCAAAATGAGAGGAAGAGAGGCATATTTATAAGCTCAAGACCCAGAAGTTTGAATTACAAATTCCCTCCAAAATGGGATGCCAACTTCATGGGATAATAAAATATTCATAAAAAGTCTTTTGACCTAGACTTAGGCATCCAACTTTGTCTTGTAAATAATACCTTTAAAAAATGCATAAATTTCTCAACTTGGCGTCCAACTCCAATGACCCCTTTTTAAAAGCAATTTAAGTTGCTCAACCTAGACGTGGGGGTCAAAAAGCAACTCAATAATAAAACATAAACTTAAGTTGCAAACCTTCCATTTTCGGAATCCCAAGGATGTTCGAAGAGCCACTGCCAAAAACTGCACTGCCACACTACCAGAAATAGAAACCAAGTGCTGAATTGCTGCCATTGCCCACTACCAGAAATAGCACGCACTAAAAATAGTTTATTGCTAAAAATAGGAAGTGACTCCAAACACCATATGAGCACATTCCAAGTAGCCATCGTAACCTACTAAAAATAGTAAGGCTGAAAATGGAAACTGCTAAAAATAGCAGTGACTACCCACCAAAGCTCTCAAAAAACCTAGAAAGACCCAAAAAGCATATTGGCAAACTCTTGCAAAGAGCTCTTGAAAAATTGCCCTGATACCTCCAAGAAAATAGGAAACCCTAAAAACTGCCTTCGAATAGCCCACAAGACTCCGAAATAGGCTGTCTCGAAAAGGATTAGGATTGAGAAGGGGACATTATAGTTTTATTTTATGCCATCAAGAATTGAACCTTAATTTTATTTGAATTGATATTAGACACTTTAATCTTCAGTAATTCATATTAATTACAAAAATGATATTTTTTCTTTGTATCTTTTCATCCTTTTTCTTTAATCTAATTTTCATTAGATCAGTGTGGAAACTACCTCTAGTCTCGAATGCCCCAATATTTAATAAATGAATAGTTTCAGTGTTTATAGGCATTGAAAGGGATCAACATTATCAATACAATTTTTAGGAATACCTGTAATTAGTTTTCTAACAGAAAATTAACCACCATGGAAGATCTACTAGGTGACAAATTTATATGTGCAATTTGCAATTTACACATTTATTGCATGTAACATTACAAATTGTGTAAATATATAAAATAATTTTAAATTTATATATTTTATTATATATTAATATTTATAGCCATCTTTCAACCATCCCCAAAATTTTGGAATATTTTGGCTGTCCCTAGAAATCCATCCCCACATCCCTGTGTCCCCGCCATTCCAGAAACTTGAGAAACTCTGGATTTTAGTGACCAGTTTTCTCCCGTGTAAAAGTAAGATTGAGTTCATCTTGCTCATTCTGTCAATTGTTTTTTCTGCATTTGATATTTCTTATGGAGTCTGAGACCACCAGTATTATTGGAGTACAACTGTTTCATCAAATGCTGAAGGTGTTTTATCAATCACAAAAGTTTGGCAGATTGAGTGCTCATTTGATCGATCCAAGTTCCCTTTCGCATCATCACACTGATGTAATATTTACTTCAAAGGCAGTTGAGTTATGAACTTTGTTGGGCCAACTTTCTAGAAAAGTGCTTAGATGATGTCCTTGATATTCAATGCAAAGTTCAAGCTGCAAAAATGTCTTACCATATCAACTAACAACTAACAACTAAAAATAAGTTATTAAACAGCAAACTGATTTGAATACCATAAATTATTTATAGGTCCTGATTGTAGAACTGATAATAAACAATTCAGAATATTGTCTGGTGGGCCATCGCTTGAGTGTACACATAGAAAACACTATTAAATATGTCAAGTGCACAGATCTTCACGAGCCATTGGTTATTGTGGTGTTGTTTCTTTCATGAACTGCATATTTTCATCATCTTAGCAAATAACGAATTGATATTGTTGTCGTATTCCTTTGTTGTGTATATGAACAAGTTCTTTTTCTATTTTTCGAAGTACATACTATTTTCCTTCATAAACTCTATTCAACCATTTCCATTGTCGTCATAGGGGTTTAGCAACTATATTAAATTTGGAGGGGGATAAATCTAGTTACCTTTTAAAGAGGTTGCTTCTTCGAAAGGATTTTGATTTTGGTTGAAAGGGGTTGTTTATTTATAGTTGAATTTGGCAGGCTGTATTTGAAACAAGAATAAAAGATCAAGCCATGGCAGTTCCCTTGATGTGCTGTGCAGCAGATTTGTTAGCTGCTCCCTGCCGGCAACAAGTGGTGATTGTTGGCCCTAAGTCAACTCCAAACTTTGAATCTCTTGTGGTGGCATGCCATGCACCCTACGACCCAGACAAAACAGTATGAATCTCAGTTGCAATAATTCTTGTTCTTAATATATTGGTTTTGTTTTATAGCTTAGGTAGTAAAGCTGCTGGACTACAATAGCTTCATGCTTGAAGGAAAGCATTTGAATCTTTTATATACTTTGGGGTGGAGTTTCTCCTTTGGTATCTAATATACACCTTTTCAATTAATTTTTGCAGATCATTCAAATTGATCCAAGAAATAAGGAGGACAGTGAATTCTGGCAAGCCCGCAATCCAATGGTTTATTCAATTGCACAGAAGAATCCCGAGGACAAGGCACTAGCTTATCTTTGTCAAAACTTTATGTGCAATCCTCCAGTAAGTGACCCTCTTACCCTTGAGCAGTTGCTTCGTCAACCACCAAAACCTTCAATATACAAAATGGGAGCTACCAGTAAGCCATGACTTGTTCCTGTTTTTTGCTTTGTATTCTAAATTACTTTGTAAATGGGGACTGCCTGTGGGAGAGTGTATGACTTATTCTCATGTATTAAGAATGCAGTATTTCTATTTATTGGATGTATAGTAACTGGAAGTTCAAACAAGTGGGAGATTTATGGGCATTGTTGACTATTTCAGTAACAATCTGAATAAAATGATATTAGTTTCTGCCTTAACAATAAATTGTATAGTTGTAGCTTAAGTAATTTAAACACTATTTGGTAATAAAATACTCATTCTTAATTTACCATATTTATGAATGACAATATTGTGGAGCTTGGCTATAGCCTAACAATACTTTAATTTTTTTACTGTTGGAAATTGTATTTTTACATAAGACATCAATTTCCAAAGAGTTATTGCTTTAGTCGTTGGGTATCTGTTTCACTTATATCGTATATGTATATTTTTTTGGTCATTGTCAAGGCAGACACTAACTTTGTGGATCCCTAGATTTCTTATTGCGTTTACCTGGAATCTCTTGATCCATTTCCTCATGGTACTTATTTTAGTGCGAGAGTAAATTCTGATAAATATTGCCCTTTTACACTGAAGGATTGATAAAGGTGGTCTTAGCCTTGTTAAATTAGGTCAGGAAACTTTGTTACTTCATTCAGAAGGTTATGAAAATGGAATAAGCATGAGACAAATTGGACTTCCTAGAAAGTGAAATTGCTCAGGGAAAAGTCAGAATGCAAATATTGCAATCTGAATTCAGATAGTAGGATGTGGTCGCAGTTCTCTGAGGACTAACACGCTGCCAGGAAAAAGTGATCGTTAACTTCCAATATGTGTTAGTACTGTAGGAAAGCTACGTCAGAGTACTTATTATTGCATCTTGAGGTCAAATAATGAGTTGGATCTTGTAGCAAGTTTGTAGGATGTCTCTATCTGAAAAGCAATTACCAATGGTCCAAAGAAATATGCGGTTGCTTTGTTATAGGGTTTGTTTCTCTTATCTAGAACTCTTATAACCTCTATTTTACATCCATAACTAGAGCTCCGAATGAGTGTGATTGTATGATGTTGCAAGAGACTGTGCTTTGACAGTGATATCAAGTTTAGTTCTGTCCGTTGAAAGATCTCTTATATCTGACAACGAACAGTTTTCAAAAGGAGGCCTAACTGTATTTACCAATAAGCTATATCCCACTAGACATTACAGGTTACTTAACAGTCCCGGAAGCAGAGTAGTTTTGAAAAGCAGAATAGAGACAAATGACTAGACTATACAAGTCCTTTTCAGTTCCACAAAATTAGCAAGTAGTGACCGAGGGCTGGTCCTAAGAAATGGTTGTTTAAGTCCACCATGCGAACTGTCAGTGTCCTCTATAATCCGGAAATCACCTTTAGTAGGATTTTGTAAATAAAATTTCTCATTCTAGACGGGACTTATTATAAATTTTCGTACGAACTACATATTTGGTAATATGTTATGCTATGTGCTCTCCCCCAACTTTAGGATTTTTTATCTCCCAATCATATTCCATACACCGAAAGACACGGATTTCTATGATTCCATCATATAGCCCGCATGGGTAGCAGAGTTGGTTTGGGTTGTGGGTTTGCTCCTCATTTGGGTTCGACTCTGCTCCTAGGTGTACTGGTTGGGACTAGTTTGCTGGCTGTTAGGTCCATCCGCAAGAGACTAGTCTCGCCTCAACTCGCCACCTTGGACGCTTTTGGGTTGTGGGTTTGCTCCTCATTTGGGTTCGACTCTGCTCCTAGGTGTTACCTGGTTGGGACTAGTTTGCTGGCTGTTAGGTCCATCCGCAAGAGACTAGTCTCGCCTCAACTCGCCACCTTGGACGTTTTTGGGTTGTGGGTTTGCTCTTCATTTGGGTTCGACTCTACTCCTAGGTGTACCTGGTTGGGACTAGTTTGCTGGCTGATAGGTCCATCCGCAAGAGACTAGTCTCGCCTCAACTCGCCACCTTAGACGCTGGACTGGATCGCGGGTATACCCTTGTCCTTAACAAAAAAAAATTAAAAAATTCCCAAATCATATTCCATACACCGAAAGACCCAAATTATATGATTCCATCCTATATGCAAACGTTTCATGATTTTTTGCCTTGGAAGGTATTTATAAGCGAGAGCTTATACAAGTAGGGAGGTAATAAAAAATTCCCCAAATAGAAACTTACCAATAAAAACTTCATTTTAGTAATAGCAATTTTCCTAAATTAACCGCTCTGGGTACAAAAACATATAATAAATATTATATGTATAAGATTTTTTTATATGAATAAGATTTTTCATTAATAAATAATAATTAACTATTGAAAATAAAAAATATTTGTAATATCCATTTGTATAAATCTGATATATCTTTTCGCATAATAAAGCTACTTCAAAGCAATCCTCACACCAAGGCAACTACATGCCAGTACGGTGCCAACAAGCCAGGTGGCATCCAAACAAGCAAACCCACACTGCACTTGGCGGGACCAGTGTAAACATATTTTAATTAAAATAAAGGGAACTCCTAGCCTGTGGGACCCACTCCCAACAATGGGTTGGACTTACCTGATATATCTTTTATTTTTTATTTAGATTTATACAAATGGATATTACAAATAAAAAATAAAAAATATATTATCTATTCATAGTATTCATATATGTATTATTATTATTAATAATTATAAATTATAATAGTATTCATATACATTTTTGTTAATGTTAATACATTATTATTTATAATTATAGCTTATAATAGTATTTAATATTAATATTAATGTATTAACATTGATATATTATTATTGATAATTATTAACTAATAATAAGATTCATATTCCCCTATATTAATGTATTAACATTGATATATTATTATTGATAATTATTAATTAATAATAAGATTCATATACCCGTTGGTCACCTTAAATATATAAGGGATCCTGTTATCCGATTCCTGCAATCTAAAAAATAAATATACCTATTAATATATGATTGATTGCTGCATATTATTGGCATATCAAATAAATATGTTTGACCTAGTTTAGAATTTGAACTTTACTGTAAAGGTATTCCGAAGCTCGGATATTTCTTCATAGCTTTTATGTAGGTCCTTCCATGCTTTTTTTGATGCTAGGTTCTGGAGACAACCTTTTCCCATGCTGCGTCATTTCCGAGTTGATCATTTTTGTTTGTTTGTAGAGTATGGAAACCACCTGAACTCTGATAATCTCTAGTGCCCAAAACGAACCACGGGATTAATTCAGGGTTTAGGGCAGTGTTATTAATGGGAAGGCATTATGAAAAACTGTCAAAATTCTTTGTGGGTTCTCTCGGATTCGTCTGGGACGAAACCATAGGCTAAATCGCGAACCCTGGCTGCACCCTCGCCCGCACCAGACTAGTATTTAGACCCGAAACAGATCGTACTCGAACCGACAAGGTAATAGGGACGAACTAGTAACACATGTAAGTGTAAGTAGGTTCAAAGACATATATAGTCGTGTATTAATAGGTTGAAGATGACACTAACACCCAAGATTTTTATATACTTGTGCATTAATAGGTTGAAAATGACATAATGATTGCATATTACAAGTTTCTCTTGAGCAATCATGGATGTAGTTGACCAGTCTATTGTATGTTGTCAGTTTTAATTTGGCTATTATATATAGTATATTAATAAATTTTAAAGATTTGTTGAAACAAGAAGAAAACCATTGACATACATACCTCTTTTATTATATAGTATATTAACAAGTTCCACCAAATTTTGTTAATGTGGATAAAATTAAATGTTAGTTTTGTTGATTATAGTACTAACATAATCATTTAGAAATGTCACATTAATGTTATATTTATTAAAACTAGCATACATATATTAATTAATAATTTATATAAAAAATGCTGAAAGTTATCAATATTAACATTGTTCTTCTTAAATGTTAAATATAAAATATTTTTTAATTTTTTTTGATCTTTTATACACTTTTTTCAAAAATATAAAATTATAAAATGTATTAACTCTATTTTTAGTTTAGTTTTAAATATAAAATTAAAAAATGTATTAACTTTATTTTTATTTTAGTTTTCAATGTATTATATTATTTTACTTTAGATTTATAAACATTTTATTAAAGAGTAGGAAAAACACTTCATATTATATACTTATGTATAATTGATTATTTTATTGATGCAATCATAAAACCTACTTCTAAAAATAGTTCTTTCAATAAACATATATTGAAAAATAGAAAAAAGAAATTTCATTTTTTAATATATGTTTTTCAATTTAAAAGGATCTTCAAAATTGGTTAGGAAAATTAGAAAAAGCAAATTCATTTTGATTTTCAAAATAGAGACGGTTAGAAAAAAAACACGACATCACTTCCACCTCCTTGTCATTTTCAATGAAGTTTCAAAAACTTTACACAAAATATTCTTTCATTATTAATCATTATAATTTAAATTGTAGGATAAAACATGTCTATATTCTAGTTTAATGGAATAAAAGATAGTTACATGCATTTATATTAATATTAATAATTATTAATCATATCTTTATTATATTATATAAAAATTAATTATCTTATATAAAAATAATTATATATTAAAATTTTAAATATAATAAAGATATTATAAATATTAAACAAAATAAATAAATAAATCAAATGATAGTATAATATAATAAAAAGAAGAAAATGATAATTATATAAATATAAAATTTATCTAATAATTATGTTACATAAGAATATGATAACATAATATAAATTTATTATATTGTATTAAATAATATTTATTGATTAGATAATATAAATTTAAATAATTTTTTAAAAAAATTATAAGAAAGAATTAAATAATAAATTTTTAAACATAAAATTTATATGATAGTTTTATTAAATAACAATAGGTATAATATAATCTATTTGTGTTCATGAATCTATCTAAAAAGAGATTTGAATATAGAGTATTATGAATATACATAAAAAATTAAAACACCACAAAATAAACATATAATATTTTATATTACAAAAATAATAAATTTAAAAATAAAATAAAAATTACATAAAAAATAAATCAAAAAATCCATTAACAATAATTAAAACTTCAAATAAATACTTTTATTTATTTATTAAAATGTATCCTATTAGAACTCAAATGCTTGGTGGCTTTCATATTTTCAAACAAACATTAAATAGGATTATATGGTATAATTTGCATTAAATTTGGGTTTTTGCCTTCGATCAAGCGTTCTTAACAGACTCAACTCCCCATTGACAAGTGGAGTATAGATTCAACCAGCACCTTGGTCAGAGCCAATAATTACATTAATACTAATCAGCATAGGGCACACACAGTGAAAACATCAACTCAACAAATTCAAAATCATTTTGACGAAATTGATACTCTTGTCCAGAATGTTTAATTTAAATTCGTCAAAATTTAATCAGATCAAACTCAAGAAAATTCATAAATATCTTTTTGAAAATAGCTAAAATAATAGTTCAATTTTCTGAAAAATAGGCAAGATAATAGTTTAGTTTTCTAAAAAATAGGCAAAATAATAGTTCACTTTCACTTTTCTTGAAAATCAGGCAATAACACAACATTTTAGCCAATCATAATCACAATGAATAAATTTTTTTGATACGTAAGAGGTTTTAATATATTGATAATCAAAAGTTTTACATCACGTCTGCCCAACAGGTAACAAAATGCAATTTATGGCTGCCATTAATAGACCCCGAACAACACCTTGTAGCTACAAACCCATATTCTGCCAAAACAACCACTAGCCTTAACATGAGGCGAACAAAGCTACACTAGACCATATCTTGATACTAACTTTAGCTATCAATTACCAACCCCAACATGAGGTGACCATATCTATACTAGAACCAACACCACCCAAAAAAGAGAAACATTAACTAACACCATAACCAGACAATTAAGAAGTCCCAACCTCACCTAGGAAGCCATTGGCTAGTGCGAAGGACTTAAAGTTTGACACCCATCTCTCCCCAAATGAGAGCCTCAAATTAAACTTCCATTGGAGAAAATCCACACCCACTGTCGCAATCTGTCGGTGCTCGACCATTGCCATGCCCTTTAGGTCTAGTATGAACAGGTAGTATTTCACTACTTCCTCAAACACTTATAACTGTGGTATATCTTTTGGACGTGGGACCCCCATATTTGTAGAGGCAACATAGAGAATCTCCTCTAGCCCAAGCAAGTAATCCACCGGAAAAAGCCTTTTCACCAATGCCTCTGCATCCTTCTTCGCCATTCGAATGTCGAGCAACACCGCTAGAAAGCGAGAAGTGATAGTCGTGTCCACTCTAAATGACTGTTCTTTGGGAAACCTTTCCCCAAAATCATTTTGACCGCGACCAAAATGAGGGGATCATATTTCTTCTTCAACAAACATTTGAGCCGATAATCAGTGATGACCCCACGGAAGGCCATTTGCATTACATTGGAATCCAACATTATAGGAGTGTCGGTCCCAAATGTAGTCAGGGTCTCGATAGACATCTACACTACAAACTTAGAGCGTTCCCCCATGATAATGATCAAAATAGAGAAAACGGTGGAAAGCGAAATCAAGAATTGACCAAAAGCTACCACCCAACCTCCAATACATTGTAGATTAACGCACCAAATGCCGCTACCATTTCATGTCATTATTTCCTGTTATGAGTGCCTAGCATGGGAGCAACCGCGAGATGATGCAAGCCTTCTAACTCGCCTATAGTAATTGGTACTTGTGATCATAGAAGGACAGGTCATATTTACAAATTGCGTTCTTTGTAATATGCCTGACAACTTGATATTATTGCAACATGGCCAGGCATTAATGCATCGCCGCCACCCAACTCAAGTCGATCAAATTGTCTTTCCTTGCCACCATGTGATGTCGTAGTCACCTAGTCAACAATACCTGTCATGCTATCCCGCCAGCTAGGGCGTCCTTATCATCATATTACATCCACCACTCCTGATAGTTGCAGACTCTCCACAATGCTTGGTGTGGAGAGAAGCCCTCCCTACCACCCACTAGCATTGCTTGGATTAGATATTCACTTCCTTGAGTGTTACACCATCGACCCCTATGTTGGATAGTTGATCAACTTCTCCATTCCCTTCTTTGAGAATATGATTAAACATCACAAGTTTGAGGTCGTCCGCCATACTTAAAGCCACCTCCAATTTCGCCCCCAACTTCCAATTCAACACCTTCCTACTATGAAGAGCGTTTATCATCAAAGTGGATTCGCCTTTGATTACCACCTTCCTTTGGCCAAGCTCTTTGCATAATTCTAAACCTAGGATCAAAGCTTGAAATTTAGCCGCATTGTTTGTACTTGTCAGGGGAGGAGCTGCTAGCCTACCCAATATATCTCCTTTATAATATTTGACTATGCACCCGACACTCGATATCCTAGGGTTGCCCTTGGATGCCCCCATCAAAATTTAATTTTACCCACCCCACCTCGGGGGGTGACTAGTTGACCATGTACCTTTATACTGTCGTTGATTTACCCCCTTCTCCCACAAATGTAGGGACTTTCAGTCCTTGCCAACTTCTCCTTGCCAAGGCATTCCAAATAGTGAAATTCAATTTGCTTGAGTTTTGATCTTCCACCTGAGCGTTTATTATTTCCATGATGCTTGCCTCAATTTTTATTTGCAGCCTCTGTTTTGACATCTTGTCCTAGAAGATGCGTCTATTTCTTTCCTTCCAAACTTCCCATATGACAATTGATGGACTCACAATCCATAGTCCACCAAACGACGATTGCTTATAAGGTGTTGGCTAGCTTCTAAGCATTTCCAACATGTTGTTGGGGAATGCTAACTGCCACTAAATTTTTGAGCTTAACCACTTCCAATAACATTGAGTGACGTGCAATTTAAAAACAAATGATCCCCCGTTTCTTCTGCCTGTTTACAAGGGGCATCTTGAAGGACCATGATAATCCAGCTTAGCAAACCTCTCTGCTAGTAAAGCCCTACCTTGTGAGGTTGCCCAAGTGAAAATGCCAGCCTTCAAAAGACACAGTTTGTTCCAACACAAATTAATGGCAGTCTAGATTCAAACTCCCCACCTCCAGCCAAAATTTTGTATCCTTTCTTTGCCTTATCTTCCCCATTTGGTGACGCATTCCACCTTATGCTATCACTGCCTTGTCTGGCACAAACCTTCCTCACGCCCATTACCTACTCAAAGAATTCCACCACCGCATCCTCAAACCCCAGTTGCCTTATAATTTTCCACTAGTAGAACACACCTCCCAACTGAGTTGTGTCCTCAATATAATCTCTTACCCTATCTCCCCATGCCTGCTTCGTACTCAATTTAACCAGTTCCAAATTTGCAATATCTACTAATTTTGAGAAGCCTTCCCATGAATCCTCCCAAAACAATGCATAATGCCCATCCTTCATGTCCCAAATGGGGTGGTCTAGAATTAAATCCCTCAAACTTCTTATAAAATTCCAGACTCTTGATCCACTAGGTAAAGATCTGGCCAACATACTATTCCCTTCATTGTCAAGATACTTTCCCTAAGTATTTTGACACACTTGAGGTCCCGTTTTGTGTGAATTTCCCAAACCAAATTTTCCCCTAGGGCTTTATTATGAAGAAGCAGATCCTTCATCCCTGCCCTATCGACTTCCTTTTTTTCGAAAACTTTTTGCCATTTTACTAGTAGGAACCTATGTTGCTTTGAGTTGCCTTGCCAAAAAAATCCTTCATCTTCTTGTTGATCACTTTGCTTGCCTCAACCGATAACGAGAGGTATGATATCATATATATTGGAAGTGCAACAACCACACATTTGAGCAACATTAGTTTTCCCGTCCATGATAGCTAGTGGCTTTTCCAAGACGAAATTCTATCTTACACCTTTTCATTTAGAGAATTCCAAATATTGCCATGTTGCACCCCTTTAGCCAAGGGGAGACCGAGATATCTACATGGTAACTTCCCTTTTTGTATCTTAGTATCCTCAAAATTTGTACTTCTCTGTGTGTGTTGGTATTGAAAAAGAAAACTTTGGATTTCACAAGACTAATCTCTTGTCCTAAAGCCAAGGAGTACTTGTCAAAAACTCCTTTAAACCGATTAGCCTCCCTTTTAGTTGCCGATTCGAATAACATTGTGTCATTTGCAAATTGTTAGTGTGTGATCGCATTTTGATTGCTAGTGACTTGTAACCCAATCGCCAACCCATCCCTCCTTGCTTGCTCTAACGACCTCCCTAGAGCTTCGACCATGATTATGAATAAAAATGGGGAGAGAGGGTGACCCTATCCAAGATCCCGGGAGACACTAAAAAACCCCTCTGGAGAGCCATTCACTAGCATTGAGTATCTTGGACCAGCTATCCAACTAAAAACCCAATCCAACCAAATCCTCTGAAATCCAAAAGCCTCGATAACTTTGAATAGAAAACGCCAATTTACCTTGTTGTAGGCCTTTCTAATATCAAGTTTCAACATCGCTGGTTTCTTCAAACATTGTATGGAGTGTACGACTTCCTGCACTATGGTGAATCCATCCAAAATCGACCTTCTCGGGACAAACCTTGTTTGCTCCTCCAAAATGATGACTGACAATATCCTTTTTAGCTGATTTGCAATCGCCTTCGCCAAGATTTTATATAATCTATTGCATAAGGAGATGGGACGATATTCTTCCAAAGATTTTGGCTTCTCTTTTTTAGGGATGAGTGCGATGAAGGTATTGTTCACTTCCCTAGGCATCCTACCCGAAGCTTTGGAATCTTCAATCGTATCACTGATCTCATGGCCCACAATGTCCCAATATTTTTGAAAGAAGGCAATCAAGAAGCCATCTGGCCATGGTGCCTTCTCTGGGTGGAGTTCAAACAATGCCATTGTAACTTCCCGTTCTATGAATTTGGCATTTAGCTAATCATTTTAGGCTTTTGTCACCAGTCTAGGAATACTGCTCAACAATTCATTCTACACGAAAAGATTGGATCCCTCTATGTAATTTAAAAGAGCTTGAAAAAATTCAATTGTGGCCCCTTGACTTTGACCGGGTCCTCCAACATCCTACCATCAACCCCTTTGATGCACATGATCTTGTTCACTTCCCTTCGCACCTTATTGGAATTATGGAAGTACTTCGTGTTCTTATCCCCTGCCTTTAACCACATTTTTCTAGACTCTTGTCTCCAAAAAATTTCTTCCTTAGCCAAACAATCATTCAATTTTCTTGTCATTTCCTCTGCCTAAAAACTGTTAATATCCATACCATTCGCTATCACCTTCTCTGAGACCTCCTTCAATACTTCTTCAATCTTTCTTCTTTCCTCAAAGATGTTCTTAAAACAATCTTTGTTGCACTGCTTTCACTTTTGCTTTATTGATTTTAGTTTTGTAACCACATTAAACATCTTCGAACCTCCAGGCATACACTCAGCCCACCATTGCCTGACGAGGTTCCCAAGATTCAGATCCTTAAACAACATTGTTTCAAATTTGAACGAACATCCTATTGGCCCTTTATCACCGTTTCCATCTGAACCGGAAAATGATCTGAGCTAGCTCTTGGAATAATCTTACATTCTAGGTTGTAAGGGAAGCGGCCTAAGTTCCCTTTGAAGAAAAACCTGTCAAAGTTTTCTGCTATATTACTAAACCGCTTCCTCCTATTTGTCCAAGTGAAATTCCCATTCCCCATTTGAGTCGCAAGTAACTCATTTCTCTCAACAAAGTTCATGAAATTTGCTTGAGATTGAATTGCCCTAACCACACTCCCCTTCGTGTCTTCTGATCTCAGTATAGCATTAAAGTCCCCCTCAATGATGCAAAAATCCTTTCCCGGGTTAATGAAAACCAGATCTAATTCTAGCAATACCTTTTTTGTGTACAACTATTAGGACCATAAACATTATTGAGTAAGAAACAAAAATTTGAAATGAGACTTCTTACTCGACAAATGATCCAATGCCTGCTACTTGACACCTCCTCCACCAACACTGATTGTGGTTTCCAAACAACCAATAGACCTCTTGAAGAACCATCCGCAAATACCCCCAACACACGCCACTGCTTCAATTTTCTAACAAACTTTATCCTTTCTTGTTCCCTTAGCTTGGTTTCCTATAGTAATCGTATATTTGTTTGAAAAAAAATGAATTGATGCCTGATTAGCCATTGTTTGTTAGGGGCGTTTAAGCCCTTAACATTCCAAGTAATAATCTTCATTGTTGTTCAGGAAGAGCCTCGCTCTTCCCTACTTTCAACATTTTGTTTATCTTCTTTTTGCCACTCGCCTCCCCATCCCATTTGAGCTTTGCCTAGTTTGGAATTATGTCTCGTTTCTTACAATCACCACAATCTGGGGACGATTTATGCATATCCTTCTGATTGATACCCAATTTTCTCGTCTTGACATGATCTACTTGTGAGACTTTCCGCCTTTTCCTTGATTTCCAGCAGCTTCCTTCCTCGAAGGGCAGTTCATCATCTTCCTATACTAGACAATATGTCCAATCTTCAAACTCTTCCTCTCTTCCCATTCTCAACGAGCCACTTTTGGCTACTTTGGCTATTTCGACTAACTCGTTCCCTCCTATCAAGGATTCTAAATCTTCCTGCCTACACTAGTTCCCTAATAGATTGATTGCCTCAGCCAATTTCTCATTTAGATCTCCCCCTTGGGCAACATCATTTGTACCCATTTCCTCATTTTCTTCCATCAGTGAAGTCTCCATCCCCCCACACACTTTTGCGCCCCTAACTCTTGATGCTCCATCTTTCATTGTGTTTGGAGGGCTCTTCTTCTCTAGAGGGTCAAGAGCGGAACCTTGCTCTATCTTAGAAGGATGTCTGTATGGCGTCCTCCGACCTAGGGTCTTGATAAGCTTTGAACTTGGTATCGAATCTAGCATAAGCTTTTGTAACGAGCCACCCCATTCCAATACCAATTCAATTTCGTTCCAACGCTCGTGATCAAGATTGTTCTCCACACATAGTCTCACATACGAACCTATACCATCTAGGTTCAATCTTTCTTCTGCACACATATAAGTCCCCAAATTGTTTCCAATCTGCTCTAGAATTCCGAGGGAGCAAGACTCTAATGGCAAGTTAGGCAACTTCAACCATTCTTGAATCACCTCCATTTTGTGCATGAAAGGATTGAAACCAGTAATCCATCTTCAAAGGTAGAGTCTGTATCCATCCAATAACTAGACTCTGACTTGATTTCAACCCTAATCTCCTCCGTAGGGCATATCACTGTGAAATACCCATTTGCTAGTCTTTTCAATTGTAATTTTGGGTTTTGCTAGTCTTTTTAATTGTAATTTTGTACCCCATTTACTTTGCCACCAACTCACTAGAAACTCCCATTTGAGGTCTTTGCCTAGCCATTTCGTCGACAACCCTAGCCGATCTAACCGTTCCCTCTCAAAACGAAGCTTGTTTGCACTTATCACCATCAATTTCCTTTGCCTAACTTCCTTTCCTTACTGTTATTGAATTCTTCCTGGCTCCTATTCTCCTCAATTTGTTTCACCGGGATCCCAAGGCAATGTTCTATCTTCCGCCCCCATCTCCTACCAGACCCATGGTTGTTACCCCTCCTAAGGTTTCGCCCTCCAACTTTATTGTTACCTCGGTTCTGAGGAACAAAGCCTCGCTGCCCTTGCCTTCCTTTTCCCGTCGGACGACTTCCGCCTGCCCCCTGATCCTCCCAAACGTCGTCCTTCCATTTTTCATTGACCGCATGGTTCCGGATCTGCTCTGGGGAAATTTCTGCTTCAGCGTCTCTTGCCCACCATCCTTGACTCTTGATTCCCAATGTCGCCCTGTCCTGACGCATCTTCTTTTCCTCCCTTCCGCCATCAACTGACCACTCTCCGTTATTTCGCAATCGCCTTGCTCCTACTGTTCCACGCGCCATTATATTTTTATGATTTTTTATCACAATAAATGTTTTTTATAATATATAAAATTAAATATTTTACAAATTCATTTTATAAAATTTTATTTTATTTTTTTTCAGCTTTTTTTTATTGGTTTTGATTGGTTGAAAGCTAACTTATTAATAATTAGTTAATTAAGAAAAAACAAAACTCATTGCAATAGTATTTCCTAACTACAAATACTAATAATATATAGTATATCAATAAATTTTAAAAATTCGTTGAAACAAGAAGAAAACCATTGACATACATACCTCTTCTATTTATGATAGTGTTTCACTAGCATTTTTGGATTCTTTTAGAGAAACAAGAAAAAAACATTTATATTTATCAAAAAAGTATTATAAATTTATTGTATGCACAAAATCCAAGTTAGAAAACAACCAAAACCTAACTAGCTGAGACCTTTATAAGGTCAAAAGTAAGAGGTAAACATAGAGAGATATTATATCATGAATGAAAACTAAGAGTTCTAATTGAGCTTAAACAATACAAGTGTGATAACACTTAACATTGAAGACACCCAAAAAATGTCTATCTAAAGAGAATTAGGTTGATGTAGACCTAAAACATTAAAAGTTGATTTGGTACTTCATGTCCTCAGGAGGTTGACAAAGAAGATTCTAGGTTGTAAGTATTCTAGATCAAATTTGGATTTATGTCACCAAATTATGATAAAAATAGTAAAATCTAACTAAACTTGTACAACAATGTATTGTTCATGATGTTTTTGACGACTATTAGAAGTCAAAAATATTTTATCGTGGGTAGAAGTTACGAACTAAAAAAAAATAGCTCTAATAGGTTAGAAGGGGGTCAAAGGTTGATTGTATAGATGATGTCATGTTGACATTAGCTGATACAAATGAGTGACGTTTCAATAGTGGATTGGCAAAGGTGGTGCATAGGGGGGCAACATGCAAGTGAATTGAGCGACAAAATTCAAAAGTAAAATAAAAAGGCTTTTAGTTTTCAAATTTGTTGGTGGGGGCTATGCATTGGCCTTGCTCGACTTGGGGTTAGAGACCAGGGGCTTAGCCTCATCGATTAGGGGTTGATGTCTATTGGCGAGTGTTGACACCATTGTGTAGTTGACCAAGTACCAGATGCATGTGGTACACTTATTGGCATAGGGTATGGGGGGGTCTATAGACCCCCATAAAATATATATATTTTAATTTATAAAAAATATTTTGTAGGCTTTATTTTATTTTTCTATCTCTATAGACAAACTCTATAGTTTTATGGTTGTACAACAAAAAGTGAGGGCAAAATTTTTCCCTAGGGCCCTGGTGGCAAATAAGTTCAGTTTTATTTCAATCTTTGTCTCTTTGGCCTTTTGGATCCAATGACGAGGCTTGTTTTGTCTTAGGGGGTCATTATGAAAGTTTCCCCACAAAATCTTGTTGGTGAATACTCAAAAAAGTCATTTTTTCAACTCTTTATTTTAATCCCAATTTTGCAAAAAATAACTGGAAATCTACAAATTTTAATTGTCATCACATGTCTTATACCTTAAAATGTGAAATTTCTCCAACACTACCACTAAATCAACTTTACATTAAATCTATTCAAACAAGGGCAAAAAAAAACTAGGGAGATCTCCCATAACCACAACTATGGCTTTGATACCACTTGTGGGAAAATATATTAGGTTGATCAAACCATTTCCTACATAATTCCATGAGACAAAAACATGTATACGTGCTTACAAAATAACCATAATGCAAAGATAAAAGACATACCACAACATTAAATAAGATATACCTTGGGAAAATTCTTAAGAGAGAAAAATCTAGCCTTTGGAAGCATTCACCTATGTAATTCAACAATGAAAACATTATATTACACTCACGGTCTTCATGAATACTTTTGAAACTTCAAGCTCATTGAATGCATTTTGCATGTGTCCAAGCATGTAACCACATCCCATACCATGCTTCACATATGCACTCAACAACTACCATCACCTTTGCTAGATGCTTAAGCAAAATAAGTCAAGGTTTCAGGAAGAAAGAGGATATTTGGGAGCAACTTTTTTTCTTATTTTAGATATTTAATTTTATATTTTTTAAAATTTTACATTAAATTAAAACAATTTTCTTTTATATTATCATTTGCAATGTCAAATGAGGTTGACTAGTTAATGCAATGACATTGAATTACTACTAGTATAGATATCTTAAATGCATTTATCTAAAAGATGTCTAGAGATATAAATTTTGAGAGTTATTATATTTATTTAAGAGTTATTTTATTTTACTTTACAAGTATATAAATTTACTTAGAGTTATTATGCTAAGAGGTGTTGTGGTAGCAAGGGGTGGAGTGTAATGGTGTGAGTGTGTTAACAAAAATAATTAAATAGCTGACATGTTAAAATAATAACTATAAAACATAAAAAAATATAATTGAAAAACTTAATATTATTAATAAAAACATACATGTGTGAGCTCACTCACACAGTATAAATTGTTAATAATTTCGACACCTCATCTTTTGAGGTAGTTGGCATGATTGTGCAACTAAAATAATGATAATTGTGCAAGTCGAGTAAATTAATTCATGTTATAATTATGGTTACAAATTTTCAGGGGTGAATATATAATTTATTTTAACGATTGAAGGTCTCATTTTTTTGGCCCATCCCAATGTTAAGAGTTAAATGTGTATGGCATTCTTTTTCAGTTTTTTCATGTTTTGTTGTGTAATTCCTTTCCCTTGTATTAGGGGGCTAGTGTAGCTTTGTGTCTCATTCCTTTGAAACTATTTCCTTTACGAGGCTATCAAGTGACCCAGATGGTGCCCAAGATCTGTTGATTGATTACCTTGGACCATTCCAAAATAGCTTATAAATCAAGAAAGATGTGCCTTGTGGAGTGTGAAAGTTGAGCTTGCTAGTTTTTTTGTGCTATTAGACTTGTAATAATTATAATACTAGTGCATTATAGTATCAAAATTTAGATAAATTTGATACGAAGTTGTGAAGCATTGGACTTTAGGGAAGTTCAATATCAAGTTGTTAGGTATCAGACTTTAGAGAAGTTTGATACCAAGTTGCAAGGTATCAACTTGAGAAGTCTGGTGCCAAGTTGTTAGGTATCATACTCTAGAGAAGTCCAATACCAAGTTGTCAAGTATTGAACTTTGGTGAAATCTTATGTCGGGGTGTTGGACCTTGGGTAAGTCTGATACAATATTGTATGTATGGACATCTTAATAACTTATTAGGGGTAAGGTCTTTTGAGTGACCTTTAGTGAAAATGATATTTTTTTTAGCAGTTGTCTTTTTTGTTTATTGTATTCTAGTGAAAGTTTCAAGTTGGTTTAGTAGAGAGGTTAGGAGGGTATCCCACAGGTTTATGAACTCAGTCTCTCTCTCCATGCTTTATCTTTTCTGCTAACCATGGTGGTTTGTTTTGTTTTATTTTAAAGTCTTTTGCTTGTGTTATCATACATTTGCATTGGTGGGCATGCCAAGTGTGTCATCCCATTTTTTATGACACCTTGAACACATAGTTGTGTTGTGTGGCTTGCTTAATTCCACTTTTCTAATGTAAAAAAATGTTTGGTCATCATTTTTTGTTAATGTCCTAGGTGTGTGGCTTGGGGAATTGCAAAGAGATCTTAAGGTTAAGTCATTTGATCTCCCAAAAGAATCATTTAAGAATACCATGGTGGATTTAAATCTCCTCCGTCCCATATAACTTGGTTTTTAGCTATTCAAGAATGGATGACAAATCCTTAACTTTGGAGGCATCTATCTTGAAGCAATTAGAGTGGGTAGGGGCATGCCAAGGATTTGACCTTCATTGCCAATAGGGCCAACATTCTTGACATGGTTTTCCTCTTCAATCACCTTGTGTCTCCCCTTTTCCCACCAAACATACTCCTCATCTACATCCCTTTTAAATTAATTGAACTGTTAGAGTAATCATGCATCAACCAATAATTAATTAATCTTCAATTAATTATTAGTCTAATTTATTCTCATGCACTTAAGCTAAACTTAGGAGTGATTTTCTATGTTAACTAGAGAGCTGTTATTAGATCATTTTGTTTCATTGCATGAGATATTGAAGCTTGTCATGATCTAATCCCTTTACCATTTAGGGTTGCTCCTATATAACACTCAACCCTCATTGTATTATCTCTTGAGATTTTCTCTTCTCTTGCATACTGTAGCTTTTTCTTTTTGAAGAATATATCAACTCTTTGTTTGTAGATCTCTTGTGTGGAAGGTGTCTTTGTTTGTTGTTTGATCTCGTGGCTCATGTTTTTCACAATTCTAACACGATATCAGAGCCTCGATTCAGTGAACCTCTTCTCGATTTATGAGGTTTTTTCTTCAATAAGGGTTACATCCATCAGATTTGGATTCTCTATTGCTTTTTTTGCAATTTTTGGAGGTGGGTGTTTTTCAGGTGCATTTTGGTGCAAAAAGGACCTCACCATTGGATTCAAAGCTATCGAAAAAGTTAGATTTCCAAACATTATAATCAAGGTGTTCTTTCTCAAACTTTCAAGGTAAGTGATCTCGTTCTCTATGAGAATCAGAGAAATATAATAAATGCACCATTGATCAAAAGGGGAAGTTTAGCCCTAATTGGTTAGACCCTTACATAATCATCTCCATGTATGGTTATGGTGCCTATGGACTATCGTCTATGGATGGAACACCTCTAAAAATAACCTATCAATGTGATGCATCTTCATCAATACTATGCATAGTGTCTATATGGCATACGCATGATGCTCGTCCCTCAGGGGTTGTAGTTTGTTATGCTATGACATTCCTTCATTAACACATTATATTTGTGTTTTGTGTTATGATGTAAACATTTGTATGTAATTAATTTATTTAGTAAGGAATTGTGTATACGTGTGTTTATTATGCTATGTATCTGAGCATTGTACTTAATTAATTCTTTTGGTTAGGCAATCAAATAATCATTGTATTTAATTAACATAAATCCAATGTGTGTTTATTAGACCATGTTAGCATCTAATCTAAACATACATCCATAAACATAAAATCCATCACATAGCCATACATGAAAGTGAACATACACATAAAGAACACCATGATGATGCAAAATCTCATATATATATCAAAATTCCATGTACACATATTGAACCATTTTATCAAAATGTGGTGAATGTATATCTATATGTGTCTATACATCAAAATAATGCTACACAAAACAATATAATCCTTGTACAAAATCTAGCATGTGCAAAATGGGCCTCTAGCCCCTCGGTGCATGGCTCCCTGAGCTCTTTGGTAGTGGCAGTGGTGGAGGTGGAGGTTGAACTAATGCCATGGACCATGATAGATGTGACCGCGACACTTACATACTCAACCATAGTCCTCAAACCTCTCCTCATATCTTGGCTGCCTCCTCTCAAAGTTAGACCTCCCACTCAAAGTCTTATCACAGCTCCTCTTGAAGCTTATGCACCTGAGGATCAATGACCAACCTCACTGCTGCCACCTACTTGCCAAGGTCATCAAGCTAGCTCTGCAAGGCATCACATACCACTATGGAACTCTCTACCTATGTCCTTGCCTAATCTCGCTTGGCTAGTGTGGTGTGAAGCTCCATTGAACATTGGTCTCGTTGCCTAATCACCATGGAGAGGTTAGCAACCCTTTGAAAAATCTCCATGCATGCCTCCTCATATGCAATCCTCATAACCATAATAGCCTTGAAAAAATGGGCATGTCACCTTGCTAAAGTTGTCCTATATGCGTCTAGGATGCTCCTCTAAATAGGAAAAGGTAGGGAAGCCTAAAAAACACACTTCCCAATGAAGGTGATCCACTCCTATGTGTCAACTACAACTATAAACACGTGCATATATATGGGATAAATTGAAATAAACAATACTGAAAGAAAATAACATGAACTACTCGAGTACCTAGGTCTCCAACCTACTAGTGTGGATCAAAGGGGTGCAACTATGGGTCCTACTCTTGCCTCTTCTACTGCAGGAGGGATGACCACCACTAAAGGTGGTGTCGATGAGACTAGGACAAATGTAGAGGGGATGACACTCTTCGCTGCCATCTCGACCTCTCTACTAGTACATCGGTTTCTGGCTCGGCCTCCTTGCCACTATCGCTACTGCAATCCTCTCCTACCTACCCTTCCGCATTGACATTGCCCATAGGGGCATGTGTTAGGAAAATCGGGGTTAGGCCGACCATTGCCCACCATGCTTGAAAATCGTGTGCAATGTTGAGATCGTCAATCGTGAGGATGAGAGGTTGATCATCATTATCTAACTCATCATCGCTAATAATGACATCTATAATGGTCAGATTGCATGTTCGGGTGGCGCTCCTCACAAATTGGATGTATGTGGGAGGAGTCGAATGGAGTGTATACACCTCCCTAAACTGTTGGGTGACTCAATGCTAGTATAGGGGACTATAATGTGGTCTAATTGCCCTGCCGAGAGATGATCGTGTTGCATATGCCACAAATGTTGCCTGTCTGTGGGATAAATCATCCCCTATAAGGTCGCCATCTCACATCTCATGACTGCAAGCAATTAGACTTTATTCACCAAAACTTGAGCTCTCCATATCTCCAGTAACATACCAATGGGTACATGTGTTCCATTGGTGTACCAGGTGCTATGCCCTGGGGAAACCTGACTAACCAGGTACATGTGATGTGTGTGAATGACCACACCTATAAGAGCATGCAAGTTGTGAGACTAAAAAACTCATAATAGACGTAATTCCTGAGGTTTTGGTATAAGTGAGCAAGCATGCTTTGAACCTAGGTGAAGATTGTAGAAGTTGAGAAAGCCAACTTCATAGACCCCGAAGATCACCTACATGCAAATACCCTATCACAGAAGAAGACATTGGAGACAAAAAGCAAAGGTGCTCTAAAAGCTGAAAAGATGTATTAATCAGAGAGTGTAAAATTACAATGATCAATCCTTAAGAAAGGAGAATGTGAAAAACCTAAAAGAAACCCTAATAGGTAAACATTTAATATTTAATATAATTATTAAATGTCACAATATGCAAACTAAAGGTGAAATCTTAAGAGAGGAATAAAGGCAACTTAATTAACATAATTAAGTTAAAACCTTTACTCTAACACCCCCCCTTAAGATGAGCAAGAGTGTAGCTACAAACATGTGCAAAAAAGAAAAGGTAACTACAATGCATGAAAGGAAACATGGGTCCCGACAGCTAGGCTTGATTAGGTAGCCATTTACAAAAGCAATGCAAACTAAATGAAATGGGGTAAAGGAGAAAACCCAGTGGGAATAAAAATCCTCCCCAAAATAGAATGCAAAGAAGGAATGCAATGCACTAATGAAAGAAGGATAGGAGGTGGATTACATGATACCCCCCATAGACAACTTCTATCATATAAGTACATGTACAATGGTCTCCATAGGAGAGATAAAAAGAGAGAAGAAGGCCCCCCCACAATGAAGAAACTCCTGTCACAATGGTAGATGCTTGATTTAGAATCCAGAAAGAGATCCTGAAGCGGAAAATGATATTCTTCCCCTTGGGAAGAAACGAATCCAAAGGATGATGTCGAAGAAATCCTGTGAAGAGTGATGAACCAATCTGTCTCAAGATGTGAGCCATGATCGGATGCTGAAGAACCTCTGTGTCTGAAATGAAACAAATGATGTCAAATCCAAACTGATGTGGAGAATCCTGAAATGCAACCTCTGAATGCACTGATAATGGTGGGCAAACAGTGATAACTTGACTGTCAAGGTAGAGGAGATGAATGTCCTCATAAGAATCCTCCAAATCTGCAATATAGGACTCAACAAACAAGAAAGATGTGTCTGCAACATAAGAGTCCAAAGTAGCTATGTCTGGAAGATGTATGATTCCTTGCTGCACTAAATCAGGAACAATAGGAGATGCTGATGAAGTCTTAGTCTGAAGAGTAGGAACTATGAGACAAGCCTCTTATCCATCAGAATATGTAAGGGTGTCTAAATACGCAAGCTCCTCTAAAGTATCATGATCAAATGGTGTATTCTCTCTCCAAGCAATGAGTAAGAGACAATCTGAAGTAGGATCCTCTGGGAATGGAGAGAGATTAGGGTCTCCATAGATCTCCCAAAGATGTGTCTAAAGTGGGTGAGGACAATCAATGTCCAATATAGCCAACATAGTGTCATGATCAACACTAGACAATATAATTCCTACTATGTGATTTCTAATGATATCCCATGCTAATTTTCCCTCTAAAGTTGCTAGTTCAGGTATGAGATCATACAAATAAGGCAAAATATTAAGCCACCTACAATGTGTAAGTATACCCGTTGCCCATGACTCATAATTACCCCGTTCCAGAATAACAACTGAAGGGTGAGTAGAAAAACCCATGATAACTCTTCAAATGAAAAAAACTGATAAATCTGACCTTACTGCATTTAGATCAAATTAATATAACCCATCCCACGCAAACAAAACCCATGTAGGTGCCAAAACATCCAAGTAATTGAGCAAAGTGTAAAAACACACAAAGCTGAATAAAATTTACTTGGTAAATTATTTGATCAAATAGACTGTAGATCTGGAAAGAAATCTGCAACACATTTCCTACGCCTATTCGTTTGCACAAAACGAAGCACAGACGTAAAAGATACGCCCCCGGGAGTGAAAAACTCAAGTTTTGACTTTGACAGGTAAAAATGACTGCAAATGGAAAAATCAAAAGAAATAACCAGCACCACTGGAACGGCGTTGGAACCAGCTTTCCGACGATATCTCGTTTTCGCAAAACGGAGATCGTATGCAAAAAATACACCTGATTTCGTGAAAACAGCTCCAAAAAATGGTTTGAGGGTTAAGCCTAGTGGTTAGGCTAACCGCTAGCATTAACCGCTAGCGGCTAACTGACGGCAGTGCCCATTGATTCTATGATTTTTAATTTTTTTTCTTGGATTGCGGGCCGTACCAGGTCGTACGACCCATAAATGATATTTTTTTGCCTCCTGGAGTCACTGTGTCCGATTTCGACGATTTGACAGTCGATTTAGGGGTTTTTGGGCGCTCTGAACGCGATGGCAATGTCCGTTAGGTCTAAAAATGCACAAAAAAATTGCCTACCCCCAGATGCACAAAAAATCAGCCTGGCTTGAAACCCTCAGAGAAAAAGACGCTGTGAGAGAATATATTTAAATCATGAACATGCAGTCGCAAGTCTGGAGCTCTGATACCATGTAGAAGTTGAGAAAGCCAACTTCACAGACCCCGAAGATCACCTACATGTAAATACCCTGTCACAGAAGAAGACATTGGAGACAAAAAGCAAGGGTGCTCTAAAAGCTGAAAAGATGTATTAATCAGAGAGTGTAAAATTACAATGATCAATCCTTAAGAAAGGAGAATGTGCAAAACCTAAAAGAAACCCTAATAGGTAAACATTTAATAATTAATATAGTTATTAAATGTCACAATATGCAAACTAAAGGTGAAATCTTAAGAGAGGAATAAAGGCAACTTAATTAACATAATTAAGTTAAAACCTTTACTCTAACAAAGATAGTTTGGTGGTCCTCCATTTTTTGAATGCAATGGATGAGGCCCCCATAGAGGTGAGAGCCTCACCCATCCATCGTGACTTGAAGGGTGATTGTGATGACCATCACTCTCCGAACAAGTGGGATGACCACTTGCCCTTGATCCAACCACCACGTATAGATGTGGCTGATGGTATCTCCGAACTTGGAGGGCGATTGTGATGACCATCACTCTCCAGACGAGTGGAATAACCACTTGCCCTTTATCCAACCACCACATATAGATGTGGCCGATGGTATCTCCGGGCTCTATTCACTTGACACAATACTATTGGCCCTCTAAGGCCTCTCATGGCATCCTAACCTTGTCATAGGCCACTTGTCACCCATGGATGAGTAGTCTGGTGATCCAATACACGTCCTCCAATGTGATGGTCATCTCTCCTGATAACAAGTGGAAGAAGGTGTCTGCATCCCAGTGCTCCATTAGTGCCATGAGCATCAACATATGGTAGTGCATATTTGGCATCGTGTAGGCCCACTAGAGGCCTACATGCCACAATAGATCCTCATCATCTGGGTGCATCTACCCTCTTTGATCATGCAACATAGTGAGCACATGTTTTCTTCTATGCTCTCTGATCTTAGGCCACTCCTATAGTAGAAACCAAATTCATGTCAGATCCATATACATCATAAAATTTTATCTCTACATCAATTTTTTTCTAAGCCTCTAGGATGGAGGAACATCGCATAGATGTTTGTGCAACATGCCAATGTTGGAAGCCAAATGATGCCCAACGACAATGTGCAAGGTAGATGCTAGCATGGCCGAAGGCCATTGATGCACTATCAAGACGACAACGCGTCAGCCAAATGTTTGTATTGCTCTCAAAATAGAAAAAGACAAAAAAAATGCATTAAGAATATCAAGTAAGGTTGGATTCCTCATACCTCGTGGACCTCGCCTCCCTCGACTATGGTTGTGCGGAGCAGCTCGATCCTCTGGGCTATGTTATCTCATCAGCGAGGTATTCTGCTAGATTTTCTCTCAGAAAAGTTAGCAAACTCCTTGTTGTGAATAGTGAAAATGACCCTTCTGTGGGCCCACCCAGGTATACATAGGTCATTTTTACCCATTTCCCCCCCGATGGAAGTGGTCCTTCCATTCTTCTTGTTTTCACCCCGTCTAGCTAGGGAAAAAATATGAGGGGGCATTTATTCACCTCTTCATATTTTTCTTCAAAACCAACAAATTTTTCTTTAGCATTCTTCTCTCAGGGGTAGCTTCTTCCAATGTTCGAACTGACCTAAATTTGAGTTTTTCTAAATGAAACTTCACCTTTGGTGTTGTAGTTCCTTGTTGAGCTTGATCATTGGTGGAATCATTAGTATCCACCTGCTCGACCTCTACGGCCTCTACAATATCCTTTTTGCACATAAATTTGAAAAATTGTCAAATTTTCAATCTTGCACTTATGTTTTCTTTTGTACTTTAGTGTAGTTGATTTTTCTCAAAAATTAGCTCACTAAAGTGGGGGAAAAATATGTCATAAAATTGCACCTCGTGGAAATTTCACGCTTGCATATTTAGCCCACTACATTTATGGCACCTAACCATATTTATGACAAGAACCTTATGAGTTGAAATTTTGTGATTTCAACTCTATAAGGGACAATGATGAAGCTTTAGTAGTCCACCTAATTTCTTGCAAAGTTGTGAGTTGGATGCCTACGCATCACATGGGTTGGCGTGCTAGCATCCTCAAACTTTCCAAGTTTAAATGAGGGAATCTCACAACGTTTGCCCATGACACATGTCATCATGGCAGAATCAAAGATGTAACGACTCTTCTCGCCCATACAACTTTACAAAACTACATTTTTCATCCTCATTCTCATTCATTATCATCTTCTTGAAATTCATTCTCGGTTCTTCTCATTTAAACTTTCTCTCTCACTCTCTTATCTTCTACATCTCTTCTCTACAATGAAGCTCTACTAGATTTACGTCTTGTCAACAACCAAGGCTCTCTGGAAAGCATTCAATGTCTTGTCTATCAAGCCAAGAGGGAGCCACAGACTGTTGGTAACACTACCTTGTCACATTATCTTGTCTGGTCTATTTGCTAACATATCTTATCTCATCTATTTATTTGTGATATGGGTTCACCTCCATAGCAAGGTTTTCTTTTATCACACGTCTTGTCTATTTTATTTAACATCTTGTCTATTTTGTATTTATCTGCTATCTGTGGAGGTGAAAACACCAAAATGGGGGTTTAACTAAGGCAAACCCCAAAATAGCCCCAAAATTTTTCCTCGTCCTCCTTGTGTGTAAGTTGTTTGTGTGGAGATTTATGTGAGACTTCGTAGCACAAGACCTTTTGTGAGTTGATATCTTACCTTATTTGTCATTTTGATCGATTTAGTCTAAGTATCCTTCTTGTTTTCATTTCCTTTCATTTTAGCTTTCTATCAACTTAGTAAAATAGTCAGACTTCAGATTGTAGGTAGATAGCAGACTCTATGAGTTTCTATTTACAAGTCTAATTCTTTGTCTATACGAGACACCGACGTTTCCCTAAAATGATAGCATGTTGTGCTATCGTCTAAGTCCCGTGTTGATGTCATCTAGCTGAGAGCTGGTCAGTTCACTCCAAAAACTTGTGTAATATGCTCCTTCGATCTTCAAAGTCCTTTATCCAAAAGCATATCAGACTCCTTTAAGTACGTTTTTGCAATCTCTTTCATCTTGTACCTCCATCACTTGAACTTTGTGCATTGAGGTGATCAAGGGCTATTCACTCACTTTAGACCCTATTTATCTTGGGACTTGGGAGTAGTGAATTCCCTCCTTCACATAAGCATGCCAAAAGAGGGAGAAAAAATGAAGTATCAGTACAAAGCTTAGCATCTCCCTTCCAAGATGTTATCTCCATATCTAGAAATTGGAGATACTGACCTAGGTCATATCAACATGGATGAATTCTGAAGAAGGATAAATAATGAAGAAACGAGGTCTGTTAAAGCCACTTCCTTGGCTAAATTAGGGTTGGTAGAGTCAGCTGACTTCCCAGTCACAGTGCAGTCACCTAAGCTTGTGTTGACCTATGCTCAATACTATGACCAAAATTATAGGAGAATACTATGACCAAAATTATAGGAGAATACTAGGAGGATCTCGAGAGGTTGTTCTCAATATCAATTTAGATATGATTGAGAAGGTATTTAGAATCCCTATTTCCCCTAAGTATGATGTGATGGATATGAATAAAGTAGCAGATTACTTTGAGAAACATGAAACAAGCAACCTCAATCTAATTAATAGCCAAATGTTGCTTAGCCCATGGAAGATAGCTCTCAATATGGCTAAGGTGAAACATAGGAGTGAATTTAAAGAAGATATTAAAGACTAGATCACACTCATAAGCATAATTTATGGCTACCCCAAATTTAAGGACTTTTATCCATGGATGGTCTGATTTATGTTGTTTATCTTTGATGATAAGAAAATTGATTGGGCCACTATCATAATCAATAATTTCCATGATCAACTTAGAGATGTATTGTATAGAAACAAATTTTATATGGCATCCTAGTTTGTATAACTATTAGTCTCTCAACCAAATTTCCTTAGGATCAGCAAGGCGGGATAATTTCAGCTGGGAGAAGTAAAGATTCATGAAAATTATCCACATCTATAGTTGGATGCAAGTTAGAGGCATTATTATGTGGTAAATGACAATTTTATCTATACCATTATTAAAGGATTGGAAGGATATTTTGCAAGAAGGATTTATCTATAATCCATGGAAGAATTTAAGAATTGTATAGATTGGTTATCCAATTCAAAACTTTTATATATATCAAAGTGGGTGGCTTCCATAAGTCTCCCCTAAAGTTGTCAAGGTACCCCACTGACAAAATGATCATGTTAGAATTATGTAGACAAGTAACAAAGATCCAAAAGCTGATTGTTAGTAAGCGTAAGTCAAGATACTCCTTGATGAAGATAGGGGTGCATTCTTGCACCAATACAAACAATGCCAAAAATGTAGAAGTTGAATTGGAAATGTACACCATGGAGATATACAATGATCCTAGGGGTAGATATGACCCTAGTGGTTAAATTAGCAAATTCATCGGCTCGTTCTTTAAACATGATCCTACCTTAGAGGATCATTGGTCCAATTGTGAGGATGAATTTGAAGTAATAATAAAATATTACTATTGGTTGACAATAAATATGATTAAAGCTTGTGATGTAGCTAGGGTGTCTAGGAAATTGAAGGACAATGGAAAATTATTGAATCCCATTTATAGTGGACAAGAAATTTTCTACCAACCAATCAACAATGTATATTGTTCAATCCAAGAAGATGATGATATGGATACTAGGAAAACATGTTTCAAGGCTTGCTCACAAAGATGGTCAGCATCTCCATTCCCAATGATAGAATTTCCAAAACCCTAGCTTTCCACAAATAAATCAAAGATAGGTGAAGAATCATCTATTGTTGATAAAAAACAAAAGTCTTCATCTTCAAAGGGTGGTTCTAGGAAGAGAAAGGAAAAATAAAGAAATGACATAATCTATTGAAGATGATGTATAAGAAGAAGTTTCTCTAATAGGAAGGAAAATAACAAGGGTCTCATCACAAATCACATCTATCTAAAGAGGGACTTCTCCCACTCCTTCATCCCCCCATCATGAATATCCTTTACCATCTCCTCCTCCATCTCCTCCCCCTCAACAAAACCCTAGTCTTCTCCATCGCTTCCACATTCTTCTCCACCCCATATTTCCTACAACACCACCTTCTCTACCACATTCTCCTCCTCAGATGACCACTTTACCAATTCCCCCACCTCCTCCATCTCCTCCATATGATCCTCCTCTTCCTCCTTCCCTAAAAGAGGAACCACAAATATAAGGAGATGAAGTTCAAAACAAGGAGGTGGCAGACGAAGAAATGATTGTAGAAAAGGAAGTATATAAAGAAGTTCCCATGGAAGAGAACATAACAAAAGGATTTGCTCAGGGAAAATTGAACGAAATAAATAGGTTCAGAATGAGGAGATGGTTGGAGAGGAGATAATAAGAGTAGTTGTAGAACAAATAGAGGAAGAACAAGATAATTCAAAAGCCTCACATAATAGTGAGATTATTTCTCCCTAAATGGAAGTTTCTTCTAACATTCCAATATGGTTAAAACATACCATACAATAGAGACAAAGAATATATTTATAGGAAGAGGAAGAAAAGAGCCTCAATATCCTCACAGAGGCCTTTTAGTCCCCAATTAAGAAAAAATAAAAGGTCAAGAAGGATGTCTTATATCACTATGGATGTGCAGGGAAATAGGATTGCTCAAATAGTCATCCCTCTAGTAGATAAGTATGAATCTGACATGTAGCTAGAGGATTACCAGATAAGACAAGTTAACCTTGGTGTCTAGACAAGGGAAGGGGAACAAAAATCATTGCCAATAGTCGTTTCTACCATTTTGAAAATAATGTAGAAATATGAGAACACCAAGGAAGAACTTAAGTCTCAGGTAGAACAACTAACATCATGTATAAATAACTTGGTAGCACCTATTAATGTTGTTGGTCCTGAGCTATTTTTGCAAGTTGCCTTGAAAGGTGAAGTTTTAGACCCTAGCCCTAAGGGGTGGATATCTACTACAAAGGAGTAGAAAGAAGATTTTGTAACCATAGCTAGCAAGGTTTAAGAAAAGTAATAAAATCTTATCACTGCACTAATGATGAAGATAGATTCGCTCACCAAATTGAGGTGGGAATTGATAATGAATCTTTTGTATGGGAAGATTACATCCTAATTTTGTGAAGAATAAAGGAAACATCCTCAAATGATTTTCTTAAAGCAACTATAATTGAAGAAGATGACTAGGATATACCAGGGGAATCAGTGACAGTAGCACAACTGAGGATGAAAATCCTAAATAAGTGAAAGAATAACTTAAGCAAAAATAGGAGCCTAGTTGAAAAAGTTATGGTGAACATTGAGCATTTCATGGAGAATTTGGGGTGCACATTCTGGGAAACCCCATGTTTAGTTGCGTCTCCCAAAAATATGGTTGAGGAACTGAAAGGGTTACTTTGAGGACAGGCTATGCAAGAGGCTATTAATAAAATGACGAGCAAGAAGATGGAGTTGTGAGCCTTTGAGAATGAGTTAACATGTTTCACTTGTTTGTAGGAAAATATGGAGAGATCAACATTTACCCAAAGTATAAAATTGTAATATCATCAAGGTCCTCTAATGGACATGATGAATGAAGTCATCAACCCTTTCTCCAATAGTTTTCCTAGTCAAGATTAGTTGGACTTTTAAAATTTTCTTTGTTTCAATATATTTTGTGGTGTGAATAAGTTTTGTACCTAGCTAATTCTTTACTAGGGACTTAGAGGACTTAGTTAACATGTTAATTTTACTTAGGATATAAGTTTTCTTCTAGAAGTATTAGTTGTCTTATCTAGAAGTCACAATTGTCTTATCTAGACTTTAAATTATCCTAGGTAGTTATGAGTTGTCTCATGTGATAGGATTAAGCAAATTTTCATGATCTTGTCTTATCCTATCTCTCATCCTTGCCTTTATAAGCAAGGCATCTCTAGCACATTTTGCACAACATTGTATTGTAGAGTATTGCATATTGTATCATATTATAATTCTTGTTTGGTGGAATAGCATATTCCATTGTTGCTTCTCTCTATCTCTTGTGGAGGTTATTTGTTATTGTAGATTGAAGATTTTGGGTTACTCACTTCAACATTTTGTAATAAATTACAACACCCAAATGATGGCTCAAAGTTAGTGTTGTATTTTTAGTTCTATATAAAATTTTCAGTTTAGTTTTAGTTAGATCCTAGATTAAAAAATGGGCACTTTATTTTACTTAGAACTTATGTATTTTACAAAAGAACTTATACATTTTCCTCATGGAATTTCCTACTAAACTTTATGGATCTATTTTATGAATCAAAGGAGTATGCCTTATTTGCATGCATGGGTATCTCAATCTCTAGTGATGGTACAATTGTTTTAATTATCTGTGTTGCGTAAATTAATTAAATCTGTCATATTGTTGTGGTATTGAATAGATTTTTTTCTCAAATTTGTGCATGTTTGATGACGATCTTATTTGATATAAATTCAAAATTATGAGATTGATTGATTTCGTTTGAAGATTGCATTGGTGCTTTTTGCAATTGTGTGAATGCTAGTTGCGATAATACTAGTTATTGAGATTTCATTTAACCACTCAAAATTGATAAATAAAGCAAATCTTATCATTGTCCATTTAATTTTAGTGCTTGTTTCTAAATATTTCTTATAACCCTTCAATCTTTTGATATGTATTTCATGATATTCCAAGAAAAGAGAAAGATCATTTGAATAATATATATCTACTAAAATAAAGCACTAACATGTAGTTAGTTTTTGAATAATAAAATCTGTTATTTTGATTGCATATTTTGAATTTATTTTTTAAAATACATAAAAACTTGGGCCCCTTGTTGAAATATGATTACATAAACCACTTAGTTTTCCATCACGGTCAAGACTTGACCCAAAAGGAACATTTGAGTAGATAGATCCTCTTTTCAAGAGGAGCAATAATTCATTATTTCCTAGCAAGTTGGTTGTGTTAAAACCACCCTCAACAATTCACAATAGAGATAAACCATGAATATGGTGACTTTTAAATGCTATCTAAGATTGGCATATATTTTGGAAACTCAAACACCTCAAATATCAAAGAAGGTAAGATTAGTGATATGGATAGCCTTTTATTGACTCAAACTTGTATAGTGAGGACACATTCATTAGGATGTGAGTTGACAATCATTTGATAAAAAAATTTAGCCTCAAGATGAATCATGATAAAGAGGGAGGGATGATAAATTTTAAGAATGACCCCGAACCCCATCTATTACCCTCCCATATTGGCATGGGTCTAGGAGCACCCTTCAATCAAGTAATACTTATATGCCCAGTTAAAAACAAGATTGAACTCACACGCAACTCTCCTAAGAATTTAACTTTATTAATATGAGATATTTGTCTTTCACAAGTTAAGGTAAACTATACAAATATTAGACACAAATTTTTGTCACATACATTAGCAAGGTATAGCCCTCAAGGATTATAGTATTTTAAAGGTTAGCTTAACCAATGAAGATAATGTCAACAAGGAAAACACAACCATATAGTATTTTAATCAATGAATCAATTCAATATGATAAGATGTCACATTATTAAGAAAAAGATTCAAAAACTAACTCTACATACAATGATCTCATTTATCAACCATCTAGGTAGTCTTATCAACAAGAACAAGGAGAACCATACAAATATATTTAACTAGTTTCTACCACGAAGCATGTATTTATACCTATTATTAGGTCAGACACAACTTAAAATCCCCCAAAATCTATGGTTCTAATTCAATAGTACTCATAAATCTTCTTAGTTTATATATACCTTGATTGTAGGTTCATAATATAAATAAGTTAGTCCTTAAGCTAATATTTATCAACAAGACTTGTATTCCACCATCTATCAAGTTTAACTCTTAAACATCAATGCATTTAGTAGTGGGGTCATTCTTTCAAGTAATTAAATATAACAAATTATGTACCTAGTCAATAAATCATGGTTTAGGAACCACCCTACTTCTTATAAGGAGGCTAAGGTAGTGGAACAACTTCCTAGAGGAGGATAATGCAAAACTAGCTAAGGTAGGCAGCTTCCAATACTAATCTTGAGAAGAGGATAATGCAAAACTTTATAAATCTTTTCAAAAGTTATAAAAACTTAAACATAAATAAAAATAAATATCATGCATACCACAACACGGTGATTTATGTGGGGAAAACCCGTTTGAGAGAAAAAACCCCCACTCCAAAATTCGCCCAATATATTATTCAAAAATCACAAAGATTACAATATACTTTCAGATCAAGATTCTCACATGAGTATCATTAACTAGAAATCCAAAGGCAACATGACTGCTATCAAACTCTCAAAATACATCACAATAATGCAACACCTTCATAAAATAGAATTGCGTTCTAGAAAAAATAAAGCAAAAAAAATGGAGAGGGTCGATCGGAATCCAAGTTTAGGATTGCCCACTAATTATGCCTCGGGTCAGATTGGGATCGTAGATACGCAAGATATCCACACCCACCTTCTATGCTCTTTTTCACGGGATTCAACCAGATCATTAAGTGGGGAACTGGGGGAATGCATATATTTCGAGAATCTGGTGCTAGACATAGAAAATCCCCAGGTGAGAAAATTCCATAATCTTTTGTCAGTCATAATTATGAGTTCATGATCAAAAGCGTGCCCATTCTCCCATCCTCGGTGCATTTCAATCATATTATTTCTATGAATCTATTCAATAATCAACTTGACTAATTATCAACTCTTTATCTATTCGAACCGCCCTATTAACACTTGAAAAAAATTGAGGTGACCTAATTGAACCTTAGTAGCAACTTCTGGGATACGAATAAATCCGCCAAGTGTTACGTTCGTCGGCCCGATGTAAAATGTCGGGGACTATAGCTCCGTCCCACCCCGATCTTAGTTTAGTAAGCGAAGATTTGCAACTCGAGACTCATTCATCACTGCGATCGACTGATTTGGCCTTGAAACCTGGCCAACCTTGAGTATGGCCAAGGCAGTGGGCTTTCTTGAATCCACATTTTGGTTGGTGTGGCTATGAGGCTAAAGCCATGAACCTTAAACCTATATTGAGCTAAGTGTTCCATTAATCTACAGCGTCTCGGGCTCGATCTATCTCCCCACACCCGAGGCCTATCCCTATATCCTCCCACCCCCTGGTGGGGTTGGTTGGTGCTTCCCCGCCTCCCTGGGCTCCCCTTTTAGCTACAGGTCGCCTGTCCCTATCTCCCTCCACGTAAGGCCCCTTAGAATAGTATGGGGGATGGTAGGTTTGGTGGCCCAGATTGGAGCTCCACCTTGGTAGAGCAACCCATCTTCACCCAGGAATGTAATATCACTAACTAGCCCAATGACTCTCGGATATACAAGAAGGGATTGTACGTGGTGGCTAGTAGAGTATTTGTGGCTTTGCTCGGTCCTAAAAGCACATCCCCACGAAGGAACATGTGAACTTTAGTACCTCTCCCCCTCCCCCTAGCTTGACTCTACCTCTATCTATCAGATTTCCCCCTCCCCCTAGCTTGACCTCTATCTATCAGATTTGATGGAAGAATAAGAGTTGCCTTTATTCATGTAATTGTCGGTCATGCCGTTCTCCCAACAGGCCGGCTTAACCGACACACTCTAAGGGTACACTCCCTTAGGTGTCTGGGGCCATGTGGGATCCCCTTAACCCAATCTTTCTTGTTTGTGTAGTATTTTCTTAATTGCACCTTTTCAAATCTCCTTACAGTTTACAGTTGGTATTTTCGTTTCGTAACTGTTCCCATCATGGTTTGCTTGATTATTGGATTGGGTATTTACGTTTAATCCCACATTCATTTCATTTCTGCATACGTGTGAGTGTAGCTTTTATATTAAGAAGAGTGGGTACTATTAAAAATGACTTTTCCTTTTATTCTTACATATTAAGTAACAACATTTTTTTTAAAGAGATTTATAACTTATTTATAATTTTAATTATTTGTAATCAATGATAGTTATTTTTAATGTTTAATATATTAATGTTTTAATAACTGTTAAATATATGTTTAATAATGTTATTATATTTAATTATTTATTTGAATGAAAATTTATTGTTTATTATATTTTATTTAATTAAAATATTTAATTTATTATTAAAATTTGACATTAAATTTAATGTCAAGTTTATCTTAAATTTAATGTTGCAAATATGTTATTTGAGATGTAAATGTTAGATTATTTGAAGTGTTAGGGTTTCAAATTTGATTTTACAATTGTTTTCAATGAAATGATTTATCATCATTCCATGATTACAATTGTTTATTCTTTCTTGATAAATATTGGACACTAAAAAACAAAATTAGAAAGTAAATAGTTTAAGGATTGTTTTTAGATTTCAATTAGAAATTTGGTTTAAATAGGGAAAAAGAAAAAGGCAATGGTGGATCAAAAGGATAGCAAGAGAATATTCTTTCATAAAAATAAATTATAATATCAAACATTTCTACACATAAGATCTAATTCCTTTTATGTCACATACGAATATTTATGATTATTTGAAAGAATAGACTTGGTATTTGTTAAGCATAAGCGGTTGAATGATGATTTAGTACTTAAACATTTAAATAACGAGCTTTTATTAATGCAGAAAATGAGATAAATATTTATATTTTAAGAATTTTATACTTTTACATTAGAAAAGATTGTGTACAAATATAAATTGTAATACATTTTTATTTTATTTTATTGTATACAACTTTCTTTTGTTTGGTACAATAATTGACTTTTTTCTATTCAATGTTTTGGTCTCAATCTTAGTATGTTTAACTTTTCTCAAGTTTATACAAAACTTATCATTTTTTAACAAATATTGTTATTTATAATTATAATATCAAAAATTTAGGTACATAGGATATGATTCCTTTATTTCATATATGAATATTTATGAATGATTGAAAGTAATAATTCATTAATTTTTCACAAACTTGATGATTGTTAGGTGTAAATAGTTAAAAGGTGATTTAATGCTTAAACATTTGAATCGATTTGACTTATTAATGTAGGGAGTGTCATATTTTATTTATAATTATAAGTTTAAGAATTTTAAACTTTTATGGTTAGAAAAGATTAAGTGTAATATATTGGAATAAATAGTTTACTTTTAGTTCATGTTTTTCTTGCAACTTCTTTTTTTCTTTTTTAGTATGATTGTGTTTTCTCTATTGGATATTTTTTCTTACATATTAGTATGTTTAACTTTCTCAAATTTTTGTAGAACTGATTATTTTTATAAAATTTGTTATATATAATTATGATTTCAAATATTACAACATGCAAGATTTGATTTCTTTGTAATTTGTGCAAAGCTTATTATTTTTTATAAAACTTGTTATTTGTAATTATGATTTCAAATCATAATTATAAATAATAAATTTTATAAGAAAATAATAAGTTTTGCACAATTTTTTTTGAATTGATTATATAATACCCAAGAAAAAGTAGGTTACATAGTACATATTGCACTCAAAAAGAGAATAACAAGTCTAGGAGACCACAAACCAACATAGATATGAAAAAATGTTACATATATGAACAATTTTTAGTGCTCAAAGCCATAACAACCTAGATATTATAGCTTTCACTATATACATCCATAACATAAAACCCAATGGGTGGATTGATTTTTAAGATGTCATTGTTTCTAACCACCTCTAGCTTACAATCACCCTTAGCGATTCTCTGATTTTCTTTGAGACCCATGTCTTCAAGGAGAATGTTATATGTATATTTTTTATGCATTTCCTAAAATTCCAAGTAGTTCTTCACAAAATGATCATTTCCATTCCTAGCATAGGGCCAATATTTGGTTGTCTTTACCTCAAATCTCAAGATATTGACTTGGCTTGTGTCCAAAAGCTTCCATAAATTTTCTTTAGTCACCTCCAATGTTAGAGTAACTTGTAGGGAAATAGAAAAAGATGAGAATTTTGTAAGACATGGTAAATTGTCTCTTCCTTCCTTGCAAACAACCCTCTTTTTTTTGCTTTTCACAAAAGAACAAAGAATATTAATAGTTAAAATCAACCAAAAAATATTAAATATTTACTCACACCTTTAACATAACCAAATTAAAATTATTGCCATGAAAAGTTACTCTTGCTATATCCCACCATCCAAATCAACAAAAAATAAAATCCAAATTTCTTTAGCAAAGAAATTGTCAAAGAAAATATGGTTTCACAGTTTCAAGAATTTCACATATAGAGTATAGGTTATTAACAGGTTGGACATGCTTAAGATTGATAGGTAAATTTTTCAATAAGAGTAACCATTTAAAATAGGTTTTCTTTGGTTCAATCACATTGGACCAAGAGTGTTTAAGAATCTTAAATCATTTCCCATTACTAAAGTTCAATTACCAACAATCATTAAGGTGCAAGTGATAACCTCTTAGAATGTTGACAAAGAGTTTTAGATATTTTGGAGTTCACCTTGTAGAGGACAATTCTATCCCACCACTTCAAGTTGTCATAAATTATAGGTTCAAAACTTATTTGGGAAAAAAATGAATGTTCTCATTAGCTTTTCTTGAGACTATAATTCCTCCTTTGGGAAGTGGTAAACCATACTCAATACTAAGAGTCTAAGTGCAATACTTGGTCTATTTATTATTCATTATGTTAACAAATTCTTTGATGCCTTTACTATCCTAGCTCTTGGAAAAACAATCGTGTTAGAGAGTCATGGGCTTCTTCTTCCATTGAAGATTCCACCATACTAACCTCGAGCTAATTTTTTTCTCTTCCTTATTATGGGCCTTATTTCCTTTGATCCATTTCATGAAATTTTCCCTTGCCTTCTAGATACTCTTAAAGACATTAGAGCCAAAAGGGGATAAAGAGAACTTTCCAAACAAGAAGTCATGAGGATGTAAGGCCCTTCCAAATCCTAGCCTATTTATGGACTACCATTTGAATGTCATTCCTCACTAAAATTTTGTAGGTCTCTTTACCACTAACAAATTTAACAATTCATTTAGAAGCAAGCAAAATTACTTGTAGTCTCAAGTATTTAAGTCCAAGGCCACCATTATATTTATCTAAACAACAAACAATCACACTTGATAGTAGATTTGTGTCTCTTTCCTTTCCCATCAGACCAAAGGAACTTCCTAATTCTCTTTTGAATTTCATTCACTTGATAGTTGCAAAACAACCACACTAGAGCATAATATAAGCTATAGGAGGATATTTTTGACAAACTTGTACTCTACCAACCAAAGAAAGATATTATCTAATCTACTTGGAGATTTTGTCTTCAATATTATTTTAGTCTAATCCCACATTGACTTAAGAGAAGGATTGATTTCAAATGAGATTCTTAGGTATCTCACTTGCAAGTTCGATCCACCCCATAACATGACAATTTTTTTAAACCAATAATGATTAGAAGAAGAATTCTAGCTAGTACCACAAAATTTCTTTTAGAAATATTCTTTCTAGATGCTTTGCAAAATATTTCAATCTTTCTCATCAAGCTCTTAAAATTCTTTTCCTCCTAATTCACAAAGATTGCAATGCATCTACAAATTGTATACTCAGGAGTTTGTCCTCATTAGGGAGTGTAAGTCCTTTGACATCCATTCCATTACGCATGTCTCTTAACAAAAAAGATATGGCATCAAAGGTGATCACAAAAAGAGCAAGGGCCAGTAGACAACCTTTCCTTGTTGATCTTTGTGGCTAGAAGGGTACATATAAAGAACCATTTATATCAACTTGAGAAATAGTTCATCCTTGAATAATACATCTACCATTTGAAAAAAATTGTTAGGAAAACATAAAGCTTCAAAAGTCATTATTATAAATGACCATTCAACCCTATCATAGAAATTTTCAAAATCAAGGAAGATCATGTCATTTTCTTAGTTTGTTACATTAGCCGAATCAAATATCCTCCCAACTAATAATTAGATTTTTCAAGATATACCTACCCTTGAAAAAGCTAGTTTGAGTATTACTTACAAAAGTATGGAGGATATCAATAAGTATTAGAGCCAAAAATCTATCAAAAAATATGTAAGAAAAATTAAGGAGGGTAATGGGCCTCCAGTTTCTAATTTGAGACCTATCTCCTTTTGGAAAAATCTTGATGATTCCTCTATTAATATTTCTTCCCAAGGATCCTTTGCTAATAACTTCAAAATAAACCTATAAGGGAACTTCATTAATCTAGTTAACTTTTTTCTTATAAAATTTAGTAGAAATCCCATCTATGCTTGGACATTTATCCTTTTTATATGTTCTAATATCCTTTACAATCTCATCTTTAGAGATATCTCTAGTAAGCCAAATCATTGCCTTCCTCTTTGATTTTCCTAGGGATGACTTGTGTACAATGATCTTGGTCTCTTTTATAGTCCACATCGCTATCTTCAACAAAGAAAATATTTTTATAGAAAGATTGAAATTCATTTATAACAAAAAAAAACCATTTATATGTTGATTTTTCACCCAGATTGATCCAATTTCTTCCCTAGTATTTTTCTCCTTCATATAAATAAAGAAGAAATTAGAACCTTTATCTCCATTTTTGAGCCAATTTATTTTAGCCTTAACTTTTAAACCATGTTTATCTTCTTAATTTATCATTTTCTAAAATTATGCTTGAATCTCACCAACTCCTCATTCAAGGACTCATGCAATTGAGATTAGATAGAGATAAAATCTTATAGCAGATCTCCTTCCATCAAAGACTTAGTTTTTGCACAACTTGGAATAGGGACTTTGAGTTGCTAACTTTGGTATCCTATTTGTCAGAGAAGTTTTTTAGCAAGATCCTATCAATTTAAGTTTTTAGTAAATATTAACCTCTTATATTAAAAATAATTTAGATATTTTAACACATGCATTAGATGGACCTTTGGTTATTGATGATTTAGGGATATTATGTATTGATAATTGTGTGATTGAAAGGTTTAACAAATATTAGTCATTTGGAAAAGCCTATGAAATCTAGGTTGAGCAAGTGACTAGATATAGACTTTTTTGCATTGAAAGAGGTGTAATACTATATTATAAGGAAATTGAGGAAAAAAACAAGAAACTAAGTAATGATCTCCAAATACTGAGAAAATAAGAATCTATCTAGAATTTAGAAGTAAGATCTATATATATATGAAATGTTAAAAATTGATACAAATACACAACTAAACAAAAAAATTCCTCATATTTATTTTAAATGTTTGATAGATGTTATTCATTACATATTTTTTAAATTTTGTATGTTTTTGGTGGAGTTATTATTGGAAGGAGAATATAATTGTAAACTATATATTTTAAGTAAATCTATATCTTTTAGTATTTAAAATTACTTAAATAGTTTCCTTGATGATATCTTGTTTACTTTGACATGAACCATAATAGAAGTTCACATGCACATCAATGTTAGAGAAAAAAATATATCCATGCCCTTTTTCATTACTATTTTTGGTAAATTTTGACTAGATTGTCCTTTGTGCAATAAAAAGTCTACAAGTGGGATATTCATGTGTGAATTAATCTCATGACATTAGCACCCTACCATGCATAAGATCTACTAGTGCAAACTTGACCTAGTAATTATGAACCCTACACTTTTAAAATTTAAATTCAATTTAAATCTTGACAAAACCCTCCCACTAATCATTGTGAGGTTACCTAAAGCATGTTTATCTTGATTTGCATGTTGTATTTTACTTACAAAATTCATTTAAGCATTTAAAATTATCAAAGATTATTAGGACAATGAGGATTTATCAAAAGAGCATTTTCATTGATAGAAATGTAATAACATTTTCTCTTAACATATATCATCATGCCTCTAATCATTATTCCTATGTCATGGAATTGGTTTTTAGGGCTCTAATTGTGGAGAACAGAATCCTCGCAATTTAAAACATTCCCTAAAAATGTTACTAAACGCTTTCTATCTATATTGAGGTTCAAATATTAGAAGATCAAGGCAACTAAATTCTAAACATCTATTTTTTGCTAGTTGATTCTCATGGTATAGATTTATATTTGCACACTAGTTCGGTTTCTAGACATGGATATGAATCAAAGCAATACTCTGAGACATTTATTGATCATCTAGGGATCTAAATGAGGATACCGTAAGCCTCACAATTTAATAGATTGTGTAATGACGTTTGTAAACATTGTCAATTCATAATAAAGTGTAAATGTTAAAAGATAAAAATGAATTTCAGAAGTTAATTTTTTATTAGTTGATTATTGAAATTGTAGATTGAAGCTTGTACACTAGCTTTATTTTGTACACATATTTGAACAAAAGAAAATAACACTTATTCACATATTTAAAAACATTTATAAAATCAAGTCCAAAACCTATTTAACACTTCAAATAATCAACATTTACAAATAGCATCACATTTAATTCATTTAATTTTAATATCAATCATCTTATAAAAAAGTATTATTATTTTTAAATAAAACATAATAAACATCATCTTCATGAAAATAAGCAATTAAATATAATTAACATTAACAAATTTTATAAAGAAGATATAAATCTTCAAAAAAAAGTTTACTACTTAGGATGTAAGAAATTTAAATCATTTCTATTTCCTTAACACGTAGAAAATGAACCCACTCTTCGTAATATAAAAGTAACACTCCCCACAATTCATGTAATGAGATGAATGTGGGATTAAAACTAAATCCCCCAATCCAATGACCAAGCAAATTGGTGATGAAATGCAGAGAATGGGCCACAAAGAATGAGAATACTTGAATGGGGTTTAAAAAAGTGAAATGCCTAACTTCTGAATACATTGCCGGTTTGAGTCCTGTCACTACATCCTTGCTCAGAGTTGATCAAGTGTCTGTTGTTCTTCCTGCATGAATGCCGATAGAGAAATCAACGCTTTCTGTTTGCACAGATTTACTGCACACAAAAGGTCCCTGGGACTGTGAGGAGATCGTGACCATTCTTTCTATTTAGTTAATGCTACAGACATAGAGTTATTTCCGCCTCAATCTAGATTGGAGAGAGATTCAACCTGCATTAGTGACAGCGTTGAAGTAGAAGCCTGCAATGTCTGTAAGAGATGGGATTCGCCCGCCCTTGAAAGGGAAGGATCAGAACATGAAAGACAAATGTGTAGAGTGGAAATGGCAAACACGAACAGCTACGGAAGGAGAACGAGAACGGGAAAAGCAAATGTAAACTGCGACGGTGGAGTACTACGGAAATGTAGATTTGAAATGGTGTTGTTAAAGAAATGCTACGGGAATCAGAGAGATTAGGTTAAGAGGGCCCCACATGGCACCAGACATCTAAGGGAGTGTACCCTTAGAGTGTGCCGGTTAAGCCCGGCCCTCTTCCAACAAAATAAGATTTTGTTAATGATGCGTCGTTGTTTCGTGAAATAGCGAAAACACGGTTATATAGGTAGGGCATTCTCAACCATGCAGATCCATGAATACGGATCATACAGGGTGAAACTCTCAACATATCTCCTAAGGGATACTTTTATGGCTAAACGACCATCTGGATAAATGGAAGATACAGTTTTCTGCCTGACAAGCGTTTCAAGTCCAGCTGCGCTGCCCCTACCGCTTCTAATAGGTAGGGGAAGCAGTGCTCATTATTATATAGAAAGGGGGCCGGCTGCCTTTATTATTGTAAGATTCCACAAATTACTAATAGTAGGGTGTATCATGGAACGGGGCAACATAATCCCTTCCCCCTAATCCAATTTACTAGTAGCCAGTTTCAACCTGGGGGCCAATAAACACTAGGCGAGTCACAGGTGCTGCCACTTCGTAACAAATCGAATCAATCAACTATAGACTAACCATTGAGAGTGAAATGGAATCTATTATCTACGCATTAACATCTGAGAGTTTCAATCCAATCTCCATCAACTATAGTTCTTTGGATTAGTTATGGTTCTTTGCCGAAACTAATCAATCTTTTTGTTAGTTGTTGTTAGCCACTGCTAGCTGGATGACTGTTAGTTAGCTGGATGGGGGGCCTCCAACTTGCAAATATGCCTCACTTAAGCCTCACCTCCTAGCGTTGAAAATCGACTTTCATAGATTGCCCAACGAACATATTCGCCTAACTAAATGAGCCATGATGAGCTAGCTGGATTGATAAGCCAAATGAGGTTTCTATAGAATAATTCTGATTCAATTCCAGAGAGAGAGAGTTGTGCTAAATGGATTAGAATCAGCAAAGGGCAAGTAGTTGTGTGTTGGGTGGGGAGGATTCACACCCTTCCTTTATTGGAGAAGCGCCCATCTATCTCAATAAGATTGAGATGCCCGAGTTCAAGATTTTTTGGGGAGGGGATTGAGAGATTGAAGTTTACTGTCGGGTGGGACATGTAATCATCATGGAATGCACCACTTATGAGGATATCCATACTTAGCACGAAAATGGTTTGAAAGTTGTTAATATGCAACAACTCTTTGGGGAAGATAAGATTAATCAGACGGCTAGCCTTCTAGTCAAAATTAATAGTAGGAGACTCAACTTGGAAAAGAGCATGAAGACTGATTAGGCTTGATTTTTTTGTCTTGGTCCCTTAGACTGTTTAGTCTTGTGGATGTCATTAAAATCTTTCATTCATTCATTCATTCTCCCCCATCAATCGCTGGTTAGTGCTCCCATGCTAAATGGGGTTGTTTCCCATGCAAAAATAGAGAGGGGATTTCTCCACTCGTCTCTTTATACAGGGTGGGCGAGAATCATAGCTCCTATGTAGGGGTGGTTGCTTGTTAGAAAGGAGAGGTTAGGTGCTTGTAAGAGATATAAAGCATTAACAAATTGGTTAGGGGTTTTATGTTTCAATTCAATAAGGCACTAGATTCGAGATAGGGCAAATGCTTTATATAAATAGGGGCGGGCGGTTTTCTTGAACCAATTAGTCTTTCCGCTTAACTGTCCTAACTATTGGATAAAGGGCAATAGTTTCGATAGTTCATTAATCCATCCAGTTTCTTCTCTTTCTATTAAAATAGAAAATTGAATAGATTAGTGCCCGCCTTCGGTTGGCCTCTCAATTATGGTTTAGGCATGAAACATTCTCCTAGAGGTGCTAGTTGCTAATGGAATGGGCCTAACAGCTACCCTTCCTGTTTGTTGATTGTTCTCTTTGTTGATGTTATAGCAGCTACGGTCTGCACTTCATCATACGAATTCCAAGAAGAAAAGATAAATTAAATGCATAGCCTCTCGGCTATTTAATTTATATCAAACAATATATTTGCTAAAGGGCCGACCCTTTATGGTTCGCCTATCCTTGTCTTAATTTGAGCCAACCTAAAGTTATATTTCTGTTTATTATATTTTCAAGAAAGGCTGACCTAAATGAAGAGGCGCCTATGATGTATAAGTACAAGGTCATTATCATTGTAAAAGGCAATTCGATTTTATCAAGCAAGTTCGCATTTACCATTAAGAGCAAAAGTTCGCATATATCATTGAAGAGCAGAATTCGCATTTGCTACAGCAGTCCGATTTCAAGGAAGAACAGATTCATTTGTATCTTGTGCATTAAGGAAAAGTGCGAATTCATTGTGACTCTCTATTGGCCATTGTTGGGCCTGTGTTGTAAGCAGATTTATGTCTTTTGTTATACATTATAGAAGAGACTAATTTGCTAGGTTTTTCTCCCTCAAGAGGAGGGTTTTCCCAGGGTATCTTTGTGTGTTCATTGTCTTATGTGTTGCAATTATTTAATTACTTGTATTGTTCAATCTGATCTAAGAAACACTAACATGGTATTAGAGCGGGTGTGAAAAAGATCGTGATCAGATTTAGTTTGCAACTCTCACCTTATTCCTTTTCAGTCTATCTTCTAAATTCCTCAAGATGGTGAACGGTCTGAAAAGCGAGGATAGACTCGAAGGAATTTTGAACTACACATCATGGAGGTTCAGGATCATGCTCACATTGGAAGAGAATGATTTGGTTGAGTTTGTGAAAACAAAAGTTCCCGAACCTAAGGAGGAAGAAGAGAAGTTGCAGTGGAAGAAGAAAGATACTAGGGCAAAGAAAGTGTTGGTTGATTCTGTCAAAGATCATATTGTTCTGATTGTCTTCAAGTTGGATACTACAAGGGAGATGTTCAAAACATTGGAAGAGATGTACGAAATCAATAACACCAGTCGTGCCCTAACCTTGAAGCAACAACTACTTCACATCAAGATGGCGGAAGAAGAGTTTGTCATCACCTACTTCATGAAGATTTCCAAAGTGAGAGATCAACTCTCTACCATTGGTCATATTGTTGATGACAAGGATTTGACCATGATTGCTCTCAATGGTCTTCCGCTTTCATGGGAGTCGTTTATTCAAGGAATCAGTGCAAGATCTAAACTTCCCAAGTTTGATCGATTGAGGATTGACTGCATTCAAGAGGAGTTGAGACTAACAGCAAGGGGCATTGGTCAAAGTTCAAAGAATGAAGATTTACATGTTCTCGCCTCTCATTCATCGAAAAAGGAAAAGGTTGGAAGAAAGGATTCTTTAAAAAGGAATCGAGATAATGGGTCAGATGGTGCTCCTGCATTCAAGAAGAAGTGGGACCTCTCTCATGTTCAATGCTTTAAATGTGACAAATTTGGTCACTATGCGAGGGATTGTCCTACCAGGCCTAATCAACATGCTTTATTTGCGGATGTGATTGAGATCTCTCCCCAAAATGATTCTAGTGAATTTCTACTCTAGTCATGGGCCTATGTTCAAGCTGTGAAGGTTGTGTACTAAGTGCAAGAACAACATATCATATGGTGTCCACTCTTCTGAATATTTAAGAGATAAGTATTCTTTGTTTTTTTTTTTATTTACTATTCTAGGGTAAAATTCAATTTGTTGAGTTATGCAATTCTGACATTATTTACTTAGGATTATGTGTGACTAGTAAATAGTGATCACTGTAGTAAGATTCTTTAGATTTATTCATTGCAAGTAGGATCATGCCAATTTGTGAAGTTTATCTTTTGTTTTGCTGAGATTAGCTCTTCTGTGAAATTGAAAGAAAGACATGTCATGATTAATGAATTAATTATCAATTACTCAGGAGATTTTTGAAATCCCTGAGATAAGTATTGCATGGTTGAATAATGTTCATGAATTGTTTTTGTAATTATTAATTCATGCTATAACATTGAGATAACTTGAGCATCAAGCAATCTCGAAGTCTTACCGAATGAAGAAGTGATCAAGCTTGGAGTCATAGCTTGCAATCATTGGACTACATTGATGGTTGGAGATATCTCTTGAAGTCAATGTACCTTCCAGGTCATCATTGTGTTCAAACTGTGAAGGGTACAGATTGATCTGAGCTCAAGTACAACGCACTATGTCCAGCATTTGGACCTATCAGAATAGTTAAAAAGATAAGTATTCTTTAGTTGCTGAGTTATATCATTTATTTATTCTTTGGATCTTGCAATTAAGAGACATAGTAGATTCTCTTGAATTGTGTTGTGTTCTCTAGCATAAGATCTTTGGAAAAAATTTATTCATGATATAACTTGTACGATTCTAATCTTGATATTTCTTTGGATAATTATGGACTGTTAGTAATCTCTATCTAAAATGCTTCCTGGACAGGTTTAGGGGGAAGAAGATGATAAGAGATTACTTAGTGATGAAAAGCTTGAGGCATCTTGTGAAGAAGTCATGTCAACCAAAGAAATGATCAAGAGGGAGTAAACACTAGAGGGACTGAGTTGGTGGCTAGAGGGAGTACATCTCCAAAAGTCTTCTTTGCAATCTCTGAAGCTAGGATCGAGAGGGAGTCTCAATATCAGTGTTCCTTTGTTTAATGAGTTCTTCTTTGAGAGAAGTTCGAGGTGAAATCCCTTGATAATGCAATTCTCTATTGAGAGAGAATTGGGGTGCAAGGCCTTGATAATGCAACTCTTTGTTGAGAGAGAGTTGAGGTGTAAGCCCTTGATAATGCAATTCTCTGTTGAGAGAGAGTTGAGGTGTAAGCCCTTGATAATGCAATTCTCTACTGAGAGAGATTTGAGGTGAAAGCCCTTGTTTCCACCCTCTGAGAGAGCTATGGTGGATGTCATGTGTGTGACTCCATGACAGCATCATGTGAGGGAATCTGTGATGATTTTATTTATACCATCTATGGAAGTAGCCATAATGGTTAATATCACATTGAGGTGATATTCTATTTTGTTTTCATTCTAATATGATGTGTCTTGTGTAGATGGAAGTTCATCCCTAGCTGAGAGGGAGTGTTGATGTTATAGCAGCTACGGTCTGCACTTCATCACACGAATTCCAAGAAGAAAAGATAAATTAAATGCATAGCCTCTCAGCTATTTAATTTATATCAAACAATATATTTGCTAAAGGGCCGACCCTTTATGGTTCGCCTATCCTTGTCTTAATTTGAGCCGACCTAAAGTTATATTTCTGTTTATTATATTTTCAAGAAAGGCTGACCTAAATGAAGAGGCGCCTATGATGTATAAGTACAAGGTCATTATCATTGTAAAAGACAATTCAATTTTATCAAGCAAGTTCGCATTTACCATTAAGAGCAGAAGTTCGCATATATCATTGAAGAGCAGAATTCACATTTGCTACAGCAGTCCGATTTCAAGGAAGAACAGATTCATTTGTATCTTGTGCATTAAGGAGAAGTGCGAATTCATTGTGACTCTCTATTGGCCATTGTTGGGCCTGTGTTGTAAGCAGATTTATGTCTTTTGTTATACATTATAGAAGAGACTAATTTGCTAGGTTTTTCTCCCTCAAGAGGAGGGTTTTCCCAGGGTATCTTTGTGTGTTCATTTTCTTATGTGTTGCAATTATTTAATTACTTGTATTGTTCAATCTGATCTAAGAAACACTAACACTCTTTGATTGAATCGATAGTTGCTATCGAGATTGCTATTGCTTGTCGAAGATGTGCCTTCCTAATGTGTGGTGAGATAAAGTCAATTATATACCGACTACCTATTGGGATGGGTGGGAACAAAGGGCCTACCACCCGCCCATTTTTCGACTATACCCCCCACGCATCCCCATACACGCATCATCCTCAACCCAATTGCTATCTCCCAGGAACTATAGTTTCCCACCTAGAATAATTATGCCCCCTGGGAACCTTCTATGCCCACCCAACTTTGGCTATAGATTTGGTTGGGTGGGAAACTATAATTCACCTACTAGAGTAGGCGAAATTATAGTTTGATAATTGCCCAACTATAGTTCCCTCCCACCCTACATTGGGACTATAGTTCTAGGTTAGTTGGTAGCTATAGAAATGATGAGCTACTTATCACTACATGTTTACCAAAACTCGGGTTAATGCAACAACCTGACTAACTCAAAGTGGGGAAATAAACAAAGGAAGAGTGTGCACCTTAAAGAATAGTAGGGACAAGGCCCCTATGATTCCCTCCCACCCAAAACTAAGATCGAGGTGGGAGGGAACTATAGTTCTAGGGAATTCTAGTCGATAGATTAGTTGTTGTGGTTGTCATTGAGATGGGCATATTATCTACTGTGATGAATGATTGCATAAGAGACACCTTATTCGGAAATAGTCAAGAAATAGATAGGTCTGAATGAAGTGAATCAATAAATGGTTCAAAGCTCCCACCTTCTTATTAACTATAATATAAAGTCATCATAAACAATGGCAATATGTGACTCCCCCCTCTCGATTATTTAAAGCCCACCCACCTCCTTGCTCCAAACAAGATCAAGGTGGAAGGGAACAACTAGGAAGAAAAAAATACCTTATCCTCCTTACCAACATGCCTTTAACCCCCACCTAACCACCAACGCCACCACCCAAGGCGAACCCCATCTACTATTTGCAAACCCCACTGACCAGGGCTTCGCCCACCCAGGGGGGTGGGAGGCTATAGAGTTGCTTCACCATCGCCCTAGATTCTAACCTAAGGCCCATCTCTATATCCTCCCACCCCAAGGCAAATAGGACGATACCAAGGGCCCCTATATCTCCCACCCCTGGTACCAACCCCACCGACCTATTTGCCCTTGGTACTGGGGTGTTGCCACAATATTGGTTTATAGTTTTTAAGAGATTCTGATTTTTGCTAAAATCACATATTTTTAGAAAATGTAATGATTTCAGCCTTAAAAAGTTCCATTTTAAGGATTCCAATTGAAGAGGGTTTGATCAAACCACCTTAGATCAAGCCCCCTTCGATAGAACCTCGCTAGTTTTAAACCATACCTATAAATAAGTCTCCTTTACACCTATCAAAATGTTGATAAAAAATCACTTTTGATTTACCTTTTGGGGGATCAAATGAATTCATTTAAAATGATTATGGTATTCCTTGGAACGAGCTATCCAACAAATATAATTTTAATATTTTTTGGTTTTATTATGTATTTATTTTTTTAGTTTTATTAAAACATAGGTTTTTTATCGAAAATGAAGGTTTATGTTCTGCACATGTGGAAAAATAGAAGATTATTAAAAAAAAATTGAAAAATATGAGTGCACCAGACATTGAAGTCCTTGATCCAACAAAAAAATAAGATTGAATTTCGATATATACAAAAAACGTCATGTGTTATATGGTCGCGCTATGTCTGAATTGCAATTAGTTTGACTTCAAAACTTGATTAAAGAAAAAATATTCAATAAAAAAATATCTAACCAAGTGGAACACTAGATATCAGAGTTACAAATCTAAATTCGAAAGAATTATAATTTTATCCTTCATGGAAAAAAATTAATGCGTTATACGGTGTGTATCACTTTTTTAAAATGTTGTTTTTTTGAAAAAAACAAGTTTTCGTGGGAGATGGAAAAATAAGTGCAATTTGATTCCAAATTTTTTGAAAAAATATTTTTAGAATCTACATACAAATTGTGACGAGACTCTAGTTTGCATCATCTTCAAATTCCTCATGGTTTAGCCACTATAGGTCCGAATGTGAAGATTTAGTTAAAAATAATAATTTCAGTGTCCAGTTTGACCAAAAACTATAAACCACTATTGTGGGATCACCCATCGACCTATTCACCCTATTGACTGTGAGATCTAAGACCTAATGATGACGGTCCAAATTTACAATAATACAATATACATAAAATTTCGCTTTTGAGGGTGCTGTCCCCAAGCCCCCGCTAGGGGGATGATCCCTCCAGACCCCTCATAGAGAATACCCTCTCCTCTTTCCCATGCCCCCCCACGCTTACCTATCAATAGTAAACCTTATGTAATTGCAAAGTTGAGACACATTTTCCCAACACTTCTAGGGTTATTGCATTAATTAACTATATCAAGTAAAACATGCATTTGGTTAGATAAATGTTATGTAATTAACACTTAGAAAATAAATCAAAAAAGATAAAAAAATATGTAGCATGTATATAATTAATAAATATGTTAATAATCATCCTATTATTAGGAATTATAATAGTCATGCTCATGTGTCATGAAGGTAGGCATTTAATCAAATGGATATCATGCATTCAAATCTATTGCCTCTTCTCAGCCTCGAGTTCGAGGAGTTAGTTTAGATCCCTCGGGTTCGAGGGTTGTCTAATTTTTGGTTGTTCTACAAATGGCGGTCAGTTGTTTCTGTGTGTTTCTTCTAGTTCAAGTTTCGTTTGAACTATACGTTCCTTTGGTCTTTTGAGCTTTCTGTGTAAAGGGTACAACACCCTATAAATGTTGCTTATCTTTTCAAACACATAACCTTCCACCCAAACTCATTGGCTTCCTAATTTATCAACCATAATTTTAAAATAGTTGAAGAAAAGCCTAGAGTCTAATAAAATAATGCCTAAGAGGTCCCTAATAGTTAGAGAAAATAAATGCATTATATTAATGTAGACAAGTGACCAAAATAACTCAAATGTACCTGTTGTAGTAGCTTATCATCAATATATTAAAAAAATTAATTTTAGTGTTCAAAATAGTAAGATCTAAATCTAAAAGAACAATTTGAACTCACAAAAAGAAAGGTCTAGATATACAAGAATAATTTGACTTAAAAAAAATATAACATATGGCATTCAATTAACTATAAGAACTATAACAAACATATTGAATAATTTTAAATTATGGCAAACAATTAGAAACTTTTTCTATGCTATAAAGTGACTAGTACATTATACTCTACCTTTATTTTCAAGCCTCAATATGCTTAAATTTTAGTCACTTGATTTTCAAACAAATGATGGCATACTAATAGCTAAACTACACTTATTTTACTACAATTCCCAAAACCAACCACTATCTAGCTTTTAGTTAAATTTATATTCGTATATTATTATTTTAGAACCCTTAGAATGTCTAGGGTTAGAGAGGGTGATAGGAAAGACTTTCAAAGCTAGGAAAACACATGTCAAGTGAAGAGCTAAAGTTTGGCTTCTTCAATTCTATGTGCAATTCCACTTAGCCTCTATTTTTCAACTTAATTTAAATAATATATGATATTATATTTTATTTTTATTTTATATATATATTACCGATGTCACTAGATTATAGAGTATATACATACTATCATTATCCTTATCCTTCAATAATATCATGTTATTGTCAAGGAATAATCACTTTATATTAAATTTTATTACATGTAATAATCATGCATCTCCCTCCATCAAACTATTTCCCATATCCTTCAATGTTGAACACCCAATATGAGGTACACCAATAATTATTCATAGTTTAATATTCAAAAGATAAATTATAAATAAATAATTATTTATTAAATTCTATGCATAAGTTATTTGAATACCATGTGCTACATAATGACCTTGAAATTATAACATTAAATAGATATTTATTTTAGTTATATTTTGATAAAATCCTTACCCTCTTTCCAAGCTCTAATTTGAGCACATCAAGATAAGATACTATTTTAATTTTAATTAAAAATTAATAAATCCTTAAAAAACCCATTCGGAACATATCCTTCACTTATGGAATTCCCTAAGACCGCCTTTCTTTGAGCCATTTTATCAAACAAATCACATGCCTTGCCTAAGCTTTTGCATTTTGCATACAAGTTTACCATATGTGTGTGTAGAGAGAGACATTTCATTTTTTTCAAACACCCCCCTAATACTCTCCCTTTTTGCAAGTTTTCATTAGATTCTCTCTTGCACATCTCACAACTATCTTGGAATGAAGACTATGACACTTGGATTGTTTTTTAATAAGTATTATGTACAAAAAAATATATTTCATCAAAAAATAGAAACATACATTAAGCTATAATGCTAATCATCTATAATAATGGGTACCTGATTATGGAGCTTTCTCTTATTAATGAGGTCACTACAAAAACCCTCAAACCTTTTCAAGTCCTAATTATTAGTTATTTCTCTCTTCTCCTCTCAAACTCCTCTAAAAAATGACTCACAAAATTCCACTTCCACTTCATTGAAAATTCCCTTAAATAATTTCTCACCCCTTTTGTGTGTCATTCATGTAACCTTCTATAACATAAGGTAATGGATAGGGAAGGGTGTGTTATGCTTCATTAAGGGTGTGGTAGGTGACCTTCATGGGTTAAAGTTCATAATTATGTCACAACTTTCTAAAGGAAATGACCAAAAAAATATAGTTTTTCAACTTGGACTATCTAAAAGTGATATTTATATTTTAAATTTTCAAATGATATAAACCAATAAAAAGTAGAACACTTAACATAGTTTATTTTTATAATTTTTAAAAAATGAATTGCATATAATTTTCATAAATCTAAGAGTTATTTAATGCCTTTTTTTATAAAAAAAATTGACATTAATGAAATACTTAAAAATATATAAAATCTTTAAAATATCTTTAATGTAAAATATAGTGCATGGAGAAAAAAATTAGTGTTCGATGAATATTTTATTCTAATATTTTTTAATTTTAAATTTACTCAAAATTTAAATTTAAAATGAAAGTTTGGTAAGTCACTTTTGTCTTTTATTTTCTTTAATTTTTTCTATTTATTTTTGTACACATATCAATAGATTAGAATGATAAGAAAAATTTATTAGACATTGTCATTTATGTCTTCAACTAATTGTTGGAACTTGTATCATGCAAATTTTATTAGACATTGTTATTTATGTCTTCAACTAATTGTTAGAACTTTATCATGCAGACATCAACATCAATAAATAAATCAATGCACTAATCCATGATAAGGTATAATGGACATTCTAGGGGATATGACATTTTCAAAAAAAAAAAAGTGAAATAAAGTGAACTATCTTTTTAAAATATTTAACTCCATCTTAAAATTCTTTAAAAAAGAGTTTAAATTTTATTTAAATTTAAAAAGACGACTTGGTTGGTACTAATTATTTCTCAGGAATAACCCATATTTTGACTAAACCAAATGTGATATTGTATAATATTGAGCTTAAAGTTAAAGAGATAGATGCAAAGTATTAAAATGTCCTTAATAAAAAATGCTATGAAAAGTAATTTGGTGGTTTGGGTTCCTATCAAGAGTGTAGAAGATCCAAAGCTAGATGAATCAATTGGTATTAGTAATGATCAGCTAAATGTGTCTTTATTTTCTTTCTAAGATTGATTATATGTTTATTTATGATCTTATTTATGATCTTTATGGATTTATAGATAAAAAATTTACCAATAAAACATGGTATATAATGTTCTTGATCATATATGTGTGGAATGAAATGGTGGTAATAAGTTAGATACCTGAGTTGGTTATAAATATTCTCTAAATGAAATTCCACTCCCTTCTTTAATTTATTGTGTTTTTACTTAGATTAAGTACAAATTATTATGAAAAATTATTTAAAAAGATAAATATTTATCTAGACTAATATTGAGCATCTTCATCCTATGGATAGGATTAGGGTTTGACCATTGCAAACCCATTCCTTCCTTCAAGAGACTTGTGTGGAGATTGAATTGGACTAAATTCTATATTATGATAGTCTTTGTTGATATTCATATTTATCAATATTTTGTATGGTTTATTATTTATAATAATTATAGATTTTAACAATATAATTTTATTATTATTCTTGGTATTGTATTTTAATATTATAATATGATTTTAAAATAATCTATGTAGTTTAAAAATTAAATTTAAAAGATAAAAAATTTATTCTTAAAATGTTTTTAAACTATGAGCATAATAATTTTGAAACATCCACCTAATTTTAAAATATATACTTCTTAGGTAAAAATATGAACTATTTAAACCTCTTTATGATTCATTATTAAATTTCACTTACCCTTAGATAACTAACTAAACAAAAAAAAAGTGTATGTACATCAATCTTAAGTTAAAGAATTTAAATATTTAATTATATTCTAGTGTACTTGTAAAGAGATTTCATAGCATCTTGTAATAAATGTTAAGTGGAATATCATATCATCTACAAAATCCAATATTCAACATGTCTATAACTCAAATTGATATTATTTATCTTATATTAGAACAAATTGATAAAATATATTGAAAAATTATTATAAAATGTACTTCAAACATAATAGTTTTTAATAAAATATAAGAAAATAATATAATATAGATGTGGTATGTTTATTATAACCATGGTGACTCTTGAAGTGGAGTAATAACACACTTGACTTGTAAATAACTTTCAAGACCTTTAAGGCCGTATTCGCTCCCTATTCCACTCATCTTATAACCCCCTAATGGACAATCTGGACTACCTGCATAGTAACTATTAATCCATACCCTTCCAGCACGAAGAGATCTAGCAATTCTATTAGCTGTATTTATATTTTGAGTGAGAACTCCAGCCACTAGACCATATATCGTTTTGTTCCCTCTTTCTATTACTTCTTCTACAGTCCTGTCAAGAAGATTGTAAAGTATAAATGAATTTTAAAGAATAAAGAATAAAATATAAAATATTATGAAGGATAAATAGTAAACAAGTGTAGTGGAACATTAAAAATAATGTTAATACATTAATATTTTGTATTCTTACTTGAATTTCAAAATGGACATAACTGGGCCAAATATTTCTTCTTGTGCAATTCTCATATTATCCTGCATTGAACAAAAATATGCTTTTAAAATAAACTATTTATTTTAACTAACAATTAATTTAAATAACACTCCTTTAAATAAATGTATTTGTTAAATATAGATAAAATACCTCAACATCAACAAATATTGTAGGTTCAATATAAAACCCCTTTTCACCCAAAGAATTGCCACCTATTAGCAATTTAGCTCCATCTTCTTTGCCATATTGAATGTATTTCAATATTTTCTCAAATTGTACCTTTTCAATCTACAATAAAATAAAATAATATATTTTAATATTTAACATAAATAATATTAAAATATTTTATAAATCGATGATCAAATTAAGTAGTAGCTACTTGATATTAAACATTTTTAATGAATAATATAAACATATTTTAAAAAATGTTAACTTATGCTCATAATGAAAAAAATGGTTGTCTATATAAAATTATTGCGACCTTCAAATATTTATATTTAACAATATTTTGAGAAATAAATATAAAATATACATAAATGTAAATAATATTAGACACATTAAAATGCTTGTTTGAATCCAAAATTGATCTATATCCCAAACTATGGGGCTATACCAAGATGGGTGCTTGAGGCTGGGGTGATTTAATACCAAGTTTCCACACGTTAACAAAGTTATTTTAGAATCATATATATTATCCTAAGAACCAATTGGTTATTTTAGGATAAGGAAAATATTGACTATTGTTATTTAGAATAATGTGAAGTGATTAACATTAAGGAGGGGTAATTTTTTTTATTAAAACAAGGAAACGTTACAAAGCAAGGGCATTAAATGGCCCTATCAAGTTCAACCAAGTGATCCAATTGATGAGACAAATATGGGGGTAGTTGATCCTGATCCACCAAATTCCAATCATGAATATGATCAAAAGCCCATTTAGCCAAGCAATCAGCAACCCCATTCCGTTCTCGAGGAATATGAGTGAAAGTAATATACTCCAAAGAAGCACAGAGAGTGAGAATTTGTTCAACAATCAAAGCCAGTTGCTAGCTCACATCATCCAAATACCACCTTTTTCAGTAAGTACACCACAACCTGTGAGTCATATTCACATATGATCCTTCACCATCCCAATTGACTGCCCCGCTCCACATCCAATAAAATGACCCGAGCTTCCATAAGATTATTAGTATGAAGACCCTTATACAAAGAGAACATAAACTGAACATCTCCAAAGCTATCCCTGCCAACACCCCCAATGCCAGCATGACCTAGATTTCCACGAGAAGAGCCATCTGAGTTGATTTTTAGGACTCCACGAGGAGGAGGGGTCCATCTTCCCTCCCTATTCACCTTCGGGGTAGGATGTCTACATTTTTTGCGCATGAGTTGTCGTTGCGGAGGAGGAAGATGAAGACGATTACAACAACCAACATCACGAGGGTCCACCAACACAGTCATATCACACTTGGCCGCAATAATTTCCCCTGAAGAGTGTAGAATTTTCCACCATAAGTGAGGGGCCATCAACAAAAAATCCTAAAAAAAATCCACCTATTCCTCTCCAACCACAGGTTCCAAATAATAAAGGATGGCCCAAGAGCCCAAGCAACCTAAAGAAGGGTAGTAGAAACAGGGGCCCTGCCCCACCATTCCCCAAACTCCACCAAAGAGGAAGCATGCTAGTAGGCCGTATTTCACACCCCCCACCAGAAATGCCAAATCTCCCTAGCATAGGAACATTGGAAGAAGAGATGGGAGATACTCTCTTCACAACCATGACACAAAACACACATAAAGGGGCCGTGAAAACCACGCTTACATAAATTATCCCAAGTAAGACATCGGTTTTGAGCCACTAACCACATAAAGAAGCTGCACTTGGGCCATGACAACTTGTGCCAAACTTGCTTCCACCAAGGGACCTTAATGTCCCCAAACAACTGCCTACCTAGCTGTTTATAACCAGCTGCCACATAGTACTTTCCAGACAAATCTGAACCATCCCAAGCCAAGACATCAGAGCCCCTCAAAGAATTACAAGCCCAAGAAGCCAGAAGCTGGGAAAAACTAATGAGTGGAAGATGACTTCAAGGTAGGTTTAAAAATCATTTTTAATTTCAACCCAATGGATATGTGTGGGAAAAACCTTGGTACATAGTGTAGGAGAATGGTGGTGATTCAATATAACAAAAATTAAGGGATCCTAGAAAAATCTTGAATGGTATAAATATTGAATGATTTTAATGATATTTCAAGCTTTGAACAAGGTGAGTTTTCAACTAAAGGGAAATAAAATAGTAGTGATAAGGAATAGCCTAGAGCCATGTATGGGTTTAGGATCCAATATCTTACAAGGATGGTGATATTTTACCCAAATATCCTTGAAGTATAACTAGATGTAAAGGAATGTCTTAATAATGTAGAGTATTTTTGTAATGCCCAAAAATTTCTACCAAAAGAGTTGAGGGAAAAACATAGATTTCAAATTTCGCTTACAACACAAGACTAACTCACAAAATTTTGTTTCCAAAACACACAATTTATAAGAACTCGACCATCTACACATTTGTTTTGACAATCATGGTTGAGGTTCAAATGGAGATATGGGATACATATCACCAAGGTAGGCTTGATTAGTTCCACAAACTCATCAATAATCCCATACTTGGTTCAAGTCACGAGTTATGCAAATAGAATATATATATCAATAGTATCTTTAAGTAATAATAGGAGAACAAACCTATGGCAGACCTAATTCCTCGGGGGCTCATCTCTGACGGCCTTGCCTACATATATACTTCGCAAAGAAATCGTAGTTCGACAACTAGACTTCAACCATCTCCCACATGGTTGGATAACAAGGAATTTAGTCACTAGGCTATGAAAATGGTTTGACAAAAACTTCCATCACAAACCACTAACACCTCTCCATACCGTAATAATAGGTAATAATAGTTCAAGGTCAAGGATCATGACTAAACCCACACACAGTATTACTCAAGAGTTTTTTTTCAAAACAACAATACCACAAGCCATAACAAAACACAAGACACCATTAAGGTGACTCTAGTAGGTATTCACAAGATAGGAAAATTCACTTATATTGTTTGTTCAGTAAGTATTTGTGTGTCATAGTTTCATCCTATCGTATGTTCAATTTCACCTTTACTTAGTTAAACGATAATATAATGGGATTAGTTATGACATACCAATAAATAACAAAATGATAACTATTTAATAATACTTATTAGATCAATATGCATGAAACAATAATGATTAAATAATCCATGGATATAGTAAAGACACTAATGAGAAAACATTTGATAACCAGGGAAAAATTATAGTAACATATTGATTCAATTTTATTCAAGATAACATTATTATTAACTAAGGAAAAATTGGGTATTTGGTTAAATACTAGATTTGCAAATCTATTTCGGTTTGCTGAAACCTTCCTCTCTTGTCAAATTGACAGTTAAAGAGTTCTATCAATCTTCCAGCTTGTTTCCCTCTTAAATTCAATCTTTGTAAATTATTTTCCTACTAAATATCTAAATTGATTAGGATAAAGCTTCTTTATTTTCTTTCTGAAAATGGTTCAAGGATCACATTAAGAAGCCCTGTAGTGTGATCAAAACAACACTAACTCTGAGTTAATAGAAAATTAGCCAAATCCCACCTGCGTTTTGTTCAGAGCACCAAGGCGTATTCATACGCTCATCATTGTAGAAGCATATTAATGTAAAAGTCCATGTAAATTTCCTTTGGTCCATTATTAAATTTACTTTCTTCCTTTGGAGAACTCCATGTTCATCAGTGTAGAACATAGTTATAGCATTTTTAATTTGAATACATATTGGTTGACCACTGTAATGCTGCCTCAAACATTACCTAGAGAGTGTTTTGTTAGTTTGTTTACCAATAAGTTATAAATAGCAGTCAAACATAACATACCAACTAGCCGTTTGTAGTCGTACTGCCAAGCTTGTTTCAGAAACAGTGACATCGGGTTGACATTTTTTATTCTTAGGCTTTGGGGGAGTTATATTGTTCTGCATTTAAACCATCCAAGTGTTTTGCTTCAATAATAATTTGGTTAAGAGTTACATTGCAAATATTTGGCACCATTGGCAAGCAATCATACTCGTTTATTTTCTGAATAGGCTTCGCTCAACAGCCAACTTTGGTACAACTAATAGAAAAAGGTTCAGAAGTTTGGCAGTATAAATAGCATTCCAAATCCATCCCATCACAGTAAAATTGGAGATAATTGTAATTGTAATCAAATCTTTCCTAATAGAAGGATTCTAATACCTAAGAGCAAAACTAAGTTTCAATTCTGAGTAAAACAATTATAAGTTTCAAATAAACTTTCAGAATTTCTTCTAACTTCGATTTCCAAATTTCCTTCTAACTTCGATTTCCAGATTTTAGACTAAGTGTGAATGTGCTGATTGCAGAACATTATCTGATTTCTATGTTTGCAGATCAATTGAGGAACCATAATAAATAAGGGAAGAAGTCCGCCCCTCCTAAGAGGCGCGCCTCATGAGAGGACGTGTCTCCACGAGTGGAGGCACGTCCACTCATGGGACGCATCCCTTAGGATGCGGCTGGTAATTACTCTCATTTACCATTTGTTAAGTATATACTCACATGTATATAATTTTCAATATGATGGCGTATGATTTTCAAGAGAATTCCGATTTCACATGAATACAGAAAATCATGGGAATGATAGAATTTAATATGACTGTTCATAATTTCGATTTTAATTGATTCTTATAGAAATATCATAATCTGTATGATAGTTTTGATCACTCATGAATGACAGTGATACTTGCATCACTGTCATTCATATCTGACCGAAGCTACCATACATTAACACTCCCTCTTAGCTAGGGAAGATATTTGAAATCAAATAAGTCAAGATATCACCTTCACATGTGATATGATATGTTTTCTCAAAGTTGTCAAGTCACATGACATTCTTCATAACATTTCTCCACTCCCTCTTTAACTAGGAAGAATAACTTCCAAAAATGATATCACCTAACTCGTGATATCAGAAGATATGATATGCTTCTGAAAGTGTCAAGTCACATGACATTCTTCATACATATCTTCATTATGGTATGTGCACTGACATCAAGCCACATGATGTCTACCATAGATCATGGCATATCCACGGATATACTCACCCACCATGATCATCTCTTATGGATCACAATGACCTTCAGATATCAAGTCTCATGATATCCATCAAGGTGTCTAAGAGATACTATCATGACATGTCTTATAGATATCAAGCCATATGATATCCATTATGATAGTTTTATCATTGTAGAGTCGTCACTTTACAATGTCAAATACAAGTGTTCATTATCAAAAAGATCGTCACCTTTTGATAATGTACACAGGAGGGATAGGCCCATAAAGTCATGGAGTCACTCACATGACACAAGAGTTTACACATTAAACATCTTTATATATTATAAACAATTTGCATTTCAAACATAAATAACAAATTACATTTCTACCATACCAAGTTTCTTCCTGAAGTGCTCTACCTTGATCCAGGAGAGAGGTTTGGTGAGAATGTCTGCAGTTTGATCATTTGTACTAATGTACTCCAACTGAATCACTTTCTTTTCCACCATATCTCTCACATAATGATAGGGAATTTCAATGTGTTTAGATTTGTCATGAAAGACAGGATTCATAGAGAGCTTTATACAACTCTGATTATCACAATGAATGATTGTAGGATTCAAGGGCTCACCAAAGAGTCCCACAATCAATTTACGAAGCCACACTGCTTCTCTTGCCCCCATTGAGGCTGCAATGTATTCAGCTTCTGTTGAGCTCTGTGCAACTGATGATTGTTTTCTACAAATCCAGGAGATCATTGCTGATCCCAAACTAAAACAGCATCCTGATGTACTTCTTCGATCAGTTACACTTCCAGCCCAATCTGAATATGAATATCCATGTAGATCTAATGTATCATTCTTGTAATGAAGCCCATATCCAATGGTACCTTGAAGATATCTAAAGATATGTTTTACAGCCATCAAGTGAATTTCCTTGGGTTCACACATGAATTGGCTGAGGGCATTTACAGCATAGCATATGTCAGGTCTGGTGTTAACCAGATACATCAAGGATCCAATCATCTGTCTGTAAAGGGTCGGATCTGCACATTTGGATTCTGCTGCTGCTTCTTTCAATTTGTGAAGGTTGGTTTCCATGGGTGTGGACATTGGTCTACAGTCCAACATTCCAAATCTTTTCAGAATGTCAATAGTATACTTCCCTTGATTTAGAATAATACCTTCTGATTTCTGCCATACTTCCAAACCGAGGAAGTAGTGAAGAATACCCAAGTCTTTCATGTCAAATTCAGAGATGAGATCTTGTTTCCCTTGAGTAATGAGGTGATCTTCCCTTGTTATTAGTAGGTCATCAACATATAAAATAATTATAATCATATCACCTTTGATTACCTGGAAGTATAGATTGGAGTCAGCATCGTTCTTGAAAAATCCTAATCCCAAGAGATAGCTGTCAATTCTTTCATACCAAACCCTGGGAGCCTGTTTAAGTCCATAGAGAGCTTTCTTGAGCCTGCACACATGAGAGTTAGATTTATGTATCACAAACCCTTCAGGCTGTTCTAGGTAGACTTCCTCTTCAATGGTTCCATTCAGAAAGGCAGTTTTCACACCCATTTGGTGGACCTTCCAACCTTTAGTTGCTGCAATGGCTAACACTGTTCTTACTGATGTATAGCGGGCAACCGGTGCATATGTTTCTTCGTAATCAATGCCTTCCTTTTGAAAAAAACCTCTAGCCACAAAACGTGCTTTATGTTTTTCTATGCTGTCATCAGTAGCATGCTTGATTTTGAAGAGCCATTTAGAAGAAACAACAGATTTCTCTTTTGGTCTAGGCACTATGTCTCATACATCATTCTTTAGGGTGGATTGATATTCCTCCGTCAATGCACCTTTTCAAGCTTGATGTTGCAAGACTTTCTCCCAGAGTGATCCTTTAGGTGCTACAAGATCCTTTGCTTCTTTGATCATCTTCCTTGCTCAAAGTGGTCCTCATATGAAGTGGTAGAATATTTAAGTGGCATTTCCTCAAGATGCTCCCTCTGAATCTCAGGAGCAGGTTCTATTTCAGGTAACCTAGGGAAATGGATCTCTGTCATACTTTGAACTTCATGACCTTTTGAATGGTTTTAATGTTTAGGTCAAACAACTTGAGGACTCCCTCTTAATTCCAACACTCATGCAGAGTTCCTTAAGATGTAGGTTTCTATTATACACTTTTAAGGTTTTATTTTCTTTTCTAAGACACAACTTTTACAAGATCCTCCATGGGATGTTTTTTTTTTTTTGTTGATAAATGGATGAGATTTAGGCCATGCTAGAGTTTTCCCATCCATAGGGGTAACTCTAAGTCCATTTGTCCTTTTAGAACACAAGGTCTTTAGATTCATGATCTGAGATTGTCTTTCCTACTTTGGAAAAGGATGCTTGTTGTTTGGATCTGTCAAGGCACTTCATTGCATAGTGACCATATTGATCACATCTAAAGCATTGTACATGAGAGATGTCTTTCTTTTTAAAAGGTTCCTTTCCATTGGAATTTCTCTTTCTTTTAAAATATCCTTTCTTGTAGGAGTTTTTCTTGTTTCATTTATTAGACGTTGTGTTGAGTACATGAATGTCTTCATCTATGTTCGTTTGTTTATTTTCCTTAGAGGAGAGTCTTGTTTCTTCTTGAAGGCAGTCAGTTCTTAGCCTATCAAATTTAGGGAGTTTAGATCTCGCACTTACTCCTTGAACAAATGACTCCCATGAGTTTGGTAGGCCTCCTAGTGCAATTAAGGTTAACTCTTTGTTGTCAATTTGATATCCAATTGTGGATAATTGATCCCTAAGTTCAATAATCCTCATGAAGTATATATTAATGGACTGCCTTTATTCATTTGGGCATTGTTGATTTGTCGTTTTAATGCTAAAGTCCTACAGGTGTTGTTGATCTCATAAGTACTCTCAAGAGATTTGTACATAAGGTATGCAGTTTCATGTTTTGCTAAGATAGGCACTATATGATCCCTTACTGCATCTACAAGGATTTTCATGGCCCTATCATTGTTTTCAATCCATTGACTTTTCTCAGGTTCAGACTCAGGTTCCCTTTTATTTTCTCTCACAAGTGAGTCTAGTTTATTCTCTTTTAAGATCATCATGATTCTAAATTTCCATGATGTAAAGTTATTTGCTCCTGCAAGACGATCTTCAAATCTGATCATCGTTGACATTATGAAGAATGTGAATTCGATTTAAAAATATGAATTTCTTTGAGCAATCTGATTTAAGATTTGATTTGGATTCGCACACCGTGGCTCTGATACCATGTAATTGTAATCAAATCTTTCCTAATAGAAGGATTCTAATACCTAAGAGCAAAACTAAGTTTCAATTCTGAGTAAAACAATTATAAGTTTCAAATAGACTTTCAGAATTTCTTCTAACTTCGATTTCCAAATTTCCTTCTAACTTCGATTTCCAGATTTTAGACTAAGTGTGAATGTGCTGATTGCAGAACATTATCTGATTTCTATGTTTGCATATCGATTGAGGAACCATCATAAATAAGGGAAGAAGTCCGCCCCTCCTAAGAGGCGCGCCTCATGAGAGGACGTGTCTCCACGAGTGGAGGCATGTCCACTCATGGGACGCGTCCCTTAGGATGCGGCTGGTAATTACTCTCATTTACCATTTGTTAAGTATATACTCACACGTATATAATCTTCAATATGATGGCGTATGACTTTCAAGAGAATTCTGATTTCACATGAATACAGAAAATCACGGGAATGATAGAATTTAATATGACTGTTCATAATTTCGATTTTAATTGATTCTTATAGAAATATCATAATCTGTATGATAGTTTTGATCACTCATGAATGACAGTGATACTTGCATCACTGTCATTCATATCTAACCGAAGCTACCATACATTAACAATAATAAACAAGGGATCAAGCAATTGGGTAATTTTTGCAGAATATTTGAAGAGTAAATTACATTCTAAGATGCATACGTAAGTGCACAGTAAAAAGAATGCACGGTATTAAGAATACCTAATTACTAACTATCCCAGAATAGAGGTAGAAAGGAAACAAAACCGTTCACTTGGAGGGCTTCAAGGCACAAGGAAAAACCAAGCCACCGACTGGAAAAATTACCATATTCATACACCCTCGTGACTACCAGAACTAATTACATTTACAATCACAGACAACAACAGTCTCTTCTTGTATTTATTAAATTTCACTCTAGAATATATCTATATATATTATTTTAGCCTATCAAAAGTGCCCCTATGTAATATGAAATAAGGCGGAAACTATATGTACTTGCCTGAAGTTTCTCCACAAATGACGACAAGCCTTGCAAGCAAGAACTCTTCGGCTTAATGAATCTCCATCTCTGGTTCCAGATCTCTCATCGTGACACAGGCAGGGAGGAGGTCAGCGAAGGTTGAGGAGTCTCGCATTACACTTTCCAATCATTTTATATTTTAAACTTGGCCTATGCCTTCTTCAGATGGAATCTCTTACTCAGACACCCTTCCTCCTCTTTTGTCGCTTAACTCGAAAACTTAATTCCTCAGTTCTAATCGTATCACCAGATTTTGCTGGCTAAGGTAAACAAGACATTCACCAACCAATCACCCAACGCCTTTTCCCTGGAATGGCAAAACTTAACTCCCTAATAATTCCTGCGTACTTAACACCATTGCTACTAAAATCTCTCAACAAGACAGCTGTAAAATAAAATATGTTTTTCACAAGATCTGTCCCCCGCTCCAAAACAATTTTCCCATTTTTGGGATGAATAAGCCGCAGCTTTCTTACTCCCCTCCTTATCTTCCAAATCCTCGTGATGATCACCAACTACACTCGCTGCACATATAATGGTATCAATGCCTTCATCAACAGCCGGATTAGCAAAATAAGATCTCAACTCTATCGTGAATCAATCAGACAATTGCTGCAAACGAAGTTCTCAGATGTTTTCACCAGCAAACTGCAGAAAAAGGAAATGCATTGTATAGAATCGCTTAATTCTTTCTTTCTCTTCTTTTCTTTTTTTCGAAAATCATGTATATTCCCATGATATGGGTCATCGCAAGGGAAAATCCAGAACTTACGACTTGACCTTGTTCTCCTTATTAACTCATCCATTTCAATTATGTACAATTATCCCCTAATTAATGTGTATGAAACCACTTGAAACGTTTAGCTTTCTTGTATCTAATATTTATAGTTTAAATACATACTAGTATAAATAAAGACAAGGTTATGCATCCACATTTACCTTGATAATCCCACTAATCTTATAGATAAATAGGCCTATCACAAGAAGTAATTATACCACCTTCATTAGTAACAATACTAATGATTATACGTAGTATTATGATTCAACTAAGTTATAAGATTAAGGGCCCTCCCTACTTCATTATTCTTCAATAATCCTATTACTAAATATCCACAACATCCTATTAGCACACCCATTCATGCACCATATCGTTTATCTATAATCATCCTATTTAGTGTTATGGATAACGGCCGGCCTTATATTTTGGGACACATCACACAATTTATTGCGTTAGGTTATTGGTTTACAAAATTTGTACACTAATATAATATTTATCAATCCTCTCTTATGACCATTCATAAAACAGTGTTCAATTTTCCTTATCATATAATTGTACTCGTATTACGATATTTTTAGAGAGAGAGATAGAGGATTTCCATAAGATTTATCAATGCGACTAATAATATCTAAATACGACAACACATAGTCACTTTGCTTATCGATTTCAACTATCTAACCATTGGTTAATGAAATGCACAATAGAAGATAGGGTAGGATGAATAACACACAAGATGGGGCCTTACAATATTTTTTCTCTTAAATGTAGTGGTATGTTCTTGCATGGATAAATGGCTATTGAAGGATGATATTTTGTACTAGGTAAGATTTGAATGGAAGGAGAGATGAAAAAATTTAGCTATGTTCTTATTCTCTAAAGTCTTACATTACTCTATTATATGTTGAAGCTCATGATTTTTCATGATAATGCATTTTTTTTGGTTAAAATTTGCATTACATGTTTTCTAATGCTCTAAGTTAGGTGCAAGGAGTTTTTTTTGGATGTAGTTATATTGATTTGTTTCATATATTTGGAGTGATGTTTTTTTCTATGATATCAAGAATGTTAGGGGAGGTGATCAAATTGATAATTTCATGCTAGCTAAATCTCATATTATCTATGCTAGATTTACTATCTATCATGATCTAAAAATTTTGCTTCCTAAAATTATCAATATAATAATGTAGAATAGGTTTTTTATTTAGCTTTAGATTATAAAAAAAATCACTTCCATTATTTTTAAATGTCACAAAATAGGTCATGTAGCTATAAAATGTCTCATTTATTTCAATAAAAGCAAGGTTCTATAGGAAAGGCTAGCATTTGGAAGATTACGCAACTTTTGACTTCTATTAAATTTTTTATCCATAAATGGTTATTTTATAATGATTTGTATATACCTACTTAAAAATATTTCGAAGAGGAGATATTTTTGAAAATTTGGGATATGAATACACTCTCAAAATATGGATAGAGAGGAAGAAGTTAGTTTGGGAAAAAGGGATAAACTAAGGGAAGATGATATTTTTTCTAGAATAGAACATCTTTTTTCCAAGGGATATTAATGTCAATTAAAGGCTTAATTTTTTCCCAATTAGAAGGAGACATGGTAGTTGAGAAAAAAAAGAGGTGGGGATAGGAAAATAGATTTGCCAGTTATAAAAGATGTGGTTTTAGAGAGTGTTAATGTAGAATCTTAGGAAAAAATAATTTATTTATTTTTCATAGAGGAGACCTATAAGTCCTTTTCTAGAGAAATGAGGATTAATAGTTGGAATATTATGGACATTAATTTTCCTAATAAAATAAATTTGGTGAGGAAGATTTTATTATCAAAAATGTTGTAAGTATGTGTAGGTGTTATTGATGTCAACAAACTTTGGTGTTGTCATTGGTGTCAACTGTATGAGTAGGATGTTGCAAGAATGGTGGTGTTGTCATTGATGTCAATAGGAAGTCTATTGACTGGTGTTGTCATTGATGTCAAATATGGGATAAAGATGTTGACGCTATTGAGAAAATTGTGAAAAGAGGAAAAAAAGTTGAGGTTGTGCATGTGTAGCTGAGACTTGAGAAAGTGTTGTGAGTACATGGAGCTATTATTTTTTCACAGAGTCTAAAGATGAGGTAATGAGCTGATATGATGGTTCTGGTACTTGGTTTCCAAATTCTTTTGAGAAAACTTAATAAACAGAGTAAACTATGTTGTGCAAATGATCATAGTGTGCTTCGTATTGTGCTCTGCATTCTTTCTGTGTTGATGCTATGCTTGTGCGGATCTTACAAGCTATTCTAGGTTGATTGAGGTTGTTATATTCAAAATTTAGGTTTCTGGATCGTTGTACAGTGCAAGATATTTTCACCAATTTGTGAGCCAGTTGTTCAGTAATTTTTTTTGTTGTATGAGAGAAATGTATTTTCTCCGCGTTTCTCTGCTAGTTGGATTTAGGTTGTGTGGATTTGGGAATTTTCTTATAATGATCTTTTTGGTTTCAATTTTTTACTTGATTTGATGCAATACAGTGTAAGTTTCATTTATCAGTATGAAAACAAAGGTTATTAGTTGTCCTGAGTGAAAGAAGTTGTTAATGCAAGCTTGAATGATGTATTTGATGAATCTTAATATGTTCGTGGATTATTTTGGATTGAATTCAAGTAAATTATGCTATCTGGAAATTTTGGATTGATCTAAGGAAGCATGTACTTAATGTTTGTTGTGTTTTGCATAGGTGTTGGTCGACCTTGTGTTTAACACTACTTGTGAGGCTTGTAGAAGCGTGTTGAAGTATGTTGGGATCTATTTGGGTCCTAATTAAGATTTTATGTAGGTTGCCTTTCATTCCTATCTAGTGCGAGAATGTTAAGGTGCTGACCTAGTTTGAATTTGAATGTACAACAACTAATGGCACATTGGAGAAATTTTTGAGGTAGAGGTTGATATAAATATGAATGGTATTGATGCAAGAGGAAGAAATTAAAGAGTAAGAAGCAAGATAGATGCAAAGTGTGATGCGAGTAAAATGTATGTGAAGCGAATTTGAGTAGAGTAGTGTGAATTTCATGTTAGGGTTACGAAGGCAGTGAGTTGAAGGCATCTAATAACTTTCATGTGATACTACAAAAGTGTGTGAGCAATTGTGGTGGAATCCTTGTTGCATTGAGAAGTTTTTTTTTGTGTAACATTCTTCTTCTATCTTCTTGTATTATTTTTGTGGCAGTGAGCCATGGTTGTGAACCTTTTTGGATAGTGCATCCTATTTTGGCAGTGAGCCTCTTTGTATCAGTTTTGCAATTATTTATATTGTGAGCTAATCCTCTCCATGGTTTTTCCCTCATTGTTTTTTCCACGTAAATTTGGTGTTCTTATGTGTGTGGTGTTGTTATTTCAATTTTTGTTATCTTCATTTCATGTTTAATCAATCTAATAGAATAAGGACTTAATGCATGCTTGTGGATATGATTATTATTGATGGTTCTGAAGGTCTAATTTGCTACAAATGATTCACCCCCTCTTAGTTGTCTTGTTCATTTCAACAATTGGTATTAGAGTAAGGTTCCTTGAAGAAGAGCTTAACTGCTTGAGGTAGATTTGATATGGGGAACATGATTCCTTTGGATTACCATAGATTCAATGGCATAAATTATGCATTTTGGAAGACACAAATGGAAGGATATTTATGCACTCAGGGATATGAAATTGAGAAGGCTTATCAAACTACATACACTTCACCTACGAATGGTCCAAGTACAAGTGCAGAGGTCAAGGCTCATGAGATCAATGCTAAGGCAAAGTACATTATTACAAATAGTCTTTCAAAAATTGAATTAGTTAAAGTTATGGGTTTGAAGACTGCTAAAGAAGTTTGGGACAAGTTAGAAAGAATTTATGAAGGAGATCCGAAAGTCAAGCAAGCAAATTTATAGACCTTGAAGGCACAATTTGAAATGATGTAGATGTCTAAGGATGAAACAGTTAAAGGCTACATTCAAAGAATTGATGAACTTGTAAGTGATATGAGAGGTCTTGGTGCAACAGTTAAATAATCTAAAGTTGTGAAGAAAATTATTAGATCTATTCTGGGTTGTTATAGTGAAAAGGTATTTTCTATTGAGGAAACAATTGACTTTGATAAATACTCTAGAGATCAGTTTATTGGCACTCTGATTGCATTTGAAATGAGAATATTGAAGAAAGGAACAAAAGTAGAGACTGCTTTCAAAGCTATGAAATCAGAGAAGGCTGAAGAATCAGGAGAAGAAGATCTTGATGATCTGGAAGCTAATTTCGTGAGAAAGATGAAAAAGCGCACCGACAAGTATCAAGGTAAATTACCTTTCAAATGTTTTAGTTGTGGTGATATAGGTCATTATGCTTCTAGATGTCCAAAAAGAGATGAAAGAAATAAACATAGAGAAGGGAAAGGAAATAAAGGCAATATGATTAAAAAGGCTTACTATGTGAGAGAAGATGCTGGTATTTCTGATGATGAATCTGATTATGGAGACTTTGATGATAATAAATATCTATTTTTGGCTATAAAAGATGAATTTGGTTCTACTAACCTTGAAATTTGTGTGAAGGAAAGTATACCAGAGAAGAAGGATAAGGTTGGAGGTACTTTGGTTTCTTCTTTTCATGTAAAAGAAGATAAGAATTACTGGGTTGTTGACAGTGGTTGTTCAAATCAAATGACTGGAGATAAAAGTAGATTTGTTAAAATTGAAAAATATGATGGATGATTAGATAAATTTGGAGATGATTCAAGAGCTAAGATTTGTGGAATAGGTTCAATCAGTTTTGATGGAAAGCATAATACTAACAATGTTTACTATGTTAAGGGCTTGAGACATAATCTCTTGAGTGTTGGAAAAATGTGTAGTAAAGGATACAATCTTGTATTTAAGGATGAAGCTTGTGAGATTTGGAAAGGGTCTGAAAATGTGATTGTTGCAGGTAAGAGAACAAAAGGAAACATCTATCGGATTAAGGGTGTTGATGGTCATTTCTTTATGTTACATGTTAATGATAATTGGTTATGGCACAAAAGGATGTGTCACATGAATTTTGATAATTTGGAAAGAATTAGTTTGGTTCATGCTGTGAGAGATTTACCTAAGATCATAAAACCTATCAATGTTGTTTGCGAGAGCTATCAATTTGGAAAACAAACAAGGAGTAGATTTAAGGGGAAAAAACAATCTGCTACCGGACTATTGGAATTAGTGCATATAGATCTTTGTCATCCTACAAGGGTGAGAATTCTACAAGGTGGTAGGTACTTAATACTTTTGGTTGATGATTACTCTAGAATGACATGGGTTACTTTTCTTAGAGATAAATATGATGCATTGGATAAATTTAAGGCATTTAAAGATTTGGTTGAGAATGAAATAGATTTGAAAATAAAGTGTTTAAGGTCTAACAGAGGTGGTGAATTCACCTCTAATGAGTTTAACATATTTTGTGAAGTTTATTGAATAAAAAGGCATTTTTTTGCCCCTAGAACTCAACATAATGGAGTTGTTGAGAGGAAAAACAAAACTATTCAAGAAGTTGCAAGGACTATGATGAAAGAGTCAAATATACTAAACATCTATTGGAGAGAAGCTATTCACACTATTGTTTACATACTTAATAGATTTCAAGCTAGAGCTAACAATACAAAGGCTCCTTATGATCTATTGTATGGAAAGATTCCTATTGTGAGGTACTTTAGATTGTTTGGAAGAAAATGTTATATCAAAAGAGATGAAGAAAACTTAAGAAAGTTTGATGCAAGGTATGACAAAGGTATCTTCCTTGGATATTCTATTAAGAGTAAAGCTTACAGATGTTACAACAAGAGGTTGAAAAAGATAGTTGAAAGTGAAAATGTTAAAGTTAATGAGAACATCGAGAATTATATTGTAGTAGATGGCTATGTGTTAAATAAACCTGATTATAGAAGAGTAGAAGGAATAATTGATGAACAAGAGGTACAAAATGAAGAGGAAGAAGCTCCAAAGAAGACCTCTAAGACCCCTAAGTATGTATAGAAGAATCATTTTGAAGATCCGATCATTGGAGAGAAAAGGAAAGGTGTGTTGACTAGAAGTAAAGTTGTTGAAGTTGAAGTAAATTTTTGTTTACTTTCTAAAGTTGAACCTAAAACAGTGAGTGAAGGATGTAAAGATAAACATTGGTTGAAGGAAATGTAAGAAGAAATTAATTAGATAGAGAAGAATCAAACTTGAGAATTGGTCCCTAGTTTAGAAAAAAAATTAGGAATAAAGAAATACTTGTGTGTAAGGATTGCTCATAAGTAGAAGGCATAGATTTCTAGGAGAATTTTTCTCCTGTGGATAGGATGGAATCAATCAAAATATTTTTAGCATTTACAACACATAAAGATTTTAAGGTCTATCAAATGGGTGTGAATTTTGCCTTTTTGAATGGAGAATTGGAATAAAAGGTTTATATGGAACAACCAGAAGGCTTTTAGTTATCAGATCAACCAGACATGTTATGTAATATTAGACAAGTACTTGATACAACAAGGTTTCAACAAGGGCTTTGCAAATAGTAATCTTTACTTTAGAATTGAGGAGGACAAGATCTTGATAGTAGTTGTATATGTGGATGACATTATCTTTGGTGGAAATAAAGCTATGTGCAAGAAATTTGTTGAAGATATGCAGAAATAATTTGAGATGTCAATGTTTGGGGAGATGATTTTTTTTCTTGGGCTATAGATTAATCAAACACATAAAGGGATTTTCATTTCATAGTCTAAGTATGTCAAATAAATTTTGAAGAAGTTTGGAATAGATGACTCCAAACCGATATGCACTCTTATGGTGACTGGTTGTAAATTAAGAAAATATGATGATTCACCTAAGGTTGATCAGAGAAAATATAGATCTATGATTGGTGGATTGTTATATTTAACTGCTACTAGACCGGATATCATGCATGCAATTTGTTTTATTGCTAGATTTCAAGAAGATCCTAAAGAAACACATGTTGCAGCTATGAAGAGAATATTCAAATATTTAAGAGGCACACCAGAATATGGTTTGTGGTATCCTAAGGATATTGATTTCACATTAAGTGCTTAAATATAGATGCAAATTGGGTTGGTTGTATTGATGACAAGAAATGTACAAGTGGTGGTGCATTATTTTTTGGATGTAGGTTGGTATCATGGCTAAGTAAGAAACAAGATTCAATTTCTTAATCCACTACAAAGGTTGCGTATATTACAACAACATCATGTTGTACACATGTATTATGGATGAAGCAAACTTTGAAGGATATTAGAATTGTATTTGATGAACCTATATCTATCTTTTGTGATAATACAAGTGCAATAAACATTAAAAGGAATTCAGTGATGCATTCAAGGAAAAAACATATATATATATCATATATCACTTTTTAAGAGACAACGTCATGGAGAATGAAGTGAAGCTCGAGTATGTTCCTACAAATGATCAGATTGTTAACATATTTACTAAGGCTCTTCCTAAAGATAATTTTGAGTATCTTCGGGAGAAGTTGGGGGTTATTACCCCTCCTTTCTTGAAATAGATGCATATAGAGGTGCATCAGTCTAGTGGATCTATGGATCTATGGAGCAGGTAGTATCATGTGTTGTCATTGTGTTGTTGATTCAGATGGGTGTACTCCTAAGGGGGGGTATTCAGAGAATGTTTTGTGGTTTAGTGTCAAAGAGGGAGAATAATGCTAAACATTTTATCCTTTTCCATTGATGTCAAATGGGGAGAGAAAGAAATGTGAAAAAAGGAAAACTTATCTTCTCAGGGGGAGAAGATCATCTAAAGAAAAAGAGAGTGTGTTCATAACCGTTGTGTGGTCTTTGGTGGCTTTTCACATCTTATGTTTCCATCAATGAAAAAGGGGGAGCTTGTTGCAAGAATGATGGTGTTGTCATTGATGTCAACATGAAGTCTAATAACTGGTGTTGTCATTGATGCCAACTATGGGATAAATATGTTGAGAATATTGAGAAAATTGTGAAAAGAGGAAAACAAGTTGAGGTTGTGCATGTGTAGCTGAGACTTGAGAAAGTGTTGTGAGAACATGGAGCTATTATTTTGTTGTAGAATTTGAAGATGAGGTAATGAGCTGAGATGATGGTTCTAGTACTTGGTTTCCAAGTGCTTTTGAGAAAATTTAATAAACACAATAAACTATGATGTGCAAATGATCATAGTGTGCTCTGTATTGTGCTCTACATTATTTTTGTGTTGATGCTATGCTTGTGTAGATCTTACAAGTTATCTAGGTTGACAAAGGCTTCTATATTCAGAATTTGGGTTTTCGGATCATTGTACAATGTGAGATATTTTCACCAATGTGTGAGCTAGTTGTTCAGTGATGTTTTCTACTATCTAGGAGAAATGTATTTTCTCTGCATTTCTTTGCTAGTTGGATTTAAGTTGTGTGGATTTGTGAAGTTTCTTATAATGTCTTTATCTTTCTAGTTTCAATATTTTACTTGATTTGATGCAGTACGTGTAAGTTTCATTTATCAATATGCAAAAAAAGGTTATCAGTTGTCATGAGTTAAAGAATTTGTTGATGCGAGCTTGAATGATGTATTTGATGAATCTTAAGATGTTTGTGGATTGTTCTGGATTGAATTCAAGTAAATTATGCTATCCAAAACTTTCAGATTGATCTAAGGAAGCATGCACTTAATGTTTATGGTGTTTTGAATGGGTGTTGGCCGACCTTGTGTTTAACACTACTTGTGAGGCTTGTGGAAGCATGTTGAAGTATGTTGGGATCTATTTGGGTCCTAATTAAGTGTTTATGTAGGTCGCCTTTCGTTCCTATCCATCGTGAGAATGTTTAGGTGCCAACCTAGTTTAAATTTGAATGTACAACAACTATTGGCCGACATTGGAGAAAGTTTTGAGGTAGAGGTTGATATAAATATGAATGGTATTGATGAAAGAGGAAGCAAGGAAAGAGTAAGAAGAAAGATAGACGTGAAGTGTGATACGAGTAAAGTGTATGTGAAGTGAATTTGAGCAGAGGTATGAATTTCATGTTAGGGTTCCGAAGGTAGTGAGTTGAAGGCATCTGATATCTTTCATGTGAGACTGTGAAAGTGTGCGAGAAATTATATGGTGGACTCCTTGTTGCATTGAGAAGTGTTTCTTTGTGTAACATTCTTCTTCTATATTTTTGTATTCTTTTTGTGGAAGTGAGCCTTGGCTGTGAGCCCTAGCTATGAGCCTTTTTGTACAATGCGTCATATTCTGGCAGTGAGCCTCTTTGTACCAGTTTTGCAATTACTTATATTGTGAGCTAATCATCACCATGGTTTTTCCATCATTGGATTTTCCACATAAATCTAGTGTTCTTATGTGTGTGGTGTTGTGATTTGAGTTTTTGTTATCTACATTTTATTTTTAATCAATCTAACAGAATAAGGACTTAGTGAATGCTTGTGGATTTGATTAATGTTGAGGGTTTTGAAGGTTTAATTTACTACAACTAATTCACCCCCTCTCAATTATATTGTTCATTTCACCACAGGATATATTTGCAAGAGAGTGAGCAGTTTGTATTGAGTTGATGTTTCCTCTGATGATTCTTTGATTAGTTACATTATGTTTTCATTAGTAAGCTACTATTGTCAACCTCTAGTGTTGCTTTGATAATATTTTGTTTATTGATGTATGGTTGAGTTGCTCTATTGAATTTGGCTTGGTGGTGATGAGGAAGTGTCACAAATGTTGAAGACATGTCTCTAGTGCTTGGTTTTCAAGTGATTTTGAGAAAAAATGAATAAAAAGAGGAAATAATGTGTTGTAGTGGTGTTCTGTGCTGTAGAGTAGAGTTCTTGTTTTTCTTCACATTTCTTCTATGTTGAATATATACTTGTGTGGTTTAGATATGTTGATTAGAGGTGTTCAGAGTTATTGCATCCATAATTTGGTGTGTTGGATCATTGTGTAGAGGAAGTTGTGTTCACCAGTGTGTGAACTGTGCATTGTAGAGTTGTCTGGGAGAAATGGGTTTTCTCCATATTTCTTTGTAGAGTGGTTTTAGTTCTTGTGGATCTAGAAGGGTATTGATAGTGTTTGTATATTTCTTTAGTTAATTTTTTTTTTTATGTTTGGTGCTTTGGAAGTTAGTTTCTTGAGTTATAGTGTATGGAAAGAATATCTGAGTGTACTAGGTGTGTACATTCTTCAGGTGAAATTTATTTTGAAGGAATTTGTTGGATTTCAAGGTGTTTGCGGAATATTCTAGATTATGTTCAATTGACATTTGTTGTCTATGAGTTGTTTTTGGATCAAAGCAAATGTGTACTTAATCGTTTAATGGTATTTACACGAGTTCGACTGACCTTGGGTGTTTACACCAATTGTAAAATTTCTTCGGTGTTTGTGGAAGCATGGTGTGGTGTGTATGAGTGGATTTAAGTCCAAGTTAAGGTGTGTTGTGGTCTGCCTTCATTCCTTCTCATCGTGGGAATGTTTTTGTGCTGACCTAATTTGAATTTGCGCGATTAAGGTGCATAGCCAACCTTGAAGAATGTTTTCAAGGTTGAAGATGGTATAAATATGTGTTGAGTTGTTGAGGGATGATAAAATAGACGTGTGTGATGCGAGTGATGTGAATTGTAGAGTTGTAAGGTGTGAATTTGTGAACTGCAGTGCAAGCTTTCATGTGCTATATTATTGGAGGCAATGAGCAAAAGGTGTCTACAATCTTTAGTAAGACTATGAAGGTGTTGGTGATGCAGTGGTGGAATTTTTTGTTACATTGAAATAGATTCTCACTGTAACATTCTTCTCTATATTCTTTTCTGTTATGGCAACGATCCTTTCATTCTTTTGGGCAGTGAGCCCTCCAACAATGAGCCTTTTGTAATAAGTGTTGATATTACTTTATATTGTGAGCTAATCCTCACCATGGTTTTTCCCTTCTTGGGTTCTCCATGTAAATCTAGTTTTTCTTTGTGTATGATGTTGATTTGGTTCTATTTCTATTATTTGTTTTCATGATAAATTATTCTAACATATTAAGGGTTAATTGAATTAATGTGGATTTCAATGTTTGTGAGGGTTTTGAAGTTTCAAGGTATAATTGATTCACCACCCCTCTCTCATTTTTCTTGTGCATTCAACAATTGGTATTAGTGCAAGGTTCCTTGGAAGAAAGCTTAATTGCTTGAGGTAGATCTACGATGACACAAAAAAAATATGTTCCTCTATTTGATGGATCAAATTATGCATTCTGGAAGACAATGATGGAAGGCTTTTTGGTTTCTCTTAGATTTGAAATCTAGAAGTCTGTTGAGATTGGTTATACTATTCCTACAAATGGTCTGAGCACTGATGATGAGATCAAGGCCTATGAAAGCAACATTAAAGAAAGGTATGCTCTCTTAAATGGTCTTGCTAATTCTAAGTTAGTGAAAGTTATGAATATGAGAATTGTTAGAGAAATTTGGGTAAAGTTAGAAAAAATTTATGAAGGAGATGACAAGGTCAAACAAGCTAATATGTAGAACTTGAAGATCATATTTGAGAACCTACGAATATATGAAGATGAAAACATTACAAGCTACATGCAGAAGGTGGATGAAGTTTTCAGTTCCATTAGAGGTCTTGGTGCAAAACTTAAAAAAAAAAAAGTGGTAATGAAGGTACTTAGAACTCTTCCTAAATCTTATAGTCATAAAGTTTCTTCTATTGAGGAATCTCAAGATTTGAGCAAATATACTAGAGATTAGTTGTATGGCTCCTTAACTGCTTTTGAAATGATAGAATTTGGTTCAAGCAATGCAAAAGTTGAGATTGATTTTAAGGTTGGAAAATCAATGAAGTCTATGGAATCAGATTGAGAGGATATTGATGATGTGGAAGCTAACTTTGTGAGAAGAATGAAAAGGGTACTAGAAAGTATAGAGGTAAGTTTCTTTTTAAATGTTTTAGTTGTGAAAAGGTAGGCCATTATGCTTCAAAATGTCCAAACAGAGCTTTGAATGACAAAAATAAGGATAACAAAGGTAAGATGATTAAGAATATTTATAAAGTTAGAGAAGATGCCAATATATTTTATGATGAATTTGACTATGGGGATGATGAGGATGGTGAATTATTGTTCATGGCTTTAAAAGATGAAACTAATTTTGTTAACTTTGAGAGATGTGTGAAGGAAAGTGCTCTAGAAGCAAGCGCTAATAATGAAGGCACTTTGGTGTCTGATTTCCATGCTAAATAGGAGAAGAACAACTGGATCATTGGAAGTGGATGCTCTAATAATCTAATCATATGGCCAGTGACAAGAGTAATTTTGTTAAACTTTAAAAATATGAAGGAGGACTAAATAGGTTTGGTGATAATGCATCCACTAAGATATGTGTAAAAGGTTCAATTAGTTTTTATGGCAAGCCTAATACTAATGATGTTCTCTATGTTAAGGGTTTGAATGATCGGCTCATATTCAAAAGAGAGATCGACGGATGAGATTGATGAATTTCATGTGATTTGAGTTCTGTGTCAATTAGAACATGAGTTAGAACATGAGTCAGGAAAGACTGCAGGATAAAGATTAAATTAGAACAATAACTTAATCTTGTGTCAAGACTGTTCGAAAATAGAAAGAATAAGAGTTCCAGATTAAATAAACAATTTAATCTTCAGTTAAGAATCTTAGAAAAATGTGTAGCAAAGGATACAATCTTATGTTTTAGGATGATGGTTGTGAGATTGGAAAAGGCTCTAAAACTATGGTTTCTATTGGAAGAAGAACATATGGAAATTTCTATCAGCTCAAAGGTGTTGATGGTTATTGTTTCATGACTTAGATCAATGAGAGTTGGTTATAGCATAGAATAATGTGTCACAACAATTTTGATAGCCTAGTGAGAATAAGTTCAGTTCAAGCTATGCAAGATCTGCCAAAGATTACAAAGTCTATCAATTTTGTCGATAAGGAATGTAAAGTTGGAAAGCAAGCAAGAAGTTTCAAATTCAAAGAACACTCTTCTATTAGACTGTTGGAATTGGTGCATGCAGATATTTGTGTTCCTACCAGAGTAAGAAGTCTTCAAAGTGACGAGTATTTCATGCTATTGATTGATGATTATTCTAGAATGACATGGGTTAATTTTCTCAAAGAAAAATCAAATGCTCTAGATAAGAGCATTTAAAGTTATGGTTGAAAATGAAATGGATATGAAAATAAAATTATTGAGGTTTGATAGATGTGGAGAGTTAACCTTCAATGAGTTCAATATTTTTTTGAGAATCATGGAATAAAGAGGCATTTATATACCCCTAGGACTCCTCGGTAGAATGGAGTGGTTGAAATAAAGAATAAGACTATTCAAGAAGCTACAAGGAAAATGATGAAAGAAAAAATCTACCAGAAGTCTACTAGAGAGAAGCAATTCATACTGTTGTTTACATACTTAACAGAGTGCAAGAAAGAGCAAACAACACAAAGACTCTCTATGAGCTTTGATATGGAAGGATTCCAATAGTAAAATTCTTCAAAGTGTTTGGAGGCAAACACTATATCAGAAGAGATGATTTTTTTATAGAAAAGTTTGATGCAAGATCTAATGAAGGTATCTTCCTTGGATATTCTACTAAAATTAAAGCTTTCTGGTGCTACAACAAGAGGCTAAGAAATATTGTTGAGAGTGCAAGTGTGAAGGTTGATGAAGACCTATAGAAAAATTCAGTGGTGATAGATGGATATGAATCAAATGAGTCTTCTTGCAGAGAAGAAAAAAATATAGGGAAAAAGAAGTGCACATTGAAGAGGAAGAAGCTTCAAAAAGGATTCCTAGAACTCCTAAGTATGTGCAGAAGAATCATTTTGAAGAAAACATCATTGGTGATAAGAGAAAAGGTGTACTGACAAGAAGGAAAGTTGCTAAAGAACAGGTAAATCTATGTTTACTTTTTTAAGTTGAACCTAAAATAGTGATTGAAGCATGCAAGGATGAGTATTGGATCAAGGCTATGGAAGAAGAACTAATATAGATCAAGAAGAATCAAACTTGGGAACTTGTCCCAAGACCAATAAACAAGAATGTTATTGGAACTAAGTGGGTATTCCAACACAAACTGAATGAGAGTGGAAAAGTAGTAAGAAACAAGGCAAGGCTTTTGTGTAAAGGTTGTTCACAAGTAGAAGGAATAGAATTTGAGGAGGAATTTGCTTCGATGGATAAAATGGAAGTTATTAGGATGTTTTTGGCTTTTGTGGCACGTAAGGATTCCAAAGTATGTCAAATTTATGTGATGTCTACTTTTTTTTAATGGAGAATTATAAGTATACATAAAACAACTAGAAGGATTTCAGTTATAAGATAAATCGGACATGGTCTATAGATTGAATAAGGCATTATATAGATTGAAGCAAGCTCCTAGAGCTTGGTATGCAAGGTTAGACAGGTACTTGCTACAAGGATTCAACAAAGGTACCAAAGATATAAATTTTTACTTCAAAGTTGAAAAAAGATCAAATCTTGATTGTGATTGTGTATGTTGATGACATAATTTTTGGAGGAAATGAAGATATGTGTAAGAAATTTGTAGAAGGGATGTAGAAAATTTTTTAAATGTCAATGTTTGAGGAGATGAATTTCTTCATTAGGCTACAAATCAATCAGATAGATAAAGGTATTTTCATTTCACAATCAAAGTATGTCAAGGAAATGTTGAAACAGTTTGGAATGGAAGATCTAAAACAATATGTACCCCTATGGCTACTGGTTGCAAGATAAGTAAGAATGATGAATCTCATAAGGGTGATCAGAGAAAATATAGATCAATGATTGGAGGACTACTATATCTAACTACTACTAGACCAGATATCATGCATGTAGTCTGTCTTGTGGCTATATTTCAAGAAGATGTTAGAGAGTCACATGTTGTAGAAATGAAGAGACTATTTCAATACTTAAAGGGCACTCTGGATCATAGCTTGTGGTATCCAAAGGATATTGACTTTATTGTGAGTTCTTACACTGATGCAAATTGGGCTAGTTGTATAGATGACAAAAAAAGTACAAATGGTGGTACATTCTTTTATGGATGTAGATTGATGTCATGACTAAGCAAGAAACAAGATTCAATGTCTTTATCTATTGCAGATGCATAATTTACATTGTAGCAATATCTTTCTACACATAGGTGTTGTGGATGAAGCAAACATTGAAGGACATCAAAGTGGTATATTACAAACCAAATTCCATCTTCTGTGATAATACAAGTTCTATCAATATATCAAAGAATCCAGTAATGTATTCAAGGACAAAACACATCTCAATCAGGTATCAATTTTGAAAGAGAATGTTGTAGAGAATGAAGTGAAGCTTGAATATGTGCCTACAAAGGATCAAGTTGTTGACATATTCACTAAGGCTCTTCCTAAGGATACTTTTGAGTATCTCCGAGAGAAGTTGGGGGTTATTGCCCCTCCTTTGAACTAGATGCATAAGGAGATGCATCGGTCCAGTGGATATCAAGATTCATTCTTTGGTCTAGACTGATGTTGGTGGATACCTCTCAAGGGAGTAGGTAGTGGCATTATTGGTTGTTGCAGTCAGGATGAGTGAGTGTTGTCAATGTGCAACGATTTCTGATTGATGTAGTATGGTGTATTCTCCTAAGGGGGAGTATGCAGAGCTTTTTGATATCAATGGGGGACATGTAAATCTATTTCCTTTTTCCATTGATTTCAAAGGGGGAGAATGAGTCATGTGAAAAATGAGGTAAGCTAGTTGTGAATGGGGGAGAGAGTAATATGGAAAAAGAAAATGAGTTGGTATAGAGAAGAATATTGGTGATGAGAATTGTTGTGTTTGTTGTTGATGGTTTTTCACATTATGTGTTGCCACCAATGACAAAGGGGGAGATTGTTGCAAGTATGTGTACAGTTGGTTTTGTCATTGATGCCAATAAGCTTTGGTGTTTTCATTGATGTCAACAAGCTTTGGTGTTGTCATTTATGTCAACAAGCTTTGGTGTTGTCATTGGTGTGAACTGTATAAGCAGGATATTGTTGCAAGAGAGTGAGAAGTTGATATTGAGTTGATTTTTCCTCTAATGATTATTTGATTAGTTGCATTATGTTGGCATTAGTAAGCTACTATTGTCAACCTCTAGTGTTTCTCTGATAAGCTTATGTCTATGGATGTATGGTTGATTTTCTATGTTGTAGTTGGCTTGGTGGTGATGAGGAAGTACTGGAGATGTTGAGGATGTGTCTCTAGTGCTTGGATTCCAAGTGCCTTTAGAAAATTTTAATAAAAAGAGGAAACAATGTGTTGTAGTGGTGTTTTGTGTTGCAAAGTAATGTTCTTGTTTCTCTTCACATTTATTCTATGTAGATGATATACTTGTATGGTTTGGATATGTTAACTAAAGGTGTTTAGAGGTGTTGCATCTAGAATTTGGTGTGTTGGATCATTGTGCAGATGAAGTTGTGTTCACTAGTGTGTGAATTGTGCATTGTAGAGGTGTCTGGGAGAAATGGTTTTCTTGTGCATTTCTCCACATAGTGGTTTTAGGTCTTGTGGATATGGAAGGGTGTTAATAGTGTTTGTATCTTTCTTCAGTTGAATTTGTTTGAGGTTTGGTGCTCCTAAAGTCAATTTCTTGAGTTGCAATGTATCAAAGGATTGTTTGAGTATACTGGGTGTGTACATTCTTTAGGTGAAATTTGTTGTGAATGATTTTTTTGGATTTCAAGGTGTTTGTGGAATATTCTAGATTATGTTCAAGTGATAGTTGTTGTATGTGAGTTGTTTTTGGATCAAAGGAAGCATGTACTTGATTTTTTAATGGTGATTACATGGGTTTGACCGACCTTGGGTGTTTACACTAATTGTGGAGTTGCTTCGATGTTTGTAGAAGCATGGTGTGTCATGTATGAGTGGATTTAGGTCCGAGTTAAGGTGTGTTGTGGTTCACCTTCATTCCTTTCCACTGCGGGAATTTTTGTGTGCCGACCTAATTTGAATTTGCATAGTTGACGTGTGTGGCCGACCTTGGATAATGTTTTCAAGGTTGAAGATGGTATAAATATGTGTTAAGTCATTGAGGGATGATAATATAGATGTGTGTGATGTGAGTGATGTGAATTGTAGAGTTGTAAGGTACAAATTTATGAAGTGCAATGTGAGATTTCATGTGCTAGATTACTGGAAGCAGTGAGAAGAAGGTGTCTACAATCTTCAATAAGACTACGAGGTGTTGGTGATGCAGTGGTGGAATTTTCTATTGCATTGAGATGGATTTCTCACTATAAAATTCGTCTCTATCTTCTTTTCTATTTTGGTAGTGAGCCTGTATTTCTTCTGGGAAGTGAACCCTCTGATAGTGATCCCTTTGTAATCAATGTTGATATTACATTATATTGTGAGCTAATCCTCATTTTGGTTTTCCCTTCTTGGGTTTTCCACATAATTCTAGTGTTTCTTTGTGTATGATGTTGATTTGGTTTTGTTTATGTTATCTTCTTTCATGTTAAATTATTCTAACATATTATGGGTTAATTGAATTAATGTGGATCTAAATTTTTGTGAGGGTTTTTAAGTTTTAAGGTACAACTGATTCATTCCCCCCTCTCAATTGTTTTGTGCATTCAACAAAAAATGTCTAATCTGTAATTCATCCAAGAAACTAAATACTCTTCTAACTCTTCCAATTTTATTTTTGGAAAGTTTTAGAGTAGGTGGCCTTGCACAACCATTCCTACAATAGGTTTTTTAGGGGGGCCTTAGGTTTGTTATGGAATGCAATTTCTCTTTTGGTGTCTATTATTTCCAATAGAGAGAATTGGATGATGGACTATTTCAAAAGTTTTAATAAAAATAATCAAAGGTAATTGTATAAGGTGTTGTCCTCTTGCTTATCCTAGGAAAATATGTGCATGATAAGATATTTTTGAATCCACAGCTCAATCTGAGGATCACTGCATTCTCATTAGGGGAAATTTAAAGATATCTTATTAGTAAAGGATATATTTGGTGGCATAAATTTCAAGTCTCATTTTTCCAATGCTTTTGATGATTTTGAGCAAAGATGTCAATTATTTGATATAAAATCCTCTAATGGTTACAAGTATTCTCAGATTGATAGATGTAAAGTTTTTTATTATATTGTGGAAAGATTAGATCATTTTTTGGTCTCTAATCAATGGCTCCTCCAAGATTCAGACTCGTTATCTTCTATTCTCCCTATTGTGCGCTTTGATCATTTAAAATTCAATTTGGAGGTGATGGGGAGATTCATCCATAGGGATGTCCTTTTCTCTTTGAGAATGTGGCTGCAATATTTGAATTTATATGATTTGACAAAGAACCAATGGTGCTCCTATGCATTGTCTCATGATTCCCCAATGGTTAAACTGATAAGTAAGTTGAATCATATTAGGGAGATTTTTAAAGTTGGAATACAAATTGATTTTGGGAATATATTTATTGAAAGGTCAAAATAGTTACATATTTGGAGGATACTTTTCAATATATTCAAAAGGATAGCCTTATGCACATTCTTTTTGCAAAAGAGAAGTTTTTGTTGGATCAAATAATTATTTTAGAGAAATAAGAAATCTATTGGAAGAAAATATCTCATGATATGTAGGTTAAAGACTGGGATAGAAATACCAAATACTTTCAAGTGGTTACTAGAGAGAATAAATACAAATATTTTCTTCTATTTTTGATGCAATGAGCTCAAATATATCTAATCTTGAAAATATTTGGTAATTGGTGGTGGAATTTTCTCTAGCCTCTTAAGGGAGGATGAAAGGGATAGGTAGTATGCTCTCATGGTATTGGATTGAAATATGAATATTATATTAGAGGAGGATGAATCCTCTTTTTTGGCTCCCTTTTCCATAGATGAGTTGTCAACTATGGTTATGGAATTAAAAGGGGATAATATGTTTGCTCCTCTAATAGTCTACCTACTATTTTTTCTAATATTATTATGATATTATTGATTATGAAGTCATGTTGGATTTGAATGAATCTCCACTCAAGGGTTATATTACTACAGATATTAAGTCTTCCTATCTAGAATTGATCCTTAAGCTTCTATAAGTTACTCCTCTCTACTCATTATATTATATCCTTATGTAACATTGTTAATAAAATTTTCTCAAAAGTTATCACCAGTCTCTTAGATAAGTTGTTGTAGCCTTTGATCTCTCTAGATAAAGTAGGATTTATTACAACTAGGTATATAATTGATTTCATTGTATCTACACATGAAATAATACACTCTCTGAAGCTTCTAGAATATTTTAGTTGTAATATTTCATTTAATTTGAATATTTTTTATCCTAAGTGTGATATTGTACTATTTTATTAAGTTTAATTAGGTAGAATAAGATAATTATTTGTGATAAAAGATGGCCCTTTCACCTTGGATGCTCCTGCATAAAATTTGGAGCACCAAGAATATCAGGGGGGATAGACAAAAAGGGTATCTTCCTCCATTGGGGAGTTTGCAAGGAGAGGGTTGTAGGAGGGAGGAGGGTTGGAATTGTTATAAGGGGATCTATAGAACCATTGCAAGAAGAGCTAGGTAGAGAATCTTCTTCCTTAGAAGAGGAGATGCATATACCAATCCAATGTTTTTTTTATAAAGGATAATTTTTTGGGCCCAAAAATTAGATGGTGAAGGGTCCACAAGGAGATAATTGGAAATGTCTAGTAGAGGGGAGTCTAGCAACTCGATGTTGGGGTTGGATACGCCATTTTTTTTCATTTTAGGGGTTGGTCCCTTCTCTATATGAACTAAAGAGGGATTATAAACCCTTAGATGATGAGTGGGGACTAGAGTGAAGACCACATTGTAATGGTAGAGTAAATAAATGAGCTCATGGTGTAGGGGAAGGGCTTTTCCATTTATGAGGACCTTTTGAACAGACTCAACAAGAGACAAAAACAACCTGAAAGAAAGGTTCATTCTTATATTGTGTTTGAAAAGGTGTTAAAGAAGTGGAAAACACTAATCCTAGGATTAGTAAAAAAGGAAAGGTAGAATCTTTTCTCCTTGGTTTTTATATGATTAATACCTACAACCTTGACAATATTATTATTGAATGTGACTAAATAGTAGTCACTCTAATATGCTTAAAAAATAGGCACTCTATGAATTGGAAGATATCAAGAATATATTGAAAGAAGCATGGGTAACCTTGGATAGTATTTCAATTTATTCTAATCAACATTTTTGTAGGGAGTAAAGTGGATTAGAAAAATTTCCATAAAACATATGAATCTATCAAAAAAATAATTAATGGTGGTTGGAGTTGTCAACCACAATAAGTAATGATATCATCCCATATTGAAATTAAAATCAAATGAGGAAATGAAAGAGAATGTGTTAGTAATGATATCATAGAAGTTACCTTCATTTGTCTTGCTTCTAGAGGTTGTTATATTTACTGCTATTCTTGAAAGATTAAGGAATGGTATTATCTTAACTCATTCTATTGAGGTTGTTATCATAGTGGTATTTGACATGTCTTGAATCCCTTTGTAAAACTACACTCTACTATGAGATCAATGGTATTTTATGGATAAATCATGATAAAAATAGTAAGGAAGGTTTTTTTTTAGGTGAATGAAGTGATGGATGAAATTGTAGAAATGCTAGAGAAATATTTCATTGAGGGGGAAACTAGGCATCAAGTAAACACTAAAATTTCTTCCATGTTTGTTACAAACTTCGTCTTGCTTCTAGAGGTAAAGAACTCTCTATGTCTTTATGTAGATATTTCATTTGGGATAAATTTAGAGCCAATTTAGACGATGAGGTTTATAAAGCTTTGATGGAGAGATTTACTTCTCTTCCTATCATGGGCTTTGATTTTTATTGACTTTCCACAATAAGCTCAATGAGGAACATTTAAAAGAGAAGAAAGGACCTTATTTAGGAGGTGGCTATTATATAAAAAATTCTTAATTTTGATGGGAGGAAATCAACCTACAACCCTATTCTGAATATTCTTGAGCTAGAGAAATCCTCTCCTCATCAAAAGAGATTTGATGTTGCCAAATAAGAAAATGCAATTAAATTCAAAGAAAAATTTAGGAGTGGCACTAGTATAATTGGAAGATGTATCTTATGGCTTGCATTGTAGTGGTCTTATCTAGCTTTTATTTGGTCTTGGATATGAGTATTTTTTATGGAAAAATTATTGTGTATCTTCTATAATACTATCTCTTGTCATATGTAATTGGAAAGATGTTATCTATTGCTATAATTTACATTGAATGTTTAGTATGTTGTATGGTCCATAGATAAAAACTAAGGAAACTTATGATTATTCCATGTCTATTTTAGCTTCTAAATGAGACTTCTCTTTTGTTCTATATTTTCTCTTACTAAATGAGATGAAACCTACAATATTTTTAAAATTTTGATACAAATATAAGGTAGAGGGCCCTAATCTCTTGAACTTGATCAACCAAAAATTGTGTACACTTATTTTGTTTATAATTATTAAATACTAGTTTTAATTATATGATTTTTTTAATGAAAATTTATCAACACATACTTATTTGATTAACATTTTTTAATTACAATTTTAATCATTTTTCTTACAAAAATTCAAGGCCTCCTGATTTTTATTGAAAATTTATAGAATAAAAATATGAGGTTCCTTATTTTTAGGATAATAATTTTTCTTATAACATATAATTTTTCAATTTGACAATACTATAATCTTGTGATAAAATGGAAATTAAATAATCTAAGAGTGATTTTTTCTTTTTCCTTTTTTCTTTTGTAAAAATAGAAAAAATAGTAATTCATTCGAAGTAAGTCCTCTAAATAAAATCATAGTGAATTAGTATAGAACCTGGGGGCCATGTTGAACTCCTTGCTTAAATGGATCTCCCACCACTTGTTTATGAACTCTTTTTATGATTTTCTTCACAAATTCATCATACACGGTCTCTTGAACAAAGACCCTTGAACCTGCCATACATATTTGTCCCTGCCATATGAAAATATTTTTTTTCAATTTTACCTTTGAAGAAAATATATGATCCCTTTTCTTAAAATTTTGGACCTCTTAGTGGAATACTTTTTGAGCTATTTGAGCATACCATATTTGCATAAGCAGCACGATGGGCGATAACTACAGCTTCATCAATATCAAAGTCATTCATGATAATAAGAGGTGATTTTCCACCAAGTTCTAATGTCACATCCTTCAAGTTGCTCCTTGCAGCTGCCTCCATCACCAATCTCCCCACTTCTGTGGACCCTGTAAATGAAATCTAAATAATACATAAAATATTAATTAACTTCAATCTAGATGGTTGCAAAGTATTTTAGTTTTAATTTAAACAAAATTTGAAGGTTTAATATAAAAATGAAATTATGGTAAATATATATACCTTATCAATATCCATGTGTTTGCTTATGGCTGCACCAGCAGTTTCTCCAAAGCCAGAGAGCACATTTAGAACACCGGGTGGTATTCCAACCTATAAATTATTAACAAAGTAGTTATTTAATTATGTAATTATAGAAATAATTATATTAAGGATGTGAAATAACTTGATTGCTTAAAATATTGTTGGCCCTCAAGAATATGGTAGCCACAAATAAAGTTGTGCAATTTTCTTTATTATAAGTATTAAATATTTTATTTTATAATAAATTTAATAATATTAATATTTATAATTTATTTTAATTTATAAATACTTGATTTTCCCAATAAATCAAATTATATTTAATTTCTTAATAACTAAAAATAATAATTTAAAGAAAACCAAAATAAAATAAAAAGCTCACTTAATTGTTGTAGGGGAAAACATGTATAATTAGTTTTTGATTTTAAAAATAATTAATAATTATTCCTAAAAAAATCATTCAAAGATCAAAGCCTCCATGTTCTTATGTTCACATGGTAAGAAAGATTTTTTATTCAACTTCCCTTGTGTTTAGGCAAAGTTAATGATTTGTTTGTTTATGTCTATATTTCTTTTTTTTGGTCGTGTTGGTGTATGCTCTATGAATTCTCTCATAATTTGGTTTTGTTCATTGTGACATCTTAATTACAAAATATCTTAGAAAGGTTTTTTATTCAACTTCCCTTGTGTTTAGGCAAAGTTAATGATTTCTTTGTTTATGTCTATATATTTTTTTTTGGTTGTGTTGGTGTATGCTCTATGAATTCCCTCATAATTTGGTTTTGTTCATTGTGACATCTTAATTACAAAATATCTTAGTTGTGTGGTGCATTCCATCTCATAGATTTCCTTTGACATTGTTAGTGTTTATTTTGTGATTGTTGTCATTGTGTTATAATTTTATTTATTTGTATTCTATTTATTATTAATAAATAAATGTAATATTATGATGGGTTAAATAGTGACAATGACAATGCCCATGTGTCAATGGAGCAATTTTGTCTGAGCCTAGTGGCTAGATTGGGCTCATGGGCAACCCATAGGAGGATGATGACGGAGATCTTGACATCACATCTGCCAACAAGGCTAACCACCTATATGGTCGTAAGAATTATCAAGGAGAAGGGATTTGACATGTTTGACACTAGGGCCTTTACTCTCACAGTCGGAGTTGGGAATAAGATCAACCGCATAAGCCATATTTACATCAAGGGACTCAAATATTAAATGTCTTCCAAAATCAGCGGCTACGGAGTTCATTCACAAGAGTTGGTGGCATCGGAATGGAAATGAATGAATGAATGAGATTTTAATAACGTCCACGAGATCAAAACGATCTAAGGGAGGATCAATCTGAGAGGAGTTGATAGTGGAAGGGTAATGATGAAAACGCACGACAAGGCCTATTCGAAAGGAAACACTTGGAAGTTGAAGTACATCCCTTCAAAGGAAAATTGAATGCCACCTCCAAGGAGCCGTATGAAATTAAGAGGCAGTAAAATTGGAGGCAGGAAGAATTAATGAATATAGCTGGTTTTTTTATATCAACGCCAAGTGACTATATCAAGCGATGAAGCGCCAAGAAATGAGAAGATATCCTCAAAGATGGACGCTCCGATCAAGTTACGCTGCTAGAAAAAGCAGATTCAGTCTGCTTTCTCAGGTTTCATTACGGATCAAAGGCTCAAGAAGATTTGTTTGAACAAAGACATTCTATGTCTGGAAGCCATGAGGATGGTGATTGGGAAGAAGTTCAGCTTCTCTAACAATCAGACAAGGGAAAATTCTGACATTGGCTCTCGTTTTCTTGCGTCATTGTTAGACCTAAATCCACCGAAACTGAGGTGCCTGATCTTGCTCAAGATGGTCTTCAAGGCAAAAATTCTGCTCGATGACATGGATTTGGTGGCGGTGGCAGAGCTGGGAGTGGGAATTTCGCTGTGGAACGACATCGAAAATATGTTCCTACAAGGCGTAGAGGTGGAGTGGCTTCCCTTCCTCATGGACGTGAAAGCGGGTGGTCTGGAGCACCATAGGAGATGGGCAACAATTGGCTACAACTTCTTGTGTAGACGACTGAGATTGAATGAAACAAAATGCTTGGAGTGGTGTTGGGCGTTTGCAAACTTGGTGGAATCCACCAGGTTCTACGACGAAGATGAATGATGGGTGGAAACGTGTGGGGTGGTTGATGAGTGTTTTGGTTATTGTTTTGTATAGGCCATGAGGCCAGTGTCATTCTGAGAAACTGATAATCAAATCCACAACCTGGGGAAATTTTTTGGTATATTTTGGGAGATTTTGTAAGGGTGGTTGTGGGCACTCAGTGTCATTCGAACTTGCCCAGTTTCTAGTCGGGCTAAAAAGGATGTAAGAAAAAAATAGTGACAATGACAAAAACATTTAGATTTAGATGATGAAAAATGTGTTAACATTTCCAAAAATTTACCAGATCATGCACTTACTATTATTCTTAAAATTTCTTCAACTTCATCCTCAAAGATGACAAACGTTTTTAACCAAATTTAATAAAATTAAAAAGCATTTGTAGAAGAAAATCTATAATGCTAAAAACACAACGTACTCATTATAATTTTAAAACCTTATTTTTTATTTATTTTATATGTAGATTATGTTTAAATTACTAATCTCTCTCTTTGTGTATATATAGACATAGATGTATATATACATATATATCTATGTATATTCATACACACACACACACATATATATATATACAAATATATAAGTATATATGCATACATACATATATATACATATACACATAGTGATCATTTTCAAATTATGTCACAGATTAGACTTTGTTGGTTATATGTTTCTAAAAGGATATAAATTTCATTTTTTTTACCAAGTTAAGTAGGTTATTTAAAAAAATTGCATTAAAAATAAATAAGTAATTATTTATTTAGAAAAGATTCACAAAAATATGTATCTCAGCTCTCCATGTATCTTTTACTTATATAAGATTTGATTAAAAATATTACATTTTTCTTAGATTTTCTAAAATTTAAGGAGTACCATTTTCAAATATCTATCAAACTTCTTTTAAATTATTTTAAAAAATTAGTATTCTATAGATTAAAATTAGTTTCCTAAAACTTTTATTAAACCATTTTTTTTAGATTTTGTAGATAAATCCTTTGATCTGTTTTATAGATTTATTTAAGTCTATTTTTATTACTACTTAAAAGTGTTATTTGACCTATAATGATCTTACAATCACCCTATTAATAACACCAACTTACAATTTTTTTAATGAATTATCATGCAACAACCAAAAAATATTTTAAATATATAAATTATTTATCATTTTTATATATGAATGAGAAACATAACAAAATTGATAAACAATAGAAATTCATAAATTAAAATGATACTTTTTTTCAACTAAAAAATAACAAATCACAAAATATAAAACTCCAACATATATTGTACTTTGAAGAGTTACCATATTTAACAATTTTAAAGCCTTGATTTTGAACTCTAAAGAATAAATAAAATATTTCTTCTCAAGTTTGCTTTGGTTGGCCTTATAATTATTGGATAACCCTTTATATTGTATACTCTTGTAAAATAAAGTTGTATTGGTTCAATCTTTGTAGTTTGGACTCCCTTACTATGAAAATAAGGCTTTTATCTCAGTTATATTTCTTTTGGATTTCTAGATATAATGTAATCACAAAAGATTTGTGATTGGTGTTGATTATTTTTATTTAAAAGTAGTCTTTTTCAATACACTCTTATTACATCTTTATCAATACATAAAAACTAATATATAATTAGGTGAATTATATAAACCTAGAAATAAATTTAATAATAAGTGCATCTTGATGTATTCATGTTTGTATTATTTTCCTTTCTATACGACAAGTTTTCATAGTTGAAAAGATTTTTATATTTAAAGATCTTTGTTTATAAAGCATGTTAGACGGAGGACATTAGTGAAGCTTTCATTAACTTATCTTGTGGTTATATTAATAATAAAGCTTACATGTCAATTATAAATATTTCTTGGGATTTTATTTTTTTGGTATTGTGATTGTTATTTGTGTGGCTTATTGTTATTATGAGGTTTGTAAGAAAATATTGATATTAAAATGTATGTATAAAATAGTATATTATGTACCACTCACTAAAAACAAATAAATGGTTAAAATTGTATCAGATATTCTAGAGCATTAGAATCAAATGTGGAGAAATTGGTATAGGGGATTAAATATTTTGATCTTATTGAAATGATGTGGTATTTTTCATATTGTACATAAATGTTTTTTTCTCTTAGAAATTCAGTTATAAGTGGTATTACTAACATATATAATATAATAAAATGTATTTATAATTTTATATAAGCATATATTGTTTATAAACAAAGAAATCTTAGTAATCCAAAAAGAAAACAATTCTAAAAGTAGAAGGTGATCTTTGAAAGGAAAATGAAATACAAAGAAAATTGAACATCTCCCCTATGAGAATTAATTTTCAAGAGCCACTCTCTCTACTAGAATACTTCTAAAGAGACTTATGATAAATTCACCAAATTTTCATGTGATTTCATATGGACCAATGCAAAACAAGCCTAAGTGTCCCACAAAGTTGTTTGGGATATATTGCCTTCCTAGGAGAAAGGTTTGATGGGAATTATTAATGAGCATAGGCAAAATATATACCTTTTTGTTAAATGGTTGATTCAAGCCCTTAAAGATCTAGAAGCCTAGAAATTTATCCTTAGAAATTATATTTCATCTAGTTTTTCTTATGATAGAAAGGCTTGGTAGGGAATTGGCCTCCATACTCTTCTTGTTGTAACTACCTTATTCAAAATTAAAAGTTATTTTGTTTCTTAAAGTATCCTAAAGGATTTTGGGGCAATTAACATTTTCCTCAGGTGTGTTGGGAATGATTTCAAAACATGTATTTCTTTTAATGACCATAATATTTGATGGTCCCCAATTTTTAATAATTCTAGTTCATTTATAGAAAAAATGTTAAGCTCCATATTTATTTATCCCTTCCATAAAGATATTAGCACAATCAAATATTTGATCTCATCCAAAGATTGTGTAGTCTTTGACTAGTGTGTCAACAATTTTTTTAGCACTTTGAAAAATATGTCTTATGTATTATGCATACATGATATTTTTCCCAATATTATTGTTTGAATAAGATAGAACTCTAACCACCTTTTGATTTAAATAAAAAAGGTAATAAATTTTTGGTATAGATTTTTAAACATATACACTGATTTCTTTATAAGGTTTTTATTTTCTTCAACTCTCCTCTACAAACATAGACACCATTAGAATCCCAATCCCTCAAAATATCTTTTGTATCATTTAAAATAAACTTTTCAATTCAAACAATATCCTAAAGTTTTTCATTTTCTTTGGTGTCTAAGTTGCTAAGGGCTTCCCTTAAGAAAAAGGCTCTTTCATATCAATATTGCTCATTCAAGAATTCAATGTTATAGAATTGAGACCTTCAAGAATATTTGTGGTCTTTAACTTAGGAAAAAATTACTTGGAGTCCCTTTCATCTTGGGTCTCTTTATTAGAGAATTAATGTGGTTTTCAATTCAACTACTTAGTTATTTTACATTGTCAATTTTTTATTTTTTTTAGATCTTATGTTATATTTCAGCTCTACAAGTCAATAAATAATGTTAGTTTTAATGTAAAGGTTGTTAATGCTTCATTTTCTCTAAATGATAAAGCTTTTATTCTCTCATTTTCTCACTTTTAGATCAAAGAATGTGACCAAAAATTATATTTAGAATTCCATCACCTCTAGGACCTATCCAGCCACTAGAGGAGTGCACTATGTGTTATGAGATAAATTCTTCTAAATAATTGTTCCAAGGGACATTTCCTTCTACTCCTATATGGAGTATTCATTCAAAAAACAAGGTCATTTATTTCCCCCTCTTCCTCGAAAAAGGGGTTGAAATCCTTAGTAGAGGGGTGGATTCTTAGTTCATATGGTTGACCCTATTGATTGTCTAGAATACTGAGAGGGGGGTGAATAAGTATTCCATTAAACCATTTAGATGTAAACCACCCAATTATTATAGAAAATATGACTACAAACTAGAATAAAGACATTGAAATGAACATCACACCACAAAACACATCAACACAAAAATTTTATGTGGAAAACCCAAAATGGGAAAACCACGATGAGGATTAACTCACAATATAATATATCCAGATATATTATACTATAGGGCTCACTGCTAGGACTCACTATCCTTATAAGGCTCACAACTTGAGTACACAAAGAAATGGATAATCACCAAGATACAAAGGAATATGGCTTATTGCCAATATTATGAATTGATGGAATACACCTTCTATGTGTTGAGCTCAGTTCTAATGAGGCTTTGTATGTGAAGTATTTCTCTGCATAGCAGTTGCATACCAATTTTGCTATGATCCTTGACTTCTCCCTCAATATATTGCTCGCATTTGATAAATCATTTAAGCTCACACATTATTTTCATCCACTTACTCCATACCTTCACACACACACTTCTTCAACTCCAAAAAGGTCTTGTATATATACAAGTATATTTCATACATCAATTAGGTCAGCCTAATTGGATGTAAACAAAATAATTAAAATACCTCATATCAGCACCATATAAGATTAAAATATTTTTATCCAAGTAACTATGCATCATATCAAGTAGGTGTAGATCTGAAAGAGATCCAACTAACATCTACAAATAACTATTCTTCTTAATACAAGTCATATATTAGGTCGGTTAGGAATATGACCTAATCACAAAAACTCGAAGTCAACCCACACACTTCTAAAATAAACACTTTCCGCATCTGATATTACATCAGATTCTCATCACATTAACATCAAGGAGATCACCCTTAGAAGCACATCACCAGAATGTTATTTCTAAGAAAATGTGAAGTCTCCCACATTGGTATATAGAACAAAGAAACAATTGTAGTGTACAGAGTTAAACTTTATCAATGATAATTTTTTGTACACAACACAAAATTCCTCAAGATCTTGGATATAGCTATCTAAAAGAGTCATAATAATGAGATTAAGAGAGCAGACTCAAATCTCATCTTGTGGTGAATTCTGGACTCCAAAACCAATGTACTGGCCCAACAATACATAATACTTTCGGTTATACCAAATATGTTTCCCACTATGTTTTCATAATGTTGACATCAATGACAACATTGGAATAATAAAAACATCCCATATACACATCATGCTCATGTTGCAAGGTTCTCACATTTCCAACAATCCCCCCCTTTGGCATTGATGGCAACATGCATATCAAAAACATTTTTATACTGTAATAAGAGACAATTGAATACTCCCCCTTACAAAGTTAATGCTTCTCAAAAATGTGTTCCTTTTATTTATCTATCTCTCCCCCTTTGACATCAATGGAAAAGGCTATGAAGGGGTCTGGTATAATTCCACAAATTAGTAAATGCGCCAAAAAATTGATCAAGAATCATAAAAAAATGTTAACTTGAGGAAGAAGAAGCTTTGGTATTCTTCAAAATATCTTCCCATGTAGCTTTACCTTTTTCCCATGATCCTTTTGCGCTTGCAGGAGTCTTGTGAAGTAGTTCAAGCTTAGTCAAAGACTCTACACCATCTTCCAAAGTATTGGGACTAAGATTAACTTTCGATAGACCACCAATACTGTCAAGAGCATTGGATACATGAATGTGTCCGAGTTTTACCATATCTCTGAGCGCCACAAAATTCTTAATTACTTCTGCTTTGATCCTAAAGAGAAAAAAAATTGTCCTATAATTGCACAATGTAAGACCATCTTTGATTGTTCCCGTCAGCTGGCAAGCTATACATATCTGCTTGAGTACTCATTTGAGTTTCACTCTTCCTTATTTCATCTCTTATACTTAGTGTCCTATTGGACCAATTCAAACAAAAAGAAAGAAAATAATGTGCTTCTTCCTCATAGTCTTGAACATCCTTCCTTTAATTCCTTCACCACTCTGCGATGTGCATCTACACATTTCTTCTTGATATCTTCTAGATTTTTTTCTATGGATCTATTTCTAGTCTATACTTCTAGTCCGGTAATGTAAGCTTTTAGGGAGTTAATCATATTCCTGAGATTTTCCATAGATGATATAGATGAATCAAAGCTAGCACCAAGGATCATTTTTTGCAGCTCTTCCAATGCTTCTTGAATCTTTATGCTTTCATGCTCATGTTGAATTCTCTCTAATTCACTCCGTTCTAAGATTTATTATTTGATAACAACACCTTTTCTCTTCTTTCCTATTATGGTTGTATTTTCGGAGGATTTAGTCATAAAGATATCTTCTAGATTAGGGTTCTTAGGGATTTCCAGAAGCACCTTTGCATATTAATCAATCTCATCCTTAGTTTTTGATAAAAGGGTAAAACGAGTTTTACAGGGACCCAAAACCACAAAGTTTACAAGATAGCAAAAAGAACACCAAAGTTCCACCAAAAAAAAATAGCTGCCTGAGAAAAAACCAGTAGCACTAAAACAAAAAGGACTAGAAGGGTCAGGAAAGAAGGGACAACAAAGAAAGCACACAGGAATCCCTAGCCATTACTTCAGAGATCTAAGGACAGACTCTATCTTTGCCTCCATATCCTGCATATCTTTAACCCCCTGTTTAAAGGTTTGAACCATTTTTGGAGTAAGGGGGGCCTTGCGCTTCAAGTTGGCACGGGTTCTTCTAGAAATGCTAGCTTCTGTATCTTGGCTTTTATCTCCAACATCTTCAAGATCCACCACCAGAGACCCTTGCTGGGCTTTGTCAAGCTTTTCCGTCATCGCATTAATAATAATACCATTATGTCTTGCTATGCTGTAGTTTTGTTCAGCGACAGTTCTGATGTTATTCCTTAGGCTCTCAACTTCAATGTCCATGTTCCTGTTACTATGATCCACTTCTTTCTTATCCATCTCCGCAATCTTAGCACCCATTTCATCGATCTTACTTTGCAGGGCCCAATTTTTAATTTTCAGCTCATTGATTTCAGAGAAAGTCCAATCCAAGAGTTTGGAATGAGACTCAGAATTGGTTTTAGCAAGGTTAAGATAATCAAGAGAGGGCTCTTTACCAGTGTTAACAGGGGAATTATCATCAATGTGAATGTCCAGCAAAGGGTCAGCATAGCGCTTTGAATTATTGGTGTCAAAATCCTCCGACTCAGAGGATTCTTCAGAGTAAGAAACAAGGCTTTTAGCCTAGGTTTTTTTACCAACAGAGTTGATCTTAGGAGGAGGGCAATCAGGTGCAGGCTCAACACGGATTTTACCCAACTCCCTGGAAGGGCCAGCAACTTTACTAACAGGGCTAGGGTTTGACAAAAACTCCGAGCCACTGGGCTCTGTATCATCACTCTCAGAATCTGGATTGGTTTCCAAAATAGCAAGAACGGGCACATGAAGATGTTCAACAATAAGCCTAATTAACCCAGTGTGAAGAATGGGGAATCTTTTGGGGTTTTTCTTATTGTCCTCCAAACTTTTCTTCAAGGAGCAGTAAAGATAATAGGGGATAGAGACCCTTACCTTGTGTCGGAAATGGTTGAGAAGAGCAAAGTGGTAGCCATAGACTTCAGTGAATCGCCCGTCCACAGTAATGTACTCCATGATGACCCGAAGAACCTTTCTCCATATAGTTTTTATGGAGTCAACATCGAAGTAACTATTAGCAATTTTGACCAAGCTTTGCATTTCCTTGTCCTTTTTGGGAAATCTGGTAACAGCTTCATCAGAAAAAGCCATGTCCCTAAAAAACTTCTTCCCGTCAGTGGGTAATCCCATGACATCGACAATGAGATTTTCGTTGAGCTCCACATTCCTGCCAAACAGGGTCAAATTACCATCATGCCAATTTTTGGCGAAAAGATCTGTAGCCTCCTGGTCAGAGCCATGAAGCTTCTCTAGGAAAGGAATCAACCCTCCACTTTTAATCTTGTTCCAAACCTTGGCATTTTTTGTATGAATTTCGTAGCTGTCCGGCTCAGTTCGCTTTCTGTCTCCTCCCATACCGGCCAACACAGTGAGGTAGGTCCAAGCACAAGCCTTTCTAAAATTGGCCTCGCCAAATCTTAGAACCCACAAAGCGTGCAGAGTTATCTTGCAAATTACTCCACCGGGCTTGGTCCCATGCAATCTAATGATTGTGATGTGATAGATCCAACATGTCCTCATTGAAGGGATAACACGTCGCCTTACCATGTGACTTATCATAATTTAATAGGACACAGACATTAAGCTTTAGATCGCTATTATTTAGCCAGGTACACACTTCTTTACTCTTAACTCCTTCATTAGCAAAAAAGTCGGCCACAGCGTTGGCTTCTCTATAGGCGTGTGATATTTTAACTTTTTCAAACTTGGCCAAATTCAATTTGGCTTCATCAATCCACGAGTTGATGGTCCATGAGGGTGGGGACTTGCCACATAGGCAATCAATTATGTTTTTGGAGTCTCCTTCAAGCCATAAATTTTTAATTTTAAGACTTTGGGCTAAATTTATGATATGGTAGGTGCCAACTGCCTCCGCCAGGTGATTAGTTTGAGAGCCAAGAGGCGAGGAAATCGTACCGATGAATTTTTCATTGGAATCCCTTATAACTCCTCCACAACCCACCGCCCCCGGATTGCCTTTAGCCCCACCATCAAAGTTAGCTTTGATCCACCCGTTAGGCGGAAAAATCCAGCAAACTCCCTCTCTGTCCTTTTTGGCCTTCATACTAGACCTAAACAGATTAGGATTAATGTTCCATTCCTTAGCAACAAGTAGATCATAGTTCGAGTACTTCACATTCATGATCTTCCTGTCATTTTGGGCCACAACATTAAAGTTTTCCTTCATGGATCTGACAATTTTATCAAAGACATAATCCACGGAGGTTTCTTTGCCCCTAAAAATTATGTTGTTGCATTCTTTCCAAAGGCCCCAAGCAATACGAGGGAAGGAAAGGTCCCAAAAAGACCTAAGTAAGGGGTTCCTAGTAGGGGCTTTCCACTGAGAAAAAAAATTTTCAATGGACAACGGGAAAGCCCAAGGAAGGTTGCATAACTTGATAAAAATTTTCCAAAGAGAAGCAGCAAAAGAGCAATGAAGGAACAAATGACTCACAGATTCAGCATCCATCTTGCAAAGACAACATCTATTGGGGATTTGAAATCCACGTTTACATAGATTGTCGATCGTAAGCAATTTATTTTGGAGCAAGATCCAAAAGAAGATATTAATTTTAAGTATCAAATACTTGCACCAAGCTTTAGACCAAAAGGGAGGGTGATCCAGAGAAGAAGTGATCTTAGCAAAAGTAGAAGACGCCAAAAAATTACCAGAGGGATCATCAATCCAAACCACTCGGTCCTCCAGCTGCTCAGAACTAAGTCTAATAGCCAATAGAGTAGTCTGGATGGGGACCAAAGCCAGACTGACTCTGCCCAAGTCCACCCAATTACCATTCACTCTGTAATATTTAACATAAGTACCAAACCTTGCCTTGCAATTCTTAGCCCAATCTCTGAAGGAATTGATTTTTATCAAAGGTTCCTTAAAAATCCATCTGTCTTCCCAGAATCTGGTACTGTTACCATTTCTCACTTGCCAACCAATGCCTTCCTCCACAATCCTTTTTCCAGTGATTATGTTATTCCAGCATATTGATCCTCTCAGAAGAAGGAGGGGGTCCTTCTTAATAATGGAAGAGCAATTGTTTTCTAAATATTTACTAGCCAGAATATCAATCCACTCCCCAAAGGAAGAGAAGATTCTCCAGATTTGCTTAGCCAAGAGGATTTTATTAACAATTATGATTATTCTTAACCCAAGTCCTCTGTTCTTTTTAGGTCTACAAACCAGATTCCAATCAATTAAGGGAACTCTTTTATTATCCTCAACACCCGACCAAAGAAATCTTTTTTGAATTTTTTCAATTGTGTCAGCAAATTTAGTAGGGATCTTAAAGAGGCTCAGGGTGTAGATAGGAAGATTTTGGAGAGAGGCTTTGAGGAGCTGAAGCTTACCAGCTTGACTAAGTAGAGCACCTTTCCAACCCGCAAGCTTCTTACTGAATCTATCCACCAACGATAACCAGAAAGAATTAGGGGGTTTCAAACTTAAAGGAAGACCCAGGTAGGTGGCCGGAAGGAAATCCACCTTACAGTCCAGAATTCTGGCAATTTTGGTCTGTCGATGAACCGGAGTATTGAAAAAGAACAACAAACTTTTTTGATTGTTGATTAGTTGTCTTGAAGCTCTCCCATACTTGTCAAGCAGCTGCTTTATAGAATTGCCTTCAGAAATAGAAGCTTGACCCATAAGCATAGTGTCATCAACGAATTGTTGATGGGAGCACACCAAATTACCCGAGGAAGGTCTAAGGCCAGAGATGAATTTACAATCTACTAGTCTTTTCAGGTTCTTGCCTAAACTTTTAGCCATAATAGTGAATAAAATAGGAGATATAGGATCACCCTGCCTTAGACCTATGGTACTCTGAAAAAATGAGGACGGGGATCCATTGACCAAAATCGATATGGAAGCAGTGGACACAAGTTGTTCCACCATTTGAACAACCCTATTATTAAAGCCAAAGGCTTTCAGGATTTTAAATAAAAAAGTCCAGTCAACTCTATCATAGGCTTTTGAGATGTCAAGCTTAAGGAGGAAGCCTTCAGTCTTCGACTCAATAAGGGAGTGAATGTTCTCGTGAACCGTAACTATAGAATCAAGGATTTGTATGCCAAGAATGAATCCATTATGTTGAGGAGAAATCAAGGAAGACAGAAAAATTAAGATTCTAGAGGTGAAGACCTTAGAGATGATCTTATATAAGGAATTACAGAGACTGATAGGCCTGAAGGCCTCAAAGTTATTAGCTTCAGATTTCTTAGGGACGAGAACCAAGAAAGTAGCATTTAATTCTTTTAGAAGACATCTGGCTCCAAAAAATTCCTTAACAGCATTAGCCACATCTTCTTCAACAATCTCCCAGAGCCATTGAAAGAAAAACAAAGGGAAGCCATCAGGACCCGGGGCTTTATTCCCATCAAAGGAAAAGACAGCCTGCTTAACTTCCTCGTTGGTGGGGATAGCTTTCATAAATGAGTTGTTTTCTTGGTTGATAATTCTTGGTATAGCTTCCACTAGCTGATCTTGCTCATTCTGGTTTATCGCAGTACTAGCCGAGAGAAGAAGTTTAAAGAAGGATCCCACCTGCATCCTAATATCCTCTTCCTCCTCAAATCTGGTTCCATTCACTTCAATTTGAGAAATTATGTTTATAGCTCTGTGTTTAGAAGCCGAAAGGTGGAAATACCTGGTGTTTCTATCTCCAGCAGATAGCCAGAGGGCTCTTGATCTCTGTTTCCAGAACTCCTCCTCCTTCCCAATTATGTCATGCATCTTCATAAGGAGCTCATTCTTTTTTTCCTTAGAGTCATTCAAGTAACCTTCCTTCTATATTTTGATTTGAATTGCTCCCAAATCCATCTAAAGCTCGGACTTGATCTTAAAGATGTTCCCAAAGGAATCCTTTTTCCATTTTTTAAGATTGCTTTTCACTTCCCTTAGTTTTTTGGCAATTCTGAACATTGCAGTTCCTTGAATACTTATATTCCACCATTTCTTAATTTCCTCTTTAAGATCAGGATGAGAGGTCCACATTTTTTCAAATCTGAAAGGAGTATTGTTCTTCTTTTTTATAGGATCCGCAGTGAGACTGATAAGGGAATGATCAGAGCCTATTCTAGTGAGGGCTTTAAGGGAATAATAGTAATCAAATTACCAATGATTGGAAATCAAAGATCTATCTAATCTGACTTGTATGAGGTCCATCCCCTTTCTGGAATTGGACTAGGTGAAGGAGGCTCCAAGAAGATCCAGATCAATCAGCCCTTGAGTATCAATAAAATTCTAGAGATCCGCTTTGCTTCCTAAGTTAACCTGAGATCCCTCAAATTTTTCACCATTCATTAAGGGAGTATTGAAGTCCCCCATAACAATCCAAGCTTCTTTATCAAAAATCCTCTTAATGGAGGCTAATTCTAGCCAAAAATATTTCCTCATACCTTTTCCATTAGGAGCATAAATGTTCATTTGAATCCAACTGAAATTATCTCTTTTATGAGTGAATCTAGTAACTATATAATTCGTACCTTCCATAATCGGATCTCCTTTGATATTGTGGCTATTCCAAAAAGTAACAATGCCACCTGAAGCACCATTTGAGTTATTGCCCTGGTTGCTGTAGTACTGAAAGAGTTTCATCTTTTCAATTTTCTCCTTAGACATTTTACTTTCCTGAATTAGAAGAATATCAGGTTTGTGGTCTCTAGCAAATTTGCGAAGAACATCCTGCTTGTGGGGGCTATTGAGTCCCCTAATATTCCAGGACATAATCTTCATTATATTCTGGGGGAGTTAAGACACTCCGGGATGGTTTTCTGAGAACCATCTGCTATATCCTGAAAACTATTCTGCTCTCTTTTCTTTTTCGAGGACTTTTTACCTCTTGAATTCTTTGTTGCTCCACAATCTGCCTTACCTCTTGATCTGGTAGAAATGCCACTTGGGGTCTTCCCTTGTTTGTTTTTCCCAGACTTCTTTGATATATTCTCTTCTTTATCAGTCTCATCTTGACTGTCCATCTCTCTGCTAGATTCCCAGTCCTTTTCGTTTGGAAGTCTTTGTTCCCAAGGTAATGTGTCCATGTTATCGTTCTCTTGACAACACAAGTCATTACTGGATAGGTTAGCTAAGTAATCCTGTTTTTCAAGGGATTCTAAAACCCCAACCGCAGAGCTGGTCTCCATCAGGAGCTCCATACCCATAGGGGGGAGAATGTCAGAAGACGGGGAGAGATGAGGGATTTTCAAGACCAAGGATAGACCCTCACCAGGGATATCCTCCAAACCCGGTATCTCTTCATTTCTGTCAGAGGGGACTGTCATTTGAGATAATGAAGGAGACAGGATCCGATCTCCTTCATCAACTAAGGTGCCATCATTAATACCTTTTTCCTTTGAAAGAGGCATTGAGTTATGAAGCTCAATAGGGAACTAACCTTTATCCTCCAAAACCACTTCAATCTCTGAAGAGCTTTTCTGATTATCAGCTTCTATATTTTCCAACTCCTGCTCTTTATTCTCCCTCCTTCCTTCTCCAGAGTCATTCTTCTTTTTTTTCCATTCTTTTTTACCAGGTTCCGCTGGTTTCTCTTTCTCTAAAGCAGCATTTAGAGGGCATTTTTTTGCCCAGTGACCAGATTTCCTACACTTAAAGCAAGCAAACGGGATGGTTTCAAATTCTATATTATGTTCCCAGGAACCCAGCTTAGATTGTATCTCTATCGATGATGGTAGATCTGCTTCCTGAGGAGCTCCCACACATATCCTCGTGAAAACCAGTCTCTTTCTAGCAGCTGTCATTGTGTCGATCGAAAGGAGCTCACTAAAGGAGCTTGCAATGCCCAGGAAGATGTCTTCACTCCAGTATTCCAAGGGCAAACCTGGAAGTCTAACCCAGACTGGAACATTCTCACAGATAGAGTCTGATAGATCCAAATGGGAGGACCACTTCTTAAGAGCCAAGGACGATTTTCCTATCACCCAGGGACCTCCACCTCTTACAGCCGTAATATCCTCTTTGCAAGTAAATTCAAATGCAAAAAAACCCTTAGGAAGAGCAGCAACTGAGACTTTCCCATTGGTTCTCCATTTATTTTGAACAAATTCCCTGACCACTTCAATATTTGGTCTAGGACCCATAAACTTTCCAACCAGGGTTCATTCCATTAGGGCTATATTATGGTCTATAATCAGATCTGGGATGGAAATAGCAAACTTACCTTGAGCAGGGGACGAGATATTTTGCACTGGAGGGAAGGAAGACTTTCCATTAGGTTTTACCCCAAATAGAGAGGTCCATGTTTTGCAGTTGCCTCCAAAACCGTATGTGGTCCACACTCCCCTACTATCTTTCTCATTTTTTTCGGTGGGAGAAGTAGCAAAGATAAACGCCGAAATTTCCTTTCCCCCAGGGTCCACCTGTATTTTGTCGCCGGAGTCCACATCATCCTGGTCATCCTTACCTTGCTTCTGACTCGGTTCTAGCTCCTGATTTAACTGTCGATTCTCTGGTCTTGCTTTGCTTTTGGATCCGATTCCATTGTTTTGAAATTTGAACTCCGATTTCTCCCGCTCGTGACCGCTCCCAAAACCTCGCATAGTTGCTAGTGCATCTTTCACTCTGCCATATTGTTAAAGTTTTTTCAATCTCATCCTCAGTTACTTCACAATCCAGTTCAAAAATCCACACCAATCTGGATTCAATTGCTTCCATATAATAAAACATTCGTAGAAAATAGGAAATTAATATTTCTAAAGTACTTCTCAATCACATCTTCTGGAATTATTGATCTTTTATTCATCCTCATCTAAAATGTTCCAAATAATGCAGCAAGAGTAGCCTCTTGAGCATCCGAGCCACCAAGATTTTTCATGTAGTTCCTAACTTGATGAACTATAGGTTTTGAGATTGTCCATTCTATCCTTCCAATTATCATTAACTCTTTCATAAAGTAAAAGATTAAACAAATTGTTAGATTACCATACCAAAAAAAATAAATTCATATTCTTCTTGATCTCTTTTAAGTTCTTCAAAAGATGCAATCAAAGTAGCTCACAAAGGTCATAATCCATTCCATTCCTAACCATATCTAGAGCAGTGTAAACGACAACAGTAGAAATTGTGAAGTCACTACTTGGTAAGAAAACTTTGTGACCAATAACCATTGCAACATATTGAATGACCGAATCTTCAATTGTATTCAAAATGAGTTCTTTTTCTTGAAGAGTTGCACTAGTCATCTCAATTATCTCTTGTACATCAACAATCTTTCGTATGGGAACTGGTCTGGAGGAACACAAACTAGTTACATCTCTTATAACTTCTATGGTTATCATGTGTTCTTTATCAAACCAAAAAAATTCATCATGAATCCTTCTTAAAGCCATTCAAATGTATCTCTTATCGAATTCAAACAATGGGGTTTTTCACCATATATCCAAGTTCTTTTTAACTAATATCTTATATGCATCATGATTTTCTTCCAACTCATTCTTCCATAAGATACTTAACCAAACTAGTGACATTTCCTCAATTTTACTATAAACGTATGCATAGATATGCTCAGTAGGAGATACTCTTGGAGGAATACTAGAAAATGCATTAGTTGCTTCTACTGACAGATTTTTCAGAGAATATTTTCTCAATTTGATTTCAATCTATCTGAAATATTCACAACCTTTGAATTATCCATGGCATAAAATTGAAAATATGTTTAAGCAGAATACCTATGTAATTGACAATGAATAATAGGATTGGATTTTCAACTTCCAGAGCACGCTTTGAATCCTCTTCAATTTCCTCTTCCTTCATTGAATCCTTAAACTCTACTACATGGAATTGCTCTAGTTTCTTCAGACTTCTTCTACACGCTTCTCCTTTTTCACAAATTCCTTTTGTTAAATGTGATTTCCTTGATACTTATGAATTTATTCCTTTTGTTAAATGTGTACACCTGAGTTGGCCTAATGGTAGAGAACATGTACTCTTGAAAGAGAGGTCACAAGTTCAAATCCTATAGGAGATAAGGTATGTACACCTTGTATTGTGGAGCACGAGTTAGGTGCCTCCTTCATATTGGGAGTACGAGGAGTCCCATATATTGTAATCCATTTGTAGACCCAAAAACAGACCGCCTAGTATCGTGGACTATAAAAGGACCTTTCCTTTCCTTTCCTTTCATCCCAAATGCTTCTACAATAAATGCTTCAAATTGAAAGTAGATCACCTCATAATTCGTGTACATTTCCATCCTTTCAAATTCTACAAACTTCATTCTTCACACATGTGTTTGAGAAATTCCTTCTGCATGAAATCTTGAATTCATAACCTTATTAAATGCACTTTTTTCATGATATGACATCATATATCAATGAGGGGTTCATTAATTTTTTTTATTATTTCCCCCCCTTAGGCATTTCCTGACTTAAATTTTGACGGGTGTATCTGCACCAAGGATGACACAAATAAAGCTAATTCTGATTTAGCTTGTTTTTCTTCTCCTTCCTTTCTCCAAATTTTCCTCATTTCCTTACTTCTTTCAGATCAATGATTGGTTCATGTCTCTTTGTCAGATAGTTATTTTTCATCCTTCTATATTTGTAGTCTCTAGCTGAATGTTTCGAATTATTGCATTTATGAAAACAAACCCTCTTCCATCTAGATCTTCTTTTATTCAATCTATATTTGCATTGATTAGCCTTGAGTCCAAACAGGTTGTAGTGATAACAATAGCCATTAAATGAAAATTCTTTGTTTGACATTTGACTTCTACAATCCACAACCTTATGCCCAATCTTCTTGCACTCAAAACATTTTTCAAAGAATGATAAAGTATCATTAATTCTACTTTTGCAGTCGTTTGTCAAATGACCGGATTTATTGCAAAAACAATAAACACTATTCAAGGATAAATACCTTTGAGAATTAGGTTGTTTGATGAGAGTCCTTCCAGTATTGCTTCTATTATTCTTGATTTGTCCATCATTGCAGTGGGTCTTCATATCAGGAGGTTGATCCGCCTATGAAATTTTTCCTTCTTCAAACCCTAAACCACTGTTATCCATTGCAGGTATTTGATAAATAATCAACTCATCAAGCATTGTAGTGATTACCTTGAATTTACCCTCAAGTTTTTTTGCCTTTCTAGATCTAATTTCAGATTTTCCACTTCTTGCCCAAGCTTTGTACATTCATCCACGTTCTTCTGAATTTTAGTTTTCTGGCAGTCTTCAATTATTCTCTTTTCTTCCAATTGCTCTAGCAGTCCAGTGATATCATCATGTGCCTTTCTTAATTGATCACTGATTTCTCCATATATCTTTCCCTCAAATCCCTAATACACCTATTTGCTTCATTCAACCTAACCTTGAAATCTTTATTTTCTTTTGAATGTTGAATAAAGATTACTTCTGGAGGAATAAGAAATTTCTTGTCTTCCATAAACTCAAATTTTGGGACCTTCCTCAAGCTGTTAAATTTTTTCTGAGGAACCAAGCTTTGATAGCAATTGTTGATTGTCTAAAATACTGAGAGGGATGGCGGGTAGGGGCGTGGTGAATTAGTATTCCATTAAACCATTTAGATGTAAACCACCCAATTATTAAATCACATATGACTACAAACCAGAATAAAGACATTGAAATGAACATCACACCACAAAACACATCAACACCAGATTTTTACATGGAAAACCTAAAATGGGAAACACCACGGTGAGGATTAGCTCACAATATAATATATCTAGATATAGAATATTACAGGGCTCATTGCCAGGACTCATTGTCCTTAAAAGTCTCACAGCCTAAGTACACAAAGAAACGGCTAACCACCAAGATATAAAGGAATATGGCTCACTGCCAATAGTATGAACTGATGGAATACACCTTCTATGTGTTGATTTCAATTCCAATGAGGCTTTGTATGTGAATTAATACTTTGCATAGGAGTCACATTAATTTTTTTCTTTGATCCGTTTTTTTCTCCCTCGATATATCAATTAGGTCAGCCTAATTGGATGTAAAGAAAAAAATCAAAATACCTCATGTCGGCACCATATAAGACTAAAACATTTTTATCCAAGTAGTGCATCATATCAAGTCAACGTAGATCTGAAAGATATCCAACTAACATCTACAAAGTATAACTATTCTTCTTAATACAAGTCATATATTAGGTCGGCCAAGAATAGGACCTAATCACAAAAAATCTAAGTCAACCCACACACTTTTGAGATAAACACCTTCTAGATCCGATATTACATCAGATTATCATCACATTAACATCAAGGAGATCACCCTTAGAACCGCAACACCAAAATGTTCTTTCTAAGAAAATGTGAAGTCTCCCACACTGGTATATAGAACAAAGAAACAACTATAGCATACAAAGTTAAACTCTGCCAATGATGAATTTTTGTACGCAACACAAAAAAATTCAAGATCCTAGATATAGTTGTTTGAAAGATTCATAATAATGATATTAAGAGGGCAAAGTCAAATCTAATCTTGTGGTGAAATCTAGACTCAAAAACCAATGTAGTGGCCCAATAGTACAAAACACTTTCAGTAGAGATCAACTTCCACTTATACCAAATATGTTTCCCATTATGTTGCCATAATTTTGACATCAATGACAACACTGGAATAATCAAATTATCCCATCTACACATCATTCTCATGTTGCAAGGTTCCCACATTTCCAATAGACCCTTCCTTGTACAAGGTGGAGCAGAGGTTAGTTCTATTATGTGTCTACCTCCTAGTTGGGGATTCTTGAATCACTAGTGATATAAGATTTTGATAACACATGATAGGCTCTTGATCCTCCCTCTATCAAACCCTTTGATTGGTTTGTTCCTTTTTAATGGAAAGATCTTCCTCTATCTTTTTCACTTTCTAACATAATTATATATACTTAATAAGTTGTTGGATTACTAATATTTCTTTTTTTGTATTTTACTAAAAAAAATATATTTATGGTCTAGTTTTATATTTATTAATTAATATATAAGTCTATTAGACCCCCCCTCCCCCCAAAAAAATGTTAATAATTTAATATATTATTTATATTAATTTTATAAATTTAGTCTTTTTTAAGGAGGAAAATAAAGAAAGTAGAAGAAAGAGAAAGGGACACTAAGACTGTTAATGAAAGGTAGCTTCGGTCAGATATAAATGATGATTGTTGATTGCATCATCATCATTTATATGTGATTGAAATTATTCTTCAAATAAATATTTCTCGAAATAAGAATTTTGAATTTATGAGCATGAATAAAATTCGAAATATTAAATCAAATGTTCTAAGTTTGCATTGAATAAAATCAAAATTAGTATTATATATATATATATATATATATATATATATATATATATAAATTACTGCCTCACGCATTAGTGTATGTGTGTTAACCGAATGGTTTTTGGTTTGTTTGGAGCCCGCGCGCCCAAGGGACACGTCCCATGAGTGGATGTGTCTCCACTCATGAGACACGTCTCTTGTAGAGGCGTGTCTCCATCGTATATATGGTGGTTCATTGACTGATTTGCAAACATCGAAATTCATAAATGCTCTACAATCAACACATTCAATATAAGAGAAATAAATCTAACATAGAATCTTGAATAAATTCTTACACTTAGAATTTTCTTAGAATCCTTAGGCTCCTAGTTTGATAAAATATTTGATTACATTTACAAAGACAAGATGCATTTCAAAATTATAAGATAAAAAAATAAAAATAAAAATAAATTTTAAAAATTGGTGAAGAATAAATAGTTATAAATAATTGTAGATAAGCTTTTGTATTTGGATCACACTTCGTGATTTATTGTTAGAATGTAGATTTCTTTTAGCTATAAAAAAAAATCTTAAATAATTTCAAAGATTGTGGATGTATATATACATATATAACATTCTTTTGTGATATTCATAAATTATAAAAAAACTAAGAAAAAGAAAAGTTATGATTTTCAACACTTTCAATTAAAAGATAAATTAGTTGTGTCTTAAGTATAAATGTGAGAGGCTCCTCTCTCCACACAAGCATGCATGCGTGCGCACACACGTACACACACACCTTTAGTAACAAAATCTAGATTGAAATATAATTAGATTCAAGAAATATTCAAGATATTTGGATAAAAATTAACTCTTTTATTCTCTAATTTCACATTTAGTTTTTAATATGGGGTTGGGATTAGTGACCTTACCTTAGGAAAGTAGATTGGGATTCAATATAAGTAATGTTTATCTTAATGATATTAAAACATACATGTATCAAAATATTGATTCTCTATTTCATTGTATTTGTAAATTTTGACATATTGAGTTTCGCTCATTAATACAATAATTTTTCAAGATTGAATATTATACACATGTTTAAATAAATGGAAATTCAAGTATGAAGCATATTTTTGCTAGAAAAGTTAGCATCAACAAAAAAAAAAATTGTTCCTTCAATTTTGGTTTTCTTTTGCTAACATTGGTTTCCTAAGAGTGGATGAGTGCTTCATTTTCATTTAAAAAAAATAATCTTTGACCAATTTGGGCATCCATCTTGGAGGAAGTTTTGGAGGGCTCTATTTGACACTTTGTTCAATTATTCATAACACTCCAACAAATTTTACAAGTCATAAATACACGAGGGTTCTTGGGATGGTGTCACCTTACATATTGTTGATTCAATTTGCATCTCTTATCCCCATTTGCATGTCTTTCCATTCATTGGAGAAACCATGTGAAGGGGATTCACTCTTTAAGGATAATATTTCTTGATACATTATTTAATTATAGTGTATATGTGGAATACTTTAAAATTTGTCTTATTGATTATTTTTTTAACCATCTTGAATAATAACACTATATTTGGAGGGAGTTATTTTCAAGAGTTACAGGATGAATTTCCTTTTTTATTTTTTATTTCCCTCACAATATGGAACCACCTTAAAGAGAAATCACTTTGGAGGAGTTAAACTTTGATCCTATCCATGTATTTTTAAGGTGTGACACCACACTCAAATGAAGGAGATAAAAAGGAGCGAGTAAGAGTTGCTGAGGGTTAGCTTCCTTTTTATTTTCTTTTTTTTGATGTGAGGCCCAAGGTAGAACTTGGTAGGAAATCGAATTGAAGAAATTTTATCTGGTTATGAGAAAAAAAGTATGTTTATGATAGAGTTTTAATTATAGAAAAATGATATTATAATAAGAAAAAGAAAAGAATATATTTGATAACTAAAATTAGAACTATAAAAACGAATTTGTAGTATGCTAGTTTTTAACTTTTTTTGTTAAAAAAATGTATGATGGCTATGCCTTGTTAGTTGTCCCTAGAATATATAACTACAAAGAATAGTTATGAAAATTAATATACAAAGAGGGAGTAATTTGAGACATCAGTTGGGAACTACAATGGTTCATATTTTTCCTCAACTATCCCAACCACTTAGGATGGTTCAGGACTAGTCAATCCTTGCAATTAACTAATTGATCAAACTAAACATGATAAATCAAATTAGTTAACTCATTGATCACAATAATTATAAAATAAAATAAAAGTAGTTATCTCATTGATCTAAATAAATAAATAATTCCATTAAATCAATAAATGAGATAAACAGATAATAATAGCCACCACCTTTCCTCATCTAGTCCACCTTCAATAGGATAATTTTTTAATATGAGATTGAATCCTAGTGATGCAGGAGCATCCAATGGTGTAAGGGAAATCTTGCATCACCCAATTTTTTTTTTCCTTATTTTCTTTAGTTGTTTTGGATCCCATGATGATAATTAAGGGGTGTAAGAAAATCAGAAGTCTGAAAAGGCCAAAAATGGCCACTTGCTATTTTTTGTAAGTTGGGCTATACATGCACATATAGAATTGGAAATTTACCCCAAGGAGAAAAATTACAAAATGAATCTAGTGGTGAAAGATCATCTCAATATCCTATACCGTTTGGGAGATATCAAAGTTTTCATCCCAATAAATTCCTCCAATAAAAATTCAAACTCAAATTTGAAGCCTTTAGAATCCCTGTAAAATCTCAAAAAGTGGATGAAATGATCTTTAGATAATTTTGGTGTTGTAGTTATCTTTGCATGCTTTCCAACAATATATTATAATAGTTAATCAAAGACCCAAGTCAAATGTTATGGCTCCAGAAAGTTGTGCCACCAAAATATGAATTTCAAATGAAATGTCTTATTGGGTAGGAAAACGAACGACTAGAGCTTTGGGTGCCAAAATAAAAGGGGAGTTACACTTTCCAAAACATAGGTAGTTATTGGTGCCAAATGAAAGGGTGAATGAAGGATACAAAAGATGAGTCCATTAGTGCAAATTATGGCTTTGAATTATAGATTTTTCTTAGAGAGTTGATTTTATCTATAGTGAGGCAAGCCCATATGATTGTAGCATTGTAATTTTAAAAAATGTAATTTTATTTTCTAGAATAAATTGAAAGTGGATTATTTTACTTCTTGCATTTTTTGTGTTAATATATGTTGATGTGTTATGTGTGGGTGTTGGGTGGAGTGACCCCTCATAACTTATCCATTCATCTATCTCTTCATTTTTTGTAAATTGAGATCAAATCCCTTATTTACAAGACTCAATCTTAGTTTGAATAGGTATATGTTGTCCAAGTGAGAAACATACATTTGAACATTAAATCAAGAGAATATGTATTTTTCTCTTTATTCAAGGTTTGCATGGATTTAGGAAAAGTGGTTTTAAGTGTTGTTTTTAATTATTACTGTTGTTATGATTCTCAAGCTTATAGGGAAGTTTCTTCCTCAAAGTGTCACTATGAAGATAATAAAAAAATTATTCTTATTTCTATGTGTATTATCTTATTCTTCTTGCAAGTTCATTATGAGTGGTATTATAGATATTTTTCAGAGCCTTTTTGTAAGAAAAAGTATTAGTTTATGATTTTTTAACTATACACCATATGCTCTCACCTTAATCTCAAGGGATCTTGGCAATCAAAAATGTGTTACAACTATAGTCACACTAAATATCTTACCTAAGTTTTGCCAAAAAATATCCATTTCAAGTAGTTTTTTTAATAAGTTAGAAACATTATGTCAAGAGTTTTCAAATATCCTGAAAAGAGGTGTTAGCTAAGTTAGATTCTCCATAAATGGTCTAGTGAACCGAGGAACTTGTTTTGGCTATAATATCCAAACCTTAAACAACCTATGTTGGCCATGATATTTTATAAATGTAATCCATAAATGGTTACCTCTAGGAAGTTACTCACCTTGTACCTCACAGGTGGGATATTAGGTTATAGGTTCAATACTAATCCTTCATGGATAGTAGTCCAAATCATTGGGCCAACACTATTTATGAATATGATAAGTATATCAGTGACCTCACATACTAATACTACTTTGAGACATCTTCCCTCTTATCCATTTGTGTGTTGTTTGTATTGGGTATCTTTGATCCATATTTCTATAGTTGGGTATTTTTTATCAACTAGGAAATTATTAGTATTCTTTGGCATAAGTAGATTATCTCTACGTTCTATTTTTTTTCCCACAACCTTTTTTAGTTGCTAGCTTAGCTTGTAATCTTGTTCTTAGATCTGAAATTTTTGAACCAAATTTCTCCCAATCCAACCACAATTGGTTAGTTTTTATGGAAAATTTAGACTAAAGAGTATATAAATAGTAATTCAAAAAAGTATAGGCCAACCTTTACCCCTCTTAGTGGATTATTTTTTTGCAATCATCTTTTAAGCCAGTTGATTTGATATATAACTTCATACAACCCTTTTTGGTTTTAGTTCATATTTTTGTCTTTTAGTCACCTACATAATTGTTTTTGTCTCTACCTCCTAATCATTTTCCCATAAATTTGATCAAATTTAATGATACATTTGAATTCACTATTGTAGGGGGTTGTTACTTCAATATGAACTAAAGGTCTCTATGACATTTGTCAATGAACAAGTTGACCAAATATAATTGTCCAACCAAGATCAATTAAACCATATGCTAGAGTAGTTGGGAGAGTTGTGGGTAATTTATAATTCAAAAAAGGATTAGTCCTTTACTAATGTAGAGGGTTTCACCTCCTTGAATCATGGTCATCTCCCATGTCCCCAACCTAGAATTTCCTAAATTTTATCTAGTGTATATCCTACTAGTTGGTTATATAGGACAAACATATTTTGAAGTACACCAAATTCCCCATGATCAAAAGCTCTCTATTACTTGTTTCCACCTATAAAATTAAGCAATTTATTTCTTCAATGGTTGGATAGGACTTAACCATTTCTCACATGGACACATTCATAAGGATCACCTCAACCACTTTGGCCCTAGAGTGCACATGAATAATTTATGGATACCCTCACTAAATTATGCTAGAAAAATTTAGTGCAAGAATATCAATTTTTTTTTGAGAAACTAGCCAACTAGGCCCATGGCCTTGATGACCAATTTTTAAAATTTGTGCCATAAGAGGTATAAAATAATATCATACTCATGCTTAAATTGATCAAATTTCACAATTCCTTTTCCTTAGATCACCTTGTTGAGGACATATTTATAGCCCAAAAAAATTTATTGAGTCATCCTTGTCTTTTTGACTCAAAAATCATATGATGTCTATAAAAGTAGTAAAACCAACATGATTCACTAGCTATCTAGAGAAGGTTTGGCTAAAAAATTCCAACAAACAATGTTTCAATTGTGATTAAAAATGAGAAAAATGTCACAAGTGTCAGGGGAAACACTTGTATCTAATTATTTTTTAAGGGGTGTTAAGTGATTTGGAGGAATATTTTGAAGATGAGGAAGAGTTCCCTACATAGGAAGATGATTCCACTCATGATGCTCATATTTATGTTCATGATTTGGCTAGGTTATTTCCCCCACCAAACACTTCAAGTGATTCACTACATCCAACACCAAAAGGTAATGGTCTTGATTGAAAGGGGTGTCACACATAACTTCATTAGTAGAAAAATTGCCAACCAAATTCAAATATATGTCCATGCTTCCAATAATTTATAGTTACAGTGGATAATGGTAATAGTATTTCATGTGGGGGCAATTTTTGCAATATAAAGATTACTTTGGGGGTTATCAATTGAACACTAACATGTTTTCTCTTTCCTTAGGAAACACAAATGTGGTGGTGGATATATGATCACTACAAACTTTAAGCCCACTCACTTTCGACTCATCCTAGATATAGATCGAATTCAACCATAAAAACATAGAGTATAAATTGCATGGAATAAAGGCAAGTGATGTTTAGATGGTCAATTTCTCATCATACATAATTTTTTCGAAGAATGTATTTTCTAGTATACTTGCCCAATTATACTCTATAGAGGTTCAACCTCTTTCAAATCCTTCCCCTCGAATAGATTCCCAATGTCTCCTAGATAAGTATCAACAAGTATTTCAAGATTTCTTTCCCCCATGGTCCCAATACCATGCCAATTCCTATAGACAATTATTTGAAAAAAAAAAGAATGAATTTGAGGAAATGGTTACAGGAAACTACAAGAGGTTGGTGTTATTCACCCAAGTACCCACCCTTAATCCTTTCTTGTAGTTATGGATCCCAAAAAATATGGTGGTTGGCTAATGTGCCTTAATTTTTGTGAAATAAAAATCTAACTATTAGGGATAAATTTTGTCTTCCAATTATTGATAATCTATTAGATGAACTTTTGTGTGCCAATTTTTTCTATAAAACTAGATCTTCATTTTGGCTATAATAAAATTCATGTCAAAGAAGTTGATGTTCTTAAAATTTCCTTCCAAACTCATTAAAGACATTATATTTTTTTGGTAATTCCCTTTGGATTTACCAGTGCTCCTTTTACTTTTCAAAGCCTCATGAATACATCACAACTATGTATGCAAATTCATCTTGGTCTTATTTGATGGAATTCTCATATATAATCTCAACTAGACTATTCATCTTCACAATGTGGAGATCACCCTAAGGATTTTAAAGGAGTGTTCCTTTTTTTCCAAGTGTTTTAAGTGTGCCTTTAGAGTCCAAGAGATGGAAAATTTGGGCCACATTGGTGTCCAGTTGACCTTAGAAGAAGATTATGTGGTGTCGAAGTGGTAGATATCTAATCCCCTCAAAAGCTTATAAGGTTTCTTAAGATTGATATGGTATCATCACAAGTTTATTCATAATTATGGTAAATTGTTGGGCCCTTGATACCCTTCCTTAAAATAACTCCTTCATTTAAACATAAGAATAAGATTTTGGCCTTTATTGATCTCAAGATTGTCATGTGTTTCACTTTATTTGTAACCCTACTAGATTTTCATAAATCTTTTATTCTTGAATGTGATTCTTTTGGAATTTTCATGAGTATGGTGTTGATGCAAGAAGGTAGGTCACCTTCATTAGAAAGTAACTCACATGGTGCAATAAATCTAAAAATGAAAAGATATGTTGGCTATCCTCCATGTTGTCTAACAATGGTGTCCTTATCCATCAAGTTGAAATTTCTACATTAAAAAAAATCATCATAACTGGTTCAATGTTTTTTGCAAGAAAAGGGTGTCCTCTCTTGAACAACATAAATGAGTGACTAAAATGTACGGGACTAATTATGATATTATCTACAAGTGTAATAAGGAAAAAATTATGGTGAATGCCCTCTCATGTGAATATGAAGAGGAAAACATGTTATTTTCTCTCTTTTTCTTGGTACCCAATTGGATGGAGGAGATTTGATAGGAATGGGGTGCTAACTTGATAGTTAAAGGTATCATTCAATAGTTGAAACACACATTGCACTTTGTGCCTAGGTTTTGATGGACAAGAGAAGTCTTCACTTAACAATATTGGATTTATTTAACTCCCAACTCTCAACTCAAGTCTTAGTTACTCCTAAAATTTCACTCCTCCCCAGTTTTAGGTCACTTAGGATTTTTAAAGACCTATGAGAGAGTGAAGTGAGGTTTCTTTTGGGATGGCCTGAAGTAGGATGTTAAGGCATTTGTATTCAAATGTGATGTGTGCTAATAGAATAAAGATAAATTTGTCAAAGCCTTAGGATTTCTACAACCACTTCCTATTCTAGATAAGGCTTGGACTAGTATTTCAATGGATTTCATTATGAGGCTTCCAATATTAGAAGGTAAATAGGTCATTTTGGTTATTGTTACTTGCTTATCCAAATATGAACATTTTTGTGTGTTGCCTCACCCTTACATTACTACAATGGTTGTCAACACTTCCTATATTTTATCAGTCCATGGGATGACCCACTTGATTATTGGTGATCAAGATCTTGATTTTACTAGCAATTTATAGCAAAAGGAATTGAGTTGCAAAGCACTAGTTTGAACATGAGTTTCTCTTATCATCCTCAAATTAACGACCAAATAAAGATTTTTAACAAATGCCTTGAAACTTACTTGCATTGTTTTATGTTTGAGAAATATGGACAATGGGCCAAGTGGTTACCTCTCACTGAGTAGCAGTATAATAGCACTTATCATAGTGCTTCAAAAACAACCAATGAAGCCCTATATTATACTCCCCTACCTTCCTTGGGTACTTATATTCCAAGTTCTCCAAAGGTTGTAGTAGGTGACAATACTTTCGCCAATTGTGAGGAAATTTCTCAACTCCTTAATGCCAATTTGGTGTTAAAAGAAATCATGTGAAACAATAGGTAGATTAGCATAAGACAAAGTGAACCTTTGTCATTGGTGATTGTATATTTTTATGTCTCCAACCCTACAAGTAGATATTATTGCAAAACAACTAAGGTCATAAGTTGGTTCCAAATTTTAGTGCCCCTTACCAAGTGATCCATTACATTGGTGAAGTGGCACACAAGTTGGCACTCCCACCCTCTTCTAAGACCCACTTGGTTTTTAATGTCTCTTGCCTCAAAAAAGTGATTGAGATTGCTACTCAAATCTTAACAAAGCTACCAACACTGGATTAGGAGGGATCCATATTTTTAGAACCTATGGTTATATTGAGCAAATGTACCAAGAACCTTTACACGCATTCTATTGATGAGATTTTAGTCTAATTAAAAGGCCTACAACCTAAAGATGCTAAATGAGAACCCACTAGCATTCTTTCCAAGTTTTATCAACTTAAGTTTTGAAGACAAATATTTTTGAAGGGAGAGACAATGTTATGAATTACATTTCTCTTTATAATAGCTAGTATTAGTTAGGTGCATATTGATAAGATCCACATATATAATAATGGCAATAAGATAATGTACAAGATGGATTGCACCTAACAAATGAGATGTTCATGGGTCAAGATGCCCTAATATATATCCAATATATGCAAGAATAGAATAAACCCTTTGCAATAGGGTAACATCGTGTAACACTCCTTATGAAAGAAGTCTCTCCACACTATAACTCCAAGAGATCTCAAGTACAATATCACACTCATCGCATATTCTTACAATGATATTCATCTTCTTTATATAAACCTCTTTCTAATAATATAATGAAGAGATAAACCACTAAACCCACATAGGCCTCCAAATTACTTAATATAATTCATGACCCAAAATAACTAATTTAAGGGATGCGGTACATAATAAATATGCTTTGTAAGTCATATGTATGTAATATTAAATAAGGGTGCAGATGCATATGCTTTGTAAGTCATCCCACTAGTTAATTTGGCTAAAAGATTTATCCCACATGCTTGAAATAGTAGTTGTTGTCTTTAACAAAACTTTATGTATTGTAATGACTTCCCAAATAAAAAATACCTTAGATATTTGTAATTGAAATGTAAACTCTCTTAAAAAATTAACCCCTCAAAGTGACACTGCATATAAATTAAAAGGTTTTTATTTCTCTATTCTACATATTTATGTGTGTTTTAATATAACTTATTCTACCCCAATAGATCTATGCAGAAAAGGGGATTTTAAATGTAAATTACTACATTAGCAATCATCAATTTTTAAAAAAACGAGGAAAACTAACAAGCACAACTGTAGTACTTGTATGGGTAAGACTAGTTCCTTAACAAATGATAAAATATTGAAGTTGCATACCTCTCTGGACAAATTAGCACAGTAAAGTGCAGTTAAGGGAGTCTGTTCTGCAGATTTGATAACCACTGTGCATCCACAGGCTAAAGCAGGACTGATCTTAGAGAAAAACATGATAAGAGGATAGTTCCAGGGTATAATCTGACCACACACCCCGATGGGTTCATGCAATGTATATCCCTGGTACTGCCCACTCATCTTCAATGTCAGCCCATGAATTTTATCAGCATACCCTGCAAAAGTATAGAAAAGGTCATGCTTACAGGAACTATAATTTTAAACCCTAAATAATACCATACAAGTACACTTGCTTATAAGTAACTTATCCTGTACCAGCATAGTATCGCATAAGTTCAGCAGAGGACCGCACATCACCCATCTTAACCATATCCAAAGGTTTTCCACTGTCCCATGTTTCCAATGCTGCAATTTCATCTAAATGCTGCAGAAGCAGATCTGCAAATTTGTGCAGTATGCGGCCTCTTTCCTGTAATCACAACATTATTCATGTAATAGTTGGTATGAGTTTTCTACAGTCTATGAAATTGTAGTGCAAGTTTTTGGATTCAATTCAATTGTGTATGTTTTTTAATCGGCATTTTCGATCACAATGTGATCTAAAACGTCGATTAAAAAGCATACACAGTTGAATCCAAAAACTTGCAATACAGTTAAAAGGACACTCAGAGAAGAATTGGCATTCGTTAAAAAGAGGTGTTGTTATATCTGGTGGTTGAGACACAGCGGCTTCAATGCAAACTATGAGCTTGGGCTTAGACAAGGGCATTGACCATAAACAGTCACTGTGTTAGCTACAATGCACCGGTTATTAAACAGCAGTGCATTCTTAAGATCTTCTATAACAGGGAATTTGTGAGATGGGTAGGCAGGAATTTGATCTTTCCCAATCTTGAATGGCACAGGTAAACACAGGGGCCATCTACACAAGTTGTACAACAGAGGTTACAGGTATGTTCAGGTATGCATCCCCTTTTGGGGGAGATGCAGAGGCTATGGAATTGGAATTATTGGAAGGGTTTTATCTAGGGATAGAAGGTTTTATTTGGGAGAAGGCCTTGTTCAGAATTTGTTACAGTGACATGGATTCAGAATGACAATCTGTGGTGGCAATTTGAGAGATTACTTGGTAGTCCAGGCTAACAAGGGCAAGCCTTTTAAGCTTTCAGCGTTATAAGTTCAAAATCAAAGATTAAAAATTACTAATGAACCCTAACAAACATAACCAAAAATCATACATGGCCTGACATGCGAGGCCATGGGCCATGATCAAAGGCAGCCCGGGCTGCTTTCACAGCTAAATCGACATCCTCACTGGTAGCTTCTGATACACTCGTTATAACTTCCTCTGTTCGTGGGTCAAATGTCTGGAATGTTTTCCCTGCACACAAATCCATTAAAATCTTTAACTGGAACTGCTAATTAAATTTATTCTATAATCTATATATTATCTAGATCAAGTCTTGAAAAGAAATGGTATATGGGTGAGAAACCAGTAGAATCACGCCTCAAACACAGTTGGCATGAGTTTTTCACAGTTCATGCATTACTAATATTAAGATTATTTCTGAATTCATTATGTATAATTTTTTTCAGTGATCCTATTTCTGATGTAGATCACTAAATCTGTTCCGAAAAATCGAACTAAAAAAAATATACACAATGAATCAAAAAACAATTTCATATAAAAACATTCAACAACATAAAAAACTAATTAAGAATTTCTGGCCTGCAAGGTTGTAAAAAACTGTGTCTATGCTAGGTGCAAGATCAGAAGAACCACAGGCTTGCTAGGTGAACCAAAATACTGTCATGAACTACTTCCATGTTCTAACATTCAAGATCAAAAAAATTGTAAGGATACAAAAGTAACTCGAATTTTATATTACCTGAAACTGAATCCACAAACTCTCCATTGATAAAGAGCTTTTTGTATTTGACTGTGACTGGAGATTTTATGGGTCTACCATCCTCCATTACTAACTTCCAAAGCCCTGCTTCTGCTCCATTAGATTTAGGGGAGGCCATGAACTAGTTTAGCTATTTCCTTCTCTATACAAACCGAGGTTCCTCAAAGGCTTAAGAAAAGCTAAGCATACCATCAGCTTTTATGCAAAAACATACATGTAAAAGGCGAGGGTGCAGCCCCACGTGAACATTACTGTCCCCATGACTTAGCCCATTCACCGGCATCAAATATTCCAAATCTAACTGGAGAACACACCCACTTCATATTTTAATTATTTTGATCGGTTTCAGCCAAATAATTTCCAGTTTTATATTCTCAATTTCTAACTACACATTTCTTGAGGACAATTAAACTAAAGTTTGCTACATACTCCCTGACAAATTCTGCTGTCCAGTACATTAAAAATATTTATCCTGGTTTACGCCACGCGGTTGAGTATAGATCAACGTTGTTATCCCTTTTAAAAAAAAGACCAGACATCGTTCCCTAACTTAATTTAATTCAAGGTAACGTCCAGTGCAATTGTACCAAAAGAAAGATTTATATATTAATGAATAAGAAAGATTTATATATTAATAATAAGTATCTATATCATTATTTATAAAATAGATTTACATATATTTTTAAAAAGATGGTGGAAAGAGTCACATTTCAAAAGTTCAAATGAGACAATAGATTGAAACAAAACATAACAAAAACATATTTTTGAAAAGTTAAGTAGCATTTACAGGGCGTCGTACCCTTCATAAGGAGCCACAAGGGGCAAAAAGAATAACCAGAGATAGCAATTCGACAACACAGTAACTACGGAGAGGCAGCCAAAAAATAGAAACCCAGCAGAGGCAGCAACTAACTGACATTATCCCAGTTTTTAAACAGGAGGTCCACGACATCATCCCTAACCCAATCTTTATTTTCCCGGCCATTATTACCTTCCAACTCCTCCTTTAAAACAGTGGACAAGGTGCTAGTGACAAAATGACCCAACTTCATTGTAAAGCGGGTCAAACCGCGAAGCCTATTGTTGAGCTTGTCCATTTTCTTCTCCAAGGCACAGGGCTCCTCCCCAACGTCTGTAGTCCCCAGAATCTCAACAGACTCCTCAACCGGGAGATGCGAAGAGTGAGAGGCCGAGGTTTCTTTTGGTAATTTGTTGTCTTCCAGGGTAAACTGGGGCCCCTCCACATTCTCGTCCTCCTCTTCCTTAGTTTCCTTGTCCTTATACTCTTTGTTGTCAGTCCGCTCCTCCTCCGAATCCTCAATAACCTATCTCTTTTTACTATTTTTTGCCAGCCTCCTAGATCTCCTTATGGTGTTCTCACCACCAGTCATAACCGTGGTTTCAACAACCATGTCGCCTTTTGAGTCTTTCCCTATAATATTTTTTCCCTTCCCTTCTCTAACACATAGCTCTGGCAAACAATTCCCGCCATCCTTTCCTTTATTGGCCATGTTGGCCCTGTAGGCAGACTTTGCCAGTGTGGATTTCAAATCACAGAGGCTGGCAACCGCACTAGCATGAGCATTACCCAACCCACCCTTGAGTTTTTTGGTAGCCGGTATGGCTTTGGGGTTCCCCGCAGAACCCAAATTGGATTTCTGGGGAGGGCTTTTTGACTCAGCCGTAGAGATATTTACCACAGTCAGGGGTTCGGTTTCATCAATGAGCACAACCGAGATGGCTTTGGGAGGGCAAAGGGCCAGGTGGATGTGGTAAAGTCTCGGGATAAGCCCTTGATGGAGCGACAGAGGTGGGAAGTCATTGGGGTTATGGCTGACTAGCTCTTTGCACTTCTCAACTAAAGTTTCCAGGTCCATAAGCAAAAATAAGGGAAAGTTAAGCAACATCTTATGCCTTAAATGATTTAACAGGGGAAAATGATAGAAGAAATAGGTTTTGAACTTACCTTCCAAGGTGACATATTTCATCAACGCAAGACACACCTGGTCCCAAGGCTCCGGAAGAGCTTTTCTCTCAAACCCCAACTGGTTCCGCACCGGTTCCTCGTTCCCCATGAAGCTTTCAAGCTTTCATTGTCTTGCTTCTTAATGTGCTTAGAGTATTTTTTCCTGATACACAGCATTCCAATGGCATGCACAATGAATTATTCGCTAACTTCAAAAGAAATACCGCCAATCGTGACCCTTAAGTACTTCCATGAATTAGCAAACTGGCTAGATAGATTAAGATCATGGCCAACCAAATTCTCCATTAAAGGAGCAAAGCCACCTTCAGCACAGATGTGTCAAACTAACGGATTCTTCTGGAATTCATCACAATTGTTCGGCTCTATTTGAACGCGGTCACCACCCATTCTATTCACCTGCACAGAAAACCAAAGAGTTTGCAGAAGACACAAATTGCAAAAGCCAACAGGGCAATGGATATTCATACCAATGTCATTAAGGCGAGAAATGCAGTGATGGGTAATGACGTCAACGTGTAGATCACACACACGGAAGGGGAAATCACCACAGGGTGACTTGACAATGGAGCAAAAGTGGATCATAAGAAGATCGGCCAACGAAGCGGAAATTGGCGGGCATGTAGGGTTCCCTAGCCTTGGAGTAAGTGAATGAAAAACAAAACAAGTTAGCCGTATGACTAAAATTAGAAACATTCCTATGGGTTTAATAAGAGGCCCACGCTAAACTAGCAAGCACGAAGGCGCTAGAAGGAAGCATTCCTTCATGATGAGGGGTCAAATCAGTATTAAAACTCACAGTCATACAGAGGCTATGATGAGTTAAAACAAGATATCGCACAATCCCAAAGAGGAGAGTGTTGGTTCTAAAAAATGCAGGTTTCAACCATAAGAGTTTGCTAGGCCCTGACAACATTCTTGGACAACGTACAAGGCCAATTACACAATTGAACCTTCTGCTCTTTAGGTTCTGCTAGACCTAGGTGGGTGAACCTATGTGAAAAATGCAGATTTAAAATGTATTTCCTGCTAAACAATCTACCCACAATGGCAATTAGGAGTGGATAAAAAAAATGACTATAACTAAACCTACTACACAAAAAAATGATTTTGAATATATCATTTGTTATGAATTATATCCTCTGGGATATGGCAAATCAATGCCTTCTATCTGTTGGGCAATGGAGTCAAAATACCAAGAATTCAAGGTGTTTCCCTATCCAACTTAATTCAAATTGTTAAGCATATTTAAAGTATGAAATTCTATGACCAGCATATTATTTCACCCAATTTATGGCTTGCATAAATTATGCTTGAATATTTTCCTACCAAGTTCTTCTTTAATCATCCAACCAAAATCCTAAAATCATTGTGACTTATCTAGAAGAATTTAGTTTTGATTTGCAGACATCTATTAAATAAATCACACAAAGTGAAAAAATGCACTATGATAAATCAGAAGTATACTTGTTATCCTGATTTAAATGATTTAAAAACTTCTAATTGGAGATAACTAGATAGGAAATTTAAATAATTATAACATCTCATCAACCGAATTCAGAAAAGATTTCACCAGTGTATATAAATTTTCTTCATTACACCCTGTTTCAAGAAGGATTATTCATCATTTTTCATCCCATTTCTGTTATTTTTTTTTAGAAACCTACTCCAGTTAACCGAATTTACAAAATATTTATACCATGAAATCCAAGGGTCATGACCCTTCATTTGTTCTGGTATAACTGTTTACATTCCATGACAGAAATTAAAACATTTAATTGCATTGCCTTATCGGAAAATTAAATGTTTTAAACTATAATCCAACATTTGATTTTAATTTAATACCTTTTCCTGCCTTCGTTTCACTTAATACCGTCCTTGTTTTTCTTTCCTTTTATTTCTCATAGCTTTCTTATTCTTACTGCTCCACCGCACTCAACCGTTTGACCAGCCGCAGTATGGCGGTGACTGCCCCTTTTACGTCCTCCCCTTTACCTTACCGCTTTACCACTCATTTCCATTCACCACTCAACCGTCAGCTTCGTTTTGTCCAACCATGGTATCGCGGTATCCGTCTTCACCAACCGCTGCCTTCATGTCACCACAGTCATCGTGGTCTCCACTTGAACCCCCTACAATGTCGCGGTGAGCCTCCTATCTGCTTGCCTAGTTGGTTACTAACCACCCATCACGCCACCGCGGTCTGTGGCCTGACCGCGCGCGGTGGCATGGTAAGCATTTTATACTCGCTCTGACTGTCCATTGAACATTATCGCGGTCACCTCGGTGTCTAACTTGGCTACCAAAGGTAAAGCGGTAAGCTTTTATCATGACCATGTTTAACCGCCAACGCTATATCGTGAGCCACTTTGCAAAAGGCAGCAATAAAGTGGTGAATGACATACCAAGCAAATGTTAAGGTCGTGATATAATGTATAAGGTATATATGAATGGAAAAAAAAAGATATTTTAATGGAAAAGATAGCACATGAACGGGTTCAAATGGGAAAAGAACTTAGAATTTTAGTGGAAAATTTGGTTCGTACAGTGGCTCTTGTTGGGGATGAGTGATTGTGCAATTACTGCAAGAATCCAGAATGCAACTGGGAGAGCAGACCAAGACATGAATGGTCCAAAAAATGAAGGCAATGGAGGATGGAGGGAATGAAAGAGTGAAGGAAATGGAAAATGGAAGGTTAAAATGACCCTAAGCTACTGTACATGGAAATAAAGCAATGCTTTCAAAAAGGGAATTCCTGAGAATGTCCATGTATTGGCAAACCCAGACCCTTCAAAATTTATAAACTACTGTGCATGGAAAATAATACTTAAAGAGGGTTATTAAGAATTATCCATGCACTGGCAATCCTTAACCCTTTGTTGATCCTCAAGAGAAGAAATGCTTTAGGAACTGCCCATGTACAAGCAACTCTTGCTCCTCTCCAGACATGTTCTGCAGAAAATAAGAATCTTCACCTCCTTTACCAGTTATCACGAAAGGGCCAAGCCATAAAGCTTCAAACTTTCCATGCTTCCCCTTCTCTTGACACCGAGCATTCCACATCAATACCAAGTCATCTTTTACAAATTTTGGCTTCTTGGCCTTTTTATCAAAAAGGTATTTCATTTGTGATTGCAATTTCACATTCTACTTTTGAGCCACTCTTCTCACTTCATCAAGCTCTGCAAGCTGCTCTATTCTTTCCTCCATTGGATTAGAAATATCCAAGTCTTCTTGCAGAATACAATTGTAGACTGGAAAAATATTCTGCAATGGCATCCTAGCTTGTGTCCCATACACCAATTCAAATGGAGATTTTCTAGTTTCCTTCTTCATTGTAATCCTATCCGCCCACACAACCAATCTTAACTTTGAATCCCATGCCTTTTTATTTTTATCCAGCATCCTCCTTACTATCTTCAAAAGATTTTTATTGCTTGATTATGTATGACCATTGGCCTATGGATGATATGGGGCAGAATAAGATATATTAATGCCATATGTTTTGCAAAAATCTCTAAACTCATCAGATCTAAAACACATCCCATTATTTGTGATCAATCTGACCAGGGTGCCAAATCTGGTTGTAACATTCTCCAATGAAATCAACTCCCCATTGGTGAAAAGGTGCTTCTACCTACAAAGGTCTAAGTGGCAATGCTCCTTGATACTTCAAATTCCCTAAAAATTTCTGACAAGCCTCACATTTCCTCACATATGCAAAAGACTCGTTGAATACCCTAGGCCAATAATAACTAGCCCTGGGAATCTTGTGTGCAATAGTCTTAGTAGAATAATGGCCTCCACACACCCCTTCATGAATTTCTCTCAAAACATATTTTTCCTGAGATTCATCAAGACATAACATCAATATACCATCCCTATTCTTCCAGAATAGGTCCCCTTCTATAAAAACATATTTAGAAGCCTGCAACTTCAAAGTTCTCCTTTGATTATCATTCAACCCTTAAGGGAACTTCATATGTTTCAGATAATGCATTACATTTGTATACTATGGAGTATGCTCAATACTTGCTATGACTTCTTCCTTACCTTCTACATTGCATATTTGGTTTGCTTCAATATTTGTTTCTATTATCAGCTTGGCCAGACCCTGTCCTCTTACCAACTTGGTAATCTGAATCTCCATGTTGAACTCTTGTATTTTATTAATCCATCTGCATCTCTTCCTTGTCACTTTTGTTTGCACCAAGATATCCTTCGCAGTTGCATGCGATACATAAGCAATTACCTTAGCTCCAACAAGGTAAGGCTTGAAAGCCTTTGCTGCTTTGACCAGTGCATAAGCCTATTTTTCCATAATATCATACTTCAATTCTGACCCCTGCAAAGACTTACTGAAAAAAGAAACAGGTTGCTCATGACCTTCATCATTTTTCTGTAACATAACAACAACTATGGTGTGAAATGAAGTAAAAGGGAAAATCTGAAATGGTTTAGTAAAATCAAGGGACTTCAGGATAGGAGATTCTTTGATAGCTCTTTTTATAGATATGAAGGCATCCATAGCTTCAGCAATCCAATCCAACTTTTCTCCTTTTTTCAACATCTTAGATATAGGTTTAACAATCTCAACAAAATTGGACACAAACCTCCTAACAGAATTAATTTTGCCAAATAATGATTGGATTGCTTTGACAATTTTGCGAATGAGAATTTTATCTATGGCATCTACTCTTTCAGGATATATCCTAATCCCATCTCTAGACACAATATGCCCCAAAATTTTACCCTCTGTGACAACAAAATGATATTTTTTAGGATTAAGGCTAATACCATATTCCAAAGCTTTGATGAAGATCTTCTCCAAGTCCCCAACATGATTCTTTGTCTTTTTAGAATAAGCAATGAGATCATCTTGATATACCACCATTATAGCATTGCTTAGATCTACAAATGCCACATCCATGGCCCTTTGAAAGGTAGCTCCTACATTTGTGAGACCAAATGGAATTATTACATACACATACATTCCCCATGGTGTAGTGAATGTTGTCTTGTACTACTCAGATTCTTTGACTTTGACCTGGTTATATCCAGAAAATCCATCCATCATTGACAATAGCTCACACCTTGTTACTTTGTGCAATATTGCATCCATGTTTGGAAGAGGATAGTTATCTTTTAGGGAAGCAACATTCAAATCTACACACAGTCATATGTCCCCATTTTTCTTCCTGACTAGAGCCAAATTCGAGACCCATGCTGAATGCCTAATGGCTTTTATGATACCTCCATCTCTAAGCTTTGCTAGCTCCTCTTGCATCTTAGGTTCCAGAGTTGGGTTGATAGGCCTTTGCTTCCGTCTGAATGGCTTTGTGTCTGGATTAAGTGGAATCTCATGCTGAAAAATATCTTCTCTATATGCCTTTCAAATCCTCATAAGACCAAGCAAACACATGCTTTAATTTTCTTAGCAATGTAATCAACATTCTCCTGATAGTTGGGATTATTTTCTTTCCAATATAAACCATTTTTGGTGGTAATTCAGTTCCCAAATTTCTTTCTTCAATATCTTCTTTCTTAACAGGTGTCTACTTCATGAGAGAATGATCACTACCATCATACATTCTTTCCAATGCCACAAGCCCTTTGGGAAGCTTATTAGTTTTAAGCTAAAAAACTTCCTTCCCAAATACAGTCTATTTCACATCCACTTCTTCCACAAAAGAATTTAAATCAATCTCTTGTGCCTCATACTGATCTATACAATGAAGAAATTTCAAAAGGTCAGTATCATCATTAAAAACCTACCAGCTATATATGTTATAAGGGATATCAGGCCTTTTTTTGAATTCAACCCGAGACACTCCTGCCAAAGTGATATCATCTTTCTTTAAGGCTACATTAGCCAAAAAATCAACCATCAAATTTTCAAATCTATCTATCCAATCAATTGAAAATGCATTAAATAGTTCCACTATATCCCACACAACATTTCTATATTGTTTCATCCTTTTGTTTTTTGCAGCATATTTTGATCTGACTTGTGACACAACTAGCTCATAATTACCCAAGACAATCAAAAATTTAATCTTATGCTTGACAACCATGTTCAAACCAATCAACAAGGATTCATACTCAACCACATTATTTATACATTCAAAAGTCAACAAAAATGAATATTTAAATGTTGTACCTTCAAGTGATATGAAAACTACCCCAGCTCCATTACCTTCTTGAATGCATGCCCCATCAAAGTACATTTTCCACACACCCTACTGATTTCTAGAGACAGGCTTATCAATTGGATGAGTATTCACTAATTCTGGCTGAGACAATTCTACTTTGAAACTCCCTAAATCGACGTCATAGAAGCAATTAAGTTGTTCCTAAGGAACATTTTCAACAATCTGATTCACCCTTGGTTCTCTATACAATTTCACTTCTTCACCATTAACTGGTATTGTGGCATATGATAAATCAAACTGCACATTACCCCCAACTGTTGCAGTTCATTGTCTTGACAAAAGCATTCCAAACTGAGGAGGTGTATCAATCACAGTTATATCAATATTATAGGTTTCCTGTGGTCAGGTTGCTAATTTTACTTCTACATCCTTCATAATCCCCACTACTGGGATAGGCCTACTATCCATAGCATAACACTTACCACTCTCAATATCTATCCACATACCAAGTTGTTTCATTACCCTTACTAGCATAATATTCATAGAAGCACCTGAATCTATCAAGCAATTTCTTACCAATTTACCATTTATGAGTAGGGTGGTAAAAAATGGATCAATTTGTGGTGTATTCATCAATGCATCATTTAAGCCAACTTTTGAAACTTTTATCTTTCCTTTCTTATCAGCAATTCCAAGATTCTCATTTTGTTCAAAATTTACAATTTGATTCCTTCCACCAGACATTAATTGAACAACACTTTCTCTATACTCTTTAATTTTCATTATTTCAAGTAATGGGACAAACATTTTTACCTGGGATAAAGCTTGCACAAAATCAAAATATGCACCTTCAACCCTGATCACCTTATTTTGCTCTGCTGGTTCACTTTTATTCTCCTCTTTCTCCCTTTTTGATTTTTGATCTATCTTTTGTTTGTCTTTGGGGAATTCTTTATTTTCTTCTTTGGGAACATACTTTTGTTATTTTTTATCAGGGTGCTCATCATTTGTCTTTTTTGATATTTCATGGGATATCTTTTTATCTTTCAAGAATATTCCTCTTGGAACACCTTCATTCTCATTCACTGTTCTATTCCTCAACCGATACTTTCTTTTAGCCAGCTCAACTGCTGCAATAGTCAATCTTTTAATTTCTTCCTCAGTTGGTCTGCTCATACTTCCCCTATTAGGCTGATATGATGTAGTAGGAGGACCTTGTTCATCATCACTTTCTTCATAATCAGAAAAAATTTATTGCTCTGCCATGTGAACATTATATTTCTGATGATCAATATCATATTCATATCCTCGTTCTTTTGATGATGAATACCTCTGCTTTGCAGAGTGAAGAGTATGAGAAGTCAAATAGATATTATGGTCTTCTTCATTATTATTTTCTGCTTTGTCTTATCCTGACACTGACTGAGCTACAACACAATGCTCTGAATAATGTGGCAAGTCACAAACTGAACACCAAAGACTATTATTAACCATGTATGTCCCTCTTTTCTTCAAAGGGTCAGGTGTCTCTTTATTTCTTGGTCCATCTATCATTGGCTTTCCATTTCTCTAATTGTATTATAAGGCATGTCATGTAGTCTAGGCCTTTCATTCCTATATGTGTTCTCCTGTTTATTTGGAGGAGCATATTGGGGAACCCTAGGGTTATCCCTCTTGGCAATCATCGTTGCATCTTTCCTGTTATTTTCAATTGCGAGTGCTATCCTTTGAGTTTCAACCAAATTTTTGGGAACCCTATTCCTAAGCTCATATCCTGTCTTAGGATCAAAAGCTTTTAAATAAATACTCAATGCAATAGGATCAACCAATTTAGATCCATGAGGTAACTTATTATGCAATTTAGAAAACCTCTAGTTGAAATAATAAGATGACTCATTTTGATGCTTCTGAATAGTCACCAATTCGTGCAATGCAAATTCAGGTGCATATTGATTCCCATACTGCTCAAGAAATTGTTCATAGAACACATGAATAGAATCAATAGAAGCTGTTGGAAAACTATTAAACCAATCTCTGGCATCTTCAATTAGTGACATCATAAACAACCTCATATGCACATCTTCATACTGCATATCCAAATCTTGCACAAAAGCATTAAAAATCCTTAAATGTTCTTTAGCTGCAATTTCACTACTTCTTGTGAATTTTGTGACAAGACTTCTCCAACTGTTTTCCATAGGATAAGGACATATTTGAAATCTAGCCAAGTCAAACTGTTTGATCATGGTTGCATATTGTGGAGGAGGATTTTGGTAATGTTGATGCTAGTACAATGGATTATTATTTGCCACGTATTGCTGACCTTGTGGGGGTACATGTTGTTGATAAGGAGGTGGCTGAACACCTTGATGTTGTGGTGGAGCGTTTTGATGTCTACATCGATTCCCTGACTGATTTTGGTGGGCCTATGGGGAATTTGATGGGCCTGCATTATTGTTCCCCTACCTGTGAGGTGATACATATTTATGCAAATTAGCCATTTGAGTATTGATCTGAGCTTTTCCCAATTTCAACTCTTCAAGTTCTCTGATTGCTTGGAGCCTCTGCTCATATTCTATTTTTTCTTTCTCCACTTCTTGTCTCTCATGTTCCAATCTTGCATTTATTTCATCCCTAGCCATAAGTTTATAATTCTCCTCAGATGTTGCTTCATATTCAAGTCCATCCTCAAGAAGTGCTACTTTCTGATCATATTCAAGCCGTCTCCTTTCTCTTTTATCTTCACATTCATCCATGAACTCTTCAACTTTCTTAGGATTTTGTTGATAGAAGGGATTCCTCTATTCCTCATGAGTACGAGGTTCTTTGGAAGGGCTATTTTCATTTGCTAATGTTCCATATGAATTGTGTGTCTCCAATGGTGTTTTTGATATTTTGTTTTTATTTGATGGGCCCATGTCATCAGATACTTTCTTACCCTTATCATTCTTCTGAGTCCATTTAATTTTTTCATTAGGACCATCACCATCTTTGTACAAAGACCTTCTCCCCTGCATGTTGTGAGAAATTGTGATAGTCTAAACTCTAGGGTGATTTATTTCTAATGTATATTTAAATTTATCAATTTCAACACATTTGCTCATTTAGAGTCGCCACTCACTTTCCAAAAAGTGAGAAAATCTGCAATTCTTTATTCCTAGTGGAGTCTTCAACAAAATACTGACTCTATGACAAAGGCTTATATTCAATTTATGTTCCCCAGCAAAGTTGCCAAACTGTTGGTTCTCAAAAATGTAGGTTTCAACCATAAGAGTTTGTCAGGCCCTTACAACATTATTGGACAACGTACAAGGCCAATTACACAATTGAAACTTCTGCTCTTTAGGTTGTGCTAGACCTAGGTGGGTGAACCTATGTGAAAAATGCAGATTTAAAATGTATTTCTTGCTAAACAATCTACCCACAATGGCAATTAGGAGTGGATAAAAAAAATTATTGTAACTAAACCTACTACACAAAAAAAAGATTTTGAATATATCACTTTTTATGAATTCTATCCTCTGGGATATGGCAGATCAGTGCCTTCTATCTATTCGGAAATGGAGTCAAAATAACAAGAATTCAAGGTGTTTCCCTATCCAACTTAATTCAAATTGTTAGGCATATTTAAAGTATGCAATTCTATGACCGACATATTATTTCACCCAATTTATGGCTTGCATAAATTATGCTTGAATATTTTCCTACCAGGTTCGTCTTTAATCATCCAACCAAAATCCTAAAATCACTGTGACTTATCTAAAAGAATTTAGTTCTGATTTGGAGACACCTATTAAATAACTCACACAAAGTGAAAAAATGCACTGTGATAAATCAGAAGTATACTTGTTATCCTGATTTAAATGATTTAAAAAACTTCTAATTGGAGATAACTAGATAGGAAATTTAAATAATTATAACATCTCATCAACCGAATTCAAAAAATATTTCACCATTGTATATATATTTTCTCCATTACACCTTGTTTCAAGAAGGACTGTTCATCATTTTTCATCCCAGTTCTGTTATTTTTTTTTTAGAAATCTCCTCCAGTTAACCAAATTTACAAAATATTTACACCATGAAATCTAAGGGTCATGACCCTTCATTTGTTCAGGTATAACTATTTACATTCCATGGCAAAAATTAAAACATTTAATTGCATTGCCTTATCGGCAAATTAAATGTTTTAAACTATAATCCAACATTTGATTTTAATTTAATACCTTTTCTTGCCTTCGTTTCACTTTATATCGTCCTTACTTTTCTTTCCTTTTATTTCCCATAGATTTTTTATTCTTACTGCTCCACCGCGATCAACCGTTTGACTGGCTGCGGTATGGCGGTGACTGCCCCTTTCACGTCCTCCCCTTTACCTTACCGCTTTACTGCTCATCTCCATTCACCATCGGCCTTGTTTTGTCCAACCACAGTGTTGCGGTATTCGTCTTTGCCAACTGTTGCCTTCCTTTCACCGTAGTCACCGCGGTCTTCGCTTGAACCCCTTGCAGTACCATGGTGAGCCTCCTGTCTGCTTGCTTGGCCGGTTACTAACCCCCCACCGTGTCACTATGGTCTGTGGTTTGACTGCACATGGTGGCGCGGTAAGAATTTTATACCCGCTCTGACTATCCATTGAACGTTACCATGGTCACTGCGGTGTCTGACTTGGATACCAACAGTAAAGCTATAAGCTTTTATCGTGACTGTGCTTTACCAACAGTAAAGCTGTAAGCTTTTATCGTGACTGTGCTTAACCATCACTGCTATCCTGCGAGCCACTTTGCAAAAGGCCACGATAATGCGGTGAATGACATACCAAGCGAATGTTGAGGATGTGATATAATGTATACGGTATATATGAATGGAAAAAAATGATATTTTAATGGAAAAGATAGCACATGAACGGGTTCAAATGGGCAAAGAACTTAGTATTTTAGTGGAAAATTTAGTTCTAACAGAGAGATCGCACGATACAGCCTCTGAAATTCATCAAAGTCACGTAATTCCTTAATCCCTTCATAAAGCCGCCTTTTTTATTCATATTACAAATCTCAAATTTTAAACCCCGCCATCTGTCAACCACCTTAGTAATAGAGCTCGACCACTAGGTCGAAAGAACAAACAAGTGGGTCCCCCAACCAACACCCAACACCTGAAGATCTCTAAAAACATAATGAATCGAATAGTTAGAATCCCTCCACCTATCGGCCATCTCAGTGTTAGCGCTCATCCACCAGACCCAAAATATAATCAAGAGGACCCCCCATCCAGTACCCACCACCCTAAGATTTGAATTCATCATGATAATTGGCTGCTTTTTTCTCTCAAGATGATATCTTGAATATTTGGCGGTATCTTCTCCATTTTCCTCCAACATTTAGAGTAGCCCCAACAAGTGCCAAGATTAGCCAAAGCATCCGCCACTTGGTTGCCCTCCCTAAAAATATGTGTCACTCTTTTACTCCTAAATTTGGATAAAAGGAACCTAGTATCCAACAAGATATCCTTAGTATTCCAAGCTATTAGTGTATCCATATTCACTGCATCCGTAATGTGTTAGGTTTTCAATGGCAGATATCTAAAAGCTAAATGCAGATTTTATCGAATAAACTAGAAGTAAAACACACAGAAAAATAACACAGAGAATTTAACGTGGTTCACCCAATGTGGGCTACATCCACCAAACCGTAGCCATCCAATGATATTATTAACCAGTGCAAAACCCTATTACAATATCGCGAATAATCGGTACTGCTCTATCCTAAACCCTTTATAAATTAGGGTTATACAAAATCGGGGTTTTTTTCCCTTTTTGTGATTTTTCCCTTTTTAGTAATTTCGTGAAAAAGCAGGCCAAAAAATTTTCTCCGAACCCCCGGACCGGTGAATACTTTAAGAGTGTACAGTATAGAATGATTAGTCGCCACATACCAACATAATGGACTTAGAATCTCCTTCAATGTGGATATTAACAATCCCCATAGAGACAACAATTTTGAGGCCCATTAGCAGCACTCTAGCTTCTGTCACAATAAAAGATTGAAAACCAATACCTCCAGCAAATCCCGCAAACATAACCCCCCCGGGATCTCTAATCACACCACCAATACTAGCCCTGCCTGGGTTTCCCTTAGCCGCCCCAACAAAATTGAGTTTGAACTAGCCTCTATCCAGAGGCTCCCATCTGGTATTTTTCCTGGCTAAGGATTTCAAATTGTCAAATGAGTTAGCCTCTAAACCCTGATGCCAAGCCTTGGCCATTCTAATTTCGTAATCTAGAGGTCCCTTCTCCGAAAGTTTCCCTTTAGAAAGTGATATTTTTTCCTCAATAAGTTGGACACCAATGCCAAAAACATCCCTAGGATTCCTCTCAGTGTTCTTGAAGACCCTGTTGTTCCTCTCCTTCCACTAACACCAACCCAAAATATGAGGAACCTAATTCCAAATTTCACCAGGTAGGGGATGGGAATAGGGACCACACTAGCCCAAGATAAAGGATAAGAGATCCTCATTCATCACCCAAGAGACTCCCAATTTTTCAAAGGCCATCCCCTAGATTTCAACAGCAAAAGGACAATGTAACAACAGGTGACTGATAGTTTCCTCCATGCACTTACAAAGTAAACATCTATTGGGAATAAAAAACCCCATTTTCTCAAATTGTCCTAGGTAAGAATCCTGTTATGGCAGTCCATCCACCAAAAAAAATTTATTTTAGGGATCATGTGGTGGTTCCATATCTTCCTCCAAGGTTCCACAACAGTACCCTGTTTTGTCAGCAGTTTGTACGCTGACTTTATAGAAAGATCCCCCTGTTTGTCAAAGGTCAAAAAAAAATCATCTTCTCTATCATAAGAGGGAAACCTGGTGGTAGAGAGGATTTCCTAGAGGGACTAGGCCAAACAAAAAATTTCATGAGACTAAGGACAGCAAAAGATAAGGTCCTTCCAAGCCCTAGCCCTAGGGGGTCCAGAAACATAATCACTGATATGGATACCAAAATACCTCTGAGCCGAACCCATAAGAGTCCTAAAATCAGAACAACCCAGAGGGGTCTCAATTAGCCATGTATCCTCCCAGAATCTAATCCGCCTTCCATTTCCCATTTTCCACTTGATTCAATTCCTTGGAAAGCTTTGTGTGCTACAGATGCTCCTCTAGGCCAATGAGCCCTGGGGGTGGGACTCCGAGAGGAAATTGATCAAAGGTCTTTCCTAAAGATATTTAGAATTCAAAGTTTTGCACCAATGCTTAGTGTTCCTTAACTAATCCCAACCAACCTTGGCCATCAAAGCCTTGCTAGTTTTGAAAATAGTCCTAACTCCAAGGCCACCACAATTTTTGGCTTGAAAAACCTTTTTCCATTTAACCAGATCGAGTTTCTTCTTATCCTCAGTCCTAGACCAAAGGAAATTTCTTTGGATTTTTTCAAACCTATCAGCAATGTACTTAGGCATCTTAAATATGGAAAGGAGCTATGTTGGTATACCTTGAATATTATGAGGAGGTGGGTCGTGGTCATCCAATTTACTCCATACATCAATAAGGTATAAATTATCCATAGGAGGTTCCCAACCATCATATAAGACAAACTCTTCTCATAGATTATATCAACTACATTATTTCTAGCAACAAGAATAAATTTTTTATAGGAGCTATGAAGTAAAAATACATTTTTTTATAGATTTAGTTGTATTAATTTTTCCTCAACATTATGCATAGTGATCTATCATCAAGATGAGGAGAGAGATGCGAATTAGATTGCAGATTTGATTACCTAAACAAAAAGAGATATGAGAAGAAAGATAAAAGGAGAGAAGAAAGGAGATGAGAGGGAAATGATAGGAGTTAAAATTGATTATCTTTATTTGTCCCTCCTCTCCTTTCTTTTTATTCTTCATTCCTTCTCCTTATATCCCTTTCGGTACCAATACTCGCTCACCCTAAATTCTTGCATTTCAAGTTTCTAAATGACACATGGGATTTTTACAAAAACTTAGCATGCCTTTATACTTGAGTTAAGAGCCTAAAACTATTGTTTCAACTTTTGGATAGTAACAAGGACTACAAGATGACTTGTTATGTCAACATAGGTCCTAAATTGATCATTTACAAGTGTTGACCAAAACTTATGTAATGATGACCCTAATTATCATGAGCTACAACCACCACTAAAACTTTTATAAAATTCTCAATTGACACTCAAAAATCTACTTAGATGGACTTATAGATAAATTCCCCTTGTTTATCACATGACAAAGTGTATTTTAAATACCCTTAGTAGAAGTTTAATATGTGACATTATGCAATTAGACATGTATTATCTCAAGTTTATTATCTCGCATTAAACAAACTATTAGTCCATGGTTTAATTGAAAGTGTCTACAATACAACAAATTCATAAAGGATGATTTTCAAATCATCAACACACACACAAATGCAAAAATAATTTTGAGGATACGAAAAAACTCTTTGTTGAAATTTGTTGATCCAAACTATACATTTATACATTGGATTCATAGCCAAATCCAACTAATCAAGAAAATACTATGAGCAACTACTTGCTAACAACCAATCTACTAACAATGTTCATTAATGAATAATTACTTTCATTCTCCCCCATAATGAATATTATAAAAAAAATGGAAAAAAAATGCTCATTAGTTTATCCCATTTTCCCCCCATAATGAACATTAGGAAGAACACCAAGTAAATTGCGAAGTGTTTGAAAGCGATCATGAGCAAGGGAATTTGTGAAAATATTAGCAATTTGTGTCACAGTGGGACAATATTCAAGTTCAATTGAGCCTTTCTAAGCTAACTCATGAATGTAGTGGTGTTGGATTTCAATGTGCTTAGTCTTCCTTTGGAACATTGGATTTTTACTCATCTGAATAGTACTATGATTGTCATAATAAAAAATTGTGGGACCATATTGGAGTTGTGTAGATCTTGTAAAATTCTCCTAAACCAAACAACCTAAAAAGTAGCAAAAGTGGTAGCTTTGTATTAAACCTCTATAATAAAAAGATATATAGTGAGTTGCTTCTTGGATGTCCAAGAAATGACTATAGATCCAAGACTAAATATATAACCAAAAGTAGACTTTTGATCATATATAGAGTTTGCCTAATCAGAATTAGTATGTCCAGCCAACTTAATCTCCATGGAATATTGAAAATAGATGTCATAATGGATTGTCCCTCAAAGATACCCGATGTAGAGTAGGAAAAGTGATCCTAGATCCAACTAGATTAACTAGGATTAACTTCTTTTCACTTTGAATCTACGTTCAAACATAAACCAACTAGGGTTTGATGATTGGCTTATGACCACAAGGGAGAGTCGATATCCTAGATTTTGTGTTCTCTTGAGTTTCAAAGATGATTTTTTTATATGTGTTTTAACAAGCCTATTTGACATAAACCCTAGATCTGAAAATGTAATTTATCACACAAATGAAAACAAAAATTGACTAAACAAAACCAAATCTGAAAAAGGTGGATATCCATGCACTTGTCACCAAATTTTGAAGAAGATTTTTCTAGTCAAGGGCATAGGGCACCCTTGATCAAGATTTAAGATTCTAGGTCTACAAACTTCTCAATTGTAAGGTATAGATCTGCACTATTTTTTCCTATAGTTGTTTGTTGACAAAACCTTCAGATCTAACCTACACACATGAAAAGAGGAGGAAATATTGTGTTGTATAAGGTATTTCCTAAGTCTAACCCTAGTTTTTTATTTCCACATCCATGTACAAAAAATGGCGATGATCAAGAGCACATACCCTAGATTGAACAGAGGCGAAAACAATAATTGACTGAAATGATAAATGATAATTGAAAAGATTACCTTTGGTATGAAATCCTTGATGAAGTGATTCCACACCACAAGTTGCCACAAATGTTGATTGATGGATGCCTTGATTGCTCAATTGATTTTCAAGAGGTTAGTTCTCAAAACATAATAGATTGTTGTAGATAGCATGCAAGGATAACTCAATACATCTTCATAATTTGATCATAATAGCTCCTTCTTCATATTCATCTCTTTTCTCTTGTTCAAATGAGAAAAAAACTTGTTTATATATGCATATTGGCTGATATTTCTGATTATAGGCCAACCTAAGATCTTTTTAATTCTCCAAAAATAGACACCAAAAGTTAAATTTAAAATAGGGCCCCTTTAAGGTCAAGGGCACCCCATGCCCTTGCTTGGGTTCTTTTTACTCAAACTTGTTAGGATGTCGGGGATTTAAATATATTATATCAATCTGTCTTTGAAACAAATAAATTATTATTATAATTAATGTTGTAGGAAAAATAGGGTTTCAAGGTAGTGTGAAATTGTTAGGGCTGAAAATTTATAACGCTACAATTGAGAATCCTTTTAGAACACTCTAATGTGTCTCTTTAGGTTTGGGCATAAATCAAGAGACCACACTTATTTCATATATGATATTTGGTCTAGTAGAGGTAAAATAGAGAAAACTTCCAACTAACTACCTATAGAGAGTGTTACTCACAAAGGAGAATTATCAAAATTAGATAACTTAACTCTAACTTCCATGAGTGTGGACATAGAATTGCAATCCTACTTATAAAACCTTTGAAGAAGATCTATCATGCTTTTGTTGTGACAAAAATATATCATATTTATGTTTTCAAACTTTAAGACCAAGAAAGTAATGCATCTATCCTCAATTATACATTTCAAATTCTAAAACCATATTTTCTCTAAATTCAAGAAATAAAGAGGGATTATTCCTAGTGCATATCACATCACCCACATATTGAACAACAATTAAAAAAATGAGCCTGCATGGGTAGTAGAGTTGGCTTGGGCAATGGGTTTTCTCCCCATTGGTCTTGGGTTTGATTCCACTCCCAGGTTTAAGAGGTGGGAATTCTTGCGAGCGGGGGATCTCACTCGCGGGGGTCTAGTTTCACCCTAGCTCACTCTAGGTACCCAAGATATGGGCTACTGGACCGCTAGGCTGGGTCACGGGGACACCCTTGTTGTATAATTATTATTTTTTAGAAAAATTTCTAATATAAAAATTAGGTTTAGACTAAATTTTTACAAAACCTTTTTTTTGAAGGTAAGAATGAATTTCATAGTACCATACTCCAGGTTCCTATTTTAGACAATACAAAGCCTTCTTCAACCTATAAAAGAAATGTTCTTTGAAAGGTACTTCAAAACCTTGAGGTTGAGAAAAATAAACTTCTTCATCAATATAAACATTCAAAAATGCACTCTTAACATTCATTTGATAAACATTCCGTCCATTTTTAGTAGCTAAAGACAAGAAAAATCTAATTGTATCCATCCTAGCTACACATGAAAAAGTTTCAATACAGTCAATACCTTCATTTTGAGTGTACTCTTTTGAAATCAATATATTCTTATATTTTTCAATAGTCCCATCAGATTTATATTTAGTTTTATATATCTATTTTGTACGAACATCCTTACGAGGGAGCAATTCAACCAATTCCCAAGTTTCATTTCACTCAATGGATCCCATTTTACTTTCCATGGCTACAAACCACTATTCTTTTCCAATAGCTTCTACAAAATATTCAAACTCATCATTCTACATAACATGAGATATGAGAGAATATTTAACATTTATATGGGACCTTGTAATCATCTAATCAAAATCAGTGTCCAACATGAGTGACGGGGGATGATTTTTCTCAGTTCTTCTTGGGTATTTTTGATATCTCCTAGTCTTCAAATTTAAGGATAAAGGTTTTTCATTACTAATGAATTTTAATTCATTAGACACAAGTAGATGAGAGTCTTCTCCATGTACATCATTCACAAGAGGGTTAGATTCTTTAAAATAAATCTCAATGTTCTTAGTCTTTCGTGTTCATGAGTCATTCCATGAACTACTTTTGTGAGACTCTTATTCAAAAAATTTTTTTGCAGTAGTGACTACCTCTATTTGATTTTTTATCTATGTTCTTTTCTTTCATCATTCTTCAATCCATTTCAATAATAGTCCCATTTTTCCTCTCAACAACCCCATTTTGCTATGGATTGTAGGAAGTGATAAACTCTATTTGAATCCCATGTTGTCTAATATAAATATTAAAATATGTATCTTATACTCTCCCCAATTATTTGATTTGATGAACTTAATGTATTGACCACTTTTCTTTTCAACTAATTGGTTGAGTGCAACAAACTTATCAAAACAATTTGGTTTATTAGCCAAATAGTAAATCCAAGTTTTACAAGAAAAATCATCAATGAAAGTGAGAAAGCACTTGGATTTTTTAGTACATCAACATATTTTCTACCCCTTCTAGACAAACCAATAAAATAAGTATCTCTATGTTGTTTTCCAAACAAAAATTATTCACAAATTTCATATTTATTCTTAATAAACCGTAATCCTTCAACCATATGTTTATTTTTAAGAAAAAAAACCACAATCACCTGTCATTAGTACTCATGCAACTAGAGCATGTTTTTGCGACCTATCTTTGATTATAGATTCATTCCTATAAAAAAATTGATAATTTTATTCAAACATCTGACCAAATGATAAAAAAAATTAGAGTGAGCTCCTTGCTTTTATTGGTGAAGATTTTGTGAGCAGATCTTTCACAGTTTCGAAGAGTTAATTGTTTTGCGACCTTAATTGGCAATTTGGTAAAATTTTAAAATCCATGAATGTTTGGCTGAAATCCTTTTGTAGGGGTCCATGGGGTACCATTCCAAGCTTGCACGCCAATTTTTCGTACGAAGTGGAGAACTTTGATTTTTTCACCCATTAGCACCGAGATCCATTCTTGACGTTGTTTTGTAATTACTTAATTAATTTTCTCTAATTATCATCACGGGTCCAAGAAATAATTTTTAAGCATCTAATTGAGATAATTGATGCTCATAGGCTGATATTTTAGAATTTTAATTTTCCCAAATTTAATATTCATTTGCAAATGCCAGTTTGAAGGTTATATTAGGTCTACACATGTCATTCTTTCTTTCAGTTTTAAATATGAAAATTGAAGACTATTGAGGATAGGTTTTCTAATGTCTAGTTAAAGGTTTCTTTATGACATCTAAAATGGGATAAGGTGGGCATAAATACCATGCCCAAAATGGGAAATAAATTGGCATGGGAAATGGGAACCTACTGCCCATTTTCTGAATTAATTCAAAACATTTAAAACAACAAAGAAGTGGGGGCATGAGGGTTAAGGTGTGGCTGAAAATTCTAAGGAAGTTAAGGAATGAATTAATAAGAAAGAAAAGAGGAAGGTGGTGTGGGGAAAGGAGGGGGAGTTGGAAGCCCTTTTAGGATATTAAAAAAATTGAACAACTAGAAAATCAGTAGGAAAGAGGAAGGTGTGTATAAGAGAAATGGCAGGGAAAAGAGAGTTGAAAGCATCTCATTCATGGGGTTGTGCAGTATTGAAAATATCATGAATAGATAGAGGGAAAAAATAGAGGACAAGGTTGAATCAGTAGTATCATGAATAGATAGAGGACAACACTAGAGGATAGCAATATGATATTACACTATAGCATGGAGCTCAAGTGAGAGAGGATTTTTTTTTGTGGAGGATTGGTATGAAGGTTTGAGTAGAAAGAAGAAGGATCTATAGGAAGAGTTTTGGGCAGCGAAAGGAAGCTATAGGGAGAGCATGTGGGAAAAATTTGAAGTCTTTGTGTGTTGATAAAATTATGTAATTGTCTCAAGTTGATTGAATGCAATAAAAAATTGAATGTGTTTGAATTTATTTTGGTTTTATGAGTTGTTCTTTGTTGCAGTAGATATTATGTTTCTTGTGTGTTTGTGATCAATAGTTGTGTGTTGCATCATTTAGCCTCCACTTGCACATGCCACCTCCCTCCACCTTTCCCATAACAATCATAAGTATTGTGATTGCAATGAGTGCACATGACTACTTTCCAACTTATTAATTATAACATAGATAACTAACATGGAATAAAATATACCATTGTCTAGAGCATTGAGGTAAGATTGGTGTTTGTGATTATGGGGTAGATAATTATAGCACTAGTGAAATCAAGGTGCTTGAGAATCAAATGAGCTCACATTCTCATGGATGAATTGTATGGTATGGTACTGATGAGTGTGATGCAAGACAAGAACCAAAAATTTAAAACAAATGTCAAGACTAAAAAAATGTAAGTGTTGGAAATTGTAGCCCCATAAAAGAAATTCATGCAACTTTGAACCTGCACTCAAACTCGTGGCACACCCTCTTTTGAATATTATTTTGAACCACCAAATAAAAGCTTGTTCTATTGAAAACTTTGAAAATGAAAGCCCTACATTCATCCATACGAAGATAAATAGGTCATAATTTTTCTCCCAACACCCCTCTAATTTTATAGTCAAAATCCCAAAAAACCGATAGTTTCACACATTCAACAAGGAAAACCAAATTCACAAAAAACTATTGGAAACCATTGAGAGTTCAATACTAAATATTAATCAGAAACAATGATGACTAAGATTCATGAACAACTCTAATTTTACTATTTTAAATCCTCCAAGAGCTTATAACAATAGTTTCAGTAACTAAATAATGAACTAGAATTCATCTATAGAGATGATTTTTGAATTCCATATAAAAAATATGCTACATGAGACCTTTAATCCACTATAAAAATAGCAAAACCACTTCAAAATTCCCCTTACTTCACTTTTGGGTGTGCCTCCTTTACCTCACAAGCAATTTCTTTCTTTTCAAGTCTTGTGTTCTTTCCCATGTTTCTCCTACTAGATTCTCTCCCCTGTTGGGTGTGGCACCTCTTCTATGGAATTATTGTTGCATTCCTAAATCCTTTCCATCCTCTCTTGGGCGTGGTTAACATTCCTCATTCAATTCATCCTACAAAAAATAATTAATTTTCACTATTTTCTTCCCCACAATCTTACTCCACTACCTCTTTTTCTAGGCACTTGGATTCCTCCACTATTAAGTTAATGCTAAATTTTAAATGTGTAGAGGAGTTACAACATGCCAAGAATGGAATCCTCTTTCTTGGGAATGGGACTTCTGTAATTCCCCAAAAATTTTAAAAAAATGATTTTCCAACACCTACATATCCAGTTTGTGTTGGCATTGGTTGTCATTGATGTCAACACTTGAGGAGTTTGTTGTGATGTCAACACTTGGTGAGTTTGTTGGCATTAGTTGTCAAAACTTGGGGATATTTTTGCGCATGTTTTTGAGATTTTTGGTTGTCATTGATGTTTGTGTCTACACTTAGATTGAGTTTTCATTGGTGCTTTTAGTTGTATGTGGTTGATACTCTATGATGATTGGTTGGAATTGGTTGTGTTTCTGAGTATGGTTGTTAGGAGAGATAATATCATGATGATATATTAAGATGAGGATTAGAAGTAATGCTAAAGGTGGAGAGGTGTTTTTGATGGTATCTATTATTTTGTATGCTCTCTCCCTTTGTTCTTGAGGAAGTATGCGTTGTTGCAAGGAAGTTTTTGTCTCTACAAGTTGGTGAAAGATCCTGTTTCAGGAAGATTCTTTTAAGACTGTTCAACATAATGCTCCACATTCCTCCACTGTTGAATATATGGTCTTGTGGTTTGGGATTTAGTGCTTGAGGTCTGTGGATGTTGCACTCCTATCTTTTTAGGTCACTTTTTATTTTTAGGAGGTTTTTGGTATTTGCAATGTATTGGCAGTTTTGATGGTTGTGTGGACTGGTCCAGAGAATGCTCTGCATTTCCCCACATTGATTTTTTGCTCCTACAGTCTAGTGGATGTGTTCTTAGTGCTTTTGCAGTGTCTCAATTAATTTTTCATGTGATAATGTGTACCACAAGCTGATCTATTAATGTTCTATCTCATGGTTTTATATTTTATGTTTTTGGGATAAATACTCTCTCTATTTAGTTTGTGGTGGATATTTGTGGTATGATAGTGTAAAAGAGGTGTTTGGAAGTGTTGTTGAATTTTCATGGAACATATCTCTATGGTCGGCATGTCAACATTTGATCTCCTTGGTGCCACATAATGTGTTGAGTTGATTTTCTCAAAAAATTGTGAATATCTAGCCAATAGGGCTTGTTATTTTGCTTGTGCCATGTGCTTAGGGGTTTGTGCTAGCATATGAAGTTGTGTTAAGATGCATTTGGGCCCTAACTTATCTTGTTGAGAACCACATTAAGTAAATTTATTTGCGTGTTTTTGGGCCAACTAGTAATGTGCTACACATTTTATCTACATGTTTCCTTGTTGTCAACTTGTATTGTTGTGTGGCATTATGATTTTTGTTTTGGATCAGTTTGAGAAATGTAATAAGATTATTTTTTATCCCCTCTAGCTTCTAGATAGGACCGCATTATGTTTTAGTGGCCAAGTTGTTAAAATCATTGTTTGTATTTTTTATGGCCGACCTAATTGATGCTTTAAGATCTTGTAGAGGATATAAATGGAAGATAAAATAAGTTGAAAGAGTGTATGGTGTTGTGGTGATGTGCGAAGATGAATTGAAGTAGTGAAAAGAGAAGAGAAATGAGCTTTAACACCTTATTTAGTAAAGTGTATTGTTGATGAATGTTGTAATTCCTAAATATTCATGTATCCTACTCTGAGATAGTGAGTCTCATTAGGTACTTGTAATTTGTATCTTGTCCTAGGGTTGTGCACTGCAGTACTACAAGTCCCTATATCTTGCCCTAAGGTTGTGTACCTTAGCCTAAAATTCCATAGGTAGTGAACCTTAAACATTATTATAAATTTTGTAAGAAATGAGCTTTATATATTGTGAGTTATCTCTCACTGTGGTTTATCCCTTCTTGGGTTTTCTATGTAAATCCGGTGTTATCTTGTGCATGTGTTTATTTTATTATCTTTCATTGTTCTTGATTTGAATAAGGGCTGCATATATGGTTAAGGGTTTATGATCTTATCAATAGTTTGATTTTGCATATTTGTAAAGGGTTTAAGGCCTGAAAGGATTTAATTTTTTGTAGATACTAATTCAACACCGCCTCTTAGTATTTGGGTGTGTTCAAAAATTGGTATCAGATCCAAGTTCCTCTGAATAAGATTAACCACTTGAGGAAAGGTCCAGAAAGGCACATGATGGAGCTTACAAAGGTGCTAGATTTGATGGGACAAATTACACCTTTTGGAAGTTGAGAATGGAAGGCTATCTAAACTCTCTAGGGTTTGGTGTTTGGAAATATATCAAGGATGATTATACTACTCTTGATTCTCCTCCAAAAGATCTAACTGAGACCAGGTTATATGAGATCAATGTCAAGTCTAAGAATGTTATCTTTTGTGGGTTAGCTGATTCAAAATTTTTGAAGGTGATGAATTGTAGTTTTGATAAAGATGTATGGGGGAAAACTTAGTAGTATCTATGAAGGAGACAATAAAGTACAAATAAAGAAAAGATGAAAATTTTCAAGAGTAGATTTTGAGACCGTGCATATGATAGATAATGGAGATATTGCTAGTTACATGATCTATGTGGATGAAGTTGTAATTGGCATCAGAGGTCTTGGTAGAGAAGTGAAAGAAGATGAGATTGTGAAGAAATTTTTGAGATCTCTCCCTAAATCTTATAGTCATAAAGTATCTACTATTGAAGAGTCTAATGAATTGGATAAGTACTCAGTAGATGAAATATTTGGTGCTCCCATGGACTTTGAAATGAGAGAATTTGAGAAAAATGTTTGAAAGAAGGAAGGTGCATTCAAAAACAATAAAAAGATAGAAGATGAAGAAACTAATTAGGATGATGAATTTGATGAGATTGAGGCAAAATTTGTGAGAAGATTGAAGAAAGGCACCAAAAAATACAAAGGTAAGCTACCTTTTAAATGTTTCAATTATGGTGAGGATTGATCATTTTGCATCTAAATGTCCTTATAAATAATCATATGGTGGTAAAAAAAGAGATAAGTTCAAAAGGAGTTTCTATTTCAAGGAGATGAGTTTTTCCTCATAAGATGAGGATAATGATTCAAATGATGAAACCCTATCCATGGATCTGAAAGACAAAAAGGGTGATATTGGAAAATGTAAGAGGTCCAATACCTTATAGATTAACACAAATAATGAAAAATCTATTGTTGTGTGGACTAAATTTCATGCAAAAGAAGAATAAAATACTTGGGTGACTGAAAATGGTTGCTCTAACGACATGAAAATTAACAAGTAAATGTTCATTATTCTTAAGAAGGTTAATGGTGGAGCTATTAAGTTTGGTGGTGATGAGTCGACACAAATCTATGGAAAAGATACTATAAAAATTGATGTAAAGAGAAGGATTGAGGATGTCCTATATGTAAAAGGTTAGAAGAATAATCTTCTTAGTGTTAGTTATATGTGTAGAAAAGGCTGCAATCTTAGATTTCATGCCAATGGTTGTGAGATTATAAAGGTAGGGTCTAAAAGACTATTTGTTGAAGGTACAAGGAAAAATGGATATCTCTATCATCTAAAGGAAGCAAATGGAAGAATATTCTTATTGGAACAATCTAGTGAGTGTTGGTTATGGCACAAATGAATGGGACACATCAACTTTGATAATATGGTGAATATCTACTCATGTAATGAGAGACATGCCTAATATAACTAAGCCTACAAACACATTATGTAAGGAGTGTCAAATGGGAAAGAAAACAAAGAAAAGTTTCAAGAGCAAGGAATGCTCTGCTACAATGCCATTGGAGCTAATTCATACTAACCTATGTGGACCTACAAGAACAAAGAGTCAACAAGGTGAAAGGTATTTCATGTTTCTTATAGATGATTACACTAGAATGACTTGGGTTACATTTTTTAGAGATAAATCATAAGCTTTTGATAAGTTTAAAATTTTCAAAGAAAAAGTAGAGAATGAAATGTATGCTAAGATCAAGTGCTTAAGTTTAGATAGGGAGGTGAATTTACTTCAAATAAATTTGAATTTTTTTGTGAAGATCATGGTATTAGGAGATATGTTTTTGCTCCTAGAACCCCTCAGCAGAATGAGGTAGTGGAAAGGAAGAACAGGACTGTGCAAGAAATGGCTAGGACTATGTTAAAAGATCTTGATCTTCCTAATATGTATTGGAAGGAATTAGTTCACACTTTTGTCTATTTTCTTAACAAAGTACAGTTGAGGGTCAATAGCACTAAGAACCCTTATGAGATATGGTATGATAGGCCCTCCCCTATTAGATACTTCAGAATTTTAGGTAGAAAATCTTACATCAAGAGAGATGAAGAAGAGATTGGAAAGTTTGATTCAAGGTGTGATGAAGGGATCTTCATTGGTTACTCAACCATAATCAAGGCCTACAAATGCTACACCAAGAGATTGGGAAAGATGATTGAAAGCATAAATGTTAAGGTAGATGAAGATTTGTGTCAGGTATCACAAGATTCAGAGGTTTGCATATTTGATATATCTCCCTACATTGAAGAATAAGAAGAAGAAGAAAGAAGAGAAAGAAGAGAAAGAAGAGAAAGAAGAGAAGGAACAAGAACTAGAGTTTTGCAGATTTGATATGTCTCCCTACATTGAAGAAGAAGAAGAAAAAGAAGAGAAGGAACAAAAACTAGTCAGGGATCCAAGACTCCAACAAAATATGTTTAGAGGGAATCATTATGCAGATCAGATCATTGGAGACAAGAATGAACATATGTTGACTAGGATAATATTTGTAAAGAATGTGAGAAAGTAAATTTGTGTTTACTATCGAAGGTAGAGCCCAAGAAATTTTCTAATGCTAGAAAAGATGATGGTTGGATAAAGGCAATGGAAGATGAATTGAATTAGATAGAAAATAATCAGACATGGGAATTGATTCCTAGACCTATTGATAAGAATGTTATAAGAACAAAGTGGGTGTTACAGAACAAGACAAATGAAGATGGTGAAGTTGGAAGAAGCAAAGCTAGATTGGTATGCAAGGCTTATTCACAAGTTGAAGGTATTGATTTTGAGGATACTTAATTTCTCTGATAGCTAGATTGGAGGTAATCAGGAAGTTTCTTGCCTTTGCTTCTCACAAGAATTTCAAAGTCTATTAGATGGATGTCAAGTCAGCCTCCTTGAATGGTGATTTAGAGGAAGGGGTATATATTGAGCAGCTGAATGGTTTCTAGTTATTAGAAGATCCGGATATGGTGTGCAGACTCAAGAAATATTTGTATGGAGTCAAGAAATATCCTAGAGCTTGGTATGCTTGGTTGGATAAGTACTTACTTCAATAAGGATTCAAGAAAGGTACTCAAAGTGGGTGTTACAGAACAAGATAAATGAAGATGGTGAAGTTGGAAGAAGCAAAGCTAGATTGGTATGCAAGGCTTATTCACAAGTTGAAGGTATTGATTTTGAGGAGACTTAATTTCTCTGATAGCTAGATTGGAGGTAATTAGGATGTTTCTTGCCTTTATTTCTCACAAGAATTTCAAAGTCTATTAGATGGATGTCAAGTCAGCCTCCTTGAATGGTGATTTAGAGGAAGGGGTATATATTGAGCAGCTGAATGGTTTCTAGTTATTAGAAGATCTAGATATGGTGTGCAGACTCAAGAAATATTTGTATGGAGTCAAGAAATATCCTAAAGCTTGGTATGCTTGGTTGGATAAGTACTTACTTCAATAAGGATTCAAGAAAGGTACTCTAAGTAGTAATCTTTACATTAAGGTTCATGAAGATAAGTGGTTAATTGTGGTTGTATATGTTGATGACATCATCTTCTATGGAGATGATGATATGCGTAAGAGGTTTTCATAAGAGATACAAAAATATTTTGATATGTTTATGATTGGTGAGTTTTTCTTCTTCCTCAGGATTCCAATTATTCAGCTAGATGATGGTATCTTTATTTCTCAAGCCAAGTATGTAAAGGAGATATTGAAAAAGTTTGGCATGGAGGATTCCAAACCAATAAGTACTCCTATGATCACCGGTTGTCACTTGAGAAAAAATGATGAGTCTCCATAGGTTGATTAGAATCTTTATAGGTCTATGGTTGGAGGTTTGTTGTACAAGACTACTTCTAAACCTGATATTATGCATGCAATATGTTTGGTTTCCATATTTCAAGCTAATCCTAAGAAAACTCATGAAAAAGCAGTAAAAATAATATAAAAAAACATCAAATATATAGTATGATTACGAGCTACCATAATTGCATACCAAACCTCCAAGAGGTTGAAGGAGTAAATATGAAGGTAAATAAGTCCCTATGTTAAAAAGGTAAAGCAATTAACAAGCTTGAAAAAAAAAAGCATATAAAAAAACCCCAAAGGAATAGGAGAAACTTATCAATAGAGCTAAGAAACAAGATATAGTCATGACAAAAGAAACTAGGAACCTAAAATTTGGTGATACCCCAATCTCCTAGCCCAACACAACCTCAATTTTTTTTTTTGAAACAATAGATTGGCATTTCAACCTTGTGTTGCTATTAGGACTTTTTTAGAAGGTGAATTTTCGCAATCAACAAAGTTAGCCAAAGACTCAAAATAAACACCATGAATAATAACTTGCTTCTTCCTACCATGAATCAAATTATTTCTTGTCAAAGTTTGAAAATTAAATGTGCTTGCAACCTCAAGGGTGTTGTTCTTATAAGATATAAATAGATTTTCACCACTATTTGAATGCCAAGGTAGAAATATGAAAGAGAGTGAAATTCTTACTACAAGGCTCACATCTCATGCTAAAGGGACTGAACATAACTCACCAGACAAGGGGATCTAGAAACCTTGAAAGAAGTAAGACCTAACAAAGTAGCATTCTCCAATGACACCTCCTCATTACTTTCTAGTAGAAAATCCCTACCAAGACCTCACATAGATGATATAGAGACAATTGGATCCTTAGGATGGAGCACTATAACCATTCTCAATCCAACCACACACCACAATGGAGACTGCTATTGTACAATATTTGGAATTAAATTTAGCAAGGATAAAAACCCTAGAATGGAGTGCTCCAAAATCCCTTAGATTGTTCGGTCTTGAAACTACATTAACCATATTTAATTGAAAAGAATGGAAATGAAAAATGAAGCATAGATGATGGTTTGGAACTTTCCCACATAGAGAAGAGTCTCATGAGAAACTAGAGTGATGCTTGAGAGCCATACAAAAATAAGAAAACATAGACAAAAGCCACCTAGCCTAAGCCTAAACTTAGAGAGAAATAGACAAGAAGCCAAAAATGTAATACTAAGAATAGATAAACCACAAGAATATGAAAGAAATGGGTGATTTGAAACATGTTCACATGTGTGGTAGCACAAAGGATAGTTTTTTTTCTCATTAAAAGGTGATACTAGCAGTATCGCAAGTGAGGAGAAATGAGAAAAGTCTTGCCAATTCAAAATGAAAAAAATGAGGTAAAAAAAACACTCCTATGGGGGATAAGAGGAAATTTAGACTAACCAAAGAATTCATGGTCGATGGTGATCCAAACATAATCTTCCAATGTCACTTATTCCACATTGTAGGCCACATACCATCAAAAAGAATGAAAGAGGCACTTGTCAATTTTTTACATAAATCGATAGTTTGATCAATAAGTTTTGAACTTTCCATTTAACATAAGCTTATTTTTAAAGGCCTGTGATAACATTGAGTGAATCTTGCAACAATAACCTCTCTACTAATCCAAAATTAAACCTACCACCACTATTATTTATTTTGCTTCATTGTTTTCCTTATGGCCAAAATGGAGAGAACCAAATTTAACTAAATAACCTTTAGAGTACTGGATTAAGATTGCCTCCCCAACCCGTCCAAGGTTCCTCTTAGAAGCTCCATAAAAAGTTGACCTTAAAAGGGCCCTATGCAGGTAGTTTCTAAACAATACTCTTTCAAACTATCTTACTAACTTCTACCCATCCTGTAGCCTACCATGGCATTAAAATGGCTAGGACAAGGGGATCTCTAAGCTATGGATTGAAGGGGACTCCCTAAATATTATTAATTGTCTTAGGAAGAGCTCTCCCTTGTCATAGACTATTGAAAACTTTATTTTGGATGCCCTTGATTTATCATAGGGTTTTAATGAGATTTACATTTTGCATGCCTTCTGGGAGGCAAATCAAGTTGTTGACTGGGTGACGAATCAGGGGTTGACGTCAGTAAGGTATTGGGAGGAAAATGATGCCCTTCCCTTTGAGTTATTTAATTTTCTTAATGATGAAAAATATTAATATGTTGATGTTAGATGTCCTCTTAGCGAAAGGATTGTGTGGTGATCATGGTTTTATTTGGCTGATTGGACACTTAGCGTTGGTGAAGATCATTGGAATTTGTGGGCATTCAAATAAGAGATTCTTGAGCCTTTTCACCATTATTGTCATCAGTACCGCACTTGGAAGGCACACATGATTTATGGGTGTTTATTTTCCTCTTTGGTTACTGTATTTTTGTATCCAACTGTGGTTTTTATCTGCATATGTGGAGCTTCCAATGATGGGTGGGGATAGATGTAGAACTGAACCAATTTCTTGCAATGACTTCAAGGCCAATGCAGAGGTTTGGGCAATCTTACAGAAGGGAGGGATGACCCCTTTCATGGAAATGTTGCATGGATTTAAAACTAATGTTTCCAAGGACTTTGTCGATGCTTGGCATGGATGTGTCTTGAGTTTGTTTGGTCGGGATACCACCATTAATGAAGATTTCTGTTGATTTTACTGGGATGTCAACCGAAGAAAGGAAGTTTTATAGAGACAAGCACTTGTCGGGCTTTGCTAGGTAGAATTTTTTGCGAGACAAAGATAGAACTAAAATGGTGAGGTTGTGGCTGATATGATAGGTCCAAGATTAAACCTATCTGGTAGGACATGGCTATGGTGTTAATGTGGTACTTCAATCTTGATGGCTGATACATGGCCCTGTATGGTCACCACTTTGTTAGGCTGAACCATTTCAGGCATGGTAAGCTCATCTCCTTTCTTGTCTACCTATTGCTTTCACTTGAAGAGGGAATTGCGAGTTTTAGAAAGAATCTTAGAAACCCTTTTCTGCATGAGGGTTTGATGCTTCTCATAGATGATTTCATTTTAAGGCTAATAGTATTGGTGAAACTCCTTGCCTCGCTGAAAAAATGAAGAGGAAAGGGAGTGGGAAATGTCAGATTGAGGAGGTTTTGGAGAGTGAGGGGATGGAAATGGAGATAGAATCAGAGGCATGGTCTAATGGGTACAACACTGACCTATACTACATGCCCTCGAATGGTGGTAAGAAACCCTCTACTAGTAAGGCTAAATCTTCCATCCCGTATGTTAATCACAAATTGAAGGACGTCTATGATGACGATGAGGAGGGGCTCTACAGTGTAAAGAAGGCTAAATCTTTGGGACTGGTGTGCTCTAAGGAGGTGGTGAAGAAGTGTTTGAATATGGTTGAGGGTATGCTAGGTGATGAGATGGTTAAAGTGGGAAATTTGGAATCGGATTGCAGTGTTGATGGAGGGTCCCCTATTGTTGGTAAGGTGAAAAGTATTGTTGATGTGGACGAGTCCACCCATGTGGCAACATCCAAAGATAAAGGTAATTCAAAGATTAATCTTGATGTTTTGCAGGATGAGGATCCCCCCGTGAGCTCCCATAAGGGGAGAGGGTTATTTTGGGGGGCCATGGAATTTTCTCAAGCTTCGGGTATGGTCAAAGAAGGGGCGAATATCTCTTTCAATTTAATTGATGTGGCTTTTTTAGGAGGTGCAGGACCTCCACAACAAGCATGAAATAATCACTCAATGCAATATCTCTACACTTCGTAGCCTCAAAGAGAAGGACTCCATTTTCGGTTTGTCTAAATCGTTGAATTCTAGTATCAGATGTGTGGTGGATGAGTTGGCCAACCTGAAGAAAGACTATGGCCTGAGGTTCTCCTTGTTGGAAAATAATTACAAGAAATTATGCAAGGAAATGGATACGATCATCAATCTCAGTAGAGAGAAATTGGAGTCTTCAACGGAGGGTCTTGTTTTCCTCAACAAGAAGGCCAAAGAATGGATGGGTAGATCTCTCTTCAATGAGTAGGTAGATAAGGATTTGGGGGAAAGTGATGACAAGGAGATACAAGTCGTGGATATGGGTATAGGGACAAGTGTTTGCACTCAGAGTAAAACAAGTAAATGTAAATTAGTACATAGGCAGGATGTGGAGGATGTCATGGAGTTGCATAACAGGATGATCTCCAAGGACTTGGAAGCGACTAAGATGCTTAAGGAACTTATCTAATGGTTGTTTGTTTCTTTTCCTTTGTTTTTGTTGTTTGTTTTTGTTTCATGCTGATGGTTTGTTGATGTCTCTGTAATCAACTTGTTTTTTGGTTTTTGGGTTGGCAGCCTAATGCTTTATCTTTGTTGCCACTGTTCTTGTTTGTACAAGGTTTTAGGAACCCTTCAAAAGCTATTTATCGTTAATAAAAGACTTCTACCCATTGAATGGGGTTTGAAAGGTTTAATTTATTATGGTATTAGTAGTTCAGGAATTAAATTGTAATACACCCTTTGTATATCTCTTGAAGGTTATTTATACCATTTTGTATTTATAGAATAGTATGAAGGAATTAATATCTTTGAGAATAGTACTTGGTTGCATAGGTGGAGTTCCCTATAGTTGTGGGTTTAGCTTTATAATATATTGTTGACACATCTAATGAAGATGTCAAGATATATCTACGAGACAAAGTGCATTGCTATTGCTTGTTAAATAAGGTGTTTCCCATTTTGTAACAAAATTTTGTTAGGGGGTATCCATTTACAATTATCACTCTTCTAATATTTCTATAAGAGACATTGGGAAGGGTTATAGATTTTCATTTTTTCAAGCTCAAAGAGATTGATATAAATGCACTATTTTTATAACTATTCTTTTAAAAGAAGCCTAGGCAGCAATCTGAATTGGCTTAACAAATTCAATTGAAAGATGACTAACAATATGCTAACTATAATTTTAGTGTTTAAATTAATAAAAAATAATTTCATGAGATTGTACATCTAGACAATTGCATTCATAATTTGGAGAACAAAGCATGGGCTTCTAAAAAATTCTTTGTCCCAGTAATCTCAAAGTTTGATCTTATAATCATTTTGCTAGCTGAAGTTGAATGCCTTTTATGGCATATTTTTTGGCTAGGTCATGATTTTTTTTATAGTGGTGTATAAATAGTTTTTTATAGAGATACCAAATTCTTGAGCACTTCTTGGAAGAACATCTGGTTTGCAGTGGATGTAATGCTGACCACATCAATACTTTTTCATCCTTGGACTCATGTCCAAACAAAAGTGGTGGATGAAAATGATGGCATGTCCTATTAGAGTGTACACCTCTAGATATCAATGCACATGGAAAGTTTTTTTAATTTTTTTGACACATCTCATTTCATGTCTTTTTAAATTTTTTTTATGTGTCTCACCTTTACAATAAGAAATATCATCTAACTCATCTCACAAAGAAGTCTGAAAAAGAAGTCAAATTCATTGAGTATATTCAACACATTCAACAAGAAGCCCATTACATATTTTACACAACTAACACCAAGTACAAGCAACACCATGGTCAAAATATTGGTCCACACTAATAAAATATTGGTAATGATGTCTTCTTATGTGTTTAGATAGAAATATTCATGTGCAAATAAGGTCACACCTCTTCTTATAGTCATAGACCATAGACCATAAACCATCACCAAGAAAGTGGTGCGTAGTGCTACTAAGCCTAATCTTTCCTTTGATGTGGGTTTGTTTTATATTTTCATGTGGAGCTTCTTTGTCCAAATTTTCCACCTTTACAAAATGAACTAGTTTCTATTGAATACATCTATATATTGGAATTAGGCCTTGATTGTAGTTGTGGAGTTAAAAACTAACTATGTTACAACCATAATTTTTTTTGTTGAAGTAGATCAGATCATTTACGAAGGGAACTACTTCACCAAATGCCAAATTTAGAAGAAGTTTTCCTACTTGGTTTAACAATTGTGTACAATGGGGGTGATTTATTCTTGAGGAGTGGCTACTAATTGAAGTGACATTATGGAAACCTTGGTTGGCTTTAACAACAAAAATAATTGTGAATCCTTTAGAAATTCACTCAATATAGCATAGGTCCTAGTACATCCATTAGAGTTAATGCTAGGTGAGGGCAACATCAGATCAATTTGGTGCTAATACTTGTAGACTACATTGATGCTTGATGGTGGTGCCAATAATTTGAAGTGATAAAATATAAATGATTTATATTATACAATGGCCCCTCTTAATCTCCATTAAGACTTGAATAAGATGTAATTAGGTCTTGGAAGGTTCAATCTTATTCCTAGTTTTGTTAACATTTCTTAGTTTTAGTTTTTACTTTTGTACTCAAGGATTCAACTACAAAAATATTTATTAATGTTAATGAGATTGTGGTTTCACTTTTACCTCTTCATGGATGAGTAACATTATTATCTATTTTGAATAATTTATCTAGGTTTATTTGTGTTTTATCATCATTTGATTTTTGATGCTTTTGATCTAAATTCTAAACACATCTTCAAGGATTTCACTTGTCGTATGATCCAAATTTCTTTGAAGAGTGATCTATAAATTAGACTTGAAATTTCTGAAATCAAATGAGGGTTAAACATAGTTGAATCTAGATATACAATTCAATATGTTTACATGTGAAAATCTCAAAACTTTAATTGTTCTCTATTTTTGAATTTATTTCCCATTTTGTTCTCTATCTCCACACAATAGATAACTAGTGTTCACATTAGTAATAGAAATTGATTCTAGCTATAAAAATTTGAGTTTTTGACAATTTCAGTGTGTTGCCTCTGAGATTCTCTTCGTTACATTCAATGGGTTGGTGTTTGTATTCTTGTATCAAATTAGGTATGCCTTCTTTTGTTGATAATTATAGTTGATGCAAAAGAGTGGAAAATATGTGCCTTTACTCATTTAGATAAAGTTCCATTTAGGGTTTCTATTGAAAGATCCTTCATGATGCAATCTTTATTTTTGGTGACAATAATCTTTACTATTGATGTTTTTTTTTATGCTATTTTCTATTTATTTAATGTTTATTATATTTTCCTTAACTTGTATAGTTTTGAGAAATTTTCACTTTCATTTTATTGATGATCAAATGGTGTCATAACATTATAAATTTATGAGGTAACCACTCTGAAGTGATTGCACTAATACTATAAATAAAGCAATTACTAACCAACAAAGGTCAAATTGATAGTTCCTTGATGTTGAGAACTTTAGGAAAAATAAAAGAATCATTGAAATTTTTAAGTTGGAGAGGGCTACAGAGGCTAGTTTGGTTTGAATGTATATTTTTGCTAAGAAATATTGTAGTAGGATTTTTAAATCTTACCTACATTTATTGTGGAAGCTTTTAGGGATTCTTGGCCTTATAGTGGTTGGTTCTTTTAATGGCATCGAAGTCTCTTTGGTTGATACACAGTGAACTATTTGATAAAATGCTTTGGTGAACATATATGAAAAATGTGGCGCCGTAGACAAGGTAGTGAATTGTTTGAAAAAATGTCTCAAAAAAATGTTGTCTCATAAAATTCCATGACAAGAAAATGCAATTGGCAGTTGCTTCTAGTTATTAGTTATACAATGTGAAGTAATTGCATAACTGCCTAGGTTGACTTTGTAAAAAAATTATATTGTAGTTTAAATTTTGTCATCTATCAACATCTACTTATTAATTATGCAATGTGAAGTAATTCTTTGAGTTTGAAAGATGTGTAATGCAATGTAATGGAAAACACTGGGTGTTTATAAAAATGCAACCCAAATCACAACATACCCAAGCCCTTGTAGTTTTTAAGCTCAAATATGTAGGTGTGCATTAAAAATAGCAAGAACACCAGTTTCTTGCCATTATTGATAATAATGAATAAACTTGTTGAAAGTGGCAAAACACAGAGTGCCAATGGTTGTTGGAAAACATTGGGTGTTTATAAAACAGTGCCTTTCATTACATTCCTATAGTCTAAAAAAAATATATTTTGAAGACATTCATGTACTGTTTTCTAAAATTCCAGGTTTCAAAACACTAAGTTTTACAAAACCTGCAACCCACTTAATGTTTTAAAAAACTTTTAAAAAAATAACCCACATATTTTTTCAAACCCTTTACAAGTAACAACCCAATTGGTTACAAACCCCTCACCTCAATTCAGCTGGTTGTCTCCCCCACTTGCAAATCTTTCGGGCCCTTGCTCTCCAACCTTTCACTTTCAATCTACAGAATGAGAAAACCCACAATATAGAGTGTTTTCAAATAATAGTACTTGTTACAATTTAAAATGCATGTATTAATCAAGTTAGTTCCCCTTCCCACCTATGGTGAATGGATAGCTTCTTGTGCAAGGCAAAAATTTCAGCATAATTTGAAGCAGAAAGAAAAATGAGCTGACACCGCTATTATCTCCTCGCTTTCCTTGTCGTGGCATTTCCTCCTGTCTACCAATTTCATCACTTTTATCATCCATATGGTAGGCCCCTCACTACGTTGTCTCATCATGTTATGTATGTTTCTATGTATGTTGTTATGTATGTTTTTATGCATTTTTGTATGTACATAGGTGTATTTTGTCGAGATATTAGCTACATCCTTTGACAAAAGGGAAAAAAATCCATATTTTACCATCAATGACATACAATTACTTTGGAATAAGGAATTTTTTTTACAATCATGCTTGACCTATTCAACCTTATTTCCAAAGAGTTGGTATATTATTGACTCATCATTTCAGTCAAACCAAAAAAACACATTGCATTGACTTGGTTATCCAAATAAATTTATTGTGAATTTGAATGAAACGATGTATGAAGAGCAATGTTGGGTTATAGTAAGATTATTTTCTAAATATTTAAGAATTCCTATGAAAACTTCAATATGTATTTCAAAGAATAACTAAAATAAGGAGTTGAGTCACAGGTACCTTTGGCGCAAAAAAAAAAACTAAAACAAAGGTTGTAGAGTTTTCAAAATATACAATATTCATATTAATGTACTTATAATTCTTTGTAGAAACAAATACAAGTTTTATTATAAAATAGTAACAAAACATAATTAAGATTAAAATCTACTTAAAATAGTTCAAATAAATGTTACATATGACAATGTACATACACTTCAAGTTTTTGGGAATGAATCTACACCTTCACACTATTTAGTATTTTGAGTTCTATTAGTGAACATAAGTTAATTCAATATATATCAAAGAAATGGACTTATTTAACTACCACTTTTTGGTAGGGATGAGGTGTAAAAGTGTTATTGACTATTTGATCATTGAATAGTGTGATGTTTAAGATAGAACACATTTTTCATAAACCTCTACATTGTCTACTATGTTTATACCGTGATTGTCACAACTTAACATGAAATGACTAAATAAAAGAAATATCCCCAAAATATAGTATTTTAATCCCAAGGTCATAAATTGACAATATAAATTAAAATAATCTTATTCAATATTTTTAAGAATAAATAAAGTTGAGAATAAAATAAAACATCAAATAATATTATCTAACTAAGAATACAATTAGCATAACATTAGGAAAATTATTGACAAATAATATTAACTAGCTGAGAATACAATTAGTATAACATTAGGAAAATTATTGAAAAATACTTTTATAACAAATTCCTACCATTTTGTTATGATCAATCACTTCCTCCATAAGAAAAGGATTTATTTTCCCTATTATCTTTTGTCTTCTCTAGATTTTGGCCTCAAAGACCATAAGAAAAACCCAAAGAACCCTATTTTACATGTGGGGCTTATCCTTTTAATCTTTGATTATGCTAAATATTTTGAAGTGGTTAAGTCGATTGCTACCCCTAAGGGTAAACAAAAAAAGACAAAGGAAGAATATGATATGATCTTTGAGGAGGAGCTGGCTAGAAAGAAAGGAAAGAAGAGGAAGCTCATCCTGGAAAAAGAGTCAGGATCTGAGGAGGATGTTGACTATGTTCCAGAATATTTTGCTACCATGTAAGTGGACACTCAATCCCTTGGTTTGGGGAAGTCTAAAAAAGTGGAGTCTAGCCCTAATAAGGGTTATGATACCTACAATGAGGAGCCAGATGTTGATATATCGAGTAGATGCATGAAAAAGAAGAATGAAGTGGTTGGTGAGGTGTCTTCGCCTCCCCCTATTCCGGGGATGAAACAAAAAAGGAGTTGGAGATGGGAAGTAATAAGAAGCTGGTTGTTAGGTTTGCGAGCCAATTTTTGGAGATGAATTATCCTCTTAAGATTGTTGGCGGACAAGGTGTTGTGGATTCATCAATTGAGATTCCAGACTTGCATAGGGAAAGGAAGGTCGTGGCAGAGGTGGGCCAAGGTGTTGAGGAATCTCCAGTGGTGGACTTGGATAGGCAGAAGAAAAGAAAGGCGATTGTTGCGGAGATTGAAAGTCTATTAAAAAAATCAAAATGTTGGTTGTTGCAAGGAATTGAAGGAAGTCTTTGCTATTTAGGATAAGGTAAGCTCCTTGCATGAGGACGATGTTGTGGGTAAGAGAATTTTCAACATTGATAAGGGAAATATATCTGATGTTTTGGGAATGGCTAGAGAGGGTTCCATTGTTTTTTACAAGTTATTTAAATGGATGTTCCATGAACTTAATATGACCATTGTGAAAGTTCATGGTGTGATGAGTAAAGCTAATGAGTCCTCGACTCAGAATCAAATTGATGGTCTATGGAACTCTTTAAAAATTGTGACAGATGAAATGCTCAACATGAAGCATAATCTTGAAGGTAAAGTTCTCACCCTTGAAAATCATCTGGAGAGGATTTATGATAACATGGATAAGGTTGGGGAGAGAACTAAATTTGGGGTTAATTTTGACTCTATTGGTATTACCTCCCCTTTTGATAGTGCCAAAAAATACAAGGATACTGCTCGTTCTAGTGATATTGGTGATGGTGGTAAGTTGCTAGAGGGAGAGGTGTTTGTTGATAAGGGTGGTGATAAATGTAATGCCCCGCCACACAAACCCCAAAGGATGCTATAACATCCAACATTTATGGCATAATTTTTAAAAAAAGTAAACTATTATGAGATGTAGATAACTTACACACTAGTAATGAAACCATACATATATTTATCATCTAACTAAGTCCCTTGGGGTAACATGACTGCATTACATTTCAAACATATCTAACATAATCCCAAACCCATAACGATGATAACTAACTCGCAAGCTTCCATCTCAAACCCATTAAGAAGTAAGACTAAACAACACCATCATAGATCATATAATATGAACCAATAAAAACATAATAATACCAAGAATCTATATACATTTTGCAAATGATAAGCATCCATCAGTGATCATAAGATAATGCAAAAGATTACATCCATTATATTAATAATATGAAGATACATCCTTCAAGGATTACATCAATACAATAGTGCTTCCCAACATGAACCAGAATAATACAATAACATGGAATCATACAACTGATATAAATGAATACATAGCATCAAGACTGGGTCCAACTCTGGTACAACTTTGGATTCACTGCAAATGGTACAACTCTACACAACTCAATCTTCAGTTGGGAATCCAATGGGGTGGATAGAACGTTCCACCTGACCATGTGGACCCTAAGGCCCACCCCTCGTGCTAGGAGATGAAAAGAAGGGCCCACAACATTAAACAATCAAGTGAACGAGGCTAGCAAGACTCTATAAAAAGTAACAAAAGACATAAGGAACACCTGCTTCCAGAGGTACAAGAATAACAAGGGGGAAACAACAAACATCCAAGATTTCTAAAGGGAAGAATTTCATTGCATGGATTGATATGGGTTACCCAATGTGGATCTTCATAGGTTACTGGCCCCCATTTTGGGTTACCCTGGAAACCTCAACCGATCCCCAACCCCCATTCTTACACATACCATTCAACTTTCCTTTCTTGAAGACAAAGTAGTTGATTTTCCATTTCAAGCCTTCTCGTCTCATCTCAAGTTTGAACGAGCGCTTGAGCCATGAGAGACGCATCCATTATCTTTTATTAGTGTGAGTTACTACCCACCCCCTAACTATTTATTAGGTTATCACTTGATTAACTCAACTTCCACACGAGTTACCCTAGACACCACTTAGGGTTTCGGCCCTCGTGGGAAGCCACTCTACCTACTAGCAACAAAATCTCATAATCACAAATGGAGCAAGCCAACTTGCACCAAATACCAAATTCAAATAAGTGAATACACCAAGTGAGGCATGCACCATCTCATGTTAGAAATTCATAGTGAACAACTTCCAAGTGCAAGGCTAAACCCAAAAAATCAAATTGAGCATAAGAACAATAGTTCACAAAGAACCAGTATCTAAACCAATTATAATTCAACATTTTTCCCCACCTCTAGAAGCCTAAAACTGACTACCCATGAACTCACACTTGAGGCAAATCAACATTATGAATTCCCAAATAGATTTCAACACGAATTCAATGAATAAAATCTCCTCAAATCAAAATAACATCAAGAAGAAGACACATCAAAATGAAATCATCAAGAATCAACCTTTAAAAGCATGAATACATTCAATGTATTAAACATAAAGGATAATGAATAATCAATTAGATTTTATTTATTCGTTCATTACGAAGTCACTAAAATAATTAAATAAATTATATAAACATATTTTATAAGTAACTCAACACATCATTTATTACAAGCAAACGAGTAAACTGTATATCATAAAATCAACGTCTATCATCAATTCCACTATAAATAAATTAATAATAGAGCCCTCATTCAAAAGATAATATATTTCATTTATTTAACTTCCAAAACATTTAACTAACAAAAAACAATAATAACTTCCCAACTCAAATGTAATCCTATTTACCTTATTAGCTTCTAAATATTGAAAAAAATCATCCAACTATTATTATCATACAAACATATATATAATTTTCATTAGTTTAGAACCTTCCAATTACAAGGAATTCAATATTTTGTTTTCCTAATTAATCTTTAATTACAAAAGTCACTAAATTCTTTCCTTAAGAAGAAATCAATGTATAAGAAAGTCATTCATTACATTTACTCAATTTAACTCTGCTCACTAACACAAATAAACATCTATACATATTAATTTAAATAAATGAATATATTTATAAATATTCGTATATATATATATATATATATCTATTTCTGAATTTATTTTTTCTTCGAATGAGAACCATACAACAATGAAAGTGCAGGCATCAAGGCTGTAAAACACAAGCATCAAATATATACACTCTACGCTGGATGCCATTCACAATCTCTAAATCAGCTGAAACTCAACAAAGTAAACAGATTCTAGGAAGTGGGAGATAAAACATACAAAAGCTGCTGACAAAGGAATGTAAGAAAGACCAGATATCCTCGAATACTGACATGAGACATAGACGACGAACTATGAGTCTAACTGGCTAACCAATGAAATGCATAAGAATGAACTCCACGCCTAGTAGTTTTCATCGAAATCAATGGGTATAAGTCGAACTCTATCATGGAGTAAAGCCATTGAAATGGGATGAATGTATGATTCAAGAAATATAGATTTGATGATAATGCTTAGAACTATCGGCTTGAATTCAAATCCTTCAGTTGGGACAATAAGATGTAGAAAAAGAGGCGCTACGAATAGAATCTTTAAGAAGAATAAAAAAGTATACTTTTGGACTTACTGCCAAGGCAACAGAATCGCTAGAGATAGAAACACTTTTTCAGCAACGATCATAAAATATAGAGGACAAATTCACAACAAACCAGCAAACTAGCTGCATAAGCAGCGATGACAAGGAGAGAGAGAGGGGGCACGTAAGCTACTGGGAGGAGAAGATGAGCTCAAGAATTGAATCCTAAGTTCTCTGGAAATCGCATTTCCCAAATCACTACTAGTTGATGAAAAATGGGTATTCTAAAGGTGAAAAGCAGAAATGAACTCCAAGCCAACAATATAGTATGGACAACTTTTACAGAAGTAAATAAATGATGACGGGCAACTCAAAATTAGTGAAATCTTGAAAGTAAGGAAGGGGATTTCTCTCCCTGAACAACAATGAAAATCTTATCTTGGAATGTTAGGGGCCTCAATGTCCCTAACAAGAGGAACTTGGTCAAAAGAATTCTTCTTTTGATCAATTCAGAGATAATAATGCTACAAGAAACTAAACTTAGCTTGAAACAAATGGAGTCTTTTGGAGAAAGTTTGAGAAACCAATATAGTGGATGCAAGTTGGAGGCAGAACAATCAGAAGGGGCGTCAGGTGGATTGACCATAATTTGGAAGCCTGCAATGGTGTAGGTAGAGAAGATAGCCTCGGAAAAGAATTGGATGATGGGCAGAGTTAAAAGTCTAAATTCAAACCTAGCATTCATCCTTATCAATGTTTATGGTCCGGTGACAACAACAACAAAGAGAGAGCTTTGGCTGGAATTAGATGGTGTATTGTCCACAGGGCAGAGTCAAAGCATAGTAATTGGGGGAGATTTCAATGCAATAAGAAGATCAAAGGACAAAAGAGGTGGTTTGATTAGGCCAAGCAGATCACAAACAAATTTTAATGAATGGGTGGAAAGAAATGGGCTCATAGAAGTGGAATCAGGAGACAAAATCTTCACATGGAATAATAGGAGGTTAGGTTTCAACAATATAGCTAAGAAAATTGATAGATTTTTTTGGAATGGGGATCTTTCTTCCTTCCCTTATATACTAAAATGTAAAGTATTGCCATGCTCAGGCTCCGACCATTACCCAATTATGCTTCATATTTCAGGGGAAAATAAATCTCTTAAACCCCCATTCAGATTTGAATACATGTGGCTTAAGGATCCAAACTTTTTGTTGCTTATAGATCAATGGTGGAAGGAAGGTGTATTTGTGGGATCCAAGCTTTTTTGCTTTGTCTCAAAACTAAAACTAATCAAGAGAAGGCTATTGGAGTGGAATTCAAATCACTTTAAAAGGATATTTTTCAAACGAAAAAGAACATAGAGGATCAATTGAATGAATTAAATGAAAAAGTGATCAAAGAAGGAATGCATCATGAGGAGTATATCAAGAAAAATAACTTCTTGTAGATTATGAAGATATACTTGCTAAATAAGAGATATTTTGGAGGCAGAAGTCTAGAGAAGGATGGTTACAAGTCGGCGATAAGAACACTAGATTCTTCCACAATGTAACCAAGTAGCGAAGGAATATCAACAGAATTTCTAGGCTGGAAGGACAAGGGAATCAAATAATAGAAGACCCGTCCACTATAAAGGAATTAGTGATCAGATTTTATAAAAACCTGCTAAATAATGAAGGGAGTTCAAATCTATTGGAGCATAATAATTTTTTATCAATCATTCCAAAAATCATCACGGAAGAGAAAAACAGGAAACTAAATGAAAGAATCACTATGGAAGAAGTAGAATCTGCTCTACATCAATTGCCTTCTGAGAAAGCCCCAGGCTCGGATGGATTCCCTACAGGTTTCTTCAAAAAGTGTTGGCATATTATAGGGCCAGACTTGGTGGAGGCTTTAGAGGCTTCTAGAAGGTTAGGGAAAATTCTAAAAGAAATCAATAATACATTTATAGCCCTAATACCAAAGAAAGAAAAGGCTGAGAGATTGGAAGACTATAGGCCAATATCCCTATGTAACACCATATACAAGATACTTTCCAAAGTCATGACAAATAGGATAAGACCTTTATTAAACAACATTATTTTAGAAGAACAAACGGGCTTTGTTCCAGGCAAATCAATTTTAGATGGAGTTATAGTCAAGCTCAAGAAGTGATTCATACTCTACAAAACACTAAGAGAGCTGGAATGTTAATCAAACTTGACATCTCAAAAGCCTATGATAATGTAGATTGGCATTTCTTATGTAAGATGTTGTAGGCATTTGGATTTAATAAGTAATGGGTCTATTGGATATTTTGAGTGTTATTTTAGTTCTTCCAAAAGCATAAGACAAGGAGACTTGTTGTCCCCATTTCTCTTCATAATCTTGGCACAGGCATTAGGCAGAGCCATCAAGGCTAATCATAATAAGAAGCAAATTGAAGGTATCAGAGTAACAAGAGATTTTACTGTTACACATCAACAATTTTTTGATAATACATTATTGATGGGGGCAGCTAGCAAGAGAGAAGTGAGAAGATTCCACGAGATACTTTGGTCTTACGAGAAAGCATCTAGACAAGCAATTAACAGAGACAAATCAAAAGTTTACTTTTTTTCAACAACTCCAACTGAAGAAACACAAATTATCACCATATTAAGATGCAAGAAGGGAAATTTGCCTTGTATTTAACTTGGAGTACCTATTGATAAGGGGCTGAGAAATTCAAAGTTATGGAATCCATTGAAATCAAAAATGGATAAAAGGATAAAATCTTGGAAAGGGAAATGGTTATCATGGGCAGGCAAGTTAGTTATGCTCTAGGTTGTAATATCAACACTACCAATTTACCTCCTATCAATTTTGGCACTGACAGCAGGTATGAATGCTTTTATAATTCAAAAAATGAGAAACTTATTTTGGAAAAATACAGAAGAGAAAAATAAAATTGCTCTTATAGCCTGAGATAAAATTTTCAAACCAAAATCTTTAGGAGGAATGGGCCTTAGAAATCAGGAAAAACAAAATCAGGCTTTGGGGGCTAAACTTTTTTGGAGAATGATCAAATATCCTCAGTCAAGATGGGTTAGGTTATTGTAGACCAAATATTTAAATGTTGGAGAGCCAAAGGATATTATAAGAGTTAGCAATCCACCCAAGGGGTCAAGGATTTGGAACTTCATCCTAAAAAGCAAGGCTTTAGTGGCAAATTTTGTATCTTGGTATGTGCACGATGGTAGATCATGTTTATTCTAGGAAGACTCTTGGGAAGGTTATCTGAGTATAAATAGTGTCTTAACAATTGAAAGAACGAAGACTTGGCTCAAACAAAATTGGGGAGACAATATTAGGGACTATGTTAACTTCCCAGATGGAGATCCAGCTCTAGGATGGGAATGGAAAAGATTTGATGGACTTCCAGTGCCTCATAATGAATTATTTCAGTTAAGATAAGTATTAAAGAATAGACAATTAGTGTTCAGGCAAGGAAATGATATGCTTATTTGGGTGGTGTCCAAGACCGAGCAATATAGTGAAAAGGAAGGTTATAACTTATTGGTTAGTCAAGAGGAGAATAATGACTTGGGCATATCACATAAATTTTTCTGGAGTAACAAAATTATACCAACAGCAGGAGTTTTCTCTTGGCTAGCAACTAAAAAGAAGATCTTAACAGTAGAGAAATTGAAGAAAATGGGCTTTGTAGGCCCTTCAAGATGTGTTCTTTGCAAAGCTCAGGAAGAAAGTATAGACCATCTCCTCTTAAATTGTCCTTTCTCTGGAAAATGCTGGAGATGGCTTTGTGCCAAGTTGGGCTAGATTATAGCCCTGCCTAATGATATCATTTCACTGTTCCAAAGTTGGCTTATCAGGGCCAAGGATGGACTACTAAGTGGCTTATGGGAAATCAGCCCTTCAACACTAATCTAGGAAATTTGGAAGGAGAGAAATAGGGGGATTTTTGATAACAAAGAAAGATGGGTCAAATCAATCCTTAACATAATTGAAAGCTCAATTGTGGAGAATTTGAATAGCTAGATAGCATTAAGACCCAACATCAAGGGAAACTTCACCGAATGGGATGGAAGAATGAGATTTAAGTAGTTAGGACTCAAAGTTCCTTCTTTCTTAGGGAATAATGACTAAAAAAGAGAACACGCAACTTCGAACCCACCACAAGAGGGTTGGTTGAAGTTAAATTTTGATGGGGCATCAAAAGGAAATCCTGGTCCTTTTAGAGAAGGATGCATAATCAAAGACAGTAGGGGAGACACCATAGGCAAAATAGTGGTTCCTCTTCCAATAGATACTAACAACATAGCAGAATTTAGTGCTCTATACATTGGACTAGTTGAATGTAAAAGGAAAGGAATAAGGAAGATAAAGGTGGAAGGAGATTCAACCATTACGGTGAATGCAATCAGAACATCAGAGACTCCTAATTGGAGATTAAAAGAACTGTTAGACAGAATCCTGGCCATTTTAGAATACTTTGATTACTTCACCATTAATCATGTGTACAGGGAGGCAAATGGGGAGGTCGATTAACTTTCAAAACTTGCAACAGAAGGTATAGAATTAAGGTGGTGGAAATTTGTAGCAAAAGGTAAAGAATAAAGATGATCAAAGATTGGTGTTATCATATGTTCCTAGGTATGATGAAATTGATGATATGCAATGCAATAAATTGGTGAAACTATTTAATCCTAGGAGAGGATCGAGGAGAAGGAGTAGTCCTCCGAGCAATAGGTAGAGGGATGAATCATTATCTCATGCTCCACGAAGAAGAGGAAGGCCTACTGGAGGCAAAAAGAGAGCAGAGTTCCTCTTCATCAGATCGAGAAAGAGGAAGACTTCCACATATTCCTAAGTAGATTATGCAAATGCAAAATCATAGATAGTTCATTTTTGGTCTTAATGATTTTTGAAAGTTGATATGTTTGAGTTCTCTATGGTTGGATGACTGTATACTTTATATTTCATAAAATTAATTAATTTAATTTCCAAATTTATTTAAATTACTTTGTAAACCAAATTTTAATTTAATTAACTGATTAAACAATGCCATATAAAATATTAAATTCACCACATAATTCAATAACACAATAAACAACAAAGTCACATGACATCACGAATAAACAACTTACTCGAGTGTCAAGGAAGGCCAATACAGAGGGGCACTATAATAAGAATAATGTTTTGATTAGTGAGGTGAATGTGAGTGGGCCTGGGGCTAGGACTCGTAACAAGACTAAAGCTCAAGTTGGGGCTTTTATTAAAGAACTATCTGATGCCTTTGATGAGGGTCAGAAGGATGTGGCGTGCAATATGGAGGCTGCAGATATACTGAAGAATATGCAATGCTGATGATTGTGTTCCTCCTTTTTGGCTAATGGTGCGCTGCATATGGGCTGATATATACTTATTGTAGTTTTCTTTAGTTTCAACTTCTCTTTTTTGTAAAAAATTTTGGGCCCCTTCAAAACTTGTTATTTACCTCTAATAAAAAACAAAGCAATTGATAGGTTGGGCACAAATACATAAAATCTAAAGAAAAGTCCCTCACTCTTTTGGTGTTGGATAATAGAGGAGGGTGGTGTAATTATCTCATCAATTAAATGGGATCCTCTTGCATGAGGAAGATCAATGCCACCAAGGAGATTTATTCCATCATGATAACCAAATCCATCATGAAATCTTGATAAAATTTGGACTTAATACACAAAATAAAATCATCTCTTTCAAGCATCATCCCCACACAATACTTGCATTTCATTTACATAAATCCTTACTAGAAGATTAAAATAATATATTACAAAGATAGTAAAGAAAGAAATAAATAAAAGCAAAGGAGCACTCTTCATTGGTAAAATCAAAGACTTCATCACAGTGAAGAGGGGTTTTAATCATCCAAATTATCTCCAAGATAGTATTCTATCTTTGGTGTAGACTATAAAGCTACAAAGGAAGGTATGCAACCATACAATCAATTAAATAATAGAAATATGTAGAACACAAATTAAAAATGATGTGTATACTAGTACAATATGAGAAAAAAAATTCCATGTGTGTCCATGAGAATAAGGTTATTAGAATTGAAAGAGTATGTGTCCATTGTGAAGGGGAAATCTCTATTAGGATTAAAGATGGTGAAGTCCTTGTGAAAAATTGTCGAATTATATAAAGAGAAACAAATATTTTTCAAAGTAAAATAAAATCATAGATGTTGATTGTCATGAAATCAAATATAAAATCATATAATTTAGTTTTTACAAAATAAAATCATACATTTTTTTCTCAAAAAACTATAAGACTTCATTAATATCTTCGACCAAGATTTTCTAAAAAAATAAAAATATGTTTAATAACCATTTTGAGCACACATAGTCTTTATATAATAGAATAATTAGAATATAATAATTAGCATACGTAAATTCATATGCTATCTCTTTTTAATTTATCTATTGTATAATGATTAAATGAATACGGTATATAGTTATACCCTCTCTCTAATTTAGTAAGAAAAAACATGTGTTATCTACTAGTAATTTTCTCATTATGTAAAGATTAAATGAATAGGCTATATGCTTAAAATAATTTAATCTCTCTTACACTTAAGAAGATAAGATAATTGTAGTAGGCTTCTATTAGGTACTCATACACATGCCTAATGTGATGAAATAGAAGGAAATATCATATTACATGTTAATACTATAACAGAAAAAAAAGGCAACATAGACCTCAAGCATTATTTATTTAATATATTGTTATCTAAACATATTTTATCCATAGGATCAAATTATCATGAATTCACCCAACAACATATCTATGAAATACAACCTTATATCCAAGAATTATGAAAATTATATAAGAAAACCATATCCATTCAAATAATTTTATCTCATCTATTATGAATGGCCTCTAAATATGGTAATAATGAATTATAATTTTAGAATTTATCATACCATTCCATAGTGTCCTACAAACACTAATATTTTTCCACATCATCTACTAACTCAAAAGTAACAATACACTTTAAATTCACATATTTTTTCAATTATGAGAAAATATAACAAATTAACTCAATGAAATATATTTACTTATGTGAATAATAAATAGAGTTTGTATCTCCATATAAATAAATTTAAATTGAATAAAGAAATAAATTTAAGCTCAAGATTTTATCGGTTCCCATTATTTATGAATATTTAAATAAAAATGATATACCATTATTAGATATATCTATGTAAAAGACACTGAAAGAAGTTCTTCCCAAGGGGCCTATTTTACTCCACTTGTATATAGTAAATTGATTTTTAAAATAGGCACCTTGAAAAGGATATGATTTAGTTTCATTTGCACATAATTTATCTAAAATAGGTATGCTAGTAGCATTTGTAGTTACACTATAAAAATAATATTATTTTAATTAAGTGATCATTTTTGTTTAAGTAATAATAGTAAAATTTTACTAAAGATAATAGAGAAATAAATTTAATTGGAAATAATCAATAAAATTTTATTAACAAATAATTATATACTTTTGGAGATTTTTATTAGCCTTATAATTGATTGTAATATAAAGGAGGAAATAAAAATGAAGAGAAGTGCAAGTAATGCAAAATGGTTATCATTTTATATTTATATATATATATATATATATATATGAATGATAACAATAAATCTAGCCTACTTCTAAGAAAGCTAGATGGGATGATTTTATACATTGTTTAGTGATCCATCTATGATTGTTGAAAATTTATTTAAAAGTAATTTGTATAGGAGTGAATTTGCACCCCTAATGAAAATTCCCCTTTTACCCTTCTCCACTTTAGAAAACCAAAGGCAGAGGCTTCATTCCACATAAGTCTATTGTTCTTGGTGCCCGTTTTGAGAGTTGGTAGAGGCATTTCTATTGGGGAAACTCGTGTGACATGTAGATGTCTATGCGACACACTTACGTCCCTGGAAGATTCCCGCGACTAGAGTCTATAGAGACGGTACACCTCCTATTGGAAATCGAAACGTAACACGTCCCTTCAACTGGTCAACTCAAATATGGTCATTTTTCATCTATCTTCTTCATATTCACTATTTCATCATCTATTTTCATCTCAAGACATCTCTTGAACAAGCTTCACCATCTTGACACAATCTCTCCACACTCTTAGCATTCACTTCAAGCGTTGCAGTAGCAATCTCTTCACTCCATCACTTTAATAAATCAAGCATATGACAACTCCATTGTAGAAGAGGCTTGAGTTCCTCTCATCTTTCTCCTCCACTAGCCTTGAGTGCTTTGGACAGAGGTGGTAAGATCCTCACTCATCCTCTCTATTACTTGGTTGAATAAGCACATTACTGTTTTGTAGTGTCTTTATGTACTTTTCTTGTATTTCCTTCTTTATCACTTTATTTCTATATCATTACAAACTTGGTTGTCCGTGGAGGTGGAAACACCAAAACAGGGGTTTGATTGAGGCAAAACCCTAAACAACCCCCCAATATTTTCCCTCTTTTTTGTGTGTAGATGGAGAGATCTTGGAGCGAGTTGGCAAATAGGTTATTGTGTGAGATCGTCTTTGTCACCCTTGCGATAATATACTTCATTTATCACATTCACCTTTATGTTTCATATTTCATAGTGTTATTCTGCACCTTTAGAAACTCTTAACTAGGTTGTTATTTTATTTCTTAGTGGTCAAACCTTGTCTCTCTGGTTTTCTGGCTGTATGAATGCCAGTGCACCTGAGAGACGCTAGCACATCACGTTGTTGTCTCAGAACTGCGCTTCTATCCTCTGATAGAGAGCTATCTGAGACATAGAGTTGATCCTAAAAACTGACTCTCCTAGTCTCTTTTCAACTCTTGGGTTTGTAGAGTGGTCGAAGGATCCCACAATCCTCATCATTCTCATCCCTCCCATCCTAAAATTCCTTTAAACTAAGGTAAGTTAGGGCAGCCATACTGCTCTTGATCTTTCGTGACCTAGTTTCTTGCAGTGGTTGGTCCCCCTCTCTTACATTTTTGGTGAATCCGATGTGAACCAATGTCTACCCATTTTTTGGTATTCTGAGATTTTTCTCTTGTACCCTCCGATCGTTGTGCTCTTGTATGTTGTGAAGGTTTATGAGCTTCACAAACCAATCCATGACCTTTGGTTATATTGTTAGGAGAAGTTTGCGACACCTTCTGATGGAGAAGATGAGTGTCTCTTCTAGATTCACTATTGGCCTTTTCTTTGGTTCTCTAGTTGGCCTATCTACACAAGAGGAGGCGTCACGAGGTGAATCTAGATTCTTTGACGAAACCAATTGTGTCCCTACCCCTCCTACATCACCAAAATTTTCATCCATAGATGAGTGACAATTTGTCCACATCCCTTCTGAATACGTCACTAGTCTTAGCAAAAGGTTGGGTGCATTAGAAAATCACTTGGAGAAAAACTCGAAGTTAGCTAGGGCTGCTAAGGTTATCAGTGAAATACGATACATGGTAGGAAAAGACCGAACAGGTATAGAACTCCTGTCTAGTCTCACTAGTCTGGGAGAAGCGTGTGCCCCTTCAAACCATAGTAACATGATATGAGGTGGCCCCTTCAAAGAACACAAGAGACAAATAGAAGTATTGATGCCTCCCACATTTGTGTACATGGCCGACATGATCCCTTTAGTCAGTGTGACCACTGCTTTCAAAAATTCTAAAACTATCAAAGTAAACAAAAACCCTCTAGGTTTTCACTTCAGCCCTTCTGTCGCCTCCGATGGTGGAGGATTTGGCATGATGATTGGTGGAGGCTTTGGTGGTGGTAACTTTGGTGGTGGAGGTGGTATTGGTGGAAGTGGTTCCGATAGAGGTTGTGGTAATGGCCTTGGAAATGGTGGTGGCCCCGACAGAGGTCACATTAGTGATGATGGAATCAATGGTGGCTTCGGCGGTATTCACGGTGGTGGCTTTGGTGGTAGTTCCACTAGTCCTATGCCTTCTAATGACCCTATTATGAACATCCTTCTTCAGAATATGGGGAAGATGCACAACTAGTTGGCGAACCTCTCCCATGCTTCTACCTAGCCTATCTTCCAGCCCTTCTTCCAATATAGTCCATTGTCGGTAGCAATTCTAAACACTCCTTTCCCGCAAGGGATGAAGATTCCTAAGTTTGAGAAATACGATGGCAAAGGGGACCCATAGACACATTTTTTCTCCTTTAACGCCTTATGCATAGACTTCTTCCATCACGATGCATTGATGGAAAAATTGTTCCCTCGATCCCTCAAGGATACAACGCTCGAGTGGTACTGTTCCTTTCTTGACAATTCTATCTTTACTTTCAATCAGCTTGTGAACCAGCTCCTACGACAATTCCAAGCCAACATTGGACCTAAGATGACCTTCTCTGACCTTGTTAGATGTAAACAAGGGGATAATGAGATATTACTGACTTTATAACACGATATCAAATGCTCTTTTCACAAATCTCATACCTATTGCCTGACTTCGATGTGCAGAAGGTATTCATAGGGAACTTACAAAGGCCTTGGCAAGAGAATTTTTCCCTCATGAAATACCCTTCTTTTTTGCATTTGTGTGCAACCTTACGGGAGTATCAATAGACAGTGGTTCATTTTGGGGGATCTTCCTCGCACTCCTGTCCTGAAGGGAAGTCCATTATATCAATCTCTAGAAAAGAAAAAATTGTTGCGAATGTAGTAGCCGTTGTGGATAACAACGACCTCAGACGTGACTGAAAATTCACAAAGCTATTAGAATCTTGTTCTTCCATCTTACAAAGGCTATTGAAGGATAAGATCATTAATTTTCTGAATCCAAAACCAGTTAGGGAACCATATCCTAACTAGCATGAAGCAAATACCTATTGTCAATACCATCAAGTTAACAAACATGATATCGAATGTTGCATGTACCTACGTCATGAGATATAGGATCGTATTGAGGATGGTACTATTCGTCTTGATGGAAGTAAAAAAAATACAAACAAATCAGTGGTGAAAGCTAATAGTGAATTGTAGATATACACAAACCTGTTTCCATCGCATTCTGCTAACATGATCATCGACCTCACCAATTTTGTTTCTCAACCTAAAGTATACGTTAACATGGTTATTGATACTCCTTCTCCTCATCTTGCGATCGGTGCACCAAATATAACATTCTCTTCGCAAGACATACCAACAAATGACAAACCTTCTCCACTTTATATTTCCACTCACCTCAATGGAAACATTGTGATAGGGGTCTTAGTCAATCTCGCAAGTAGAGTGAATGTCATCACATAGGAGACTCTATTCTTGAACTCCCTATAAAGGAAGAAGTATGAAAAAACAAAGTCCATCATCCATAAACATGATGGCCTTGCTCTAAAACCTTATGGATCGATAATGTTGTCCATCCTAGTTGGACCTAGGAACGTAAACATGGTTTTCGATGTCATTCCTGAGTCAGACCTATTCAGAGTGAAGCTAGGTATACCTTGGCTAGCTTCCATGAATGGGATCACCTCTGTAATTCATAAGTGTCTTAATTTTTCCCATGAATGTGTTGTGCACATAGTGCATGATACTGGATACCAGCCTGATTGGATCACTTTTGGCCCAGTCTACTTGGTCTAATCCCTTCAAGGATTAACCTACTTTATAAGAACTACGTAAAGTATAAGACTGGAGGCAAGGGACAACTGAATTTGACCCTTCTTGTAGTAGAGCATCCAGCTGCCTCCTCCTCCCAAAAGGGAAAGGATAAGATTCCTCCTTCTCGAGCTACCTCATCTACTCCCCTTTCTTGGGAGGAGTATTCGATGAATAAGCTTGGTCTTTACCCTTTGAGTCTGATGATGCCTACTTGGTGTAGACCCAAGATTAGGATATCAAATCTCCCTAATGGGTCTTTGTGACCTTGGTACTATTTATATGGTAGAAAGAAAGGTTCATGAAGAGAATTTTCCCTATGACCTCTTACCATTCCCACAAATGGGAAAAGGCTCGTTGTCGAGGCGTTGGAGTCGAGTCCCCTTGCCGTTTTCAAAATTTTTCCTCTTGCTCCCATCCAGGAGTCTATCCCTCCATTGGGAATAGTTGTGGAGGATAATCCCATGGTTGAGAAAGAGCCTTCCATTCCTTTGTAACCACCGGCTTCTAGTTCGAAGAGTCATAGAAACCACCTTGCGTGTGAATGCAAGTGTTGGAAAAAGGATCTTTTGGTTGAACAAGCCGCATTACAAAAGAAGGAAGGGGAGATGATCGGTCGTCTATCAAGACCTCCTATTGTGTCCTCCTCTCTCCTCCCTTATGTTTCTGTTTGAACTAGCTCTGTATATCTTCTGGCTTCCACTGCGAGTGCACATGCACCTGGAAAGGTGCAGGTGTTCATTACTCCTTCCATGGAGCCATTGTTGTTGACATTTGTTCTATATGTCTCACATTTCCCAAAGCTGGTAGATATGATTAACACTTCAGTGGTATCTACTGTGGTGCTTTCCTCCTCTCCTACCCTTCTCACTTCATCTGTGGGGAGTACACCTCCTCCGATGAAGAAGAAGGTAGAAAGTGCTCCCTCCAACAAAGGAGGACATAAGAGGTTTCCACCTTCTCTAAAAAGTGGCCCCGAGCTAAATTGTTTTGTCCTAGTAGAAGAACTAGTCCCAGCCTCTCCTGAGTTTGTCACCGCTCTTGAATCACTCAGTGAACTTAGCAATGGATCTCAGGCACAATCCTCTCCATCCATCAAAGTAAAACATGACATTCTCATTAAATGCATATTTAACTCTGTGGATGAAGTTTCAACCTTGTCAGCGATATTCGCAAATTCGTTGACCTTAGACCCACAAGAGTTGAGCGATGGAGAACTCACAGGTCCTTCTACCTTAGCCCTTGTTACGAGAGAGTTAGAAGCTCCTCCCCTTAACATTACACCACTATAGGCTCATCCTCCTTCCCCCTACGATGATCTAGAGTGGGAAGCTGACGACCTCTTGGTTGACCAATGTTAGGGGGAACCCCTTTCTTGATCTTTAGATTAGATGTGTGTGTTTTCCCCTAAAATTGTGCTATATGTGTGTGGATGACCCTCATCGCCCTTGTTGGTGCTTAAATATAGGTGTTGTGTTTGTGTTGTAAACCTTCTTCTATTTGTGTCATCATTCTACCATTTTTGTGATTGAATTTTGACAAATTGGGGATGATGCAAAGCATTGGGAGCATTTAGGCTTCCTTCCATGTTGAACCAATTGTTTATTTTTACTTTGTCTTTCGTGCATTCTTCCTGATCTAGTTGGGAATTGATGATCTTTCACCTTGCACCACAATTACCTATTATTTATATAAACAAAGGAAAATCTAACCCCACGAAAGTAGATCCCCTTGTGCCTTTTGTTCGTGTTCTCTTTTCTTTTTCTCTCTCTTTATCTTTCTCTCTTCTTTTCTTGAGTTGTCCCTCTCATGTGTGGTAACACCATTTCTACATCACTTGGTCTTTAGAAAAAGCATTCGTTGTCAATGAATATTTTCTCAAGAACCTTCACACACTTCTTTATTAGAATTGCATTTTCGACTTGAAACCCTAACATAACATGTTTCCTTCATCATGGGTTCATAAAGAAAGGACTTGAACACCTTCCTTCAAAGAGGGAAGATCAAACTTTGATCTTCCCCTTGTGTGGGGGAATATCCTTCTTTTTGAATTCACTGATGAAGTGAACATATTTCGAAAGGATTCCTTGATGATGAATCGATTCGAGAAAGAAGACATGAGCTTTTGAACAACGCGTCCCTTGAGTGGACCCTCTTTTTACATCGGGTTCCCAAGGGATCCCTTTGAAATCCTTGACATCTTTACGTCTAGTCTAGGGCAGCCCGACTAGACCAATTTTACATCTTTGCATCTAGTCTAGGGGCAACCCAACTAGACCTACTTTGCATCTTTACATCTAGCCTGGGGGCAACTTGACTAGACTTAACAATTCCTCCCTTGAGTGGACCCCTCATCCTTTTGAAGGGTTCTCGAGGGACCCCTTTGAAAGTCTTCCAACTTAGCGATGGTCTGTGTGACTATCCGTTCATTGGCCTGTGTGACCGCTTCCTAATGTGTTCTATCTGTGGGTAAACATGTTGTCGTTTCTGACTCTGCGAAGCCCCCTTTTCTTGGTCTCCCTCATGTGAGAGTTCTTGGGGGATACCTTCATTACAGGTCTATGGATCTGTAAGGCACTTTTCCTGGTTTCCTTCATGTGGGATTTCTTGAAGGATACCTTCCTTGCAGGTCAGTGGGCCTGCATGACACTTTCACTCTTCAACTTTATAGTTTTGCAGAACTATGAAGTCCTTTTCTCGTCCTGTACTCTCGAGTTTTCTAGACCATGATTTGCTTCCTTGTCAGTACAGGTATACATTTCTAACCCTACTACTTCTTCGATCTACTTTACCGAAGCACTCACCAGTATGCATGCTCGCTAAAGTAAAGGAAAAATGTATAGGAGTGAATTTTCACCCTTAATGCAAATTTCCCTTTTACCTTTCTCCACTTTAGAAAACCAAAGGAAAAGGCTTAATTCCACATAAGTCCATTGTTCTCATTCCACTTGGCACATGTTTTAAGCATTGGTAGAGGCGTTTCTATTAGGGAGGCTCGTGTGGTGCACAAATGTCCGCATGGTGTGCTTGCATCCTTGACAGATTCCTATGGTTGGAGTCTATAGAGACGTTACACTTCCTATTGGAAGTCAAAATGTAACGCCTCCCTTCGGCTGGCTGACCCGAATATGGCTATTTTTCATCTATCTTCTTCATATTCACTATTCCATCATCCATTTTCATCTTGAGACATTGCTTGAACAAGCTTCACCATCTCAACACAATCTCTCCACACTCTTAGCATCCTCTTCAAGCATTGTAGCAGCAATCTCTTCACTCCATCACTTCAATAGAGCAAGCATAGGACAAATCCATTGTAGTAGAGGCTTCAGTTCCTATCATCTTTCTCCTCCACTAACCTTGAGCACTTTGGACGGAGGTGGTAAGCTCCTCACTCATCTTCTCTATTGCTTGGTTCAGTAAGCACATTACTATTTTGTAGTGTCTTTGTGTACTTTTCTTGTATTTCCTTCTTTATCGCTTTATTTCTATATCATTGCAAACTTGGCTGTCCGTGGAGGTGGAAACACCAAAACAAGGATCTGACTGAGGAAGACCCCTAAACAGCCCCCCAACATTTTCCCTCTTTTATGTGTGTATGTGGAGAGATCTTGGAGTGAGCTAGTGAACATGTTATTGTGTGAGATCATCTTCGTCACCCTTGCGGTAATATACCTCCTTCACCACATTCGACTTTATGTTTCATATTTTATAGTGGTATTCTACACCTTTAGAAACTCTTAACTAGACTATTAGTTCATTTCTTAGTGGTTAGACATTGTCTCCTTGGTTTGTTGGTTGTACAAATGCCAGCACACCTGAGAGACGCCAACGCGCCACGCTATCGTCCTAGAACCGTGCTTTTGTCCTCTAATAGAGAGTTATCCGAGACACAAATTTGATCCTAAAAATTGGCTCACCTAGTCTCTTTTCAACTCTTGGGTTTGCAGAGTGGTTGAAGGATCCCACAATCCTCATCATTCTCATCCCTCCCATCCTAACATTCCTTTAAACTGAGGTAAGTTAGGGCAACCATACTGCTCTTGACCTTTCGTGACCTGGGGCCTTGCAGTGGTTGGTCCCCCTCTCTTACATAATTATATAAATTATATAAATTACTATTAGCTTCCTGATTGACTATAATATAAAGGAAGAAAAAGAATGAAGGGTGGCATAAGAGAGAGCATAGAGAATAAATATTGTTTTAAGTTTTTATGTGGGTTACTTAGATTTTTAGCCCAACCCAAGCCCAAAGAAACCACTTATTGGGAATCTCTTCCTAATGGATTTATTACTAAGATGACTACTAGGAAGCCTTAATCCAAAAGGCATTATCACCTTGTTCAAACCTTCAAGCTCATTGACCAAGTGAAATCCCACAACTTATGAGCATAAAAAACCAACAAAGACACACATATTGCAAACATGTTATCCCAATAGAGGCACATGGACTATGAACTTAGGGACCCAATGGGGGTTTGAATATTAGTGGACACCATAAAAATATTATGACTTTACCACTACACTATTCCCTTATTGGCCTATTTTTTAAGTTTAAATATTTATATTTCTTTCTATTTCTTTTTATCTCCATTTCATTTAAAAAAAATATTATTTAACATTTAAGAATTATCAAAATTAAATTTCTTTTTTATTTCCTATGTATTTTTATTATATTTTGATTGACTTGACAATGAAACATGTGCAAATCTGATGGGGAGCATACTCAAGATTATGCCATTTTTTTTACTATTTGCAAAAGCATGTCTTTGGATGTTGAAAAGTAACCCCAAACCTTTAGGTTGGAATCCCAAGGAAAATCCAAGTCAAAGGCTTGTAAAATTTCAAAGAAAAATATAACATGAGCATGTTATGATAAGCTCACATTATGTTTTTGTTTGAATATTTATCCCCCCCATGTTCTCTCTCTCCCACTCTATATCGATACTTCCATCTCTCCATCCCTCTATTCTCTCTCTCCCCTCTCTTTAGGTCTCTCCCTCTCCCTCTCTCCCTCCTTACCCATCTCACTATTGTTCTCTCCCTATCTCTTCTCTCTATCTCTCCCCTCTCTAGGTTGTTACCTATTTCTTTTTCAATTGAGGGTATATATGTTAGGATTGATGGTATAATGTTTAGGGTCAAGGGTATATTGTTTAGGGTTGAGGGTATAGAGTTTAGGGTTGATGGTATAAGGTTTAGGGTTGAGGGAGTGTAGGGTTAAGGGTTTATCATATAGGATTTAGCGCCTAAGGTTGATGGATAGTGTTTAGGCTTTAGGATATAGGGTTGAGTGTATAGGGTATAGGATTTAGGGTATTGGGTATAGGGTTGATGGTATAAGAATTATAGTGGAGGGTATAATGTATATGGTTGAGAGTGTAGGGTTTACGGTTCAGGGTATGGGTTTGCAAATAAGGGTATAAGGTATAGGGTTTATGGTATAGGTTTAGGGTGTAGGGTTGAAGGTACATAGGGTTGAGGGTTGAGGGTTGAGGGTATTCAGTATAGGGTCAAGGGTATAGGGTTTACAGGTTAGGGTATAAGGTATAGGATATAGGGTCGATGGTATAGGATTTATGGTCAAGGGTATAGACTGTTGCAAGATGGTGTGTCCCTTGGTCTTCCTTATACAACATGATTTTTGGGTTCATGACATGGATTAACCACCACCCGTGAATATTGTATAAATTTGGCAATTGCATCGGGCATTAATAGGTCGATCTTTTGGTGCAACGAAAACCACCACTATAACAATTAGTATTAGAGCCGAGGTCATAGGTTCGAACCCCTTGCTTGCACTGGGGGGATTGTTGCAAGATGGTGTGTCCCTTGGCCTTCCTTGTACAACATGGCACTTGGGTTCGTGACATGGATTAATTGCCTCCTGTGGATCTTGTATAAATTTGGAAGTTATATTGGGCATTAACATGTCGATATTTTAGTGCAACGACAACCACCAATGTAACATATATTTTATGGTTGAGGTTTTAGTGTACAAGATTTAGGGCCTAGGGTTGAGGGATGGTGTTTAGGGTTGAGGGTATAGGATTGAGTGTATAGGGTATATAGTTTAGGGTTTAGGGTTGAGGGTATTGGGTATAGGGTCAAAGCTATAGGGTTTATGGTGGAGGGTATAAGGTTGATGGTTTATATAGGGACATATATGTGCTTTATGTGATATAAGATGTTATATTACATATAGTGATAAAGGTCCTATCTATCATTTGATTCTTTGGTGGATGGATATCAACAAATAGGATTAATGTTGAATGTAATTGAGGCTAATCTTTATCTAGTGTTCACAAGAGTATTACATATATAGTGATAAAGGTCCTATCTATCATTTAATTATTTGGTGGATGGATATCAATAAATAGGATTAATGTTGAATGCAATTGAGGCTAATATTTATTTAGTGTTCACAAGAGTCCAACATAGTTATCAATGTTATTTATTGGAAGCCAACCCAACTAGTTTGTAACTTTGTTTTTTCTTCCTTCTTATGATGAATGTTGAGATGAAAATATTTGAGGTAACTACACAACCTCTTATGTCTACAAAATTTATTATATTTATGTAAATTTAAGAGGCTTATGATCTATGTGAATAAAAATGTCTTTTCCTAAGACATATCAATTACATGTTATTTGCAAGTTTGAACAATGTATATAACTCCTTTTCATACATGGGGTGTCTATACATGTAGTATTAGATAAAATATCAATACACGTTAGGCAATTATATGACCACATTGAGTGAAAACTAATCCAAGTGCATATTTGGAGGCATAAACCTTAATTTCAAAGGACTATTTCAAATCAACAAGAACTAGTATAGGTCTTAAATAAATTCTCTACTTCAATTGTGTGAATGGTTGTTATATTCTCTCTATCCAAGGGAATTTTTATTGTAGTCTCACCTGAATTCTTGGTTCATAGGACATACCAAGTGTGAGAATCCCAATTACATAAAACTCTAATAAAATTTGGATGATCCTACAAGTATATAATGTTCTATGACACTTCTATGAGGTTGCCAATATCTAATTACCTCTATATTTTTAGGGTCCACATAAACACAATCCTTGTTCATAATGTAGCTAAGGTACTAAATCCTTTCCATACTAAAGGAATAATTTTCTAAATTGTTATCATACATCCCATGTTGTAGAGTTGAAAGTATCTATTGAACATGATGTAGACATTCCTCCTATGTATTTCTTAATGAGCATGTTATCTAAATAGAAAAAATAACAAAGAAAATAGTGAGAGGTCTTAGTGCATCATTAATCACTCACATGAAGGTGGCAAGTGTACTGGTCAAGCCAAAGATCAAGGCTAGCCATTTGAAAATTCCATTTGGATGTGAATGTAATATTACACACATCTAATGACTCAATGGTAATTTGGTGGTGCCCAGACTTTAGTGAAAAAAAATCCCCCCTTAAGTTGATCCAAGAGTCCATCAATGCAAGGATTTGGATACCTATTCATTATAGTGATCTTGTTCAAAGATCATATGTCAATGTAGAGGAATCAAATTCCATCCTCCTTATTAGAAAGTAATTAGGTTTTCATAGGGTGAGGCACTTGGTCAAATGTTCCCCTTTTGAACAAATTCCTAAATCTATTATTTTATTTCCTAATTTCTCTAAGATTTGTTTTCTATATGGGTTAGTGATAAATTTAAGAAACCCTCCCTAAAAAAAGATGTAAAATCTTGACGAATCTTTCATTTTTTTGGAAAAAAAATATTAATTTCTATTGGTGAACCTTTCCTTTTTTTGAAAAAATGTTAATTTTACTACCATTTTTTTTAAGTTGCTAGAAATTTATAAAAAATCTTGGCAAATCTTGATAAAAAATAGGCAAATGCATTTATTACCATGATAAATTATTCCTTTAAAAATAATTCCTATGGAAAATTAAGAGCCTGAGGGTGGTAGTGATTGGCTAGTTCTAAGTTTAAGGTGTAGTGCTTTTGCCTATAATTCCTTAATATTTAAATCAAACATTGAATATATTAAATCGAACCTAAATTATTTTTCACCACCATTGATTTTATGCATAATCTACTGGTTTGGGTTCAATTCCAAGCCTTATGGGAATTGGAGCTCTAAAAGTACATTTGGGCCCATGTAATTTAACCCCAACCATTAGATTATAAATAAAATCAATGGTGGTGATTAAAAATTGGTGATATGGCCCTAAAGTAAGCAATAATTATATAATATTATTGGTTAATTAATTTTATTTTCTACTATAACATACAATTTAGGTGAATTTGATCTAATTAGGTATTTAATATCTTAGAATTTTTTATTTTTTTTAAAGTTTAATAAAATAAATGTTTTGGTGATTTAACTAGGACTAAAATATTTTTTTATAAAAATGTGGCGATTCAAGCCACCTTACAAATTTTACTATTAGCCAATTGGTGAATATTAGCCCAATTGGTAATAGTGACCTTGGAATGAGATCAATAAAATTTTGTATGCATGATAGTGTAGGGTTTCCCTCGTTAGTGAGGTGTATACATCTTCATGCCCTTTAATAATATATATTTCATCTACTTTTTTTCCATATTCATAATGGTTGTTTTTGCATGAGTGATTACCTTAATTGATCTTACCTCCTTAGGTTAGAATAATAGAAATATAAAACCTCTAATTTGAGAAATAAAATGTTGACATTATTTTAAAACAATAGAAGATATAATATTTGCAAATCACCTCTACTATTTGATACTTCTATTCATCCAACTCATCTACCGACCTAAATATTTTACTCTTAGCTCACTCATCCCATGGAATGTCATTGTGGGTGTAGTTTTGTCTATAGATTCAATCTCTTAAAAAAATAGTAGATATATAAAAAAATTACTTCCACTTTTAACAATGAATTGTAGATCCTTCCCATTCACTCACACCTATGAGTGGAATATGAGTTCCTTGTCCTCTTCAAGGAGTGCTTCCAAGTTGAGGGTATAAGGTATAGGGTTTAGGGTATAGGGTTGAGGGTATTGGGTACATAGGGTCGAGGGTATAAGGTTTAGAGTTGAGAGTAAAAGGTATAAGTTTTATGGTGGAGGGCATAAGAATGAGGGTGTAGGGTGTAGGGTGTAGGGTATAAGGTATAGGGTTTAGGGTATAGGGTTGAGGGTATTGGGTACATAGGGTCGAGGGTATAAGGTTTAGAGTTGAGAGTAAAAGGTATAAGTTTTATGGTGGAGGGCATAAGAATGAGGGTGTAGGGTGTAGGGTGTAGGGTATAAGGTATAGGGTTTAGTGTTGAGGGTATAAGGCATATGGTATAGGGTTGAGGGTACATATAGTTTAGGGTTAAGGGTATTGGGTATATGGTCGAGGGTATAGGGTTTAGGGTTGAGGGTATAAGGTATAGGGTCAAGGGTATAGGGTTTAGGGTTGGGGGTATGGATTTTATGGTTGAGGGTCTAGTGTATATGATTTAGGGCCTAGGGTTGAGTGATAGTGTTCAGTTTTGAGGGTATACGACTGAGTGTATAGGGTATAAGGTTTAGGGTTGAGGATATTGGGTATAGGGTCGAGGGTATTGGGTTTACGATTGAGGGTATAAGGTATATGGTTTAGGGTTTAGGGTATATGGTTGAGGGTATAAGGTTTAGGATTTAGGGTTTAGGGTAGTGGGTATAGGGTATAGGGTTTATGGTTGAGGGTATAGGGTTTAGAGTTGAGGGTATAGGGTTTAGATTTTAGGGTATAGGGTACATAGGGTCAAGGGTATATGGTTTACAATTAAGGGTATAAGATATAGGGTCAAGGGTATAAGGTTTTTGGTGGAGGGTATAAGGTTGAGGGTGTAGATTTGAGGGTATAATATATAGGGTATAGGGTATATGGTTAAGGTTAGAGGGTTTAGGGTATATGGTTAAGGGTAAGGGTTCAAGGTTCATGGTTTAGGGTATCAAGATGATTGTGTAACACCAAATGACATAGTGTGAAATTTGGGATGTGCAATCTATTGATGCAAGGAAGCTCTTGCTACATTAATTGAACCATTTGGGCATGAACAACATTTTCTACCCTTGGGGGATATATAGTTTTTACACCCACTTGGACATGATCCTGACACTGGACCTCTAGGCATGGATTGTAATACCATTACACCTTCACCTTGTACCTCCAGAGGCCTTGTTGCCTTTGACATTTGTAACATAATAGATAATAAAATCACTACTATTGCCAACATCATACACCGATTTCTCATTCTCCTACAACTAAATTGATTCTTAATTATATTATATAATCCTCAAAATATCTCAACTGAATCCCTAAATAATGATTCACTACAATAATATCCATTTTGTGTAAGAAACAAATTTTCGTTATTTTGATTTAATATTGGATATCCGTCTCTATAGATTTTATAAGTGGATATCCGTTAATAATGGATATCCATTTTTCTTTGGGTTTACCATAGAAAATTATACTTTTAACCCAACCTAGGTAAAAGTTCAAAGATGCTTTTCATGTTTTTACCTAACTGAAATCATATTTTTTCCCATTGTCACTTTTGGCCCATCATGATCCCACACTCACCCATATACACATTCATGGGAAGAAGATTAATATAGTTTTCATCAAGAAGAAGGAATAAAAAATAATGAAGAATAAAATAGAACAAGAATTTATCTCCTACAATATTTAAATTCTTGGGGCTATAAGATAGTGGGTTAAAAGTACAAATTTGTGTCACACTTTTGGCCAACTTATTAGCACAAGTGGATTTTAGTGTTTTTAACTAAAAATCAATTTTGACCAAACATATGATCTAATAAGATCTATTCTAGATAGGTAGATATTTCCACATCTTTTCCAACTAAAATTGTTGGCAAAATACACATGTAGCACCTGTTTGAAGCCAATTTACCAAAAAAATGAAATTATTCAAAAAACTTTATGTTTCAACAACTCCTACTTCTGTAAATAACATTTTTATAAATATAAAAAATACCCTTTTGTAGATCCATAAGTGTACTTTTTAAAAATATATGTATTTTAATAGTTAAATTATTATTTGTATTTTATTTTTTATTTTTACTAAAAGTAGGTTATCAACACAAAATATTAGATTGATTACAATGCCAAAGAAAAATATAAAACTTATTAATTTTTTTTGAAAATATATGATGCACTAGATAAAAGAATCTATATTTGTTTTCTATTTTAGATAAATATTTTAATATTTATTTTAAAATACATATTTATCACAATTGGAGAAAAATATATCCATGCACTAAAGTTTCAAGTTATAAATACACACAAAAAAATTGAAAGAAAAAAAAAATTACTATAAAAGATTGACATATAACTTCATTTTTCAGCATTTTATCAACAACTAAATTATAGTGTCAATTAATTACAAACTATTTTAAAATATATATTTTAATTTTTTTCAAAATAATACAAACATAAAATATACTAAAAAAATACACATTTTATTATTTTACATCATTACAAAGTTCAAAATGTCACTTTTTAGTTATTCGAGTTTAATAGAGCGCCTGATCAGGTCTCTCCATAGTCCTATCTTTCAAGCTAGTTGTGACATTTTCAGAGAAGCTAGTAGACCCATTCACGACCTTCTTCATCTTTCATCTGTTGAAAGGATCAAGACTGCAATGTAAGATAGGAGATGATGGAGCAGAGTCTCAAGGCAATCACTTGGGGCTCTTTAGACAAGAAATAGCCTTTTCCAATAGAGATTTTAGGAAAGGAGAGTTTGACAGAGGCTAGACAGATTGCATGCTTGTGTGAAGCTTTACAAAGATGAGCCTGTGAAGTTTTTGTCTAGAGATGGGAAGTCTATGGTGGAAGAGCTCATGGCTCCCATGATTCAACGGGCTAGGATAAATTTCATTTGTTTCATAAGTTAAAGAAACAAATTTTTTCAAACAATCCATTTTGTGCATATCCTGGAATCATTGCATTCCATGAGATAACTCTCCTCGCCATCCTCTTCTTTTTTAAATAATTTTAATTTATTCTATTTATTTTCCTCTGCACTTTTCCTTAGTTATTGTGAGTTGACCCAACCCACATTTGTGTAGATTAATGTGCTATGTTGTATATAAAGACATTCTTTATCTATTTAGAACTGTGTTTGACATATGCTCTAATCCATTTGCACATAATTATACTAAAATTATTAAGATTGTAATTTTATTATCTAAACATACATCATCGTAGGTGTATTACATTCATGCCTATTGTCTTCAATTTTTGTTGATCATTGTTAAATTAGTCTTTAGTGCCTTCATTCCACCTTAGACAATGATACAACAAATTTGTTATAATCATCCACACCCTACCATCTATGGATCTAAGTTCAATTCCACAAGCCAAACCAATTTCATAGACATGGAGATCAATTCTATAAGCTTAAATCTAAAACAAAATACAATCAATTTACAAATTTTTGAAGTGTTTATTTGATCAAAACCTTAATTTTTAAAATATTAACAAATTAATTCATAATGTCTTTAACAAAACATTTCACTATTAAAATTCAAACTGAATATTACATTTAATTTATTTAAAGACAATAAAGTTTAATTCCGATATTTATTATTCTAATCTTGACTCAATCATAAAGTTTTATTATTTTCATTATCATTTTGTATGATGAATATAAGAATGTCGTGTAAATTCAAAATGATTTCCATCGAGGAACTTCTTGCATCATTCCTGGCCTTCGCATGTAACACCACATTGATACCCAAAGAGCTTTTGGAAAATTCTTTGTAACACTTCAAGCAAAGTAGCCTTTTATTGGTTTCATAGAAAGTATATCTAGTTTCCCATGAACAACATTACGGTCTCACGAAACTAGTACCCTAAAAGCCATATATTCAATGTTGACGACTTAAGGTGTGGTACTTGAGCACATAAACATTGGATTCATTAGCTCCGTATAAAATTGTTGTTCTTTGCAAAAGGGGGATTCTTATGTTTTTTAAATGCTTAAGAAAGCCAAATACAAGAGCAACTCAAAGAGTCTTGCATCGTCTACAAGTCTGATGTTGGAATATACTTTTGTACATGTTTGAAAATGTGATCAATAAAATATTTGTAGTAGATTTGAATTCTATCAAATTCCAAAATTGTATTGTTGAGCAAGGTTGGTGGGGGATAGTCATAATGGCCTGAGTCAAGGTGTTCAAGCTTTCAATCCAAAATCAAAGTTGTAAGAAGGAATCCTTAGCATGTGGCCCAACTTAATATATCAGATCAAATTCTGAAACCAAATTCCTATTCGATACATAAATACCTAGCATTAAGGCCACCTTTAGTTGGAAACCACTTTTTGTCAATGTAATCATTTGTAAATCTCTTTTGGATCAAGTTGAGTTGTTTGTTTGGATCTTAATAAAAGGTACATGGTCTGATCCACAAGTTTACAAATTAAGGAAATCATTGTCTATATGGGGGGATGAATGTGTTAGGTTTTCAATGGCAGATATCTAAAAGCTAAATGTAGATTTTATCAAATAAACCAGAAGTAAAACACACAGAAAAATAACACAGAGAATTTAACGTGGTTCACCCAATGTGGGCTACATCCACCAAACCGCAACCATCCAATGATATTATTAACCAATGCAAAACCCTATTACAATATCGCGAATAATTGCCTATTTCTTATGATACTGTAACTCTATCCCAAACCCTTTATAAATTAGGGTTATACAAAATCGGGGTTTTTTCCCTTTTTGTGATTTTTCCCTTTTTCGGTAATTTTGCGAAAAAGCAGGCCAAAAATTTTTCTCGGGGGCTACCGCCCCCAAACCCCCGTGTACAGTATAGAATGATCATTCGCCACATACCAATAGAATGGTGATGGAGACAAGAGAAAACTATGATATTGCTATCAGGATTCAACCGTGTAGTTTTTGAGTCAAACTCATTGACCCATGTTTCATGAGTAGTGGTTCACAAGAACCCATCTCTCATGATAATGAATGGTCCACTTAGCACTCATTGCATCTAGGTGATGCTCACAAAGGTGAAGCATTGGTCTGTCCTGGGAGGTCACCCATCCCAGTGCTGTTCCATCTCAAGTGCACTTAACCACAGAGTTTCCCCCAAGGTTTAGCCTAATTAGCTTGGTGTGACCTCCTGCGATAGACCAATGCTTCACCTTTGTGAGCATCACCTAGATGAAATGAGTCCTAAGTGGACCATTCATTATCATGAGAGATAGGTTCTTGTGAACCACTACTCATGAAACATGGGTCAATGAGTTTGACTCGAAAACTACACAGTTGAATCCTGATAGCAATATCATAATTTGACACACTGTGGAAGAAACCTCCTACTTATCAAGATAAAATTAGTCATAAGGAAAATATATGTAGCCTCATATTAACATAGCTTGGAATGTTCCACACTTGTGAAATGAAAAAATAGTACATACAATAGCCTGAATAGCGCATTCAATCCCTTGGCTTCACAAAAAGGTACTGCTGACTCTAGCCACCATACTAGGTGTCAACTTATGTCAATGTCCTCCTTCATGTAACGACTACTAATTGGTCCACACATCTCCACATGGATATACTACTATTATTACAAAGCTCTGAATGTCATACACTATAGACGTTTCTCATCAATTTTTAGGTAGAAAGACATGAAAACATGAAGCTTGCACTACTTAAAGTGCAATCAAATGGTCTACACATTATAAATATAATAAAAAATATATATTAAATAACAAGAATATAAATTAAGAAGTTTTATTTCAATTGTGTTTGGATTCTTGTAAGAGGATGCATAGGTGATTTGAATTTACCACTTCTTCATTGAAACCTTTGTTGAAAAACATCATTTACTAAATGACCTACCAATTGATCTCATTTACTACAAAATTTATGCAAAAAATAGTAGCCACCATACTAGGTGTCAACTTATGTCAACGTCCTCCTTCATAGCTTATGGTGCATGGCTGCAAGTAAATCAATTGTAGTTGTGTACCGTTTGCCATAGATTTATGTTCATCGAAGGGACACTATTCTGCAAAAGCTTTGAATGTCATACTGTATAGACGTTTCTCATCAATTTTTAGGTAGAAAGACATGAAAACATGAAGCTTGCACTGCTTAAAGTGCAATCAAATGGTCTACCCATATATCTCTATCTCCATATCTCTATCTCTACCTCTCTCCCTTTCTCTTCCCATATATCTCCATCTCTCTCTTTCTCTTCACATATATCTCTATCTCTCCCTCTCTCTAGCTCTCCCTATTTCTCTCTCCCTCTCTCCATCTCTATTTGTGTATCTCTACTCTCTATTTATCTCTCTCTCTCTCTCTCTCTCTCTCTCTCTCTCTCTCTCTCTCTCTCTCTCTCTGTCACCCCCTCTATATATTTTTATATCTCTATCACTTAATCTCACCATATATATCCCTCTCCATCTTCCTCTATATCTCTATATCTCTTTATCTCTCCCTTTCTATCTACCTATATCCATCCCTCTACCTCTATCTACCTTTCTATCTATTTGTATCCATCCTCTCTCGCTCTATCTTCATCTCTACCTCTATCTTCCTCTCTCCACTATCTCTAGACATGTCTCCCTCTCTCCATCTCTTTGTCCATCTCCCTCTTTCTAGACCTCTATATATATCTCTTTTTTTCTCCCTCTTTCACACCATATTTCTTCTTCCATCTATCCCTCTATCTCTAACTCGTTATCTCTCCATCTCTCTCTACCCCAATATCACTTCCTCTATGTACCTCTCTATATATAACTCCATGTCTCTATCTTTATTTTCTATCTCACCTTCTCTCATTCTCTCCCTATATATTTATCTCTTCCATCTCTATCCATTTTTCTCAAGCCTCTCTATCTCTCTCTATCTCTCCCTCTCCTTCTCCTTCTCCACCTCCATCTCCATGTCTATCTCTATATCTATCTCCTTACCCATCTCTCTGTCTCTCTTGCCTCCATCTATTCCTCTTTCTATCCCTATCTATCCCCCCCTCTCCCTCTCTCCTTATTTCAAACGTTGATGCAAAAATATTTCACACAATCGAATTAAGAAACCAACTCAATAATCTATATGAATTGTGAAACTTGATATCTTTGAAAAATTTAACTATCTTTTATAATTCGAGAATTTGTATTAGTTTCACAATGAATGAGTCACAATTATATTTGAACAAATTCAGTGCACTGCTCTAATAATTACCCTTCGAATCTTTAGAGCGGATTCACAAATGTCTCTCATATATTATCCAAAATTGTTTTGACCATTGCTAGTTTACAGTGCCCTTACAAGTGATTGCTTTGTTCCACATTACCCACACTTACATTCCTGTTTCCCAGTTCAGCTAAAGACTCTTGCAAAATCCCAATCCCCAATTTGCAATCATCAACCTTTACAACAAGAAATGTAGGCAACAACAACTCTCCAAAACAATTCTTCACCGAATTCCCATCTGCATTCTATTTCAATCACACTTTCAACACACAATCAGGATCAAATCTTATTCTTATTCTTTCCTTGCAACTTATCTTGCCTACTTTCAAATATCTGCATAGTCCACCATAGTATTCATGGCTTTTGATCGAGTTTATGTATTAAACTTTACAAAGGATATTTGTGGTTGTGCTTGTATTGTGGTAAACAGTTTCTGATTTCATTAGCAGGTTACTGAGAATGATGTGGATGGATGATAGCAAGCTACCCATTCGCCACATAGGTTTTAAAAAGAAAAATAAGAGGAAAAATTGAATACTGCAAACTAAACCATAACTCAGTCAATTTCAAAAAGAATGAGAAGAAAAAAGAAAGAAATGAGGATCATTCTCTAAGGAGAGACGAGGAGAGTTGAAAAAAAAAGGATCTGCAGTACTTTTTAACATCTTAACATTCATTTGATTGATAGCCTAGCTTGAATTCTATTTAGTTGGAAGCTTTCCCATTAGTTTAGGCCCGACATTAGATGAGGCGCCTTAAAAAGGACCTCTGGTATGATTTTTAAATCCCTTGCTAGATTTTTTTATTTTTTGCCAACAACAGATGATTAAGATACTGGACATGAACTTGTTTAGGAGTCAGAATCAAAGTGGAATGATGCTGACATGTAGATAAAATGGAATTGAGTTGACTTATATATTTTGTGCGGACTTCAAGGTTTTGTTTCTTCAAAAAAATCTAGTAGAGATTTTCTTAGTATTAATTGTTTTTCTGAAATATTGCTCACTTGGAAATTTAGCCCAATATGCAAAACCAGTTTGGAGGAAAACAATGGATTTGATGCTTGTCAAGCTAGCCCTTTTAATGAAGCTGCCTATAAGCAGTGCTTGTATGCCCATAATGAATGTAATGGTTAAAGGATACCATGTGCTAGATTCTTGAATCATTAGCAAAATTCACTTCCCACTAAGAAAATTGCTGATATATATAGAAAGATAGTATGGTAATTAGTGGAGATAATCTTACTGGAGATTTGTATGGTAATCAGAAAATAGATACAAGATGGGGGTTTCTAAATGGAATTATGCACTACATTTATATATCAGAATGAATATTAATGAAGAAAATTGAGCCAAAGTGTACAAAGTTTGTTTTATATCTAAATCTTACCTCTAAAATGACTCTGGAGTAGAGAACAATGCACTATTAGGTTACAGTGCCTTATTTTAAAGTGGTAAAAAGAAGAAAAAACATTATTCTTAACTAACCGAAGAAAAAAATCTTTAAATTTGAAACGATTAGCACCTTATAGTTAGAAACATAATTGTGAGTAGATGACAAGGAACTTTTCATGCAATTTTTAAAGTTGAGCTGATAATAAAAGAACATTCGAATGAAAAATGAGGTATGATGCACTTAAACGAGATTTCATTAGTAGGTTTACTGTTAAATCATCACCTTACCCTAGACACATATTTTGTCTTGATTCATTGTAGCTGAGTAAATCGAGAAATCTGCAGTACAAGTTGCAGAGGTTTGGCGGTGAACACTGTGATTGTAGCACTATTAATGTAAACATAAATCATATACACAAGTTTTGATAAAGAGAAAATACTATTTCCTACAAGATCTATTTCTTATGTGGAAAAAATCTTGATTAGACATGTGCATGGATGATGAATAATGAATTGGAGATCAATCTTTGGTTTAGAGCAGGGGTAATATACTCCCTTGCATCAAAGATAAAAATTTACATAGACCAAAGCAAAACAATCCCTTTGATCCGAAAAAAGTGGAAAAGCATATATTTTCTTGTGTGCCATCAATGCAGGAAATAGGTGAACAATGAAAAATAATGGTTTACTTCCAAGAAATGTGGGCAGAAAATTCAGCCACCCAACAAAAGGAACCAATAATAACATTTATTTTTTTGAATAAAAAGAACACCCTAAGTGGTAGGTACCCAACAAGATTCTTAACATGAGCAACAAGTTTGTATCACTAGAATATGCCTTCCTATATGTATTTTTTTAGGATGTGTTTTATCTGCTTGCCTTTAGAAGTTGTTGGATTTTGAGTTAAACAGTGGCCTTTGTAAACAATCAAGCATTATTTACATTTCATTATGTTTTACTTGTTCCTTAGACATTGGATGAGATATCTTTTTGTTGCAGGCAATTAGGATTAATTTAGTTACCTGTCTATTTATCGTTCAGATTAGTAACAACTTATTTGAAAATTTCAAAAATTGTGCATAGATTGTGAATATTCAAATTCCATTGGACAAAGAGTTGGGAGAGAGGAAGGGGTGAATTTGGTAATTGTCAAAATTCTATAGAGCGGATTCACAATTGTCTCTGATATGTTATACAAAAATGTTTTGACTATTGCTAGTTTACAATGCATTTACAAGTGATTGCTTTGTTTTGACTATTTGCAATCATTAACCTCTACAACAAGAAATGTGGGAAGCATCAACTCTCCAAAATAATTCTTCATGGAATTCCCATCTGCATTCTGTTTCAATCACACTTTCAGCACACAATAAGTATAAAATCCCCCCAAAACTTCACAAGCAGTTGTAAGTTTTTTCTTACAAGACAATTTGAACTAAACCTACCTCATTTCCATGTGACCATTTGGTTTTCTTCCCACCACTAGGTAAATGTTGCAACTTTTCATTGCTTTCACCTTTGAAAAGGAAAAGAAAACCTAGCTAAAATCCTTTGAATTTTTGAAAAAGCTCAAAAAGGGAAAAAATAAACAAATTTAACTAAAACCCTAATTATAGGGGTGTGTATTTTTTCTTCCATTACCCTGAGCAAATATTCTGTAAGCTCAAATACTATGGCGTCGTCCAACGGTTTGGCTTTCCTGTGTTACCATAATCAAGTACAGTTAGAGTGTTACATTCTTTAAATTCTTCTTCGTCAATTGGATCTGAGTTGAAATAAGATGGAGAAAGAAGCAGCGAAGGCAGTGAAATGGCCGCCATGAGAAGTACAGAGCATTAGAGATAGAAGGCAGATATAAATGTATGGAAGATCAATTAGGAAAAAAATTTGGTCTATTTTTTGCAAACATTTAAAAAAAAAATAGAGTAGATCACGATATTTAAAAAATATTTCAGTTTATTTTGATGTAAAATATCTTAATTGTGAATAATTGACAAGTTCAAATGATGTTATACCAGAGAAAAGGAAATTGCTCAATCTACAAAAAATGACTAGATTGCGTTGTAAAGCTGTATATACCTTGGATTCATGGAAGCACTTCTACTAGTAAATTTTTCAGGAGCCAGAAGACCTTGAAAAACATAACCCTTTCCATTTAGAGCATCCTTCATTAGAGGCATACAACTTTCTGTCAACGCATTTTGGCTAGTCAGTGAAGGAGAGCATAAACTAATGCAATTATCTTTGGTTTCACTCTGTTCAAATATTTGATCTTGAATATCTTGATCATTAATCTCCATTTTACCCTGGTTTATCATTTGATCTTGGACATCTAGATTATGTGATAGAGATGACAGGACAAGGCCATTATCTTTACTTTCAGTTTCACTCTAACTTGACATTTTATCTTGAATGGATCCCAATGGAAAATATAAATAATTCACTTTGAAAGTGACCAAAATTGGTTATAGGGACTCCAGACCAGTGAGGACAAGTTCAGAGGAGCAGAAACTAATAGCGATGGGGAAAGCAACCAAAAATGGAGAAATACCAACGAGGATGAGTTCGGTGGAGCGAAAACCAATAGCAATACCAACGAGGATGAGTTCACCGAAGCGAAAACCAATAGTGATGGGGAAAGCAGCCAAAAATGGAGAAAAACAACCAAAAAATGGTGAAAAATGATGAACGACTGATATTCATTTAATCACAGTAGATAAAGAGAACGGTAGCGGCGAAGAAAGCAGCAAAAAAAAAGATAAAATGTGTGAAAATTTAGATTTTAATACTTTGTAGCGAACAGTAGCTATAGAGAGAGGTAGAGATAGTTATATTTACCTTGTTAGATATTTAATACTTTGTGCTTTACTTATTCCTTATGCGATGGTATTCTTGTGGGTTTATTTTGGGTAGATTTTTATATGTGGAGAGGAGCGATCCACGAATGAAGACACATGTATAGAAGATAGAATTTAATGGTGCATTTGATGCTTTAGTAAATCATTTCCGTTTATAAATGTGTCTTGAACGGGATGCTTTAAATCTTTGCAGATGGTCCAAATATTGTATTTTGTTTTATTTGGCAGTGAAATAAATAAATAAAAAAAGTGGAGAAGAATAAGAATAAAAGGAGCTACCAAAGTCATTCCATTATTTGATCTCACGATGCCGTTGACTGAAGCTCATTTTGGACCTATCTTGAACTTCAAATAAATATATAATATATTTAGTATTTGTGCACGCACGTCTTGACTCTGAGTTTATGAATGACGTTGGACGCTTTGACTCCACAACACGTTTGACAACTAAGATAAAATACTTCTTAATATTTTAGTGTTATATTCTAGACAAAATAAAGAATTTATAAATCACAAATAGAGGAGAAGATAATCTATTTTTTAAAGATTTCAGTAGCGAAGATGGCATATAATGTAAAGTAATTGCATTACACTCATAATTCATCAATCTTATATCCTTATACATCAAGAAATGCTTAAGCGTAACTAAAATATTAATCACGTTCCTTGTGAGGCTTGGGAGAATAAAAACATTAGAAAGTGAAATTATTATATTTTATTTTGTTGAATATAGTGCCTCAACCTGACAGCAATGGAGGAGAATGCTTGTCCCAATGCAGATAAACATGTGTGGCATTTCTACATTCAAACACGAGCCCAAGTACAACAAAATGTGTCAAATGTTGGTGAACTTTGGGGTGTTTAATTTTCAGCTCTTTGTTCTTCCGAAGATAGCAAGAACGTTGTTGGTTGCAGAATCGTAGGTAATTAATATCATCATTTTCTCTGGTACCTATCTGGTTAACTTGACTATTGTGCGTAGATGAAATTATAAGTCCTCTTTAATGTTACCATGGAGTTAGAGTGTTCTGTTATTTTTCTGTATGAGGGTATTATTATTTATCACTTAGTATTTTGTCCAGCTGGATTTGTGAGTCTCATTGACAATTGACACAACACCTGTTTCAGAAATTGTGGACAAATTTGTTTTTGAGACAAAGACATGCTCAGACATATAGCCTTCAATTCTGGGGATAAATAGCTGAATATTCTGTCTAGAAAGAGCTCAACATGGTCGCTTCCTTCACATTTACACATGAAATAGAGGTACTTGTCACTTGTTTTTGAGTTTTTATGAGTAAATTCAATTGATTTTTGTTCTAAGTTTGAGCATGCAAGTTTAGTTTGCAGACATCCTTGTGCTGGGAAAAGTCACATTTCTAAATGTTTTCCATAGCTATTCTTAAATCACACGGCAGAGAATTGGTGGAAACCATGTCGTGGTGGATGAGAAGGCCAAGCCACAAGCAGTCTCAACAGGGATGGAGATGAGAAGAGCACGGGGGCAAGCAGATAGAAGAACAAGCGCTTTGTATATGCATTCATGAGCATTCAACGAGCCTTGATAAATGACATTACTGCTACACTTATTGCCAGGCAGAATGAATGCGGTGAATGAAAATGGAGAAAATTCAACGGCAAAATTTTCTTAATCTTTGTCAACAAATCCAATATGTTCATCTCCTGCAATCATAGCATTCAATGTGACCAAATTTCTTTTGAGACACATTGTCAAACAGTTCGCGTGCCTTGTCTATGCTTCCACAGTTTGCATACATGTCCACCGCTTTGGTTGTAACTACATCTGACCAAATTCCTCTATCCTTTAGATGCTTTGATGGATTTCCATACCCTGTTCCGAAGCTCCCATTCGGCACAGGCTGCAAGGATGTTGGCAAAGGTTGTAGAGTGTGGCTTTAAGCCCGTCAACCGCATATGCCTGGAAGTTTCTAAAGCCTTTTCAACAAATCCATTTTGTGAATATCCTGCAATGAGGGCATTCCATGAGAACTCATTTCTTTGAGGCATTAATTCAACCAGTTCGCGTGCCTTGTTTATGCATCCGCATTTTGCATACATGTCTACCAAGGCAGTTGCGACTAAAACATCTTACGAAATACCTCTATCTTTTATCCTGTGAATGGTGTGCATAGCCTGTTCCAAAGCTCCCATTTCGGCACAGGGAGGGAGGATGCTGGAAATGGTTGATGACTCTGGCTTTACGCCTGCTAATTGCATTTGTTTGAAAGATTCTAAAACCTTTTCAACAAACTCATTTTGAGCATTTTTTGTTTTTTGCATACAGTGAAACAGTGCAACAAACTCTGGAGGAAACCCATGTCTTCTTATCCTGCAGTAGCTAACTTCTACAGTGCAGGGACTTTAAGCTATGCGTGGGTGGGAGATAATTTGAAGAAATTATATTCACGCAAATCCTCAAACGGACTTGTTAACGGCGAGTGACAACATTTAAGGTGGTCAAAAAACAGTGGAAAACAATCGAGGGACGAAACATGATCAATCGTCTCCGCAGCGATACCGACCGTTGATCGTCCTTTTCAGTTTGGTCTTCTTTAGATAGGTATGAGCAACCATCGAGATGAAACCAAGGATCTCCCAGTCCCTGTGGAATGTGCTGCACCGTGGATGGATAAAGTGAGTCGGACTCACTTCAAATTGGATACACCTTTGACGTAACTTATCGTGAGGCATATATTATGTTTTTAGATTCTTGAGACTTTTCTAGACATAACATTTTCATTTTATTAGATTAGATTGAAAAATGTCCATTAGATCATCAAGGGTGAAGTTGGAGACTAATTTAAATTTTTGATCCTTATAATTGTTTTATGTCAATATATCTATCTACACATGTTAATGTATCTAATACCACTATAATATAGAAATATAATCTATGAAGACCTCCCAAACTATCATTTGTAGAAAAATGAATGTTTAATATTACCAAAACAAATTTGCATATAATAAAAAAATGAATAAATATCCATTTTCAAAATAACTATTTATTTCCTCAAAACTGATATAATTTCCTTTTGACTTATGAAACCAAAAAGAATTTTATAGTTTTTCCTAATACTTACATATAGTTTTCACCCCACATGGCCATTGTTTGACCCATCATATTCTAGATTCATGCTCTAGGCTATAGGGCTTCAAAAATAATAAATTGGTATGTGTCCATTATCTTTCCATGTGAACCAAGAATTCCATAAAAGTAACTTCAATGATAACAAGGGATTTTTGTTTCCGATAAAATAGAAATTCAAGATGTTTCACCTTTAAAAAGATATTTATAAAAAAGTAACATGAGGGAGAAAACCCTTATATGTCACATGACTTGCAATTAGGCTTTACTCTATCAAATAAATTCAAATTATATTTAATTAAAATTACGTGTTTATTCATGTATATATGGACACTTAAGGAATTATAGATATTTTTAGAACATTTCATTCTCATCCATACCAATTAAAATTATAAAAATGAGAAAATGTCCTTTTAAGATGTCTTAAAGATGTTCTTTTCACATTAATTCATACAACCACATTCCAATTTAATTTTAAACATTCAAACAAGTGCATACAAATCATTTAGCAACACTTGGATAATATTTAGACATCCTAAATAACATTTATAATGAAATTATATGAGCACCTAGGGTCTTACAATCTTGGTTTTTGTCATTTAAAATGACAATATAACAACATCACAAGATTCATAAATCAAGATAACGTCATTCATCTATATCTAACATCCCACATAATCATATGTATAGAAATAATAAATTTGAAAACATCTATAATCATATTTGATTATTATATAATATAGAATTTCATGTAGTCTTATAAATGTGAAGTATCTTCAAATTGGATCAATATAGTTCATCATAATAATACCTTGATACAATGACACAATAGAGATATCAACATAAGTGATCCTTATATAATAACACTTATAGAGTAACCATTAAGTAGTGAATCCCCATGTGGGTGAGTCCTAATTAAGTACTAGTAGCACTTAATTATTTTTAAGCAAGGACGCACACACATTCTTATGAGTTTCCTAGGAATACAAATATTTCAACTTAGCTAAGATTAAAAAAATATGTACAATACAATATCACACTAATAAGGATTTATACCATAATTAAGTTTGACCAAGAAATCTGATAATAAGGATAGAGAGATGTTTTAACAAATTACATATATCATTATATTTAGAAGAGTATTACGAGATGGAATTTTATTTTAGTGCTCATAACCATGTGAAAAGTCATGAAAAATAACATAACATAGAAACTAGATGCAAGCTGGTTCTTAGAGCCATGGTGACTCATGAAGAGGAGTAATAACAGACTTCACTTGTAGATAAGCTTGAAGGCCATAAAGTCCATACTCTCTTCCAACTCCACTCATCCTGTACCCTCCGAATGGGGCATCATCATCAACTACAAGATAAGTATTGATCCAGATAGTTCCTGCACGAAGAGATCTTGCAACTCTATGAGCTACATAGATATTTTTAGTCAAAACTCCAGCTGCAAGACCATAGATTGTCTTGTTTCCTCTCTCTATTACTTCTTCTATAGTTCTGCAAAAAAACATGTTAAATTTTAAAGTAAATCTCAAAGTGACCTCATTATTGTAAATTAAATAATTATAATGAATGAATATTTACTTCTTAATTAAATAAGTTTAACATATATTAGAAGATAATTTTGTATAGAATGTTAATGTAATAAATATATTGAAGAAATATCAAAATAACCTATTTATATACATCCTTACTTGAACTTCAAAATAGACATAACTGGCCCAAATATTTCTTCTTGAGCAATCCTCATATTATCCTGCATTAAATTATAGTAAAATAATGTTGAATAATTGACCCATTACATGTCAATTAACTTATTTGGCATTAAAATATTAAAATTACCTCAACATCAATAAAAATTGTAGGTTCGATGTAAAATCCCTTTTCACCCAAGGAATGACCACCAATTAATAAATTGGCTCCATCTATCTTACCATATTGAATGTATTTCAATATTTTATCAAATTGAATTTTATTAATTTGCAATAAAAATAAAATAATATTTTGTTACTTTAATATATATAAAATGAATAAACATTATATAAAATCTATGGATAAACAATCACTATGTAATTATAAAGACAATTATGACAAAATATTTATTTATTTTAACAATATTTAACAAATTTTTACTATCACACATAATTAAATATTAAAATAATTATTACTTTAATAAATAAATCAATCAAATTAACATAAAAAAAATCTTCAAATATATTTAAATGCATACTTTCAACTAAGATTATAAATAATTATGCATACTTCTGAAAAAAAAAAGATCAAATGTTGGAATACCTGAGGACCATGTTGTACCCCCCCTTTAAATGAGTCACCTACCACAATCTTCTTTGCTCTTTCTGCTATTTTCTTCACAAATTTATCATAAACACCTTCTTGAACAAACACTCTTGTACCTGCTACGCATATTTGCCCCTATAACATAATCTAAAGGTTTTAATTTTTTTTCTAAAGTCCATATCAATATGATATTTTTATTGATATCAATCATAAGATCTAAACCATTTAGTATTGAAACACACCATGCTTGTGAATGTAGCAGCATTAGCAATTTCTACAGCTTCGTCAATATTAAAATCATCCATGATAATTAAAGGTGATTTCCCACCAAGTTCTAATGTCACTTGCTTCAAATTACTCTTTGTTGCAGCTTCCATTATCAATCTCCCTACTTTGGTTGACCCTGTAAATGCAACCTAGATAATATATGTGTAATATTAATTTTAAAATTATAATTATTGTAACTTTAATGAAAGATAATCATCACATATTTAAACAATATAATGTAATCAAAATAGTTTAATATTTCATACTTACCTTATCAATATCCATATGACTGCTTATGACAGCACCAGCTATGTCTCCAAAACCAGGAAGCACATTAAGGACACCAGCAGGTATTCCAGCCTATATTAATTCGAAACCAATTAAATAATATTAAAAATTATTCTAAATCCATCCTATAGAACAAATAGTTGAAATATAAATCTTGAAAACTAAATTCCAATATTGTATATTCTCACATTTTTATTTAAATTCTCAATAGCTTCCAAATCTACTTAAGTTGATATTATAAAATAAATTAGAAAAGTTATCTGCAATGGAAAAAGTTTTATATCATATACCTCTACAGATAAATGAGCACAGTAGAGTGCAGATAAGGGAGCGTATTCTGCAGGTTTGACAACTACTGTGCATCCACAAGCCAGAGCAGGAGCAATCTTAGTGAAAAACATATATAGAGGAAAGTTCCAGGGTATAATTTGACCACACACTCCAATGGGCTGATGCAATGTATATCCGTGGTATGGCCCATTCATCTTTAATGTCATCCCATGGATTTTATCAGCATGCCCTGCAAAAATTAAAGATTAAAGCTTTTGTACTAGATCATGGGCCTAATTCACCTAGCATAAACATTAGTTTTCTTAATTTGCAGAGAAGTGTTTATACTTTCTAATTAGATAAAAGGGCCCAATTTCATTATAAAACAAGTACAAAGATAGAAACAAATACAATGACAGGGTAAGATACAATTGTAGTCAAATTGTCAAGCACACACCAACACAACAAAATAAGATACAACTGCACTCAAACCATTAAGCACAAACCAACACAACGATGATGAAACCGTCAAGCACAAACCAACACAATGATGGAGTAAGACACAATTGCAACCAAACCGTCAAACACAAACCAACGCAACGATTGAGTAAGACACAACTGCAACCGAACTGTCAAACACAAACCAACACGATGATGTAGTGAGGCACAACTGCAACCAAACCATCAAACACAAACTAATGCGATGATGGGCTAAGACACAATTGCAACCAAGCCATCAAACACAAACCAATGCGATAATGGAGTAAGACAATTGCAAACAAATCACCAAATACAAACCAACGTGACGACAGAGTAATACACAACTGCCGCTAAATTGCCAAGCACAAACCAACACAACAATGGAGTAAGATACAATTGCAACCAAACCATCAAGCACATACAAACGCCGCGATGGATTAAGACACAACTGCAACCAAACTATCAAGCACAAACCAACGTGACGATGGAGTAAGATACAACGGAAACCAAACCATCAAACACAAACCAACGTGATGATGGAGTAAGACACAACTGCAACCAAACTGTCAAACACAAACCAATGCGAAGATGGAGTAAGACACAACTGCAACCAATCCGCCAAACACAAACCAACACGATGATGGAGTAAGACATAACTGCAACCAAACCGTCAAACACAAACCAACACAACGACGAAATAAAACACAATTGCCATTAAACTACCAAGCACAAACCAACACAACTACAACCAAAATGCATCTCTGTACCTGCATAGTATCGGAGAATACTGATTGATTTTGGCACGTCGAGTACTTTAGCAAGATCCAGAGGTTTTCCTCCGTCCCATGATTCCAGCATTGCAAGTTGCTCGGAATGTTGTTGAAGCAAGTCTGCAAACTTGTTCAGTATGCGGCCCCTCTCCTGAAATCACGAGTATTTATTGGGTTATGACTTATTGAAAAAAAAGCAAGTAAAAACCAGTTTCCCTGATGATGAGAGAGCTAACAGAGCCAGGCATTCGAGGCCATGGGCCATGGTCGAAGGCAGCCCGGGCTGCTTTGACAGCCAAATCAACATCTTCTTTGGTGGCTTCTGAAACACTCGTTATTACTTCCTCTGTTCTTGGATCAAACGTCTCGAATGTTTTCCCTGCAGCACAGCACAGTCATCCATTAATGGATGCTCATAAGCTCATAATTTATCTACCCACCTAAGATAATTACCTGAAACTGAATCCACACACTCTCCATTGATGAAGAGCTTTGTGTATTTCACTGTGACTGGAGGTTTTATGGGCCCACCATCCTCCATGACTAACTTCCAAGGCCCTGCTTCTGCTCCATTAGATTTAGGGGAGGCCATGAGCTAGTTTAGCTATTTCCTTCTCTATACAAACCGAGATTCCTCAAAGGCTTAAGAAAAGCTAAGCATACCGTCAGCTTTTATGCAAAAACATACATATAAAAGGCGAGGGTGCAGCCCCACATGAACATTACTGCCCACATGACAGCCCATTCACATCTAACTGGACAATTCACCCACTTCATATTTTAATTATTTTGATCGGTTTCAGCAAAATATTTTCCAGTTTTATATTCTCAATTTCTAACTACACCTTCCTCGAGGACAAATAAAGCTAAAGTTTGCTACATACTCCCTGACAAATTCTGTTGTCCAGTGCAATTGTACCAAAAGAAAATTCATATATTAATGAATAAAAAATTTAATATACTAGTATTTTAAGGAGGTTCAAGGATTATAGTTTACATGTATGTTAATATGTTAGAGAATGTGTGTTTCTTAATATATTAGAGAGTTTGTGTTTGTGTATGGATGTGCTACAAATTCTAGTTGCATGTGACTAGATTAAACAATTAATAATAAGTGCTAAATAATGGAATGAAATAAACTTAGACAAATCTAGATTTTTTCCTTAAAGAAATAAGTATTATCTAATTATGAAATATTTGCATACAATTTTAAAATATAAAGCAATGCAAATGAAAAAAAAATGTTGTCATCAAATTGAGAGAAAACACTTCAAATGGAAATAGAACATTCTCATCTTGTTGTCAAATCAATATTTATCTTGCTTTTATGTGATAAGTGAGATTTTAGAGGCTTTTATATGATATTTTGGAGGCTTTTACCATTGAACAACAACTTAAACTTGTTTTTGACTACTCACCAATGGTTTGTTGGCATGAGACATGTTTTAGACTCAAATCTCACACCATATGTAGCCTATCGGCTAATAATTAATAATAAGTGTCTATATTATTATTTACAAAATACATTTACATGTATTTTTAAGAAGATGGTGGAAAAAGTCACATTCCAAAAGTTCAAATGAGACTATAGATGGAAACAAAGCATAACTAAATCATGTTGCTATGTGGCAAGAGCAAGAGCAATAGGAGGAGGAGGTGGGTCCTAGTCATCCGATTTACTCCATACATCAACAAGGTACAAAGTATCCATAGGAGGGTCCCAACCATCATATAAGACAAACCCCTCTCACAAATTATAACGACTACTCTATTGTTAGCAACACGAATAAGTTTTTTACATGTTATGAAGTAAAAATACATTTTTTTTATAGATTTAGTTGTATTAGTTTTCTTCAACATCGTGCATAGTGATATATCATCAAGATGAGGAGGAAGATGTGAATTAGATTGTAGATTTGGTTACCTAAAAAAAAGAGGTACGAGAAGAGAGAACAAAGGAGAGAAGAAAGGATAGGAGAGGGAAATACTTGGAGTTAAAATTTATTATCTTTATTTTCCCCTCCTCTCCTTTCTTTGCATTATTCATTCCTTCTCCTTATATCCCTTTCTTTTTAGGTACCAATACTCGCTCACCCTGAATTCTTGCATTTCAAGTTTCTAAATGACACATGATATTTTTACAAAAAATTACCATGCCTTTATACTTGAGTTAAGAGCCTAAAACTATTGTTTCAACTTTTGGATAGTAACAAGGACTACGAGTTGACTTGTTATGCCAACATAGGTCCTAAAGTGGTCATTTACAAGTGTTGACCAAAACTCATGTATTGATGACCTAATTATCATGAGCTACAACCACCACTAAATTTTTTATAAATCCCCAACTAACACTCACAAATCCACATAGATGGACTTATAGATGAACACCCCTTGTTTATCACATGATAGTGTATTTTAAATACCCTTAGTAGAAGTTTAATATGTCACATTATGCAACTAGACATGGATTATCTCAAGTTTAATACCTCACAATAAACAAACTATTAGTTCATGGTTTATTTCAAAGTATCTACAATACAAAAAATGCATCGAGGATGATTTGCAGATCATCAACACACACAAATGCAAAGATAATTTTGAGGATACCAAACACTCATTGTTGAAATTTGTTGATCCAAACTATACATTTATACATAGGATTCACAACCAAATCCAAAAAATGAAGAAAATAACATGAGCAACTACTTTCTAACAACCAATCTACTAACAATGTTCATTAATTAATAATTACTTTCATTCTCCCCCATAATGAATATTATAAAAAATGAAAAAAAATCTCATTAGTTTATCCCATTTTTCCCCCATAATGAACATTAGGAAGAACACCAAGTAAACTACAAAGTTTTGAAAGTGATCATGAGGAAGGGACTTTGTGAAAATATTAGCAATTTGTTTCATAGTGGGACAATATATACAAGTTCGATTGAACCTTTCTAAACCAACTCATGAATGTAGTGTTGTTGGATGTCAATGTGCTTAGTCTTCCTTTGGAACATTGGATTTTTACTCATCTGAATAGTACTATGATTGTCATAATACAAAATTGTGGGACCATATTGGAGTAGTGTAGATCTTGTAACATTCTCCTAAACCAAACAACTTGACAAGTAGAAAAAGTGGTAGCTTTGTATTCAACCTCTATAATGGAAAGAGATATAGTGGGTTGCTTCTTGGATGTCCAAGAAATGAATATAGAGCCAAGACTAAATATATAACCAAAAGTAGACTTTTGATCATATATGGAGTTCTCCCAATCAAAATTAGTATGTCCAACCAACTTACTCTCCTTGGAATGTTGAAAATAGATTCCATAATGGATTGTCCCTCAAAGAGTAGAAAAGTGATCCTAGAGATCCAACTTGATTAACTAGGATTAACTTCTTTTCACTTTGGCTCCACATTCAAACATAAACCAACTAGGGTTTGATGATTGGCTTGTTGCCACAAGGGAGAGCCGATATCCTAGGGTTTGTGTTCTCTTGAGTTACAAAGGTGTTGTTCTTATATGTATTTTAACAAGCCTATTTGACATAAACCCTAGATCTAAAAATGTAATTTATCACACAAATGAAATCGTAAATTGACTGAACAAACCCAAATCTGAAAAAGGCAGATATCTGTGCACTTGTCATCAAAATTTGAAGAAGAATTTTCTAGTCAAGGGCATGAGGCACCCTTGACCAAGCTTTAATATTCTAGGTCTACAAACTTCTTGGTTGTAAGGTATAGATCTACACTATATTTTTCTATAGCTACACACATGAAAAGAGGAGGAAAGATTATGTTGTATAAGGTTCTTCCTAAGTCAAACCCCATTTTTTTATTTCCACCTCCACGCACAACAAATGGTGATGATCAAGAGGGAATACCCTAGATCAAACAAAGGCCAAAAAAATAATTGACTGAAATGATAAATGATAATTGACAAGATTACCTTTGGTATGAAATCCTTGATGAAGTGACGCCACACCACAAGTTGCCACAAATGTTTATTGATGGATACCTTGATTGCGTGATTGCTCGATTGATTTGCAAGAGGTTAGTTCTCAAAACACAATAGATTGTTGTATATAGAATGTAGAGGATAACTCAATACATCTTCATAATTTGATCATAAAAGCTCCTTCTTCATAATCATATCTTTTCTCTTGTTCAAATGAGAAAAAACTTTAAGCTCTTTCAATTTTCAGACACACTCATTTGCTTCATCAAGATTCTCCTTTAGATCTCTATTTTCAATTTCGGCCTTGTCACTTGATCTTCAAGGGCAGTCTGAAGCTCTTCTTTATACATTGTTCAATCTATAGGATCTCCCTCAAGTTGTTAGACTTTCTCTAGAGGAACCAAAGCTCTGATACCAATTATTGAATAAACTGGATACTAAGAGGCGGGGTGAGTCAGTATCCACTAAAACTTATTAAACAAACACCATTGATTTCTTTGCATCATAGAACATATAAGAGAAATAACAAAGAAATAAATTCTATAACACAGAAACACTAGATTTTACGTGGAAAATCCAATGAGGGAAAAACCACAGTGAGGATTAGCCCACAATATATAGATATATCAAAAACCAGCTCACTACCAGATACAAGAGCTCACTCCTTACAAGGACTTGTTGTCCAAAAAAGGAGGCTCATTGCCTACATAAATAGTGTAAACAAAAATTGGCTAACTGCCAAGATTGAACTGATAAATTCACACCACAAGTGCAGATTCAATTCCTTATATGCTCAGAGTATTCTATTGCAGACTAATCTCCAGTTTGCACACTTATCCTTCTTTCGCATTCTCATTGCACATCACACACCACACCCACGCCTTGCTCATATGTTCAGATCAAGTCTAAACATCTTGAATATATACCCGCATGCATTAGTTAGGTCAGCTTCAAAATTAATTCAACCGTGTCATGCAACTTCATGTCGACTGGGACCAAGACTAGGTCTCACATATAATTCACAAACCATTAGACTAAATATTAGGTCGGCCAAGATTAACCTAATACCGAAATGCAATTACACAAACGGATGCCAACGTATCACCCAAACATCTGAGAATGCATACATACACACTCCCAACCATTATAAGCCTTTTCTCAAAACCTTAGATCATACTGATTACCAAAGAGAATCTATGGACCGGAAATACCAGAATTACTAGATCAAATACCGGATGAGATAAATTAGATATGCACACCGGTACAAGGTACCAAACCAACATAGTGACATCAATGACAACATAAGACATACTTACAAAAATCTCCCCCTTTGGCATTGATGGCAACATGTGCAAAAAAAATTCCAATTCAAAATTCATATCTCTCCCCCTTAGATCCATATCTCTCCCTCTTAACTTCATCTCTCCAATATCTCTCCAATATCTCTCCCCCTTTGACATCAATGGTAAAGGGTGCCAAAAATATGTAAACATGGTGACATCCAATTAAAAAAAATTCATTCAAAATTTTAAAACTTCAAAGCTTTCAAACATCCAATTCCTCAAACCAGAAAGACTATTTTCACCTCAAATACCTTTTTGTACCTTTCTTTGATCACGAGATGCAATTTCTTCCACTCTAGTACTACAGAATCCATTCTTGTAGACAGACTTTCCAATACAACCAACAATGTGAAGGGGGATGACCAATATGTGGATGAACATTGTTTCTCATAGTCTTTTGCATCAAAGAGTATTTCGAAAAGATGGTCTAACCGGACCTCAACAATCTCCTTAAGCAGCCAGCAAGTTTTTACTACATCATCCCTTTTTCTCTGTATAATGATCATTTCAGCTTGCAACTCACCAATTCTCATCCTTTGCTTCCCATATTTGTCCTCAAAGATGTCAAAGTTCTTCCCAATACTATTCACCTCAAATTCTATTGATTCAATCCTGCTTCAAAAATTATCAACCGCTGCAAGCCACCAGAGGCAATATTTGTAAATATCAGTCATTTCTTTCATGCACTTCTTCATCTCTACAATCAATTTAGATAACCTCTTCTTTTCTTTAGAACATCTCCTTTCCACCAGAGTTTCCAACTTACATCCTTCTAGACCTTCAAGCAAAATTCTTTCTTCAATTACTTCAACTAGATTCTCAAGCAAAGAATCAGAAACAGTAGAAACATCAATTCCTTTACAAAACAAATACTCAATTAGAGCATCATCAAATTTAAGCCTATCAACAAGAGAGGTCGTATTCCAAAATTCACAAATTTTCTTCATTTTCCCTTTAATCAACATAGATTGAATGTCATCTAGATTAGAGGATTCAGATCCAAGCAGAGATTCTTCTTTTTCTTCCAACTCTTCAGGAATAACAATGATATCTTCGACTATAGCTTTTATTTTCTTCGATTTCGGAGGGGAATCACTTACAACAACTTCCAATTCTTTTTTTCTGGAGGAACCTTCCCCAAATAGACTCAACATAGTTTCACTGGAGTTCATTACATTCTGCAATGATAAGAAAAATTTCTTACACGCACTTACTTTATCCTCTAAACTTTCCAAATGTCTATGTATCTGTCATGCAATAGGAATGTCAGATTCCCACTCAACATCTTTCTTTCTCGGTAGCAATCTCAGAAAATAAAGAACCAAAAAAGTAAGAAAAGACCCAAAATGGAATGGGTATCCTTCTCTTAGTGAAAATTGTATGTTCTCGGTAAGATTCTCAAGAATTAGCTTACACAAATCAAATTGTGTGTTCTCTTTTACCATTTTATGCGCCAAATATACTACAATGGCCGAAGTAGATCTTTCTCAATTTCTGAAAAAGATTTTATATGAAGCTTCATATGCAACATACCTAACCAAGGAATCGGCAATAGTATCGATCAACAGTACTCAAGGATCTTTGTCAACTCCCGTCATTTCTTCTACTTCCTTGTATTTAATAGTTTTCTGTCCAGGAAGTTCTCCGATGCTACATAGTCTGGTAACCACTTTGATTGCTTCCTTCGAGATAGGATTGGATTTATCCGACATAATGTTGTCATCCTTGAATTTATTTAGATGGAACAAAATAAATTCTTTATCAACAAACCAAGGGAATTCTCCCCATAAATCCAAACCTAGGGTTTGCAAATTCTGAAATTCGCTCGATTCCAACCCCAATTCCAACTTCTTGATTTTTTTATTATTGAATTCACCCAACTCGAATCCTTTTAACTTCAGCGGGATATTCCCACTTGGTCCTCTGTTAGAAATTTCCATTATAGATCTTAAGATTCAACAAGAAAAATCCTTCTATTACCTTCTTTTGCAGCCACAAGATAGGGAAAGTTTCGATACCTGCTTTCAAATGTCCATAGTGTTTTCTTTGAAGGGATTCAAATCACTTCAGAAATGCTCTGAGAGAGTTCCAAGTCACTCTACAAATCCTTAAAATGTATTTGATGATCAAAATGATTCGAGAAACTTCCTTTATATTCCATCATTTTTCCCAAACTTACATTAATTTCAAAAAGTTGACAATTTTTCTTCCATTCGACTGAGAAACCCTAATTCACTCCGCAAACGAACATGCTCACTTCTTTTCTTCTGATTTATTTTGCAACACCTTTATCCTGTCATTCTTCACATCATATCCACATTCCAACATCTGACACACCATACTTCTAAGGGTTTAATTGATTTTTTTGCTAAATCTCCCCCTAAGACCATGTTAGGTCTAGTTCTCAAAGGATTCATCTACACCAGGTGAGGGTATAGATGCATCAGTAGTCTCCGATTCTTCTTTCTTTTTCCATAGCTTGCTCATTTCCTACTTCACTTCTTCCTTGTCAACCTTTTTCACTGGTTCATCATCTTTCACCGGAGCAGACTGCTTCCCCTTTTTACTTCTGCATACTTTTGAAATATGTCATAGATTTTTGTAATGGTAATAGCCAACATTTTTCTATCAAGTTTTATTTCCATTCATCCCTATTTTTCATTGATTATATTTATGTCCAAACATATTACAGGTATAGCAATAGCCATCAAAATATTGATTTATCCTTCCTCTATTAAATATGTTCATCATTACTCTACTAACCATCCTTACTTGTGATATGCATTTAGTAGTTTTATGTCTTGTCTTCTTGCATGTATAACATTGTCCGGAGAAGGGACCAGAGAACTAATTCAACCTACTCCTACACTCATTTTCCTTATGTCCAAACTTGTTACATGAAAAGAAAACGCCATTGAATGATGAGTACCTTTGTGCATTCAGTTGTTTGATAGGTGGTTTTTTTTGTAGAGTTTATTTTCTTCTTTCCTTTATCCCAAGTCTTTTGATTATCCACTAGATTTGAGTTCTGCATTTTTCCATCAACTTCATTACCTAAGCCACTTTTGTCTTTAGAAGGTTTTTGTCCAACTATTAATTCATCAAGCTTGGCAGAGCTTGTCTTAAAGTCATTTCCATAGAGTTTTTCTTCCTCAAGTTCTACTTTCAGATTCATCACTTCCTATTCAAGTCTAGAGAAAACATCAGCCTTGCTTTGTATCACTGTTTTCAAATATTCTTCAACTTTCATCTTTTCATCTATCTTCAATTTCAATCTGGTATTCTCATCACTTGCTAGCTTCAATTCTTCACTCACTTCTCTGTATCTTTCTTTGAATTTCTTTAACTATTCTTTCAATTTTCGGACACAATCATTTGCTTCATCAAGATTCTCCTTCAGATCTCTATTTTCAATTTCAGCCTTGTCAAGATCTTCAAGGGCAGTCTAGAGCTCTTCTTTATCCATTATTCAATCTGCAAGATCTCCCTTAAGTTGTTAGACATTCTCTAGAGGAACCAGAGCTCTGATACCAATTGTTGAATAAACCGGATACTGAGAGGGGGGGTGAATCAGTATCCACTAAAACTTATTGAACAAACACCATTGATTTCTTTACATCAAAGAACCAATAAGAGAAATAAAAAATTAAGAAATTCCATAACATAAAAACACCAAATTTTACGTGGAAAACCCAATGAGGGAAAAACCACGGTGAGGATTAGCTCACAATATATAGTTATATCAAAAACTGGCTCATTGCAGATAAAAAAGCTCACTACTTATAAGGATTTACTGTCCAAAAATGGAGGCTCACTGCCTACAAAAATAGTGTAAACAAAAATTGGCTAACCACCAAGATTGAACTGATAAAGTCGCACCACAAGTGCAGATTCAATTCCTTATATTCTCAGAGTATTCACTCGCAGACTAATCTCCAGTTCGCACACTTATCCTTCTTTCACATTCACATTGCACATCACACACCACACCCATGCCTTGCTCATATGCTCAGATCTTCTAAACATCTTGAATATATACCTGCATGCATTAGTTAGGTCGGCTTCAAAAGTAATTCAATTGTGTCATGTAAATTCATGTCAGCTGGGACCAAGACTAGGTCTCACATATAATTCATAAACCATTAGACTGAATATTAGGTCGGCCAAGATTAACCCAATACTGAAATGTAATTATACAAACGGATGCCAACGCATCACCCAAACATCTGAGAATGCATACATACACGCTTCCAACCATTATAATCCTTTTCTTAAAACCTTAGATCATACTGATTACCAGAGAGAATATGCGGACCAAAAATACCAGAATTATCAGATCAAATACCGAATGGGATAAATTAGATCTGCACACCGATACAGGGTACCAGACCAACATGGTGACATCAATGACAACACAAGACATACTTCCAATAGTTTATATATACATCTTGATTGATATTTTTGATTATAGGACGACCTGAGATCTTTTTAATTCTCTAAAAACTGACACTAAAAGTTAAATTTAAAATTTAAAATAGGGCCCCTTTAAGGTCAAGGGAACCCCATGCCCTTGCCTAGGCGATTTTTTCTTAAACTTGTTAGGATGTCGGGGATTTAAATATATTTTATCAATCTGGATTGGAAATAAATAAGTTATTATTATAATTAATGTTGTAGGAAAAATAGGGTGTCAAGGTAGTGTGAAATTGTTAGGGGTGAAAATTTATAACTCTACATTTGAGAATCCTTTTAGAACACTCTAATGTGTCTCTTTAGGTTTGGACATAAATCAAGAGACCACACTTATTTCATATGTGATATTTGGTCTAGTAAAGATAAAATAGAGAAAACTTCCAACTAACTACCTATAGAGAGTGGGAATCACAAAGGAGAATCATTAGAATTGGATAACTTAACTCTAACTTCCATAAGTGTGGACATAGAATTGCAATCCTACTTATAAAAGCTTTGAAGAAGATCTATAATATGCTTTTGTTGTGACAAAAATATTATATTTATGTTTTCAAACTTTAAGACCAAGAAACTAATCCATGTATCCTAAATTATATATTTCAAATTCTGAAACCATACTTGCTCTAAATTCAAGAAACAAAGAGGAATTATTCCTAGTGTATATCACATCACCCACATATAGAACAACAATTATAAAAATGTCTAATATAAATATTAGGTTTAGAATAAATTTTTACAAAACCTTTTTGTTGAAGGTAAGAATCAATTCTATAGTACCATGCTCTAGGTGCCTATTTTAGACAATGCAAAGCCTTCTTCAACCTATAAAATAAATGTTCTTTGCAAGGTACTTCAAAACCTTGAGGTTGAGAAAAATAAACTTCTTCATCAATATAACCATTCAAAAATGCACTCTTAACATTCATTTGATAAACATTCCATCCATTTTTAGTAGCTAAAGACAAGACTAATCTAATTGTATCCATCCTAGCTACACATGAAAAAGTTTCACTACAGTCAATAGCTTCATGTTGAGCGTACTCTTTTGAAATCAATATAGTCTTATATTTATCAATAGTCCCATTAGATTTATGTTTAGTTTTATATATCTATTTTGTACCAACATCCTTACTAGGGAGCAATTCAACCAATTGCCAAGTTTCATTTCACTCAATGGATGCCATTTTACTTTCCATGGCTACAAACCACTATTCTTTTCCAATAGCTTCTAAAAAATATTGAAACTCATCATTCTACATAACATGAGTTATGAGAGAATATTCAACATTTCTATGGGAACTTGTAGTAATCTAATCAAAATTAGTGTCCAACATGAGTGATGGGGGATGATTTTTCTTAGTTCTTATTGGGTGTTTTTGATATCTCCTAGTCTTCACATTTGAGGATGAAGGTTTTGCATTACCAATGAATTTTGATTCATTAGTCACAAGTAGATGAGAGTCTTTTTTGTGTACATCATTCACAAGAGGGTTAGATTCTTTAAAATCAATCTCAATGTTCTTAGTCTTTTCATTAGGATTATATTGTGCTCTTTCATCAAATATGTCATCTCTACTTATGATTATTTTTTATTGACATGATTATATGATCTATAAGATTTTTTTTCAAAACCATAACTAATAAAAATGCATTTGAGGATTTTTTCATCCAACTTTGTTCTTTCTTCGATAAGAATATGCACATAAAAAACACAACCAAACACCTTTAGATGAGCAAATAATGGTGTAAAACCAAACCAATCTTGTTCATGAGTCATTCCATGAACTACTTTTGTGGGACTCATTCAAAAAATAAATTGCAGTGGTGACTACCTCTATTCATTTTTTTTCTAGGTTCTTTTCTTTCATCATTCTTCAATCCATTTCAATAATAGTCCCATTTTTCCTCTCAACAACCCCATTTCGCTACGGATTGTAGGAAGTGATAAACTCTCTTTGAATCCCATGTTGTCTATATAAATATAAAAATATTTGTCTTATACTCTCCCCAATTATTTGATTTGATGAACTTAATGTATTGACCACTTTTCTTTTCAACTAATGTTGGAGCTCAACAAACTTATCAATTTTTTTTGGTTAATTAGCCAAATAGTAGATCCAAGTTTTACAAGAAAAATCATCAATGAAAGTGAGAAAGCACTTGGATTTGCTTAGTACTTCAACATTTTTTCTAGCCCTTCTAGACAAACCAATAAAATAAGTAGCTCTATTTTGTTTTCCAAATAAAAATTCTTCACAAATTTCCTATTTGTTCTTAATAAATGGCAATCCTTCAACCATATGTTTCTTTTTAGGAAAGAAAACTACAATCACCTGTCATTAGTACTCATGCAACCAATGCATGTTTTTGCGACCTATTCTTTGATTATAGACTCATTTCTATAAAAAAATTGATGATTTTATTCAAACATCTGACCAAATGATAAAAATATTTAGAGTGAGCTCCTTGATTTTATTGGTGAAGGTTTCATGAGCAGATCTTTTACAGTTTGGAAGAGTTAATTGTTTTGCGACCTTGACTAGCAAGTTGGTAAACCTTTAAAATTGTAAAATCCGTGAAGGTTTCGGTGAAATCCTTTTGCAAGGGTCCATAGGGTACCATTCCAAACATGCATGCAAATTTTCATTCGAAATTGAGAAATTTGATTTTTTCACTCGTTAGCACCCAAATCCACTCTTGACGTTGTTTTGTAAATACTTTATTAATTTTCTCTAATTATCATCGCAGGTCTAGGGAATTATTTTTAAGCATATAATTGAGATAATTGATACTCATAGGCTGATATTTCAGAATTTTATTTTTCCCAAATTTAATATTCATTTGCAAATGCTAGTTTGAAGGTTATTTTAGGTCTACACATGCCATTCTTTTTTTTCAGTTTTAAATATGCAAATTGAAGACTATTGAGGATAGGTTTTTCAAGGCGTAATTAAAGGCTTCTTTATGACATCTGAAAGGGGCTAAGGTGGTCATAAATACTATTCCCAAAATGGAAAAGAAAGTGGCATGGGAAATGGGAACCTGCTATCCATTTTCTGAATTAATTCAAAACATTTAAAATAGAAAAGAAGTGAGGGCATGGGGGTTAAGTTGTGGCTGAAAAAATCAGTAGAGAGGCTATGTGGAATTTTATAGAGCTGGGGAAAATTCTAAGGAAGTTGAGGAATGAATTAAGAAGAAAGAAAAGAGGGAGTTGTCGTGGGAAAAGGAGGGGGAGTTGGCAGCCCCTTCAAGATATTCAAAAACAAAATGAACAGCTAGAAAATATGTAGGAAAAAGGGGGCGTGGATAAGAGAAGTGGCTGGGAAAAGAGATCTGAAAGCAGCCCATTCATAGGGTTGTGCAGTATCAACAGTGTCGTGAATAGATAGAGGACAAAAATAGAGGAAAAGGTTGTATCAGTAGTATCATGAATAGATAGAGGACAACAATAGAGGATAGCAATATGAGATTACACTGTAGCGTGGAGCTCAAGTGAGAGGGGAAATGTTTTTTTTTGGAGGAATGGTATGAAGATTTGAGCAACAGGAAGAATGAGCTATAGGAAGAGTTTTGGGCAGTGAAAGGAAGCTACAGGGAGAGCATGTGGGGCAGATTTGAAGTTTTTATGTACTGAGAAAATTATGGAATTGTCTTAAGTTGATTGAATGTAATTTAAAAATTTGGATTTGTTTGCATTTCTTTTGGTTTTATGAATTGTTCTTTGCTGTAGTAGAGATTATGTTGCTTGTGTGTTTGTGAACAATAGTTGTGCGTTGCATCATTTAACATCTACTTGCACATGCCACCTCCCTCCACCTTTCCCATAACAATCATAAGTATTGTGATTGCACTAAGTTCACATGACTACTTGCTAACTTCTTAATTATAACATAGATAACTAACATGGAATGAAATATACCATTGTCTAGAGCATTGAGGTAAGATTGGTGTTTGTGATTATGGGGTAGATAATTTTGGCATTAGTTAAATCAAGGTGCTTGAGAATCAAATGAGCTCATATTCTCATGGATAAATTGTAGGGCATGGTACTGATGAGTGTGATGCAAGACAAGAACCAAAAATTCAAAACAAATGTCATGACTCAAAAAATGTAAGTGTTAGAAATTGTAGCCCCATAAAAGAAATTCATGCAGCTCTGAATCTGTAGTCAAACTCGTGACAAAATCTCTTTTGAATATTATTTTGAACCACTAAATAAAAGCTTGTTCTGTTGAAAACATAGAAAATGAAAGCCCCACATTCATCTATAGGAAGATAAATAGGTCATAATTTTTCTCCCAACAATACCGGGCTCTAAGTCAAAATCCTAGAAAACCCATAGATTCACACATTCAACAAGGAAAACCAAATTGACAAATAACTATTATAAACCATTGAGAGTTCAATACTAAATATTAATCAACAATAAAGATGACTAAGATTCATGAACAACTCTAATTTTATTATTTTAAATCCTCCAAGAGCTTACAACAATAGTTTCAATAACTAAATAATGAACTAGAATTCATCTACAAACATGATTTTTGACCCCCACATCAAAAATATGCTACATGAGGCCTTTAATCCACTATAAGAATAGAAAACCCGCTTCAAAATGCCCCTTCACTTCTAGGTGTCCCTCCTTTACCTCACAAGCAATTTCTTTCTTTTCAAGTCTTGTGTTCTTTCCCATGTTTCTCCTATTGGATTCTCTCCCATATTGGGTGTGGCACCTCTTTTATGGCATTATTTATGCATTCCTAAATCCTTTCCATCCTCTCTTGGGCATGCAAAACCTCCCTCATTCAATTCTGCCTACAAAAATCAATTCATTTTCACTATTTTCTTCCCCACAATCCTACTCCACTACCTCTTTTTGTAGGCACCTAGATTCCTCCACTATTAATTTAATGCTAAATTTTAAATGTGTAGAGGAGTTACAACATGCCAAGAATGGCCTCATCTTTCTTGGGCATGGTACTTTTGTAACTCCCCAATTTTTTTTAAATTTTTGATTTTCCAGCACCTGCATATCCAGTTTGTGTTGGCATTGGTTGTCATTGATGTCAACACTTGAGGAGTTTGTTGTGATGTCAATGTTGAAATACAAAAAATCTACTAAGAGGGGGAGTGACTCAGTAGATCTTAAAAAAATTTGTGCAAACTACTTTCTTTAACCCTTAATGTGTAGATATTAAACATGTGATATAGAAATATAACCAAACACACAAAAAATCATATAACACATGATATACGTGGAAAAATCGGGATGGGAAAAACCACGGTGAGAAATGTTGCTAGGATCTACTATCCTAATCCAGCCTCACAATCAAATCCTCTGTTACAATGTTTAAGGGAACCAACCCTAAGGAAGCACCAACTCCAAGGAGACACCAATCCCCTACTCTGAGCACTAACTCAGTTATTTGATGGCACCAACCAATCAGATTTACAATGACAGTATTACAAATGATTCATATGAATCTAGTTCTTTGTTACAAGTCTAATCTATAACTGCGCATACCTTTCTTGGCAACCTTTCAAGCATCCTCTCTGCTATCATTGCTGCAATCTTAACAACAAATCCTCTCTTCTTTTCACTCTCCTCTTTCTGCACTCTCTTCTTTCTCACTTCACTTAGAAAACTAATTGTTCTACCTTGTTGCACCTTGAATGTTAACCCTTAATCATATTCATATTTTTGTTTGGGTTTCACTCATTCATAGATTATGCATACTTTGTCTGTTGCATTAAACTCTATACTCTGCACCTTGAATGTTAACCCTTGATAATGTTCTACCTTTTGTTTGGGTTCTACTCATTCATCACTTGTGCATTCACTGTCTGTATTGTTTCTCTCACTTTTCCTCACTGTCTCAATTGCATACTCAACAAGTTATCACACTCCCTCTACACTTGCAGACTCAACACTTCACACTTGTAGCCATCACACTTAGACTTTCTTTTTCTTAACTTTGTTGACCTACAATTACTACCTCGATATTATCACACATGTTCAGGTCTTCTAGAACCCTTTGTTAGGGTTTACCATACTTGCTATCTTCTCCAGTAAGCTTCTTGTTCATCTCGATCCTTCCACCACCATCCAACTCATCTAGAAACAACTATCAGAATTTACCAGATATCTTACTCCACACTATACCTCTTTATTGAGCCTCATGACATTAAATTCTATCACAAGGAATTTGCTAAGATTTGCATCTTGCAAAACCCTAGAATCAAATATGCAATATTTAATGTTATACTTTGTTCAATCAATCTGATTCTGATCTTCATCGTCTTAGCAATCTATGCCGCCACTTACCAGATCAAATCTTAATCAATAATCGTCACAAGTATAGTTGGACCAATAAATTATTTCCTCTATGTCGATTACCAGTCGAAACCCTATTTGCAAGGACTTAGTCATTTGCTATCTTCATATTTTGAATTTGGGCTGTTGATTCTATCTCTTCGCGCCACGGTCCTCTACCTCTCCATTCATTGTCACACCTTTAAAACACAACTGTTGGATTGAACTCCTTTAAACTATCACCATTGATCACTTTCCCTTTGGAACCATAGCCATCATGTATCACTACTTCACTCAAGACATCCACATCTATTTCCACAATGTGAAGAGACATAGCGATCACTGTTAGATATATGCCTCTTTGGTATTTGTCATCCATCACATATCGCTATTTGTAAAGAGTATTCCTTTTCATTCCCACGATGTGAAGAAGTATAGGGATATCTGTTTGATTTTCATCAAATGATTTTGACCATTCATTGCTCATCATGCAAAGCTTTCCTTCACCTTGCTTTAGTACAATGATGAGAAAATCTTTCACGATGAAATAATTTTTTACCACCTGTCTTTGCTGACATCATACTCCACTAGCTCCCATCATTCATCGCTCATCACTAAAGGCTTTAATTTATTTGAGTTCATAATTTTGATGTGAAGAACACATGTGATGCAATCATATCCTAACACCTGGTAATGCTTGTGTCGTTCTCCACTAGCACCCGATGTCCATCGCTCATTGTGAAAACCAACTTATTGATTCACTTCACAACAACAATGTGAAGCAACTAGGCGATATCTGCCAGATACCCCATGCATTGATCTCCATCGTTCATCACTCATCACCGAGGGCTTCCTTCGTTCTACTTCACAATAACAATGTGAAGTAGAAAAATGATATCCTACCACGTGTTTGACTTACATCTTCAGGACCCACTATTAACTTCATCCTCCATCTAATCAAAATTTATTTGGATCTCCATCATTCTCCACTCCCCCACGAGGCATAGACGGGGTCCCACAACAGGTGTTGTAGGCTAGCAGGCACCATCGGATCATCAACTTTGGCTTGATTACAACTGTTGATCAAACTCCATCGCTCATCGCTGAAGTAAATAACCTTTGACTGAACCATTACAACAATGTGAAGGCTTTGTGCGATGCACATGAACACTGTCAACTGAGAGTGTTAGGTAAATGGGGTTGGTTACATAATGAGCACAATGGCTTAAGTGACAACTTAAGCTGCCAGTAATAGCCAATAAGTAGTCAACGAAAAAATAGAACTTTTGTTAGAGCACCATGACTGCAACCCTAGGGTTTAACCAATAAACCTTAAGCCTTGTCTGAAAGCACAAATAATTCCATTTTGAGTTCAACCTTCAACCTCTAAACCTACAACTTATATTTCTAAGAAGCTCTTAGAAAACCCACATCGAATATGGACTATGATTTTCCTTCAGAGACCTAGAAGAACCTCATGCAACTATATGTAAATATTACATGACAATATTGTAGCATATGCAGACAAATACTCCTTTCACCAACAACCTATACCAATGCTTCTAGAACCAAATCCACTACATACCTTATCTATCCTTGAAATCCATGACACCTTTTGTCATCATGCCAACAATCTTCCCTCATAGGATCACTTCCTCTTACCTCTGATTTCTTCTTTGACATTAATGCCAACATCCTCCTTTATAGGATTAGCTCAATTACACCTTTGATCTCTCCTTTTAACATCAATGACATCAATATGCCAACATTCAACACTTGGTGAGTTTGTTGGAATTAGTTTTCAACACTTGGGGAGATTGTTGCACATGTTAGTGAGACTGTTGGTTGTCATTGATGTACGTGTCTACACTTATATTGAGTTGTCATTGGTTCTTTCACTTGTATGTTGTTGATACTCTATGATGATTGGTTGGCATTGGTTGTGTGTCATGCCTTTGATGTTGTTGATGTTCATGGTTGGTTGTCATGTCTTAGTTGATATCAAGTAAAGTAGTATTGTATGGTTGTTGTTAGAAGAGATAATATCATGATGATATATTAAGATGAGGATTAGAAGCATTAAGACAAGGACTAGAAGTAACGATGAAGGTGGAGAGGTGTTGTTGATGGTCTCTACTATGTTGTATGTTCTCTCCTATTGTTCTTGAGGAAGTGTGTGTTGTTGCAAGGAAGTTCTGGTCTCTGCAAGTTGGTGAAAGTTCTCATTTCAGGAAGATGCTTTGAAGACTGTTCGGTAGAATGCTCCACATTCCTCCATTGTTGAATATATGGTCTTTTGGTTTCGGATTCAATGCTTGAGGTATGTGGATGTTACACTCCTATATTTTTAGGTCACTTGTGTTTTTGGGGATGTTTTTGGTATTTGCAATATATTGGCAGTTTTGATGGTTGTGTGGAATGGTCTAAAGAATGCTCTATATTTCTCCACATTGATGTTTCTTCTCCTGCAGTTTAGTGAATGTGTTCTCGGTGCTTGTGCAGTGTCTCAGTTCAGTTTTCATGTGATAATGTGTACTACAAGTTGATCTATTAATGTTCTATCTCATGGTTTTGTATTCTATGATTTTGGGATAAATACTCTGTCTCTGTTTAGTTTGTGGTGGATGTTTGTGGAATGATAGTGTGAAATAAGTTTTTGGAAGATTTTTTGGATTTTAATGGAACATCTCTCTATGGTCTGCATGTCAACATTTGATCTCTTTGGTGCCACATAATGTTTTGAGTTGATTTTCTAGAAAATTTGTGAATATCTGGCCAACATGGCTTGTTATTTTTCTTGTGCCATGTTCTTAGGGGTTTGTGCAAGCATATGAAGTTGTGTTAAGATGCATTTGGGCCCTAACCTATCTTGTTGAGAAATGCATTGAGTAAATTTAGTTGCAAGTGTGTTTTTGGGCCGACTGGTAATGTGCTACACACTTTATGTACATGTTTCCTTGTTGTCAACTTGGATTGTTGTGTGGAAGTGTGAGTGTTGTTCTAGATCACTTTGGGAAATTTAATAATATTATTTTTGGTCCCCTCTATCTTCTAGATAGGACCACATTATGTTTTTGTGGCTAACTTGTTGAAATCATTGTTTGTATTCTTTATGGCCGATCTAATTGATTCTTTGAGATCTTGCAGAGGATATAAATGAAAGAAAAAATCAGTTGCAAGAGTGTACCGTGTTGTGGTGATGTGTGAAGATGAATTGAAGTAGTGAAAAGAGAAGAGAAATGAGTGTTAACACCTCAGTCACAGAGTATATTGTTGACAAATTTTGTAATTCCTAAATATTCATGTATCTTGCTCTAAATAGTGAATCTCATCAGTTCCTTGTAATTTTTATCTTGCCCTAGGGTTGTGCGATTTAGTAATGCAAGTCCCTTGTATCTTTCCCTAAGGTCATGTACCTTAGCTTGCAAGTCCATAGGCAGCGAGCCTTAAATATTATTGTAATTTTTTTAAGAAATGAGCTTCATATATTGTGAGTTATCTCTCAGCGTGGTTTTTCCCTTCTTGGGTTTTCTATGTAAATTTGGTGTTATCTTGTACATGTGTGTTCATTTTATTATCTTTCATTGTTCTTGATTTGGATAAGTATTGCAGATCTGGTTAATGTTTTATGATCTTGTCAATAGTTTGATTTTTCATATTGTTGAAGGGTTTAAGGTTTGAAAGGATTAAAGTTTTTGTAGATACTAATTCACCCCCGCCTCTTAGTATCTGGGTGTGTTCAAAAATTGGTATAAGATCCAAGTTCCTTTGAAGAAGATTAACCACTTGAGGAAAGGTCCAGAAAGGCACATGATGGAGCGTACAAAGGTGCTAGTTTTCATGGTACAAATTACACCTTTTGGAAGTTGAGAATGGAAGGCTATCTAAAATCTCTGGGGTTTGGTATTTGGAAATCTATATCAAGGATTATTATACTACTCTTTCTTCTCCTACAACAGATCCAACTGAGATCAGGTTATATGAGAGCAATGCCAAGGCTAAGAATACTATATTGTGTGGGTTAGCTGATTCAAAACTTTTGAAGGTGACGAATTATAGTTTTACTAAAGATGTATGGGAAAAAATTAGTAGTATCTATGAAGGAGACAATAAAGTAAATAAAGCCAAGATGAAAATTGTCAAGAGTAGATTTGAGACCCTGTAGATGACAAAGAATGAAGATATTGGTAGTTACATGCTCTAGGTGGATGAAGTTGTAATTGGCATCAGAGGTCTTGGTGGAGAAGTGAAAGAAGATGAGATTGTGAAGAAAGTTTTGAGATCTCTCCCTAAATATTATAGTCATAAGTATATGCTATTGAAGAGTCTAATGACTTGGATAAGTACTCAGTAGATGAAATGTTTGGTGCTCTCATAGCCTTTGAAATGAGTGAAAGATATTCAAAAGGAAGGCACATTCAAAACTAGTAAAAAGATAGAAGATGAAGCAAATGATTAGGATTATGACTTTGATGAGATTGAAGAAAACTTTGTGAGAATATTGAAGAAAGACACCGAAAAATACAAAGGTAATCTACCTTTCAAATGTTTCAATTATGGGAGGATTGGTTATTTTGCATCTAAATTTCCTTATAAATAATCAAATGATGGTAACAAAAGAGATAAGTTCAAAAGGAGTTTCTATTCCAGGGATAGGAGTTGTTCCTCAGAAGATGAGGATAATGATTCAAATGATGAAACCATATTCATGGCTCTGAAAGACAAAAAGGGTGATATTGAAAAATGTAGGAGGTCCAATACCTTATAGGTTGATAAAAATAATGCAAAATTTATGGTTGTGTGGACTACCTTTCATGAAAAATAAGAAGAAAATTCTTGGGTGATTGACAGTGGTTTCTCTAACCACATGAATGGTAACAAGGGTATGTTCATTATTCTTAAGATGGTTAAAAGTGGAGCTGTTAATTTTGTTGGTGATGAGTCAACACAAATCTATGGAAAAGGTACTATACCAACTGGTGGAAAGAGAAGGATTGAGGATGTCCTCTATGTCAAAGGTCAGAAGAGTAATCTTTTTAGTGTCGGTTAAATGTGTAGAAAAGGCTACAATCTCACATTTCATGCCAATGGTTGTGTGATCATAAAGGAAGGGTCTAAGAGACTAGTTGTTGAAGGTTCAAGAACAAATGTAAATATCTATCATCTAAAGGAGGCACATGGAATAATTTTCTTATTGGATCAATCCAGTGAGTGTTGGCTATGGAACAAAAGAATAGGACACATCAACTTTGAAAATATGGTGAAGATCAGTTCTACTCATGCAGTGAGACATGCCTAAGATAACTAAGCCTACAAACACATTATGCAAGTAGTGTCAAATGGGAAAGAAAACAAAGAAAATTTTCAAGAGAAATGAGTGCTCTGCTACAATGCCATTGGAGCTGATATACTGACCTATGTGGACCTACAAGAACAAGGAGTCAACAAGGTGAAAGGTATTTCATGTTTCTTATAGATGATTACACTAGAATGACTTGGGTTACATTTTTTAAGAGATAAATTAGAAGCTTTTGATAAGTCTAAAATTTTCAAAGAAAAAGCAGAGAATGAAATGTATGCTAAGATCAAATGCTCAAGGTCAGATAGGGAGGTGAATTTTCTTCAAATAATTTTTATTTTTTTTTGAAGATCATGGTATTAGGAGACATTTTTATGCTACTAGAACCCCTCAACAAAATGAGGTAGTGGAAATGAAGAATATGACTATGAAAGAAATGGCTAGGACTATGTTGAAAGATGTTGATCTACCTAATATGTATTGGAAGGAAGCAGTTCAAACTATAGCATTTTTTCTTAATAGAGTACAGTTGAGGGTCAATAGCACTAAGACCCTTTATGAGCTATGGTATGATAGGCCTCCCACTATTAGATACTTCATAATTTTTTGGCAAAAAATGTTACATCAAAAGAGATGAAGAAGAGATTGGAAAGTTAGATTCAAAGTGTGATGAAGGGATCTTCCTTGGTTACTCAATGAGAAGCAAGGCCTACAAATGCTACAACAATAGATTGGGAAAGATGATTGAAAGCATAGATGTTAAGGTAGATGAATATTTGTGTCAGATCTCACAAGAACCAAATGTTTGCAGATTTGATATGTCTCCCTACATTGAAGAAGAAGAATAAAATGAAGAGAAAGAAGAGAAGGAACAATAACTAAAGGTTTTCAGATTTGATATGTTTCCCTAAATTGAAGAAGAAAAAGAGAAAGAAGAGGAGGAACTAGAACTAGTGAAGGCTCCAAGACTAGCAAAATATGTTAAGAAGAATCACTATAGATTAGATCATTGGAGACAAGAATGAAGGTTTTTTTACTAGGAGAAGGTTTGAAAAGCATGTGAGAAAGTAAATTTGTGTTTACAATTAAAGGTAGAGCCCAAGAACTTTCCTAATGCTAGAAAATATGATGGTTGGATAAAGGAAATGGAAGAGGAATTGAATCAAATAGAAAATAATCAAACATGAGAATTGCTTCCTAGACCTGTTGAAAAGAATGTTATAGGAACAAAGTGGGTGTTCCAGAACAAGCTAAATGAAGATGATGAAGTTGGGAGGAACAAAGCCAGATTGGTATGCAAGGCTTATTCACAAGTTGAAGGTATCGATTTTGAGGATACTTTTGCTCTAGTAGCTAGATTGGAGGTAATCAAGATGTTTCTTTCCTTTTTTGCTCACAATAATTTCAAAGTCTATTAGATGGATGTTAAGTCAACCTTCTTCAATGATGATTTAGAGGAAGAGGTATATATTGAGCAACTAGATGGTTTCTACTTATTAGAAGATCCATATATGGTGTGTAGACTCAAGAAAGCTTTGTATGGACTCAAGAAATCTCCTAGAGCTTGGTATGATTGGTTGGATAAGTACTTAATTCAATAAGGATTCAAGAAAGGTATTGTAGATACTAATCTTTACATTAAGGTTCAAAAAGATAAGTTGTTGATTATGGTTGTATATGTTGATGACATCATATTTGGTGGAGATGATGATATGTGTAAGATGTTTGCATAATAAATGAAAAATATAGTTTGAGATGTTTATGATTGGTGAGTTCTTCTTCTTCCCCGAGATTCCAATTATTCAGCTAGATGATGCTATCTTTATTTCTCAAGCTAAGTATGTAAAGGAGATATTGAAATTTTTTGGCATGGAAGATTCCAAACCTATAAGTACTCCTATGATCACTAGTTGTCACTTGAGAAAAAATGATGAATCTCCAGAGGTTGATCAGACTCTTTATAGGTGTATGATTGGAGTTTTTTTGTACTTGACTACTTCTAGACCTAATATTATGCATGCAATATTTTTGGTTGCCATATTTCAAGATAATCCTAAGAAAATCATGAAAAAGTAGTGAAAATAATATTCACATACTTGAAGGGAAATATAGATTATGGTTTGTGGTATACGAAGGATGATAATTTTTCTTTGAGTGCTTATACTGATGTTGATTGGGAAGGATGTATGGATGACCAGAGAAGTACTAGTGGAAGTGCATTTTGATTGGGGGATAGATTGGTCTCTTGGTTCATTAAGAAGTAGAAATCAATGTCCTTATCCACAATAGAATCTGAATATATTGCTGCAACATCTTGTTGCACCCAGGTGCTTTGGATGAAGCAGACTTTAAAGGATATAAAGGTGGTTTATGATGAGCCTATTCCTATATTGTGTGATAATACTAGTGCAATTAACATTTATAAGAATTCAGTGATGCATTCGAGGACCAAACACATTTCTATCTGTTATCACTTTGTAAGGGAGAAGGCTGCAGAGCAAGAATTTAAAATGGAGTATGTGCCTACTAAGGATTAGATTGAAAATATATTCACTAAGAAACTTTCAAAGGATACTTTTGAGTGTCTCTGATAGAAGTTAGGGATTATTGCCCCTTATTTTTCTAACTATATGCATAGATGGTGCATCTATCTAGGGGAGAAATTCATGTCATATCTTTTTTCTCTTGGATTGATGTGGTCTACCTCTCAGGGGGAGTAGGTAGTTGGTTGGTTTCTATTGATAGGGGGGGCTAGTATGATTTCTTGAAGAAGATGTGTAGTTATTGAGCATGCATAGTTTTTTGAAGAAGAAGTATTCTTGGTCAAAGGGGGAGAATGTGTTGATGATTCAAATGAAGATCTTTTTGTCCTTTGTCCTTGATATCAAAGGGGGAGAATGTGCAGGTGTGTGTTGCCATCAATGCCAAAAGGGGAGATTGTTGGCATTGGTTTTCATTGATGTCAACACTTGAGGAGTTTGTTGTGATGCCAACACTTGGTGAGGTGTTTGGCATTAGTTATCAACAGTTGGGGAGATTGTTGTACATGTTTGTGATATTTTTGGTCATTGTTGATGCCTATGTCTATACTCATATTGAGCTATCATTGGTGATTTTAGTTGTATGTTTTTGATACTCTATGATGATTAGTTGGAAATTTTTGTGTTGCATTCCTTTGATGTTGCTAATGTTCATGGTTGGTTGTTATGCCTTAGTTGATATCAAGTAAAGTAGTATTGAGTATGGTTGTTGTTAGAAGAGATAATATCATGATGATATATTGAGATAAGGATTAAAAGTAGTACCGAAGGTGGAGATGTGTTGTTGATGGTCTCTAATATGGTGTATGATCTCTCTTATTGTTCCTGAGGAAGTATGTGTTGCTTCAAGGAAGTTCTAGTCTCCACAAGTTGGTGAAAGTTCATGTTTCGGGAAGATGCTTTGAAGACTATTTGGGAGAATGCTCCACATTCCTCCGCTATTGAAGATATGGTCTTGCATTTTAGGATTTAGTGCTTGTGCCTATGAAATTTGTACTCCTAACTTTTCAAGTCACCTATGTTGCTCAACAGGTTTCTGGTATTAGCAATGTATTGACAGTTTTTCTAGTTATCTAGACTAGTCTAGAGAATGCTTTGCATTTTTTCATATCGATGTTTCTACTCCTATGGTTTGGTGGACATTCTCTCAGTGCTTATGGAGTGTCTTAGTTTATTTTTCATGTGATGATGTGTACCATAAGCTGATTTGTTAATGTTATATCTCTTGGTTGTGGATTCAATGCTTCTAGGATAAAATACTTTGTCTCTGTTTAGTTTGCAGTGGATGTTTGTGGCATGAGAGTGTGAAAGAAGTTTTTGGAAGTGTTTTTTTATTTTCATGGAACATCTCTTTGTGGTCTACATGTCAACGTTTGATCTCTTTGGTGCCACATAATGTGTTGAGTTGGTTTTCTGGGAAATTTATGGATACTTGGCCGACATGGCTTGTTATCTTTCTTGTACTATGTGCTTAAGGGTTTGTTCCAGCATATGGATTTGTGTTAAGATGCATTTGGGTCTTGACCTATCTTGTTGAGAATCACATTAAGTAAATTCAGTTGCAAAGGTGTTTTTGGGCTGACCGGTAATATGCTACATGTTTTATCTACATCCTTCCTTGTTGTCAACTTGGGTTGTTGTGAGATAGTGTGTGAGTTATTTAGATCACTTTGGAAATATAATAATATTATTTTTGATCCTCTCTAGCTTCTAGATATGACCACATTATGTTTTTGTGGCTAACTTGTTGAAATCATTGTTTGTATTCTTTTTGGTTAACTTAATTGATGCTTTGAGATCTTGTGAAGGATATAAATGCAAGAACAAATCTGTTGCAAGAGTGTGTGGTATTGTGGTAATGTGTATAGATGAATTGAAGCAGCGACAAGAGAAGTGAAATGAGCTTTAATGTGTCAGTTAGAAGAGTGTACTGTTGAAAAATGTTGTAACTCTTAAATATTCATGTATCTTGCTTTGAGATAGTGAATCTCATTAGGTCCTTGTAATTTTTATCTTGCTCTAGGGTTGTGCACCTCTGTACTGCAAGTCCCTTGTATCTTTCCCTAAGGTTGTGCACCTTCACCTGCAAGTCCATAGGTAGTGAGCCTTAAACAACATTGTAGTTTTTATAAGTAGTGAGCTTCATATTGTAGACACATAAAAATGGCCTCGACTCACAAACCACATTTTTATACATCTTATCATGCTTCATCTCAACATAATTAAAATATTTAATTATGTCCTATAGTCCAATGTCAATTATTAATTAAATAATTTTTAATTATTTAATTAATTCACGTCTTTTATTCCTCCTGACTATTTAAATAAATAAATTACATTTATTATTTAAATACGTTGCTAATTGCTTATGTCACTCTATAATTAAATAAATTCTTAAATTTATTTAATTATTATTAGTCCATTACTTCCTCCTGATTATTTAAATAAATAAACTTTATTTATTTATTTAATACGTCATTAATTATTTATGTCTACTCATAATTAAATAAATTCCTATTATTTATTTAATTATTATCCTCTCCAACTTTCTTTCTAATTTTAAATAAAATCATTTATTTAAAATTACCCACTTTCTAATTTTCCTCCACAATTAAATAATTTAATTATTTAATTGTCTTATTGATTTTATTTCTAAATTTAAATAAAAGCATTTTATTTAAATTGGCAATTTCCCTCTTTCCAAGTAAATAATTTTAAATTATTATTATTTACTATCACATGAATTCACCATTTTGGATTTAATTTAAAATATTAATTTCAAAATGGCATTTCTCTCTACAAATTAAGTTATTTCTAAAATAACTTGATTTTCTAACTCATCCTTTTCCACTTACTAATTCTTATCTCATTGCCACAACTATTCTCTTTCCTTGATTTAATTTCTTAAATTAATCTCATCCACTCAATTTGAATTTAACCCTAAATTTTCCCCAACCCTAATTAAGGGGTTCTTATTTTGAATCTTGACAATAGATTCTAGGGCACTTGTCAATCTTCAATCTCATCCATTCATCCAAAATTGCATTTCCTATAAAATGGCAATTTTGTCCTCATTTTGGCATCTCTTAACTTTATCTACAATCTGCATCTCTTAACTTTTTAATTTCTTCTTTTATCTCTTGTCTTCATCTTCGTCATTTTTCTCTATTGTGCATGTAAAATTTAGTTGTACTTGCATAATCATTTAAGAAATCCTTCAAAATTTGCTTAGGACTAGACAATAGTAGATTGCTCGTCAAAATCTAAGGGCATTTCATCATTTCACCAAACTAGAAGGTGCAATGGAAGTCAGCCATGGAGGATGAAGGACTGGGTGAGCTTGTTTCATTTATTCATTTGTTTATTCCTTTGTTTTTCATTGTTTATGGTGGATTTATGTATTGGCATGTCATATACTAACCTTTTAATCTTGCAGAAAAATCCATAGTTACATTGGTGAACCCAACGCTTTTAAAACACGTTTTTGCAGGTTGTCATACGATTTTTTTTTGTCATTTTTGCAGGTACAGGTACGAAACGACACATTCGACAGCTCCTATGACACAAGCACTCTATTGCACCGCATCTTCCATCTCAAGCGATGCAACCGCCATGTCGTGATGCATTTGATTTTTTGAAACACGCAACTGCCAAACTGAGCCGCATTCGACAGAAACTGAGATGCAACTAACACAAATTGAGCCACGTTCGACATATCGAGCCACATCTGTACTCCATAACGATGCATTCACTCTGATGCGACGCAATCGACGGTAAAATATTTTTTCTGATTTGTTTCTTTTTCAGATTTCTGTCTTTTTCTATTCTTAGATAGGGATTTTTGGGTTACTAATCTGTGGGTTACAACATGTGTCAAGCTAGATTCTAACACATTTTCCTTGTTGGTTTTATTACGATCATGCATTTCACTCATGAGTAAAATAAAAATTCACACTTTTGCATCGGTTTAAAAAGAACAATCACGCTATTACATGGGTTTAAAATGAACTTTTAGTTAGCTCACACTACAAATGGTTAAAATGAACCCCTGTTTGATAACACTAGAAATGATTAAAATGAATGCGTGTTTGATGTGTATTGTGGTTTAGTAATAAATTTGGTGGTGTATATACAATTCTCTTACGCCTTGTGCGATATAGAGAATCAAAAACACTAATGAGCTAGTTACTCTATCACACCTTTACAATTTCAATTTGGGCTTGAAAAGAACAACCATGCGAGTGTGAGTCGAACATATTCGTGTGCTCTCTCTTTGTTTTTCAACAAAGATTGATTGAACTACGGATATGTTTGCTCGCTTTTTTTAACCTTAGAAACCGGGCCTTCTTTGGTGGGAAAAATTACTCACCCCAAAGCGACTCAAATTGGCAATGAAGCTCTTTAGCCGAGCTACTCCCGATCAGTATACAAATGTGAATCCTAAGGAAAAGCCTAGGATTACGAGTGCAAATATGTCATACGAACCAAGTAGTACTCCCTTAAACCCTATTGAGCTTAACCTCTTGAGGCTGGAGTGCCTCCTCAATGGAGCTTAATCTTGTGCCCCATGTATGGCCACTCGAACAAGTGCCTGAATTAAAACCCTTGTTTTAGTGTAACCAAAAACCTTCTATTCTTTGGTGCAGCAATGGTCATTGTCAAGGCACCCACACCTGCACAGTTTTTAGTAGAGATGATCAACTTGCCATGGAAGATTCATGGGGGTTGGAAGCTTGGTTTCCCTGAGAAGTGAGTGCACTGTAAGGGGGAGCCAATGGGGCCAAGCTTCTGAATTCATCCACTAAGAATATGCGGTTGGAGTAAAATCCGTTTAGGATCTATAAGAATACTGTCCTTTCATCCATAGTGATTTTTAAATGTTTTCTATGTGGTTATTTTTCACTTTCTTACAACATCATGTGTTTGCCAAGTGTATTCAGAAAACTTGAACAAATGAACATCCACCTCAAAATTTGAAACAACATTGCAAAACTAAAACAAATTTCTTGCAATTTGCCAAAATTTTGCCACAAATTACTTTTTGCGACGCATCTGCCATATTGAACTGCAACTACTTATAACTGAGCTGCATCTTCTCTATTGAGCTGTAATCACCATTTGAAATGCCGCAATTTCCTCTCATACGTCGTATTTGCTAGCTCGAACATCGCAACTGATCTTTCGAACTGCATTGGCCATCTGAAACGCCACATTTGTCAACACCGACTAAAATCCTGCAACTCATCTTCCATATTGTAATGCATTTTCTAGAATCTGATACGCATCTGACTACTCTACAACGCATTTTCCTTCCTGCGATGCAATTGCTTCTTGGAACGACGCATTTTCCTATCAATTGGAAAAATATTATTACTGTCAGAAACCGGAGACCAAACATTTGCAAATAGATTTTCCTGACATCTTTTTCTAGCAGTCTCTGTCTAAAACCAGAAAAACACTTATTCAAGTCATCCATCTTTTCATTTTTAGTTTGCATTTAGCTTACAATCCACCATCATATTCAACATAGGCAAAGTCTTAAGTCCTCAATTTTGCACACTTTGGGATAGGAAAAATTTCCTTATTTTGTCAAACCTTTGTCTCAAAAATACGTTGTCATTGTACCAAGTAAAAAACAAATCAATCTGTAGTCATTGTCCTCTTGTGAGACGTTTCCAACTCACAAGTCTAGTGTGGAAATCTCACTTTTTCACTTTGTCATCTTATCACTTTGTCCTTCAAACAAGTCCATAGACATTCCCAAAATTGAGACATTGCCAAATATTTTTATGGTTGAGTGTACCTCTCCTTAAGTGCAACACAATTGAGTGCATCCTAGAATCCTTTGCATTTTAGTCTCCTTATTTTAGTTTCCTTTGCATCATTGCACTCCTTATTCTAGAAAAGACCAAAAACATAGTCTTAGTCTCATTGCATCCACCATCATGTCTTCAAGTCAATATGACATGCTTGCTAGTTGAATTGAATGCCAATTCATTAGTAATGGTCAAGCACAACTAGCTAGGGACTTCAAAACACTATACCTCCAATCCAAGTCCAAATTTACAACCCCTAGCCCTCCATCCATCTATCCCTCTTACCAACAACCTATAAGTCCTAGTCCTCCATCTATTTCCCCTCCCTATCACGAATCTTTTAATGCAAATCTCGCCATTCATCCACAACAAACATCTACTTATTGTCCTTATCCTAACTTTGACAAGGGAAACCGACCATCCACATCATATCCTAGTCCTCCATTCACATCATATCCTAATCCTCCATTGACGTCATATCCTAGTCCTCCATCTGCACCATATCCTTGTCATGCATTCATGTCCTATCCTAGCCCATCATTCCTCAACCAAGTCCAAACCTCCATCTCATATTCTAGTCCATTATACACCAATCCATTCCAAGACACTCCATTTTGTCATTAAAACATATCTAGTCATGGTCTCCAAAGTTCCATCTTCTTACCTACACTTGAGGAAACATGTCAAGAGGCAAGTCCAAAGCACAACATCATAACATCACCGTCTTGTCCAGATCAAAGTAGTCCATTAGACCCTATATTTAAGTCCATTCAAGAAGTCCTCCTGGACAATCATGGAATACCAAATACACCTATCCTTGGTCAAGAGTCCATCCACAACCATGTCATTCAAGATGACCCTATCCTTGGTCAAGATCCTATTTCCAATCATGACATTCAAGACAACCCCATCTTTGACCAAGACACTATCTTTGATCAAGAAGTCCAAAACGATCCACTCCTCGACCTCTATGCCATTCAAGACCAAACACTTAATGATCCTATCCAGGCTCCGACTATTGACAGTTTCCACAATGAGACACTTGCCTCCATGGGACACATAGATGATCCTCCTATAGAACAAGAGGCTACTATGCTAGACATATTTGCAAATGATCAAGCTATAACTAAATTCAGTGGGCTCTATGACAATGAACATGAAGATGGTTTCGACATTGACTGGGACGCACCAGTAGAATCATTAGAATCTGACATGTCAGAAAATCAAACCGAAGATATTAATCAAAAATCTATCCAACATGTCAGTGAAGCTACAACATCCTATCAATTAGGATCATCTATCTTTTTCAGTGCAGGCTTTCTTACAGATGAGAAGATTGGGAGCATTAATTTCCATAATAAGGATGGGTTAGCATCTTGCTTCCAAAATAAAAAGTACCCCATCACAAACATAATTTTTCAGAACATGCATAATTAAGGAAAAGGACTAGGCCTACACAAGCAAGGAATTATTGAGCCCGTACAAGTTTAGGAAAATTATGGACATCAAGGTCTTGGCTATTCCTCAATCCGAGAATCTAATAACATCAGTGGTCCCTCCTTGATATTAGGGACAACTTTATCTCATACAAACATCAAAATGGGTGTCGTGAGTAGTTGTTGTCATAATATTGTTGCCAACACCCCTTCCCCCCACACCCCAAACCATCATTCCATCATGAATAAACCTTCCATTTGGAACCAACAAAATTCTTACAAATACAAAATCCAAAATCACATGTCAAAGGCCATGAAATCAATCAAAAATACAAGTGGATAAATGAAGGTAAAGTGGATCCCAAAACAAAATGGATCAAGTCAAGAAAGGAATGAATCAAGCAAAGAAAATATGTCAAATACAAAAGTCAATCAAAATGTGGAGCCACAATACAAGATGACTTCCACATATAATACATGTCCACCTTCGTCAAAATGGCCATCAAGAAAGACATATAAAATTCTTGGTTCCAAAAACCATCCTAGCTCGAAACCTAAAGTTTGGAGAATAAAAATGGCTACATCCAAACATCCAAACAATTCTCTGACGTCTACCATCATCCATCATAATCCTACATTTCACCTAAAGTTCAAACATACCATGTCACAAATCCATCACATCTTGGCAGCAACTCTCTATCATAAGGACTCTCATGGCACTCTATCGCGATGTGCTTATTTTGATAAGGCCAACTCTAGTATCAGCAAGGATCACAATGACATCAATCAGTTGTATGCAAGCGCTATCATCCTGACAAGGCAACTACTTCAGAAAGGTCATTATTGGTATGTCATGGCACCAATCTCTACATCGGCACCATCAAAGGCTTCAACACAGTTAGTGGTCATCTAAAGCATCAAGGCTATCTGACAAAATGGAAAAATACAAAAAAATGGAAAAACAAAAAAAATTGTCACCCTAATAAAAACTTGGCAAACATGTGTCTTGGTGACAACAAAAAAATCAGAAAATATCAAAAATAGTAAAGAGAAAATTTTGTCCAACGGTGAAAACTTGGCAAACAGGTGCTTTGGATAAGTACCATAATGAAAACCTGGCAAATAGGCATCATGTGTAGAATAAATCATCTATGTGGACCATTGCACTTAGGGGCAAGTTGTCTCATCTCTCTTACCCTCCACATGACACATTTCTTATGAAATTTCCATCCATCCATCTAAGCCTTATCATGTCCATCCATTTTCCCACCTATTTTGATCTTGACAAAGACTAAGGCACAAACACAAATCATGCTTTGGAATTTTTTTGACATGTCCATCCTTTGGTCATACACTAGTCAAAAAATATCATGTCATTATCTTTATAGCCTCATTATCCCCTATGCGACGTAGTCCTTGGAGACCAAACTTTATCTTTATGCAACATAAGCCATACATGTCTCTTCTGTTTTACCAAAGCCATCCATTTTCCTTTTATACCTATCACCCATCTTGGTTTCCCTTGTTAATGGTTTAAAGATCCCTCGTCATCCCATCTAGTCCTCACCAAATCATTCCAAATGCAACAATATGGCAACCTAGCACATTATCCAAAATATTCCTTGGCTTTGTCCCTAGACCTACTGCAAAATTTTATCCTCTTCTCACATTTTTACCATCTTCACGTTGTTTGGGGATGTGTCCTTCCCATGTCAAATAGCGTTCTCATTATCATCGTCACCTGCCAATTGCTATTCAGCTTGACTAGCGGAAAAATCATGGTTGTCCTTGGATTCATGTGCATCGACATTATTCACATGCATTTGTCACAATCCTCATAAGACATCAAAAAGTCCTAAAAATCATAAAATGTCTTGAAAAAAGTCCTAAAAACCATAAAAAGTCCCGAAAAAAAGACCTAAAAATTAAAAAATGTCTTGAAGAAAGCACAAAAACATTCAAAAAGTGTCAAAATCCCAAAAACATAGTCAAATTCAATAGTATCTTGTCAAGTCCGTCATGTCAGTCAGTCAGTCTTTGTCCTAGTCTGAACTACGTTGTCTCTACGCATTTTCTACGTACGCAAGATTCATCTTTGAATCCCTGAGACAAAGGTCCGTCCTTCTAGGTTTCTCATAGTAAAGTCATGACTCAAATCCTCTGTCCTTCAGACAAAGTCAATTTGGTCATGTCGAACTATGAGGTCTCTAAGTGCACAAAGTAGGCAAGGCCATCAATCAATGAGCCCCTGAGGCCACACTAGGTCAGTCCATTAGGGTTCATGGCATTACACTTTCACACATGTCAAAGTATCTTCAAATCAAGCAAATCATTCATCAATCCTAAACAAGCAATCTATTGGCAATCCGTTTCATCAACACTTCGGCATGTCAGCAATGGCATGTGGTCAAATCACTGATCTAGTCAAATTCTATCAAGGCAAGTCAACCTATAAATTTTTTGGGGTTCTTCTTAAGATGTGTCCTTCTGAGAAGCAACTCTCATTGTTTCTTTATGCTTTTGGATGTGTCCTTCCTAAGCATCGTCATCATCATCTGACATTTTGATGGATTCTCCTAACTCTAAGAATCGATCCTCTTGATATCAACGTCATTCAGGATGTGCCCTTCCTGAATCTGGTATCACTCGACATTTGGAAACCTTGACCTTGTCAACCTTGGCATTTCAACATTAAAAGACTTGGCATTTTCAACACTTGACATTATGTTCACTTGGCAAACACTATCTATCTTTTTGATGGTTATCATGATATTTCCTTATGTCAAAGGAACAACGACATATCGTGATGATCATCCTTGTCTTTTTTATCATCTTGTTATTAGTTTCTCGAGGATGTCCTGACTTCAGGGTTTAGAGGAGCAACGATGTAATACGATGATTTTCTTGTCTTTTTTTTACTATCATGTGACTAGTTTCTCGAGGATGTCCTTACATCAAGATTTAGAGACACAACGACATCTCATGACTAGTCTTGTCTATTTGCGGTTGTTTATGACAAAACGACTAGGGGAAATTGTGTTCCTCGTATGAGTCATGATCATCCTTGTCTGTGACTGTTGATCTACATGATGGTTCAACCTTGCACACTATTGATCTATGTCATATCATAGTGTTTGTTGGCCATTACGATATTCCGCCCAATGATGATTAAGAGCAATAACTAGGATAGTACTTTCGAAAACGTTGAAGGATTCTAACATGCATTTATTTTTCCACATTAACTTGCATTTCCTTCCCCATATCAACATCCATGTCTTCTATCCTAACATTCATCTTTTTCTCTCTAACATTTCTTCTAGTCCGCATCATTATCATCCTTATCTATCTTTCCTATATACTTTTGTCTTTCATCTTCTAGTCCTTTCATCCATTTCGAGAGCCCACTCGTATTCTCGAAGCCCATCTGTCCTCTTGAGGGGGCATACCGCTACCTCCTCGTCATTCTTCCTCATCCTATTTTGCACTGGGGCATATTTTTGATTTATTTTCTTTGCCACAATTCGACACATTGCATTATGAAAAATAGGGGCAAATGTAGACACATAGAAATGGCCTCAACTCACAAACCACATTTCTATACATCTTATCATGCTTCATCTCAACATAATTAAAATATTTAATTATGTCCTATAGTTCAATGTCAACTATTAATTAAATATTTCTTAATTACTTAATTAATTCACGTATTTTATTCCTCTTAGCTATTTAAATAAATAAATTACATTTATTATTTAAATACGTCGCTAACTGCTTATGTCACTCTATAATTAAATAAATTCTTAAATTTATTCAATTATTAGTCCATTACTTCCTCCTGATTATTTAAATAAATAAACTTTTTTTTTTAATACGTCATTAATTATTTATGTCTTCTCATAATTAAATAAATTCCTATTTTTTATTTAATTGTTATCCTCTCCAACTTTCTTTCTAATTTTAAATAAAATTATTTATTTAAAATTACCCACTTTCTAATTCTAAATAAAATTATTTATTTAAAATTACCCACTTTCTAATTTTCCTCTACAATTAAATAATTTTAATTGTTTAATTGTCTTATTGATTTTCTTTCTAAACTTAAATAAAAGCATTTTATTTAAATTGGCAATTTTCCTCTTTCCAAGTAAATAATTTTAAATTATTATTATTTACTTTCACATGAATTCACCATTTTGGAATTAATTTAAAATATTAATTTCAAAATGGTATTTCTCTCCACAAATTAAGTTATTTCTAAAATAGCTTGATTTTCTAACTCATCATTTTCCACTTACTAATTCTTATCTCATTGTCACAACTATTCTCTTTCCTTGATTTAATTTCTTGAATTAAATCTCATCCACTCAATTTGAATTTAACCCTAAAGTTGCCCTAACCCTAATTAAGGGGTTGTTATTTTGAATCTTGACCATAGATTCTAGGGCACTTGTCAATCTTCAATCTTGTCCATTCATCCAAAATTGCATTTCCTATAAAATGACAATTTTGTCCTCATTTTGGAATCTCTTAATTTTATCTACAATCTACATCTCTTAACTTCTTAATTTCTTCTTCTATCTCTTGTCTTCATCTTGGTCATTTTGCTAGCTATTGTGCATGTAGAATTTAGTTGTACTTGCATAATCATTTAAGAAATCCTTCAAAATTTGCTTAGGACTAGACAATAGTAGATTGCTCATCAAAATCTGAGGGCATTTCATCATTTCACCAAACTAGAAGGTGCAATGGAAGGCAACCACAGAGGATGAAGGACTGGGTGAGCTCGTTTCATTTATTCATTTGTTTTTTTCCTTTGTTTTTCATTTTTTATGGTGGATTTATGTATTTCCATGTGATATACTAACCTTTTAATCTTGTAGAAAAATCCATAGTTACACATATATTGTAAGTTAACTCCCATCGTGGTTTTCCCCTTCTTGAGTTTTCTGCATAAATCTAGTGTTATCTTGTGCATGTGTGTCCATTGTCTTATCTTTCATTATTGTTGATTTGAATGTGTTTTCATTGTCTTATCTTTTATTGCTACAAATCTAGTTAAGGGTTTTTTTATCTTGCCAATAGTTTGATTTTGCATATTGTTGAAGGGTTTAAGTTTTTGTAGATACTGATATTGATTCACCCCCCTTCTTAGTATTTGGGTGTGTTCAACAATTTGAATCAAATTTAAATCTAAGTTAGTTAAATCCAATTTTGAGGAGTTGAGGGAAAAATGAATTTAAAATAACATAATGCCTACAAACACAACCAAAGTAAAAAATCAAAGGAAAATAATTTATCTTTTTTTTTGGTGTGCAGGATTGCTCGTGCACCTGGATGCTCCTACATTAGAGTGTCTTTTGTCTTTCCATGTTGAATGTGGTGTTGGGGATATCAAATGTGTTTTCTATGGTGGGATTGGATGAGTTCTTCTATAGATTAGTGTTGGAGAACATGATGAGCTCTTACAAAAGTTGTTTTTTTAGAATCATCAACATTGACCACAAGGCCAAGCTGAAGGAGAAATTTAAGTACATGTGTAAGTAAACCCTTGTACTAAGTTACTATTTTTTTAAAAGGGTTTAAAAACTTTTGACCGAAAGGTATGAATCGATGAGGTCACAAATGAGGGACCTCATCCCCAATATAAACTAATGCAGGAGCATCCAATGGTGTAAGGGAAATCTTGCATCACCCAAAAATATTGTATTTCATTTTATTTTTGTAGTTTTCTTAGTTGTTTTGGGGCCCATGGAAACTCATATAGTCTTTGGGATAGTTAGAAGTTTGAAACAACCAAAAATAGTCACATGCTATTTTTAGTAAGTCGGCCTATTTGGTTTCAATGAACACAAAAATTGAGCCCAAGGAGTGAAATGGGAAAATAAGATTTTTGGTGAAAAAATCATCTCAAAATCCTGTACTATTTGGAAGATATTAAATTTTCATCCTGAGGAATTTCTCCAATGAAGTTTAAAACTGAAAATTGAGGCCCTTCGAAGCCCTAGAATAGAGTGCAAAATCTTTGATTTTTTAGAATTGGCTTAAATTGGTTGTAGATCTCTTCACAAGATTTTCAATGATATATTACAATTGAAAATCTGACAATCGATCGAAAGTTATGACCTTGAGAAGTTGTAAATATATAAATATATATATATAAAAAAATCTAGAGCGGGAAATAGACGGTGAAATTTTCGGTGCCAAAAATGGGGTTAGATCTTCTAGAATATTCTAAGGCAGTTACACTTCTTGGATAAAGAGGGAAAACAAGGGTTATAGAGGGTTGCAAATTTCTATAATGAGAAGGTCCATGTGGCTGTAGTATGTTATTTTCTAAATATTGTAATTTCACTTCATCAAGATAATAGAAATAAAGTGTTTCTTTTTTGCATTTTTTGTTTATCTCTCTTGTTTGGTTGTGTGTGTGATTTTGTAAGTGGAGTACCTTCATCATAAACACTCAACAATAACACCCCAATGAGGTTTGAACCTTGATAGCAAGAACAACAACACCACAACTTAACCATCACACTATGCCACTATTAGCGTACCCAATTACTAAATTTATTCATACATGTAATTTGACATTCTTTTTTCAAAGAAATTCTATTAATATTTTTTAAACTATCAATTAAAAAAATGCTATCAATTTATCCATATTTCCTTACCACTGTATTTTTTAATATCTAGACAATATATGGTTGTTATATCTCATTTACAAGGAAAAAATATACACAAACATCCTATGATAGCATAACGCACTTTTGAAGTCATTAAGGCCATTCTCATATAGGCATTTTTTTGTTGATTATGTGGATGCTAAATAGTAAATCTAGTAAGAAAAGTTTTCTGTTATTTGTACCTAACAAAATGTACATCAGCATTCTAAGATTCAAACCCTTATGCCCTCCAATTTGACTATTTTTAAAGTCATCCAAAATACTGCTTGTTTGAACTAGACTAAAAGTTTACAAATTTCTATAAAAAAGAATAATGCAAATGTTATATATATTTTTTAAATTCATAAAAATACATACTAAAATATAATCTAATATTATTGTAATCCCACTTGTTACATTTCTGATTATTTTACATTCAATATTTTTTATATATATAATAAGTGCTACTATAAAGAATAGCTCCCTTTATTTATTAAAAACAAAAGTTACAGTACCATGTGCAACTGCAACTATTTATATTTTTTTATAATACTATGCAAGAAACATTTATTTAAACAAATACCAACTACTACATAATATTCATTTCATATAAATTTAATAAAAATCACATCTCCCCAACTGCTTCTGTATTAATCAAGATGCTCTACCCAAATGTCCACCTGAAGGATGGGGCCACAGCACAGAATAGATTTGCCAATGCAATATAAGAACATTTAAAATAGTCAATCATAGATTCTGGATAAAATTTGGCCATATAATATATGAAACACATGCTTTGTCAGCCCAGTATAAAAAATTTAAATAATCAATTGGGATTTGGATGCCTACAAAAGCTCAAAAGTTGAAGTAAACATATTTCTGACAGAGATAGAATACACATTAAACAATCAACCAGAGATTCCAAGGTATATGGGATAAATCATGGTGGCCAACAATACAATATTCAATATCTATTCTCCATGAATATCACGTGAACATTGTTTTGCATGTCTGCAGAAATATAACATGCATGCCAACGTTGAGTTACAGTAGTATTTAACAATGATAACTTGCTTGAGTTCATTCTTTGCATGAATTTGAGGAGCAAAAGCAGCCTTCGATCTTTGCATGAATGATAAAGTTCAAAAGACAGTGGAGATGAAAATGCCACGCTTGAAATGTGAGTAGGCTTTACAAAAAAAATAAAAATTATAATTGACAAGTCTTAGAAGAAGAAAAATTCTATTGTTGTAGCCATGGCCCAGTTTCTCTCTGCGGACCCAAATCAACGCATAATTTATAGAACAAGTTCAGATTTCATTATTGACTACAGCCAATTGCTTTAGAGAACGAACAAAATATTGTTTTGAATAATAATAATAATTCTATTAGTTTTTCAATTTAAAAATGTTATATAAAGATTTTTAAATAGCAACAGCTGGTATCAAAGAGGTTTGTTACAGACTTACCACTTCTAGAATTTAGAAGAAATCACAAAACTAAAGCTTAAACAATCTAGACATATAAATAAATCGTCAATCTAAATCAATTTAAAGAAATATTATAAATGGTAAAGAATGGGTTGAAGATAGAGATGTTCAATCTATAACATTTTAGTTGTGATCACCATCAGATGCCCATTTAGCCAAACAGTTAACAACATTTCACTCTCTAGGAACATGAATAAAATAGGTAGAATCAAAATTTCTTGATAGATGAAAAATTTGTTCCATAGACACAACCAACCTCCAAAAAAGCTTTTGAAACTTTCTCATTATTCAGAAGGGAAACCAAAACCATAAAACCCATCTCACATATAACATCATTCTAGTTAGTTCACAAGCTTTTTCCACCACCACTTGGATGACTCGAGCCTCCATTTGATTATTAGTATCAATACCCATAGCTAAAGACAAAAAGAAGTGAATTGACCTGACATTATCCCTCCCAACTCCACCAATCCCTATGGCACCTAAATTTCCTTGTGAAGAACTATCAGTATTAATTTTAAAATATTTAAATAGTGGAGAAGACCATTTACTAGCTCTATTCACCTTATGTAATAATTTAATCCTAGAGCTAGAATTAATATAAATATTCAAATGCCTCAAATATAACTTCAATAAAATTATATTTTTGAAAGGAGATGGCAATTTTTTTTAACTTAATCTAAAACCTTTTTCCAAATATACATAATAAGACTTTGGAAACTTTGGAAAATATGACGATTCTTTCCAACCTAATTTTCCAAAGAATAAAAACATGACCTATATCCTAGGAAACTAGTTGTATAGAGACTGAAGTAGGAAGATGCTCCAAACTAACCCAAAACTCAATCAGATAAATAGCATGAACAAAATCTTGATTTGAAATACATGTCATCATTGTTGTCAAAGGCCTTAAAAAATGAACACTAGAAGAAAATATGAGATGCACACTCCTCGGTAACCCATAAAAGAACACATTTGGAAGAACCTTGGAAGTTACCTCTTTTCTTATTTTGTCTCAAGTGAGACATTCATTTTGACTAAGAAGATAAATAAAGAAGCTACACTTTGGTCAATAGTAATTATTCCATATTTTTTGCCACTAGGGAAAAAATTCATACCCATTTCTTTCATGTTCTAAGAATTGGTATCCACAAGACACCAAACAAACAAACTCCCTTTGGATCCTAGCCCTAGGCAAGGGCATCAACCTCCTCCAAAGAAAAATAAGGTCAATCTATCAAAATAAAACAAATAGTTGTTCAATCATTCAAATCAACCCTACTAGCCAACAACTCAAATCCTTCTAATATTAAATACATGTTTACCGCACCAATTGAGAAGACATGAAATTATAAAATTTAGACCAACCAGCTTCCAAAAAATATCACTCAAGGCTAGAAGATTGGGAAAGGGATTGAGGATACCAAGAATCTATCAAAAAATAGTATTGTACATGAATTGAAAATCCTAAAAGTTCTCATTTACAAGAGATGCTCCCTTTTTTAAAGTATTCCAAATCATAGATCCTTTTCAACCAAACTCATTCTCGAAACATACTCAATAGCAACAGTTCATATAAAAAATTATGGTAAAGAAGTTCAATCCAAATCTAAGTATGTTACTCACACCATCTCTAAGAAAGTTTAGAAGCAAATACCTGACTATTAAGCTTAAAATGCCTAAGAATAAGGCCTCCATTTTTCTTAGGCCTACAAACTTAGTCCCAACTAATGAGACTCTAATGAGACTCTAGGTATGAGAATCCAAATTCTTTTCCCAAAGAAACTTTTTAGATAAATAAGTTCATGTTTATAAAATCAAAATCACAACATCTAACTACATGTAGATTATAACATAATACTACAAAAAATTATAAAGGAACTATTGAATACCTTATAAATAACTATAAAACTTGCTATAATTAATTTTAAGTAGATTTTTTCCCATTTTCCTCCAAGACTTCCTCTTCTCTCTAAGGGTTTCCTTTTAAACCCTAAAACAAGCCCTCCATATTTCATTCTTAAAAAATAAGTTGAAGATTAGTTTTCTAATTTTTAATCTTTCTTTTCATATTTAGGCTAGTTATTTGTATTTGGGTTGATTCTTTGCATTCTTGTCTTTTTTTGTATTGAATATAGTATAGCAACATTTACATTGTACTGCTAGTGTAGTTCATCATTTTGGATCAGCAAATATACGATTTACAGCTTAGCCAAAAGATTGTTATACTTCAGTTTTTGATCAGCTTGAATACGCTTTACAAAAAATATACAGCTTGATTCCACATATACATACTATACGCCCAGCTTGATTACAAAAAGATCCAAAAGGTCCCTGGTTCGACTGTTCACCCCAGCTGAAGAAACATTTACTGGTAATTGCAACCTCCACTGAGTGACTCAGCTTCGTCATGCTGGAATCCTTCTACAACTGCTTGGTCGTTTGACATCGACTCTTCTGCCTCAATATTTGCATTTTCCAAGTCCTCTACTTGGGGGGGTTCAATTGCTGAGGTCCTCTTTGTCTTGCATTTTGTAGCTCATCAAAGGCCAAAAATTAGTTTTGAAAGGTATTTTTTTGTAAAATGACCAACCATCTAAAGCAAGCCGTTTTGGGCTCCATAGAACTGTGCCAGATCATGGAAAGTATTTTTTCCATTCTTTAGTACTTAAGGAAATATCCCAACACTTAAATTTACATGCTTAAGTATAGAATCATTCATAGTGAGATCATTATGTATTGATTTAGCTTTAATACAATTTAAAGGCAAACCATATTTCCAAGTAACAATATTAGCAATATCACAGTCCTCCTCAATACTCCTGGGAAAGCATGCATCTCTGCAGGCTTCCAGAATTGTAGAGTAAGTTCTAGAATTAGAGTCAGGTAAATCAAACCTTTCCCGAAGGCTTTCCCAACTTATCAAGTTCCCATTGGAGAGGATTTCCGCAAATGTTTTGATTCCTTTCTTGTGCCATTTTTAAGCCAAGCATCCTTGGAGCAGTGCAAGTTCTTTACCATCGTGCTCCAAATTCCACAGATGGAGCTGTGAGAGAAACATTTAAAATTATTTTTGAGAGTTATGCTACTATTTTTAAGACAGACATTGTGCTTAGTTAGTTCCCAAGCCTTCCATAGGCTTTTAAAGACCATGGACCCAGCCAGAACCATTGGGTGTTTATTGAGGAGAATGTCACTTAGGGGTAGAGATTTCCATGCCTTAGCCTGTTTTGGAACTGCCTGAGTGATAGTATTTCTGATCAATACTTTCCAAGGTTCATTACCTTCTAGAGACTTCAGGATCCACTTGGCTGCCAATGCAACCCCTTGCAGCCTGAGATCCTTTAACCCAATGCCCCCATGCAGTTTGCTTAAGCATCACTACTCCCACTTAACTGAGCGTCTCTTCTTTTTCCCTTTACCATCTGACCAAAGGAAGCTTCTGATCCTTTTTTGGATGTCGTTGACTTGGTAACTACTGAAGAACCAGATAGAGACAAAATAAATGTTGTAGGAGGATAGCATTTTTTTGACAAACCTAGAATTCTCATCTCTTTCCATTTAAATTGATTCTTTATATTCAAATGCTTCTTGACTTGAATATGTTACAATTTTTCTTATGAATTTCAAAATTTATAATACAATTATTGTATATGAGTGGAAGCATAAGGACTTGTCTTAATTGTGGGCCATTGTGATTTTTCTTGAAATTATGTATTTTTAATGAAAAGGCATAATTTAAGCTTAAAGGGATTCAATCAAATGGGGTTAGATTGGAGCCCCTTGGATAGAAACCCCTAGAATTAAATCAAATCCTTGACAAAGTCTCTTTCATGCTTATCAAAATGTTAATAAAAAAATAATTTCATTTTACCTTTTGGTGGACGAAATTAAGCCAAATGAAAATGTAATTTTGTAATTATATAACCCTCAGTGTTAACGTCTAGAAAAGTATAATAGTATTATGTTTTTAAATATTCTATTATATTTTTAAATTTTATAATGAAAATAGGCCCTCTGCGAAAAAAATAAAAACTTCTATTCAAGATACGTAAAATAATAGCACACTTTGTTAGAAAAATATATAAAAAATATTCTACCCTTTGCAAGGATGTCTTTGTTCTACGAAAAAAGTGTTAGATTCTACAAATAAGTGATAAACTATTCAAGACCTAGTGCAATATAATATATAATAGAAGTGTATTACATATAATCTTAGAATCAAAATAGCCAAATAGAGCTAATTATTAGCAATACAAGAGGTACATAAACAACATAAATGAATTTCACTCTCCACCACTAGAAATGAGTGATAAGTGAAGTACATATATTTAATGAGACAAATACAACCAATAGGATTAGTAACTCAAACTAAAAAAAAATATACATAGGAGTGACACCTACTACGAAGATGCCAAATAAATGGCTACATCCCTACTTGGTAAAAGATGAAGAGGTAACACATATGTCCAAGAGAACATGTAACTACAAATATCAAGAATAGATGGGAGTTATAAACATGTATCTTATACAAGAAATCATCTATCCTTATAAATATCAATTATAATAATGTAATCAAACTTAAATGTATCTATAAGAAAAAAAAAATGGATATAAAGGAAAATAAAAACCTACACTAGCATGCCCTTAAGAAAAAATTAGGTGGGTGAAAATATGGGGCCAAAAAAATGATCTTGATGAGGTACCATGTACATAAAAATATTCCCAAAAAAGAAGCACCTCCTAGAAATAAGGTCCCTGCTCACCCAACCCTACTTGCCCAAAAAAAGAGAATAAACCACCCAAGTATAGAGAAAATACCTTACCCCCTAGAGAGAGAGAGGACTAGCCAACCTCCCAAGAAGTAGCCTCTTGTACCTCTAGAAAATATCATAATTGAAGAAAAATTATTTCTCCAAAGGGCTTGGTGAAGATGTTAACTATGTTCTTGTTAGTTGATAAATAATGAAGATTGATGACCGATCCATGAATGAGATTCCTAATATATTGTATGTGGACCTCAATATTCTTGGTTTGCTAATGATCAATTGAAATTTGAGAGATTAATTGACACTTTAGTTATCATGAAATATTTTAGTTGACTTTAAAAACTACATGCCTAGAACTCAATGATAATATTCCAAAGAAAAAATTCCTTAGTGGTGGAATTTATAACACCTTGATACTTAGCTTCTATGGAATATATAGAAATAACACTTTACATCTTACTTGACCAGCATATAGGACTAAAAATAAGTGAGAAGATGTAAGTAGAATTGGAATTATGATCCTAATAATCACCCTCCAACCAAAATTAGTGTACCTAACCAAGTAAATATCAATTCATACTTCATAGTGAATCCCATAATTAAGAGTGCCCCAATTATTATAGACTATATACCTAGCTACCATTTAGTGTTGTTCATGATATTCTTGTATAAACCTAGAGAATATATCAATAGAGTATAAAATGTTGGGCCTAACATTAGTTAGGTAATTGAGGTTACCGACAAGTTGTTGATATAAATTAGCATCAACCAATGATAAAAAAACACCCATGCCTCAGTTTTGATGCTAGAGAGAAAGGGAGTTGGAGTAGGTTTGCAATTGGCCATATGAAACTATGAGAGAAAATCAAGTGCATACTTAAATTATACAATGCTAATCCTAAAGATAGAAAAATGGATATCAATCCTAATAATTTACTGTAGAATAATTATTTTGATCATCAAAAACCTATCATGTAGGATAGTTTTCACTATGACAACAAAAGATGAAGTGCTCCTTATTATTAGTAAGCCATCAACATATAAAAATAGGAATAAGAGAGACTCATCTTGTCATGTAGATGTAGATTTTGGAATCAAATTGGAATTGGTTAAATCCATTTGATCTAAGGAAATAATTTATGAAGGTATACCAAGTTTGAGGAGTTTATTTGAGGCCATAGGTAGATTTTTCATTCTAGACATATCCAAGGAAGATTCATATTGAATACCTTATGGTTGTTGCATTTGTGGTTTCCGTAGCACCAAAACATCAACTTGTTAATGCCCGATACAACTGCCAAATTTATACAAGATCCACAGGAGGTGGTTAAGCCATGCCACGAACCTGAGCGCTGCACTGCACAACACAAGGTGAGAAAGAGTGAATTCTTGCAACAATCCCCTAGTGCAAGCGAGGGGTTCAAACCCGTGACCTCGTCTCTAATACCAATTGTTGCATTGGTGGTTGTTTTTGCACCAAAAGATCGACCTATTAATGCTTGATATAACTGCCAGATTTATACAAGATCCATGAGAGGCGGTTAAGCCATGTCATGAACCTAAGCGCTGTGTTGCATAGCACAAGGAGACTAAGAGTGATTCTTGCAACAATGGCTACTTCATATATATCTCCTTCTTAAGATCTTCATGAAGAAATGAACCCTTCACATCTATCTAATGAACTTCCTAGTGATGTGCAATTATAATAGCAAGTATGAGTTAGATTGAGTTCATCTATATGAAACATGCAAAGCTCATTGTATAGTCAATAGTAAGAACCTATGATAATCCCTTAGAAACTAGGTTAGTTTTGAATTGACCAATTAACCCATTTATGAAAAATTTAGTACAACAAACCGACTTGCATAAAAAAAATTGTTCCCTTGGGAAGAGGGAATAAATCCCAAGTTTAATTCCTCATCAAGAAATTATACTCCTAATACATATCTACTACAACTCAAGAATACCTAATTCCAAAAAGGATATGGAACAAAAAATGAGGCAATAAAATAATGATATTATAATTGGAACCATGACTAGGTTCACCTAGTGTCTGAAGGATTCTTAACCTAATCACCTATAAAATACAAACTCTATCTAGCTCAAAGTAGACAAGAGATTGGAGAATTAGGAGGGGAATATATATCCTTAGAATAATGGCTAAAAAAGAAGGGGGGATGATCCTCATTATCACTCTCATAATTTGAAGTAGAGGGATAAGAGTTCTCATCCTCAAAAATGTTCTTAGGCTAATCCGATTCATTTAAGGAACTATCATTTATTCCATATGTAACTTAAGTTATTGAGGAGGGAGAAATGCCAAGAGTTGGACTAGAATATCCCTCCTCAAATAAAACAATCCTCTTGATGAGCAACTTGTGAGTAATTAGATGAAGTAGATAATATCCCTTTACTTCATCTAGATAACTCACAAAGATATAACATCTACCCTAAGGATCCACATCTTTCCATTTCTTTGTGGGAGTGTGGACCCATGCTAGACATCAAAATACCTTGAGATATTTTATTTTGAGTTTCCTATTGCTCATAGCTTAAAAATGAGTAACTCCTTTCAAGTTTTTATGATCTTGTAGACACAATGGTAGGGTCTATTTGGTACCAAATAGCCCTAAAAAATTAGCTACCAATAAAATTTAGAATCAAATCAACCCTTGTTGTAGACTAGTTTCTTGGATTCTAATATTAGAAAAAATAAATTACAAGGAATAATATCATGCTTCTATATTTTATTCAAGAATACATACAATACCAATTTATGGGACTTACATAGACTATAGTATAGGAGATCTCATTTAATCACTGCTTTACATAAATACCCATAGGATAAAGAATTTCTAACAAACCTAAACACACTTGACATGGATGATGTAATATTTCCTAACACATAAATGATGCACAAAGTTCCAAAATTAGCCCACACCTAAAATCATGAAACTCACTATCTTTCAAAATATAGAAGTGAAATGATCTATGCCAACACAATGACTTTGATATCATTTTATATTTGATAAATAAGAAATAAAATATTTGAGACTTATTATAGGAAATACAAAATAGAACTATTTAATTTATTATCCTATAATAAAAATAATAAAATAGAGTTAGTTACTAGCAATACAAAAGATACACAAACAACATAATAAATTATTGTTAGTGTAGGTTTTTTATTTTCCTTATGTTAGGGAATACTTATTTTTCCTACACACATTATTAAGCTTGCTTAGGTTATATTAGAATGGTTAGGATTAGGAAATGTGGCATAATCCATCAATCACATGTGTCACTCACACCCACCTTTGGGTAGTTGAGTCTCACACCCTCTTTTGGATTTATTAGCCACCTCCTATAACCATTTGTTTGTCCTTATCTAATTTGGCATAACCATGTAATTTGAAATTTACCAAGTAGGTAAAACTCCCACCAATTATGGGAACTTGGGAGTTATTACCTCTCTTGGAATTATTTGCCCCCATTTTTCTATATAAACAACCCCCACCTCTCCTTATTCTAGGTTCACTAGTTCACTTGTTCATGAGTGTTAGTTCAATGCTAAGGGAGTGCCAAGTTTATTACTCTATTTCAGTGCTAGTTCACTGCTAAGTGTTTGTTAGATTTACTCTGCATGCTAAATCTAACAAATATTACTCTACATCATACATCATGAGTGATAATAGGATTATATATAGAAATAAATGAAATAAATACAACCAATAAGAGTAATTATGTTTACCAAAAATAGATGAGAGTTTCACCTAATAGGAAGATGCTAAATAAATAGTTACAACTACTTGGTAAAAGAGGAATAAATGGTTAAGAGAGGTGCCATATGCATCCAAGAGAAAAAGTAAATCTAACTACCAAGAATGGGTCAAATTTATACACATCTCTTATAAAAGATTTCATATACCCTCATAAATAATAACTATAATAACCTAAGAAATTTTTAATATGTGTAGGAGAAACAAACAAACTTTAATATAAAAGAAAATAAAAACTAACACAAACATGATGAAAGGAAGTAGGGTATGTGAAAATGCTTTGTACACTAATATTTTGAGGAGAGTATTGTGAAAATTTCAATGTTGTAATAATTAAAAAAATTAGAAACACATTTAAATAGAAAATAAACAACTAAATAACATAACATAGGTATATGTAGGGAAAATCATTTCACAAGAAAAAACCCCACACTCCAAAATAGCTCAATGTATTGTTCAATAAATCTTTATTAAAATACATTTACAAGGCGAGACTTCATAAGAGTACCGCCAAATAGATATCTAGAGGAATTTGTGTAGCTTAAATAGTATCTACAAAACTCTACACCCACCACCCACCCTCCATCTTAAGAACCTAATATATAGGAGGTACAAAACCTGGAACTTTCAAATGGTATTTTGAAACCCATTAGCTAAAAATTCTGATAAGTGGCAACCAAATTATCTACCAATAAAGATTCCTTATGATGTGTTATAATATTATCATAATTTGGTTGACATATGTATCTCCCTTTTACAACTCTTGTATGTGTCCAATAACTTCTTAGATTTCCTACACAAACTTTTGGGGACCATAAATTTTGATCTACTAGTCTAGTTGGGCTTTTTAAAAAATAAATTAAAGTACTCAAAGAGATCTATGCAACTAATAATTTTTTTATTTTGGACAAAAACTAAGCCTATAGCCCAAAAAGATTTTTTTCATTTATACCCAAAAATCACACCTTTTGTAATATTAACTTAAGGAACAAGGTTGAGACACATTTCCCAACATTATCAAACTTGTAAAAAAAACTTGTAATAAATAAATGAATATCAACACCATTTATCTCATTTCTAGGGGTTAAGAGGCCTATAGACTCATAACACCACTTGAAATTTTTGTGTTCATTAGCATTGTTAGTGCATCTACAACATTCTTTAAAGTGTCAAATTTTTACAGCATCATCCTCCCATTCTCAACCATATCTTGAAAAATGGTACTAAACATCATAATTCTTTGTCCTCACATGAAAATTTGGGTTCTTTTCTATACATATGGTACTCTTACTATCATAATGAACTGGAATAGATCCCACATCTAGCCAAACATTTGAGCATAGTATTATAAGATAGATGGCTTTCTCGCAAGCATGAGTTTCCTCAATGTACTCTGCTTCTATAATGGAGAAAGAAACCATATTGTTGGTGTAATTAAATGTTTTGTACCTTGTCCTAGGTCATAATTACACCTTAGTTAAGTTTACTTAGGGACCACATAGGAGTTGTTGGACAATTTCCACCTTTGGTGGACTTATCATGTTATCACTTTATCACCTCCACCTTTCATGGACATATCATGTGATTAGGGTTCCACCTTTTTTGGTAGATCCATTATTTGTGGTGGTTATCACATTATCACCTTTCCACTTTAGGTGGAGTGATAGCTTTTCATTGTTGTCTCATGTCATAAGATTACGACACTTGTCATAATCTTATGCACTCCTATGTTCTCACCTTGGCTATATAACCAAGGGGTCTCTCATTGTAAAATCAAGCAATTCCATTATCATTGACATTGAATACAATTTATTCTTGTCATATTATTTTCTCTCTTCTTTGTGCTTTCCATTTGGTCCATAGATATTGGCATCCATAGCCAATTCTAACACATATATTATCAATTAATCATCCAACTAATTGCACCACGAAACATAATATTTATATTCAAATTGCTGATTACATTGCATTGCACATCTTTCAAATTGAAAGCATTATTTCACATTGCATAACTAATAACTAGATGTTGATAGATGACAAAATTTTAATTATAATATAGTTTTTACACAATGTTAACCTAAGTAGTTATGCAATGACTTCACATTGCATAACTAATAACTAGGAGCAGCTGCCAATTACATTTGCTTGTCATGGCATTCCATGAGACCACATTTCTTTGAGGCATTTTTTCAAACAGTTCACTGCGTTGTCTATGCTACGACATTTTTCATACATATTGTCTACCAAAGCATTTTATCAAACAATTTTCTGCCTTGTTGCTATGGCTAAAAGCCTAAAACAAGTGCTTTCGAACAAGCTATGGATTCTTGGAAAAAATCTATCAAAGCATAATAGTAAGCAATAGAATAGACAAGGCAATGAACTGGTTGAAAAAATGCCTCAAAGAAATGTGGTCTCATGGTGATGGAATGCCATGATAATCCATAACAATTCACTTGTCATGGAATTCGTCATGGCATTCCATCACCATGAGACCACATTTCTTTGATGTATTTTTTCTAAAGTTCATTGCCTTGTTTATGCTACCACATTTTTCATACATGTATACCAAAGCATTTTATCAAATAGTTCACTGCCTTGTTGCTATGGCTAAAAGCCTAAAATAGGTGATCTCAAACAAGCCATGGATGCTTGGAAAAAATCTATCAAAGAATAATAGTATGCAAAAATCTATGGTCTCATGGTTTTTTTTGGCATGAAAATCAGCGTAATTTTATTTTCATTTTTTTGCAGGTTTTAAACACATTTTTTTGGTAATTTTTCTGTTTGAAATGGGGAAAAATCTATGTGGTTAGTTTTGTGCATTTTTAATTGTAGGATTCTCATATTTAGTGAAAAAGGTAGTGTTTATGAAGGAATGGAAAAGATGTGTAGAGCCTTTGAATTATACCCATACTGTGCAATGACATTGAATCATTTAGCAAACCATTTTTTCTTCACAGGGCAGCATTTTCTTGTAGAATAGTTGACTAAGATAGCTCTTGTTTCAACTAACCACCCTCTCATGAAATCTCATTCATATTATAATATTGCATGATCTTATCATAGTAAAGGTGATTATGACACCACTAGTCGCTACTACATTGAATTAGTTAAGGAAAGCTAGAGGCCATAGGATTTTTCAAACATGTTCAATTGAAGCTAGGAGATCTTAAGATTTATCTCTCAAATTTTGAAAAGGTACTAGAGGTCCACCATGAGAACTGTGAGAGCTTAAAAGCTATAGGCCATATATATGCTTAGCAAGGGCAAGCAGAGAAAGCTTTGGAAATTTTAAGAAAGGAAACTCGCATAGATCCACATGATGCCCATGCATTTATCAAGATGGGTGAGTTATTAATATCAACAGACCCCAATGCATCCTTAGATTCTCTCAAGACAATAAAGTCTCTTCTGAAGAAGAGCAAAGAAGAAGTGCCCACTGAATTGTTAAACAACATTGGGTTTCTTCATTTTTAGCGTGATGAACTAGTTTTGGCTCAACAAACTTTTATGGAGGCATTATGAAATGGCATTTGGGTTGAATTCATAAATAAAAGCCCCAGTGCCAATTCTGCAAAAAAATTCGTGTGCTTTAAGCATATGGAATTCTTCCATCGACTAGAAGAAGGTGGTTTTTCACTTGAGTTACCATGGGATAAATTCACAACACTATTTAATCTTGCTAGGTTGTTTGAATAGTTGCATGATACTGAAAAATCAAATATTTTATATAGGCTAATATTGTTCAAGTTTTCTGATTATGTGGATGCATATCTACATCTTGCAGCCATGGCTCAGGATCGGAATGAGATCCAACTAAGCCTAGAATTGATTGGGGATGCACATAAGGTGGATAAAACTCATCAAATTATTTATGTATGCTTGGAAAATGGAACTAAAAATAGATGACTAGCTTAAAGAAAAAGAAACAATTAAAGTTGCACAAAGTGAATCAGATGCGAAGAATTCTTATGTTGACATTTCAATTGGAAATTGGAATTATTTTGCAACTTTTCACAATGAGAGGAGGGATCCAAAGAATAAGGAAAAACATCTTGAGAAGGCTAGAGAATTGTCTTGTAAAGTGTTGGCACAAAGATCAGGAAATGTTTATGTTGCAAATGGGGCAACCATTGTTCTAGCTAAAAGGGGTCAATTTGAAACTGCAAAGGGAATTTTACATAGGTACAAGAATCTATTGTAGGAAACATCTTTGTTCAGATACTTGATGTGTGGGTAAATTTAGCACATGTTTACTTTGCACAAGGACAGTTTGCGCTTGCAATGAAAATGTATAAAAATTGTTTGAGGAAATTATATTTTGGCACTAACACCCAAATTTTATTATATTTAGCTCAAACACATTATGAAGAAAAATAGTGGCAAGATTGTAAAAGAACATTATTAAGAGCAATACATTTGGTGCCCTCAAATTACATGTTATGCTTTGATGTTGTGGTTGCCATGCAAAAATTTTCAACTTCAACACTTCAAAAGAAAAAAATGTATTGTTGATGAGGTTCATTAAGCAGTTTCAGAATTAATGAATGCACTCCATGTGTCCGTCCAATTGCCAGTTGTGGAAAACCATCATACACATAGCTTTGATGAGAAGAAGATGGAGTTGCATGTTGACTACTATAAAAATTGACTTGATGCTGCCAAAGTTCATAGAGAAGCAACAAAATGTGAAGAGAAGCAAAGCTCTCAAAAGCTAGAAGTAGCATGCCAACTTGCTTGGATGATGAAGCAAAACAAAAAGCTGATGAAGAATGAAGGATTCAAATGGAAAGGAGAAAGAAAGAGGAAGAACTTCGGTGGGTGATGCAACAAGACCTGAGCAATTTGAACATGTGAAGGAATTTTGGAAGAGTAAGTGTAAGGATAGGGATGATGATGATGATGAGGCTGGTCATTCTAAGAAGAAACAAAAGAAGGATAAGAACCACAAGGCTTATGATTCTTATATGGAGGAACCTGATGTTTCCATGGAAGATGAGGAAAATTATATGAGTAATAAGGAACAAAATGATGCAGAAAATTACTAAGATCTTCTTGTAGTTGCAGGTCTAGAAGAATCTGATGATGGCAAGACAGATTCTCTTGTTTCAACAAAATCACGAAGGAGGTATGCATACTCTGATTCTGAAGATGATGAACCATTACAAAAATAGAGTCTGAGAGAAGATGATCCATACGATGATGATGTCTAGGCTTCTTGAGCTTTAACCAAACCTAACCATTGTAGAAATAGATTCCAAGAGAAGATGATGCATACAATGACGATGAATAAGCTACCTCAAAATTTTAGTCAATCAAATATTCTTTGTCCCTTCCAAATCCATTTGACATAGTTAAATGAGATCTTATCAAAAACCTCAAATGAATCATTTGTATGTTACCTTTTCATTTTTCCTCTTTCTTATTTTTTATGGGCAACCCATTTTAGTCTTTATTTTAGAATATTTTTTTTGGCCTTCAATGTATTATGCTTTATCTTTCTATCAGATTCTATATTAAAAGAACCTATAATTGAAAATAGATTAATTCATCTATTTTTTATTTTAGTCCCAAATAGGTGGATTAAATTATTCTGTTGTTAAAAAATCTTGTAGAATGTAATGTTCCCTTTTCGAAATGAAACCAAGTTGAAACTCAAATGATCATCGTTCATTTCCCATGGGCCTCGGGGATTTTTCTCTTGGAAAATAGGAGTATAATAATAACTCAAGAGGATCTTAATGTCATAAAAGGGGCCACTTAAGTGTTATCATAAAATATAATTATAATAAAGAGGGTCTCAAGTAAATTGAAATTATAAATAAAGGACGTCTCTTATAATTGAAATCTATTTTAAATAATTCCTCTCAAATAACAATAAAAGGTCATGAGGGAAATTTGAAGTTATGTCTTCGGAGGAAAAGTCTATTCAAGAGAAGCCAAACAAGGAGGAGGAGGCATAATGATAAAGCATTTTTTTTTTAATTTCTACTCCTTGGAGTTTTGGACTTTGGTTCAATTAACTTGACGATGAAAAATATCTAGGATTGGAATTGGAGGATGAAAACCCACAATTACTTTGAGTGATTTCATATAGGAATCACCATTGAGCTAAACTATTCAAATTCCAAATTGATATTAATATTACACTTGTGTTGAAGGGGCATTGTGACTGCTGGAGTAATATTGCATTCTTTTTGGCCAAAAATATATCAATTTTGTGGTTACCATCTTCCATATAGGTCACTTCCATTAGAGCATGATAATGGTTTTCATATGATCGCTGGTTGTTATACATTCCATCATAGGTGCAGCTATGAAAAAGGTTTCATACAACTAGTCACCAGCTTCCACATATATAAATTACATCATTATTTCTAGGGTAGCGTTGCAAGTTGGGGCACTCAGATATATGGTGGATCCATATGGTATGTGCAGCTCTTGTACTGTTGTAAAAACAATAATCTGAGTTTGGATTATGGTGCAACCCTTTAAAATCATTGTGGCAAATTCATATTTGATCCAGGTATCAAGAATATATGATCTATTTTTGTTGAATTTTTAGGACTTTTGGGATGAACATAAGTCCATATTGTACGCTTCATAACAACCTTGTTTTACTATTCCATAGACTATTTTTCCTATCAATACAATTATTTGATTTATTGCATTAGTATTTTTCATTTTTTAGACTTTATCTAATCTAAAAATTGGGTCCATATTGTTGTTTATCTGCACTGTACTATATCTATGAAATATCTCAATTTTTGTAATAAAAATTGCTAAAAAGGAGGGCATAAAATTGGAAAATACCAAAAAATAAGAAAGTTCTAGAATTGGGGACCTTACAATGGTATCAGAGTTGGATCTTGTTGGCCTATGAGACTTCCTTCTTATTCAGTCAAGTGATAAAGCCAACAAGTATTATCAAAGGGAACTTAGAAAAACTATCCATTTCCTAAGAAACAATTAAAGTTGCACAAAGTGAAATAGATGCAAATAATTCTTATGTTGACACTTCACTTGGAAATTGGAATTATTTTGCACCTTTTCGCAATGAGAGGAGGGATCCAAAGAATGAGGCAACACATCTTGAGAAGGCTAGACAACTGTATTGTAAAGTGTTGGCACAAAGACCTAGAAATGTTTATGCTACAAATAGGGTTGCCATTGTGCTAGCTGAAAGGGGTCAATTTCATATTGCAAAGGAAATTTTTACATAGGTATAGGAAGCTGCAGCAAGAAAAATCTTTGTTTAGATGCCTGATGTGTGGGTAAATATAGCACATGTTTACTTTACACAAGGACAGTTTGCGCTTGCAATGAAAATGTATCAAAATTATTTAAGGAAATTCTATTTTGGCATTGACACCCAGATTTTATTATATTTAGCTCGAACACATTATGAAGCATAACAGTGGCAAGATTGTAAAAGAACAATATTAAGAGTGGTAGATTGTAACTACTGTAAGTTTCCAATCAAAAAGCTATAGATTTTGTTTTTAATGTAATGAGGGTTTCAAATTACCTCTAAATTCGTTGTAGAGGGTATCCCCAAATCTGACTTCATTGCAGACTTCAAATACTTTACAACAAACACCAAAGCCCTTGATTTCCTTTTTCAAATTCTCCAGGTCCTCTCCAAACAATCTTTATCGCCCATGCAAGTGATGTAACAAAAAACGCCTCAATGTAGTTTGTGCACCCAGTTGCCGTAACTCAAAATGAGGCACCTCAGTGTAGTCCACACACCCAACTATTGTAACTTGTCTAAACACTAAATTCTAAATGTGAATAATGTAGAATCATGTGCAATGCATGACTCCCGACAATCATTTCCCCAAATATTTTTTAAAATTTTGTCTAATTTGTACTCACATGACTAACTATTTAGTCATTTTTATTTGTGTGACTAAATAATTTTTTACTCGATGACCAAATTAGTCATTTATTTACTCAATTATAGCTGTGTTGCAAAAAAATAGTAGAATTTAGTCATTTTTAGTTGTTGTAACTAAACTCTTTAGTCACCTAGTCATTTATTTTCCAAATTCTACTAGTGTTGGATAGGATGTGTGGATGAATGGAGAAGTACTAGTGCAAGTGCATTTTTATTGGGAGATAGATTGGTCTCTTGGTTTAGTAAGAAGTAGGACTCAGTGTCCTTATCCACAATAGAAGCTAAATATATTGTTGTAACATCTTGTTGCATCCAAGTGCTTTGAATGAAGCATACTTTAAAGGATATAAAGGTGGTTTATGATGAATCTATTCCTATATTGTGTGATAATACCAGTGAAATTAACATTTCTAAGAATTTGGTGATGTATTCAAGGACCAAACACATTTCTATCTGATATCACTTTCTAAGAAGGTTGGAGAGCAAGAAGTTAGAATGGAGTATGTGACTAATAAGGATTATATTACAAATATCTTCACTAAGGCACTTTCAAAGGATACTTTTGATTATCTTTGATAGAAGTTACAGGTTATTGCCCCTTATTTTTCTAACTAGATGCATAGATAGTGCATCTATCTAGGGGATAAATTCATGTCATACCCTTTTTCTTTTGGATTGATGTGGTCTACCACTCGGGGGGAGTAGGTAGTTGGTTGGTTAATTGCTAATAGGGGAGATGGTATGATTTCTTGAAGAAGATGTGTAGTTATTGAGCATATATAGTTTTTTTGTAGTAGTATTGTTGGTCAAAGGGGGAGAATATGTTGATGATTCAAATGAAGATCTTTCCATCCTTTGTCCTTGATATCAAAGCGGGAGAATGTGTAGGTGTGTGTTGTCATCAATGCTAAAAGGGGAGATTTTTGGCATTGGTTGTCATTGATGTCAATACTTGAGGAGTTTGTTGTGATGTCAACACTTGGTGAGTTTGTTGGCATTAGTTGTCAACAGTTGGGGAGATTGTTGGTCAGAATTTATGTCTGTGTCTATACTTAGATTGAGGTATCATTGGTGCTTTCAATTGTATGTTTTTGATACTCTTTGATGATTGGTTGGAATTGGTTGTGTTTCATTCCTTTTATGTTGTTGATTTTCATGGTTGGTTGTCATGTCTTAGTTGATGTCAAGTAAAGTAGTATTGAGTATGGTTGTTGTCAAAAGAGATAATATCATGATGATATATTAAGATAAGGATTAAAAGTAGTACTGAAGGTGAAGAGGTGTTGTTGATGGTCTCCAATATGTTGTATACTCTCTCTTATTGTTTCTTAGGAAGTATGTATTGCTGCAAGGAAGTTTTGGTCTCCGCAAGTTGGTGAAAGTTCTTGTTTTAGGAAGATGCTTTCAAGACAATTCAGGAGAATGCTCCACATTCCTTTGTTATTGAAGATATGGCTTTGCAGTTTGGGATTCAGTACTTGTGCTCTATGGAAGTTGTACGCATATCTTTTCAAGTGGGTTAGTGCAGGATCATGGGGGTCCAAACTAGGCCCTTAAGTGGCAATACAATTTAGAAAAATAGATTTAGGCAACTTGACATAAAAATTAGAATAAGTTACTAACATAATTTTGAAAAATATGTAAAAATAAAAGTTGCAAAAAATTGAATGTAGTTTCTAAGATACTATTCCTTTTTTGAAAAAAAAAAATCTATTTGGTGAAAATTTGAAATTTCAATGCAATAGTACTAAATTTTCAAGAAAAAATAAAAAGGAGGTGTATGTTTGACCAACCTAAGTACAAGAAAAAAATAATATATATTTTTGAAACTTTCAATAGAAGTAGAGGACACATGCTCAGATCTATCACATTTTTATTTATTTTTTTTGCAAGTAAATAATTAATTATGGATTTTTTATTAATTTTTTTTTTAAATATGAAAACTTGTTTGTTTGACCACCATAACTTGGTCAAAAAATATGGGAAGCATAGAATGTGCTGCATTTTTCAGATTCAAAAAATGTGAAATTATTTAAGAATTATAGATATTCTTCTATCAACATATCAAGCAGTACTTTAGTCAGAATGTATGTAAAAAATAAATAATAATTATCTATTTAATTCCAAATAAGGCATATCTTATATTTTTGGAAAGCTAAGAATTTTTTCAATAAACCCTTTTTGATTTCATCAAATTCAGATAAAAAAAGGTTTTCAACCACTTTTTTGTCATATCACCACTTTTTGGATCCCCATGAGCTTGCACTCACCCAGGTCACCTATGTTGTTGAGGAAGTTTCTGGTATTTGTAGTGTATTGGTAGTTTTGCTAGTTATCTATACTGGTCTAGAGAATGCTCTACATTTCTTTGTATTGATGTTTCTACTCATTTGGTTTGATGGACATTCTCTCGGTGCTTGTGCAGTGTCTCAATTTAGTTCTCATTTGATGATGTGTATTGCAAGTTGATTTGTTAATTTTCTCTCTTGGTTGTGTATTCTATGCTTCTAGGATACAATACTTTATCTTTGTTTAGTTTGTGGTGGATGTTTGTGGTGTGATAGTGTGAAAGGATTGTTTGGAAGTGTTGTTAGATTTTCATGGAACATCTCTTTGTCGTCTACATGTCAACGTTTGATCTCTTTGGTGCCACATAATGTGTTGAGTTGGTTTTTTGGAAAATTTATGGATATTTGCCTGACAGGGCTTATTATATTGCTTGTGTCATGTGCTTAGGGGTCTATGCCAGCATATGGAGTTGTGTTAAGATGCATTTCGGTCCTAACCTATCTTGTTGAGAACTGCATTGAGTAAATTCAATTGCAAATGTGTTTTTTGGGTTGACTAGTAATGTGATACACGTTTTATCTACATGTTTCCTTGTTGACTTGGGTTGTTTTGGATCACTTTTGGAAATATAATAAGATTGTTTTTGGTCCTCTCTAGCTTCTAGATATGATCACATTATGTTTTTGTGGCTGACTTGTTGAAACCATTGTTTGTATTCTTTTTGGCTAACCTAATCGATGCTTTGAGATCTTGCGAAGGATATAAATGCAAGAAAAAATTAGTTACAAGAGTGTGTAGTGTTGTGGTGATGTGCATAGATGAATTGAAGCAGTGAAAAGAGAAGAGAAATGAGATTTAATATGTAATTCAGAAGAGTGTATTGTTGAAAAATGTTGTAATTCCTAAATATTCATGTATCTTGCTTTGAGATAGTGAATCTCATTGGGTCCTTTTAATTTTTATCTTTCCTTGGGGTTAAACACCTCAGTATTGTAAGTCCCTTGTATCTTTCCCTAAGTTTGTGCACCTTCGCTTGCAATTCCATAGGCAGTGATCCTTAAACAACATTGTAATTTTTATAAGCAGCGAGCTTCATATATTGTAAGTTAACTCTCACCGTGGTTTTCCCCTTCTTGGGTTTTCTACATAAATTTGGTGTTATCTTGTGCATGTGTCTCTATTTTCTTATCTTTCATTACTGTTGATTTGAATTTTTGTTCATTTCTTATCTTTCCTTGCTACAAATCTAGTTAAGGGTTTATGACCTTGTCAATAGTTTGATTTTGCATATTGCTAAAGGGTTTAAGTTTTTTTAGATACTAATTCACCCCCTCTTAGTATCTAGGTGTGTACAAAAGTTTGAATTAAATTTAAATCCAAATTAGTTAATGCCAATTTTGAGGAGTTGACGGAAGAATGAATTTAAAATAACATAATTCCTACAACCACAACCAAAGTCAAGAATCAAAGGAAAATAATTTATAAATCTTTTTTTTGGTGTGCAAGATGTAACGCCCCGCCACACAAACCCCATAGGACACAACTACTAACAATAACAGAATATTTTTTTTTAATAACAACAATTACACCTAACATAATTAAATAATTAAACAATATAAATATATCATATAGCATCAACCTAGTCCCATGGGGTAACATGGTGCGCTACTCGAAACGAACCCAACCACAACATAGATAAACAAACCCAAATTAAAATTAATAATAGAAGAGTAGATAAGAATGGCATATATATACATACATACAAACATGAATATGGTAGATAAAGAAATATATGAATCTCAAATTATTACATTATGACCTCCAAGTTCATAATTACATTTGTGGAACATATTTCCATAGATAGAATACAAAAGATGCCAATATTACATCACAAATTTGCTTCCCTTATAATAATGGGAAGTGTACATCATAATCCAAAATAACACAATAATGGAAAATTGATTACATAACATGGTACAATCTTCCTCTGAGTGAAGCTCTCAGATCACTGCAACTGGTACATCTCCGCAACACCACAATTGTCGGTGGGGAACCCAATGGGTGTGTAGAATGTTCCACCCGACCATGTGAACCTGAAGGAACACCCCCCGTGCTAGGATATGACAAGAGGATCCTCATCCAACAAGGTCAAAAACATAAAGGACTAACACCACACAACATAAAACCACATAAACAACCACAATAATACTCCATAGGCAACAAGAGCAAGGGAAAACAACGGGCATAGTGGGAGAGTGTCATCGCATGGCCTTACATGGATTAACCAAGCTACCTAACATTAGGAACTGCTTCCATCTATGTGGATTAACCAGGCTACCTAACACTAGGAACCGCCTCCATCTATGGTTAACCAAGCATCCTATCTCAAGGTATTTCCCCATAGGGTGACTCATGCAGAGCCACTTACCTTTCACAGAGACAAGGAAATGACCTTACCAACTAGGTCTTCCCACCCGTCCTTAGCCTTTGAGAGCACTAACGATAGGGGTGAGGTGCATGTTTTAGTCTTGTTATGTGTTTAACTAACCCAACCCACTAGATACATTAATTAAGCTATCACTTATTTAAGGAAAATCTTCCATGGACGACCACTTGTACACTAGACCCCATGAAGAGCCACTCTCCCCTACGATTACCCCAAAACCAAAGAAAAGTAAAGGGTGTACCTCAATCCTCAAAACATAAAGGCATTCTTTCAAAACAAGACGCATGAGATATGACAATCTCGTGACTACATAAAGTATCAAAACTCATAAACAAGGAGGTACTACCCATACACAAATCCTCAAGGTAAGAAGATAAATAAAAAAATGCAACAACAAACGTGCAAACGCACAACTTCCCCTAGCCTCTAGAGGTAAGTAAACATCTACCCAGGAAACAAAATAACACATGCTTCCCAAAAACACGAAACAAATTAAATCAAGTTCCTAGACGCACAATAAATATCTCTTCACAAATAAATAAATCAACAATTCATTTTTTTTAATCTAAAGCAAACTCTTTTAATGATACATTAATCCAATTAAAACCATGTTTCAAAGCAACATGAACTAGATATAAACAAACATATTGCACACGAATAACAAATCCATCATCTTAAAATCATTTAATATAAATAAACAACTATAAATCAAATCCGTTCCAACTTATAATATTCATGGTGGAAATAAAGAAATTTAACTTAAACTATTAAAGTAATTATAAATAATCTGTGACTATTTTAGAAACTAATTTAACACAAATATTTATTTTCCCAATTATATCTTTTTCGAAAACAAAATATTCTCTAAATCTGATTTTTCCATGATCATTAAATCTAATTTGCAAATTCATTTCTAAAAACAAGTTTAATAAAATAATATTTAAAGTTGAGTTTAATCAAGATAATTTTATTCTTTAATTCCAGAAGTGAAATTATGTTTTCTCTACCACAATATATTTATATCTAAAAATATATATGCACACATATATATTTATATATATATATATATACATATGTATATATGAATATATTCCTGTCAAAAATAAGAAATATTAAATTAAAGTTACTACTGATAAAACTGTAGCATACTAAAAACAAAATTAAGTGAGTATCTATCTCACACTAATTGACGTATATACATATATATATTATAAAATTAAAACTGAATCTTAAAGTTCAAAGTATTAATCATTGTGCTCATTTAAAGTACAAAAAAATAATATAATGTAGACATACATATATATATATATATATATATATATATATATATATATATATGAAATAAAAGCCATGGTTACAAAAACTTAAGGTGCAACCCCTCCCTTGAGTGGCTGTGCACAACAGCCTTAGGCTGTTGTGCAGACATTCAAGGGTGGTTGGCTCAGCAAGTGCATCGTATAGCCAGGTAAGGAGAATGAACAGTATGGGGAGGGATGCCAAAACTCAGACCCTCCCCCAAAATAGTATTCAATAATGGCCCAAGAGAAATTTTGAATGCTAAAAGAAATTTGCCAATCATTAAAAAATATATATATAAGATACATAAGCATAGGAAAAATTGGGTATAGCCCAACACACAAAATCATCCAGGTACCAAGAATTTGATTGGCGAATTACAATAGCCAGAACGAAAAATACAACTGAAATAAAAAGAGGAAGATCTCTGAAAAATAAAAATTACAAAGTAAATGACTAATAAATAACAATGGAAATGGCTGGAAATAAATTCATAAACGAACAGATTGAAAACAAAGCCCAATATACCAGAACTAAAATATACTTCCAGACGATTTGCTAGTCAAGCTCACACAACAAAAATATTAAATAACGATACTAGATAGGAAACAAAGGGGAAAGCGAAATCCAAGGCTGGGGATGACATTTACACATCAAATATTTCACAAGAATAACAATTCAGAAGCTTCACAGGAAAGCATTATTTATTTTACAAAATTCTCAATAAGCCAGCCTAACAAAATTTTGAAATTCCAATTTTTCTTTTTAACAGGAAATTACAAAGTTATTCAAGGATTACAATGCTACTTGGAGTCCTTCACTTGGATTTAATTCGGAGATGAAATGTTGTGTCGTGTGTATCCAACCAGCTATGTTCTTCACCAAATTTTGAAATCCGTAGCTTTGAAGGAACCAATATCCAGGACAAACTACAAATCTAAAATCCTTAAACTATTTTCAAAAGAGAGAATACAAAGAATTACAATTTCCAGACAACACTCCAAAATTACGAATTGCAGAACGAAAATTGCTTTTCTTCTCTTCCCTTTTTTTGAAAAACACCATATTGGATATAAAATCCAAAGAAGGCAAAAGTTAGAATGTTACTAATAATTTCTGAATTTCACAATACATAGAAAATAGTCACTTGGCTTCAATTTCCATTTTACTAATCTTTGAATAGGCATTTCTTCCAAATTTCCTAAACTAACTATTTCTTCCAAAATTTAAACATTATAATTTCCTTGTTAAAATATAATTACCCTTTTAAGACAAATAAATATTATTAAAATAAATAAATAAACATTATAACTCAAGCAATATTTAAATTTAAAATTTAATATTAAATTAACTACTTGATGATTAGAATTATTCATCATAATAATAATTTTAAATAACTTAATTTAAATATTCAATAAAACAATTTATTAATTTATATTTATTTAAATTAAATGGCATCCGCAAGATAATTTAAACTATGCAATATTAATAACCAATTAATGTCTACATAAAATAAATAACGCTACTAGCACCTTTTCTTTTCTAAGAGAATTAATGCCATTTACTAACAATGTAATTTAATTACTTAATTATCCACCTCGAAGAATAACATTTAATTAAAACAATTATTTAACGCCATCAACATAGCCATAATCGAAACCTTTAATAAACATTACAGAAACCATGGGAATAATAACTCAAAATAAAACAATATTAATAATACTATCAAAATTGATTAATCAAACAAAAATGAATAAACACCTACGCAATTAAACTCTTACCCAAATGACCCAAAGACCCAAACGGAGAGGCACTACTCAAGGTTGCTCGTGCACCTGGATGCTCCTACATCAGAGTGTCTTTTAGCTTTCCATGTTGAATGTGGTGTTGGGATATCAAATGTGTTTACTATGGTGGGATTGGATGAGTTCTTCTATAGATTAGTGTTGGAGAACATGATGAGCTTTTACAAAAGTCATTTTTTGGAATAATCAACATTGACCACAAGGCCAAGCTGAAGGGGAAATTCAAGTACATGTGTAAGTAAACCCTTGTACTGAGTTACTATTTTTTAAAAGGGTAAACACTTTTGACCCAAAGCTATGAGCCGATGATGTCACAAATGAGGGACCTCATCCCTAATATAAATTGATGTAGGAGCATCTAGTGGTGTAAGGGCAATCTTGCATGACCCAATTTCATTTTTGTTTGAAGTTTCCTTAGTTGTTTTGGGGCCTATGGCAACTCATGCAGTCTTTGGGATAGTTAGAATTTTGAAACAACAAAAATTAGTCACCTACTATTTTTAGTAAGTCAGCCTATTCGGTTCCTATGGACACAAAAATTGACCCCAAGGAGTGAAATGGGAAAATAAGATTTTTGGTGAAAGAATCATCTCAAAATCATATACCTTTTAGAAGATATTAAATTTTCATCCTGAGGAATTTCTCTAATAAAGTTTAAAACTAAAAATTGAGGCCTTTTGGAGCCTTAGAATAGGGTGAAAAATCTCTAATCTTTTAGATTTCGTGAAATATGGTTGTAGTTCTCTTCAAAATCTTTCCAATGATATATTACAATTGAAAATCTAACGATTGGATCGAAAGTTATGACCTTGAGAAGTTGTATATATAAAGAATTATAGATCAGGAAATAGACGGTGGGATTTTTAGCACCAAAAATGGGGTTATACCTTCTAGAATATTCTAAGGAAGTTACACTTCTTGGATAAAGAGGGAGAACATGGGTTATATAGGGGAGTTCTGGTAGTGTAGATCATGGTTTTTGGCTTGCAGATTTCTGTAATGAGAAGGTCAACGTGGCTGCAGTATGTTTTTTTTGAATATTGTAATTTCACTTCATCAAGATAATATAAAGCAAGTGTTTCTTTTTTGCATTTTTTGTTTTGAGAAAGAAACAAACTTTAATATAAACGAAAATAAAAACTAACACAAACATAATGAAAGGAAGTAGGGCATGTAGAAATGCTTCGTACACTAATATTTTGAGGAGATCATTGTACAAATTTCAATATTGTAATAATTAAAAAAATAGAAACACATTTAAATAGAAAATAAACAACATAATAACATAACATAGGTATATGTGGGAAAAACATTTCATGAGAAAAATGCCACACTCTAAAAGAGCTCAATGTATTGTTCAATAAATCTTTATTAAAATACATTTACAAAGCAAGACTTCATAAGAGTACCACCAAATAGATATCTAGAGGAATTCTTGTAGCTTCAATAGTATCTACAGAACTCTACACCCACTCTCCATCTCAAGAACCTAATATATAGGAGATACAAAACCTGAAACTTTCAAATGGTATTTTGAAACCCATCAGCTAAAAATTCTGAAAAGTGGCACCCAAATTATCCACCAATACAAGATTCCTTATGATGTGTCATAATATTATCATAAGTTGGTTGACATATGTATCTCCCTTTTACAACTCTTGTATGTGTCCAATAAATTCTTAGATTTCCTACACAAACTTTTGGGGACCATAAATTTTGATATGCTAGGCTAGTTGGGCTTTTTAAAAAAAAATTAAAGTACTCAAAGAGATCTATGCAACTAAGAGTTTTTTATTTTGGAAAAAACTAACCCTATAGCCCAAAAATGAAATTTTTTCCATTTATACCCAAAAATCACACCTTTTGTAATATTAACTTAAGGAACAAGGTTGAGACACATTTCCCAACATTATCACACTTGTCAAAAACCTTGCAATAAAAAAATGAATATCAACACCATTTATCTTATTTCTAGGGGTTGAGAGGCCTATAGACTCATAACACCACTTGAACTTTTTGTGTTCGTTAGCTTTGTTAGTGCATCTACAACATTATTTAAAGTGTCAAATTTTTACAGCATCATCCTCCCATCCTCAACCATATCTTGAAAAAATGGTATTAGACATCATAATTCTTTGTCCTCACATGAAAATTTGGGTTCTTTTCTATACATATGGTACTCTTACTATCACAATGAGCTGGAATTTGGCTCCCACATCTAGCCAAATATTTGAACATAGTATATTAAGTTAGATGGCTTCCTCATAAGCATGAGTTTTCTCAATGTACTCTACTTCTATAATGGAGAAAGCAACCATATAATATAAATTACTCATCCAACTAATTGCACCACTAAACATAATAAAAACATATCCATTGGTGGACCTTTTCTATCAATATATCTAGCCCAATATAAATCTACAAGTCCATGAGTACAAACATAATGTTTGTCCCTAGTAGGATTACCATGATAAAATAAGGAATATTTATCGGTTCTCCACAAATACCTAAATATCCTCTTCACAACATCCCAATGTACTCATCCAAGATTATCCATAAATCAACTAAAGAATCCCAATTCTTGGGTAATGTATGATCTAATACAAAATATAGCATATATAAAAGTCCAAATTACACTAGCATAAGGTACTCTAATCATATCCTCCATCTCACTAGGATAAATTGAACACAACTCAATAGATAACTTTGTTTGTATTGTAATAGAAACAAACATTGGCTTGCAATCTATCATTTTAAAACTCTCCAAAACTAAGTTCACATAATTATTCCAACGCAAACAATTTTTTATGTCCAATCTATCTCTTTTGATCTACATCCCAAGATTTACTTGGTTTCCTTTAAGTCCATCTCAAGTTATGTTGAAAGATGAGAATTCAAATCACAAATCAAAATTTTCCCATTACTAAAAAATAACATATCATCAACACATATTGTAATTTTAAGAATACAATCATATTACATATTATAGTAGATGCAATGATCTAATTTAGAACTCAAAAATCCCAAAATTAACACAAAAAGAATCATAGTTTTGATACCACATCCTAGGAGATTTCTTAAGACTATACAAATAATTTTTCAACTTATAGACCAAATGTTCTTTACCTTTCTCAGTAGTGCTTTGGTTGTGTTATATAAATATCTTCCTCAAAATCATCATGAAATAATATTTTAGATTCACATCCATCTTCTCAACCTTAATATTATACATTATAGTAAGATACAATAGAAAACAAATGGATGCTATCTTTATGACTAGAGAGAAAATATCACCATAATCTACTCCCTCAACTTGGGAATAACCATTTACAATCAATCTCACCTTTTACTTCTCAAAACTATCATCAAATCCTATTTTTCTATTGAGTTCCCATTTACATCCAATATGATTTCATCCATCAAACAAAGGTATTAGGTTTCATGTATTATTTTTCTTCAAATTAGCCATCTCTTCATCAATAAAAACCTTCTAGGAATCCACATCATCCACACCCATTCTCTCCTTTATAATCCTAGGTTCATCAATGTTAGTAATCAAATAAAAAATGCATCTTCAATTAGGGGTAGTGTACCTTTCTATTTGTTGTCTTTGTCAAGTGTAGCTCAATATTTGAGGTGGAGGTTCTATATTTTCTTTAAAACTATCTAATATCTCTTCCTCTGTAGGTCCTTCATGGGCTTCTAGTTCAACCTTCTCGATCTTTAGAGTTTGATGCAACTGAAATCCACAACATATAAATTATATCTGAGGTGGAGGTTCTATATTTTCTTTAAAACTATCTAAGATCTCTTCCTCTGTAGGTCCTTCATGGGCTTCTAGTTCAACCTTCTTGGTTTTTAGAGTTTGATGCAACCGAAATTCACAACATATAAATTAAATTTATTATTAAAAAAAATAAACACATAAAACTTAAAATGCTTTTGAAAATTATTCTTTATTTCTCATTCCCTCCTTCCCAAAATTGAAAACAAACATCCCTTTTAAGTACAAATCTAAAAATCACCTTTTTAGGCATTTTTTAACAAAATCCAAAAAGTACCTTTTGTGAATTTTTTTAGCAAAATCTGAAAATTATCTTTTTTGGCAATTTTAGCAAAATCCAAAAATTACCTTTTTTGGCAATTTTTAACAACTTTTTTAGCTTGCCCTTTTTTTGGTAAGTTTCATGCTTTAACAACTTTTTTTAACTTGCCTTTTTTTGGTAATTTTGCATGTTTATCTATATGACCTATGAAAGTTACCAATTATTTGAAACTAATTAAAATGACATTAATTGTCAAATTACTAATTTAATTACATACAGGAGTTTGAAATTAAATTTAAAAAAAAATAAAAATTGAACAAATTGCTCAATTGGACTCCCAAGTCAAAACTTATGACTTCCATAGGTTCCTACATAATTCTCCTCTAGTTGAAAGAACACAAATCCTACAAGTTATGGTCTTTAAACTACTGCCACATGTTTTTATTCAACTTCTTCAATTCTCATTCGTAGATTCCATGCTCGTCTTGAATCCATCTCTCTATCTTATCTTCTTGAACATTATTTCTCAACTTTGATGTCTCTTCCATCTTGTATTCTTCCTCTCTTTCTCCCTCTTTTCACATAGTTCATCTCCCACCAATAAGCACTATTAAATTCTAGAAAATCATAAACATTAGTTTCCTCTTCTTCAAAAAATAATGAAATTCACCCATTACCTCATTCTTTGTCACTGTTGCAATAATTTGTTCATCACCAATACTAGTTTCAACATTGTGTTCCTCTTTTTATTTTCCTTCTAAAAGATAATATTCAGCTCAATCCCGTCATCCTTTGCACTCACATCAATATAATCAAAAGATTCATCTTTCATATCATGTAACAAACTACCAGTCATACTAATACCTTTACCAAATAAGAGGTCATCAATTGATAAAAAAGGGAAGTCACCAAGCAACCCAACATTCACTTTCTTATCTCCTTCCTTAATTTCAACCATATTACATTCATCTACCAATACATTCATTGTTGCACCAATCTTATCATAAAAACTTCAACAATCTTATCATGCTCAAATAAATCAGCTTCAACAAAACTTTCATAAAAATCAAAATTTACCTTTTCTTTCTTTGTTGCTCCAACATCATCTTCATGTACAAAAATCTCTACACTTTCTTTGGTTGCAACAAATTCTTCTGTCTTCCTTATCTCATCTCTTAGTATGAGATCTTCTCCTTCATCACCAATTACCTCATCATACTTTGGACACTTAAAATTTATCATATCAAATTCTAGTGCAATCTCTTCTTTTTCACATACAACCTCTTCATTCTCCATAATTATGCCTTTAAAAATACATGTCACAACTTTAGGCTCATCAATTTCTTCATACTCATCATTTTCTTCTTCTTCTTTTGTGCCACATGCATGACATTCTGTTGCATCTTCTTTCTTACCTGCAATCAAAATATCATTAGAAGGATAATCAAAATTACCTCCAACTCTTTTTTTTCCTTGTTTCCTCCTTTCAATCTCTACTCCCAATTCTTTCACTTGTTGTTGCAACTCTATTATTCTAACTCTTATTTCTTCTTGTTGTCTCTCTCTGATTTTCTCAAGTTTAGGAATCCTCATAATCCATCTATGACAAGTCTTTTTCTTCTTCCAATTTTTCATCTTTAAGGCCTCACAAATCCTTAACACAAATTTTCAAATCCTCAAGTGTTTCACATGTAAATCGCCTCACATTCAGCGATCTTTTTACAAATCTTCAACATTTTCAGGTTATGTTGCAAACTGCCTCACACTCGGCGATCTTTTCACAACCACAAGAACCTTTGCTCAACAAATCCTTCCTCTTGCAAATTGCACATTCATCTGTAAAGAAAAAAATCCATACGCATATCAACCCTTAGGTCCTGGTGTAAACTGCCTCATGTTCGACGCTTTGCTTGCACACTCAGGAACACTAGCTTTGATACCAGATGATGCAATCAAAATTCACAACATATAAATTAAATTTATTATTAAAAAAATACACATAAAACTCAAAATGCTTCTGAAAATTATTTTTTATTTCTTATTCCCTCCTTCCCAAAATTGAAAACAAACATCCCTTTTAAGTACAAATCTAAAAATCACCTTTTTAGGCAATTTTTTACAAAATCCAAAAATTACTTTTTATGGCATTTTTTAGCAAAATCCAAAATTACCTTTTTTGGCAGTTTTTAGCAAAATCCAAAAATAACCTTTTTTGGCAGTTTTTATTAGCTTTCTTAACTTGCCTTTTTTTGGTAATTTTCATGCTTTAACAACTTTTTTAACTTGCCTTTTTTTCGTAATTTTGCATGCTTATCTATATGGCCTATGAAGGTTGCCAATTATTTGAAACTAATTAAAATGACACTAATTATCAAATTACTAATTTAATTACATACAAGAGTTTGAAATTAAATTAAAAAAATAAATTGAACAAATCGCTCAATTGGACTCCCAAGTCAAAACTTATGACTTCCATAATATCCTACATTAGAGTTAGTTGACCCACATATTTCTTTCCATCCTTCTCTAATTGCAATATTATGGAAGAAGACTTAAATTATCTAAAGATAACAGTTTTGTTATACAAAAATATCATATCTATAGGGTTCCAAAGCTTATGTCCTTTCACACTAGCTCCATAGCCAATGAAGATACATTTTATATCCTTATTCTCCAACTTTACTAATTTCTCTCTAGGAACATGTGCATCTGCCTTGCAACCAAAGACACAAAACCGTCTCAATTAGGCAATTTCTTCTACCCAAAAAATAGGCCAACCTCACTTAGCATACTTATAGCCCTCTCCATCAATTCCATATTCATTCTTTCTATAACTCCATTATGTTAAGGGATGTATAGAGTTGTCTTATTTATTTCTATCCAATGGTTCTTATAGAATTTATCAAAATCTATTGAAAAAAAAAAACCTCCATTATTAGTCCTCAAATTCTTAATATTCTTAAACCATTCTAATTTTTAGAAGATCCTTAATCTTTAAAATGACCAAAGAATTCATATTTACTTCTAAGGATATATACCCATGTCCCTCTACTATAATCATCGATGAAAGAAACATACTATATAGATTACATCAAAGGAATGTTAAAAGTAATAAATACATCAAAATATATTAAATCCACAACACAAAAGATTTATCAAAACTATAGTAAAACTAAACATAGTTTTTTTTTCATATAGGTAATCTTCAACAAAAATTAAATTCAAGATTACAATCATTTAAAACCTTAACAAGTTTTTATTTTTTTCAAGGTCCTTAAACCCTTCTCACATATATGAACCATCCTTTGGTGCCATATCATTTTTTATCTACTAGTATCTTAGTCTCAAAAGTGTGAGAAACCTTAAGTACCGAAAAAGCATGACCATAAAAAGTAGACACAATACCTTTTTTCTAGTAGTTTCAATGGTAAAGATGAATATTATATATATCTCTTCACTATAGGAATTTAAGAAGTATTAAACTAAACTATGCACGTATCTAATTGAACAAAAATTCCAATCCAAATAACTTAAACAATAACCATAGCTCCTATAACCATCATGCACCCTCTACTCAAGGAAAAAAATTGCACACCTACATCATTTAGTTTAGTTATAGAAGTTAGGTTTCATATTAAATTAGGGATATGTAATACACGATTGATACCCTTTACTCATGCATGAGGAAATTGAATCAAGGCTCTACCATGAACAAAAGTATTTAGATAAGAATCTCTTACTAGGTACACCTTCCTACCATCATATTCTTCATATCATTTTTGTGAGGTCATGTGGAAAGAGGCACCAAAGTATACCAAACACACACCTTTTGATGAATGCATAGCCAAGGAAACAACAAAAAAATCACCTTCATCCTAAGAGAATCTCTCAACCTCATCATTAGAATCTTCATTTTTCTTCTTCTTCTTCTTCTTCTTCTTCTTCTTGTCCTTATAATCTCTTCTTAGATGTTCATTTTTAATGTAATTCCAAAATTTCACCTTGAACTTACTAGGACATTTGGATCTAGAATTATCTTTATTATTTTCCTTGTATTTTTCTTTGGATCTTCCTCAAACCACTAGGGCCTCCTTAGTTGACTTTGAACTCTTCCTTCTCATTTTTTCTAAAATAAAAAATGAAAGGTCACTTCATCCAACTTAAACTTGGTGGAAGTTCTTATAATGAACATAACAAGGTGGTCGCATGAATTTGGAAAAGAACACATCAAAGTCATACACTAATCCTCCTCCATTTTCACTCTCCTGGAGTGAAATTAGGTAACTATCATAGTAGAGGTATTTAAATTTTTATCCATATACCCACCATCCTCTATTTTGAGGGTATACAACTTGTTTCTCAAGAAAAACTTATTCACCAAGAAATTAGCTTGATAAATTTAATCAAGCTTCATCCAAGTATCAATTGTGGTAGAATCTTCACACACATTCAACAACAATGTATCAACCACAGTGAGTCTAATAAAATCCTCTTCATTTCTATCCATCTTGTCCCAATCTTCTTGCAATGTATTTGTAGGTTTGGATCCATATACTATAATCGATAGATCTCGATCTATGAGAACATTGTCTATCTTGAGCTTTCACAACTCAAATTTTGTACCTAATAACTACTCTATCTTTATCCTTGATGTGCTTGCAATATTTTCCTACAATAAGATAAAAAAACCCTACTTGCACAAGATCCCACTCAAATGAATATTATTACGAAAAACCATCTACCTAACACCTAGAATATGAGATGATTAGGTTTTGATACCAAATGAAATTAAGAAAGGTATGCAAAAATGCTTCTTACACTAATATTTTAAGGAGAGTGTATTAAAAAATTTAATATTTTAACAATTAAAGAAAGTATAAAGACATTTAAATAGAAAATAAACAACAAATACCATAATATAGGTGTATGTGGGGAAAACCATTTTTATAAAAAAATACACACACTAAAGTAGCTAAATTTATTAGTTAGTAAATCATGATTACAATACACTTGCAGAGCAAGCCTTCATAGGAGAGCCACCAACCAAAGATATGAAGGAATTATCACTTCTTAAATAGTATCTACAAAGTTATACACCAACCAAAAGTGGTGCCCAAATTATGCCCCAATTGAAAATTCCTTATAATTTCTCATGATATGCATCATAAGTTGGTTGGCATGTGTAACTTCCCTTTACAACTCTTTTATGTGTCCAAAAGAAATTTACATTTCCTACAAAAAAATTTTGGGTCCACTAATTTTGATCAAGTGGGTTGATTGGGCCTCTTTTTTAGTTGAAGTACTTAAAGAGGTCTACAAAATCATTTTTTTTCTTTTGGACAAGAACTAATCCTATCGCCTAGAAATTGAGTTTTTCCATTTTATACACAATAATCACACCTTTTTTAATATTAACATTAGGAGCAAGGATTTTCACCTAGAGCTTTGCGCGCACATTTCCTTTTTCAAATTTATGTAAATCCATATTTCGTGATGATCCAGAATGGTAGGGGCCCCAATGGGGCTCCCCCACCTATGCATTATGTTCCTTCTCAGAGAAATGCTTCCTCTTCTTCACCTGCACGGGGTTTTAGAAGTACACCTAGTAAGTCGCTTGCTTCAAAATTCGTGGGTAAGAATGTTTTTTTGTCTAATGAGGACCCAATGTCATATGTGGATAAGATTGTGGGTAGGAAGGTTCTAAGAAAGGTGTCCCTCATGTCTTTTTCTACTTTTTGTAGTGTGGAAGGGGATGAAGTGGATCTCCCAGATGTGATCTTGAATGATGCAATCAAGGGCTTGAAGTTGTCGCTAGTTGGAAAATTATTTGCTTCCTGCCCTAATATTGACCAAGTACATAAGTGGGCCACTAACACTTGGAATCTCAAGGGTATTGTCTCTATTAGTGCTATGCCTAAAGGTTTATTTTTATTTAGTTTTTTCATCCCTAAGGATATGATCAAAGTCCTCAGGGGAGTCCCATGGGCCTTTGATAGAGGCTTTGAGAATATTTTGTCCTTGTATAAGTGGAAGCCTAGTTTTTATGCCTCTGTGGACCTGAGTAAGGTGGACCCAACCTGGGTTAGGCTCCCTGGTTTACCCTTGGAATTTTGGCATCATAATGTCTTTAAAGGAATTGTTGATTCATTTGGTACCTTGGTGATAGTGGATAAAGTGACCCTTCTCAAGTCACGGGTGGTCTATGCTAGAATTTGTGTGAATGTTGTTGTTAACATGGTTCTTACCACCACAATGACCTTAAAATCAAAGTTTGGAAAATGGGTTCAACCTTTGGAATACAAAAAGGCTATGGTCTATTGTCAGGTGTGTAATACGTTTGGCCATTTACAAGATGCATGTAAAAATCTCCCTCTTGAACCTAAAAAACCCCAATCAGGAGTGTTGTTGAACTCTCCCTCGAAAATGTTTGCTCCTATGGCCTTGTTAAAGGAACCTATTACACCATGCTCTCCCTTGGCTTTGTTGTTTTCTGATAAGTAATTTGTGCCTTCTCAGGCCTTGGCTGAGGATAATGTTCTGTCTCTGAACCAGTGTGCCTCCCTTGACAATTTAGAAAAGGTCATTCCAAGGAATAAGTTGAAAGGTTCACTTCTTCCCCTTCTTTGGAGAAGTACCTTGACCCACAAAGTGGGAATAAAATGTTTGATAACTCACAAAAGCTATCACAAGAAGTGGAGGAAGTTGATTTCAAACTTTAGGAATAAGATAAGGAAATCTTAGAGGAAGGAGAGTTAGATAGCCAGATGAAAAATATTGACTTCTTCCCCTGAGCTCTCTTAGGTTGGTCTTGGAGTGGAGGTGGTTCAAACACCAAAAGATAATCAATAGAAGGATAAAAATGAAGAAGATAAAAGAGCTTGTTGAATCCCTCTTCCCCATAGAAAGATGGTGTGTTGGATGAGTATTGGAATCAAATAAATACAAAATCAAGGAAGAAGAAGAAATTAGATGTGGGAGGAAATAATAAAGTGGGAAGACCACCTTTAAAAGAATCAACAAATATATAGCTAGACATGTGGCTTCTAGAAAATAGAGAACCCTTGACTCTCTTGCTAGGAGTAAATCCAGAAAAAAGTAGAGGGAGGTTCTCTCCCATAATTTAGTAGTATCAAGGTGATATTGTTTCTCCTTTTTCTCCAATGCATTTGTTGTCTTGGAACGTTAGGAGAATTAATGGCCTCTACAAACAAAATTTGTTGAAATCCTGTTTGGTGGATGTGAAACCGGATGTTCTCTTGATCCAAGAAACTAAAATGAAAAGAGAAAATTTTGAAAAAGTGATCAAATGGCTTTGGCCTAGTGCTAATTTTGAAGTGAGTGATGTTGAAGGATCTTTGGGTGGCATTACAACTTGTTGGAATCCTGCTAGGCTTTCTGGTGGGCTAGGTTTTTGTAACAAAAATTTCCTGATAGTTTCTATAAAAGATATTAGTACCTCTGTCAAGTGGAATTTGGTTAATACTTATGGTCATAATTTGCACCTTGACAAAATAAATCTCTGGAACTCACTTGAAGGAATTATTATCAATAGAAAGGAGGATTATTGGATGTTGGGAGGGAATTTTAATTCTCCCCTGTATCCTTCAAAAAAATGTGGTCTTATTGATTTCTCGGATAGCATGATGGATTTTTCAGGCTTCTTCAACTCTCTGGGGCTAATGGATATTCCTTTGAATGAATCCCTTTTTACATGGACTAATAGAATACATGGTATTCATTTAATCCAAGTTAAACTGGATCGTTTCCTTGTCTCTTCGAATTAGAACGTTTTGTAGGACCTCACTCTTGTTGCTCTTTCCAGGACTGGCTCAGATCATAGTGCTCTCCTCCTTGTGTGGGAGGAAAAAGTTGCTAAAGGACCTTTTCCCTTCATATATGAAATTATGTGATCTCTCCATCTAGAATTCAAATCCTTGGTTGAAGAGTGGTGGAATGTTCCTTGTAGCGGTACTCCCATGTATTATATAACTCAAAAGCTGAAGAAAGTTAAAGAAAATGTTAAGGGATGGAATAAATATTCGTTTGGGAATATATTCTCAACAACAAAAAGCTCTAAGCTTAAAATTTAAGGAGATTCAAGATCTGATGGAGTTGGGTAATGTTGACGAAAATACCTGTAACCAAGAAAGGGACCTTAGATCTCAATGGTATAAAATAAATAAAAAAGAAGAGATTGTTTGGAAACAAAAATCAAGGATTCAATGGTTGATTGAAGGGGACATAAATACTATTTTTTTCATCAGTCCACCTTAAAACATAGATGTATAAATAGGATTGGATTCTTAAATACTGCTAACGGGATAAGACTGAATAGGGAGGAAGATTTTTCTAAGGAAGTTGTTTCTTTCTTTTCAAACTTTCAAGAAATGCCAGAGGTGGATAAATCTAATTTGGAGGATATTATGTAGGTTATTCCACAAGTCATCTCAGAACAAGATCTAAATGATATGTCCAAAGTTGTTTCTCTACAAGAAGTTAAGGAGGAGGTTTTCTCTTTTGGTGCCTACAAAGCCTCGGGTCCTAATGGCTTTCCTCCTAGTTTTTTCTAGGAGTTTTTGGACATTGTCTCAACTGACCTTTTCAATGCTATTAGGGATTTCTTCAGATCTAAAAATTTATTAAATTAATTGAATACCACTTTTATAGCACTAATCCCTTAGTCGAATGATGCTTCATCTATGAGTGACTATAGACCTATCAACTTGTGTAACACTACATATAAGATATTCTCTAAGATAATGGTGAACATATTGAAATTTGTTCTAAATAAAATAATAGCTGTTAACCATAAGGGGTTTGTTCAGGAAAGATAAATTTTGGATGCAACAATATATACTCATGAGTTGTTACATTTTATGGACCTAAGAAAAAACCAAGGTATGCCTTTGAAACTTCTTATTTCTAAGGCCTATGATCAGATCTCTTGGCCTTTCTTTTTTACTATACTTGAGAAATTTGGTTTTAAAGGAAAATTTTTCAACTTAATTAGATCTTGTGTTACTACTCCTAAGTACTTGGTCTTAGTTAATTAGGTGTCACAAGGCTTCTTTTCTTGTGTTTGTGGTCTATGACAAGGTGATTCTCTGTCTCCTTACCTGTTTGTTATTGTAGCTAAAGCATTGGATTATAATATTCAAAGACAAATTGTAAGCAAAAAGTTGAAAGGGTTATGCACTTCTTCCCCCCTCCCTCCAGCCTCACACCAAATTTTTTTTGATGACACTATCCTTCTTGAGGAGGCTTCTATCTTGAAAGCTAGAAATGGAAAGAAGTCCTCAATAAATATGCTAGAGTCTTAGGAAAATATATCAATTACCAAAAGAGAAAGATCTATTTCTTTAACGCTAGCCAGACAATAAAAGAGAATGCAATAAGCATTATTGGTTGTAAAGAAGTTGATCTATTAATTACCTACCTTGGCTTACCTTTAATTTCAATAAAAAATCAATGTAATTATTGGAACTATATTGTTGAAAAGATCCAAAAGAAACTAACTGGTTGGAAAGGTAAGCTACTAAGCTTTGCTGAGAAATTTCAAATTTTAAAAGCATCTTTACAAAACATCCCTATTCACTATTTCTCTCTCTTTAACATCCTTGCCTTAATTGCTGAGAAGATTTAAATGATACAAAGGATATTCTTATGGTTGAGTGTGGAAGAAAGGAAAAGATCAGCTCTTGTTAGATGGGATAGTCTGCACCCCAAAGAGAGATGGTGGCTTGGGCATAAGAAGAATAAAAGTTTTCAATAAATCTCTTGTGGAAAAAATGGGATGGTTTTTTTTGGAAGGAGAAAAGGATTGGGTTCATATTCTACATGTCAAGTACTTGGGAAATAAAGATGTTTGTTGCTTCCTCAGGAAAGAGGATCTCCCCTATGGTTTAGTTTTTTGGAATAACTTGTTAAAGATTAGAGGTACTTTGAAACAAGGAGCGAAACTGGGAATAAGAAATGGTCAAAGAACTAACTTCTGGGATGATGCCTGGACTACCTGTGTTCCTTTTTCATCTAGCAAAGTTCTCTATAAAATTAGAATTAGAATGAAAAGAACTATTGGAAAGAAGGTCTCCAATTATATAAATTGGGATGGTCTGAGGCCAAAATGGATAGACTTCAAAAATTATTTAAATATTGTTGTTCTTAGGGGAGGAAGACAACATAATTGAGATGTTTCTTTGGTTTCCCTCCTACAATAGATTGGTGTTCCTGAGCTTTTCTTGATGAATAGGGATGACGAGTGGATCTGGTCAAAAATCTCTTCTGTGAGATTTTTAGTCAAATTTGTATGAAATTATGGAAACTCAGCTATTCCAAAAGGGGGATTTTAACTAGAAAATGGTGTGGAGCAAGAATTTAACTCCTAAGATAAATTGTTTTTGGTAGACAGTGACACATGGAAAGATCCTCACAATTAATAATTTTAAGAAAAAGGGGTGGTATTTGGTCAATAAATGCTATCTTTGTAATGAAGCGGAGGAAACCATCATGCACCTATTGTTTCAATGTCCTTATGCTCAAGAAGTGTGGTCTCTTTTCCTAAAGAATATGATTATTGAATGGGTCTTTCCTTCATCGGTAAAAATGTTTATTGATTGTTGGAATATTGGTCCCTACTCCCACAATATTATTATAGACCTTTGGAGGAAAGTTTCCCCATTCCTCACTTTGGGATTGTGGAAAGAGGGGAATAGTAGAGTTTTTATGGATACAACAAAGAATAAAAAAGAGATTTCCATGTCTATAAGAAAACAAATTCAAGAAAACATTAAAAATTGTAAGTATACTTCTTCAAAGAAAATTCCATCACACCAAGAGATGTGAATCAAGCAACTATGGGTAATATCTCATGATCTAACTAATGTTAATTGGGTTAAACAACTTATTAGAAGAAGCACTATTTGGATTCCCCTAAACCTGAGATGGATTAAATGTAACTTTGATGGGTGTTCTAAAGGCAATCCTGGCTTGGTGGGGGCGAGAGGAATAGTAAGAGATCATCAAGGTAATTATGTCATTGGATATAGTAGAGGCCTGGGAACAACAACTAACAACTTTGTTGAGGTAGCTTATGCGGTGTGGGTGGGAATAAGTTATGTAAAAGATAAAGGCCACACTAAAGTTATGGCGGAAGGTGATTCCGAGCTAATTATTGACTATTTGAATAATAGGGTTGATGCTCCATGGGAGTTAAAAGACATCTTGGATGATTATAAACAAATGGTACAATCCTTTCAGTATTCCAAGATTAGTCATATTTATAGGGAAGGCAACATGGCCACTGATGCCATGGTGAATTTTGGCCTATGACAATCAGAATGGGAATATTGGGACTTATCCCAATTGTCAAATCAAATTAAGGAAATAATATTTAAAGAAAAATTGGGGAATTTAATTAACTCAACATGGACAGAAAGAACTTAATAATGATGAACTATCGGTAGAGATGTCCAACTATCATAATAATCAATTTCCTTCTCATTAGGCAGTTGGGTAATTTGAAAAGAAGGAATTCGATGTACTCTATTAATGGCAGTTGTACGTTAAATCTCAAAAAAAAATTAAAAGAAATAGATGGAAGGACCAATTTGTTTAGAAGCCTCATGTGATAATAAAAAAGAAAGAAGTTGGTTATGATTATTCTTGCCCACATTCCTAAAAATCTTATGGAGGATTTGCAACAAGACATTTTAGCTTGTGTAATCACAGATGATAAGGAGGATAATCAAAAAAGTGTAATCATGTGTCTTAAAGGTGATGGAGCTATCTTTTCCAATAAAGGAAAGTTTATGAAGACATGAGGTTAGGCCTTGTAAACAACATGACCATTTTAAATATATCGCTAGAAGGTTCGATATGTCATCTTTTCAAATGAAAGGCCACCAAGTTTCCATTAAAGTTGAAATTTTTAAATTGCTTATGGCTTATGTTGTGAATGAGAAAGGCCTTAGTGAGGAGTATTTACTTCTTCAAAAGGATTATCTTACAAAATAAAAAACTATGGGAGGCCCTAGAAAGAGGAAAAAGCCGAGAAAATTTGATTCCCTAAGGAAGAATGCAAAATTATGGGGCTTGTTTGAACATGTTGGTTTTACTCCATACTTCACGGAAATGGAGGGTTACAATGAACAACGTAGCTACAAGTTTTCAAATGCGTGGAAAGATGGAGAAGTCGAGTTGGGAGGTCTTCATTTTACTGTGGAGGCTAAGTTGCTTATGAACGCTATGGGTCTCACGTATGAAGGAAAGAAGATTGCCAAGGTAAGCACGAACAACTATCAGACTTATATTAATAAAAAATTTGAAGCTAAGGAGAAGGCCCAAAGGTTTGAGAATAGATATTCTAGGTTGTTTCTCCCACCCCCTTACCATAATGTCTATTATTTTGTCATGAAATATTTCACTTTAGAGGGTTGTTTTCATTCAGTGCATGGGTATCATTTCCCCATCCTTAACCATATTAGGCACTTGGAGAAAATCAACTTGCCTTTTTTCCTCCCCTCTTCTCTGAAACATAGCCTAACTAATGGTTCTAATTCTCCCTTGTATCATGGGTTGATAGAGCCATCTACAAGTACATCCTTTCCACCACCTTACAAAGGAATGCCTTCCATAACCTGACTGAGAATCCCACCCCTAAAAGTTTTATCAAAATAAAACTGCTTGAAAGTCGACCCCATTCCCCTTTCAAAGAAACATTTAACCCTTCCCTTAAAGTTGTGGACCCATCATGGCTAGTGCTACTTAAAATAACCCTTGAAAAATGTGGTGCTGCCCCCCACTCTTCTATTGCCAATAAGAAAATAAAATTGTTGATTAGAGAACTGGGCTCAGACTCACACACTATAACAATCCCAAATGATCATGATAATAGCCCTAAATGTGGGTATACTACCCCTCTAGGTCAAAGGTCTACTCGTTTGGCTGTGGCAACATCCAAGGGGTTGAATAATAGAAAAAAAAATTAAATTTTTTTTGATAAGAACATGGAGGAGCCTTTGGAAAATAAAAAAAGGGAAGGTTTCCAAGGAGGAAAAGGCTTCCTCCTCTAAAGAGTGTGTTCCTTGTTAGAGCTAAAATTTCACCTTATTTCCATTAGCCTTTATCACCATGTTCACACCTCACTTATGTCAAAAAGAACTATTTCCTCTAGTTTTACAATGTGCTTAACATGAAATGCAATAATTTGTGTGACAAGATCCATAAAATAATTCATATTGCATAGTTGTTAGAACCACCTTTATAAATAAGCCCAAGATATTATAGTCACAAATCCCCGATCATTTTAATGAAGGTTGGCATCATTAAAAATTTATCATTTCCATATTCATAGCCTTGATTTCACCACTAGTAGTTAAGTTCACCAAGACAATACCATATGGAAGAAATCTTCACCATAGTCTCCTCGACAAAAAAAAAAGATGATGAAAATTTCGACAAGACCCTCATGCTTCAAGGTGACTTATTTGAATGTCTCTCTGATAGCCCAAAGAGAAATATGTGGAGGAGACCTAGATACTTCAGAGTGAAAAGTTAACTTGTCTCTCTGACAAAACATAGTAATGTTGACACTCTAAGGATATAGAATCATTTTTCATTTAGGAAACAAAAAATCATCTCCCAGACATCAAGAGATTATTATAAAATAAATGATAAATTATTGGAAAATCATAGCTAGGCAAGTACAATGGAAATTTCAAAGAGACATCAATGTGTTGGACTAAGGAATGAATAAGTCTCTTCAACACCACAAGAAAAAGTGAGAACAAGATATCGAAGAGAGAAAATAGCATCGAGCAGACATTGATAAAAGTCTCTTCGATCTTCTTACAACAGAAATATAGCTACATGCATATACTGTCGAAGAGACTATGGGATATCAAACAGAGGAAACCACAAGTTTCTTTGACACTTCAAAGAGGGAAAATGCATTGAAGAAAAAAAATCATATCGGGAAGACACAAAAGGGGTCATTCGAAAAAACACTATTAAAAGGAAGAAAATAGGTATGTCGAGGAGACATAAGCTCATTGGAAGGAAATGATCACTAGTCCCATTGACATTCTAATAACAAAAGTACAAAGGGAAAACCTGAAGTACAGTAATCAAAGAGACTTTGTGGTATCGAAGAGAAAGACTTGAATGTCTCTTCGGCATTTTGAGAAGGAATCAAAGACATATCAAAGAAAGAAAAAGACATCTTTGACAATATGATCAAGGTATCTTCGACATGATGAAATGATTTCTTACCCGATTGACATGACTAATGAGGTCATCGAAGAGATAACTGACATTAATATTACTATTGATTAGAAAGGTGGCACGAGCGTCATTTATGAACCAGAACTGGTTTGAGTGTGCCAAATCTCGATATATCTTACTCTTAAGATATCGAAATCGCAAAGAATTATGGCTGAAAATCAAGGAGGTGGAGTTGGGTGATAGCGAGCAACTTAGAGACCATGACATTAGTTCAAGTAAGTGTTCTTGGCTCAGCTAAACATATTCTATCAAAAAAAAATATTGAAGTATTGTGCAAATAGGACTTTGAGATGGAAAGAACCTCTAAAAAATTAAAAGTAAAAAGGCAGAAAATAGAGGTTAGGCCACTGAATCAAGACCTAATAGAAAAATGACTCGGGTCTGGACCAAATTCTAGGAGAACAGCTCAATTGAATCCTTCATGTGAAAAATTGAAAGATAAAAATAAAAATCTTAGGGATGTGTGGACTCTGCAGAGAGGTTGCGATTTGTTTATGTATCATTATAGAAATAAGTATAGACATAGACCTCTCTCAAATCCATGGAACATGAAATTGGAAAAACTTTTGATGCCTAATGTATTTGTCAACGTGGAACTAATTAAGGAACTAGCTAAAAACTATAACCCTAAAATAAGGTCAATCCATTCTCACGATGGCTCGCAATTTATCATCATAACACGAGATTATATCTCCATGGTTTTTCAACTAGAAACATCCATGAAAACAAAAATAAGGATAAGAGATCTATTGGAAGAGTATCAGACCATGGATACAATCTATAAGAGGTGGAAATTACCTTTACATAGACCTAAGAGCCCAGGAAACCAACTCAGAAGATTCTCTAGTGATGAGAAACCCCCATTTCCTATCAATTCGTTTGAAGAATACTATGAGTATACTTATTATTCAACTGGCCAAGTCCTAGGAATTGATGCTCCTGCTATGATGGCTATAGCTCCCATGGTTTTAGAAGTAGATATCCAAAGCCAAGATGCTAGGCCTTATGACTATGCATAATACTTGTTTGAGGTCATTAATACCTCACTTATTGCTATTAAAAATAGTAGTGATGTCATCAACTTCAAGCAATACTCTATACTCATGCATATGATATTATATGAAGGTAAAGCAATGGGAATATGGGGAGAGGAGTTAGGAATCAAATATTTGGATGAAAATGATAATATGAGACCAACTCATATGTGGACATCCATATGGGATAGTAGATGTGGGAGATCCCACTACTTATATTTTGAAAAATATTTTGTGAAACCATTGTATAAATTGCTTGGCCACAAATGTGATTACAATTTGTCTCCAGAGATATAGAGATTCATTAGACCAAAGGAGAAAAATCTTAGGGAAAGATAAGCCTCAATTAGGGGGATGGGTATGCATTTGTAGATTGTACTATGATAAGAACATATGGATTCAAGGTAGCTCCATTTTTACTGCCTAAGACTATACCTTACAGGGTTGCATACTTGGAGATTGTGAGGCGATTGGCCTTTTTAGACTTGATGCATCTCAAAAGCTATGGAAGGAAATCTCTCTAAATGAAGTCCTGGAACAAGGATAGCCTTGCGCAAAATCATAGTTGTCCACCAAAGGATGCACAAACTGTTGAAGAAGTGTTGCAAAGCATACAAAAGATACATGAACAAACTAGGCTATCTAGACTCTTAGAGGAAGAAAGAAGAGCAATAAAATAATTGCATGAGGTATCATCCCAAAATTCATCACATAGCTCTAAATACATACCCCCCACAGGAAGGGTGGAGTGGCTAATACTAGAAATCCATATGGATCACCTCAGAATACAAGTGCTTCAAGTACTTCAAAAGCACCTTACAACATAATTGGGAAATCAAATCAACATGCGCAACATAATGTGCCACCACCAAAATCATAATAATATAACACCAACACCATTTAAAAATCTCATGCACCACTTGGACAACAATATTTTCAACACTATCATTAACATGTGCCACAACCAAATGCCCATAGTAATATCTATTCTCACCAGAACACCCAACAAAATGTATACCAACCTCAACATGGATTTCACTATTACCCCAATTGTCACATCAAAACCATTATCCACATACTCTTGCAAGTAGAAGTAGACAATTCAATTTGAATGGATATCCTACATACCCATACCCCATTGATAGTAACTTAAGAAATATTGTCTCTAAACTCGCAGGGAATAATGCAACTATAGTAGAAAAACACATAAGAAAATTCAATGCTTTTGTGCAAGACTTAGGCATGGAACATGAATATGTCCTTATGAGGCTATTCATGATGTCCTTGACTAAAGAATCAAGGGATTGGTTCAACAACCTACTAGATGCCTCAGTTACCTCTACAACAAACTTCAAAAATCAATTCCTAGAACAATATGGGAATCAATGTGCTCCTGAATTTTCTATGCATGAGTTAATAAGCATTCAGAAACATCAGAATGAATCTATTTTTTACTTCAATTGGAGATTCTCCAAGATTAATAATAATATACCACATGGATCTAAATTAGCTTACTCAATAGCTTTAAGCATCTATTTGAAAACCTTTAATCCTAAAATAGGGTATGAGCTCAAAAATAGATGTTCTAACAACTTGGCCGAAACACAAAAGGCTGCTATAACCATTGAAAACAATAGGAAAGCTACTTGCATGGTTGGAAAAAGAGATAACCTTAGGATCCCACCAAATCCTAACAACCACCAAAATAGACAAGAAAACCAATACAGGAATGAAAGGCCAAGATTGCATGGCATGCCATATAATACCACTTGGAAGGACAAACGACTAATGGATAAGCCAAATTGGAGAGATACTCCAGATCCTCTAAAAAAAATGGAGAACACGTGGTAGATACTACACCATGGTGTCCACCATGTCATAGACCCCACACCCCAGAAAACTATTTAGTGGTTCAAACTTGTAAGGAAGATGAATTGTCACAAGAACAAGATAGAGATGGCCACACCATAAATATGTTGAGATGGGGGTCCCATCAAACCAATGAGTCACTCATCTTCTGAGGATGGGTATGAATATGATGTTAGCAATCAGAAATACAATGTTAATATGGAGCAAGAAGTGTTCCTTAACCTAGAGGGATATATAGAATAAATAGTCTACGCATATAATACAACACCACAATTTTGATTGAGAACACCAAAATAAGAAGAGAAGAGGGCCATCACAAAAAAGATTGTGGCTAAAGAAAAAATAAATAGATACAACCTAAGAAGTAGACCCACAGATGTAGACTAAGGAACACCTAGAATCCCATTTATAAATCAACAAAAGTAAAAAGAGAATGTATCATCTGACCAAAAGAAGGATGAAATAAGGAATCCTCCGAAGATTGCTCAAAAGGAGGCTACAAGTGTTGAATCTGAGAAAACACAAAGTATTAACAAAGTTCAAACTAAAGGTAGAAAGGATGCCAAAATAGAGAAAACTGTTGATGCCAGAAGTTGGAAAGGTAACAACCCTCTGTCGGAAACTCAGTTTTAGGGGGGACCTATTGCGCCAAACTGAGTAACCTCTATATTTTTAAAGAAGTCGGCTTCTTCTATAACTGGGGTTTCAAATGAGAAAAGGAAGTAGATATAAAATAAAGGATCTAACTAAGGCGATGCTCCGAGATTTAGATGTTAGGCATGATAAATCTATCTTAGGGATATGACTTAAGGGTCTACTGGGTAGTCTACGGTGTTCCTGAATGGTAAAACAAAGATAGAATCCTAAATGATTCACTATATATGACATAAAATAAGCTTCATACACATTTTCTAGAAAGAAGAGTCCAAGACATGATCTAAACCAGCAACTTGTATTAATTTATAGAAGCCTAAGAATGATGCATCTAGTACAACAATGGCACAATAAAACTTATCAAATATCAAAGAAAACAGAAAGGCCAAACAATGGCACAATCTATGAGTTCTTGTACAATAATCTAATAAAGCAAATAAAGTCCTGGTTCTTCTATCTATTCTTCTGCTAAAATATGAAAAAAAGTTGGAACTCTTGGAACCCACTGCTTCTAAGGAAGAAGCAGTATTTATAATGGAAACCCAGCTTGATGAACAGGCAATGATGGTAGTGGTCCAATCATGAGTGATGATGAGAATGCAATGATTTTTCTCTGGCCGTTACAACAAAAAAGATTCGGGCTATGAATGAGGACGTCCAAATTCCGGATGCATCCCCTATGAATGATGGTAGTGGTCCCAATAGACCGGCACTCGGACACAGGAAATTCACTCATGGAGGCAGTTACATAACATGGCAACTGGCGATAGTTGTCACCTACTTGGTTTTCCTTTGTGATGGAGCCATTGGAAGATCATGTGGCAAGTGGTTGGGACCCGACGCTCATCATTTCCCTTGATCAATGAAGAACTTGTGTTGTAAAGACACGTGGAGGTCTATTGCATACTACGCTGAACGGTGGGGTCCACCAAGAAATGTTCGTGAATTGATTCTATGTGGCAGGCGATCAGGACCCAAAAGGGAAGCGATGCAAAGAGGTTCAAAAGTTTGCAAATGGCTGACATGTGGAAGCTCGTCACAAGCTTTCAAAAAGCAACAAGAGGAAGATCCTGCAAAGAGTGCTTGGCTGACAAGTGGTAGTACTGGCATAGGCTTGTGCAAAAGGGAGCTCGATATTACCTTTTCTCAAAAGGGGGCGTGGCCGATACTCAGGCAAAATAAACTCACCCGAAAGGAGCTTGGGAAATTTTATGTTCATAGCTTTTGGTGACTCATCAGGGGTGTTTCACATGTGAAATGAGGAACCCAAAACTTTTTGGTCTGCATACCAAAGACCTATCCATCAGGCGGTGCAGTTAGAGCTTTAAGAGGGTGGTCTACAGAGGTAGCCATTCATCTTCAGATGGAGGCAATAAGTCATGCAAATTTTCCTGCGCTCTCTATAGCTTGATCACTTCCTTGTAAGGCAGCGCTGATGACATATTGGCTCATGACTTGAATTGAAAAAGGAGATGTGTGATCGGCTGAGTGATGTTCTCAAAATATTTTGTAGCAAGGGGTTGGCTGAAATTCTACAAGGTAGGTACACCCCGTTGCTTTTCCTCGATCTTTGCTGTAATATGCTCCATTGTGGCCAATGACTCACCCTCAAGGAATAGAGAAGGTAAACCCATCTAAGTTAGATGGGAGAACCTGGCCCTTATGCTATTCATGGCCTGATCCAACCTGGTGACATATTCGCTAGCATGAAGGATAACTTCATGGTAGTGGATCACCTTGTTGGTTGTTTTAGCAGTGACTCTCCGATCTTCAATCCCTGTATTTTCCAAGACTTCATCTGAGACCTGATATAACTTGTTTAATAATCCCTCGGCCTTAGGAACTCTCTCCATGATGGACTGAGGAATTTTCCCGATTGCCTCATGAACCCTTCTACTAAGACTGGTTGCCTCTGCCACAAAATGGAGCATCGACTGTAGAGTTAGGCAGAATGCCTTCACTCTTTCCCAACTCTTTCCCAATATGAGATGTGTAACTGTTAGGCTATTTGTACAAGGTCTGTTTGATTAGCTGAGGGTAAGGCTGAGTCCTTCAATAGGGTGATCTCCTCATCCCTTCATTTGATATCACTTGCAAGCTCTCTAACCTTTTTCTTTGTTGTGGTGAGTTGCCTCTGCAGCTTTCGTGACTCTATGAGATAGCTATCCTCGGCTCACTCTTTGTTTGTCACTTCTTTCTCTATTGTAGATTTAAGCTCTATAATTTCATTTTCCATTTGAGCATTGCGAATCTAGAAATTTGTATCCTTTTGTTGCATCTACAACTTTAATTGATGAGATTCCTCATCTTTTTGTTGTATGTCCAGCCCCAATTTTGCCAATTGGTCTTGATATTCCTAGTTCTTTTGTCGTAGCTCAAAGACCAGATTAGGATAAATCAACTGAAGCTTTGCAAGTTCTCCTTAGAGCTTTGCTTCTTCTGTGTCCCTCTACTATGATAGGCATTTAAAGTCAACCTCCTTAGAATTTTACTTGGAGAGCAAGACGTCAACTCTACCCTTCATTTTTTTATCTCTTCCTCATTTTACTTGAGTTGGGGACTGGACTTAAGAAAGTCATTGGTCACTACCCATTGCGTTTCCTCCATGAGCTCCACCTTATCCCCCGGCTGGGCTATGCTTAGGTCGACCCCTATGATGTACATGTTGTAATCGTCCGACTGCATCTCTCCTTGCGGTTTTTTGATAGTTGGGAGCATAGTCGTAAAGTGTAGTGACTGCTGAGCCTCATGGAAAATAGTGTGTATCTTCGGTTGCGCTAGTCTCTTGTCATCTTTATCTTTTCTCTTCTGGGTTTTGATCACTCACGCTTGCTTGGTTTTATTGCCTTTCAACGACAATTCAGCGGTGATTGGATGATTCCGCCTATGAAAGGTGCACCGGGAGGAAGGGAGAAAGGAAATGAGAGGACATCAGTCTCGGGTGACCTCTTTTTTGGAATCTTGATAGTCTGAGGAAAGAAAGGAGGGATACTCCAATAATCAAACTAAGAACCATAAGAGCCCAAAGAGGGTGGAGTCAAAATGGTCTCCATCTGCTGGGAAGAGTGGATTGGCTTCAATATTATCATGGTAGGGGGTGTATCAATGAAGGTAGCGGGGTAGAGTGCATGACACTTTGGGACATGAAATGGGCCAAGGTGAATGGTGTGAGGTTCTATGGAGGAGTAAGGGATAATGGAGCCGCATGAGTGAATTGTGCAAAACCTCTTGCGTTCATTGAAGCAAAGGTCAAAATGCATGGTTCGGTGTATGAAACAAGGGGTTTCGCAGATACAACAGGGGTGACTATGGTCTACAAAACTAGAGAAGATGGATCAAAAGATACATGTGATGCGGATGAATACAGTTCTTGATCCGTTGTTGGTTCTTCACTTGCATCGAGGTCTTGTGAACATTCTCTAGAAAGTTCCTTGGTTCGCTACCACTTTACTGGTGGTGATCTATCAATCACTATGGTTTCAACTTGTTTCAGTGAGGTTGCCAGGGTTTTCTTTGTTGTCCAAGTGTGAGTTAGTGAAGACTTTGCGCTTGATATATTGACCCATACATTGGAGGAAACCTTAACAGGTTATTTCAATGCATTTCCTCTTTTTTGTGCCGAGGTGTCCTATATTTATGCTTTTGGTTGAGCTCCTTTTTCTAACTAGGACTAGAGTTCCTTGGAACTAGAATTCTTTTCACTGCTCTTGTCGAAATCTGGATGCTCGTTGTTCCACAATTTGTCAAAACTATCATCCATCTCTAGGTTGTTATAGGGAGCCTCACTCTATTGGGTTTCTTGGTGGTATATCCAAAATTTATTGATCTTCTCCTCCTTCCAGTCATAGTTTTTCAGTAGATCATTGTGTAAGGTAGTTCCCATCTTTCTTGTTTTATCATATGAGCTAGTTGGGAAACAAAAACTTAGCGAGGGTGGCCGATCATCTTCAGCGGGAATGTAGGCTAAGTCAATAATACATTCATCCACATCTGAAACTGGATTCCAACGCTCTTCCTAGTAAGGTCGGGGACTATGCATTACCTTGACATATTTGTTTGGCAGATCATTGTCGGGGTTTTAGTTCCATTTCTTACAGATCCATACCAACCCAAGATGAGCCAATTTCGCCTCCAATATGTCGTGAGTATTTCTCTTAGCCATGACCACGGTCTTAAAACCTACCAGAGGATTGAAAAATTCCTTCTTATGTGCCTTCCCATTGCAAACTGTGTCGTCAATTATCGAAACCTGGCGAAAAACCTCTAGTCCCAGTACCCAGTCTATAAGACACGATGGAAGCCGGAAGCGCTCTCCGATGAAACTACGCATTTGGACGAACGTGAAGTTCTTTCCCAGAATCCAGTCACACCTTGGAACAAATTTTTCCATGAACTCAGTTTGGTCTAGGTTGAACCATAAGATGGTGATGTCTCCTCTTAAGTCCTACAAAATCAGATGTAAGAAATAATCCAAAAATGCATAATAGTCAAATGTTGCAGAGAGGAGTGGAGTCCATATGAAAACTGGCTTCCTATTATGATTTTCATCAAAGATGGAGAGTTCAAAATTCCTTTGGAAGAAGTTGGGGATCTGGTGTAAGAACATATGCGTGAGGAAAGATGGGAACCTGAACCTTTACCAAATCTTGTATTCAGCTATTTGGCTGAGCATCTCTTTCTTGAGAAATTCAACGAAATCATACCAAAAAAAAGAATGTTGCCTTCGCAATTGAAAGCCCAATCCTAGCTGAAACTCTTGGACCTCCTTATCGGAGTCCAATCCACAAATGAACGCAATCATTGAAAATGCATCTTTCATATCATCATTGAAGCTCCTATGTGAGGTTGGGATCTTCATTGTCTTATTCTGAGTCTCCTTGTCGTAGAAGTTCATTGTGAGGTCTCTGGTTCTCCAATAGGACTCTCCTTTTGTTGGAGTGAATTGCTCCATTTTTTGCACTTTGAAGCTTCGCTCTAGGATGCAGAGCATATTCCAGATAGCTCCTTTACATATGTTTATATTAATTCTCGCCCTTCAATGGTGTTGGTCTTCAGGTTAAAGTGTTTGATGGCCTCATCAATGAATTTCGGGCAGTGGTGTACAAATGGGACTATGTACAGAGGAAGTCCACAGTTCCAACACTTTTGCACCAAAGAATTTGGGTTGCTATTCCTTTTCATCCTTTCATAGGCCACCTCCCTTAGTGACTTGGGATTCCTTGCAAGAATGGGGTCATGAATTTCCTCCCACTCTTCTTGAATCTGTTTATTGGTTTTGTGAGGGCTCTTCTTCTCTGCAACTCAGGTATTTACCCAGGTCAGATTTTCTGGTATTCTAGGCGAGGCATAAGATATGTCCTCAAAAATGTAGGCCCTTGGAGCTGTGTGCATGACATTAAATAAGCCTTGTGTTCCTCCTTCTTGCAATTTTGCTTGAGAACCTTGAGCGGTCGCCATTTCTTGCAAATTCTTTGCCCAAAAAGTACACTGAAGCAGTATAAATTGAACCTAAAACACAACATGAGGCCCTGAATTTCAACACCAGGTAGCCTTTCATTTTAGGTTTAATTCACACCGGGGCAGTGAATTCTCTACAACTATCTATCTTCAGCTCTTTTGCTGCAAATTGCACTATACTTGGTCTTTTTGATAGCTTTGTTTCTCTTAATTCCTTTTGCATGTTGAAGAAGATTTTATGCTCCATTTTGTCTTTTTGCATGTAACACTTATAATTTATTTTATTTCTTGCATTCAAATAGGTAGGTAATGGTTTCCTTTTGCATTTAATTCGGCATGTACTGCTAGCTCTCTTTCTCATGCGAGATAAGCTACTTGCATCTTTTGAAAAGGCAAGGATTCATAATTGTATTGGTAATAGCATCCTCTCGGTGAGATTTTCATGGGAAATTGAGCCATCGGTGCAATGCCTATCATTTCCTCATCTTTCTTAGGAATTAATATCTCTCACAGTGTGATCAAGCTAAAATTGCAATGAGTACTTTGAAAAGATTTGAGTTCACCCTTGGATCTTGAAAATGCCTTGTGTCGTGCCACCTAGCCTTTGTCCGTACAAGCCATCACCTGGGACTTCCACCAATTTGTGCTAATTCATTACCAGTCCTTAAGCTTGCATGCAAAAATTCATACCTGCGGACGCAACAGGGCCGGAATATCGAACTGGCCTTTTTGTGGGATTTTTGAGTAAGCACTTGATTACCATCATGCTTTGTATGCTAGCTACCTCGGATATTTCTATAAATAAGCTCTAATACAACAATGAAAACATTCTTAGCGAAACAGCCTTAGGTGATTGGATAGGTTTAAAATTTACATAGCGCTAGTCTTAGGTGATTTGAGTAGAGGCTGACATAATGAATACTCCAATTAGGTTAGTGTGTAACAAGGCTCAATGAAATTCTTGGGAGAGATCACGAGCAGGCATCTAAAATGTATGACGAAGAATAAGAATTCACTAGCTATCAAAGCCATCTAGTGGGTCTTGGGAATGGATTGCATTGAATCGAGGACAAATATCGAGTAAATACTGATATCAGCTCACACTTCATTGCTTTGTTCCTTGATGCTCAGGCTCTGAAAGCTATGATCCTCCATTTGGCAATTCAGATTTTCCCGAAGAAGTACCTCGGGGGTCTCGACGAGGCGGTGAGAAACATGGTGTATTATCTAAGAATTCTCGTTAATAGTGACCTGAGGAAGCATGTTGAAGAAGATGCAGTGGTATTGTGGGTGTCATTCCTAATTGGTTTTCAGCTTCAGTCACTCGTAGATCATCGTGATAAAGCTACCCGTGCATGTCATTTCTTGTTGCTCTGCTACAATGTGGTGTTGTTCTATGACATAGGCTAGTATATCAATTTCTAGAACCTTGTGTTTCCTCCGCCGCTCATCATGGGTACTGATGTTGCTTCCACCATAGGTCTTGTTGTTGCTGATAATCTTCTCACTGCTCCTGACAAAGTCCTAGTTGATGAGGACAATACCCATAATGCAGAGATATGAAGTCTGACATGCTTTTTTCTTTCATATATATATATGCCTGAAAGAAGGCTCGCATTTATGTATGCAATGAAGTTGTATATATGGCTATAATTTTTGAATGTTTGGCCACATAGCCATTTTGAATTTTTTTTATCATGGTATATATATAACGGATACACTTTCTTATGTAAAACTTCTTTGTCTTCATCCTTTTTTTTCGCAACATGAGCTAAATCATTTGTATTTTAATTTAATTTATATAGCCTAAGTAGAAATTTTTTTCTCTGTTCTTGTAATAATGGGTTTCATGCAATTTTCCCCGCTCCTTGTAACTGTGAAAAATGTGATAAAAGAATTGGCCAACAAAAACCTAAAAATAAAACTAACTACATTTTTATAATCTACATCTGCATAAAGCAACTGTAGCCTAATTGAACAATTTTAAGTGAATCTCATTGACCAGAATTCCAAGTAGTTCTTGTTCCATATTTTCTAATTCAAATACATTGTTCTGCTTGCATTGAATTATTTTGAAAGGGCCTTCCCACAACTTGTCAAATTTTCCATGTTGTCTAGACTTTGCAACTCTTTCATTGAACTTTAGTACCAGGTCTCCGCATTTTAGACCTTGGACTGAAGCCTTCTTGTCAAACCATTTCTTAACCACTTGCTGATGATTATTCATGGCTATTAGGGCTTTCTCCCTTTTTTCTTGCACCTCCAATAATTTAGCCAACCGAACTTTCATAGCCCCATTCTCTTCAATCTCTAAAGACTTAAGTAGTTGTAGCACAGGTATCTCTATAGAGATAGGTAGCAGTGCTTCTTTCCTGTATACTAGCTCATATGGCGAGGTCTTCAGTGCTTGTTTAGGAGTTATGCAATGTGCCCATAACATTGTTCGGAGATGCTTATGCCATTCTTTCTCATGATCAGAAACGATCCTTTTAATGAGTCTGACTAGATTCTTATTAGTTGACTTGACCAAGCCATTCCCCTGCGGGTAATAGTTTGATGATTTTCTCAAGAATATGCCATGCATAAGCATGTACTAACATACCTTAAAGCCTAGGAAGGATTTTGCGTTTTCTGAGATGATGGTCTTTGACGGGCTGAATCTTGTCACTAGCCCCTTGATAAAATCCACAATTTTTGCTTTTGTTGCATTCTTCAAGGGTATAGCTTCATTCCACCTCGTAAAGTAGTATGTAGCTATAAGAATCCCTTTATGGCCAGTGCTACATGCTAGGATGATCATTCCTATGAATTCTAGCCCCCATTGTGTGAACGATTCATCCCATGACACTATCGGATTGAGAGGAATAGCGGAATTTTTTCTCCTCCCTACGTAGAATTGGCATTCCTTGCAAGTCTTTATCATTTTGTAGGAATCATTGAATAGTGTGGGCCAAAAGTACCCAACACACAAGATTTAGATGGTGGTAGTTTTTGCAAAGAAGTGTTCGCCTTCGAGGCTGTTGTGGAATGTGTCAAGGATCTTCCTTGGTTGCTCCATAGTGACGCATCATAATAGGACGCCATTGAAATTTCTCCTGAAGAGAACCCCTTCGATGAGTGCATATCCTCTATTATGTAATCAGTAGAACGTTCTTTTCTACAAAGGAAGGCCTAACAAATATTTTCCAGTGTGCATAAATCTTTTCCTATCCATTAGCTAGCATCCTTTGGGTTTCGATTCATTCATCAGGATCAGCTCTTCTTGCTTTGCTTTTGTTTCTACTTCCTCGTTGTGCACCAAATATTCACACAACCCTCTCCCTTTGATATTCTTCGTGGGCCTGACCTTGATGTCATATTCCAGGATCTTAGTGATCCAGTTGACCCTTTTTTCAGTGATCTCTCCTTCGATGATATATTCACACACACTAGAGTGTGCAACATAGACGATCACCTTGTCACAACATATTAGATGTCAAATTTTTTTAAGTCCCTTTATAATTGCGAACACTTGTCTTTCAATGAATTTATAGTTTGCCTCATATTCCTTCAAGGTCTAGGAGTAAAATGCTATTGGGTTTTCTCCCTTTCCTTCATTGTTCTTATAGGTCAAGACAATGGTGATGCTTGTCTTGCTACTAAAAACATACATCATGAAATCTTTGGACAAGTCCAGATTTACTAGCATAGGGGTTGAGGAAATAGAATCCTTTACCTTCTCAAAGGCTTCTTTTGCTTCCTTTTTCCACTTGAATAATTGATCCTTCTTTAGCATTAGAGTGATTGGCTGAATTATTCCTGCAAAATCATAGATGAATTTGCTTATGAAATTTACCTTTCCCAGAAAGGATTGAACTCCCTTTTTGTTGACTGGAAGGGGGAGTTCTTTGCTCACTTTTACCCTTTCAGGATCAATAGCAATCCCATCTTTATACACTACATGCCCTAGTAGCTTGCCTTGTGGTATGCCAAAAACACATTTTTGGGGGTTCAAGGATACCCCAAACTCTTGGAATTTTCTGAAAACCAATTCCAGATGATCGAAATGGTCATCTTTTGACTCAGAAAACATAGTCAGGTCATCTAAATAGATGAGAATGATTTTATTGATGATTTCACTGAAGGCAATATCCATTTCCCATTGGAAGGTAGCTCCCGCATTTGATAGGCCGAAAGCAATTTTTGCATATACGAATGTCCCCCATTTGGTGGTGAACCTGGTTTTGTATTGGTCTTCTTCTTTTACCCGAACCTGATTATAGCCCGACAATCCATCCAGCAAAGAAAACATTTCGGAACCTACCACATTCTGCAGAATGGATTCCATGGAAGGCAGCGGATAATGATATTTTAATGATGCTTTGTTCAGGTCATGGAATTCAACACAGAGATGAATGTCTGCATTCTTTTTTTGGACTGGTACAAGGTTAGATACCCAGGTGTTGTGTTGATAGGAAATACAATCCTTGACTAGATCAGCTTCCCTAGCTCTTGAGCCATTAGGGCTTCAATCTTCGGATTGACATGCCTCTACTTTTTTTGGACAAGTTTAGCACCTTCCATGAGTTCAATAGTATGTCGGATGATACCAAGATCATATCCCCTGAGGTCATCATAAGACTAGGCTATGACTCCTTCGTATGCTTCGTAGAAGTGTATCAACCTATCTTTGTTGTGTTGTGGGACTTCCCTTCGACCTCAAGGGTGGTATAATCTGCTTGGTTTTCCATTAATTTCCTCCTATATTTCCTTGCATCATCACAATCAAATTTTTTTTTGAGTGTGACCAATCCTTTCAGAAGCTTGTTTGATCTTAATTGAATGATTTTCCCTTTGTATGTGTCTTCAATCTTTGGATGGAGCTGATCGACGAATTCACCCAACTATTGAATAAACGAGGCAATTTGTTCATCACTTTCAAACACTTTCCAGCTCTAGTCATTATCTGGAATGGATGGTCGAATGATTACTCGTATTGAGTGTACATTCTCCCTCAAGTTGGAAATAGGATCAAATTGAGATCCTATCGTTTCCATGTGATCCGTAGCCAAATTATGCTCCCTTGGTACCGCATGGATGTTGAAAGCTTCAAACCCTTTGATGAGGTCCCAAACTTCGTGTCTATAAGATTGCATGTGAAAAAAATTCGCAACAGATATATTTTTAATTTGATTGATTATAAGTTCAGAATCTCTGAACACGTTTATTTGCTCGATACCCATGTGCTCTATGAGGCTTAGTCCTTGCACAAGACCCTCATATTCGGCCTCATTGTTTGAGCAAGAAAACTGAAAGCGGAAGGATCTAAGAATCTACTCATTCTTTGGAGATGTTAGGCATATCCTGGCACCAACGCGACCTTTGCATCTTGCACCATCAAAGTGCAAGGTCCATAGTTATGAGGTTTGCTCGGCTGTGGAGTCCTTTTCTATCTTTGACAATTCCTGATCTTCATCGTAGATGACGTAGGTGCCCAAACCAGTGGCATGATAGTTGTCAAAAGGGTTGGCCTCTGATTAATCACTCAATAAGACTTCTTTAGAATCGGCTTTGTCTTCGATTGTCCTTTCTTCTTCGGTATAAGAGGTTTGAGCAACTTTGGTTTCTTCCTTTGTAGGAGGAGTATGGGTAGCATCATAGTTGATCATGTCTTCATCGACCACATGCTTTGAATGCAAGGATTATGATACAATCTTCATTTTAGTCTTGAGAATTAGGTGAGACCAATCCAAAGAAAGGTATTCACCTATCTTTTCCATGAACTCTCATGATAGATAGAGGCCGAACATGGGGGGAACATCGATGATCACGGTATCTTGAGGTACTATGATACTCGGATAGGAAAACAATGTTAGGGGGACATCTTTAATGAGACCTAATGTTTTGACCTTGTTCCCATCCATTTACATAACTTGTCTCTTTAGGGGTTCATAGCTAATTTCTAAGGCTTCAACTATCTGCTTGAGCACGACTATGGTACTAGCACCAGAGTCAATCATAGAGTTGTGCAACAGTTTCATTCCTACAATGAGAGTTAGGAAGAAGGGTTTAGGCTTTGGATTCTCCCTATTTTCCTCTATTGGAGTCTCCTCTGCAGTGTTTGCAAGAACTTTGGCTTGAAGTGATGTGTCGATGATATTTTTAGAAGCTCATTCTATTGGTTGTGTAGATTCATCTTTCTGAAGGCCTTCTTGTAGAAATGATTTATGATCTAGAATGGCTAAGATATCCTAGAGGGACACATTAGCGGAAGATTTATTCAATTGTTCCACCATGTTGATTGGTGAAGGGTTTTGATTCTTTTGTTCTTTTTCCTTGGTGATAATGATTTATTTTCGTACTTGAGGCTCTGGATCAATTGTAGAAGGGCCAGGGAGTTGGCTCAGAATATTCCTCAATTGTGGAGTGACCGGCTTTCCTGTGAATCTTCTCTTTGATCGGGTGTTGTAGTTGGATTGTACTTTTGGGGTCGCTGATGTGGATGCTTCATAAGTGAATATTGCTTCATCCCCTTCCATCCATGAGAGGAGGGCATGGTCATGAGCTATGTCACCTTCTTGCTTCAGGGGTGTTCCTTTTATTTGTGTGATGAGAACCACATCATCTATTTGGGAAGAGACATATGTATACCCTGTTGAACTCATCGATGCACCTTGGCTGCTTTGTTCAGCAATTTACTGCTACAAATTGCCATGTGGAAAATTTTGAGGCATATGAGCATCACCGCAAGGATAGCACCAGGGATTGAGATCCTCAGCACGGTTGTTCTACTCGATGACCATCTCTCTTCTTGTACTTGTTTGAGTAGTCCCCAATGGAGTCGGTACTACTACTATTTGGTTTTTTTTTGAGTCGACAGAGTTGTGCACACGACCCCTTGATATTGGTTTTGTTGGTAGAAGGGTTTGTTACCCCGATAACTTTGATAGGTTGGTCTTAGAGGAGCAACCCGGTTGCACTTAATGGTAGTTACTTCATTTGTTAGGTTTTGTATCATCTCCCTTTTGTCGCTCATCTCATTCTTCAGGACGCCAGACGCGGAAGCAACATTTGGTTGTGCACTTGGATATGTGTACATCGACAATGGCAGTGGCATGGTTGTGCCAATAGATGGAATCTCCTACTTAGAAGCTGATACTTTAGGGAATATTAGCATGATGGGTTGAGGTGGGAGCTTCCCAGCATCGATTAGATTGTTCTCTACTTTGATAGCTATGTTGTATGCATCTGGTAATGTAGTTCCGTCGGGTGACTGGATCATCATGGAAATGTCAACATGGATATAATTTAAGTAGAAAATGATTGCTAGCTCGACAGGTGGTCGGATGGCATTTTGGATTCTCTACCAGGTCATATGAAATCGGGCATTGAAATCTATCATAGCTTCGGATGGGGACCACTTTATTGTAGATAGCTGATGATATAGCGAAGATCGGTCTCCGTCGTTAGAAAATATCTCATAAAAGGGATCTCTAAGCTCATCCCAAGTATCGATGGTATTGGTAGGTAGAGTGCAATACCAATCTAACACTCTTCCTCTGAAAGAAGCTACAAGCAATCTCATCGCTATATTTTGATTTGTTACTCCATGCACCAGACACATGTCTGCAACATCTTGCAGATGTTCGGATGGTGTTCTTGAGCCATCTCCTATAAACTTCATAATAGCTTTAAGAGAAGAGGCCAAGATAGGGGCCCATAAGGCAGGTGCTATTGGGGCAACAAGAGGAATTCCATCATCCGAAGCCACATAATTTTGGTTTTCAATTAGCATTATGGCTAGGATCCGATGGTTCTACTGGGCGAGTTTGGATATGCGCTATAACTAGTGAGGATACTAATAGTCCAGTTTATTTTGAGGTTTGCGGCCTAGTAATAGGCTGATGACTTACACACCCTTTTAATTTAGTTATTTTTAGTTGTTCGACCGAGCATGCCATGAAAGAAAAAAAACTGTTGACGCCAAAAGTTGGCAAGGTAACAAACCTCTGTGGGAAACTCAATTTTAGGGGGGACCTATTGCGCCAAACTGAGTAACCTCCGAATTTTTAAAGAAGTTGGCTTCTTCTATAACTGGGCTTTTAAATGAGAAAAGTAAGTAGATATAAAATAAAGGATCTAACTAAGGCGATGTGCTGCGATTTAGATGTTAGGAACGATAAATCTATATTAGGGATACGACTTAAGGGCCTGTTGGGTAGTCTGTTGTGTTCCAGAATGGTATAACAAAGATAAAATCCTGAATGATTCACTATATATGACATAAAATAAGCTTCATACATATTTTCTAGAAAGAAGATTCCAAGACATGATCTAAACCAGCAACTTGTATTAATTTATAGAATTATGAGAATGATGCATCCAGTACAACAATGGCATAGTAAAACATATCAAATATCGAAGAAAACAGAAAGGTTGAACAATGGCATAGTCTGTGATTTCTTGTACAATAATCTTATAAAGAAAATAAAGGTGTGGTTCTTCTATCTATTCTTCCACCGAAATCTAAACAAAAGTTGGAACTCTTGGAACCCACTGCTTCTAGGGAAGAAGTAGTATTTATAATGGAAACCCAACTTGATGAGCAAGCAACAAGAAATATTCTTCGATCATGAGTAATGATGAGAATGCAATGATTTTTCTCTGGCCATTACAACATAAAAGATTCGGGCTATGAACAAGGACATCCAAAGTCTGGATGCATCCCCTACTAATAATGGTAGTGGTCCCAACAGACCAATGCTCAGACACGTGCAATTCACTCATGGCGGTAGTTACAAAACTTGGCAGCTGGCAATAGTTGTCACCTGCTTGGTTTACCTTTGCGATGGATCCATTGGAAGATCACATGGCAAGCGGTCAGGTCCCGACGCTCATCATTTCCCTTGATTGATGAAGAACTTGCGTTGTGAAGACATATGGAGGTTTGTTGCATACTGCACTGAATGGTGGCATCCGCCAAGAAATGTGCGTGAATTGATGCTATGTGGCAGGTGGTTGGGACCCAAAAGGGAAGCGATGCAAAGAGGCTCAAAATTTTGTGAATGGATGACACGTGGAATCCTGTCGCAAGATTTTGAAAAGAAATGAGAGGAAAATCCTGCGAAGAGTGCTTGGCTGACAAGTGGTGGTATTGGAACAGGCTTGTGTGAAAGGGAGCCCGCCATTACCTTTTCTTAAAAGGGGGTGTGGTTGATAGTTAGGAAACATAAACTCACCTAAAGGGAGCTTGGGAAATTTTATGTTCACACAAACAAAACAAGGGATCACTACCCCTTCATTTGACATTGCTCAAGAAATAACTCAAATAAAGATGATAGTTCCCTTGATGGAAATGATGAAAATTGATGATTACAGAGACACGACCGTCAAATTAATTGCCAACATATCTCACAAACAATGGGATCATAACAAAGAGGTCAATGTCATTGAGCAAGAAACTACAAAGGTACCAAAAGTTTATTTAGGTGATACCATTACAAAAAGTTCTTCCCAGGTGGATCCATTTTACACCACATTGGTGATCAACAAAAAATTGGCAAAAAATTGCATGATTGACTCAGGGGCAACAATCAATATCATGCCTTTGGCTGTCATGAAGGAATTAGGTTTGTGGGTGAACACTACCTATGGAAAGTGTTATGCCATGGAAAAAAGATCGGTCCTAGTAGTTGGAGTGATATGGGACATATAATTGAAATTAGCATCATACCCTGAGGAAACATATAGAGAAAAAATCAGTATGGTGGACACTCCCCATTACTATGGAATGCTATTATCTAGGAAATGGACTGCAGTGGTAGGTGGAAATGTCCAACCAGATCTATCTTATGCCACAACACCTATAAATGGAATGAAATTCAAGTTATACAAAGAACCTAGATCAAAACATGTCATTGAGCTCTCTGAACCTAATCAAATGAATTGTTTTTGTGACATGGACCTTGGGAATTATAGAATTAAGCATTCAAACCCTGAATTTCTAAACATAGATCCAATTGCTAGAGATGTTTCTCAAAATGAACAAGGCATATGGTAAATGTATTTTGATGGAGCCTACAGTAAAGAGGGGAGTGTAGTTGGAATTATTTTCATTTCACCCAATGAAACAACATTTAAGTACTCATTTATGTCAAAATTTGAATGCACAAACAACATAGCAAAGTGTGAAGCATTAATACTAGGTTTAAACATTGCCACAAAACTTAGGATCAAAGTATTAACCATTTTTTGGGATTCAAAATTGGTTGTTTCACAAGTGAGAAAAATATTCTACAAAAAGAAAGAGATTGAAGCAACAAAAACATGTAGTATGGGATACTATATAACTCTTTGATTCCTTTTCCATTCACTGGGTGGATAGGTCAAAAAACCTAATTGCTAAATTCTTGGCAAATGTGTCCTTAAAAAGGGATGGCATTACCTTAGCAGGTATCTCACAAGTGGAACTAAAGACTAGGCCTGCAATTCCTGACAATATCTACAATTGGAAGGTGTTGAATGATGACACATATTTGATTAAGTTCTTACATTGTATCAATCAGTATGAGGCTCAATAAATTGATTTGAATGTGTTTGTTGAAGAAGTGGACGGTAAATAAACTATGTTTGGCCAAGAAGTGGTGCAACTCAAAACAAATAAGATTATGAAAGGATTTGTTGCATTAGAAAGGGTGTTCGATGGGAGTGACCTAGCAATTATGAAGCAAACACTAGTGAGAAGGGAAGATATTGAAGAAATTAATCTTGGAACTGAATTGGCTCCAAAAAAGGTGTACATTGGGAAGAAGATAAGCCCTACAATTAGAAAGATATTGATCACATTGTTGAGAAAATATAAGCATGTTTTTGCATGGTCATACGATGACCTTACAGCATATAGAGAATATCTATTTCAACATGAAATTACACTAAAGCCTGATGCTAAACCCTTCAAACAAAAACAAAGACCAATAAACCCTACTCTAGAACCCAAGATGCACGAAGAACTCATGAAACTCGGAGGAGGTATCATTAAACCCATCAAACATTCTACTTGGGTTTCCAACTTGGTGCCTTTCAAGAAAAAAAATGGATACATAAGATTGTGTATATATTTTTGAAATTTTAATGTCTCCTCACTTAAACACAATTATCCTCTCCCAAACATGGAAGCTATGCTACAAAGGGTAACAGGGTATGAATTATTGTCTATGATGGATGGATTTTCAGGATATAACCAAGTGAAAGTAAAAGAATCAAAGCAATATAAGATTGCATTTACTACACCATGGGGCATGTATGTATATGTAAGGATGCCATTTGGCCTCACAAATGTTGGTTCCACCTTTCAAAGAGCTATGGACATTGTCTTTGCTGACTTGATTAATGCAATAATGGTGGTATATCAAGATGACCTGACAACATATTCTAAGAAAGAAGAGGACCATGTTGAACCTTTAGAAAATATCTTCTTCAAAGCTCTGGAGTATGGTATTTCTTTAAACCCAAAGAAATGTCATTTTTCTATAACTGAAGGAAAATTGCTGGGTCACATAGTTTCCAAGGATGGAGTAAAAATTGATCCCGAGAGAGTTGAGGCTATCGATAAGATTCCTGTCCCAAAAACAGTGAAAGCCATTCAATCTTTCTTTGGGCAGATCAATTTTGTAAGAAGGTTTATATCAAATTTCATTGATATTTTCAAGCCTATTTCAAAAATGTTGAAGAATGGTGCTAAGATTGATTAGACAGTAGAAGCAATTGATGCATTCATATCTATTAAAAGAGCAATCAAGGAGGCCCAGTGTTAAAATCACCTAACTTCAGTAAACCATTTCAGATTTTCTCATTTGCATCTTACCACACTTTTGTAGTAGTGATGTTACAAAAAAATGATGAAGGGTATGAGCAACCAATATCATTCTTCAGAAAATCCCTCCAAGAAGTAGAACTAAAGTATGAAATTACAAAAAACTAGGTGTATGCACTTGTAAAATTTGTGAAAGCATTTAGACCTTATTTGGTAGGTGCTAAGATAATTGCTTGTGTTCTTAACGTTGCAGTTAAGGATGTATTTGTGCAAACTAAAGTCACAGGGAGGTGTTGATGGATTAACAAAATTCAAGAATTTGATATTGAAATATAGATCACCAAATTGGTAAGGGGACAAGGGTTGGCTAAGCTCATGGCCAAATAAAATGTTGAAGCAACTCAAATCTATAACATAGGGGAGGAAGAAGGTATGATTTCCAGTATTGAAAACACCCCATGGTACACTAATATAATGTATTATCTCAAAAATAAGAAATTTCCTAAAATTTGAATGAAAATGAAAAAATAACTTTGAAATTACATGCCTTAAAGTATGTCTTTATGAATGGGGACCTATACTGGAAGAACATAGATGGAGTGTTATTATTATGCTTGGATGAATCACAAGTGAACCATGTGTTGAAAGACATGCATGAAGGTGTCTGTGGAGGACATGTTTTGGCCAAGACCACTGCTCAAAAATCCTAAGAGTCAGATACCATTGGCCCAGGGTCTTCAATGACTCATTTACTTATGTATGAAAGTGTGGAGCTTGTTAAAGATTTTTTGGAAAAATGAAGTATCAAAGAGCACTGCCACTTATACCAATGCAAGTTGAAGCTCCATTACACCAATGGGGTATTGATTTCATTGGAGAAATACCAAAGAAGTCCAATGGAGGCCATAAATGGATTATAGTGGCAACTGACTATTTTACAAAATGGATAGAATCCATCCCTACAAAGCAAGTCACCAGTAAGGTTGTGATAAAATTTCTTATGAAAAATATTATCACTAGATTTGGAACAATTGTAAATATTGTCATAGACAATGGTATGTGATTTAGATCAAAAGAGTTCAAAAGGTTCTCTGAAACATATGGCATAAAAAAATTGTATACATCACCATATCATCCACAAGCAAATGGGAAAGTTGAGTCTAGCAGCAAGAGTATCCTAAAAATAATTAAAAGGATGCTAAACAACACTAAAAGGGCTTGGGACTCAAAATTGAGGTTGGTAGTCTAGGCAGATAGAATTACAGTAAAGAAATCTATTGGAAAATCACCTTTTGAATTGGTTTATGGGACACAAGCAAGAAAGCCCATGGAGAATATTTTACCAGTATATAGGTTCATACTCCAGGAAGAATTGGATACTTTTGAACCCATGGAAGATAAAATGGAACAATTGGTAGAAATGGATGAGGTTAGAAGCTTGGCCTAGGAACATAACAAAAAAATGTAGTCACAAATGAAATACTTGTTTGACAAAAAGGAAAAAGATAGAAAGTTTGAAGTAAATGATATGGTTATGTTATGAAATTCTAGATGCCAAGACAAAGGGAAACATGGGAAAGTTGAAGCTCTTTGAATAGGAACATTTTTTATTATAGGAAAAAGTGGTGAAGATTCTTACTATATTCAAAATATGATAGGAGAAGATCAAGAATTGCCAGTGCATGGACAATTCTTGAAACACTTATTTTCTTAAAATGTATGATATTCCATGCAGAATATTTTTAGGTTTCCTTTCCCTTCCCTATCCCATTTAATCACATTCACCCATGGTCTACTTCCCAGAGATCACTTCTAGATTCTTGTAATGACCTCACATTCATTTATCCCCAATCGAAGCCAATGTTAGAGCTAAAATTTCACCTTATTTTGATTAGCCTTTATCACCATGTTCACACCTCACTTATGTCAAAAAGAGCTATTGCCTCTAGTTTTACATTGTGCTTAACATGAAATGCAACAATTTGTGTGACAAGATCCATAAAATAATTCATATTGTATAGTCATTAGAACCACCTTTATAAATAAGCCCAAGATATTATAGCCACAACTCCCCGATCATTTTAATGAAGGTTGGAATGATTAAAAAATTATCCTTTCCATATTCATATCCTTAAGTTCACCACTAGGATTTCGGCTCACCAAGACAATACCATATCGAAGAAAGCTTCACCATAGTCTCCTCAAAAAAACCAACCAAAAACTGATGAAAATGTCGACAAGACCCTCATGCTTCGAGGTGACTTATTCAAATATCTCTCTGACAACCCAAAGAGAAATATGTCGAGGAGACCTGGATACTTCAGAGTGAAAAGTTAACTTGTCTCTTTGATAAAGCATAGTAATGTTAATACTCTAAGGATACAATCATTTTGCATTCAAGAAACAGAAAAAAATCTCTCAGACATCAAGAGATTATTATAAAATAAATGATAAATTATTGGCAAATAACAGTTGGGCGAGTACAATGGAAATCTCAAAGAGACATCAATGTGTGAGACTAAGGAATGAAGAATTCTCTTCAACAACACAAGAAAAAGTGAGAACAAGATATCGAAGAAACAAAAGAGCATCAAATAGACATTGATAAAAGTCTCTTCGATCTTCTATCAATAGGAAAATATCTAAAAGCATATATTGTAGAAGAGACTATGGGAATTGAAAAAAGGAAATACAGGTTTCTTTGACACTTCAAAGAGGTAAAAGGAATCGAAGAGAAAAACTCATATCGGGAAGACATAAAAGGGGTCATTCAAAAAAGCACTATTAAAAGGAAGAACACGGGTATGTCGAGGAGACATAATCTCATCAAAAGGAAATGATCACCAGTATCATCGATATTTTGATAACAAAAGTACAAAGAATGAAAAAACCAGAGTACAATTATCGAAGATACTTTGTGGTATCGAAGAGAAAGACTCGAATGTCTCTTCGACATTTTGAGAATGAATCAAATACATATCGAAGAAAGAAAAGGACATCTTTGATAATGTGATCAAGGTCTCTTTGACATGATGAAGAGATTTCTTACTCGGTTGACATGACTAATGAGGTCATCAAAGAGATAATTGACATTAATAGTTTTATTGATTCGAAAGGTGGCACAAGCATCATTTATGAACCAGAATAGTTCGAGTGTGTCAAATCTCAATATATCTGACTCTTAAGAAATTGAAATCATAAAGAATTATGGTTGAAAATCGAGGAGGCAAATTTGGGTGATAGCAAGCAGCTCAGAGACAAATGAATTAGTTCAAGTAAGTGTTCTTGGCTCAACTGAACATATTCTATCAAAAAAAAATTACTTGGAGTTTTGTGCAAATAGGGTATTGAGATGGAAAGAACCCCGAAAAAACCAAACGTAAAAAGGCATATTATAGAGGCTAGGCCACTTAATCAAGACCTAATAGAAAAATGTTCCAAGTTTGGACCAAGATCTAGGAGAACAACTCAAGTGAATCCTTCATGTGAAAAATTGGAAGATAAACATTAAAATCTTGGAGATGTGTGGACTCCGCAGAGAGGCTATGATCTGTTTATGTATCATTATAGAAAGAAGTACAAAGACAAACCTGTCTCAAATCCATGGAACATGAATTTTTCAAATCTTGTGATGCCTAATGCATTTATCAATGTGGAACTAATTAAGGTACTAGCTAAAAAGTATAACCCTAAAACGAGGTCAATCCATTCTCATGATGGTTCACAATTTATCATCATAACATGAGATTATATCTCCATGGTTTTTCAACCAGACACATCCATGAAAAAAAATTGAGGATAAAAGATTTGTTGGAAGAGTACCAGACCATGGATACAAGCTATAAGAGGTGGAAATTACCTTTACACAGACCCAAGGGCCCAAGAAACCAGCTTAGAAGATTCTCTAGTGATGAGAGACCCCCATTTCCTTTGGATTCATTTGAAGAATACTATCAATATACTTATTATTTAGCTGGCCAAGTCCTAGGAATTGATGCTCCTATCATGATGGCTATAGCTCCCATGGTTTTAACAGTAGCTATCCAAAGCCAAGATGTTAGCCCTTTTGACTATGCATAATACTTGTCTAAGGTCATTAATACCTCTCTTATTGCCATTAAAAATAACAGTGATGCCATCAACTTCAAGCAATACTCTATTCTCATGCATATGATATTATATGAAGGACAAGAAATTGGCATATAGGGAGAGGAGTTAAGAATCAAATATTTGGATAAAAATGAAAATATGAGACCAATTCAAATGTGGGAGATCCCACTACTTATATTTTGAAGAATATTTTGTGAAACCCTTGTATAAGTTGCTTGGCCATAAATGTGATTACAATTTGTCTCCAGAGATACAAAGATTCATCAGACCAAAGGAGAAAAAAATTGAGGGAAAGATAAGCCACTATTGGGGGCATTGGTATGCATTTGAATATTGTACTATGATAAGAGTATATGGATTCGAGGTAGCTCCATTTGTACTGCCTAGGACTGTACCTGGCAAGGTTGCATACTTGGAGATTGTGAGGCAATTGGCCTTTTCAAACTTCATGCACCTCAAAGGCTATGGAAGGCAATCTCTCATGCCTTATACTTTATTTTTTGGTGAATTTACCATCATTGTTGATAAAGGGTATGAATCAATTGGCAGAAAAATAGATTATTATGGCATGTGATTAGGAAATAAGAGCGAGAAATTTGACCCTAAGCACTTTATTCATGATGCCAAGATGATGTAGAAATTGAAAAGATATGAACATGAGTTCTTTGTGGATGATTTCATTAGAAAATGTGATGAAAATCAAGTAATGATGAGGAAGGTTGCATACAATAGAATAGTTATAGTAGAAGCATGGAAGAGGGACCATGACCCATCATATGTAGATGCCTTTCATGAGATATTAGATCCCTTGGACAAAATTGAGCAATTAATTTTGCATTAGGAGTTAACCAAAGATGTGCCACTCGTAGCCTTTGAGAAAAGGAAAGTTGCTTGCTCAAAAAGGTAGCTGAGAGCATAAAACCTTTAAGTAATTTATCACCACAACCTACTCCAGAGGTTAGCTTCTCATTTGATACTCCTATTATTGTCGAGGATGACATTGAGGAAAGAAATGAGGTTACATAGATCACCATTCCCTTTATCCCCCAGTACGATGTACCACCAGAGAGGAATGTGATCACCTTTGAAGCTTCTAATGAATTATCTGATGATGTGAGACATCGTGCTAGCCAGGTATTCATTGTGGATGATGCATTTGTGAAAACACCTAAATTCAGAACCTTCATTTATGAGTACAAAGGAAGGATGATAAGAGAAAAGATAAAAGAAATCAGCCCTGAGAAAGAGGGGAATGCCTTAAAAGATCTCCAGTACAAGGTTGATAAGGAAATGGAAAACATCACCCCTGAAAGAGGAAGAGCGTTGCTAGAATAATTTGGGATCATGCTTCTTCCAGGGTGGGACAACAACTTAGCCATACTATTTGATAGTTTCCTGAAAAGAGAAAATAAAGCCTTGCAATTGATAGATGAAGCCAGTGGTAAGATATACACCGAATCAGGGTATAATCCTAACAAAACAACTTTGCAAATTTGGGCCCTTACCCACCTGGAAAGAGGCCTTCCCTTAGCAATGATCATAATCAGATCTTTGGTCACATTCTAGTGCAGAGAGTAGGGGATACAAACCCTATTGAGATTGTTGATCTAAATTTAAATTTGGCCAAGTTTACCAAGGCTCGGATTCAAAAACTAGTTAGAGATAATAAAGGGTTGATTGATGAGAATGAAAGGTTGAAGCAAGATGTGATCAATTAAAGAGATAGATTGCCTTCCTCCTCGGGACCTTACTCAGTATTGATTGAATGTGAAAGGAAATTTCTTGAAGCAATATCTAAGACTACCTATTGAAAGCACAAATATGAAATGATCTAGAAAAGGCAAGATGAACTAAAGAAAGAACTAAAAAATACTACATTTGAAATGGCATCATAATTGGTGTGTAAGAGGTTTGATAATGTGATTAAGATTGTTGAATTTTTTTGGCTTATCCATAGTAAGACATTTACGGATTTTCAAGAGAACAATAGGATATGCAACATAATGAAGCAGGTAGGAATATAGATAAGGGTGAAGGAATGTGATTAAAAAAGTATGCTTCAAGAGTATCAGGAGCTTATGAACACACATGCCAGCTTCCATAACATACTGACACAAGAATTGAGTGACTTCAATCATTCACTAAGTATGGCTCTACCAAACTTCTTTTAGAAAACAGACTTAAAGGACCAATATGTACGGAAGGATGAGATAGCTCAGTATTTGTCGATGGCTCTTGATGAGATTAATGTAAAAGATGAGGTACTCAAAAAAACATATGTGCAACTAGGACAAATCTTTGAACTTGAATATTCAATGAGAGACATCATAAGCAATGCAAACACTTATGGAGAGACGAGATATATCGAACATGTGTCATAAATTAATTTATTCATCACACGGGTCAAGTAAGAAATGACAGGGTATCAAAGTTTTGCAGTCGTGGGTCGATTGTCATAGAGCATGAGCCTTGAACAGGTCTTAAATGATCATGTGTTCTTTTTGGAGACTAATGGATCACAGCGCATCTATTTGTGAACTACTAAGTTTCTATGTTTATGTTAATCAAGTTTAATCCTTTAGTTATCAAATGATGTAACATTTTGTGAACGGGTTTGTAGATTATTGCTTCCCATATAAAAGGGGAAACCAAGGCCTAGTTTGGATCATCATCAGTAGTAATAGATAGGCTCACCCATTCACATATCACCTTTCACTCATCCGCTTTCATATTTCAGATACACTCATGCTATTAATGTATAAATTTTGAAGTATAATCAACGGGGAAGACTGTTTGTATTCGTTGATTTAATTTTAGTGTTCAACAGTTGCATAATATTCAATCTTATATGTTATTGTGTTGTCTCCAAAGTGGTTTTCCTCTATTATTCAAATTTATACAATTTTTTAGGACACATTTGTTGTTGTTGTGTGATTTTCTTGATTAGGTTCTAGCTAGACTGAATTAAATTTCTTTCAAGTAATTCATTTTAATTGGTTCCTTTCGAGGATTAAAATCCTTTTAAATTGATTATTCTAATTAGTTTCCCTCAAGTTAAGAATTAAAAATACTTTCATGATATCACAATAATTTTGGAAAATAACACTGGGATTCATAAGGAAGAGTACAGTAACTGAAAAATTTGCACATTTGTACAACCTACAAACATCCAAAGTGCCCAACAAGTTAGAGTTAAGCTAAGAAGTAGATCCACCTCCTTACATATTTGTCTCCATTATCACACAAATCTGACTTCATTCGTCTAATAGGATTAGGCACTGGTCATACATAGAACATTTTATACAAACTTTACTCATACACTTTATTTTGAAAACATCGACAATAGGAATTAGTCATTAGTCTAGCATCTATTTCATGTCCACGTGCCACTGTGAATAGATCGCCCAAGTTAGAGACTATATTTAAACCTTCAAATCTGCCTTATCATTTAGGTACACCTGCCTAGGTTTAGCAAAGCCTAAAGAGCAGGGGGTTATCAATCATATTCGCCCCGTTCATTAGCCAAAAATGTACTAAGAGATTGGCACCCTCTTAAGGTTCAAAACCTACATTTTGGAGACCTAACATGCCTGATAGTTTGGGAGAAGTTGGGCTTTCTGAGGAAGAGGTGTTGGGATTTGAGGATGTTGAATATTCGAGTCAAGAGGAGGAAGAATGAATTAATCAATAGGAGGAAGAGCATGATGTGGAGGATACTGTAATGTTTAAAGTAAAAGGAAAGGCTACTGAAACCCCTATTGACCTGGAGGATACAAATATTAACATGGGTACCCCTGGTAATAAAGACTGCTTTAAAGATAAGAAAAAATAAATAGAGAAAACAAGAATGGAGATTCTTGAGAAAATGATGCAGAAAGAAGACAACTCTAATAGGTTCTAGGTTATTGAGAATTATATGCTAAAATTTTGCAGGGTTATAGATGCGGTGATGAAAAGAGCGGTGATGGCTACTATCTCGAGACAGGGTAAAATAAAAAAATAGTAGAAGAAAAAAGGGAACATGGAAGAAGTTGATTGGTCTAGGAAGATGGAGATCGAGGATAGCCTTGAGGACACGACGGTGGACCTGAAGAAGGCTTGGAGCCTTATTGAGTATTCTTAATCCTTGGTTCTTGTTAGAATTTGGTGTCTGATATTTTTTGTTAACTAGATTTTTGGCTCTTTAGTTAGGTTTTTTTGTGGTAAAGGCTCGATAAGCCTGAACTGTATGTACTTAAGTTTTATTTTTGATTTGAACATCTTGAAATTGTCGAGTACTTTTAATAGGTTATACCTATATAACCTTATTTTTTGGATCGATGATAATATGGACTGGTTAAAAATATTCTAGATTTTAGATAGGATTATATCTTTTGATTCCGTTGGTGTAGGTTGATGCTTGTTTTTTGGTTGGTTGGGTGAAGGGAAGTGGTTCTCCTTTTAGTTCTACTTTCTCCTTTCTTTTGTTGTTCTATCTGGTTGATGTTTCTCCAGACTGATTTGTTGCTTTTGTAAGGGATCAGGGCCCTTTCTCTGCTTAATCAATAAAAAAAATTAGGAGCAAGGTTGAGACAAATTTTGCAAAGCACAAATAGAGATTTAACTTTCATATGTATGTTACAAGAAATAAAAATATAGTGAAACATAGGTCTAGAATTTTTGTTAGTACTAATTCAAAAACTAATAAGAAATAAAATATTCAATAAAAAAATTATGTTCCATAGACATTGGATTTAACAATATAATTCCAAGAAAATATGAAAAATTGTAGTGGAAGAAATGAGACATGGACAAATTTCATTCAATAAATAAAATTTTAAAAAATAAAAGATTGAAAAATATTAAGAAATATTTCTTTTTATATATATTAAATTTGTGGAATTCCCTACTATATAGGCTCTTTTGATGGGTGTTTTATATAGTTTCTCAACACAGGCAATGCACAAGTGTACTACCTCTCTTGAAAGGTAGAAATTTGCAAACGAGTTACAAATCACTACCCTAAGGTCTCTCGAGTATCAGGTCATGACTTGCTTGGAATAGTTCAATTGGTTGATGTGTTTTTCTGGTAACACATGGCCGACCTTTATGGTTTACAAATCATGGGAATTTGGGTTTTTAAATGGAGTTTCAGGAGTGCTAGAAGTGAACAAACAGTGGCTTCCCACTCAAAACAACAAGTTAAAACTCACTGAGTTCATCTGATTTAGCTTTGTGGTGATGCTTGGAATCCTACTCTAACAAGGGACCAAAAGAAATAGCAAAAGGAAAAGGGTTAAGGAAACTATTCTAAATCCTAAGGACGAATGAACAGTAACAATAGTGGTTGCTATAGTAGACAAACTTCCCTAAACTAGGTCTTGCTTGACCAAGAGAACCTACAACTACACAAAACCAATGCAATCTTCTAAGGATTGCTGATTTTCAGATTGCACATGCACATCATGAACATGCAATTGAACTAAGTTGTAGTAATGAAATATGGAATCCTAGGCTAACTTTGCACAACAGCTTGTCATCAACAAGTGCCAAAAGTATGGGTTGGAAATTCATCAAATACCATAGCAACAAGCACCATTATCACAACCATTCAAGAAACTAACAACTAAGTCTAACATGGGATTTGAACCATGCATGCATAATGACCAAACTCAAAAGAAACACCCATAAATCATGCAATGCTTCTCTCTATTGCTCAAAATGCCTTTCACACCAGTTCTCCAACCATTTACAAATGAGGAGCAAGCCCCTATTTATAGTTTTCCAAAGCCCAAATGAATGGCTAGGATTTAATTACATTGTGTGGCCCAGATTCATTACAAGTTAGGGTTTCACCTACCCCAAAATATATAAGAATTTAAAATACAACTTTATCTTAATCCTATTTTCTCATCTAGTGACCTCGACATTGTAGCAGTCTTGCCTTCTAGCTAATTGCCTTTATTGCAGCTGAAAGTTGTCAAAGGTTGCCCTTTTGGTTGATGATTTGTAGTATTTCTTCAACTAACCAAATGTGTCCTTTTATCGACTAGTACCACTAAGAAGCAGGTGAACTACTCCTGATATTGCAAAATAGCTCTCGATGGATCTAGATCACCTATGAACAACAAGACAAGCTCCTTCATTTGACTTTAGTGAATAGCTTTCTGATTTCCCTATAATGCCTCCCCTGGCAAGGGTTTCTTGAGTTTATTTCTTATAGAATTTGGTCCCCCCCTTGGCATACATTCATGAATAAGAGGATTCCTAACTTCAGTAGCCTCGGGTTTCAATTTGCATTTTTTGCATGTGGACTCCTATGATATAGCATTCTCCATCTCCATTCCATCAAACGAGCCCTCATATGTATGCCATGATGAATTTTCACATGTCGATCACCTTAATAAACTTCAATCAGTGGCCCTACACAAAAGATGAAATCAATTAGGCTTACCAAAACATAAATTAACATAATTATCAATAAAGCCCTTTAATAGGATCTTTGAATCTCACTTTGAGTGTAATTTTGAAATAAACCCTCATTTCAATCGTTCTTCAAATGTCCCTTTAATGAATCTTGAGCATTGAGGGGATCATCCCATTTTCACCTTACAAACTTACCACTTTAAACATACCTCCCTTCGAGCATCCAATATATTTTCTGACATGGAGCCTTCAACTCTTTTCCCTTTTAGCACATATCCCCCCTTTTTGAAACCTTTACTCTCGGTGACTACTTAAGCATCATTATGGGTCTTTTGATACCTTACTTTAAGCTTTGAGCATTTAATGGTCATGGGCGAAGACTCCAAATTTGGATATCTCATGTGGGTGCTTTATGAAGAACAACTGTTTTGGATGGCATTGGAGTAGGCACCCGCAGAAGGATGAGGTGGGATACCCATATGAGAAAGTAGACGAGGAAGTGCCCCTAGTTTAGACAACCGTGGGGACAACAGGCCCTGTAGGAGAAGAGTCTGATGAGTTGTGTGGGTGCAAACAATCGCCATAGGAATGTCGCTAGAAGTGGTCATGGAAAATGACATTGTTCAGGGCAAAACCCGTAGATAGATCCCTGTGCAGCCGCATCTATTAAAATGACTCCCTAACACAAAAGAACTACCTTTATTACTCAATTTATTACTACTTGCCTCCCTAATGCAATGAAATCATTGGGTGCAGTCATGCACCCATGACTTGATTCCCTGGTAAAAACCCATCACCAACCATCGAATTCCCTGTTCATGCTTTACGAGTTCGACTCATTGCTCTTGGGAAGAAAATGCGGGCCTTCAGCTAGTGAGCACCATTGGGGTGGTAGCTCATGGCTGCAATGGATAACATGGAAAAGACAATGTGGAAGGGGAAGAGGGGCCAAAATTCGAGCGTCGTGACAAAATGATAATTTCCGTTAACAACTACCCAAGCCACGAAACCCGCAGGTATGAGCTTAGTAGGAAAAAGTTTGTGATTCATAGGAGGCGGGGAGACGCCGTGACCAAGCCATAATAAAAACGACAATGACCACCAGCTTAGAAGGATGCAGAACTCGTAGATCCCAATGACCATTGCTTAGAAATTTCTTTCAATCATACAATATCGATTGTTGTCATTTGACATCACCTCTTGGGCATGCAACTTACCGATTCAAACACAAAGGGTGGCAGGAAAATATTATACGATGAATGATTGTACCATCCCATGTTGGTATTTGGCATGCGCCTAGATGACACTATGGAAGTTTGATCGCACATGCCTCAGGACTGTCTGAGTGCTTTAAAGATGTAACTGGAGGTTTGTAGTTCGAATGTGTGGGAATAACAAACCTTATTAATCTATTTGGATCCATCGTCATAATTGACCATCGATTACATGGACTTCACAAAGAGCAGGGCATAGTCGGCTATGGTCTTGGCTCAGAGAAAATCCAAACTGACAAGTTGTGATGACATTCACATTGGACAGCCTATGAGGCTCCAATCATTAATATTGCTACACACTTGTTTGGGATGGAGATTCGGCATCACTCACAAGAGTTTTCCATGACCTTCTTTACAGCCTCGAAGTTGAATCACAACGTGGATATATTTGAAGCCGACTTGCAGTGGAAAGTTGCTTACTAATGTGTTGATTGATTACCTATAGATCCACGAGCATGGGCAAGTTTTAATCGAATCATCAAGCTCTCTCAACACTTTCTATTAAGACTGCTTATATGAGAAACATCGCTTTACCACAGTATTTGTTTCTTGGCAGATACAAGCCACCAATCTGCTGTTGTTAGAAGAACATGCGGAGTCAGGGATATGGGACGTCGGTATGAGGGTGTCGTAATGGAGAGGCTTTGATGGTATTGGAAAGTTCCACATGAAGGAAATCTTGTAGGGATATGAGCGTGGACATTCGCTTAGGAAAGGTCATTTAAACGACATCATGGGTGGCAGGTTCCACACAAGAGACCCCGCGCTCTAAAGAGAATCGCAGGGAGGGAAGCAGAGGGAGTGTCGTTATTAGACGACTGACATCTTTGAAATGGGTGGACCTTGCATAGCCCACATACGCAGGTGAGGAAGCTTGGGGAGCCATTGGAGGTGAGCCGTTATGAAGTCGACGATGAAGCACATCCACCAAAGATGCAAAACCCACAAGCCTGTTATCCACTAGGAGAAACCAAAGACCACCAATTTTGAAGAAACGCCCCCATAAAATAGCAAAATTGTGAGGATGGCACACTCATTTTCGTCACATGATAAGTTGGAAGCCCCCATAAATCATCATCGTTCAATATTATTTCCATGAAGAGGCTGATAAATTGTAGAGGGGCTCGAGTCCTATCAAATTTGCAATACCTCCACTGATCCATATTTTTTGCAATGTTCATAGTGAATGGATGCATCTGGGTGGGTATGCTATGCTTCAATTTTTCCTTTACAATGAGGAGACGATGAACGACGGCCGCCATAAGGAAGTCCACAATAGGGTGACAACACCGATGAGTTGCGTGCCTAGGAAACAGGGAGGCGGCAAAGCTTTTTCCATTATGAAATGACGTCAGGTAAACGGATTTTCGGAAGCAACAGCCTGCAAGGGAAGACCCATAGGCAAGCGCAAACTTGAGAGTTTACCATTGCTTTATGATTTGGTTTCAAAGAAGGATCACAGTCAAGGTCCGTGCGGTGGGACGACGCGAAGGGTAAGCTGCCCAGAAACGACAATAAAATTATGTAAAGGTAAGCCATGCATAAAGGCCCGTAACCGCTTGGACTTAGGAAATTTGAAGTGGGTCAGGTCAAGTTTAGCGATGGTGATGATAGGATGGAAACACCACCGGTGGGGCTCGAGAAACAAGGAATTCAAGAGTCGGCTATTGCAGGAGCCACAAAACAGGTTCGAAGGCCTGCAAAGGGCAACCTGCAATTGCGGGCCCACAATACATGAGGGACCTTGCGGTAAGGATGAATATAGGGTCCAGCATGTGGATGGATGCTAGGGTTTGGTTGCAAGCGAATGACAGAGCGCAACGGTGAACGACAAGAGGAAACCCGCGAATGCGGTTCCGTGAGGGATAAATAACTCTGGGAAAAAAGAAATGGAAAACCCGCAGAAACCAACCCACAAAGGCCTATGACCTGGTGAAACTTGGGTAGATGAACTTTTCCAATGGTAAATTTATTCACTTTAAGGTATATGACCACCCTAGGCATGAAAAATAGGGGTGCACAAAATGAGGCGAGAGCGTAGTATCCCATCAAGAGAAAAAATGACCCATCAGGAGAAAAAGAGAGGGGGGTGCTTGCCTTCGATGGGGTGTGTGTGCAAAATATGCACAAAAATGGTGACTTGCTGGGAAATTCTCCTAAGCATTTTGATGACAAACTGTAATCACGAACGTAGAATCTCTGGTTTCAATCCTCACACTAGGGAAAACAAGCCAAATGCTCGACCAAAGGATCAAAACCACTAGCTAACCCGACCCTTAGTATGCTGAAAATCCAAGTGTGTGCAATTGTTTTAATTCCCATCCTTCAGTTGCTACAGGAACTTTGGCTCTATCAAGTTAAGCTACATAGTTTATTCTAACTTCAAACACACCTAGGAAATTGTCTCACTAGCAATAAGGCGTCCATAGCCCCGATGAGGTTGTCGTTGTGATTCTCCCAAAAATTTCTTCACTGTCGACCAGTCGTCCATAGCCTCGGTAGACTTATTTGTATCCTCCTGAAAGTTGAATTTTCTTTCTTTTTATTTTCATCATTTTCCTTTCTTTCCTTTTATTTCTTTTGAATTTCTTTCTTTTCAATTCTTTTAATTTCAACCAGCAAGTAGTGAAGCTCGCACTCAGGGCTGAGAATCACAGTGGTGATGAAGCAAAATTTTAGATTTTTCACTTAACTTGACTTCACCAAAGAACCTATGACGACCTTCAAATTCTTAAAGTGTGTAAGAGACATAAGATTTTAGAATACATCAAAATCAAATCAAGCCAGTAACTCATCCTCTTTGAATCAAACATCCAAATCACTTGACACTAACAGAAGACCTTCACCATCCACTCTAGAAACTTGATTAGAGTTTATTGAAGAAATACATAGAACAACCCCAGGCAATAAAATGATGGTTATTATGCGCACAGATGTGCCCAGCTAAAAGAAGAAGGACCCCAAGAAAAGTAGAGCAAAATAGAAGGAAGCAACAATAAACAAAAAGTGAATGAAAAGCAAACACCTAAACTAACCAAAGCAGGAAAGCAAAATCAAACAGCGAGGGAAAGGAAATCAAACTAACCTACAACAAACCAACTAAACAAAAGGAAGCAGGAAAGCAGAATATATACATGACACCCATACTACTCAAAAATGAGCTATGTACAAAGATATTTACAAAGGGCCACATTCGAGCAAGGAAAACCGACATTCATGCCCATTCGATTTCATAATGCATGTATAAGCAACTGGGTGGTCATTACAATTCTTAACCATGCACACTCATCCTTAGATTCAAAAAAGTGAAGTTCATCATTACAACATTCAAATTCAATAGCACACTCGGAAAGAATTAACAATTGAGGCGATTCATTAAACCCATGGTTGATCCATAAACACGTTCTTCTCCCCTCGTTCCCATAATAAAAATGATAAATGCAGCTGTGAGTATTTATAGGAGAAATGAAAGTAGAACCTGGATGTTGTCACACAAATGTGGCAACATTTGACAGTCGAGAGGGAGCATTGCATCGTCGATCTTCATGTTGACCGCCTTGGGTGGGGGCACTAAGCAGTGCAACATCCTTGGTCTTCAGCTTGCATAGGGACAAAAGGAAGGGGTAGTAGACACCTCTTCCAAGCCACTAGTTGGACCCACAAGGCTTCCCAGCTCTTCTTCAAGGAGATACACTTTGTCTCACTGATCCTTCATAGTCTAGGACTCTACTTGATTGTTGTCTTCAAAAGTCAGCAGGTTGTCCCATCTCCTTCCCCAAGTGTTTGTCTTAATTTATGATGTTCATTGTCATAGGAAGATGACATGGACGAATGTGTCCTATTGCAGCCTTTTGAACATGCGAGAGGACTATAAATGATCACGATGGTAGGGCTCCCAGTAGCATCTTGTAGTTGGCTTTGTGTGTCATATTTTTTGGTAGCCAATGAAACACCCCCTCCCTTATCTTCTTCTTCTTGCAATTCATGTGGCTCACCATTATGTTCACTTACTTCTTCTCATTCACTATCACTGTAGATAGAGAAGGAATCCCTTTCTCAATTTGGAGGCTCTAATGTTTCACCATCTGGAGGTTCAGGTAGTATATCTTCATCACCGTCATCTTCTGAAATGTACTCCTCCTCAGCATTGGCATACCTTTGAATTTTGGCTCCTAGTGGAAAGAATTCATCAATTGATGGTGCATCATCAAGGGGACCAAGATTTACTATGCGGATTCCCTCTAAGGATTCACCATAAGGCCCATCATCCATTGTGTATAGGTGTTCCATAGGAGGGAAGGACTCTTGATGTCCGTTGGATAGCACTCCTACTTGTTTTGCTTCATCATGTGGAGGCTTGGGACTATGGTGTTCTCCTAATGTTGCACTCCCAACCTCTTCTTGGAGGCTTCCCTCAACTAATTTTTTGCTTGGTTCCAACCCTTTGACCTCTAATTCAATCCTTGAACCAACCATAGGAGGCAGTACACTTGGCTGCCCCAATTGTTCTTTAACTTACTCGATGGCATCTTGGCATAGTTAACACGTGAACTCTGAATGTGGCAAGTCATGTAGCCTACACCAATTTGAGAACAACAACACCCCCAAATCTACTTGATTCCTTAGGTTGGACCAATCCCTTGCAAGTCTTGACATGAGTTCGTTGTATCTTTCCACCATCGGATCCTTATCATCGCTTAGGAAGAATGTTTGATGGTAAACAACTATGACCTGTGTATGTTCCCACTCCTTTGGATCTTCATCTTCAAATGCTTGATCACTGTCATTTATGAAGGAGAGGTCATCTAATTAATCTAATTTTACTTATGCTTTGATCATCATTTTGTGCTGCCCCGAGGCATTCATCCTCTTCCCCTTTCTATTTTTCAACATTTTCATTGGTTGTTCCGGCATATGTTGTTGCAAACTCTATTAATTGATCATCTTCAACTTCCAATGATTTATCTTCTTGAGTGTAGGGTGTCTTTTCACTGATGGAGAAAAGGTCTTTGAATTCATGTTCAACTGAACCTTCATGGGGGCTCTTTGTTGTCTCAAGAAAATCAACTCCTTCCCCTTGGTTTTCAATCTCAGTGTTTGTCGTCCCAACACTGGCTTCTGCAAAAAATTTCAATTTAGGTTCGGTATGCTATCCCTCATATGTTGATAGCTTGCATGCCCCTTGGGATGGCTCTTTTTCATTGAGATTTGGTTGTCCTAACTTCTTCAAATTTCCCCTGACTTGAATAATGATGTCGACACATGATGGGAAAGTGAATTTTGAGTGGGCGCATTATGGAATCTACACCAACTAGACATCAATACTTCCTTCAATCTTAGTCCATCCTTGTTGTTCAAGTGTTTTTGGATCAACTCCTTGAAGGCCTTGGATTCCATGATAGAAAATTTTGCCTCTGGGTCTGCAGGAGCTAAGGGTTGGTATATTTCCCAGAAGAGGATTTATCTTTCAAGGCCTTCTCAACTCTGCCCAAGAAAGTTAGGTAGTCCAATTCATTGTGTCTGCATGTGTTATGGATCCTACACTTGTATGCCAATACAAATTTCTGCAATGGCCTCCTCAATCTCTTATTTAAATCTTCCTACATTTGAGGGATGTTGATTTGCAAATGTTGTTCCATCTCAGCTCAAATCTTGTTGGTCTTCAAATTTCTGATTTTAAAATTCCAGCGAATGATGAGATCTTCCTATCTCAAAATTCTCTTGAAAGTGCTTTCAACTTCCAACTCTTAGCTTTGCAGCCTCAAGCTCAGCCATTCCCTCCTTTTAGTGCCAGTTCGTTTGATGAGTGTTTTATACACTTTCTCAACACAGGCAATGCACAAGTGCACTACCTCTCTTCAAAGGTAGAAATCTGCAAACGAGCTACAAATCACTACCCCAAGGTCTCTCGGGTGTCAGGTCATGACTTGCTTGGAATAGTTCAATTGGTTGAGGTGTTTTTATGCTAACACAAGGCCGACTTTTATGGTTTACAAGCATGGGAAGTTGGGTTTGCAAATGGAGTTTTAGGAGTACTAGAAGTGAATGAACAGTGGCTTCCCACTCAAAACAACAAGTTAAAACTCACCGAGTTTATCTGATTTAGCTTTGTGGTGATGCCTAGAATCCTACTCTAACAAGGGACCGAAAGAAATAGCAAAAGGGGAAGGGTTAAGAAAACTATTCTAAATCCTAAGCATGAATGAACACTAACAATAGTGACTGCTATAGTAGACAAACTTCTCTAAACTGGGTCTTTCTTGACCAAGAGAACCTACTGCTACACAAAACCAGTGCAATCTTCTAAGGACTGCTGATTTTCATATTGCAAATGCACATCATGCACATGCAATTGAACTTAGTTGCAACAATGAAATATGGAAGCCCAAGCTAACTTTGCACATTAGCTTGTCATCAACAAGTGCCAAAAGTATGGGATGGAAATTCATCAAATACCATACAACAAGCACCATTATCATATCCATTCAAGAAACTAACAACTAAGTCTAATATGGGAGTTGAACCATGCATGCATAATGAAAAAAATCAAAAGAAACACCCATAAATTATGCAATTCTTCTCTCTATTGTGGAAAAATTCCCTTCACACTAGTTCTCCAACCATTTACAAATGAGGAGCAAGCCCTTATTTATAGTTTTCCAAAGCCCAAATGAATGGCTAGGATTTAATAACATTATGTGGCCCAGATTCATTACAAGTTAGGGTTTCACCTACCCCCAAATATGTAGGAATTTAAAAAACAACTTTGTCTTATTCCTATTTTGTCATCTAGTGACCTTGGCACTGTAGCATTTTTGTCTTCTAGTTGATTGCCTTTGTTGCAACTGAATGTTGTCAAAGGCTTCCCTTTTGCTTGATGGATATGCAATATTTCATCAACTAACCAAATATGTCCTTTTACCGACTAGTACCTCTAAGAAGCAGGTGAACTACTCCCGATCTTGCAGAACAACTCCTGATGGATCGAGATCACCTATGAACGACGAGACAACCTCCTTGATTTGACTTGAGTGAATAGATCTTTGATTTCCCTATATTCCTCCCCTCACACAAGTTTCTTGAGTTTATTTCTTATAGAATTTGGTCCCCCCCTTGGCATACATTCATGAATAAGTGGATTCCTAACTTTAGTAGCCTCGGGTTTCCATTTGTATTATTTGCATGCAGACTCCTATGATATAGCATTCTCCATCTCCATTCCATCAGATGGGCCCTCATATGTATGCTATGATGAATTTTCACATGTTGATCACCTTAATAAACTTCAATTAGTGGCCCTACAGAAAAGATGAAATCAATTAGGCTTACTAGAACATAAATTAACATAATTATCAATAAAGCCCTTTAATAGGATCTTTGAATCTCCCTTTGAGTGTAATTTTGAAATAAACCCTCATTTCAATTGTTCTTCAAATGACCCTTTAATGAATCTCTAGAATTGAGGGGCTGATCCCATTTTCACCTTGTAAACTTACCACTGTAAACATACCTCCCTTCGAGCATGCAATATATTTTCTGACATGGAGCCTTTAACTCTTTTCCCTTTTAGCACATATCCCCCCTTTTTGAAACCTTTACTCTCGATGACTAGTTAAGAATCATTATGGGTCTCTTGATTCCTTACTTAAGCTTTGAGAATTTAATGGTCATGGGTGAAGACTCCAAATGTGGATATCTCATGTGGGTGCTTTATGAAGAACAACCATTTTGGATGGCATTGGAGCAGGCACCCGCGGAAGGATGAGGTGGGATAACCATACGAGAAAGTAAATGAGGAAGTGCCCCTAGATGAGATAGTCATGGGGACCATGGGCCCCACAGGAGAAGAGTCTGGTGAGTCATGTGGGTGCAAATAGCTGCCATAGGAATACCACTGGAAGTCGTCATAGAAAACATCATTGTTCAGGGCGAAGCCCGTAAAAAGATCCTTGCATGGCCACATCTATTAAAATGACTCCCTAACACAAAAGAACTATGCTTTTTACTTAATTTATTACTACTTTCCTCCCTGATGCACTGACATCATTGGGTGCAGTTGTGCACCTATGAGTTGATTCCCTGGTAAAAACCCATCACCAACCATCAAATTCCCGATCCATGCTTTACAGGGTCAACTCATTGCTCTTGGGAAGAAAATGCAGGCCTTCAGCTGGTGAGTGCCATTGGGGTGGTAGCTCATGGCCACAAAGGATAGCACGAAAAAGACAACATGGAAGGGGAAGACAGACCAAAATTGGAGCACCGTGAGAAAATGAATTTTTTTGTTAACAACCATCCAAGCCATGGAACCTGCAGGTACAAGCTCCGTAGGATCAAGTTTGCGGGTGATAGGTGGCGGGGAGACACCGTGACCAAGCCACAATAACAATGACGTTGACCAGTGGCTTAGAAGGATGCAGAACCTATAGATCCCAATGACCACTACTTAGAAATTTCTTTCGATCATACTATATCAAGTTTTTTCATTTGACATCACCTCTTGGGCATGCAGCTTACCGATTTGAACACGAAGGGTGACAGGAAAATATTATACTATGAATGATTTTACCATCCCCCGCTGGTATTTGGCATGCACTTAGATGATGCTAGGAATTTTGATCACACACTCCTCAAGACTAGCCGAGTGCTTTAAAGATGTAATTGGAGGTTCGTAGTTTCAATGTGTGGGAAAAACAAATCTTATAAATCTATTTCGAGTCATCGTCGTAATTGACCATCAATTACAAGGACTTCACAAAGAGCAGGGCATATTTGGTTGTGGTCTTGGCTCAGAGAAAATTTGAACTGAATAGTTGCGATGACGTTCGCATTGGATAGACTATGAGGCTCCAATAATTACTATTTCTACACACTTGTTTGGGATGGACGATCAACATCACTCACGAGAGTTCGCCATGACAACGCAGATATATTTGAAGCCGACTTCTAGCCACAAGTTTCTTACCAATGTGTTGATTGATTACCTATAGACCCACGAGCATGGGCAATTTTTAATCAAATCATCAAGCTCTCTCAAGACTTTCTATTGAGACCGCCCATACAAGAACCATCGCTTTACCACACTATTTGTTTCTTGGCAGATACAAGCCACCAATCTGGTGCTACAAGAGGAACATGTGGAGTTGGGGATATCAGATGCCAGTTGAGGGCATCATAATGGAGCAGCTTCGATGGTATTTGTGGGGTCCGCATGAAGGAAAGCTTGTGGGGATATGAGTGTGGACACTCACCTAGGAAAGGTCATTTAAACGACATCATGGGTAGCGGGTTCTGCACAGGAGACCGCCCGCTCCGAAGAGAACTGTGGGGAGGGAAGCAGGGAGTGTCATTATTAGTCAACTGACATATTTCAAATGGGATGACCTTGCATAGCCCACGTATGCAAGTGAGGAAGCACAGGGAGCCATTGGAGGTGAGCCATTATGAATTTGACAAAGAAGCACAATCACTAATGATGCAGAACCCGCAGGCCTAAGATCCACCGAGAGAAGCCAGAGACCACCTATTTCGAAGCAACACCCCCATAAAACAACAAAAGTGTAAGGATTGCATGCTCATTTTTGTCACATGATAAGTTGGCAGATCCCATAAATCATCATCATTCAATATTGTTGCCATGACGAGGTTGATAAACTACAAAGGAGCTCGGGTCCTATCAAGTTTGCAATACCTCCACTGATCCATATTTTTCGCAATGTTTGTAGTGAATGGGTGCATGTGGGTTGGCATGTTGTGCTTCAATTCTTCCTTTGCAATGAGGAGATGATGAATGAAGGCTTGCATAAGGAAGTCTGAAATAGGGTGATAGTGTCGATGAGTTGCGGGCTCGAGAAACGGGGAGGTGGTGAAGCTTTTGCCATTATGAAACGACATCGGGTAAATACCTTTTCACAAGTGGGAGCCCACAAGGGTAGATCCACCAGCGAGCACAGACTTGAGAGTTCACCTCCGCTTTATGATTTGGTTTTGAAGAAAGCTCACGGTCAAGGTCCGCGATGTGGGATGACGTGAAGGGTAAGTTTCCTAGCAACGGTGGCAATTGGGAAAACGCAATCCATCCGTAAAGGCTCGTAACCGCTTGGACTTAGGAAATTTGAAGTGGGTTGGGTCAAGTTTAGCGACTATGGGATATAAAAACCACCAACGGGGCCCGAGAAATAGGGAATTCAAGGGTCGACCATTGTGGGAGCGGCAAAATAGGAACGGAGGCCCGCAAAGGGTGACCCGGAATTGTGGGCCCACGATACATGAGGGATGTTGTGACGAGGATGAATGCGGGGTTCGACATGTGGATGGATCCCAAGGTTTGGCCACAAGCAAATGGCGGAGTGCAACAGTGAACAACAAGAGGAAACTCGCGAATGCGGGTCCGCGAGGGACAACGGACGTCGGGTAAAAAGCAAAGGAAAACCCACACAAACCAACCTGTAAAGGCCAATGACTTGGTGAAACTTGGGTAGATGAACCCTACCAATGGTAAATTTAGTCATTTTAAGGCGTATGACCAACCTAGGCATGAAAATATGGGCACACAAAACGAGGCGAGAGTGAAGTAGCTCATCAAGAGCAAAAACAACTCTTCAGGAGCAAAAGAGAGGGGGAGTGCTTGCGTTCAGTAGGGCATGTGTGCAAAATATGCACAATAGGTTCCAAATAAAGCTGGTAGGGTGGAAAAGATAATTCGTTATCCAAGGAGGGAAACTACAATTCTTAAAAATTTCTCTTTAGAGTATTCTTATATATCTTCTTTCTCTCTCTCTCTATTCAAGATTGGACTTAATATGTGGTTGATAAGATTGAACAAATTCAATGGAGATTTATATGGTTTGGTGTGGAAGATCAACAAATAATAGCTCTTGTGTCTTGGTAAATATTTACTTTGTTAAGAACAAAGGTGGTCTTGGTTTATGGTAATTATTAATTCTTAACAAATCACTAATTGTTGAGGTTGGTGGAAGTTAAAAAAAGAAGATAAACTATGGACTATTAATCCAAGAATCTTTCTAATGGGAATTATTTTGATTTCCTCTTCGTAACTTTGGTACATATGATTCATGTCATTTGTATCATCATTCTCACCAATATGCCCCTATTGAGGAGAAGTTCCTATTAGAAAGTGGAGTTAATGCCTACTATTAAATTTTAGTAAAATATTTAGACCAAGGTCCCTCTATTCCTTTTGGACCCTCATCTACCCTTATCCTTGCATTTGATAATTCCATAGCTACCTCAATTATAGACTAAATTAAAGTAAATAAATTGGAGAGGTCCTTGAAACCATTCATTTTTATTCTCCTCTAACTTGACTATTTGGGAGGCTTCCCATGACTTGATGTTTTCAACTTAGATTCTATTAGGTATTATAGTTTCTAGTTGATCTCCTTAACTCTGTTGAACATTTACCCTAATGGATTCTAGTGATCTAAGCTTTGGCTTAAGTTCTTAATCCCTAAGCTCAACTCATTCTTATGAGTAGCTTTCCACAATAAAATTCTAACATTAAACAATTAGTCCAAAAAGATAATTTTCAATCCCAAATAGATGTCCACTATGTAAATTTTATTCTAGAGCAATATTTCACCTTTGTTTGGACTATCCCTTTGCAAGATGTTAGAAAACAGATTGGTCACTACAATTTGATGTGATAAATGACCCTCAATTTTCCAATTGAGTAGCGATGCAATGAAACTAATAGCTCTGGAGATCACTATTGAATTAGTGATCGTCCTCTGAATTTTACAGGTACAACTCCCTCTTATGATATTCAATGAATTAGAAAGGACTAAAAATAAAACAAAGATGTTCTTTTAACCAGTAAGTAGTAAAAGAAAACAAACATTTGTGCATAAAAATGACACAAATGTGAAAGAATTTGGAATAAAAGATCAAAGTAAATGACACAAATATCATTCACTTAAATCCATAAATGATAAGGAGGAGGAAACAAAAGCATTCCCAAAAATTACATGAATAAAACAAGATTCAAAGATCCTGCAATGAGTGTTGGGAGACGGTCAATGCTCCCCTTGAGATTCATGACATGGAATAATCGCCTCCCATGGATCTGTTAACTCTAAATTCATATAAATGTAGGTAATTCTAAATACATGGTCCCAATGAGATGAAAAAATGTTTGATGTTGGGGATTAGATTTTGGAGGCGACTCATGTCTAGTACCACTTTGAAGGAAAGCTTGAATTTTTAACTTTGATAGAGAGTATAAGGGGAGTTATTAAGTAGGGTATTTCATACATGCAAAAGGAAAAGTACCAAGATAAAGGTATGGGAAAAAGTATGACTAAGAAAATTTGAGAAAGAATCAGTGAGGTTCACGAGTCAGGCATAATAGGGAACAAGTTCTGAGTAGAATGATGATCACAACTCTAAATCTGATAGAGTACATAGTGAAAAATAATGATTCTAGATTCAAGAGTTGTGGATGATATGTGAAGGATAGTTGAGGAAATGAGATTTCAATAATCCACGAAGAATGAAAGAGGTATCAAAGCTCAAAGATTCTAGGCAAATGGTACCAAGGGAAGCACAAGTCCAAAAATCTGGTGCTTAAATTTTTCTAAGGAATTGGGTTGGGGTTTTGAGTTACTTATATGGAAGGTATTCCAACATGGGAAAATATGATGATTTTGAAATTTTTACTTAGAATAATTTTACAAGACAAAGAACCAAGATTTCAAGATTGGATAAGGTAGACCAAGAGGATGAAGTTCAACAACCTAATAGGGACAAAGGGGAAGGTAGAGATGGATGGGATGGCATACTAGGATGGACAATGCCAAAAGTCTAAAAAATTTACAATAGCTTAAAACTTAAGCTAATGACCCAAATAGACCCAACACAAAAAATGGATTTTTTGCAAATTTTGACACATGATGAGCAAACATAAAATAACATAGGATAACACTTTAAGAAACATTTTGACTCATGAAAAACCTACATACTATCTTATATTGGCTATAAAATTTAGGCTAACATAAATCCATTACAATATAGGGGCAAAGGATAGCATAACCTATAATTTTTAGGCCTACAAAGTTCGGATCTAATAGGCATAAAATTTAAAGTAAGAGGCTTGTGGGTAAAGTGTCCAAAAAGATGAGTGTCACCCAATTATTTTTATTAGAAGTGTAAGAATCAAATATTTCATCACAAAATCCATAATAAATTATAGATGCAAACTTAGTTTTTTAGAGGATAAGCCAAAAGGATTTCCTATCAAAAAATATTATAATCATTCCATTCAATTAGTACTAGGGTACCATCCAATCTCCATCGCCCCTTCTTTGAAAGTACACAAAAAGGTTAGAATGATTGAAGAATATATTTGACAATAGTAAGAGGTAATTTCTAGTATCAAGGTTAACAAGGAAATATCATAGAACACAATTAAGTAGCAAGTTAATCAATGTAGAATTTCAACAAAAATAAAGATACTAAATCTTAAAAATAGGGAAGATTACAAAGTATCTAATCAAGTGGAAGAACCTAGCCAAAAAAATGTGAAATGGGAAGATGAAACATTCTTATAGAAGTGTACAAGGATTATCAACATTAGAAATAATCTTGGTTTTAAGGGGTATGCACTTATCTTATAGCATTAATTAGGATGTGTAATAACAACATATCGCTCATATAATCCTTGATTCAAGAGTTATGTATGAGTCCCTAAGTATAATTGTAGTATTCTAAGTTGGCCTCATTCAAACTATGGAATTAATGTAACCTAATAATACCTATATAGGATATGTAAGTCATCATATTGTGAATTTTGTTCTCATTGAATGATTTTGTAGGTTTACTACCTTGAAGTGGCTTTTTATTATTGTCAATTATTTTTATTCCTATTATAATCTTCTCTTGTGTAAGTAATTTATTACTTCCAAAAAAATGGACTTACTATAATGGAATTAGATGGGCACAATAAAATAGGGATCTAAGTTCTATCAAGATAAAACCAATGAAAATATCATGCATGTATGATTCGATGATAGGGAATGATATTATACTTGAAATAATTTATAATAATCTTATGGTTTGGCTTATTCTCATCTATTAGGGGTGAAAAATTTCAAGGAGAGATTGTGTATTATGTAACTAGAGATGAAATTATAATGCATATAGGTGGATGGAGATGTCAACTTGTGCCACACATCCCTTAAGCTAGTTATAATAAATCATGAAATATTGGGAAAAGGGATCCCTAATATTAAGAGGATATTTTCTCTATTTTTTTCTTTACCTAAGGGAATTTCATTAGGAAAGAGATCACAAGGTGTAAAGATTAACTTTCAACCTCAATGGTGAGTCAATCAAACCTAGATCTCAATACTTAGGACAATAGGACATATCTAAAACCAATTTTAAATGATTTGCAATGCTCGAACTAAATGAATTATAAGACATGATACATAAAATACAAATTCCTAAAAGTACAAAAATTGAAATCATAGTTTGTAGGAAGATCTGAGAAGGGTTAGGACACATGCACCTGTCACCAAAAAAAAAAATTGTGACCTAGTGAAGGATTGGTTCAGCCTAGGGCAAATGGGTCTTGTTTAGGGCTTCTAAAAATATTTTTTACAATCCTCTGATGCTATATTTTAGATTTGGTTTTGCATAGGTTCCATTGTCAAAAATTTAAAAATAAAGTTGGTAACCTAGTTTTTGTGGTTGGACAACAATGATGACAAAAAATGCAAGAATGCAAAATTTATCTTCAAGATCTTCAATCCTTCTTCAACCTATAATCAGCACATACACAAAGAGAAAAAAAAATTGAATGGGGGTTTACCTTAATCAAGCCCTGAGTTTGGTAAATAAACCTTGATAGAAAGATAATGACAATGGAGAAGGAAATGGTTAATGAACAATTCTTACTACATGTCATAAAACCTTCAATGGCCTCCCTTAGAGGACTGGAGACCAAAACATCACTCCAAGGAACTTGACCTTGCTTTGTTTGATGGATTTGGACACTTGAAAATGCTTGGAAGCTTTAGGATCAGAAATGCATATAAGCCTTCACAAGATGACATGAACACACATATACTTGAACATGATGTTAGGATATTTATTGCTGCAACAAATGACTGATAAATTTTCTCTTGAATGCTCTTGACAATGATATTTTCTCATAGGATTGCTATATCATGTTGCTTAGATTTAAATTGATTTAATTAGATTTCAAAAGTCGATAAGTGTAGGTTGGATTTGAATCATTAAAATATTGCCAAAAACATATTTTAAAATGGGTCCTAAGACTTGAACGAGATTCATTCACCCTTGGGCGAATGGCTCCTAGCTTATAAGTCAAGACACACACGCTCCAATGTGATTTAATTATTGATTGCATTAATTAAATATTAGTTTCCCTTTTGGAAAATGGGAAAAATAAGGCTTTGGAATGCATAATTTAAAAAATTAGAAGCTTAATTAAGCCCAATAAATTAAGGGACCCAAACATAGTGTGAAATTGTAAAGGTATAAAATTTCCTATACTACATTGAGCCCCACTTTAGTGAGAGTATGAACTTACACTCAGACTCACACTAAAGTAGATAAATATGCGTCAAGAGAGGTCCAATTATATAAATGCTAGAAAGATGGGATGACAAAGATCAAGGATGATGATCAAGCCCCCAAGATCGAAGATCCCATGGCAAATCAACATAAGGACAAAGGGACACACAAGATGTGTAAGATACGTGCAGCAAGACAAGATACACAAACATAAAATGTCAAAGCTAATCCAAAAAGGAAAAGGAAAAAAGGATGGACTAGCGAGTTGCGTTATGCCATGTCCATAAAATATGCACACAAGGGCTAGTGCAGTATGGTATACAGTAGGTGAGCTCCAAAGTAAAAATGAGAAACACACACTAGGTCTACAAAGTGTGTACCCATGTAAATAGAGTGGCAGATGGGACAAACACGCCAATTCTATAGGTGTGTTCCCATATGTCAACCATACCAAAAGTTATGCTCCCTAATAACTTTGATAAGGTACCATAAAATGGTTAATGTGCAATGCCAATGCTACACTAAGTCCATTTTTTGTGAAAAAAAGTGAAGCCAAAAATGCCAAAATGTCAATTCCAAAATGAAATAATGTCAATGTATGCCCCCACTTTAAAGGAATTGCTAAAAACCATGTTGTTAGAAATTACTTTAAAGTAGAAAATGATAAATTCCAATTGTAAAAAGGGCCATGAGAGCTTATTTGGAAAGCCCTATACCAACGATATGTTTCCAAATAATTTCATGTCATGAAAAGGAGGGTTTCCCCAACATACAATCGAAAAAGATAACACATAAGGGATCCACAGATTTAGGGGTCAATGCATGTCTTTGATACAATGATATAATAGAGCTTGGAACCATCATCATTCTCAAAATACTTCATTGAACAATGAACACAAAGGAGGAATGACACATAAAGAGAAAAAAAAAGATTTTTTTTTGGGTCAACATGGAAGAGACTTGGATGTCTTGATGCCTTGCATCATGCGCAAAAGGAAAACACAAGACAAAAGAAAAGGTAATGTATACGTTAGATAGAAGAATGGAGATACAACTAGAAGAATGCCATGATAGGTTCACTTACTTTGTATCCTTTCACCAACGGAGTAACAAGGGTCATCCAAAGAAAACTCACAAACATAAAGGCACGCCAAGTAGAAAAATATAGGGGATCACATTACATACATGTAATCACAAATAAAATAGAAAGAAAAAGATAGTATGTCACATGCAAGCCAACCTATAGCAGTTCGTTTGCATCCTAATATTGTCCATTATATGTAGAAGGTGGATAAATAGCCAAAGTGGCAACAAGTTCCATACTAGGATAAGGCTATCAAACCCCTTGCCCCCCCAAATATAGGGCAATGATGATCCAAGATAAATGATGATATGATGCTCCTTGCAACAAGGAAAAATAATTTACATAAAGTGAAATACATGTAATAGTGAGAATGTTATGATTCTACAACTATCACATGGCAAGGAGAAAAGTGTTTGCATTCTATCCAATTATATTTGTGACTGATAGATTAGTATGGGCCGATTACACTTGATCCATGAAGAATTGAAGCATAATGAATCCACTAACATCAAATCTCAATAGGATCATTCAAATAAAGATTAAACTAAACATTTATCAAAGCTAAGTATTTCAAGCTATGAAAGCATTAAAATGTCTACTCTAACCCATCTTAAACTTATCCCGTTGTGGGAGTGGTGTCACGTTGATGTGGAATGGTGACCCTTTCCCAATCCTGTGGATAAATGAGCTTGCCCCAGTCAGTTTTATTGAAGAAAACTAATGGAATGGTTGTGATATGTGTATGAAAACATGGTTTTAATCTAAATGAGCATGATGCAAGCTATTTTAATATGATTTTATGCTAAAAATGATCTAGGTATGCAAAATCTAAGCTAATTTGAGTGGATTCTAAGCTAAAAGATTCAAACCCTAATTAATAAATAAGTTAAATGGATGCATTATGTGATCATGGAATCCATTGATGGAAGCTCAAAACTAACTAATGCAATTAAAATGAACTAAAAGAAACTAAATGTGTGTTAAATATGAGTGTGAGTGTGAGTGATTTCAACATCCTAAATTTTCTTTTGAAAGATGGATCCATTTGTCTCCAAATAGTGTTGTATTTATAGGAAAGCAAATGAGAAATGGAGGGCTAAGATTAAAAAAAAGGCTAATCAATGGTCAAGGATGGAGGAAATTGAAGGCATGGATCATGGATTCTCATCAACAAGTGAGAATGAAAGATGAGTTTTAATCAAGGGTTCACATTCCCTCAAACAAACACACTTTTGACCTATACAAGAGGTCAAAAGATAACTTGCACAAGAAGTCACAAGGTAACTTGCACATGAAGCTAAGTAAGTTTGTTGAGAAAAAGAATATTCCCCTTTTTTTCAAATGAGTGAGGAGAGAGAATATTCCATATTATCATGGGTGAGGAAATAGGATAATTTAGTTAATTAAAACCAAATTAAATTGTGCAAAAAGGGAAGGAATATTCCATGGGAATATTCCTTTTGGAGGAATGTACAAAGGAGGAATATTCCCTTGCAAGTGGGAGGGGAATTAGATTTAATTGATAATTAAACAATATTAACTATGCAATTAGGGGATTAGAAGAATTAAGATGACATTCATTAAATAAAATGATTTAATGAAAGGGGGAAAGGTGAAATGACATTTAATTAAATACCTTAGGGTTACTTAATTAAATAAGAATATTTAGGGGTTTAAATCAAATAGTTTGATTTATTTAATTTAAAAGGATGAAGTGTTAGCATGAAAGGGGGTAAATTAACCTGATTTGATGAATTAGGTTAATAGATGAAAATAATGATATTAATTAATTAGCTAGGCTAATTTAATTAATTAAGCAAAAAGAAGATGGGTTTCAAGAGGAAATGACGTTTGTATACCTAATTCAAGTGTATGATATGACTTGGGACATTTTTTATTGTCTACATATTACCCCTCTTTGAAGTGAGGTACCTATTGCTTCGGTTCAAACACTAATGCTCTTTGGATTAAAAACTGCTACTTAAATCAAAAATATTTTTTAAAATATTTTTTAGATGCCCCAACGGAAAGATTAAGCTAGTTCCCCGCCCCCTCGAGAAATCAGGCAAAATTTTTGAATTTTGGGTTAATTTCTTGACAAAGGTAAAATACTACTCCAAGGGGTCCAAAAAGGCTCTGGGATGCAAGAAACATGCCAAAAATGCAAAATAAGGTTTAATTTGGCAAAATTGGTGAGAATGCTAAAAACCCTAGTTTGATGGTTAAATTAGGGAAAAAAACCCTAATTTGCAAGTATAAATAGGTGAGGAAGGGCCACTTTCAGTTCATTTGTGCATTCACACCTTAGAGGATTCTTGCAAATTGAGCCCTGACCCTCTGACGAAATAGCGCAACGAGTGCTCCCACGACACATTTCCGACCGGGTTCGAGAAAACCAGAGGCTTCCAGGTGCAAGACCACTGGTATTTGATTCAAAACTTGATTTGAAATTTGACTTTTTGATGCATTTAATGCCTTTTGAAATTTAAAATTTAGCATCGTCACTCTAGAGCGACACTATTCTGAGAATCGACAATGCTAATTTGAATTTTAGAGACACATATGTGAATTGCAACACAATTCACAATTTAGAATTAGGGTTTTAGATTCTAAATAGTGATGCACATTTTGATTTGAAAATTAGGGTTAGGGTTTCACCAAAATTAAATAGTGATGCATATGTGTTTAGCGACGTGACTTACGATTTACATTTGAAATGCCTCAAGCATCACAGTTTGGAATTTGAATTATAGTGACACTATCATAAATAGCGATGCTATTGTCATTTTGGGGATGAAAACTCCAAACTTAGCCAAATTTTCTTTTCAATTTGACGTCATGTGCTTCGTGGGTGCAAGAGGTCATCCCACCTTTCATTTTCGATGAGCACTAGCCTACAATTTTGTCCAGACTTAGTGATTTATCTAAGTTGTGATAGGAGCACTTGGTGGAGATTGGTATGTGGTACATTACATACATGCCTATCGTTTGGACACATTTGGTGATGATGACAACATTATGCGAGTGATGCCACAGTGAGACCTCATCATTTGACCTTCCTATTGGAGAGGAGACAGTGACGCTTGAGGATATATGGCAAATACTATATTTTCCAATACACAATGAGCATGTGATATACCATATCGATGTTGGCTATATATGTTGTCGACGTTGGCTACGATGCATTCCATGAGGTGATGGATGACGAGTACATTGTTCTATTCAGTTCAAATATTGACCTCGAGATGTACAGAGGTCGAGTGCCCACTTTCAAATTGATTATTGCAACGATCATCTTAGGTTTGGTTGCTCCAAATTGATGGAGTAGAGGATTTAGTTTGGGATGGGAACTGGCTTGGCACAAGATGTTGTTTTGGAGGACTCAGTATCCATTGGGTCTAGTGATTATGGCCTCCTTATACCATGATATGCATGATTTTCTATACTACGATGGTGGGGCTATTGGAACAGGGGTCAACTTACTTCACATTTGGGCTTGGGAGTACATCGTTGTGCTCTGACCGATTTTTCAGATGGCAGATGTAGAGCCAGATGATCCTTTTATCTAAAGGTACAAGGGTTCCATCACACTACAATATACAGGGAAACTTTCCATTCCCTACTGGCATAGGGTCATCGATGATATTACAATTTTTAGATGGTGACCCTAGTTTCAGATACCAACATGGTACGATGATGTACAACAACTTTTCTTTGCTTGACAGACTTGATATATGTAGGGTCAAGAATATACCATCATTGAGAGGTACCTTCCAGATAGGGTGGTGAGACAGTTTGGAGACAGGCAGGATTGGCTAGATGATGCATATAGCACCATATTCACCAAGTCATCACAAGAGATAGGAGCGTGGGGACCTACGATCCCATCCCATGAGGTTCTTGAGGGATTTCAAAAGTTGGTTGCTAAGCCATGGGCCTATGATCAGGGACAGGTGAATGCTCAGATGATGCCTATGTATAATTCATGATTCACACCCCCTCATCAATTGACAGATCCAGAAGGTCCACCTCCACGAGGGAGACCGGGAGTGAGGGGAAAGCAGAGGTAGAGGTCAAGGTAGAGGACAAGATGGCCAAGATGGCCGGGATCAATAAGATGGAAAATTCCTAGGGGAACCGCCAGGTCATCAACAACCTCCACAACAACCTCCCATCCAGTAGCAGCCAATACTACCACCACCACCAGGGCCAGATCCCCGTGATTTATAGATACAAGAATTATAGCAGTAGATATAGGTGATTACAAGTGAGAGGGATCAAGCTCGTCAACATATTTTGAGGATTACTGCTGAGAGAGGCTAGGCTAGGAAGCAGGTATAGGTTGTCACTATAGAGAGAGACCAAGAGTGGTAGCTTAGATAGACTCTCGAGATGCAATTGGCTCAAGAGGTCGAGCGGCGCCAACAGCTAGAGAATATTTTAGCTGCGAACTAGGGGTAGACAGTGTTTTTCAGATTGTACATAGAGGCCATGATTAAGGTGACCTACTATCGGATGCACTACCATAGAGATGTCCCCATGGCACTTAGATAGTCGGATTACTCGTAGAGGAGCAAGGAACATCCTAGGGCCGAGGATCAATGAGAGAGACAGCCTGGTGAGGGGAGTAGTCATCAGGGCTAGCTCATTTGTACATACACTTTTTGATTATCGCTCGATTATTTATACAGATATACATTCATGGGCTCCTTTTTATATCCTCGTGGATATTGTATTTTTTATCAATATACATACACTTACTCAGATAATTTACCATGACCATCATTTTTTTGATATATATGATATGATACGAATTCATGATGTGATGAGTTCTTTTATTTCATGCTTATGAATGTATGGATGCACTTGATATGATGTGATATGTGATGGTATGGAATGGATGCAATGTTATATTCTTTTTCAGTATCTTTTCATGACATGTTATGGGATGGATGATATGGCATGCATATTTTATGGATGCATTGCTTTTGTGTGTTTTTCTATGCATTTTATGATGCAATGATGTATGTATGTGGATGTATGGATGGATAATGTAGATGTTCATGCTTATGATATGATAATATGATGCATGTTTATGATATGTAATTCAATAGTTCAAGATGCTTAAAATAACAAATCTATATTATTTTTCACAACTTAAATGATAATGATGATGCAGGATGTATGTTTGTATGATATGCTATGATTATGAGATGTATGCATGCTGATGATTTATGGATGCAGGATGGATGCATTGAGGATATTTTTTTTGACTCTCATGATACTAGGTTAGCACGAAAAGAAGATAGAAGAAACAAGATGAATGACCATTAATTTTGATGATTGATGCAAAAGATATGACAAGTCTATAATCCACCAAGAATTTATTAGAGATGGTGATGAGAAATGCATGATGATGATGATGATGATTTTCTCATATCTTGGGATTGGTATTTTCTATCATTCCTTATTGTTTGATATAAAATGTAGACATGATGCATCAAGGTATTAATAACCAGGATGGTGTTATATCTAGTGTAATGGACTTTGACTCTACAAATAGATAGGATAGTTCGTGTTCACGCCTTGACATACGAAAACATCGTCAAAATGTAGTTAGAAGCTTAGAAAATGTCGGACCAAAGCACACATAATAGTCAACAATGTACTCCAACCAAATTTCCTACACACAACTAAGCAAGTATGCGCAAAGATTATTTTACAAGAATACCCACAAGAATAGAAAATGAAAGATAGTGATCGACGCCCCATTCATTTCTCTCTGAATTTTTTTGATAGAAATCATTGAGAGGTCCTCAGAATGGGTCAATAAGATAAATTATAAAAAAATATCAAAGACAAACAATTAGTGTTATCTATATCTCTTGTCAGTTTAATTATAGCTAAGGTGATTTCTGATACTGATGCCCATCGTAGGAAGGATACATCCTGGGACATGTTGATCAAGAGGGTTGATTAGGATGATGATGATTCTTTATGATAAGTCGTTGATACAAACTCCACTAACTCATTTACCTATGATCTAGACTTTAGATTTTGACACTTAGGTTCTCACTTTACGACTTGTGATAATTTCTTTCTATTTGTTTTTCCAAAGGTTGAAGGGGATGATCAATTTATTATGGATGAAGGTTTATTACAGGTGAAAGTGAAATGGAATGGATGGTTTTGGGATTTCTGAAATATTTCAATATTTTTGGTATTTTTGAAAATGTTTTGAGGTTGTTTTTGGTTTTTTTTAAAGTTTATGTGAATGCTTTGGTTTTCAGTTATTTGAGGTTGTTTAGTGTTTTCAATGTTTTCCAGTGTTTTTGGGGTTTTCTGATATTTTGAATGCTTAAGGATTTTCTGAGTTTTCTAGCCAAGAACCTAACCTAAAAGACCTATCCCAGGGGGGCCTTAGGGGCTGATCAAAGATTATCCTTGCCTACATTATACAAGCAAAGTCCATGTAGTTCGACCAACTCAACTTATTTAACAATGAGATATTAATAATTGATGGAATGCCAATTTATTATGATGGACTCCTAAAGGAATGACCTAGGGTGTCTCGGGGGCACATCAATGATGGACTTGCCTATGTTCAAGCTCAAAGACCCGTAGTTCAAGAGGGTACTATTTTTTATGTGCTTTTTGGATGTTTTGAATTTTTCCTTTACAATTTTCAAATGTTTTTGGATTTTAGCTATAAAGGAATTTGGATGTTTCTAGATTTTTTTAATTTTGCAAGTGTTTTTGGATTTTGATGAGGTTTTATGAAATTTTTTGGGATTTTTGATGAGATGTCAAATAACCTTAAGATATACAAGAACTTGATTTGATCCATAATGAATTTCCCCTAGTGTGATATGATAGACTACCTCAATATAGGCAAGACAAACTGGCCTTTGGAATATGCCAAGTAGTACTAAGTGGATTGTGATACTTCAGAATATCAAGCTATGATAAAGATACAGATGGGTGATGGAATAAATAGGATGAATGAGGCGATGGATGGAGGGTGATGAAAAGAATGATAGGGTAGAGAGACAAATAGATGGAGGTGCTTTATTTACGCAAGGTGCCTATTTGCCAAGTTTTCACCAAGTTAATTTCCCAAAGCGCCACCAAAGTGGTTTTCACTAGAGGATGATTTTTTCTTTACTTTTTTCAATCCTTTTTATTATTTTTTTGGATTTTGATCATTTTTTATTTTATTTTTATTTTCATATTTATACCCGTCGAGCCTAGGCATAAACCTTTTTGAGATGCAATCTATTAGTTGGTTCCTGTAAGGGTTCACCTTCATGTGTTGAAAATTGGTATGCTCTTGATCCATACCTTGCTATGATGATAAAGGGACCCAACCAGTTAGGCTCAAACTTTCCTTTACTATCCTAATCTAGAAGATTCTTCTAATTCTGCTTTAAAACAAGATCCCCTACCTAGAAAGACTGACATTTGATCTTCTTGTTTTAGTTGTTTCAGTCAGTTTTGATACACTTGCAAATGATTGAGGGAATCAAAACAATGCTCATCCAAGAATTCTAGCTCATTTAGTAGAGATACTTTGTAGTCTTCATCAATGATTAGGTTTTTTAGTGACACACGTAGTGATGGGATCTCAACCTCAATAGGAAAAATAGCTTCTAATCCATAGACCAAGGAGAATAGGGTTACACGTGTTGGCATGCGGATACTGGTTCGATACGCCCAGAGAGAAAAATTTAACTGTAGATGCTATTCATGACCAACTTCATTGACTGTTTTCTTTAGGATCTTCAAAATGGTCTTGTTTGTAGCCTCAACTTGATCATTGCCCTAGGGGTAATACAGGGTAGAGAATGGGTGTTGGATGTTGAATCTTTGACATAGCTCTTTTACATCCTAATTCTTGAAAGGTGTTCCATTGTCTAAGATAAGGGTTTGTGGAACACCATAACGACAGATTAGGTAATTGAAGATAAATTTGGAAATTTGCTTCCCCGTTATGTAGGTCATAGGAATGACTTCGACCCACTTGGTAAAGTATGCATTGGACGTTATGATAAACTTGTGACCATTCGATGAGGTTGGAGTGATCTTTCATATGAGGTCAAGTCCCCACTACGAGAAAGGCCAAGGTGTGGTCATTATATGAACAACCATGACAGTATAGAGGTTGTAGATGATGCAGTGAAGTTCAGTATGATGGCTAGCTTAGTACATTGAGTTCTATAAGAATGTGTTGGCACCATGATCAAAAAGTGAATAATTGTCTAGTCTAAATATAACCTATGATGCTAAAGTACTAATGAATAACTAAGCTAGAGCATGAATCATATCTCCATGTTGTTGACACTGAACGTATTTATACACATACTAGTGAGCTTAATTTTCCATGGTTGGCTAGTAGTACCCCATCCTCAACAGTTTCTTATCTAAAGTCATACAACTAGAATGGGAACCACATATGTCATCGTGTATTTTTGTTAAAGCAGTCAAGGCTTCCTCTTGGTTAATACATTGTAGGAATGTCCCTTCGATGCTTCGGCGGTAAAGGGTATCACCTAGGATCACAAATCGAGATGCCTTTTTGACAAAGGTCTTTTTAAGGTTGGAGGTGATATCAGATGGGAGGGTTCCTCTACTTAGGTAGATGAATATTTCATGATACCATGAGGATTTAGGACCAACAATGACACGCATGAATTTAGATTCGGGGATTTCAAAATTCGGTACGAGAATTTTTTCTACCAAGAATTTGCATTGGAGGACGCTATTCAAGATGTCTAACAATGATCTAATTGTTTCCATAGTATCTGCTACTCAATTTCTCATGTGAGGGATCTACTCAAAAGTTATATCTATGAAAAGGTCTTTGAGACTTTCTACCATCTTCTTGTAAGGAGTAAGCTTGTTGTCCTTAGTTTGATAGTCATCATTGACTTGGTTGATAACCAACTGTGAGTCCCCATAGACTTTCATTTCTTGTATATACCATTGAATTTATATCCTTAGACCTATGATTAAGGATTCATACTCAGCAATGTTGTTAGTGCAAGGAAATGATAGCTTGTATGACTTTGGATTGCAATCACCTTGAGGGGTGATAAAAAGGATGCCCACCCCTGATCCATGTTGGGTGAATGATCCATCAAAGTATATTTTCCACTGATTGGTTAGATTGATAAAGAATATTGATTCATCAGGAAATTAAAATATCAAGGCATTCTCTACATACATAGGTGCATCTATTAGTTGGTATATAGTCACTTTTCCTTTGATTTCCTTGCACTCTATGTACTCTATGTCAATTTAGTTAAGATCATCACCCATTTAGCCATTCGTCCAATGAGATTTGCTTTGGATAATAGGTATTTCAATGGGTCGATATTTGCAATGAGCTTGATTTGATGTGACAACATGTAGTGTCTAATTTTTTTTGAAGAAAAAACTACTGCCAAACATGCTTTCTCAATGGGTGAATAGTTCATTTCATAGCCTACCAAGGACTTGCTAATGTAATAAATAGCCATTTCCTTTCTATCTTCATCATGTTGTTCTAGAAGATCACCTAGTGCGACTAATGTTGTTAAGATATATAGGATCAATGGTTTGTTCAATATTAGTAGCATGAGCACTAGAGGTGTCAATATATATTCCTCGATCTATTGGAAATATTTATCATACTTCTCATCCCACTTATAAGTTATTCCTTTATGGAGAAGATGTGAGAAAGGGTGGATTTTGTCTGATAGTTGCACTATGAACCTCTTGATAGACTGCAATATTCCTTGTAACCCTCTTATATGTTTCAATGTCTACAATGGTTCCATGTCTAGGATGGATTTTACCTTTAATAGATCAATTTCTATCCCTCTTTATGAGACGATATAACAAAGAAGTTTCCCTGATGTAACCCCAAAGACACACTTTTTTGGATTTAGTCATACCTTGTACTCTTCAATTCTGCCAAAGATGGGTCCTAAGACTTGTATGCGCTTATTTCTTTTCTTTGATTTTTCAAAAATATCACCCACATAACCTCCAACTATTTTTAGGATCATGTCATGAAAGATGAGGGTCATTTCTCTTTGATAGGTTGCTCCTGCATTCTTCAACCTGAATGGCACCATGTTCCAGCAATAGGTTGCCCACGGACAAGTGAATGTGGTTTTTTTTTAATCCTCCTTGGTGATCATGATTTTATTGCAGCCTGAAAAACCATCCATGAGTGATAGCATTTCATGCCCAGTTGTTAAGTCTACGATGAGGGCAATGTTAGGAAGAGGTAAATCATCCTTCAAGCATTCTTTATTTAAGTCTATGAAATTAATGCATATTCTGATGCCCCTAGTGAGTTTGGAGACTGGAACCAAGTTTAAAACCCATTCAGGATAATATATCAATCGGATGAATCCAATGTCAAGAATCTTTTGTAACTATAGTTTCACTAAGAGTTCTATCTGAGGGTGCATCTTCCTGAATTTTTTCTTCATGGTTTTGGCTTCAGGATAAACTTCTAAGTGATGTAAAACTACTTCTAGATCAAGCCTCAACATATCAGTGTATGACCATGCAAATTTGGTGCTTTCTCTTTTAGGAATGCTGCTAGGTTTTTCTATTCTTCATCCAACAAGGATTCAACATAGAAAGTGATCTTGGGTGCATCTTTTGTTCCCAAATTGACTGGAGTAGCCTTTTCTGCTAGCACTTCTAACTTCTATGGATGCATTGCACTAAGGGGGAGATTGAATCCCTCATCCTCGGGTGCCTCAGAGAGGTTTTCACCCTCAGATATTTTCTTTCTTTTTCCTATTTTAGGATTAGAAAGTTCCACAGTGTGGTTTTCACTTAGAGATATGCATGTTAGTTGCATTTCATTAATTTTGTGACTGAAGGACTCAATCATCTCCCCATAGTACACCCCTATGTCTAGATCTATGTCAAAACCTTCTTTGTGATCTTCCCAAAAAAGTTGTCCTGAAGTCCCATGAATTCTAATATCGCTTCATCATTTTTAAATAAATAAAGAATCGGTGGTCCTTCTTGGTCCAAGTTAATGAGCTATGGATATACTAGGTGTATTTCAGTTGGTTGATTTCTTGGAGTAAAGGATGTTATGGATATCATGAAGATGGATTTATTCTCAAATAGATCAACATCATAAAGGGGAAAGTAATCTAAGGTCATACCACTTGATGTAGGAAACCAAGAGGAAGCCTCATACCGTTTAGCAGAAGTACCTTTTCCAATAAGGGTAACCTTGCTAGTAGTACAACCTAGACAAAGATTGTTTAGCTATTTTTTAGGAATTATGGGTTCTAGCTGTTGGTGTAAATAAAGTCTTGTACCTAGTTCATTAATTACTAGGGGACTTATTTACACATGTTAAGTTTACTTAGGTCATAGGATGGAATATTTCTAGAAAGTGTTAGTTTTCATTATTTGTTATCTTATCTTTTGACAACTACTACATGTGAACCTAGGTAAGTGTGATTAGTTTTCTCATGTCATATGATTAAGACACTTGTCATAATCATATGACATCTTGCATCTAACCTTGGCTATATAGCCAAGGGGTATCTCTCATTGTAATCAATCACATCACATCATATCATTGAATCATATTGATGAGAATACAGTTTATTCTTGTCACATTCTATTCTCTCTTTTTTATGCTTTCCATTTGGTCCAAAGATCTTGGCAGCCATAGCCAATTCTAACACTAGCAAACCATTATCATTCTATCCTAGTTTTTCATTCTTGATATAGCCCCATCCCTTCATTAATTGTAAGCCTTTTTTTTCATCTTACATGGGAAGAACGAGGACATGTCGTTCATCCTGATAAAGGAGTTTAGAGACATCTTCCTAATTGATATCTTCTTGGTTCAAATCCCCCCACTTGGTGAAGGTAGTAGCTACCATCTTAATGGTTTCGGGCTCTTTGTTGCTAGATGTTGGTTTCCCATTGGATTGAGGAGAAAGAAATAGTTCTCCTAAGATGAAGGTATTCTTGATTAGCTTATAGTTTCCATAACCATCATCCTAAATCACTACTTTGATGTCAGGAATGTTTTGTACAATGGATGGGTCAATAAATGAGATAGATGGTGTAGGCCCTTCATAATTCTTGGGTATTTGGGGGATCTTATAGAAATTTTCCTCAAGATTATTGCAGTAGTAAAAAGGCTCGGGATCTCCATGGATGGTAATTTATCTGCCCTCGAAAGGGAACTTTACACATTGATGATAGGTCGAGGCTACAACTTTTAAGGCATGGATCCATGGTCAACCAAGTAAGATGTTGTAGGGAAGATCAAGGTCTAAAACTTGGCATTATTTTTGCAATGATGGGTCCCACTTGGATAAGTAGTACAATGATGCCTTGTGATACCCGCTCTTGGTCATCATATGCTCTGATGGTGGTACTTTTTACTTTCTCAATAGTATCCTCTAAATAGCCTAGGTTATTGATTAACTGAAGGGTACAAATGTTTAGACCAGTACCTCCATCTACTAAGACTCTTTTGACCTTGTTCTTATGGATGATGACCTCAAGGTGTAAACCACGGTTATGAGAGGGTTGTGATGGTAGGTCTTGTTATGGGAAGGTGAGAAGTTGATTAGTGATATTCCCTACCATAGCTTGAAACTGGTATGTATCAATATCCTCAAGGATGGATGATTTTTACAAAGCTTTCTATAATATTTCCCTATGTGCGGGAGATAGCCTCAATAGTTCTAAGATTGAATTTGCACTTGCTAGGATTTGATGCTCGCAAAGTAGGTTGTGCCCTAGATTGAGATGGGACTCCCTAGATGGTGATTTTTCCATGTTGTGTGGTGACTCCACACTTTTCATTAGGCCCTTTGATGGTGATGAAAATAATGATGCTATCACAGGATGCGACCATGTTGGAATAGGTATGTTGCACATTTGTATAATCCTTAGCTTTCCCATTGTTGTTCCCTTTGTTATGATCTGGAATGGGATTGTGGTTAAGGAGCACTTAGGACCACCTTAGCATCTACCACACCATCATTTGTTATGTTCTTGTTCTTAGCCCAAACATTAGGCTTGTCATTTGAACTAGTTGATGGTTGATTGTCTCTGTAAGCTTGAGTATTTCCTTGTGATATTAGATCTCTCTTGATGTTAAGGGCTCTAGGGATAAGCTATTCATATGATGTCATGCACTACATTTTCAAGTGGAATGATAGATCCAGATCTATATTTGATAAAATAATCCCCACTTTTTGTTCATCAGGAAGAGGCCACTTGCTTTTACTAGCTCGTCTCCATCATTGTAAGGAATTAGCAAAAGATTCTCCTTTTTTTTGTCTAAGAGTGTACAATTCTTCTAGAATGATTTCCATTTCAAGATTAAAGGAGAAGTGATTGATGAATTTTTCAGTAATTTGTTGAAAGGTTTTGATATCGAGAAGTAGTTGAGAAGACCAATCCATGCAGGCCACCTCCATACACATGATGTTGAATTCTTTGACATGGTCCACAAGACTTCCTCTCCCTTGGTATTTATCAAAGTTGGGGATTTCAAAGCCAAGAGGGAATGGTACCATTGTGATGTTTCAATTGAATGGATATGGACATCGATTATGTGTATGGGGCTTCTTTGTCTTGCACATCCAAAGATCTTGCATTTCTTCTGACAATGCCTTAAGTCTTGATGCTAGATCGTCTTGTGGGTTTGGTGGAGGAACATATGTTGCATATTGTGAGATGGTGGATGGATTATATGTGGAATTCTGATATGATAAAGTGGTATATGGTGTATATGGTGGTGTGGGATTATGTGAAGGTGATTGAGGTGTTGATGTATATGTTCCTAGTGTGTTTGTATTGATGATGTTATGTTGAAGATTATACTAGGAACTTTTTTGTTGTTTTTGTTGGGAATACTATTGAGCTAGTAAGGCTTGATGTTGTCGTTGAGCTACAAGGGCTTGCTACTATTTTTGCACCATGAAGGCTTGTTGTTGTTGTTGTTACACCGTGAGGGCTTGTTGTTGGGCTTTTTTTTATTGTTGTGCTACTAAGGATGCTTGATGGAATTGATGTTGTTGTTGTTCTAAGGTTGCTTGTTGTTTTTGATGTTCTTGTTCTGCTTGTTGTGCCGCTAAGGCCACTTCCTATTGTTGCTGTTGTTGTGATACTAGGTTTTATTTTTGTTGTTGTTGTTGTCAAATGGCTTGTTGATAAGCGTATTGTGCTTTTTTTAAAGCTAAGGCATGTGCTTTCAATGTAGGATTAGTTAGTTTTTGGGACACTTGTGATGGATTGTGGGTGTTGATGTTTTGAGTGGGTAGTGGATTGGTGATGAGAGGTTGGGGATTCCCTTGGTTTAACATTCCTTGGAAGATGGTGGATTGAGATGGAGGAATGTATGTTTGAGGTCCCATTTGATTTTCCATAGTGAAGGGGACTGTGCAGAAAGATGAGGATGGTGTCATTAGATTGTGTGATGGTAATGACATGCTAGGACCTTGAGTCCATTGATTGAAAAAGTTCACTTGTCCAAGGTCTTGAGGATTTACTTGAGATAGACATTTGGACAAAGTGTTTCCTAGGTTGATGGGATTCATCACCAAGGGATTGTTTTGATTTGGGTTGATGATGGATGGAATGGACATGTTTTGTGAAACCAATGGTGCAGATGAACCAGTTGGGGGATTGGGTAAATATGTCCTTATTTATGTTAAGGGTTGATTTTGTATTATGGTGTTGGCATGCACTTGTGGGTCGATTTGAGACACTTGGTCCACACTTCCTTCTGGGATGTTGGGCACACTTATTCTACTTGTGGGGATGGATGAAGATGGGTACCCTCGATGTGTTGATGTTATCATGGATTCATGAGGTTTAAGTGGTTGATGTTGATGTTGGGGGTGTTCAGGAATGATATTTTTCCAAATATTGGTGTCCAAGTAGTGGATGGATTGGTGTTGAGGTTACCCACAATTGTATTTCTTTTGAATGGAAGAGTTAGACCAAAGTCCTTGGCAAGACTAGTTGCAAGACTAGGAGTGGATATTTGATTTAGCCTGAGTGAAGGAGTTATTAAGCCCTATTTCAAAGGTTGTGCAATAAAATATGGGAAAAATAGAGAAACATTTTCTAAGGCTTGATGTTCTTGTTTGTACTCTAGGATTTCTTCCTTAGTAAGTCCAAATGGGTTGTTTGTAACGTCTTCAATCTCATATGGTCTTGATGGAGATGATGGTTGTTAAGATAGGGTAACTTGACTTCTCAGATTGAATTCTAAAGGATTGGGATCATTTGAGGTGAATGTGACTTTGGTTTTCTCCATGATTCTCTTTTCTTCTGATCTTGTCTTTACCATAAATTTTGGGTCACCTATTGGAGATTTATGTTGATATTTGTAATGTTTGAACTCTCTAATTGACTCAAATATAGGTAAAAGAGACACTCTAAGTCTTTTTGGACCAATGATGATAATAGGGGATGAAAATTTTGGCTGATATGGAGAGTGATCTTTGCAAACATTTTGGGACAACACTTTTGACTTAAGAGTTTGATGTTTGATGTTTGGATAAAGGATGTTGTTGAACTTGGAAATCTTTAGGGTAGACTTGTGACCTTCAAGATAAACTAGCTCAAAGATGATAACTAACTTAAATAAGTGCATGGAAATGGATACATTTCACATACAAAGTATCTAAGTTAGGGGTTGGTTTTATAGATGTTTAATTCAAAAAGTGTTGGTGTATTCAATTTTTTTGCAAAGTTTGGTGAAGTGAAGGGTGAATTTTGACGAAGGGGTGAATGAAATTTTTGACCCAATGTTGACCTAAAGTGAACCTTTGTTTGACAAGACCAAGGTAGTGGAAAACATGATAAACCTCTAAACTTTTCAAATCCTAAAGACCCAATGTTTTAGATAGGTTCATTATTGTGAAAAACACCAGGATTTTGAGCAAAAAAGAACATATACAATTCTGGATTGTTCCTTGAAACATGTTTGTAGAAGTAGTAGAACAACTTGGTTCTATTTTGGTGAAGTGTTGCAAGGTGTTTTTTGAGAGATTTTGGAGTAAGATTCCTAAGTTTGAAATGACGACCTATAGACCTTCTCTGGGGGATTTTGATTTTGCATGAGATTATTTTAAAAAGTTCTAAGTTCATAGAAAAAAGGAGGATATTTATTGCCACACAAGTGGTGGTAATAGGGCACTTCCACCTCAATATCAGCTTGTTCCTCTTCTTTGTCTATGAAATTTGTTGTGTTTCTCCACTAAGTTGGTGTTTATTTTGTTTCAAAAGTGAAGCTTCTTAAACTACTAATGATATCGGCTTGTTCTCCTTCAATGAGTTCAAATTTTGGTTGAATTATAGCAGGTGTAAGATCAGGTTGTTCAACGAGAGAAACCGGTCTCCAAATGGTCATGTGGGATTCAATTTTTCAATTTATCTTGCTTAAGTGAATTTCTTTTACCACAAACACTCATCTTGATTATGTTTTCAAACTAAATGTCTATGTCAAAAACATCATAAATTTCACAATGTCCACTTTGTGAAAAGGATGAATTTCAAGCCATAGTTGCTTATGTTAACTTTTGGAAAATATGGATTGAGATATAAGTCGAGATATTTAGAAATCTCTAAGGATAGAAATACTTAGGACAAACATTAATATAAGGGATTTTTCAAAATGTATCCATATTTAGACCAAAGGGTTTGAAATTTTGAGGAAGATTGTGAATGTTTGTTTGTAATGTTTTAGAACCAAGAAAAGTATTAAATTGACTCACAATCATTTACCACCTACGTTGAAATGGCCATACTTGTTGAGTCCCCACTTGGATTTCTCCAAACACTAAGACAATGTGAATAGTTAGAGATTTGGTGACACTAGCTCCCCTCCACGACACACACTTCTCGGGACCACCAAATATCAAATCTTGAAGATCTGAAGATTCTAAGGATTTTTCTATTTCAATAATGAATAGTACAAATGTGGGGCAGCTTCAGAACAACCATTCTTGCACCAAAAAGCATTAAGGATTTTTGGTGACTAAACAATTTGGTTCTTAGTAACAAGTCGAGAACACCCAGTTGTATACACACTCACTTTACCACTTAAGACTCTTACTACCATTCCCATTCCACTTAAGGAATGGTACTAGATTCAATATGTTATACAGTCTAGGAGAGAAGGTACTTTCTCATGATTTACCAACCTTTAATATAGCCCACCAGTAAACATGCCTTGAAGAATTTGCCTATGAGTTTCCCATTGCAAGGTGTGTCTCATAGAAAGTCCTCTCTTAAGGGTGACACAAAGCATAAAGGTGTACTTAAGTATTTCTCTTCACCCAAGATCGCACAAAGTCCAAGGGTATTGGATACGTACTATAAGTGCACACAAACAACTAAGTATACTTGGAGTGTTTCCCTTCACCCAAGATCATGTGAAGTGTGAGTGGATTGGATACGCATTACAAGCATGTCACAACAAAGCAAGCACTCATTTGGCTTAACCTCTAAAGAAAAGATGAATTAAATTTATGAACCAAATAAAATGTTAAGCTGCCTTATTTAATTTTAAACCCAAAATATAATGATGAAATGAGGAATTTTAGTCTCGTTTGAGCATTATTTTTAAACCTAAATGAAAATTAGTGATGTACTAAGGCATAAAATGAAAAGCATAAGAAATTGGCTTATAATTGCCCCAAAACATTAAACGCTCGTTGCAATCATAAAATTTTAAGATGAGAATGATTCTTCACTTTGCCTTGTATCATCCAACTTGCAAAACCTGGTTAGTCTAAAAACTAGAAGAATGTTAGAGGCATGTTAGTAATATGATGAAGCGAAAAAATGAAAACATGTGTTGAAAAATGATTGTCAAATTTCTTACCAGAGTTGGGCATTGCTATTCATAATAGCATCACTATGGTGAACTTGGGCATCGCTCTAGTGAACTTGGGCGTCACTCTATAGAGAAACGAGTGACGATGATACTGTCGCTCTTTGAGGTGCATCACCATTTTAAAATTTTGATACCTCTAAAAAGTATTAGCATCGCCATTTGGTTTAATCAGCGTCAAGATATTAAATAGGCATTGTTGTTTTAGATGACAATAGTGTCGACGTATGGAGACGCCCAACAAAGGTGTCGCTAAAATTGTTTTGGGTGATGATGTATCCTGCAAAAGTCAAAAAAAATGGAATTCGAGATAGAAATTAATTAAATTTGATTGGTTTTTCCCTCCTTCTAGTGCCAAAATGTGACCGTCGAATTAGTATGGGCCGATTACGCTTGATCCATGAAGAATCAAAGCATAATGAATCCACTAATGTCAAATCTCAACAAGATCATTGAAATAAAGATTAAACTAAAAATTTATCAAAGATAAGTATTCCAAGCTATGAAAGCATTAAAATTTCTAATCTAACCCATCTGAAACTTATCCCATTGTGGGAGTGGTGTCACATTGATGTGGAATGGTGACACTTTGGTGTAGGAGCACCATGTTGCATTTAACCCTCCATGAGGCTTATTTGTAAATAAGTATTTAAGAGTACTTATGGGTTATTTAAATAAGTTCATCAAGACCATTTTAATGTATTTGAGTCATTTCATAGGTGTTTAGGTGGTTTATGAGCCATTTTGCAATAAGGCGTCAAAATTTGTAAAAAATATCAAAATTGTCATATTGCAAAAAAAAGATAATGTGAAGAGTCAAGGGCATGTAGAATTTGATGATTTGGTTGGAAATGGTTGGAGTATGTTATAATTTTTTTTAAAAAGACATTGTATGGTCGAATTGGTGGGTTGGAGATGTTTACAAATAATGAGGAAGAAGAAACCCTTGTTTTTGTGCATTTTTTCTGATTTTTATCATGTTGTAGAATGTTCTCTTGGTTTTTACTCATTGTATCTTTCATATAATGATCTGAAACTAGTTGGAGAAGTTAGTAATGAGAATATAATCTCATTTGCAATTTGTATCATCAATGTTTACTGAGATTTGTAAAAGTTATGGCATTTTTGGTACAAGTTGTCCTAAATGACTGATTTTTCCTGTAACAGTCCAAAAGAAACACATGGTACGGGTTTTTATGGTACAATAATGGTGTGAAACCAATTGGAAATTCTAGATAAATGAGTCTAGTTTCATTTCCTTTTGTTTGATCTAATTTCATTAAGTTTTGAAAGAGTTATGACGTTTTTGGTGAGATCAGGTTTGTGATAAAACTAAGGTTTCCAGCAAGCATTGAGAAAACTATATCTTTGTATTTTATCATCCAAAAAGGCTCAAAATTGGTGAGAGTCTTCTTTAGACTGCTACACAAGGTTCCTACAAATGGATTTAAATTATTTGATCATTTTGGAAATATATGGAGGTTGTTGTGTGTCTTTTCATAGTAAATATTGTCACAACCCTTAGTGAAATGAGGGTTTAACAACATAATGCATTGTGGAGTTGTTTGATGTAATGATCATTTGTATGCCATCAATATGCATGGTGAGTAGGAAATAAAGTCGAAAGTTTTGTGATTAAATATTTGTGTGAAACTGATCTATTTGTGATGGTTGAAGGTTTTGAACTCTTGCTCTGCATCAATTGGTATCAGAGCCCAGTAAGGTTTGGGTAGAGGAAGTATTTGTGTTTGTGGTTGTGTTGTGCAAGTTGAGGAAGGAACCTATTTTCCTAGGTGTGAAAAGTTGAAGTGGAAGCAAGGGGAGACTTGCTTGTGAAGATGGTTTTTTTGAGAAGATGTTAGCAAGTTGAGGGTTCACAAAGGAAGATGAAAAGAGAGGAAAAGGAAAAGAGAAAGAGGGAAAGAAAGAAGGCAAGACAAATAGATTTCGAGAAAGCCTTGGAAGAAATAAGCAAAAAGGTGGAAAGATTAGGAAAGGAAATATAAATTATTTGGAAAGCACAAAGGATTTGGCATATACCAATGCCAAGGAAGTTAAGATGGCCTCTAAAGAAGATTATGAAGAAGCAAAGAAAACATAAGAGGGCAGCAAATTTAGTCCAAGTTGAAGAAGAAGACTTATCGGCACAATATGCAGCCATTGAAGAATAATGGGATAGTAAGGTTGGTAATGGACAAGTCAAACAAGAGGAAGAGGAACTCATCAAGGTAGAAGAAGATGAAAATTTGGTATCTAAATCAGATAAAGAACAAGGAAAGGATGGATTGGATTTGCAGATACAAATTTGGCTACCAAGGTATGAGAATGTAATGCTTACTTCATTGTTTCATAATGAGGTTAATGGTATTTTCAGTTTTCTCCAAATAGAAGTTTATGCTTGTGATGAGGTAGTAGATATAGAGACATTATGGTTCATAGAGCAGAAGGCAAATCAAGGTACAAAGTTTGTGGATGAGTTTGAGCATGTACAGGATGAGAAGATGAAAAGAAGATGCATTCTTCTTGTTGTGTTTGTAATTTCAAGGAGGATTAAACCATGGGTCAAGATGAAAATACATTTCAAGGAACCAGATTTATACCCCTCACAATTTTTTTTGATTGTAGGTGATGGTGAAGATACTTTTCTTTTTGCAGGTCCTTTACTCTTTGTTACCTCAAGGGACTTGAGTTTTTTCTTCAAGGGGAGAACGGTGCAGGAGCACCATGATGGATTCAAGCCTCCATGAGGCTTATTTGTAAATAATTATTTAAGAGTTATTAGGGGTCATTTAAATAAGGTCATCAAGACCATTTTAATGTATTTGAGTCATTTCATAGGTGTTTAGGTGGTTTATGAGCCATTTTGCAATAAGGTGTCAAAATTGTCATATTGCAAAAAAAAAGATGTGAAGAGTCAAGGGCATGTAGAAGTTGATGCGTTGGTTATAAATTGTTGGATTATTTTATCAAATTTTTTAAAAAGATATTTTATGGTCGAATTGTGGGGTTGGAGATGTTTGAAAATAATGAGGAAGAAGAAACCCTTGTTTTTGTGCATTTTTTCTGAATTTTTCTCATGTTGCAGAATGTTCTCTTGGTTTGTACAGATTGTATATTTCATATAATGATTTGAAACTGGTTGGATAAGTTAGTGATGAGAATATAATTTCATTTTAAATTTTTCTCATCAATTTTTATTGAGATTTGTAAAAGTTATGGCATTTTTGGTACAGGTTGTCCTAAATGACTGGTTTTTCCTGTAACAGTCCAAAAGAAACACATGGTACAGGGTTTTATGGTACAATAATGGTCTGAAAAAAAATTATAAATGCTAGATAAATGATTCTATTTTTATTTCCTTTTTGTTTGATCTAATTTTATTAATTTTTGAAAGAATTATGACATTTTTGGTGATATCAAGTTTGTGATAAAACTAGGGTTTCCAGCAAGCATTAAGAAAACTATATCTTTGTATTGCATCATCCAAAAAGGCTCAAACTTGGTGAGAGTCTTCTTTACATTTCTGCACAAGGTTACTAAAATGGATTTAAATTATATGATCATTTTGGAGATATATGGAGGTTGTTGTGTGTCTTTTCATAGTAAATATTGTCATAACCCTTAGTGAAATGAGGGTGTAACAAAATAATGCATTGTGGAGTTGTTTGATGTAATTATCATTTGTATGCCATCAATATGCATGGTGAGTAGGAAAACAAGTCTAAAGATTTTTGATTGAATATTTTTGTGAAACTGATCTATTTGTGATGGTTGAAGGTTTTGAACCCTTGCTCTGCATCACACTTTCCCAATCTCATGGATAAATGAGCTTGCCCCAGTCAATTTTATTGAAGAAAGTTGATGGAACAGTTGTGAGATGTGTATGAAAACATTATTTTAATCTAAATGATCATGATTCAAGATAGTTTAATATGATTTTATGCCAAAAATGATCTAGATATGCAAAAGCTAAAGCTAATATGAGTGGATTCTAAGCTAAAAGATTCACACCCTAATTAATAAACAAGCTAAATGGATGCGTTATGTGATCATGGAAGCCATTAATGTAATATCAAAACTAACTAATGCAATTAGAATGAACTAAAAGATACTAAATGTGTGCTAAATATGAGTGTGAGTGATTTCAACAACATAAGTTTTCTTTTGAAAGATAGATCCATTTGTCTCCAAATAGTGCTTTATTTATAGGAAAGCAAATGAGAAATGAAGGGCTAATATCAAAATAGCTAATCAATGGTCAAGGATGGAAGAAATTGAAGGCATGGATCATGAATTCTCATCAATGGGTGAGAATGAAAGATTAGATTTAATCAAGGGTTCACATTCCCTCAAACAAACACACTTTTGACCTATACAAGAGGTCAAAAGTTATCCTGCACAAGAAGTCACAAGGTAACTTGCACATGAAGCTAAGTAAGTTTGTTGAGAAAAAGGAGTATCCCCATTTTCAAATGAGTTAGGAGAGAGAATATTCTGGGGAATATTCTCATGGGTGAGGAAAAAGGATAATTTAGTCAATTAAAACTGTTACCCAATTTTCACTTATAGCTCAATCAGGTGGAGTTTTTTTTTTTTTTAATTAAGAAAATGAGGTACATTTTATTAAATTTCCTACATTACATTCAATTGTATAAACAAAAAATATCAGAAAATATTACAAGATTATTGTAACAAATCATTGCATTTATACAAGTGCATGCAACAGAGAAAAGATTTACACGACTCTTTCTAAAAAGTAATCTTTATTGAATGTTGAAATGTGCATTGTCTCACACAAGTCGTGAGACTGACTTAATTTATTCAATGAAAATAAAGAAAAGAGTATACATGAATAAGTAAATTAAGGAAATGTGCATGTAAGGAGGGAGACCAGTCATTGCTTGAGAATGACTAGTTTTGGTTGTGTCATCTTGTTGTTGCTGCTCTGAGTTGTTTGTGTCCTCCCTCACTCCATATCACTCCTAGTTCCTACATCTATCAATAAGCAATGGTGTTAGAGCAATGCTCTAAGAAATGAAAGAACTCAAACATTATATACACATTCACCTATGCATATATAATCTAATCTCCATGTGCATTAAATAAGCATATGCATACCTTAGGTATCTAGGAAAACCCTCAAATTCAATTTACACACCTAACACATGCATTTTTTTTTCTAACTTGTTTGCTTCATGTGTAGATATAGGAAAAGTAATGTTGTTGTTTTAGTTCATCTTAATTCAGCATGTGGGGTAAAATGAGGCTCCTATAAGAGTTGAGCCCAACATGCTTGAGGAAATGAGATATTTAGGGTGGTTCTTTACTTATACCCTGAATTTGATATGCATATGAGTAATACCAGGTATGTGTCACAGTTATGCTTTTTCTACCTCATCATGCAATTTTGTCCAAATATTGGTTGCCTTTTCCTTTAGAGATTCACAATCTAGCAATTTAGTGCCAATAAGAAGGAAATATCTCTAAAGAAAAACGTATCCAATGCCAAAAGAAATTGTATCACGTTTAAACATTGGCATAATTCCCAATTGAAGTGATGCACCTAGAAGTCAAATTTTTTGTATTAGAAATGCATGAGGAAAGATGGATATGCCATAGGAATGAAATAAATAATGACTTCACTTATTGCAGTTTTGTAATGCTCATCCAAGAAAGGAATATGCATGTTGGTAACAGCTTATACAGTCATAGGTAATAGTCAAATGTCACAAAATCAAAGAATAAAGTAACATCACTGATATTAAGTATCAAAAATCAGATGCACTGGCAAGGAGTATTTGAAAACAAAGCTACCATCACAAAATATTGTAATTTTGACATGCTACTATAGACCATGAAGAAAGGAATAGTGAGTCACATGGGACAACAAGGGGTCCAAGGTTGGAATACAATGTTTGAAAGTACACACTTTGCATTGGGTCATCACAAGACATTTTACTGTCATGTAAGCACAGTCTAGGGGATGTTGTCCCTGAACAAGGAATTAGAGGTGTTGATTCTGTTGAAATCACTTCAAATGACTTGGCATCATTTGCACCTGGTTTAAAAGTAGTTTCAAAAAGGCTAGCCCATGGTGATGCAAGAAAGGGGACTTTTGTTTCTTCTCACTCTGTCAAGGTGTTAGCATCACCCTCCCCAGAAAATAGTTTGAAGGATCCCCACTATATGATGCTAGATTCTGGAACTAATATTTTGCTTTAAATTACTTCTAAGAAATAACTAAGGAAGAAAAAATAAGAAACTCCAATCAATCACAAAACTACAGTCAAGGTTGTCCAAGCAGCCATGAGATAGCTTCTGGTTCAAATTGGAAGAAGATGCCCAGTGTTCTACATGAACCACAAAGAATTTGGGGCAAATCCACTATTTTTTAGCACAAATTCAACAGACGAGAAGGACACATATGCAGTATTTGAAAAGAATCAGAGCAATAGAACCAGACACTCAACTGACAGTAATAGTGAGGATTGCAGCTGCAATAGTGAGGATGGTAAGGAATTCTTGAAAATGACTAGATCATCTCAGAGTTTATCATCAGGATCAGGTAAAAAGAAAAATGTAGAGCAATAGAATGTGAAAAATTTCCATAAATTGGAACCACGGATTTTATTAACCCATGAATATGTTCTTTGCGACCTAAGCCAAAAGACCCTCATGGGTTGGAAATTGAAGAACAAAGAATTGAGCTTCATGGCAGCCATTCAAACAAGGCATAGTACAAAGTATGGTGGTGCAGTTTGGGTTATTAAGTATGAAGGTTCAAAAGCTTGAAAGTATTTGAATTTTAGAAGGGTAAATCTGAAAATGACCATTTCTTCTATATTTTTATAGAAAGCACGTAATACACAAGAGGTCGAGCTTATTTTTGAGCTTTTCATTTTGCAGAGATTTTAAAAAGCATAGCTTTTCAATGGTGGCCATGAAAAAAGTTGAAACAAGAAGAAACCCTCATGGGTTTTCCATAGAGGAAGTTAAAGCTCGCAGCCTATGATTGAAGGAGACACAAATACAGACAACGAAAAATGGTGAAACCCTCAACCCCAAGAAGGGTTTTGAACTTTATGTGCAAAGAATGCAATCTTTAGCTTCAGAACAATATAAAGAGGTTGCCATATTTTTCATAGAGTGGCTCGATTAGAGCTTTACATCATAGAAGAAACACATCAAAGCTCAAGAAAATCATCTTCAGACCACAAAAAATCATTAGAAGACAAAGAGTTAAGCATTTTCCTGACAGAAGGCTTGGCACAAGCCATGTAAAATCCATAAAAATATTGTTAAATGATAGAATGATCATTAAAAATGAGTTACCTAAATTTATACATTGAGGAGATCAAGAAAATCTGAAGGAGAACCCTTTGAAGGCCATGAATCCAGCTTTAAAATGCTCAGAAAAGCTTTGAGAAATGGTGAAGAAACCCTAGCAATGGAGGCGGTGTGGCTAAGCTTCTTCTTGAAGCTTTTATATTTGCAAATGAAATGATCTTTTTCATTTCGTTTTGTCTTAGGGTTTTTACCCTAGGATGGAGGCTGATAAGACAGACATTTTTTGTCTAAGTTTTTATTAAAATAAGTGCCAACTAATACAAATCCTACGGCCCATATGGTATTCATTATACGTTAGGCATTTTATGCCTTTGTATTTTCTTAAAATATTTGATGAAAGAGAGATCTTTTTGCATATGGAACAAATGTAAAGCCTTTGATTTTAGTGATATTGCTATAAATCACTTTAATCAAGGTGCTATTTTTAATGAAAAATAGAATGCTACGGTGGAAAACAAGGATATGGTCAAAAGGAGTCGATTATTTATGGAGGTTATTTTTTTGCCAAAGTATAGGGAGGTTATGAGTTGGTTAATTATGACATGCCTATCTTTTTTGGAGGATGATTTTAGTTGCCAACATGAGGAGAAGATATAGGGAGTTTTTATCATCTTGTGGAGGGAATATAGGTTATCTTAACTCCATTTAGAGAATTTTTGAGATGTTTATGGTTTGATAAAGTCATGCTTGACTTTTTCACCCATTTTGAGCTCATTTGGAGGGGATATAGGACCTAGATTTTAGGCTTTTGAGGGGCATCCGACCCAACTTGGTTTTTTGTTCCTTCTTTGGTGGAACCACTTGGATGTTGCCTACTTAGTCACTTTTGTAACTTATTATTGAGTTAGTTCAGATTATGATTTTCATGTACTAGTGACTTTTATAGTCCTTTGGCAGAGATTTATGCATTTTTTGTAACTCTTGGAGATATGAAATACAGATAACACCTTGGTCATTATTGATTCAAATTTCGCCCTTTTGTTCTTTTAGTCTTGTGCATTTTCAGGTGATTGATCAAGTTTCTTGTGAAAGTATTTTCATTCCTAGTGACTTTTTCTCATGTCTTTATGCCTTTTCTGCAAAAGTGCATTTATATAGGTTACAGGTTGTGTCCAATTTGTGTTTATCTTTAGATTGTGAAGGTACTTTCCCTTTTGAAGATTAGTGCATACAAACCGTCCTGTGAAATATTTATATATGACCATACACAAACATATTGTGCATTTCAATTTATGTCTTTAATGACTAAGAGTATTAAAATCCGAACCTTCATATTGTCTTTTAGCTTGGTGTATCACCCTTTTCCTTTAAGTTTCAATTCTTTCATTTTAAGTCTTCCTCTTTCCCTTTTCTTCAAAAAATCAATAGCTATTAGGTGATAACCAATTACGAAGCCGACCTTCTCAGGAGGTTCATTCTCAAGATAGGTGACCCACATACCTGAGAATGCTCCCATGTTCCTCTAGAATGCTAAGTTTTTCAACTTAGCTAGGGTGCAATTCTAATAGATAACAAAAACCAAATTAAATTGTGCAAAAGGGAAATAAATATTCTATGGGAATATTCCTTTTGGAGGAATGTGCAAAGGAGGAATATTCCCTTGCAATTGTGGGGGGAATTAGATTTAATTGATAATTAAACAATATTAATTATGCAATTAGGGGATTAGAATAATTAAGATGAAATTCATTAAATAAAATGATTTAATGAAAGGGGGAAAGGTGAAATGACATTTAATTAAATACTTCAGTGTTATTTAATTAAATAAGAAGATTTAGGGTTTAAATTAAATAGTTTGATTTATTTAATTTAAAAGGATGAAGTGTTAGCATGAAAGGGGGTGAATTAACCTAATTTGATAAATTAGGTTAATAGATGCAAATGATACCATTAATTAATTAGCTAGGCTAATTTAATTAATTAAGCAAAAAGAGGATGGGTTTCAAGAAGAAATCATTTTAGTATACTTGATTCGAGTGTATGATATGATTTGGGATATTGTTTCAATGTTTACAATATCGATAATATCACTTTCATCTAAAACTTTTTTTAAAGCACGACACTAATTAGTAAGATGCCCAAGAGTTCTATGATATGCACAGTAAGACATCTTTCTTCTTTTACCTTTTTTGGTTTTCTCAGATAGGTGGTAATGTTATAAGTCCTTCACTAAGAAGCTTTTGTAAAGTATTTTTAGTTTTGGTTATGGTATGGATAAATGATAGCTTAATTTTATAGGGCTACAATTTCTTACTTGATTGGGCAATTGGTTGATATGGAGGGGGGATCTTGATACCCTAATCCCTTGGTATCTTTTGATGGTTTTTGTTCCAAAAATTTATGGATCTCATGCTCATTTGTTATGTCACATCCTTTTTTACTTAAGATTCTAAATCCTTGACCATAACTCTCTTCTAAGTTCATAGGTGTATCAATAACTTTATGGGCGTAGGATAGAAGAGTATCAATGTTGTCATTGTGAATAATTTTATTCATTTTTGATGGTTGAGGCTTGCTTTGTGATTCAATTTAGGGATGCAAAAGGTTGAACATGTCAAGTGGTGGGATGATAGGAGGTGTTGGTTGTTGAATAGAGAGATAGAAGGATGTATTGTTCTCAAGGTTACACAAAGAATTGTGTTTGAATCCTTGTGTTCTATCTTCATCTTGGCCTAAGATGTCTATCTCACAAGAGCATTCATTAGGAGGTGAAGATTCATGAATTTTTTGAATTGCATTAGGATAATCACCAAACATGCAACTTGAAACAGAAACCAAATATTTTAAAGATATCTACATTTGACCAAAACACATATCCATGATGAGAGTCAAATGCAAGTATAAATAAATATTTGAATAAATTTTTAATGTAATTTTTAGATCTGAAATATGATAATTGACTAATTTTAGATGCAAAAACTTGAAAATGATTACTTTTGAATGCCAATATTTATTTTAAACAATGTAATATCTTTCACTAATTGAACTAATTGCAAACAACTACAAAAATATGCAATTTTTGAATCTGAAACAAAGATCTACAAGTACAAGAAAATAAAGCAAACATAGACAAAAGAAATGTGTATAATTTTTGAAAATCACTTGTACCAGGACAGGTTCACCCTAGGGAAAATGAGTCCTAGGATAGGGTTTTGAAAAAATTAAATCTAAGTGTTTAACTTGATATTTAAGCTCATTGTTCCTAACTGCAAATTGATTCTTTAGTGATAGTTTTCCTAGAAATGTGATGAAATGCAAATGCAATTTAAATGAAAATGTATGAACAAAATGAAAACTTTTATTAATGCAATTTTGAATGAAATGTTGATCTAAATAACTTTAATATACTTTAATGCAAGCTATTTGATGCAGGAGCATTCTTGGTTGTAAAACAATCCTTATACACAAAAAATAGTTATTTTCTTGCATTGCATTCAGTAGCAGATTTAGTAGTTCATTCCACATTTTATCATATTTTTGTTTCTTAGCTCACGGAGTAGGATATAGCATCTACACATCAAAATCTATCACATATCTAAATTTCACATCATTTTCAGTTGTTTGTCGATATTTATCACTCTTAGAACTTCATTATGTTTCTAGTCAAATCATTTGGAGCCAACTTGGTCTAGATTTCTAAGTGCAGACCTATTCCAGATTGTGTGGGGCCTAATTGGACATCATACAAGCATATTGGGTCAGTTGTGACCTATCTTGAAGATTCAAAATTTAATTCATTTTATGTAGAGCTAATTCTCTATATCTTGAGGCTAACATTTATATTTGATCATTCATCGGGTTATTAGCTCTTGTGGCCAATGCAAACCTATCTTGGAGCTCAAGAAGTATATTTATAAGCATTGTAATCATTGTAGATGAGTTATTTTTAGATTAGTAGTTTTAGGATAAGATTCAAATTTATTATATTCTACACAAAACCCTTCAGGGGCATGTAATAACGCCTATTGGTTAGTTGTACTATTGAATCCCTTTTGGCAGACCTGTGAGCCTTAGATATTGGCCCTTGAGGCATATGTTGCATCTAATATTATCAATTCAATAATATTTCATGTTCGTATATAAATTAGTTGTGTTATTTCCTCTATGTTGACTCATTGTTGCACGATCCAAATTATTCCTTCTGGAGCCCTCCTACCGTGACTACACCATGTGGTATTAGAGCGATTTCTTGATTCCTGAAGGCATTCTTTGAGGTGACTAGATCATAAAATTGAGGTAGGTTGCATTTTTTTTAATCGATCCCCGATTGTGAGGCAATTGAAACCCTTGTAGCCAGATCATTCAATTGAGGTAGTTGCACCGAGTTCAAGGGGAGATATGTCATCAAGGAGAGAACCTATTATGGTGAATGTTGTTGGAAGAATGGATGAGATGCTAGAGATGATGTGCGAGATGTGAATTAGGTTAGATGTTGTTGAAGAAGATCGAAGGTGAGGCCTAAACCCTAAATTATGGAAGTGATGATGAATCATAACATGCGAATCAAATTGTAGACACCCTAGATGAAGAAGAAGAAGAAGAATCAAGTCAAGTCAAGATGTTGAAATTGATCTCAAGATTGGAAAGCAGCCTAGAGTTTAAATTCAAAATTACATAGGAAATTTGAATCTTGAAGAATTGATTGATTTGATAAATGAAATAGAAGAATACTTTGAATATGAAGAAATTGAATCTCTAGAAAGAGACAAATTTGCAAAAATAAAGTTGAAAGGGCACACTGCATTATGGTGGAAAGAAGTTTAGTTGGACCAAAATAGAAGAGGCAAAGAAAGAATCATCAAGTGGGATAAAATGGTGACAAAATTGAAGAATCAATTCATAACAATAGATTATGAACTTGAATTATTGAAGAGATTGTAGAACCTGAGACAAAAATAAAGATTTGTGAAGGAGTGTACAGAAGAATTCTACAAGATGATAATCAAAACTGGTCATAGTGAAGCAAGAAAATTAAAGGTTTCCAGATACATCAATGGACTAAGAGAAAAAAATTCAAGAAGAATTGAGTTTAGTAAAGATGGCATCTATTGAAGAAGCATACCAGTTTGCATTAAAGTTCGAAGAGAAGTTGAACAAGAGTTTTGAAAAAAGATAGAGAAGTGAAAGAGGAAGATTTCAAAGGAGTGGAACCCAGTCTAGAGAAGGAACGCCATATGTGGAGCAGAAAAAAGATTTAAAGTCATATCAGAGTGAAGAAAAGGATGTCAGATCATACCACAAATGAAGAGAAGATAGAAGGTTCTACCACAATAATAGAGGAGGTCATAATTTTTGCTACAACAATGGATACCAGAGAGATGAAGGAAGATCTAAGAGAAGGCTATTCGGAGGAACCTATTTTAAGTGTGAAAGTGAAGGACATAGAGAATTCAAGTTTCATCAAGGAAGCACTGGAAAAAAACCTGAGCATACCAAAAGAAAAACATTTATGGAGGAAGAACATGCTAGATTCCCTAATTCATGAGGAAAACTAGAGAAATGTGAATCATTGGTGATGAGGAGAGCTTTGATGCATGAAGAAGTAACTGAGGAACCACCACAAAGGAAGATTCTATTTAGAACTAGATGTAAGTCCAGAGGAAAGGTATGTAAAGGTATCATTGATAGCGGTAGTATTGATAATCTAGTTTCAGAGGAGATGGTGACCAAGTTTAATTTGAAGAGATTGAAACATCTGAACCTTTATAGGATAGCATGAATTCAAGATGAACATAAGATATTGGTGAATGAGAAATGTTTCATGAAATTTCATATTGGATCATATAGGGATGAATTATTGTGTGATGTTATTCCTATGGATGCATGTCATTTACTATTAGGAAGATCTTGGCAATATGATAAGAAAGCAATGCATGATGGAAGAAGTAATACGTATACTATGATATCAAATGGAAAGAGAATCAACTTGATACCTTTAGAAGAAGAGGAGAAGACTGAATTTTGTGGCACTACCAAAATATGTTTGGTAGATGGAAGGAAATTTCTTGATGGATTGAGGCATGAGAACTTGTGTTTTGCATTGATTCCAAAGAAGGGTGGAAATCCATAGATAGAGAAACATACCGCAGAGAGTGAAGTTAAATTTTTTTTGATAGAGTATGAATATATCATGTCAGAGAATGTACTAGAGGGACTTCCACCTATACAGAGTATTAGTCATCATATGGATCTTATACCAGGAGCTAGTTTTCAAAAAAAAGTAGCACATAGAATGACACTGAAAGAGAATGCAGAGTTGAACTGATAGATACAAGAATTGTTGAGGAAAGAATTGATCAAAGAAAGCTTGAGCCCATGTGCGGTACCTACTATACTTGCACCTAAGAAAGATGGAGAGTGGAGATGTCATGCTTCAGCTTTCACACAACTAACAATACCCAACCACCAATTTTTTTTAATAAAAACATATGAACACCAACCATTATCATTCACACATAAAAAAATCACATAGTAATGATAAACTGAATATTAAATACACCTAACAACATAGATTTAAGTATTATATCTATATTCATTCTTAACATCATTACTCATAGCAGCATATGAATTTATTATTATTTTTATTTACCCATTGTAGATTTCACCACCAATGCTTACATGACTATCAAAATTTATCTCCCATTTGATAACTCTAACAATCCAATATTGGCGTTACCCATAATGTAGTATTCATATTATCTAAATTCCTAACTAATGAAGATATTATTGTGATTTAAAATCATAACAATAATATCATCAGTTAATAAGGAGCTCACTACCCCATTGGAATCTTCTTAAACAATAAAACAAAATAATGTCAATTAAGCATATTTATAATTCTATAAGTACGTCATTGTCCCATGAAATAAAGAAAATAAAGTAAAACCATATTCAAATATAACCATTACTTCAGGATAACTATTCCATCCCTTAGAAAGAATTCAAGAGAACAAGTTTCATGATCTTAATCCCAAAGGATGTTATTGTTACTTGACTATTTTCCTATATCATTAAATTTAAAATCAAATAAGACATCTATAGTTACTAGTGAAGGTAAATTCAGGATTGGATTGAGTTAAGGTTGAGATATACTAAGAGAATTCAACTACTAAAGATGCATCAAAAGTGGTGTAACAACTTCAATTTGATTTATCTTTCCAAGTTGTCTATTCAATGTCTATTCATTATAAATGGAATCAATAATTTTAACAATAATCTCATAGACATAAACATGTAAGGAATAAGCTATCAATCAAAACTAAACTACCCTATCCTAATAACATTTAACACTATTGGAAAAATATTTCAACAACTCAAGATGAACTATGCAAATACATGATTATCTTAATCTCATCATCATTTATTAGAAATTATATTAAATCTAAGATAGTTTAAAAACATTAAGGGTATACTCCCAAATGCAATCCCCATTCCTTCAATTTGTAACTTTACCCAAATCAAAACTTTAACAAAGACCCAATTTTAAAATGAATAAGTAAAACCAATAAAATTGAAACTAATATTTCTAAACATTACAATTAAAACTCCTAATTGATAAATAACTTCAAAACCAACTTGCAACTAAATAACCTCATAAATTATTCCTACAATTGAATTCTAAATGATTGTTGAATTCTTTCTCAAATTACCTTCCATGCGATTTAACAATTCTTTTCTATTTTTTTTTATCTACTTGCAAGTTGATGGAATGAAACATAAAGGATTGAGTTTAAAATTTACTTTATCCTCATATTTGGGGTTTAGATTTTCTTATTCTCTATTACAGACCTGAAATTATCCTTTCCATTATTTCATTTACAGAGCAAAATGCATTTTCTAGATTATTGATTCAAATAAAAGTGTAACTAGTGATTCCTTACAGAAACAATAACACATAAAATCTTATCATCATTCTCGTGTGATTTGTGAGGCACTCTTACAAAATTAATTTGATCAATATTCATATCTAGGTCGAACAATGTGCAGGATCTATTTCAAACTATTTATTTTTGCAGATCCGAATGCTTATTGATCAGTTGAGAGCTACTTTGATTTTAACCTTTTTTTTTAAATAAATCCAATTTTGTTTGTTTTAAAACCACACCGAAAAAAATTGTTTATATGATTTTATTGGGCCTACATGGGTGATTCCATTAATGGGGGGTCGAGCTCTCCCTGGTCGACCCATAAAGGGGGTTTTACCAGGGGGTTGAGCCCTTCTTAAGTTTCTTTTATTTGCATTGTATGAGCCTTAGTTTCATGCAATTAGGTTGTTGCAGAATTTTAATCATATGTATTTGATCAAAGGTATTTCAATTCCAAATAATGTAGTGGTGATTAATTCCCACTTTACAAATGAGAACATGATTTTTGTGCAAGATTCTAAAACAAAAATAAATAATCTTTTGGCTATTCTAGAGTTGTATTGTTTTATCTCCAGTTCCAAGCTAGCTCATCACAAAACCAAATTTCTTATGATTCATTTTGATCAGGTCCCACACTAGATTCTGAAAGAAAGGAAACAAATCAGACATGAGAAAATTACCCGATACTTGGGCATACCTTTTGGAATGGGGGCTACATTGTCTAATATGTGGAATTGGTTTTTAACCAAGCTGAAAAATAAAATTTTCAATTAGGGGAATAAGTTTCTTTCTCTAGCTGGAAAAATCCAAGTGGTAAATAAAATATTCTTACCTTCTCATGTTTACTTCTCCTCTTTTGGATGTCATCCCAAAAGGGCTACGATGATTTAAATAATATTATTCAACAATTTTGTAGACTAACTGGTATGGTAAGGCTAGTTTCAGATCATCCTCTTGGTTACATTGTATATAACCTAAAAATAAAGGGGGTTTGGGTCTTCTAGATCCTAAGACACGTGGGAATTGTTTAACAGCAAAATGGATTATCAAAGTTGTCTCTGGGTAGGAACAATGGAAGATTTTAGTTCATCATCGCATTATTCTTGCTTCTATGAATAACAAATGGCAAGGAGTGGGGTGGCTGGATAAAATTCTACTTGCCCCCTTCTTTCATATTAAAGCCTCATTTCCCTTGCAATCTATTTGAAGGGTGTGGCAACAAGTTTGCAAATTTCTATATTGGAAGGACTCTTTGCAACATGGTTTTAGCTTCACAACATCATCTATTTGATGGAACAGACTAATACAATATCAGGGGTATCCCTTGGCTATTTCCTTCCCTAAACAGGATTACTATCTTTTCAAGAAAGGTGTGCAATAGTTTGGTGACTTGTGGGATTTCATTTCCCTTGACTAGGTGGATTGGTTAAGCCTCAAAAATTCATTCAATTTAAATAACAGATTTAAGAATTTTGTGATATTTTTTAACTAATTGGTGCCTATGGATCTCCTTATGAAACTTTTCACTCCTCTACGTTGCAATCTCTTCAAATATTGGCTATGGCTTGAGAGATATCCATTCATTCACTTTCCGTTGAAGAAGATTTACTTAAAACTCCTTCCAAGTATGGAACTAAACCCAAGACTTAATATCAAATGGAGGTGTGGATTTCGAGAAAAGAAATGGAGGAATCTAAGCACTCAAATTTGGAGGTCTAGAGCAGAAGCAAGTGCTCAAGTCCTTGCTTGGAAAGTGTTGCACCATAAGTTGTTGGTGGGGAGAGATTAAGATATTTAAATATTCAGCCAACTATGTGTCCTCTTTGCATACATAATGAAAGCGTAAAACATATTTTTTGGGACTGCTTTTGGGCTAAGAAAAAATGGAAGGCTATATTTAACTTTTTTCCTGCTATTTTTTACCATGTGTTGTGTTGGAAAGAAGCAGTGTTGGGTGTTGGGCTTCACAATAATGTGGTTGTTGATACTATGAGACAAACTATTTTTCTTCATATCTATAAAAGTAGATGTTTAGATATGTTTTCTAATCATATTATGCATCATGGTACAATTTATTTCTTTGTGTCGGGTGATCCCACAATACTGGTTTATAATTTTTGGCCAAACTAGACACTGAAATAATTTTTTCCAACTAAATCTTCACTTTCAGGCACTTATAGCGGCTAAACTATGAGGAATTTGAAGATGATGCAAACTAGTTATTTGTGAAATTTTGTTTATAGATTCTAAAAATTTTTTTTTCATAATTTTTGGAATCAGATTGCACTTCTTTTTCTATATCCTTCAAAAATTAGTTTTTTTCAGTAAACAAAATTTTTGAGTGACGCTCACCGTATACAACATAATTTTTTTTTTATGAAGGATAAAATTCTTTTTCTTTTTTTAATTTAGATTTGTAACTACGATATCTAGTGCTTCCAATTGGTTTCATAGTGTTTTATTGAATTTTTTTCCTTAATCAAGTTTCAAAGTCAAAGCAATTACAATTCAAACATAGGCAGACCGTATACAACATAAATTTTTAATATGTATCGAAATTCTTTTTTTTTGTTGGATCAAGGACTTCAATATATGATGCACTCATATTTTTCAAAAATAAAATTGATAATCTACTATTTTTCCACATGTGTAGAACAAAGAGCTTGATTTTTGGTGAAAAACCTATGTTTAATAAAACTTAAAAAACAAAAACATAATAAAGCCAAAACATATTAAAATTATATTTGTTGGATAGCTCGTTCCAAGGACTACCATCATCCAGTTGGGTCTGTGAAGTCTCCTCCATTTTCATTTGTCAACTTGAGCTTCGAAGGGCAAAATTTTGGAGGTTTTTCGTGCCAAAGGGTGAGAAGGTGGGAAAAGGGGGGTTCGGGCGAACCAGAGGGGTTCAAATGAACCCCCTTTCAAAAATGGTTTTCTTTGTGTTTTTTATGAGAATGGTGGGACCTTTCATTTAATGGGTTCGCTCAAACTAGGGTTCTAGCAAACCCTCTTTTGGCTCACTAGAACCAAAAAGTTCGTTCGAACCCCAAAAATCAATTTTTTTTTGTATGAGGTCATTTTTTGCAACTTTTCCTTCCTCACTCAAATTGTAAACCACTTTTGTGGGTTTACCCTATGTTCAATTGCGTGAGGATGCTAAATACAAGAAGCTTTTGGAAGAGGTTAAATATCAGTTTTTGTAGCTTCATGAAGGAGACATCCATTGTTCTACACAACTCCAAACCTTGTTTAAGTTTCGAGTATAAGTTGTTTTTTAGCTGCTATTTTGTAGTTTCTAAAATGTTCATGTGTTATGTTGTAATTTTGTTGCTACTTTCAGCAATAATAATGTGTTTCCAGCTATTGTTTGTAAGTGATTATGATGTATTTCCAGTTGTTGTTTGAGGCTGTAACTTTCAATTGATTTTTTGTTTTATTTCCTCTTAGTTGAGGTTCATCACTGGTGGTTGTTTCCTCAGTTCTTAACTGGGTTTGTATGCTTCAACTATTCTTTCTAATTGTCATTTTCTTCTCAGTCCCTTTGTTGGACTGTTATTTAATTTATTTGTAATCTTTCAGCATTATTCAATTTAAAAAAGACTCATTTTTCTAAAATTTATTTCATTTCTTTAAGAACATTAACATTTAAAGCTTATTTACTTTATTTATTTATATATATATATATATATATATGTTTTCAAATAAAAGTAAAACTTTAATTATATTAATTTTTTTTCTACTAATATGGCTATCATAAAATCTAAATTTTGGAATATTTATTTTAAATAAACACACACACACACATATATATATAATATAATTTTTTTTAAATAATTATTGTATTATATTTGATCATTGAGGAAAGCACTAAATTATTTTTTCTCTATAATAAATTTTATTATTTTAAGATTTAAAATGTATATGCATATAATGATATTTATAGTTAACTTTTAAGTAATTATTTTTTTTAAATAAAATAAAATAAATAAGTATGTGTACCTTACATTATATGTATATCAAATTTTTAAAGAAGATCAAATACAAGATCTAACCATTTTATTTACAAGGTAATTCAATATGAAAGGAAGGACCATGTATTTATTATTATATATATTTGGTTTCTTGGATTTGAAATTTGTAGAAACATACTACACTTTTTCATTTACCTTTCTATAAGAGGAATAAACAATTTAACTCCAAACGAATTCAATCATTTTTTTTAATTTTCTCAATGAATTAGGAAACTTGATACCAAGACACAATCCTTCTATACCCTTAAACATTGTACACAAATGGTTCTATAATTGTACTCATAAAGTCTACCTTCACCCCAACATTAGTCCCCTTTTAATTAAAGGATCAACACATACCACATGCCTCCCTTAAATTACACATGTAGTTGAAAGAATAACCAAATTTATAATCTGAACCAAGAATTCTATACTCTACAATTACATTTTCCAAAACTCAACTATAGGAACCTAAAACTTTTTTTCCATTTCAAAGAACTCAAATATATTTTTGGAATACTAACTTTGATAGAATTTCCTCAATTTCCTCTGAAATTTGCACCTGAAAGAAGAAGTCAACAAAAAACAATGTGGCCAAAGGATCTCCTCCCAACCATAGAATTGATATGCTGGCAAAACAAGAAGATACAACTGAGAGGGGGAGGGGGGGGTGAATCAGTTGTCACAGAATTTAAAACTTTAATCAAACTATTAACCTTTAATTCCATATCTGATGATTAACGGTGAAAAAAAGAAGTATACAACACATCAGAAACACATAACACCAATATTTTTTGCGTGGAAACCCTGTTAAGGGAGAAAACCACGGTGGAAGTTAATCCATAATTATACCCTGTTAAAAGTATAATGAAAAATTAATAAGGAATGCACTTGCATTCAGACACACTACCTAGAGCTCACTGCTCAAAGAAAATATAATCAGATTAAAAAAATCTGAGTGGGATGAACTAAGAAAATAGCTTCTACAAAAGCCTGATGATAGTTCTGGTTAGGCAAATACACTCTACGCAATCTTCTTTCATACTCTTCTATTCTCTTGAATGATTTATCTTTATTCGCACATGTGTTTCGCACATACACACCAAGCACACACCACACACACCACACACACTACACACTACACACTCTACTCGCACTGCTCACTTCTCTTCATACCACAAAACAACCTTTCTTATATATCTGCTACACGGATTTACATCAACAACTCTGTTGGCCATAAATAATAAATGAATTACAACTGTCGGCCTCAATACATGAATAAATATTTATGCGCACCAACACAAGTTGGTTACAACAAATATAGGACCCAAACCAACATCCTCGAATACACCAAACAACAAAAAATTAATACATAAGGATGTGCAACACGCTACTACCATCATGTCGGCAAAGAACATGAAAACCTCAACATGCATCGGAAAAATATTTGATTGCGATCACACCAAATAGTGCGGAAATACAACAGAGATAGAACATGATCTAGAATCATCCACGAACATCACAGGAACATACACAACAACTAGAGTTACCATAATTCCAACTTCCTCTTCCAAGAATAATTGCTACAGTACCAGAATGACTGTAGGAACGCCAGAACACTTTACTTGCACAAATCTTGATGTGTACCACTGAGACTTCCAGACAACATACTAGATAGGTTCAGCAATAAACCCATTAGTGCACAACACCTGAATATCAACGTACATAAAATTTCACCATTCTGACCTTCACAGCTTCACTAGCTGCGAGAAGATATATTTTTTACCATTTTCTCAATCTCCTTGACATATACAGCCTTAAGCAACATTAATACTAATAGTGTTGACATCAATGACAACCACATATCAGCAGCACAACCACAACATCCAACAATCTCCCCCTTTGGAATTGATGGTAACACATGATGTGAAAAATAATACCATCAACCCAAATTAACTCTTTCATCTTCTCCCTTGGCTCTAATTGCACTTCTCCCCCTTTCTTCCACAAAGGTTCTTCACATTACACTTCTCTCCTATTGCACTTTTTTTTCACATTACACTTCTCACCCCCTTTGACATCAATGGCAAAGGTTCACATGCTCTGAACCACATATTTTTTAAACATTTGACTACTCCCCCTAAGTAGCAATCACAACATCAATCTGGAATAAGATATAGAAATGAATTCATAGACTGATGCAAACACCTACATCATTAGATCTGATCAGGATGGGAAATCACCCCTAACTTGCCTCTAAGGTACTCAAAAGTATCCTTAGGCGATGGCTTAGTGAAAATATCTACAACTTTCTCTTTAGTAGGTACATATTCCAGTTTGACTTCTCTATCATTCACTTTGTCTTTCAAGAAGTGATACTTGATTGAGATATGCTTTGTCTTTGAATGCATCACTGGATTATTGGAAATGTTTATGGCGGTTGAATTGTCACAGAATATGGTAATAGGCTCTTCATACTCAATATTGACATCACTTAGAACCTGCTTCATCCACATTACTTGAGTATAGTTGTTAGCAGCAACAATGTATTCTACTTCGGCAATAGATAAGGAAAATAAGTTCTGCTTTTTGCTTAACCAAGACACCAACTTCTTCCCTAGGAAGAATGCACCACCACTTGTACTTTTTATGTCATTGACATCACTTTCCCAATCCGCATCAGTATAAGCATTCATAATAATATCATCATCTTTTGGATACCATAATCCAAAATCAACTGTTCCTTTCAGGTATCTGAAAATCCTTTTTACAACAGTTACATGTGATTCCCTTGGATCTTCTTGAAATCTAGCAACCATGCACACAACATTCATTATATCTAGCCTTGTCTAAGTCAAGTAGAGCAACCCACCAATCATCGATCCATACCTTGTTTGATTTGCTTTAGGAGATTCATCATTCTGTGTGAGTTTACATCTGGTCACCATAGGTGTACCAACAGGCTTTGCTACTTCCATGCCAAACTTTTTCAGTAACTCTTTTACATGTTTGGACTAAGATATAAAGATCCCATCTTCTAACTGGGTGATTTGCAATCCCAAAAAGAATTTTAGCTCTCCTATCATTGACATTTCAAATTCACTTTTCATTTCATCCGCATACTTCATACATAAATCATCTCCTTCAAAGATAATATGATCAACAAAGACTTCAATGATCAATTCTTTGTTCTCATCCAACTTGAGATACAAATTTTTGTCAGCAGTACCTTTACTGAATCCAAGCTTCAATAAATATTTATCCAATCTATCATACCAAACTCTAGGAGCTTGCTGAAGTCTATATAGAGATTTCTTCAATCGACACACCATATCCTTTTCATTAGTCAATTAAAATCCATCTAGTTGTTCAACATAAACTTCTTCTTCTATTTCACCATTCAGAAATGCTAACTTTACATCCATCTGATAAACTTTGTAATTCTTGAAATCAGCATAAGCAATAAATAATCTCACAGCTTCTATTCTAGCAACAGGGGCAAAAGTTCCATCAAAATCAATACCTTCCATTTGTGAATACCCTTTGCAAACCAATCTTTCTTTATTTCTAACTACTTCACCTTGCTCATTAAGTTTATTCTGAAACACCCATTTGGTTCCAATCACATTCTTGTCTTTAGGTCTAGGAACAAGTTCCCATGTCTCATTTTTTTGTATCTGCATCAGTTCTTCTTTCATGGCTTCCATCCAATATTCATCCTTGCATGCTTCATTGATATTGTTAGGCTCAGCTTTAGAAATCAAACAATATTCTTCTAAAATTCTCCTTCTAGTTTGTACACCTTTACTCTTATCACCAATGATCTGACTATCATAATTATTTCGCTTTACATACTTTGGAGTTTTAGTATCTTCTTTGAATTTTCTTGTTCTACTCCTGCTTCAGTGTTTTCATTTCTTTATGCTTCTTGATTTCCTTGGTTCACCAGAATAATTTGCAATTGATTTTGTGTCTGAATATTTTGTCCATTATTAGAATTTTCATGATTATCATCTGAATCATATCCATTACATCTGTATGGTATGTCAATATCTTTATCAACTTTGACATTAGCACTTTCAACCATTTTCTTCAACCTTTTATTAAAACACCGGTAAGCTTTACTCTTAGTAGAGTAACCTAGGAAGATTCCTTCATCACTTCTAGCATCAAACTTTCCTATATCATCATCTCTCTTGATGTAGCATTTGCTTCCAATTTTTTTGAAACACTTCATAGTAGGCTTATAACCAAACCATAGCTCAAAAGGAGTCTTACCAGAATTACTGTTGATATTTACCCAGTTGATAATGTACACAACAGTGCTTACTGCTTCTCTCCAGTAGAAATGAGGAACATTTGCTTCCAACATAATGGTTCTAGTAGTTTTTAGAATTGTTATGTTCTTTCTTTCAACAACTTCATTTTGTTGAGGGGTCCAGGGAGCAAATAATTGTCTTTGAATTCCATGCTCTTCATAGAGAGTATTGAATTCCCTGGAAGTGAATTATCCACCTCTGTCTGATCTCAAACATTTAACCTTCAAACCTATCTCATTCTCTGCCATAACTTTGAAAATTTTGAACTTATCTAATGCTTCATGTTTTTCTTTTAGGAAGGCAACCCATATCATTCTTGAATAATCGTCAATAAGCAACATAAAGTACCTTTCACCTTGTAGACTTCTGATTCTTTAGGGACCACATAGATCAATATGTACCAATTCCAATATTCCATTAGAGTTGTATTGTTTGCTCGAAAAATAATTTCTCGTTTGCTTTCCCATCTGACATTCCTTGCACACAGTGTTAGTAGGCTTCACTATCTTAGGAAGATCTATGACCGCTTGAGAAGAACTTATCTTTACAATATTATCAAAGTTCACATGAAACAACCGCCTATTCCATAACCATCTTACATCAATTTGAGGAATCAAGCAACTTTCACTAGCAATACTCAACTGAAAGATATTACCTTTTGTCTTTGTACCTGAGGCAATTACTTTTCCTATGTTTCCCAGTATCATACACTTACCATCCTTGAATTGCAGATTGCATCAACACTCAACAAATTATGCTTTAAGACTTCTACATAAAGAACATTATTAGTATTATGCTCACCACCAAAATAAATAGTGCCTCTACCACGAATCACACTAGAAGTATTGTCACCAAATATTAAAATGCCACCATTGTAATTCTCCAAGCTAACAAACTTATTTTTGTCACCAGTCATGTGATGTGAACATCCATTGTCAATCACCTATTCATCCTTTTCTTCAACTTTGGTTGCAAGAGCTCTCTCAATGTTCACATTACTAGCAGATTCAGTGGACACTTGACTATTCTCTTTGATAGCAATAAATACCCATCCATCTTCATTTCCAGTTTCTTTATCAGATTCATCATCAGTAACACCTTCTTTAGCATAATAGGATTTCCTATGAGATCTAGTGTCTTCAGGCTTGTACTTAGAAGTTCTTTCAGGACACCTTGATGCAAAATGATCTATTTTACTGCCGGAAAAACATTTAATAGGTAGCTTTCCTTTGTACTTACCATGGCCTCTGTATTCTCTTCTTACAATTAGTGCTTCCAGCTCTTCTAGCTCTCTTTCTTCCTCTTCAATATTTTTCATCTCATCTTCATACTTAAATGTCTTCTTGGAACTTTCTCCTGTATCATATTTCTTTTTTCCTGGATACAATGGCTTTAAATGCAAACTCTACTTTAGGAGTAGATTCACCAAATTCTCTCAACTCAAAGGCTACAAGTTTTCCAATTAGCATGTCCTTTGTTATTTTAGTTACTGGCCTGAGTTCATCAATAGCATGAGCTCTCAATTTGTAGGAAGGAGGCACAGATACTAGTATCTTAGAAATAATTTCTTCATCATCCAAGACACCACCGACACATCTAATGCTCGTCACTAGTTCATTTGTCTTCTGAGAGAAAGAGTATATATTCTCATCTTCGCTCATCTTCATGTCCTCCCATTTTCCTTTTAGACTTTGTAGCTTAGCAATTTTTACAAGTGGATCTCCTTCATACAATAACTCCAGCTTTGTCCATATCTCATGTGCAGTCTTTAGACCCATCACATTTGAAATTTCAGAATCTGTCAAGGCACTCACCAATGCCTCAATAGCTCTTGTATTAATTTCAGCTTCTTTGATCTCATCAGCAGTAGAGGGACCATTCTAAGGAATAGTATATGTATCTTTTGTAATCTTCCAAAAGGGTTCACCAATGCACTTCAAATGACATTCCATTCTGACTTTCCCCATGGTGTAGTTTTTACCATCGAATCTCAGACTATCCTTCTTGTAAGAATCCATCACGGATCACATCAAGCTATTAAGCTTCACCTTCAGAGGAACTAGCTCTGATACCAATTGTTGGCAAAACAAGAAGATACAACTAAGAGGGTGGGTGAATCAGTTGTCACATAATTTACAACTTTAATCAAACTATTAACCTTTAATTCCATATCTGATGATTAACAGTGAAAGTAAGAAGTACACAACACATCAAAAACACATAACACCAATATTTTTTGCGTGGAAACCCTATTAAGGGAGAAAACCACGGTGGAGGTTAATCCACAATTATACCCTGTTAAAAGTATAATGAAAAATGAATAAGGAATACACTTTCATTCAAGCACAGTACCAAGAGTTCATTGCTCAAATAAAATACAATCAAATTAAAACCATCTGAGTGGGATGAACTGAGAAAATAGCTTCTATAAAAGCTCAATGACAGTTCCGGTTAGGCACATACACTCTACGAAATCTTCTTTCATAATCTACTTTTCTCTTGAATGATTTATCTTTATTCGCACATGTGTTTTGCATTTACACACTGAGCACACACCAAACACATACTACACACTCTACTCACACTTCTCACTTCTCTTCATACCACAAAACAACCTTTCTTATATATCTGCTACACGGATTTACATCAACAACTCTATCGGCCACAAATAATAGATGAATTACAATTGTCGGCCTCAATACATGAATAAATATTTATGCGCACCAACACAAGTTGGTTACAACAAAGATAGGACCCAAACCAACATCCTTGAATACACCAAAAAATAAGAAATTAATCCATAAGGATGTGCAACACGCTACTACCATCATGTCGGCCAAGAACATGAAAACCTGAACATGCATCAGAAAATAATGTGATTATGATCACACCAAGTAGTGTGGACATACAATAGAGATAGAACATGATCTAGAATCATCCACGAACATCATAGAAACATACGCAACAAATGGAATTACCAGAATTCCAACTTCCTCTTCCAAGAACAACTACTATAGTACTAGAATGATTGTAGGAACACCAAAACACTTTACTTGCACAAATCTTGATGCGTACCATTGATACTTCTGAAAAACGTACTAGATAGGTTCAACAATAAACCCATTAGTGCACAACACTTGAATATCAACGTACATAAAATTTCACCATTTTGACCTTCACAACTTCACTGGTTGCGAGAAGATATATTTATTACAATTTTCTCAATCTCCTCGACATATACAGCCTTAAGCAACATTAACAATAATAGTGTTGACATCAATGACAACCACATATCAGAAACATAACCACAACATCCAACATGATATTCAATCCACCCCCGAGCTCTAAGGGGTCACCTAGATTTTCTCATACATACACACATAACTGCAATTCATATGTATTACTCAACAATTTCATACCCTATACCATTCATATTACACCACTATCCACACATTCACTTGCACGTTTACAACTATGTACAAAACAAGAAGGTTCCAACTCACACAATTCAAAACCATCATACAAGGAATTTAACATAGATTTCCACAAAAAAGAGTAAACAACACAACAATTCATTTTCTCAACAACATATAACCAACAAGGACAGATCTTACCAAACTAAGTGCAAGTACAAATGGGGTAGCCTCACCATCTCCAAGCCCTATCCTTCCATTCTCTCCTCCATCTTCACCAATAATTCTCCTTCCCAAATGAGAGGAAGATAAGACTTCCAAGAAACAAGGACAAAGAAAGAAGGCAAGAAAAAGGAGAGAAGCCAATGCAAAAGAAATAATTCAAGCCAAAGGAGGGATCCCCTTCTCCTCTTAAAAAGAAGGAATATATAAAAGGGAAAAGGGCAAGTAACTCCTCAAAACTTCCCAACCACCCAACCAACTCTCATTTTCGCCACTTTTCATAAGTGGGAAATCAGAGTGGGTTTTAGACTTTATTTAAGTGATTTTATAGAATAAAAAGACCCCTACTCTATAGACCTACCACCTAGGGCTCCTTTTAAACAATTAAAACCACATAAAGACATTATAAAACCTAAAATAAATAATGACATTTAAAGAGGTGACTCAAGGGTCTAATAAGCAACATCCCTCACATGCACTTGTCCCTTACAAAACAAGGTTGAATACATATCCTTGACAATACTAGAATTTTCCAAGAACAACATCAAGGAAAATAGCTATGTGACCCCTTCATCAATAGTGGCCAATTTTAACCTATTTACTCAACCAGGAGGAGGTGTCAGTATTTCTCATAATTAATAATATTTGAAACAAATAGCATATGAAAAATAATCTTCTAATGATAATTAACTAAGGAGTCATATCTACATATAATTTAACTCTAACTACTTGCATAATATCTTCTAGAGTCAAGCAATAATTGATCATGTTATTTAATATCAAAATATTACCTCTTATCACTAATCTATTTTACCTATAATGAATACTACTACAAGCAAATATTCAATATCAATCATTACCTTTATATTCACTTACTCACACTCATTATATAAATCACCTAACATGATTAAATACATTAATATACATAATGATATTACCAATAATGAAACCTCTCAATCATTACATACTTACATAGATAGGGAATAGACCTCATCTAGCTATCACATGAAATCACAACAACCACTAGTTAGTTAGTTAACAATAAAAAATATAAATAACTTGATGTATAGGAACAATAATCAATAATGTATATTTCCCAATACAAAAGAACATAAAGTATAGAACATAAACCACTGACGACTAATAAGATCAACAAGGACACAAGGGGTAAGGTCTTGCAGGAGAATGTGTATAGATTCAAGAGTAGTCAATAAGACCACTATCAAGTATAGATTTTCATTGCCAAGGATGGATGACATTTGGAATATTTAAGTGGAGAAAATATTTTACAAAGATTGATCTCAAGAGTGGATATCATCATATCAGAATCAGAGAAGGAGATGAATGGAAGACTACATTTAAGACCTATAAGGGATTATATGAGTGGTTAGTCATGCCTTTTGGATTGACCAATGCACCGATCACTTTCATAAGATTGATGAATGAGGCATTGAAGAAATTATTGGGTAAGTTTTTCATTGTTTACTTGGATGATATTATGTTTTTCAGTAAGACTAGAGATAAGCATTTGTGGCACATCTGAAAAGTATTATAGAAGTTGAGAGAAGAGAAGTTGTTGATTAATGTCAAGAATTATAGTTTCATGAAGACATAGTTGTATTGTTGGAAAAAATTGTCTCAACCTTCCAATTGTATATGGTTTATTGTTGATAGGATGTATATATATTTATATATATTTCCTAGTTACACCAGTAGGTGTATACAATGGTAGCAAAGAGCAAACTGTGAGCATGTTAACTTTTTCAGGAAACTCCTAAAATGGCTGACATACATTAAATAATGATATTGTAAATCTAGACCATTTGTTATTAGGTTTTAGATCTAATGCAAGATATTTTGTTGGCTTGTCTTGCCCTAGAATGTAACCCTATTTTATGAGGGTGTTGTATTACAACTGTGGTAGACAGTGATGTATTTTGAGAGTCTGATAGCAGTCATGTTTTCTCTAAATCTTTGGTGGTGGTACTCCTATAAGAAGCTTGTTCTATAAGTATATTGTAATCTTCATGATTTCTGAATAACAAATTGGGTGGATTTTTGAGTGTGGGGTTTTTCTCCCGAAAGGGTTTCCCCACATAAATCACTATGTTATGGTATGCATAATATTTATATTATTTTTGTTTAAATTTTTGTAACTATTAAAGATTTGAAAAGTTTTGCAGTATTCTCCTCTCAAGGTTAGTGTAGGAAGTTGTTATGGTACCTTAGCTTCCTTACAAGTGGTATCAGAGATTAATCACCTTTGGTTTCAATTGTGGGTTGTTGGGGGTTATTTGAACTAATCTAGATTTGAGTGGGTGCTTGTGTAGAAGATACTTTGTGATCTTGTTGCAAGAATTTTCAGATGACAAGTTCATCAGGGAGAAAACAAGTGGAGAAATTTTTTAGAAATAATTTTGAGATTTGGAAGCTAAAGATGAAGGATCTATTAATAGATCAAGATCTGTGGGATGTTGTTGATGAGAATTTTTTAATGCTTTCAAATCCTACTTAGGTTGCTCAACATGATGTTATGAACTATAAAGCCAAGGGTCTAATCAAATTGTGCTTGGAAGACTCTAGATAAATCAATTTTCATGAAGAGACCTTTGTACACAAGCTATGGAAGAAGCTTGGTGACATGTATCAAGCCAAATATTTAGCAAACACGATTTTCTTGAGGAAGAATTTGCATTCCTTGAGAATAGAAGAGGGTGGAAAAATCATAGACCACCTAGAAGCATTTAATATGTTGGTGGCTCAATTGGCATCAATTGCTGTCAAAATGGATGAGGAGGAAAAATGTCAAATCCTTCTTTATTCTTTGCTTGATTCATGGGATTCTCTTGTTATGGATATTGGGAGTACTTCTGTTATTTTAAAGACTAAAGATGTGGTGGGTTCTTTTCTTTATGAAGAAATGAGGAGGAAGGTATCCATCACTACCAAGGAGGCCCTAAATTTTCGTGGAAGACCTAAGGAAAAAGGCAAGAAAAATGAGAAGCATGAAAAATCAAAGTTGAGGGAGAGATCTAAATCTCCTAGAAATTCCAAAGCTCTTTGTTGGAACTACAGTAATCCCTGACATGTTTGTAAGGAATGCAAAGAAAATAAAATGGTTTAGTTGCAGACTGGTCATTTTATTTTTCAAGGTCCTTAGACCCTTTTCTCTAAGGTTTTTAGACCCTTTTTTCAAGGTTCATTCTTTCTACAACTCCATTTTGTTGTGTAGAACATTGAGTTGTCTTCTATCTATGAATATCACAATCTTTATAGAATCTATAAAAATCATTAGAGAAAATTCACCACCATTATCAGTCCTTAAACATTTTATTTTCTTTCTAGTCTGCAACTCAACTATTTCTTTAAATTCTTTAAATCGAATGAAAACTTCAGATTTACTCTTTATAAAATATACCCATGTCCTACTATAATCATCAATAAATGAAACATAATATGTGGATTTACCAATCGAAGGAACATCTATAGGACCAAACACATCAAAATGAATAAGATTAAATACACCACGAGATTTATGAGAGCTCGAGTAAAATTGAATGTGGTTTTGTTTTCTATAAATTCTATGCTCACAAAAATTGAATTCAAGATTACAATCAGACAAACCTACAACAAGGTTTTTATTTTTCAAGGTCCTTAGACCCTTTTCTCTTGCTTTTTGAAGAAATGGTTGAGTTGTATGTTGAAAAGAATAAAATGTTTAAGGACTAATACTGGTAAGTGAGTTTTTCTTTAATGATTTTGATAGATACTGTAAAGATTATGGTATTCATAGACAGAAGACAACTCTGTATTCTCCACAATAGAATGGAGTTGTAGAAAGAATGAACAGGGCACTAATGGAGAAGGCTAGGAGTATGTTGAGTGGTGTTGGCCCAGAATAAAGGGTTTGGGTTGAAGTTGTTTCCACCGCTTGTTACCTAATTAACAAGTCTTCTACATCAACTCTTGTTGATAAGCTGCCTATAGAAGCATGGTCAGGTTGCAATCCTTCATTAAGACATCTTATATTTTTTGGTTGTGAGGTATATGCACATGTGCGAAAGGAGAAGTGAACAAAGTTGGAGAACAAGGTTGTGAAATTTATCTTCATTGGGTATAGTTATGGTGTGAAAGGATACAAGCTTTGGGATCTTATTGTACATAAGGTAATACATAGTAGAAGTGTTATTTTTAGAGAAACTAAGCCTTCTTTTTTTATATTGCAGCCAGAACAAAGTAAATAGGAATATGTGACTCAATTTCCTTCTACACCTAAGAAATTTGAATCGAGGCCCAAGGATAAACAAGAAGTTGAGGAGAGCTCATCTAGCTTTGGATCTTCAGAAGAGGAGGAAGAACCTCCAACTCAGCTTGTTTGTAGGTCTACAAGGCATAGACAACCACCTGAAAGGTATTGACTTGATGATAGGAGATATATTTTTTCTTTGAATACTAGCATGGACGAACCCAAATTTGTAGAAGAGGCACTAGGTATGAATTATGTAGAGTCCTAGAATATTTTTATGGATGAAGAAATGACATCTTTGAAAAAGAATGATAAATGGGATCTTGTAACATTGACTGAAGGATGAAAACCTGTTGGTTGTAAATGGGTATTCAAGAAAAATATTGGTTCAAAAGGAGGTGTTGAGAAGTAAAAATCAAGGTTGGTTGTGAAGGGTTACTCTCAATTTGAGGTTGTTGATTATGGTGTGATATTTTTTCTTGTTGCAAAAAATGGCATCCATTAGATTTTTTCTTTCTATTATTGTTGCTTATGATTTAGAGGTTAATCAAATGGATGTGAAAACTACTTTCCTTCATGGTGATTTGGATCGGGATATTTATATGACACAACTACAAGGCTACATGTTGAAAAGTAAAAGTAAGTTGGTTTGCAAATTGAAGAAATCTAAATATATCACTTTAAAAAGAGAACTAGCATGTGGTACCATAAATTTGATACATATGTGGTGAGTTTTGGATTTGAGCATTCTAAATTAGATCATTGTGTTTATTATAAAACGGATGGTGATTGTTTCCAGCTTATTGCATTATATGTTGATGATATGTTATTTGTTGGTAGGGGGAAAGGTATGATTTGAGAACTAAAATCTCAACTTGTTGTTAAATTTGAAATGAAAGATCTTGGTGCAGCTAAACACATTCTTGGGATGGAAATTGAAAGAGATGGAGTGAACAAAAATCTATGGCTTGCCCAAATTAATAATGTCAACTCAGTTTTACAGAGGTTTGATATGCAGGATTATAAACCATTATGTGTTCTTTTTTCAGTTGCAACAAAGTTATCTATGTTAGATTATCCAACATCTCCATCAAAGATGGAAGACATGAGCAGAGTACCTTACCATAGTGCAGTTGGAATTTTTATGTATGTTATGGTTTGTACTAGACCATACATTGCCCAAGTAATGGGAGTTATTTCCAGATATATGTCTAATCCTAGTAGATTTAATTGAGATGTAGTTAAAAGAGTCTTCAGATATTTGTAGGGTACCTTAAATTATTCCTTATTTTATCATAGTAATATGACTAGAGACGATATTTCCCTTGATATTCATGGTTATGTGAATTCAAACTAGACAAGTGATGTTGATAGCAAAAAATCCACTAGTGCTTATGTTCTTACTTTATTTAGTGGTACAATTAGTTGGATGAATAAGTGATAGGTTGTGGTTGCTTTGTCCACTACTAAATCAAATAATATGGTAGCTACTTATGCTTGTAAAGAAGCCATTTGGCTTAAGAGACTTTGTTAAAATATTGGAATAAAACAAGGTGTGGTAAAAATTTATTTTGACAGTCAGAGTGCGATATGTCTAGCCAAGAACCCGACATTTCATGCCATGACCAAGAACATTAATGTACAATATCACTTTTTTAGAGATATGGTCCAAGATAGCAGGGTGAAGCTAGTTAAGGTAGAGACTTTGATGAATTTTGTTGATTCTTCAACTAAGCCTATGAGCATAGAGAAGTTCATATGGTGTTCAAAGTCTATGGGCCTTCTGGCCCTAGCAATTAAAGAGATGATGTGTATACCCTCACATTGCTCATTCAAGGTGTTCGACAAGTGGGAGATTTATTGGGAAAATGTGTCTCAACCTTGCAATTATATATGTTTATTGTTGATAGGATGTATATATTTATATATATGTTTCCAAGTTACACCGATAGGTGTGTACAATGGTAGAAAATATCAAAATGTGAGTGTGTTAACTTTTTTAGGAAACTCCTAAAATGGTAAACATACATTAAACAATGACATATTGTAAATTTGGACCATTCGTTATTAGGTTTTAGATCTAATGGTAGAAATTTTGTTGGCTTTTCTTTCCCTAGAATATAACCCTACTTTATGAGGGCATTGTATGACGACTGCAGTAGACAATGATGTATTCTAAGAGTCTGATAGCAATCATGTTTTATTTGAGTATCTGGTGGTGGTACTCCTATGAGAAGCTTGCTCTGCAAGTATATTGTAATCTTTGTGATTTCTGAATAATATATTGGGTGGATTTTGGAGTGTGGGGTTTTTCTCTCGAAAGGGTTTTCCCCATGTAAATCATTGTGTTGTGGTATGTGTAATATTTATATTTATTTTCTTAGGTTTCTGTAACTATTAAAGATCTGTAAGTTTTTGGATTATTTTCCTCTCAAGATTAGTGTACGAAGATATGTTATTCCAAGGAAATCGGTTGTGTATACCAAGGGGTTCAATGAGAGAGAATTTAATCAAGGAAAATCATAGTAGAGGATTATCAAGACATTTTGGAGTGGATAAGACAGTAGCTTCAATGAGTGAACATTATTTTTGTCCATGTATATAAAAGGATGTAAGGAAGTATGTTCAAAATTACAGAATTTGTCAAGTTGAAAAAGGGAGTATTCAAGATACTAGATTATACAAACCTTTGATAGTATTGGAGAGACCTTGGGAATATTCGAGAATGGATTTTGTTGTAATGCCAAAGACAATTGAGGGGGGGGTGAATCAATTGTATCAAATAACTTTACTTTTAAACTTAATCTTCTCTCTTTAACTTCAATTTGTTATTAAGTGTAAACATGAAATGTAGATGATGGAAAGAAAACACCAGAGAAACCATATTTACATGGAAAACCCAATGAGGGATAAACCACTATAAGGATTAACTCATAATATCATAGAAATGCAATACCGAATACAAAGGCTCATTGCCAGAGGGCTCACTACCCAGATACAAAAGGCTCGCTACCCAAATGCAAGGGCTCACTGCCTTCAAAGGACTCACTATCCAGAAAGGAAGCTCACTACCTACAGAAAATAAAAAATAGATAAATGAAGATCCACCACTAGGGTTCCACACATTCGCAAACTAATCATAAGATTGTAGATGCCATCAACTCATTGCTTTTAGGAATCTAACACCTTAAAGTACTGTTTCCTTAATTCGATCTTCCACTCTTTGTTTTTCTCACTTGTTCACACACTTCACTCTCTTGCTTGATTCGTGGATGGATGGATATCAAATTCGTTACAACTTGATTTTCTTTTGTACCATCTTCAACCTTAGGAACATTCTTCAAGGTTGGTTGTACATTTTTATATACAAATTCAAACTAGGTCGACTACTCAACATTCCCATGGTGGATAAGAATGAGAGAGGATCGATTATATATTTAATTTAGGACCCAAACAACATCTTGGATCAATCACACGCTTTCTTAAGATGATTCAAAAACTTAATGTAACGTGTCGACACTAGGTCGGCCAAACCTAATGAAAACACAAATGATCTTTGAAGTACACGCATCTCTAGCAAGATAATAACATGTGGATCACTCAACACACTTCATAAGAAATTTTACCATCTCTGAGAGTACCTCGGTTACATCCACAACAATTACAATAAACTTTATTCACAAAGAACTCTTCATCAGTCCAACCAGACCAATCAGCAAAACATAGGAGCTCTGGAGCAGGTCTTCTAGAGTGCCAAACCACAAGAAAATTTGTTAGAAAACAAAAACCATTAGAAAGAGTTATCTCCCAAATCCACAAGATATGAAACAAAATATCAAAAAATTGTGGAGCCAAAAAACATCTCCCAGTCCACAAACAGATAGTTCTTCCAAACCAACTCACACACCGATGAACACATCTTCTACACGCCATCGACTCGAAAGCTAAAACTCGGGATATATGATCCATTGAAGCTTATGAACATACTTATTGATCTGTACAGACATAGGATCAACACAGAGGAAATGTGGAGCACAATACCAGAGCACACTCAAAACACACTTCAACACTTCTTTCATTATTTCTCAAATTTTCTCAAAAGCACTTGGCAAAAACACAACTACAACAACATAAATATAGCTCCATGTACTCTAAGCACTTCTACAGTATCTCAACTATACAATTACCATTTGTACACAACATGAACTATGTTTTCATCAATGACAACATTAATGAAAACACCATCAAACACATCCATACTTGCAACATATTTCATATTGGTATTTCCAAGAACATAAAGAGGTTATGATTCTATCATGGTAGTAGTGGACAAATTTTCTAAAATGGCACATTTTATTCCTTGTAAGAATAGTAATGATGTTGTGCATGTTGCTGACTTATTTTTCAAGGAGATTGTGATATTGCATGGATTACCTAAGAGTATTGTTTCAGACAGAGACACTAAATTCATTAGATACTTTTTGGAGGATATTGTGGAAGAAGATGAAGAAAGATTTGAAGTTCAATTCATCATATCAACCATAGGGTAGTAAATAGAATTTTGGGTAACTTATTGAGATGTTTGGTTGGAGATAAAGCAAGAATTTGGCATATAGTTTTAGCACAAGTAGAGTTTGCATACAATAATTCATCGAACCGGAGTATAGGGAAGAAACCATTTCAGATTGTTACCAGAGTAAGCCCTAGAGGAGTTACAAAATTAAGGTACATCAATATGGAGTATAGGAGTGTAGAGGTAGAAGAGTTTTCAAATTTCATGGAGATATTGCACAATCATCTCTAGAAGCATTTGGAAGACATGAATGATAAGTATAAGGAGAAAGTAGATGAGCACCAGAGACATAAGGAATTTGTTGTTGGAGATGAAGTGATGGTATATTTAAAGAAATAAATATTCACAGTTCGCACATACAATAATTTGAAGATGAGGAAGGTTGGACCGTGTAAAATGCTTAGGAATTTTTATTCTAGAAATGCATATGAAGTGGAGATATCAGAGACATTGGGTATATCACCTATTTTCAATATTGTAGACATATATGAGTTTCATAAAGGAGAAATATCAAGTGGCAATAGTGATGAATTAGATTTGACTGAGCAGTCACCACATCAGCAATCAGAGGAGATTCAAAAGATTTTGGATACCATAATCAAAAGAAGCACTAGGAACAAGCAGTACAAAGAATATCTTGTGAAGTGGAAAGGAAAACCAATGGAGAATTCATCATGGATTTTTCAGGATGATTTGGAATCTCTTGGTTTTCCTCTTCGCCCTTAAAGTGAGAGACTCGCTTTTCTTCCAACCTCGGGTGTTTGATGCAGGAGCATCCCTGGCTGTAAAGAAATCCTATATCAACCAAAAATAGTTCTTTTCTTGCATTGCATTCAGTAGGTGTTTCAGTAATTCATTCCACAATTTACCATATATTTTTTCTCAGCTCATAGAGCAAGAGATAGCATCTACACATTGACATCTATCACATATCCAAATTTCACATCATTTGCAATTGTTTGTCGAAAGTTATTACTCTCATAATTTCACTATGTTATCAGTTAGAGCATTTGGGGCTGACCTGATCTAGATTTCTTAGTGTGGACCTATTCCAAATCGTTTGGAGCCTAATTGGACATCATACAAGTATCTTGGGTCAGTTGGGACCTATCTTTAAGTTTCACAAGTTAATTCATTTCACATGGAGCTAATTCTTCATATCTTGAGACCGACATGCATTTATATTAGATCATTCATCGGGTTATTATCCCTTATGGTTGAAGTGAACCTATCTTGGAGCTCGAGAAGAATATTTATAAGAATTGTAATCATTGTATATGACTTAGTTTTAGATTAGTAGTTTTAGGGTAAGATTCGGATTCATTATATATTTCGCACAAAACCCTTCGGGGGCATGTAATAAGGCCTATTGGCTAGTTGTACAATTGAAACCTTTATGGCAGGCCTATGAACCTTGGATATTGGACCTTGAGGCATATGTTTCATGTAAGATAAACACCACCAAAAACCTATTTAAAAATGGGTCCTAGGAATTGAAGGGGACGGTGAATGGGTCCTAGCCTATAAGTCCAAGATACACATGGTCCAATGTGATTTAATTATTGGCTGCATTAATCAAATGTTGGTTTCCCTTTCATAAAATGGGGAAAATAAGGCTTTGGAGTGCATAATTTGGAAAACTAGAAGCTTAATTAAGTCCAATAAATTAAGGGACCCAAACATAGTGTGAAATTGTAAAGGTATACAATTTCCTACACTAAAAATCATATGGGAAACTTGTGTAATTGATTAAATTAGGTAATGTCTAGGCCTATCTGAGTTGGGTGGTTTACTCCTCCTTTATGTTATTAGGAGTTATTTATAATGGAGGTTAATATTATTGTAAGAATATAAAAATAATATGCTATTTTATTTGGGTCCATCTAGACATATAGCATGGAGTGATTTCTTCCATAATGATATTATATGGTGTTTCCCTACCTTAAGGGTTTATTCTATTTTTACATGTATTGATTAGTAGGGTATCTTGGACCAAAAGAATTTCTTGTGTTTTTTGATGTCCCTTAACATTATCTTATTTCTATTAGTATATGTGTGGATGTGTGGATCTTATTAATCGTGTAGAATGTAAATTCCTAGACATTTATCTTATATGTAAATGTTGGTCTAATTATTGATCTATACATTGATTGAGTTCTTGATTTCAATATAATAATGTTGAATTAATATATTGTATGTTCTCTTCTGTCTATGTCTTGTAAATGGTCTTTAACTCTTTATCCTTTTATACAATACTCTAACATTCAATTTTGAATATGTCAAGCATGATTTGACAAGTAACAACTAGTTAAGATTGAGTTGGCTTGGGCTCATAATAAAAATTAAATTTGCAAAATAAATTTTTCATCCATATTAATAGCCCTTATCTAGTACCAAGGACACCCATGTGGTCTTGACTTGAGAATAAGACTTAAAAAAAAAATACTAAATCCAAAACGCTAGGAAATAGGGACTCAAATTTAATTTAGATATAGGATGAATGCCAATTCTTGCACATAAAAACTCAAATTGAGCAGTAAATTATTACATAAGGGAAAAAGGTCAAAGTGAGTCCAAAATGAGTGGGAATTGTGTCAACTATGCACTTTTCACCTCTACACTTATCTAGCAACTATATACTCTATTAATAAATTTCTTTTATGTAATACTTGGTTCTTATGTCTCTCTCCTTACAATATGTGAAATTCAAGTTTATTGCATTTCCCTACCTCTCTAAAAGAAGATATTTACACAACATAGATTGAGAAAAAAATAAGGGAAATGCATATATATTTAAGTGGTTTGATATTGTTTAATTTTTTGATTTAGGTAAAGTGGTAAGGGCCTAAACTCATTATGGAACAGTCATTGAGGCAAAGAAGAAGAGTCTCACAAGGAATGAGACAACTAAAAAAATAAAACACTAAACAAGAAATACCAACAAACTAAGAAAGACTCCCAAAGGAGAAATAGAACCATTTACCAAGAAGAAAGTATCAAAACTAAACTAAACTTTTGACCGGATCATGGAATGGGAATAAAAGTTTTGGAAGGACCCAAAACTAGAAGCAAGAAAATCAAGTCAGTTTGAACCCAAATTTTACCAATGGCCTCAAAAGAGGGGTTCGGATGGAATGTAAAGGCCTTTTAATCTTATGATGCTTTCCATTACCCTCAACATTATAGTCTAGTGATCTCTTTACCTCAAAAAGGATTTACTTACAATTGAGGGCAGTCATATAACTTCTTGCGTGCCCAACATCATCTATGTCTAGGGTTGAGCCCCTTTAGAATTCATCTTTCTACGAAGATCTTGACATAACAAATAAAACAACCAAAAAATTCTTTAACATCTTTTTAGAATTCATCATATAACTTCTCAACATCTCCTTGACATACTTTTCTTGGGAAATAAAGATACCATCATCTAGTAGAGAAATTTGAAGACCAAGAAAGAAAGATAACTCACCAATCATAGACATTTCAAATTCCTTTGTTATCTCTTCAAAAAACTTCTTACACATCTCATCATTTCCATAAAATTTTATTTCATCAACATACACAACAACTATAAAAATTCTTTCATCCTCAATTTTGATGTAAATATTACTATTTGTGGTACCTTTCTTGAATCCTTGTTGAAGCAAGTACTTATCTAACCTTGCATACCAAGCTCTAAGAGATTCTTTGAAACCATACAATGCCTTTTTGAGTCTACACACCATGTTTGATTCTTCTAAAAAATTGGAATCCATCAGGTTGCTCTATATACACATCTTCCAAATCTCCATTTAGGAAATCTTATTTTACATCCATCTGATAAACTTTGAAGTCCTTGTAGGTATAAAAAGAAAGAAACATTCTGATAGCTTCCATTCTTGCTACCGAAGAAAAATTATTCTCAAAATCAATTCCTTCTACCTGTGAATAGCCATTACAAACCAGTCTTTCCTTGTTTCTTACAAATTCTCCTTTCTCATACAACTTATTCTTGAATACCCACTTAGTTCCTATCACATTCTTATTCACATACCTTGGAACCAATTCCAAAGTTTCATTCTTCTCAATTTGATTCAACTCTTCTTCCATTGCTTTCAACCATCCTTCATCCTTGTTCACATCAAAAAAAATTTTAGGTTCCAATTCATCTACTTTCTTTTGTAGCTTCTCCTTAGCTTTTACCTCTTTATCCAACCCCTTCAAAACAACATCAACATATCTCCTGAGATATTTTTCTTCCTGCTTCTTTGTTGAAGGCCCTAGGTTGATTTTCTACACATTGTATTCCTCTGGAATAATTTCCTCCTTATTCTTTTCTACAACAGGGGCGGCAATTTGTAGCACCCTGTTATTTCAATCATATTTTGTAATTTAGGAAATTACCTGAGCCTTCTTCTTTTCTTTAGACTTATTTAGACTAATCATGAATTCATCCCAATTGGGAGCTACCTCTTCAATTATTGGTTTTAGTTTAAGGTTGTCTTTGAGCCCGTCGAGAGCTATAGACACTTCAGTATTTGTGTCTAATTCTTGCTTATCTTTCTCTTTCTAGAAGTTTTCTTCTTTATTTACCTCAATGTTTTGAGAATGTTCCTCCTCTTTATTCACATCATATTCTTCCTTGTGTACCTCTTCTTCCTCTTGGTGGAATTTATCACTATCCTATCATTGTTGTTGATTTTCACCTACCAGTTGCTTTGTATCTTGCTCATTTATCTTCTCAGCCTCAACCTCTAATTTGGGATCCTTGGAAGCATCTTCAAATGTGGTATATTTTCATTTTGGATCCTCTCCCTTCTCAAAAGGCATATCCTCTTATGGCAGCTTAGGTGGAACATTCTCTATTACTTCCTCTTCTAAAACCTTTTCTCCCTCAAAAGATACTGCTTGAGCAACCTTTTCAAGCTATTCAACAACCTTTTATATATTATCCAAATTTGGAAAAGGGATTCCTGACCAAGAAGAAACTTTTCTCTAGTATACTTGAGTCCTCTCTTCATAACTCTCAGCATTTATTGCCTCCTCTTGAGTCTCTCCCTCAGCTATGTCTTGACGTATTTTCTCACTTTCTTTTTCCTTTTGTTGATTCTTAGGAGGGGAATCAACTAAAGCACCCTTACATTTACCCCTCACTAATCTTCTTCTCTTTGGATGGGATTTCTCTTTAGTGATGGTCTTTGTGGGTTTCCACTTCTTGGGTTTGGTTTCCTCTAAATTTCTTCTAATTTAACTTTTTCCTTCTCTTTGGATTTTTCTCTTTTGATGACCAAAGGTTTTTCCTCCTCTAACTCCTCTTTCTCGACAACCTTATCCTCTTCTTTATCTGATTCTTCTCCTGAGGAGGATTGTGATTCAAGATCGCCCATTAATTCATATGTAAATTTTACCTCATTATCCTCCAGCTCCATAATTTTATCCTTTTCCCATTGTTTAGAATATTTCAAAATGGGGGTAGTGATGTGAGTCAAGTATGTGATATCTTCCTCAACCCAATCAATTGAAGGGAGAGGTTTTTTTGACACTTCCATGTAGTCATGATACTGGATTACATCTTCATCATCCTCAATTTGGTTAGGAAACTCCATGATCTTATACAACCTTATCATTTTTAGTGATAATCGGGAGAACCTTCTCTTAAACACTTGTATCTCATCTTGACAATTCACCCATGAAAAGAAGAAAATGGTGGTTGTTTTCTTTTGCTTCTAGGTTTTTGGACCAAAAAGGAAAGAGACCAATTTTCTAACTCTTTTCACTCAAGAATAAGCCCTTGATATTTCAATGCGAAGGAGATTGAAATCTGGCAAACGAAATGTTCTAGTGGATTGAATGATATCAAATGAGGGGTTCACCACCAAGTGTAAACTTGGAAAAGAAGATATTGGAAAGTAGAGTGTGATATGAAAAATGACCTAGAAAGATGAACAAAATGAAATAAAAAGCTATGAGACTGACAGTGTGCACCTGGAAGAATGAAGAAGGCGGAATGGAGATCTGAATCACTGAAAAATTTGCTATTTGTGTTGACTAGAACACATTCACCAAGCTAGGTGAATTATTCTAGTTTCTGAGAAAATGTGCAGGAATAGGTTTCAGCCAAAAGGGTATCCAAATCTGCAAAAACCTATGTAAGGTTTGTATAATGGAACTCATTCACCAATAGTGACGAATTAGTCCACTTCTTCTTTTCTAGAATTTTTGAACTAGATTTTGTGTCTCTTGGTCTGCTCTATTCTTTTTTACTAGTTTTCGGATCTGAATCTACAAAATACCAATTGTACGTCTTCTCCAAGGTTGAATGCCAACTTTGAAAACTTTAGAGGCTTGAACACTTTTCTCCACCTTTTCTCCTTGACAAATCTACAACCTAGACCTTCAAATCACACACAAGAAGAGGGAGAAATGTTCTGGGGGTTGGAGAATAGAGATTTTCCTTGGTCAAACCCCTTGTTGGTAATTAAACCTTTAAATGAAATAAAATGTAAAGGGACAATGGTGAATGAACAAAATATAATTTTGCAACTCACCAAACCTTAGCAATAAGGTGTTTCAATTATGATTGAAATGGTTGTAATGGATGTGGTTCTTTGTTGGCAACACAAGGGTAGACAACTAAGAGGGGGGGTGAATCAGTTGTCACAGAATTTCAAACTTATTAAATTTATTAACCCCTATTCTCAGATCTGAATAATAACCATGAAAGCATAAATCAGCAACACATCAAAAACACACATAACACCAATATTTTTACGTGGAAACCCTATTAGGGAAAAACCACCGTGGAGGTTAATCCACAAGTTTATACTCTGTTAAAAGTATGGAAAAATGGGGAATGCACATGCATTCAGGCCTAGAGCTCACTGCTCAATTACAAAAGGCTTATTGTCCAAGGTAAGACTCACTATATTATAGTAATATTCAGATTAAATCCATCTAAAAGATCTTGAATTGAGAAAATAGCATTTGCTAATGCCCGATTACAATTTTGGTTAAGCACATGAACACTTCTTCACTCTTCTTCACACTCTGCTTTGACTTCGAAAGATTTAGAACATTATTCATGAATACACTTGCTCGATCACATTCAAATAAATAAATAATCACTTATATATATCCGCAACAAGGAATTACATCGCTTCATGTTGGCTTCAACAAAATAATAAGATGAATACAAAATTTTGGCTCAAAATAATAAATATTATTAATGTGAATCAACCAAGGTTGGCCACAACATATTAGAGACCCAAAATAATATCCTCAAACACAAAACACCTTCAAAAATTAATCCTCAAAGATCCACAACACACTATAATCACGCTGTCGGCCATGAACATGAAAAACACGAACATGCAAGAGAAAATCACCGATCGTGAGCACATCGATCAATGCAAATGTGAAACACACATATAGGACAATCTAGAAACATCCACAAACACCAAAGGAGAAATTGCAACAACTCAAATTACCAGAATCACATTATTTTCTTCTAGGAACACCAGTTCACAGTAATAGAATAACTGTCAAAACACATAACCTCATAAATTGCTCAAATCTTCATGTGAACCTCTGAAAATTTTGGTGGATAAGCTATATGTTGGATGTTGTGGTTGTGTTTCTGATACGTGGTTATCATTGATATCAACACTATTATCATTAATGTCTTTGAGACTATATATGTCGAGGATATTGAGAAAATTGAAATAAAATATGTTGAAAGTTGTCTATGAAACAGTGAAGATCAGTATGATGGAAAGTTCAGTATATTGATGGTGAGAAGTTTTGTATTAAAGGGTTTGTTTTTCAGTTGTATCTAGTTTATCCATTGAAAGTTTCAAAGGTTTGCATGAAGATTTGAGCAAGTTATGAGTTTTTGTATTCCAACAGTTATTATGTTACCGTAGCTGGTGTTCTTGGAAGAAGATAATGTGATTCTAGTAATCTAAGTTGTTGTGAATTCTCTTGTGATGTTTGTGGATGTTTCTAGATCATTTTCTAGCTGTGTTGCATGTCTACATTGATCGTTGTGCTCGTGATCGACGATTTTCTCTTACGTGTTCATGTTTTTCATGTTCATGGCTGACAGGGTGATTGTAGCATGTTGTGGATCTTAGAGGAATAATTTTTGAAGGTGTTTTGTGTTCAAGGATATTTTTTTAGTTCTTTACTATGTTTTGGATGACCTTGGTTGATTCACATTAATAATCTTTATTGTTTTGGGTTGGCAGTTTTTATTTATTTTATTATTTTGTTGAAGTCGATATGTAGCGATGTAATTCCTTGTTGCGGATATATATATAAGCGATTTTTTCTTCATTTGAATGTGAGCGAGAAAGTGTGTGTGCATGAATAATGTCCTAAATCTTTCAAAGACACACTAAAATGTGAAGAAGAGTGAAGAAGAGTGAAGAAGTGTTCATGTGCTTAACCAGAACTATAATTAGGCATTAGCAGATGCTATTTTCTCAGTTCAAGGTCTTTCAGATGGATTTAATCTGAATATTACTGTAAGACATTGAGTCTTCCCTTAGGTAGTAAGCCTTTTGTAATTGAGTAGTGAGCTCTAGGCAATGTTCCTGAATGCATGTGCATTCCCCATTTTTCCATACTTTTAACAATGTATAAACTTGTGGATTAACCTCCACTAGGATTTTTCCCTTAACAAGGTTTCCACGTAAAAATATTGGTGTTATGTGTGTTTCTGATGTGTTGTTGATTTATGCCTTCATGGTTATTAATCAGATATGAGAATAGGGGTTAATAAATTTAATAATTTTGAAATTTTGTGACAATTGATTCACCCTCCCCCCCTCCCTCTCAGTTGTCTTCCCTTGTGTTTCCAACAATTGGTATCAAAGCAGGTTTCTTGGAAGAAGTTTAACAGCTTGAGGTGATTTGGGATGGTGACATATAAGAATGATAGTCTGAGATTTGATGGAACAAATTATTCTTTGTGGAAGACTTGAATGGAGTGTCATCTGAGATGCATTGGTGAATCCTACTGGAGCATTAGAAGTAATAGGTATGTTATTCCTCAAAATGGTCCTACTACTACTACTGAGATTAGGGATGTCGAATACAATATTAGGGCTAAGGAAGCATTGTTGAGTGCTTTGAATGATTATGAGATGATGAATGTTATCGATCTAAAGACTGCTTATGAGATCTGGAAAAAGTTGGAAAATTTGTATGAAGGTGATGCTAATGTGAAGATTACTAAGCTACAAAGTCTGAAAGGGAAATATGAATTATTGAGAATGGGTGATGATGAGATATTACTACTTTCATGCAAAGAGTGAATGAACTTGTGTGTCCTATCAGATGTGTTGGTGGATAGTTGGATGAATCAAAGATGGTTGCTAAAGTGCTTAGATCCTTGCATGATGCATACAAAGTCAAAGCTACAGCTATTGATGAGCTCTAGACTATGAAAAATGTAACCAGAGATATGTTGATTGGTAAACTTACTTCTTTTGAGTTGAGTAAATTCGGTGATGCCCTTCCTAAGATAGAATCTACATTCAAAGCTACTACCTCTGGAAGAGAGAAGCAGAGATATGATCTAGGTGAAATTTCTTCTAGAATGTTATTCAAGTATGAGGAAGAAATGAGATAGATTGAAGAAGAAGAGATAGAACTAGATGAGCTTGAAACACTTATTGTCAAAAGAGAAGCCAAAGGACAAGGTAAGTATAAAGGAAAGTTTCCTATTAAATGTTTTTCTTGCAATAAGATATGTCATTTTGCATCAAGGTTCCTGTAAAGAGTTCCTAAGTCAAGACCTAACAAGCCTAAATTCCAAAGGAAGTGTTATTATGCTATTGATGAAGGTGTGGCAGATGATGAATTTGATAAAGGGAATGCAAGTGAGGATGAATGGGTATTTATTTCTATCAAGGAAAATAATCATGTGTCTATTGAATCTGCTAGTTGTACAAATGTGGAGAAATCCCTAGCTGCTCGAGTTGAAGAGAAGGATGAATGGGTAATTGCTAGTGGATGTTCTCATCACATGACAGATGATAAAAGAAAATTTTTAAGACTGAAAAAGTATGATGGTGGTGTTGTAATATTTGGTGATGACAATGGTGGTATAATCTATGGCAAGGGATGTATTTCGCTTGATGGTGAGCATAATATTGATGATGTCCAATATGTTGAAGGTTTGAAGCATAATATTTTTAAGTGTCAAACAAATGTTTGATGAGGGATACAATCTTCAATTCAAGGATGGAAAGTGTAGAATATTGGGAAGTTCTGGAAATGTGATTGCTTTAGGTACAAAAACAAAAGGTAACATCTTTCACTTGAATGTTGTTAGTAAAAGTTGTATGATTGCTCAAGTTGATGAAAGTTGGTTGTGGAATAGGAGAATTTGTCATGTAAACTGTGACAATATTATCAAGATAAGTTCTACTCAGGCAGTGAGAGATCTTCCTAAGTTGGTAAAGCCTTCTAATGCCATATGCAAGGAATTTCAATTAGGAAATCAAACTAGAATTTCATTTCGGAGAAAACAAAATTGTTCAAATGAATTGTTGGAGCTTGTGCATACTGACTTGTGTGGTCCTTCTAGAGTCAGAATTTTAAAATTTTACAGGTATTTTATGTTGCTTATTGATTATTATTCTAGGATGATGTGGGTTACTTTCTTAAGGGAGAAATCTAAAGCTCTAGAGAAGTTCAAGATCTTTAAGGCTATGGTTGAGACAGAGATAGGTTTGAGAATTAAGTGTCTGAGATCAAATAGAGGTGGTGAATTCACTTCCCATGAGTTTAATTCTTTTTTTGAAGTGCATGGGATAACGAGACAATTATCTACACCACGGACCCCTCAACAAAATGGAGTTGTGGAAAGGAAGAACCAGACAGTTCAAGATGTTGCTAGGACTATGATGCTGGAAGGAAATTTTCCTCATGTCTATTGGAGAGAAGCTATGAGTATTGTTGTTTATATCCTCAATCGGATACAAATCAAAGGTGATATTGGTAAGACCCCTTTTGAGCTATGGTCTGGTCATAAGCCTACTATTAGATATTTCAAAATCTTTGAGAGTAAATGCTATATCAGAAGAGATGAATATATAGGAAAGTTTGATGCTAGGAGTGATGAAGGAATCTTTCTTGGTTATTCTACTAAGAGTAAGGCCTACCGGTGCTACAACAAGAGATTAAGGAAAATGGTTGAAAGTGAAAATGTTAAGGTTGATGACGACATTGCTAGACCATCCAAAACCTATGGATATGATTCTGATGATCAGAATGACAATACAAACAAAGTTCAAACTTCAAATTAAGTTTAGATCATTCTAGTGAATCAAGAAGATCAAGAGGAAGGAGAAACTAGTGAAAGGGTGGAAGAGAGATCACAAGAGCCTGAAGTTCAAGAACATACTAAGACTCCAATTTATGTGAGATTAAATCATTCAAAATATTAGATTATAGGTGATAAGAACAAAGGTGTCCAAACTAGGAGAAGAATTACAGAAGAATACTATTTGATATCAAACACTGAGCCAAGTAATGTAAATGAAGCATGCAAAGATGAAAATTGGATGGAAGCAATTAAAGAAGAACTACAACAAATTGAGAAGAATGAAACATGGACTCTTGTTCCTAGACCTAAGGACAAAAATGTAATTGGAACTAAATGGGTCTTTAGAAATAAACTGAATGAGCAAGGTGAAGTCATCATAAACAAAGAAAGACTGGTCTGTAAAGGATATTCTCAGATTGAAGGAATTGACTTAGAAGAAACTTTTGCCCCTGTTGCTAGGATTGAAGCTGTGAGATTGTTTCTTGCTTATGTTGCTTACAAAAACTACAAGGTTTATCAGATGGATGTCAAGTTAGCATTTCTAAATGGTGAATTGGAAGAAGAGGTGTATGTTGAGCAACCTGATGGATTTCAATTGATTGATTAGGGAGATATGGTTTGTTATTTGAAGAAATAATTGTATGGACTCAAGAAAGACCCTGGAGCTTGGTATGCCAAATTGGACAAGTATTTGCTGAAGATTGGATTTAACAAAGGTACTACTGATAGTAATTTGTATTTCAAGATTGATGATGATAAAGATTTGATTGTGGAAGTCTTTGTTGATGATATCATTTTTGGAGGAGATGATGGTTTGTGCATGAATTTTGCTGATGAGATACAAAATGAGTTTGAGATGTCAATGATTGGAGAGATGAAATTATTTTTGGGATTGCAAATTACTCAATTAGATAAAGGGATCTTTATATCTCAGTCCAAGTATGTGAAAGAATTGCTAAAGAAGTTTGGTATGGAAGATTCAAAGCCAGTCGGTACACCCATGGTGACCGGATGTAAGTTGACAATAGATTATGATTATTTGAAGGAAAATCGGACTAGATACAAATCAATGATTGGCGGATTTCTCTATTTGACTCAAACTAGACCTGATATCATGAATGATGTATGTATTGTTGCAAGATTTCAAGTTGATCCTAAGGAATCTCATGTGACTAATGTGAAGAGAATTTTTAGATACTTGAAGGGAACAATTGATTTTGGCCTATGGTATCCTAAAGATGATGATCTTACTTTGAGTGCCTTTGTTGATGTTGATTGGGAAGGAGATGTGAATGACAGGAAAAGTACTAGTGGTGGCACATTTTTCTTGGGAAAGAAGTTGATTTCATGGTTAAGTAAAAAGAAAAATTCCATTTATTTGTCTACTAAAGAGGCAAAATACATTGTTGTTGCTAACAATTATACTCAAGTATTGTTGATGAAGCAGATGTTGAAAGATATCAGAGTTATGTATGATGATCGTATTGCTATATTATGTGATAATTCAAGTGCAATTAACATTTCTAAGAATTCGGTGCTGCATTCAAAGACCGAGCATATATCTATCAAGTTTCAATTTTTGAGAGAGAAGGTGAGTGAAAAGGAAGTCAGATTGGAGTATGTGCCTACTAAGGAACAGATTGCAGACATCCAAGCCATTGCCTAAGGATAATTTTGAGTATCTCAAAGGGAAGTTAGGGGTGATTACACCTTCTAATCAGAACTAAGATGCATTGTCTTGCATCAGTTTGTGCATTTCACAGTCATATCTTGATTCGGATTGATGTTGTGGTAGTTGTTGCTCAGGGGGAGTAGTCAGATGATTCATATATGTGGTTCAGAGCTTGTGTGTACCTTTTTCATTGATGTCAAAGGGGGAGAAGAGCAATGTGAAAACTAGGAATTATCTGAGGAGAAGAAGTCATGAGAAAAGAGTCTAAACATAAGGGGGAGTAAGTGTTGAAGTTAGTTACGTTGATGGTGTTTTTCACATCATGTGTTGCCATCAATGCCAAAGGGGGAGATTGTTGGATGTTGTGGTTGTGTTTCTAATATGTTTTTTTCATTGATGCCAACACTATTATTATTAATGTATTTGAGACTATATATGTCGAGGATATTGAGAAAATTGTAATAAAATATGTTGCAAGTTGTCTATGAAGCAGTGAAGATCAGTATGATGGAAATTTTAGTATGTTGATGGTGAGAAGTTTTAGATTAAAGGGTTTTTTTTAGGTGTATCTAGTTTATCCACTGAAAGTTTTAGAGGTTTGCATGAAGATTTGAGCAAGTTATGAGTTTTTGTGTTCCGATAAATATTTTGTTACTATAGTTGGTGTTCCTAGAAGAAGATAATGTGATTCTAGTAATCTAAGTTGTTGTGAATGCTCCTTTGGTGTTTTTGGATGTTTCTAGATCATGTTATATCTATGTTGCATGTCCACATTGATCGCTGTGCTAGTAATCGATGATTTTCTCTTGTGTGTTCATGTTTTTCATGTTCATGGCCAACAGGGTGATTGTAGCGTGTTGTGGATCTTCGAGGAATAATTTTTGAAAGTGTTTTGTGTTTGAGGATATTGTTTTGGGTCTCTACTATGTTGTGGATGACCTTGGTTGATTTGCATTAATAATCTTTATTGTTTTGGGCCGATAGTTTGTATTTATTTTATTATTTTTTTGAAGTCGACATGTAGCGATGTAATTCCTTGTTGCAAATATATATAAGTGATTTTTTCTTCATTTGAATGTGAGCGAGAAAGTGTATATGCGTGAATAATGTCCTAAATATTTTGAAGGCAGAGTAGAGTGTGAAGAAGAGTGAAGAAGTGTTCATGTGCTTAACCGGAACTATAATCAGCCATTAGTAGATGCTATTTTCTTAGTTCAAGATTTTTCAGATGGATTTAATCTAAATATTACTATAAGATAGTGAGTCTTCCCTTGGTAAATAAGCCTATTGTAATTGAGTAGTGAGCTCTAGGCAGTGTGCTTGAATGCATGTGCATTCCCCATTTTTCCATACTTTTAACAGAGTATAAACTTGTGGATTAACCTCCACCGTGGTTTTTTCCCTAACAGGGTTTCCACATAAAAATCTTGGTGTTATGTGTGTTTCTGATGTGTTGTTGTTTTATGCCTTCATGGTTATCAATCAGATATGACAATAGGGGTTAATAGATTTAATAAGTTTGAAATTTTGTGACAACTGATTTACCCCCCCTCTCAATTGCATGCCCTTGTGTTGCCAACACTAGATACACCTAAAAAAAAACCCTTTAATCCACAACTTCTCACCATCAACATACTAAACTTTCCATCATATTGATCTTCATTGCTTCGTAGACAACCTGTAACATATTTTATTACAATTTTCTCAATATCCTCGACATATACAGTCTTAAAGATATTAATGCTAATAGTGTTGACATCAATGACAATGACATATCAGCAACACAACAACAAAATCCAACATTCTTGACTCTTGCTTAAAGGATATAGATCTTAAATTCAATACTTGCTTGTATCATGAACTCTACATCACAATTGTTAGCACAACAACAAACATGAAGGATGTAATCTTTGACATGATGATTGATGCTAGAAGAATGCCCTTGAATGCTTGATAATCTACCCATGAATGCCTTGAATGCTCTTGCTCAAATGCTCTTTTGAACTCAATTTTCTATAAGGATGAGTGCTTGAATGTTTGGGGGGGAAATGAGAGAAAGAACCTTGTATTTATACTCAATTATGCAAGAATTCTCAAAATTAAAACACTACAAGCCAACATCAGATCTAGGAGAATAAAATCTCGCTAGAAATTTGATTTAAATTTGAATTTTGGTCACACGGGACTCATTCTCCGATGGTGGCGAATGAGTCGCATCACACATAATGTATGGGACCAAAAATAAAAAGTGTCTAGAAATGTGTGAAAACTACATTGGGATCAAAAAGACCTAGGTGGGACTCATTCGCCCAAGGTGACGAATGAGTTCCAGACACTAAATTTGGGCCACACAAGCCAAGAACACTTGAATTATGATTGGTCAATGATTTGTGTCAGGATTATCCTTGAAAAGATACAATAAATGAGGCTTGTAGATGCAAGATAGGGCCAATTAAAGCATAAAAAAGCCCAATTATTAATGAAAAGCCTAGAGGAATGTGAAACTGTGTTACAACACTTTACAATACTTTTGCAAGGCACCATTGAAATACATTAGCTCAAAAGGGCCCAAGGCCTAATGTGAATGTGTTATCCACATTATAACACTAAATCAAGGCAAAATTAAGCCAAAATCCGCGAGGATGACCCAAAAAAGTGTGAAAAATGTCAAAGGACCCTTTTTTCAACACTACAGCCCAATAGTCCTCAATATTGACTTTATGCGTATAATTCCTTATGGTTTTCTTTTGAGCTACCCCATGTGGATCAAAATGGCTCTTGAATGTGTATGTAGGCAAGTTGAAATATTATATTTTTGTCTTCAAGTGTTGAGCACTTTGAAAAGAAGGGCAAGCCACCCAACCATTAATCTTCAAGGGGAACTCCCCTCCAATCCTTGTCTTATACAGATTCTTCAAAACCTTATCAAATTCTACCATTGCCTTGTCACTTCTAATAACACAAATCTATCAGTTGGGTGTTGGGGCAACCTATATGGTACAAAAGGACATCCTTGAATTCTAATATATGAAAAATTTGGGAACTGCAAGAACCAATACCCATACTTCCTCACCAACTCCATTGCATCTATCAATAATCTGACATGTAAGGATTCTTGTAGATTCTAAGTGATGTATATTGTGAATGCATAATTGACTCTTCTGTAATAGGAGGTGTTGGATAGATGCAGTTGTGTGTATACTTGTTCCTAGCAATCATGTGGACAATATAAGAAGTCGATGTGAACTTATTTGTATCTTGTACATCTCGTAGCTCTTTGTCTAGGTTAACACTTATTAAAACATCCCAATGGTAGTTAGTTCCCTTCACAATTTCAGCTATAACATAAAACATACAATCCTCAGACATGGAGGCCTTCTCAAGTCCCATCACTCTGCTAAGGAGAGTGATCATGTCATTATACTCAACCTTCAAATAAATCCTATGCAAAAGCTAGGGAAATTTGGATAATTGCTTCATTGGCTTGTCAATCCATGAGGCATTTATAATTTCAAGGGCCTTCTCTGGGTTGTTAGTGTAGAACTTCTTCATTGTATCAATCTTGAATTTAACAAACTTGTGATGGGAAGGGATCCCAAAGGCTTCATCTAGAAATTCTTTAGTAACATTGGCCATTATCCTCCCTTTGGGACCAATTATCATTCTCCTATCTGATTCATAGTGCTTTGAGAACTCCAATATCAGCTTTGGGCATTAGATGGAAGGAGGGAAACCTGCAGCCTGTACCAGTCCAGATTTAACCAACCTAGAATCCAACTCTATAGGGGTTGGACAATACATCCTCTTCTTAAAATCCTCCAAATCAATGTTCCCCAAGTTAGTGTCTCCAACCTCTCCTCAATATGATGTAATCTTGGATTCTAGGAGGACACCCTTGAAATCGTACTTCATCTTATCAACCCTCAAAATTTCCTCTTTTTATAATGTTGAACTCTTCTTTGCCTTCCCTACCTTTGCCTTGCTTGATTCTGCCTACATCTATTAGCTAAAATACTATAATCACTTGAAATGCTAAAATATTTCAGACATTAGATAAATGGGGTTAACAAAATCAAGGTTCTCCAATTGGAAATCTATAAAGTCATATCATCAATAATTATGCCTAAGAAGTAAATATCAAAACCTTTAAATGCAATCTCAAAACAAACATCAAGTTTTAGAGCCACACAGGAAATCTGAAGATTTCACCCTTACAAGAAATTCACAGATTACACCATCTTAATCAATCTGCAACAGGACACCCATCAAGGATTTCAAGATGACGAGAAATCCATGATGCAAGGAAGTGTGTTAGAAAAGCATCATTTTGGCTCATCAATCATACATGTATTTCCATCATTAACCCTCATAACATTTCTATGTTAGAAAACTTGAACCTTAGAAGGCATAAAACATGATCTCTATAGCACCTTGGGAAAATCAAACACTTAGGACATTAATGATACAAAAGCTTCGAGGGTTTCATCCTAAGGCGAAATCCATGGCAAACGAAGTTGTCATGGATTTCATGGAGACAGAGAATTATCGATAGAAAGATCATCAGGTTTTTCGACAAGTCGTGAAATTCACAACAAGTAGGCTTGTTGATAATTTCTCAAGCACAAGGATTTAGTGATATACATATCCATCAAATATTTTGGGAGCACGAGAATTCTATGAAAAATGGGTTCATCAAGAATTTCAATAAGGTAAGGATTTTGCAATGTCAGGAAATTCATGATGTCATGAAATTAGTGATAAGCATACATAGTCGGGTTTTTCAAAGGCATGCGAAATCAACGATACAACATTCCTCTATTTTTTTAGAAGGTCAAGAATTTCGTGATAAAAAATAGTTTGGGGATTCCAAGTGCAAAGGAATTCACATATGGAGTTTCAAAATTTGAATTTTGGCTAAGTTTCTCATCATTCCACTGTGCAGACTTGTTGAAGATTTTGTAAGCATGTTTAAAATGCATGTGACAGAGTGATAATATCATGATAATGAGTTTCATTCATGAAAAGACCAAATTACCATCTATTTTAAGCTTGATAAAGACCATATGGTAGTTTAGCACCCTCATTTTCATTGTCGTACATTTTGACTACACAATACACACTAGGGTTTTAAATAAATGCATACAAATCAACCTTCCCAAAGGAAAAAATAACAAAGGATCAAATCCTACTCAAAGATAAGATTTCACGAAGGCTTGTACGGACAAAGCAACTAAATCAAACCCTAATTTTGACCTATCCATCTATTTTCATCATTCATTAATTTGCATAAGATGTGCTAAAATGTAGTTGTTTGTTAATCTTCTATATCAAATTCACCAAATTTCAGGTTATTGAGATGCATTCTATTTTTTCATGACTTACCCTATCCCTAGTTTGTGAAATATCCATGCAAACATGATGCCCTAGTCTAAATAAAAACTCGTATGGAATCACAATCTGATGAAAGGTAGGAAAATGATTTGAAACACGAATGAAATTATAAATGGATATAAAAATTGCATCAAAATGTTCATAGTTTCAATTGCAATTAGATTTAAATAAGTGTGTCATCCTACCTTTGGTCCATAGACAATGGAGACTTGAAATGCAGACCTATCAACAAGCTCAATTTTTCAATGAAGATTCCACACTTCAAACAAAAAAATCCCTAGCCTTCAATCCCTTTGGACACTCAAATCTCTCTCGCTCAGCCTTCTGGTTGCAAAGACAATAATAAAATGAGGAAATGACCTTAAAACTCTATTTAAAACCATTCAATTCATCACCATTAATGACCTCGTACGCATTGTAGAATGCATTAAAACCCATGACAAGATATTTCGGCAACGTCAGAGATTTCACCCCCCCCCCCCACTCACAAAATTTGTGATGATCAAGATTGTCGAGGAATCCAAGAACTCACGAAATCCATGATGAAAAATGTTGCTGGAGATTTCTTGTTTCCAAAAAAATTGTGGAGTGAAACTTCATTAGGGAATCCGTGCAACTATGAAATCCACAATAAAATGATCCTTGTGAAATTCAAGTCTTCATGAAATCCACGACAAGGGAACCATGACGGGGATTTCATCTTTGTGCGAAATCTGCAATGGTGAGCATCATGGATTTTGCCTCTTCAAAAAATTAGCGATATGAAGACCATCGGATAATTCAAAGGGAGACCAAATATCTTGCCCTGGGACAAGTTTAACATGAGGAGCACTTACTGATGATTTTCAAAGACTTGGACATAAAACCCATTTTTCCAAACCTCATCACTTTCCAATTTGGATAATCTTCGCAAGATGGGAAAAGTGACACCATCAACAATTAAAGGACCTATCCCTTAAGGGAGATAGGAGCAACCTAAAGAAAAATTGAAAGATGGGATCCCCATCCTGATGGGGCATGTGTGAAAAATGCACAACACATAGCTCTATTGACATCAATGACAACACAAGCTGCTCATACTTGCAAAAATACTCACCCTAATATTTCATTTGTAGTTGGAATTATTTCATGCTTCTTGATAAAGACACATGAGCTTCATTGAAAGGAAACCAATCACATTCTTCACTATATTCAAGGCAGTCACACATACGAGATTCATTATGCACCAAGCATAGGTCTATATTTGATTGGATACATAGACTTTTCTTGGGTTGGTGATCTTGATGATTGCAAGTCCACATCTGGCTATAAATTTCACCTTGATTTTGGATCCATTAGTTTCCAAAGAAATAAGTAGTATGTCATTGATCTTTCTTTGACTTCGGCTAAGTATCAATGGGTCTTCAATGATGTCTTTGAAGCTATTTGGCTTCAAAATATCCTCACTAAATTTGGCATCACTTGTTAGAAACCATCAGTCATCTATTGTAATAACCATAGCACCATCGAGATCTCAAGGAACCTAGTTCATCATCAACAAACCAAACACATCGATATTCATATGTATTTTCTTAAGGAGCTTATTTAGGAGTAGATCATTGATTTGTGCTATTTTCCTAAATCAAAGCGGGTTGTAGATATCTATCAAATCCTTCATTGAGACCAAGTATTTTCATCTTTGATCTCTCTTAGGGGTGTGAGATATCTCTTTTGGGGGGTCACTTAAACTTTCTTACTTCATCATCTCATTAGGGGGTGGTGGGATTCCCACTAGGTTTTCTCCTTCTTTTATATTTGAGAGGATATTTTGTGCATGGGTATCTCATCAATCCTTGTAGTTGAGACCCATAATTGTATCTTTTCTAAATTTCCCCTAAGTTACACTTAAGGGGGGTGTTAGTGTGAACATGATATTTTATCTAATTAGTTCATTTCCTAGCTAGTTCTCTCATTAGTCATTTTCACAATAGGTTAAGTTTACTTAGGTCCTAGGAATATTTCTGGAATTCTTTGTCGTCATGAAATAGTTTATATAGGTGGATGGAGCTGTCAACTTGTGGCACACATCCCTTAAGTTAGATATATTAAATCATGAAATATTGGGAAAAGAGATCCCTAATATTAAGAGGATATTTTATCTATTTGTATCTTTACCTAACGGCATTTCATTAGGAAAGAGATCAAAAGGTGTAAATATTGACTTTCAACCTCAATGGTGAGTCAATTATACCTAGATCTCAGTCCTTAGGACAATAGGACATATCTGAAACCAAATTAAAATGATTTGCAATGCTTGAACTAAATGAATTATAAGGCATGATACATAAAATACAAATTCCTGAAAGTACAAAAACTGAAATCATAGTTTGCAAGAAGATCTAAGAAGGGTTAAGACACATGCACCTATCACCAAAAAATGCTTTTGAGACCTAGTGAAGGATTGGTTCAGCCTAGGGTAAATGGGTCCTAGTTAGGGCTTCCAAAAACACTTTTTACAATCCTGTAATGCTAGATTTTAGATTTTGTTTTGCACAAGTTCCACTGTCAGAAAGTCAAAAATAAAGTTGGTACCCTAGTTTTTGTGGCTTGACAACAATAATGACAGAAAATGCACGAATGCAAAATTTCTCTTCAAGATCTTCAATCCTTCTTCAACCTATAATCTGCACATACACAAAGAGAAAAAATAATTGTTTGAAGGGGGGTTTGCCTTAGTAAAAACTCGAGTTTGGTAATTAAACCTTGATAGAAAGATAATGATAATGGAGAAGGAAATCATGAATGAACAATGCTTGCTACAACTCATAAAACCTTGAATGGCCTCCCTTAGAGGACTGAAGACAAAAACATCACTCCAAGGAACTTGATCTTGCTTTGTTTGACGTATTTGGACACTTGAAAATACTTGGATGCTTTAGGATCAAAAATACATATTAGCCTTCACAAGACGACATGAACACACATATACTTGAACATGATGTTAGGATCTTGATTACTGCAACAAATGACTAATAAATCTACTCTTGAATGTTCTTCATAATGGTATTTTCTCATAGGATTTCTAGATCATGTTGCTTAGATTTAAATTGATAAAAAGACTAGGTATTTATAAGTGTTTATCTAATTTCCTAAAAAATAGATTCCAAAAGTCGACAATTGCAGCTTGGATTTGAATCAATAAAATATTTCCAAAAACATATTTAAAAATGAGTCCTAGGACTTGAAGGGGACCCATTTTCCCTTAAATTCATTTCTTGTATCTGCCATTAAATTTCTATCCTTAATCCTATGATTAGGGTTTCATACTAAGCAATGTTGTCAGTGCAAGGAAATGATAGCTTGTATGATTTTGGATTGCAATCACCTTGAGGGGTGATAAAAAGGATGCCCGCCCCTGATCCATGTTGGGTGAATGATTCGTCAAAGTACATTTTCCACTAATTGGCTAGATTGATAAGGAACACTGATTCATCAAGAAATTCAAATATCAAGGGGTTCTCTACATACATAGGTGCATCTTCTAGTTGGTCTACAATCACTTTTCCTTTGATTGCCTTGTGCTCTACGTACTCTATGTCAAATTCAGTTAATATCATTACCCATTTATCCATTCGTCCAATGGGAGTTACTTTGGATAACAATTATTTCAATGGGTCGATCTTTGCAATGAGCTTGACTTAATGTGACAATATGTAGTGTCTAAATTTTTGTGAAGCATAAAATACTACCAAGCATGCTTTCTCAATGGGTGAATAGTTCATTTCATAGCCTACCAAGGTCATGTTGATGTAATAAATAGCCCTTTCCTTTCCATCTTCACCATTTTGTGCTAGAAGAGCACCTAGTGCTACTGATGTTCCTAAGATATATAGGATCAATGGTTTGTTTGATATCAATGGCATGAGCACTAGAGGTGTCAATAGATAGTCCTTGATCTATTGGAAAGCTTTATCATACTTATCATCCTGCTTAGAAGTTATTCCTTTGTCGAGAAGATTTCAGAAAGGGTGGATTTTTTCTGATAGTTGCACTATGAACCTCCTAATAGACTGCAATATTCCTTGTAACCCTCTCGTATGTTTTAGTGTCTACAATGGTTCCATGTCTAGGATGGATTTTACCTTTGTTGGATCAATTTCTATCCCTCTTTGTGAGATTATATAGCCAAGAAGTTTCCCTGATGTAACCCCAAAGACAATTTTTTGGATTCATTCGTACCTTGTACTCTTTGAGTCTGCCAAAGATGGGTCCTAAGACTTGTATATGCTCATTCCTTTTCTTTGATTTTCCCAAAATATCATCCACATAATCTCTAAATATTTTGTGGATCATGTCATAAAAGATGAGGTTCATTGCTCTTTGATAGGTTGCTCCTGCATTCTTCAACCTGAATCACATCGCGTTCCAACAATAAGTTCCCCATGGACAAGCGAATGCAATTTTCTATTGATCCTCCTTGGTGATCATGATTTTATTGTAGCCTGAAAAACCATCCATGAGTGATCAATTCATGCCCAATTGTTAATTCTACGATGAGATCGATATTAGGAAGAGGGAAATCATCCTTAAGGCATGCTTTATTTGTCTTTGAAATTCGTGCATATTCTGATACCCCTAGTGATTTTGGAGACTGGTACCAGGTTTGAAACCCACTCAGGATAATCTATCGATCGGATGAATCCAATGTCAATAAGCTTTTGTAACTCTAGTTTCACCAAGAGTGTTATCTGAGGGTGCATCTTCCTTAATTTTGCTTCATGGTTTTAGCTTTAGGATAAATTGCTAAGTGATGCACAACTACTTCTGGATCAAGCCTCGACATATCAGTGTATGACCATGAAAAGTTGGTTTTGTGCTCTTTCAGGAATCCTGCTAGGTTTTTTTGTTCTTCATCCAACAAGGATTCAGCATAGAAAGTGATATTGGGTGCTTATTTTGTTCCCGCATTGACTAGAGTGGCCTTTTCTACTAGCACTACTGACTCCTATGGATGCATTGCACTAAGGGGGAGATTGAATCCCTCATCCTCCGATGCCTCAGAGAGTTTTTCACCCTCAGATATGTCCTTTCTTTTTGCTATTTTAGGATCAAAAAGTGCTACAGTGTGGTTTTCACTTAGAGATTTGCATGTTAGTTGCATTTCATTAATTTTTTGACTGAAGAACTCAATCATCTCCCCATAGTACACCCCTATGTCTAGCTATATTTCAAAACCTACTTTGTGATCTACCCAAGTAAGTTGTCCCGAAGTCCCATGAATTCTAAGATCGCTATATCATTTTTGAATAAATCTAGAATTGGTGGTCCTTGTTGGTCCAATTCAATAAGTTGAGGATATGTTAGGTATATTTCAGTTGGTTGATTACTCGAACCAAAGGATGTTATGGATATCATGAAAAGGGAGTTATTCTCAAATAAATCAACAACATCAAGGGGGAAGTCATCTAAGGTCATATCACGTGATCTAGGTAACCAAGAGAAAGCCTCAACCTATTTAGCAGAAGTTCCTTTTCCAATAAGGGTAACCTTTCTAGTAGTACAACCTAGACCAAGATTCTTTAGGGGTTTCTTAGGAATGATGGGTTCTAGCAAACTGTTATCATTCTATCCTAGGTTTTTCATTCTTGTTATAGCCCCATCCCTTCATTAATTGTAAACCTTTGTTGTCATCTTCCATGGGAAGAATGGGGACAAGTCATTCATCTTGATAGAGGAGTTTAGAGACATCTTCACCATTGATATCTTCTTGGTTCAAATGCCCCCACTTGGTGAAGGTAGTAGCTGCCATCTTGATGGTTTTGGGCTCTTTGTCACTAGATGTTGGTTTCCCATTGGACTGAGGAGAAAGAGGTAGTTCTCCTAAGATGAAGGTATTCTTGATTAGCTTATAGTTTCCACAACCATCATCCTAAATCACTAATTTAATGTCAGGAATGTTCTGCACAATGGATGAGACAATAAATAAGGTAGATGGTGTAGGCCCTTCATCATTCTCAAGTATTTGGGGGATCTTATAGAATTTTTCCTCAAGATTCTTGCAATAGTAAAAAGGCTCAGGATCTCCATGGATGGTAATTTATCTACCCTCAAAAGGAAACTATACACATTGATGATAGGTCAAGGCTATAGATTTGAAGGCATGGATCCATGGTCAACCAAGTAAGATGTTGTAGGGAAGATCAAGGTCTAACACTTGGCATTGTTTTTGTAATGATGGGTCCCACTTGGATAGGTAGTGCAATGATTCCTTGTGATACCCGCTCTTGGTCATCGTATGCTCTAATGGTGGTACTTTTTGCTTTCTCAATAGTATCCTCTAAATAGCTCAAGTTCTTGATTAACTAAAAGGTACAAATTTTTAGACCAACACATCCATCTACTAAGACTCTTTTTACCTTGTTCTTATGGATGATGACCTCAAGGTGTAATCCATGGTTATGAGATGGTTGTGATGGTAGGTCTTGTTTCGAGAAGGTGAGAAGATGATTAGTGATATGCCCTTCCATAGCTTGAAACTGATATGTATCAATATCCACAGGGACGGATGATTTTTACAAATCTTTCTCTAAGATTTCCCTATGTACGAGAGATAGCCTCAATAGTTCTAAGATTGAGTTTGTACAGGGTTCTTCTTAAGCTAGTCTAGGAGATTGTAATTGCTAGGATTTGATGTTGGAAAAGTAGGTTGTGGCCTAGATTGACATGGGACTCCCTGGATGGTGATTTTTCCACATCGTGTGGTGACTCCACACTTTGCACTAGGCCCTTTGATGGTGATGACAGTAATGATGCTATCATAGGAAGCGGCCATGTTGGAATAGGTACGTTGCACATTTGTGTAATCCTTAGCTTTCCCATTGTTGTTCCCTTTGTTATGATTTGGCATGGAATTCTTGTATATCTTAATATCTTAGTTACTAGCAGGTACTTCAATAGATATGGTGCCATTTTATATGAGGTATTGGATAAATTTTTTCAGCCTCAAGCAATTTGTCATTTTGTGTCCTTTGATTTTTTTCAAGTCACAAAGATCGTGCTCGTTATACCAAGATGGTTTCACTTGGGGTTCTTGGTAGTTTTCAAAGTTGGGAAGTGTTATCATGTTTGACTCTACCAATTTATTTATGATGGTTTTCATGGTTTCTGACAACTGTGTGTACTTGTGTTTAGGATAGTTGTTCTTGTTAGGGGTTCACCTTTGTTGCATCTCAGTGTTGTTGATCTTATTGTTCTGAGGAGGTGTTTTTTGTTTCACAGTTGGTTGAATGTTAGCAACTTGATTGTTGTTTGGTAAAGGAGAACTTAGGACCACCTTAGCATCTACCCCACCATCATTTGTTACATTCTTGTTCTTAGCCCAGACATGAGGCTTGTCATTTGAACTAGTTGATGGCTGATTGTCTTTGTAAGCTTGAGTATTTCCTTATGAGATTAGAGCTCTCTCAATGTTAAGGGCTCTAGGGATAAGCTCTTCATAAGATAAGATGCACTAAATTTTCAAGTGGAAGGATAGATCTAGATCTAGATTTGATATAATGATCCCCACTTGTTGTTCATCAAGAAGAGGCCACTTGCTTTTACTAGCTCTTTGTATCCATCGTTGTAAGGAATTAGTGAAAGATTCTCCTTTTTTTCTCTGAGAGTGTACAATTCTTCTAGACCAACGTCCATGTCAAGATTAAAGGAGAAGTGATTGATGAATTTATTGATAATTTAATGGAAGGTTTTGATACCGAGAGGTAGTTGAGAAAACCAATCCATGGCAGGTGTTGTTAAACTTCAGGGGAAGAGGTGCATTAAATAATAATCATTGTACGCCATTTCCATACACATGACGTTGAATTCTTTGACATGGTCCACAAGACTTCCTCTCCCTTGGTATTTATCAAATTTGGGGATTTCAAAGCCAGAAGGGAATGGTACCATTGTGATGTTTCAATCGAATGGATATGGACATTTTTTATGTGCATGGGGCTTCATTGTCTTGCCCATACAAAGAGCTTGCATTTCTTGTGACAACGCCTTAAGTTGTGATGCTAGATCATCTTGTGGGTTTGGTGGAGGAACATACATTACATATTGTGGGATGGTGGATGGATTATATGTGGGATTCTGATATGATAAAGTGTTATATGGTGTATATGGTGGTGTGGGATTATGTGAAGGTGATTGAGGTGTTGAGGTATATGTTCCTCGAGTGTTTGTATTGATGACATTTCATTGAAGATTATAGTAGGAACTTTGTTGTTGTTTTTTTGTTGGGAATACTGTTGTGCTAGTAAGGCTTGATGTTGTTGGTGAGCCACAAGGGCTTTCTATTTGGCTTGTTATTGTTATTGTGCCATGAGGGCTTGTTGTTGGGCTTGTTGTTATTATTGTGCTGCTAAGGATGCTTTATGGGCTTGTTGTTGTTGTGATAAGGTTGCTTGTTATTGTTTTTGATGTTTTTGTGTTGTTTGTTGTGTTGCTAAGGCTACTTTTTTTTGTTGTTGTTTTTGTGCAGCTAGGGTTGCTTCTTCTTCTTCTTGTTGTTGTCAGACTGCTTGTTGATAAGCCTATTGTGCTTGTTGTAAAGCTAAGGCATGTGCTTGTAGTGTAGGATTAGTTAGTTGTTGGGACACTTGTGATGGATTTTGGGTATTGATGTTTTGAGTGGGTAGCAGATTGGTGATGAGAGGTTGGGGGTTCGCTTGGTTTAACTTTCCTTGGAAGATGGTGGATTGAGATGGAGGAATGTAATTTTGAGGTCCCATTTGATTTTTCATGGTCAAGGGGATTGTGGGGAAAGATGAGGATAGTGTCATGAGATTTTGCGATGATAATGACATGCTAGGACCTTGAGTCCATTGATTGAAAATGTTCCCTTGTCTAAGGTCTTGAGGATTTCCTTGCGCTAGAGATGTGGACAAAGTGTTACCTGGGTTGATGGGATTCATCACTAAGGGATTGTTTTCATTTAGGTTGGTGATGGATGGAGTGGACATGTTTTGTGAAACCAGTGGTGCAGATGAACCATTTGGGGGATTGGGTAAAGATGTCCCTATTTGTGTTAAGGGTTGATTTTGTATTATGGTTTTGGCATGCACTTGTGGGTGTGTTGGTATGGAGCCTGATCAGTCTCCAAGTGGGAGATTTTTGGAATGTGATGATAGATCATGCTATATTGTACAGTCTTTAGTACTATACACTCTTCATGTATCCTTGTCGGGGTTTGGTGAATTTTTATTTTTTTCACCTTTTTTCGTTTCGTCACCGAAAAGGAAAAAATCCGATTTGTAAACCCTAATTTTTGGAAGCTTCTAAAATCTTGTTATAAGCGGTTGGGATGGAGAGTTGTAGCATGAAATTATTTGCAATATTGTAATATGTTTTACATTGGATAATAAAATCATTGGATGGATGCGGTTTTTTTTATGTAGCCCAAATTGGGTGAGCCACATTAAAGTCTCTATGTTGTCTTTTGTGTGTGTTTTATTACTCTATTTTATTGTTCAAATCTGCATTTAACGTGTTAGATATCTACCTTCTAACCCTAACAAGTGGTATCAAAGTAGGTTTTTTTTTATTATCGTCTATAGGAAATTCTCACGGTTGAGTGGGAGTATCACGGTCAAGTGGGAGCAATGGCAGACGAGGGTAAGTTGAAGGTTGAGAAGTTCAATGGGTAGAAATATTAGTTATGGAAGATGCAGATGGAGGACTACCTCTATCAGAAGGATTTATGTCGACCATTGGGAGGGAAAACCAAGAAACCCTCAGCAATTTGGATGAGGACTGGGATATTTTGGACAGAAAGGCACTTGGCAGTATTCATTTATGCCTAGAAAAATTGGTGGTGTTCAATATTACAACAGCAAAGACAACTCAAGAGTTGATGGAAACCCTAGTGAAGTTATATGAAAAGCCTTCCACTTTGAATAAGGTATTTCTTATGAAGCGTTTATTTAATATGAAAATGGTAGAAGGTGGGTCAGTTGTTGATCATTTGAATGAGTTTAATACAGTTACCAGTCAATTAACTTTTGTAAAAGTAAAATTTGATGAAGAAGTTAGGGCTCTTTTGATTTTGTGTTCTTTTCCTGAAAGCTGGAATAGCTTAGTAATGGTTGTTAGCAATTCTATTTTTGGTTCGAATACATTGAAGTTTGATGATGTTGTTGTTGTTATTTTGAGCGAGGAAATTCATAGGAAAAGCTCAGGTGAAACATCCACATCAGGTAGTGTTTTGAATGCACAAAGCAGAGGCAGAACAAAGGAGAGAGGAAACAATTCTGGAAGTCATGGGAAGTCATGAGGAAAATCAAAGGACATAAGGTTCCAATCTAAAGATAAGAGGGATTGTTGGTACTTTGGTAAGTTGGGTCATTTAAAGAAATATTGTTGGTCTCAGAAAAATAAAGGAGACAAAAAGGAAGGAAATAAAGAGGAAAATGTGGTAAGTAATAAATCTGATAAGGATGCTTTGATTCTTTCCCTTGACAATGTTGATGATTCTTGGGTGTTAGATTTAGGGGCTTATTTTAATGCTACGCCCCATAAAAATTATTTTATTGATTATGTCCAAGGGGATTTTGGGCTAGTTTATTTGGAAGATAACGAACCCTGTCAGATTGTTGGAAAGGGAACAATCAAGATTAATTTGCATAATGGGAATCATTGGCTACTACATGAGGTAAGGCACGTTCCAAAGTTAAAAAATAAATTTAATTTATGTAGGGAAACTAGATGATGAAGGTTGTGTTGTTACATTTAGTGATAAAAATTGGAAGGTTACAAAAGGTGCCTTAGTGGTAGAAAAAGGTGTGAAAGTAGGCACCTTATATCTTTCTATAGGTCATACTGCTCCTTCTACTTTAGCTATTGCAGATAAAATCAATGTTCAGGAATAGTTGTTGCAGTTCAACAGGCAGAAAATCAGATAGTTGTTGTGGATTCTGAATCAGCACTATGACATAATAGACTTGGGCATATGAGTGCAAAAGGTATGAAAGTACTTCATTCAAAGAATTTTTTACCAGGTCTAAAACGTGTTAATATGGATTTCTGTGAAATTTGTGTGTATGGAAAACAAAAGAAGGATGAGAAATTGGAGCTTGTGCATACAAATGTATGGGGACTAGCTCAGGTATCTTCTCTCGGTGGCTCTCAGTATTATGTTACATTCATTGATGATGCAACTAGGAAGGTATGGATTTATTTCCTTAGGCAGAAATCTGATGTATTTGAAACTTTAAAAAAATGGAGAAGCTTGGTTGAAAATGAGATAGGTAAAAAGCTAAAATGTCTCAGATCTGATAATGGTGGTGAGTATTCCAGCAAATATTTTGAAGATTATTGTTCCTCTAATGGTATTCATAGGCAGAAAATGGTTCCAATGACTCCACAGGAAAATGGAGTGGCTGAGCGCATGAATAGAACAATAATGGAGTGTGCACAAACTATGAGATTGCATGTTGGGCTGCCTTTAAACATGTGGGTAGAGGTTGTAAACACTGTTGTTTATTTAATTAATAGAGGTCCCTCTGATCCTTTGGGTTGTGGTATTCCAGAGGAAGCATGGATAGGTAAGAAGGTGAGTTATTCTCTTCTGAAAACCTTTGGCTATGAAGCATTTGCACATGTAGATTCTGAAAATAGAACCAAGCTTGATGAAAAATCAAAGAAATGTATATTTTTTGGATATGGCATTGATGAATTTGGTTATAGGCTTTGTGATTTTGAAAATAAGAAAATTGTGAGAAGCAGGTATGTCATATTCAATGAGAAAGTGTTGTACAAAGATCTATTGCAGCAACATGAGAAGATACAAAAGGATTATGTAGTGTTGGATGATATTACAAACAAAAATGTTCTAGTGGTTCCTCATGCTCCGCAACAATAGCAACAAGAAATACCACAAACTCCAGTGAATGTTAGGTGATCTTCAAGTATAACTAGACCTCCAGAAAGATTTTCTCCCTCTTTTATTCTATTTTATTAACTAACGCTAGTGAACTAGAATGTTATCATGAAGCTATTCAAGTGGATACCAAGATTCAGTGGGAGCATGGAATGGAAGAATAAATGGACTCCTTGCTGAAAAATCAGAGTTGGGAATTATGCAAGTTGCCTGCAGGTAAAAAGGCTTTACCAAACAAATGGGTTTATAGGCTAAAAGAGGAGGATGGAGGTAAGAAACGATTTAAAGCCAAATTAGTTGTACAGGGATTTGCACAAAAAAAGGGTATTGATTTTGATGAAATATTTTCTCCAGTTGTTAAAATGACTTCTATTCATATTGTTTTAAGTATTGTGGCTACTGAAGATTTGCATTTAGAATAGCTTGATGTTAAAACTGTCTTTCTCCATGGTGATTTGGAAGAGGAAATATATATGGAGCAGCCACAAGGATTTGAGGTCAAAGGCAAGGAGAAACTTGTTTGTAGATTGAAGAAAACTTTATATGGCTTGAAGCAAGCACCTCGGAAATGGTATCTTAAATTTAATAGTTTTATGGTTAGCAAGGCTACAACAGGTGTAATTCAAACCATTATGTTTATTTTAAGATGTTAGGTAAAGATAGCTACATTATTTTATGTTTATATGTTGATGATATGCTTGTAGCGGGGTCTAACATGGATCACATAAAGGAGTTAAAACAATAGTTAGCAAATTCATTTGCTATGAAGGATTTGGGGGCAACAAAACAAATCCTTGGTATGAAGATTACAAGAGATAGGAAAAACAAGAAATTGTTTTTATCTCAGGTTGATTATGTTGAAAAGGTGTTGCAGAGATTTTATATGGAGAATGCAAAAGTTGTCAGCACACCTTTTCCCAGTCATGTCAAATTGACTAAGGATATGTGTCCAAAGACATAAGAGGAGGAAGGAAAAATGTCCAAGGTACCATATGCTTCAGCTATAGGCAGTTTAATGTACTTCGTGGTATGCATGAGATCGGATATTGGACATGTTGTAGGAGTTGTTAGCAGGTATTTGAGTCATCCCGGAGTTGAGCATTGTAATGCGATAAAATGGATTTTCAGGTACTTGAGAGGAACATCCAATAAATGTTTGTGTTTTGGGGGCTCTAATACTGATTTACAAGGCTATGTTGACTCATATTTGGCAAGGGATATAGATACTAGGTGGAGTACCACAGGTTATGTATTTACAGTTGGTGGGACAGCAATGAGTTGTATTTCTCGGTTGCATAAGGTGGTTGCTTTATCCACCACAGAGGCAGAGTATGTGGCTGCAACAGAGTCAACAAAGGAGATTATATGGATGCAAGTTTTCATGGAAGATTTGGGAAAAACACAAGCTGAAAATCACTTGTCTATAGATAGCCATAGTGCTATACATCTTGCAAAGAATTCTGCCTTGCACTCTAAAACCAAACACATACAGCTAAGATATCATTTCATTCAGTTAGTCTTGGAGGATGGACAGGTAAAGCTGGAAAAGATATATAAAGATGAAAATCTAGCGGATATGTTTATAATGGCAGTGACAAGGGAGAATTTGAGCTCCTCTTCAGCCTCGGTTGGCCTTCAAGGTTGAATTCAAGTATAATAGAGCAGTAGGTTCCAAGATGCTTATTTCCAGCAGGAGTTGTAAGTGCAACAGTGTCATCCAGGATCAATCTCCAAGTGGTAGATTGTTGGAATGTGGTGACTGATCACGCTATACTGTACACTCTTCATGTATCCTCGTCGGGGTCCCCTCGATATGTTGATGTTGTCATGGATTCATGAAGTTTAAGTGGTTGATGTTGATGTTGGGGGTGTTCAGGAATGATAGAAGTGCCAAATGTTGGTGTCCAAGTAGTGGATGGATTGGTGTTGAGGGTACCCAGAATTGTATTGCTTTTGAATGGAAGAGTTAGACCAAAGTCCTTGGCAAGACTAGTTGCAAGACTAGGAGTGGATGTTTTATTTAGCTTAGGAGAAGGAGTTGTTAAGCCCTATTTCAAAGGTTGCATAACAAAAGATGGGGAAAATAGAGCAACATTTTCTAATGCTTGATATTCTTGTTTGTACTCTAGGATTTCTTCCTTAGTAAGTCCAAATGGGTTGTTTGTAATATCTGCAATCACATATGGTCCTGATGGAGATGATGGTTGTTGAGATGGGGTAACTTGACTTCTCAGATTGAATTCAAAAGGATTGGGATCATTTGAGGTGAATGTGACTTTGGTTTTCTCCATGATTCTCTTATCTTGTGATCTTTCCTTTACCATAAATTTTGGGTCACCTATGGGAGAGTTGAGTTGAGATTTGTAATGTTTGAACTCTCTAATTGACTCAAAACTAGGTAAAAGAGATGCTCTAAGTCTTTTTGGAGCAATTATGATAATAGATGATGAAAAAGGTGGATGATATGAAGAGTGATCTTTGCAAACATTTTGGGACAACACTTTTTACTTAAGAGTTTGATGTTTGATGTTTGGATAAAGGATCTTACTGAACTTGGAAATATTTAGGGTAGACTTGTGACCTTCAAGATAAAATAGCTCAAAGATGATAACTAACTTCACTAAGTGCATGGAAAAGGATACGTTTCACATACAAAGTAGCTAAGTTAGAGGTTGGTTTGATAGATGTTTATGTCAAAAAGTGTTGGTGTATTCAAAATTTTATAAAGTTTGGTGAAGTGAAGGGCGAATTTTGATGAATGGGTGAATGAAATGTTTGACCCAATGTTGACCTAAAGTGAACCTTTTTTTGACAAGACCAAGGTAGTGAAAAACATGCTAGACCTCTAATGTTTTCAAATCCTAAAGACTTAATATTTTAGATAGGTTCATTATCGTGAAAAGGACCAAGATTTTGACCAAAAAAGAACATATACAATTCTAGATTGTTCCTTGAAACATGTTTGTAGAATTAGTATAACAACTTGGTTCTATTTTGGTGAAGTGTTGCAAGGTGTTTTTTGAGAGATTTTGGAGTAAGATTCCTAAGTTTGAAATGATGACCTGTAGACCTTCTCTTGGGGATTTTGATTTTGTGTGAGATCATTTAGAAAAGTTCTAAGTTTGTGGAAAAAAAGAGAATATTTATTGCCACGCAGGTGGTGGTAATAGGGGCCTTCCAACCTCAATATCAGCTTGTTCCTCTTCTTTGTCTATGACATTTGTTGTGTTTATCCATTGGGTTATTGTTTCTTTTGTTTCAAAAGTGAAGCTTCTCAAACTACTAATGATATCGGTTTGTTCTCCTTCAATGAGTTCAAAGTCTGGTTGAATAACAGTAGGTGTAAGATTGGGTTGTTCAACGGGAGTAATCAGTCTCCAAATGGTCCTGTGGGGTTCAATTTGTCAATTTATCTTGCTTGACTGAATTTATTTTACCAGAAACACTCATCTTGATTATGTTTTCAAACAAAATGTCTATGTCAAAAACATCATAAATTTCACAATGTCCACTTTGTGAAAAGGATGAAGTTCAAGCCATAGTTTCTTATGTTAACTTTTGAAAAATATGGATTGAGATATAAGTCAAGATATTAGAAATATTTAAGGATAGAAATCCTTAGGACAAGCATTAATGTAAGGTCTTTTTCAAAAGGTATCAATATTTAGACCAAAGGGTTTGAAATTTTGAGGAAGATTGTGAATGTTTGTTTGTAATGTTTTAGAACCAAGAAAAGTATTAAACTGACTCACAATCATTTACCACCTACGTTGAAATGGCCATACTTGTTGAGTCCCCACTTGGATTTCTGCAAACACTGAGACAATGCAAACAGTTAGATATTTGGTGACACTAGCTCCCCTCCACGACACACACTTCTCGGGACCACCAAATCTCAAAATATTGAAGATCCAAAGATCCTAAGTATTTTTCTATTTCAACAATGAATAGTAAAAATGTGGGGTGGATTCAGAATGACCATTCTTGTACCAACAAGCATTAAGGATTTTTGGTAAATAAAACATTTCGTTCTTAGTAACAAACCGAGAACACCCAGCCATATACACACCCTCTTTTCCACATGAGGCTCTTACTACTGTTCATGTTCCACTTAAGGCATGGTACTAGGTGAAATATTTTATACAATCTAGGATAGAAGGTACTTTCTCATGATTTCCCAACCTTTAATATAGCCCACCATTAAATGTGCTTGCAAGAACTTTCCTATGAGTTTCCCATTGTGGGGTTTGTCTCATAGTAAGTCCTCTCTTAAGGGTGACACAAAGCATAAAGGTGTACTTAAGTTTTTCTCTTCACCCAAGATCGCACGAAGTGCAAGGGTATTGGATATGTACTATAAGTGCACACAAACAATGAAGTACACTTGGAGTGTTTCCCTTCACCCAAGATCATGCGAAAAGCAAGGGGATTGGATACACACTATAAGCATGTCACAACAAAGCAAGCACTCATTTGGTTTAACCTATAAAACTAAGATGAATTAATTTTATGGACCAAATGAAATGTTAAGTTGCCTTGTTCAATTTTAAACCCAAAATACAATGATGAAATGGGGGTTCAATTTTAGTCTCGTTTGAGCATTCTTTTTAAACCCAAATGAAAATTAGTGAGGTCCTAAGGTATAAAATGAAAAGCATAAGAAATTGGGTTATAATTGCCTCAAATCATTAAACGGTTGTTACAATCATAATATTTTAATATGAGAATGCTTCTTCACTTTGCCTTGTATCATCCAACCTGCAAAACCCGATTAGTCTAAAAATTAGAACAATGTCAGAGGCATGTTAGTAATCTGATGAAGTGAAAAAATTAAAACACATGCTAAAAAATGATCCTCCAATCTTTTACCAGAGTTGGGCATCTTTATTCATGATAGTGTCACTTTGGTGAACTTGGGCATCACTCTGGTGAACTTGGGCGTCACTCAACAAAGAAACCAGTGACGATGATAGCATCGTTGTTTGAGGTGTGTTGCCATTTACAAATTTTGATACCTCTAAAAAGTATTAGTATCACCATTTGGTTTAATCAATATTGAGATATTAAATAGGCATCATTGTTTCAAATGATAATAGTGTTGATGTATGGCAACGCCCAACAAAGGCATCGCTAAAATTGTTTTGGGCGTCGCTATATCCTGCAAAAGTCAAAGAAAAAGGAATTTGTGATAAAAATTGGTTAAATTAGATAGGTTTTTCCCTCCTTCTACTGACAGAATGTGACCAATGGATTAGTATGGGCCAATTACGATTGATCCATGAAGAATCAAAGCATAATGATTCCACTAACATCAAATCTCAATAGGATCATTCAAATAAAGATTAAATTAAACATTTATCAAAGCTAAGTATTCTAAGCTACGAAAGCATTAAAATGTCTAATCTAACTCATCTTAAACTTATCCCGTTGTGGGAGTGGTGTCGCGTTGATGTGGAATGGTGACACTTTCCCAATCCCATGGATCAATGAGCTTTCCCCAGTCAGTTTTATTGAAGAAAATTGATGGAACGGTTGTGAGATGTGTATGAAAACATGATTTTAATCTAAATGAGCATGATGCAAGCTATTTTAATATGATTTTATGCTAAAAATGATCTAGATATGCAAAAGCTAAAGTTAATATGAGTGGATTCTAAGCTAAAAGATTCACACCCTAATTAATAAACAAGCTAAATGGATGCATTATGTGATCATGGAAGCCATTAATGGAAGCTCAAAACTAACTAATGCAATTAAAATGAACTAAAAGATACTAAATATGTGCTAAATATGAGTGTGAGTGTGAGTGACTTGTGGGATTTCATTTCCCTTGACTGCGTGAATTGGCTAAGAGTCAAAAATTCATTCAGTTTAAATAACAGGTTCAAGAATTTTGTGATATTTGTTAAATCATTAGTGCTTATGGATCTCCTTATGAAATTTTGCACTCCTCTACGTTGCAATATCTTCAAAGATTGGCTATGGCTTGAGAGATATCCATTCTTTCACTTTCCATTGAAGAAGATTTACTTAAAACTCCTTCCAAGTATGGAACTAAACCCAAGACTTAATATCAAATGGAGATGTGGATTTCAAGAAAATAACTGGAGGAATCTAAGTGCTCAGATTTGGAGGTCTAGAGCAGAAGAAAGTGCTCAAGTCCTTGCTTAGAAAGTGTTGCACAATAAGTTGTCGATGGGGGAGAGATTGAGATATTTAAAGATTCATCTAGTCATGTGTCCTCTTTGCAAACATAATGAAAGCGTAAAACATATTTTTTGGGACTATTTTTGGGCTAAGAAAAAATGGAAGGCTATATTTAACTTTTTCCCTACTATTTTTGACCATTTGTTGTGTTGGAAAGAAGCGGTGTTGGGTGTTGGGCTTCACAATAATGTGGTTGTTGATACTATGAGAAACTATTTTGCTTCATATCCAGAAAAGTAGATATTTAGCTATGTTTTCTAATCATATTACGCACCAGAAAGTAGAAATTTTACAATTTTACTCTGACATCATGGTACAATTTATTTCTTTGTGTGTTCAGTTGTGTGAGGATGATAAATACAACAAGCTTTTGGAAGAGGTCAAATATCAATTTTTGTAGCTTCATAAAGGAGACATCCGTTGTTCTAGACAACACCAAACCTTGTTTAAGTTTTTAGTATAAGTTGTTTTTTAGCTGCTATTTTGTAGTTGGTAAAATGTTCATGTGTTATGTTCTAATGTTGTTGCTACTTTCAGCAATGATAATGTATTTCCAGCCATTGTTTGTAATTGATTGTGACATATTTCCAGTTGTTGTTTGAGGTTGTAACCTTCAGTTGGTTTTTTGTTTTATTTCCTCTTAGTTGAGGTTCGTCACTGGTGGTTGTTTCTGCAGTTCTTAACTGGGTTTGTATGCTTCAGCTATTCTTTCTAGTTGTCCTTTTCTTCTCAGTCCCTTTGTTGGACTATTATTTAATTTATTTGTAATCTTTTAGCATTATTCAATTAAAAAAAGACTCCTTTTTTTAAATTTTATTTCATTTCTTTAAGAACATTAACGTTTATAAGCTTGTTTACTTATATATATATATATATATATATATATATATATATATATATCAAATAAAAGTAAAATTGTAATTATATTAATTTATTTTTCTACTAATATGGTTATCATAAAATCTAAATTTTAAAATATTTATTTTAAATAAACACATATATATATAAAAAAAAATTAAATTATTATTGTATTATATTTCATAATTGAGAAAAAATAGCACTAAATAATTTTTTCTCTATAATAAATTTTATTATTTTTAGATTTAAAATGTATATACATATAATGATATTTATAGTTAACTTTTAAGTAATTATTTTTTTAAAATATAATAAAATAAATAAATGTGTACCTTACATTAAATATTTATATCAATTTTTTAAAGAAGATCAAATACAAGATCTAACCATTTAATTTACAAGGTAATTCAATATGAAAAGAAGGACCATGACAAAGTGTAAGCAACACAACAATTCATTTTCTCAACAGCATATATCCAACAAGGACAGATCTTACCAAACTAAGTGCAAGTACAAATGGGGTAGCCTCACCATCTCCAGACCCTATCCTTCCATTCTCTCCTCCATCTTCACCAAGAATTCTCCTTCCCAAATGAGAGGAAGATAAGACTTCCAAGAAACAAAGACAAAGCAAGAGGGAAAGCAAAAGGAGAGAAGCCAAAGCAAAAGAAATAATCCAAGCCAAAGGAGGGATCCCCTTCTCTCAAAAAGAAGGAATATATAGAAGGGAAAAGAGCAAATAACTCCTCAAAACTTCCCAACCACCCAGCCAACTCTCATTTTCGCCACTTTTCACAAGTGGGAAATTAGAGTGGGTTTTAAACTTTATTCAAGTGATTTTATAGAATTAAAAAACCCCTACTCTATAGACCTACCACCTAGGGCACCTTTTAAACAATTAAAACCACACAAAGACATTATAAAACCTAAAATAAATAATGGCATTTAAAGAGGTGACTCAAGGGTCTAATAAGCAACATCCCTCATGTGCACTTGACCCTTACAAAACAAGGTTGAATACATATCCTTGCAATACTAGAATTTTCCAAGAACAACATAAGGGAAAATAGCTATGTGACCCCTTCATCAATAGTGGCCAATTTTAACCTATTTACTCAACCAAGAGGAGGTGTCAATATTTCTCGTAATTAATAATATTTGAATCAGATAGCATATGGAAAATACGCTTCTAATGATAATTAAATAAGGAGTCATATCTACATATAATTTAACTCTAACTACTTGCATAATATCTTCTAGATTCAAGCATTAATTTATCATGTTATTTAATATCAAAATATTACCACTTATCACTAATCTATTTTACCTGTAACGAATACTACTACAAGAAAATATTGAATATCAATCATTACCTTTATATTCACTTACTCACACTCATAATATAAATCACCTAACATGATGAAATACATTAATATACATAATGATATTACCAATAACGAAACCTCTCAATGATTACATACTTACGTAGATAGGGAATAGACCTCATCTAGCTATCACATGAAATCACAACAACCACTAGTTAGTTAGTTAACAATAAAAAATATAAACAACTTGATGTATAGGAACAATAATCAATAATGTATATTTCCCAACACAAAAGAGAATAAAGTATAGAACATAAACCATTGATGACTAATAAGATCAACAAGGCCACAAGGGGCAAGGTCTTGCAGGAGAATGTGTATAGATTCAAGAGAAATCAATAAGGTCACTATCAAGTATAGATTTCCATTGCCAAGGATGGATGACATTAAGAATATTTAAGTGGAGAAAAATATTTTACAAAGATTGATCTCAATAGTGGATACCATTAGATCAGAATCAGAGAAGGAGATAAATGGAAGACTACATTTAAGACTAATGAGGGATTATATAGTGGTTAGTGATGCCTTTTGGATTGACCAATGCACCGACCACTTTCATGAGATTGATGAATGAGGTATTGAAGAAATTCTTGGGTAAGTTTTTCATTGTTTACTTGGATGATATTTTGATTTTCAGTAAGACTAGAGATAAGCATTTGTGGCACATCCAGAAAGTATTACAGAAATTGAGAGAAGAGAAGTTGTTGATTAATGTCAAAAAGTATAGTTTCATGAAGACATCGTTGTATTGTTGGGAAAATTTATCTCAACCTTGCAATTATATGTGGTTTATTGTTGATAGGATGTATATATATATCCTAGTTACACCAATAGGTGTATATAATGGTAGCAAAGAGAAAACTATGAGAGTGTTAACTTTTTCAGGAAACTCCTAAAATGGCCGACATGCATTAAATAATGATATTGTAAATTTGGACCATTTGTTATTAGGTTTTAGATCTAATGGCAGATATTTTGTTGGCTTGTCTTGCCCTAGAATGTAACCCTATTTTATGAGGGTGTTGTATTACAGTTACGGTAGACGGTGATGTATTCTGAGAGTCTAATAGTAGTCATGTTGTCTTTGAATATTTGGTGGTGGTACTCCTATGAGAAACTTGCTCTGTAAGTATATTATAATCTTTGTCATTTTTGAATAATAAATTGGGCAACTTTTGGAGTGTGGGGATTTTCTCCCGAAAGGGTTTACCCCACATAAATCACTGTGTTGTGATATGCGTAATATTTATATTATTTTTGTTTAAGTTTTTGTAACTATTAAAGATCTGTAAATTTTTCTAGTATTCTCCTCTCAAGATTAGTGTAGGAATTTGTTCTACTACCTTAGCTTCCTTACAAGTGGTATCAAAGCTTGATCACCTTTGGTTTCAGTTGTGGGTTGTTGAGTTTTTTGAACTAATCTAGATTTGAGTGGGTTCTTGTGGAAAAGACACTTTGTGATCTTGTTGCAGTAATTTTCAGATGGCAAGTTCATCAGGGAGAATAGAGGTGGATAAATTTCTTGGAAATAATTTTAAGATGTGGAAGCTAAAGATGGAGGATCTATTGATAGATCAAGATCTATGGGATGTTGTTGATGAGAATGTTTCAAGGCCTACAGATCCTACTCAGGCTACTCAACATGATGTTATGAACCATAAAGCCAAGGGTCTAATTAGATTGTGCTTGGTAGAATCTATTTAAATCAATGTCCATGAAGAGACCTCTATACATAAACTATGGAAGAACCTTGGTGAGATGTATCAAGCCAAATATTTAGTGAATAAGATTTTCTTGAGGAATAAGTTGAATTCCTTGAGAATGGAAGAGGGTGGATGAATCACAGACCACCTAGAAGCATTCAATATGTTGGTGGCTCAATTGGTACCAATTGGTGTCCAAATGGATGAGGAGGAGAAATGTCATATCCTTCTTTGTTCTTTGCCTTATTTGTGGGATTCTCTTGTTATGGATATTGGGAGTACTTTTGTTATTTTAAAGACTAAAGATGTGGTGGGTTCTTTTCTTTTTGAAGAAATGAGGAGAGGAAGGTATCCATCACTACCAAGGAGGCCCTAAATGTTCATGGAAGACCTAAGGAAAAAGAAAAGAAAAATGAGAAGCATGACAAATCCAAGTCAAGGGAGAGATCTAAATATCCTAGAAAGTCCAAAGTTCTTTGTTGGAACTACGGTAAGCATCGACATATTTGTAAGGAATGCAAAGAAAATAAAATGGTTGAGATGCAGATTGGTCATTTTATTTTTCAAGGTCCTTAGACCCTTTTTTCCAAGGTTTTTAGACCCTTTTTCAAGCTTCATTCTTTCTACAACTCCATTTTCTTGTGTAGAATGTGGATTTATCTTCTATCTATGAATACCACAATCTTTACATAATCTATCAAAATCATTAGAGAAAAATTCACCACCATTATCAGTCCTTAAACATTTTATTTTCTTTCTAGTCTGCAACTCAACCATTTCTTTAAATTCTTCAAATCAACTGAAAACTTCAGATTTACTCTTTATAAAATATACCCATGTCCTACTATAATCATCAATAAATGAAACATAATATGTGGATTTACCAATCGAAGGAACATCTACAGGACCAAACACATCAGAATGAATAAGATCAAATAGACCACAAGATTTATGATAACTCGAGTAAAATTGAACGTGGTCTTGTTTTCCATAAATGTAATGCTCACAGAAATTGAATTCAAGATTACAATCAGACAAAACTTCGACAAGGTTTTTTTATTTTTCAAGGAACTTAGACCCTTTTCTCTTTCTTTCTGAAGAAATGGTTGAGTTGTAGACTGGAAAGAAAATAAAATGTTTAAGGACTAATAATGGTGGTGAATTTTTCTCTAATGATTTTGATAGATTTTGTAAAGATTGTGGTATTCATAGACAGAAGACAACTTCGTATTCTCCACAACAGAATGGAGTTGTAGAAAGAATGAACAGGCCACTGGTGGAGAAGGCTAAAAGTATGTTGAGTGGTGTTGGCCTAGAACAATTTTTTTGGGCTGAAGTTGTTGCCACTGCTTATTACCTAATTAATCGGTCTTCTACATCAACTCTTGTTGATAAGGTGCCTATAAAGGCATGGTCAAGTCGCAATCCTTCATTAAGACATCTTAGAGTTTTTGGTTGTGAGGCATATGCACATGTGTCAAAAGAGAAGCAAAGAAAGTTGGAGAACAAGGTTTTGAAATGTATCTTCATCGGATAAAGTTATGGTGTGAAAGGATACAAGCTTTGGAATCTTTTTGTACAAAAGGCAATGCATAGTAGAAGTGTTATTTTTAGAGAAACTCAACCTTCTTTTCTTATATTTCAGCCAAAACAAAGTAAACAGGAATATGTGATTCAATTTCCTTCTACACCTAAGAAATTTGAATCGAGGCCCAAGGATAAACAAGAAGTTGAGGAGAGCTCATCTAGCTCTGGATCTTCAGAAGAGGAGGAAGAACCTCCAACTCGGCTTGTTTGTAGGTCTACAAGGCATAGACAACCACCTGAAAGGTATTGACCTGATGATTGGAGATATATTTTTTCTTTGAATACTAACATGGATGAGCCCAAATTTGTAGAAGAGACACTAGGTATGAATGATGTAGAGTCCCAGAAGATTTTTATGGATGAAGAAATGACATCTTTGAAAAATAATGATACATGGGATCTTGTACCATTGCCTAAAGGATGAAAACATGTTGGTTGTAAATGGGTGTTCAAGAAAAATATTAGTTCAAAATAAGGTGTTGGGAAGTACAAAGCAAGGTTGGTTGTGAAGGGTTACTCTCAATTTTAGGTTGTTGATTATGGTGAGATATTTTCTCCTGTTGTAAAAAATGACATCAATTAGATTTTTTCTTTCTATTGTTGTTATTTATGATTTAGAGGTTGATCAAATGGATGTGAAGACTACTTTCCTTCATGGTGATTCGGAGGAGGATATTTATATGACACAGCCAGAGACTATGTGGTGAAAGGTAAAAGTAAGTTGGTTTGCAAATTGAAGAAATCTAAAGATATGGCTTAAAAAAAGAGTCCTAGGATGTGGTACCATAAATTTGATACATATGTGTTGAGTTTGGGATTTGAGCATTCTAAAATAGATCATTGTGTTTATTATAAAATGGATGGTGATTGTTTCTAGTTTATTGCATTATATGTTGATCATATGTTATTTGTTGGTAGAGGGAAAGGTATCATTTGAGAACTAAAACATCAACTTGTTGCTAAATTTAAAATAAAAGATCCTGGTGCAGCTAAACACATTCCTAGGATGGAAATTGAAAGAGATAGAGTGAACAAAAAGCTATGGGTTGGCCAAAGTAAGCATGTCAACTCAATTTTACAGAGGTTTGATATGCAGGATTATAGACCATTTTGTGTTCCTGTTTCGGTTGGAATAAAGTTATCTATGTCATATTATCCAACATCTCCATCAAAGATGGAAGACATGAGAAAAGTGCCTTACCAGAGCGCAATTCAAATTTTTATGTATGCTATGGTTTGTACTAGACTAGACATTACCCAAGCAATGGGAGCTCTTTCCAAATATATATCTAATCCTAGTAGAGTTCATTGGGATGTAGTTAAAAGAGTCTTCAGATATTTGTAGGGTACCTCAAATTATTCATTATGTTATCATAGTAATATGACTGAAGACAAGATTTCCCTTGATATTCATGGTTATGTGGATTCAAACTCGGTAGGTGATGTTGAATGAAAAAAATCCACCAGTGCTTATGTCTTTACTTTATTTAGTGGTGCAATTAGCTGGATGAATAAGAAATGGGTTGTAGTTTATGTGTCCACTACTACATCAAAGTATATGGAAGTTACTCATTCTTGTAAAGAATCCATTTGGCTTAAGAGACTTTGTTTAGATATTGGAATAAAACAAGGTGCGGTGATAATTTATTGCGACAGTCAAAGTGCGATATGTCTAGCCAAGAACCTGAAATTTCATGCCATGACCAAGCACATTGATGTACAGTATAATTTTTTTAGAGATATGGTTGAAGATGGAAGGGTGAAGGTAGTTAAGGTAGAGAATTTGATGAATGTTATTGATTCTTTAACTAAGCCTACGAGCACAAAGAAGTTCAAATGGTGTTCAAAGAATATGGGTCTTTCGACCCCTAGCAATTAAAGAGACAATGTTTATACCCTCACGTTGCTCTTGCAAGGTGTTCGACAAGTGGGAGATTTGTTGGGAAAATGTGTCTCAACCTTGCAATTATATACATTTATTGTTGATAGGATGTATATATATTTATATATATATTTCCTAGTTACACCAATAAGTGTATACAATGGTAGAAAAGAGAAAAATGTGAGTGTGTTAACTTTTTCAGCAAACTCCTAAAATGGCCAACATGCATTAAATAATGATTTATTGTAAATCTGGACCATTCATTATTAGGTTTTAGATCTAATGGAAAACATTTTGTTGGATCGTCTTGCCCTACAATGTAACCCTACTTTATGAGGGTGTTTTATTACGACTGCAATAGACAATGATGTATTCTAAGAGTCTGATAGCAATCATGTTGACTCTGAATCACTGGTGGTGGTACTCCTATGAGAAGCTTGCTCTGCAAGTATATTGTAATCTTTGTGATTTTTGAATAATATATTGGGTGGATTTTGGAGTGTGGTTTTTTCTCTCGAAAGAGTTTTCCCACGTGAATCACTATGTTGTGGTATGTGTAATATTTATATTATTTCTATTTAGGCTTTTGTAATCGTTAAAGATCTGTAAATTTTTGCATTATTCTCCTCTCAAGATTAGTGTACGAAGTTGTTCCGCTACCTTAGCTTCCTTACAAGTATACCTTGTATTTTTTATTTATTTTGAAGGATTGAAGATGGATTCAGAGAAAGTGAAAGAAATTTTAGATTTTCCTACACTGGTACACATTGGATATGTCAGATCATTACATGGGTTAGTGGTGAGGAGCACCAATGTGAAATTTTGGTTTGAGTTGTCAAGTGGAGTCCTAGGTGTCGAGGGAAGTCAATTTTTGGTGTGGATAAGGTCTATGTACAAAGATTTGATGTAAATAGATTGGATAAGGTTAAGGTGGTGACATTTTGTGTTGGTGTCAAAAATATTGAAAATTTATTTGCAAAGTTTTGAAAGTTTTATTTGTGAATTGGAAGACCAACAGTCATGAATTTAAATTTTGGTTGCATGACTATTGGGATTCATCGGAATGGTCATAAAACAACCTCAAACACATTGAGGAAGGTTGTTGATGGTTTTTGGTGAAGAAATATACATTGTTACTCTATTTTTGGTGTATATTTATGTGTTAATTCATGTTTGCCAGCTCTATACAGATATGTACTATGGAGTAATGTTCTGAAGCATACATAATCTATTAGGTAATCGAATTATCTTTCATTTGATGTAAGTCTCATTGAGTTTCACTTGAATTTGAGGAAGAACAACTCTATATTCTGTAAGTGCTTTGTTTAAGTAGGGTTTTTGGGGTTTTGCTACAAATCATGTAAAATCTGGCCATTCCACCTTAAGTAGATCATGGGGCTTGGTGGAGTGGGCCTTTATGGAGTTTATTTTATAATTTTTAGGAAAGTAGAGTAGGGTGACAAGGTTGGAGTGATTGGTGCATGAGTTTAGACCTAGCATCTCCATGTGCTAGGGCAAGAATTGAAGGTAAATTGGTGAAACAACTGATTTCTGAGAAAGAGTGGACAAAAAAATGGTGGAATATGTTATTTGGTAGCCTATTGAACATGTTAAAGTTGAATTGGGGGGGTTGGCAAGCTCATTCGAAGGTGTTTGCTTTGGACACTCGGCCTAATTAGGCCTAAAAGCTGAATTTGTGGCTACAAGCATATAGGGTAGCCATTAAAAGAATTAACCCTAGAAGTGGGTTGAAAACTTGAAGACCAATTGAAATTGGTGTATGGAAGCCTAGATCACCTTGCTCTGCATCAGGTGGTATCAGAGCCTAGGTTGTAGTTCTTTGAAGGAGAATAATTTAGTGTGAAGAAGAGAATTGGCAAAGCAAGGCATTCAAGATGCCCCCAAAAGGTGGTTCAATTGTTGCAAGGGAATTGAGATCCCTGAGAGAGGCTCAAGAAGCCATGGTAGCTAGGATGGAAGCACTAGAAGTCAGAGAAATGAGAGGTAAGGGTGTTGCACTATATAGTGACCCTAAAGAAGAGCAAGAGGGGGAAAGTGAGAACCCCCCACAAGGATCACAAGAGGAGTTGGATCCTAAAGAGAGGAAGTTTTTGAAAGTGCTTAAGGTTACAAACGGTGAGGCTCATGATTTCAAGATGGAACTACCTATGTATGGTGGTAAAATGGATGGAGAAGAAGTCATTGAGTGGATAGATGCCTTGGAAAACTACTTTGAATACAAGGAAGTAGAAGAAGATAAAAGGGTCAATTTTTCCAAAGCCAAATTGAAGGGACCAACATTGACCTGGTGGAACTACACCCAAGAAGAGAGGAAAAAGAAGGGTAAGCCCAAAATCAACTCATGGGACCGGATGATAGCAAAGGTAAAGGCACAGTTCATGCCAACTGATTATGAAATCCAAGTGTTTAGGAGATTGCAGAACTTAAGACGAAAAGAGATGGATGTGGTAGCATACACTGAAGAATTTCACAAATTGACTATAAGTTTTGGTCACATAGAGAATGAAAAGGAGAAAATTTCAATATATTTGAATGGTTTGAGGTCCTCCATTCAAGAGGAGTTAAGTCTCTCCACTCCTAGGATAGTGGAGGAGTGTTTTCAAATAGCCACCAAGGCTAAAGAGAAGATTAAAAAGAGGTGGGAGAAATAATGAAGGAGAAGAGGAAAGAGCTTTAGGGGCAGAGGAACCTCTAGTGGTAGAGGATCACAAAGAAGCCAAGGTGAATAAGGAGAAAATTGAGAATCTAGTGGAGAAACAAGAGGAAATTTTAAAGGCAAAAGACCAGGAGGTAGGGGTAGATTCAATGGTCAAGGAAGGGGGTCTAATACCTTTCTTGGAAGGTGCTACTACTGCAATCAATTCAAACACCCTGCATGAAAGTGTCCTGACAAAGCCAATACAAGCTCTCAAAGTGGAGAAAGAAGAACACAACTAGTTCATGAAGAGGATGAAGAAGAAAGTGTGGGCTCAAATTCTCTTCGAGCTAAACCAGAATTAGGAGAGACTTTGATTATTAGAAGAATGTTGATCAAGGTACCAACTACGAAGGAACCACCTCAAAGGAAAGCTTTATTTTGGACAACATGTAAGACCCAAGGGAAGGTATTAAAGTCATCATTGACTCTAGTTCAACAGATAATATTGTGTCTTTGGAAATGGTGGAGAAACTTAAGTTGAAAAGGGTACCTCGCCCTAATCCCTATAAGATCTCATGGCTCAACAAGGGGCAACAAGTGCTTGTCAATGAGCAGAGTTGGGTACAATTATCCATTGGACCCTATAAAGAAAAAATACTTTGTGACATTGTGCCAATGGATGTGTGCCACCTACTCCTTGGTAGGCCTTGGCAATATGAATACAAAATTGAGAAAGATGGTGTGTCAATCAGTTTGGAAGCTCTACAAGAGGATGAGAATACAATCCATGAAGGACCTGGTGTCATGATAGTGAATGAAAAAGAGTTCTTGAAGATCCTTGAAGAGGAAAAAGGTGGATATGCCATTGTGGGAAAACCAATCTTTGATGCAACAATAGATGACAGAGAAGAAGTCCCAAGGGAAGTGCAGACCTTGCTTGACAAATATGAGAGCATTGTGGTGAAAGAGTTACCAAGTTCATTGACTGCAATCAATGATGTAAGCCACCATATTGACTTGATCCCTAGTGCAAGTCTTCCCAATAAAACAGCATACAAGATGACACCTCAACAAAATGAGGAGATCAAAAATTAGGTGCAAGAACTACTAGATAAAGGTTTGGTGAGGAAGAGCCTCAATCCATGTGTTGTGCCAACTGTCTTGGCACCTAAAAAGGATGGAGAATGGAGAATTTGCACTAACTCAAGAGCTATCAACAAGATAACCATTAGGTACATATATCCTATACCCCGGATGGAAGACCTCATGGATAGTTTGGCAGGGGCAAGGTACTTTTCCAAAATAGATTTGAAAAGTGTATATCACTAGATAAGAATCAGAGAGGGGGATGAATGGAAGACGACTTTCAAGACTAATGAGGGCCTTTATGAATGGTTGGTGATGCCCTTTGGGCTATCTAATGCTCCTAGCACATTCATGAGACTCATGAATGAGGTTCTAAAGGATTTCATTAATAAGTTTTTGGTAGTGTATTTAGATGGCATCTTGGTATTCAGCCAGACAAGAGAAGACCACTTGAAACACTTGGAAAAAGTTTTGGGAAAGCTGCATGAAGAAAAACTGATGATCAACCTCAAGAAGTGTAAGTGGATTAAACAATAACTTGTGTATTTGGGTTTTGTGATCTCACGAGGAAACTTGAAGATGGATCAAAAGAAGTTTGAGGCCATTCTCAGTTGGCCTACACCTAGAATATTTGGGGAAGTCGGAAGCTTCCATGGGCTAGCAAGTTTCTACCAGAATTTTATAAGAAGTTTCAGTCACATTGTTCCACCTATGATAGATACCATTAAGGGGGTAAAGAAAGGTAGAATCCAGTGGACAAAGGAGGATGATCAAAGCTTGAGTACCTCAAAACGAAGGTAGCACAACAACCCATTCTTATATTTCCTAATTTTGACAAGGTATTTACAATAGAATGTGATGCCAATAATTTGGCCATAGGGGCGGTGTTAAGTCAGGAAGGGAAGCCTATTGCATTTTTTAGTGAAAAAATGAATGAGGCTAAGAGGAAATATTCATCCTATGATCTAGAACTATATGCTAAGGTGCAAGCACTCAAAATATGGAAGCACTATTTGTTACTTAAGGAGTTTTTGTTGTTCACAGACAACCATGCTCTAAGTTTTCCGAATAGCCAAGAAAAACTAATCCATAGACACATGAAATGGGTTGAGTACCTGCAGGCTTACACATTCACCATAAAACACAAGAAGGGACAATCCAACAAAGTGGAAGATGCTCTGAGTAGGAGGGCAGTGTTAGTGCAAGAGGTGTAGTTCCAAAGTGTGGGTGTAGACTCACTAAAAGGTATGTATCAACATGATGAAGACTTCCATGATGCATTTTCTATTTTTGAGCACTCTCAGGGGTCATTTCATAAGGAATATGAGGATTTTGTGTTGCAAGAAGGGCTACTCTTTAAGGGGGCTCAATTGTGTATACCAAGGTGCTCCATGAGGGAGAATTTGGTTAGAGAGAAGCATAGTGGGAGCCTAGGAGGGCATTTTGGTTATGATAAAACTTTGGAGCAGGTTAAAAGATTTTATTATTGGCCAAGATGCATCTGGATGTGAAAAGGTATGTAGAAGGATGTGTCATATGTCAAAGAGCTAAAGGGACAAGCTCAAATGTCGGTTTGTATCAACCTTTTCCCATACCAAGCAGACCATGGGAAGCAATAAGTATGGATTTTATCTTGGGTCTGCCAAGAACCTCAAGGGGATATGATAGTTTATATGTTGTGGTAGATAGGTTTAGTAAAATGGCACATTTCATTGCATGAAAGACAACTAATGATGCCTCCCATATTGCAAGTTTGTTCTTTAAGGATATTGTAAGAATTCATGGACTGCCACTATCAATAGTGTCTGATAGAGATACTAAGTTCATTGGCCATTTTTGGAGAACATTATGGAGGAAATTGGGGACTAACTTAACTTTCAGTTCTACCTACCATCCTTAGATTGATGGGAAAACTGAATTTGTTAATAGGTCTTTGGTAAATCTATTAAGATTTCTGACCAAGGAACAAAATCAGTCATGGGACCTAATCTTATCATAGGTAGAGTATGCATATAATGACTCAGTCAACCAGAGTATTGGTAGGAGTCCATTTGAAGTCATCTATGGAATGCATCCAAGGGGTGTTTATGAGTTAAGAGACTTGAGTGGGGTGAACAAAAGGAGTGCACAAGGAGAGGATTTTTTAGTTGTTATGCATGATATACACAAGTAGGTTAAGGAGACACTTGAGAAGAATGTGGACAAGTATAAAAAGAAAGAAGACTTGAAAAGAAATGATGTACAATTCAAAGTGGGTGATCTAGTATGGGCACATCTGAGAAAGGAGAGACTGCCTAAGGGAAAGTATACAAATTTAATGATGAAGAAAATAGGATCCTGCAAGGCAGTCCACAAATATGGGAACAATGCATATGAGATTGAACTCCCACAAGGAGTTTCCATATCACCAATTTTTAATGTAACTGACATATATCCCTTCAAGGGATATTTTTTTGCAAGAGAAGAAGTAGGTGAACCTAAGAATGATAAGGGAGAATGGATCAAAGATCTCCCACCTACTCAACCTATGCAGCTTGAAGCTATCTTGGATTCAAGAGAGGTGAAAAGGACAAGGAGGAAGGTGTATAAAGAACACTTGGTCAAATGGCTTGGATTACCTGAAGAAGATGCAACTTGGATGTCTAAAGAAGACATAGCACAACATAGGTTTACTGTTGTAGACCTCATTTCACCAGGAGGATGAAATTTTTTCCTCTTTGGGTGTATGGTGCAAGAGCACCAATGTGAAATTTTGGTTTCAGTTGTCAAGTGGAGTCCTAGGTGTCTAGGGAAGTCAATTTTTGGTGTGGATAAGGTCTATGTACGACCATTTGATGTAAATAGATTGGATAAGGTTAAGGTAGTGACATTTTGTGTTGGTGTCAAAAATATTGAAATGTTATTTGCAAATTTTTGAAAGTTTTGTTTGTGAATTGGAAGATCAACTGTCATGAATTCAAATTTTGGTTGCACGACCATTGGGATTCATGGAAATGGTCATAAAATAGCCTCAAACACATCGAGGAAGGTTGTTGATGGTTTTTGGTGAAGAAATATACATTGTTATTATGTTTTTAGTGTTTATCTATGTGTTAATTCATGTTTCCCAGCTCTGTACGGCTATGTACTGTGGAGTAATGTTCTGAAGCATACATAATCTACTAGGGCATCAAATTATCTTTCATTTGATGTAAGTTTCATTTATTTTCACTCGAGTTTGAGGAAGAACAACTCTATTTTCTATAAGTGCTCTGTTTAAGTAGGGTTTTGGGGGTTTTGCTACAAATCATGTAAAATTTGACCATTCCACCTTAAGTAGATCATGGGGCTTGGTGGACCTTTGTGGAGTTTATTCTATTTTTTGTATGAAATTATATTAGGGTGACAAGGTTGGAGTGATTGGTGCACGAGTTTAGGCCTAGCATCTCCATGTGCTAGGGAAGGAATTGAAGGTAAATTGGTGAAACAACAGATTTCTGAGAAAGAGTGGACAAAAAAATGGTGGAATCTATTCTTTGATAGCCTATTGAACATGTTCAAGTTGAATTGGGGGGGTTGGAAAGCTTATTTGAAGGTGGTTCTTTGGACACTCGGCCTAATTAGGCTTAAAAGCTAAATTTGTGGCTACAAGCATATAGGGTAGCCATTGAAGGAATTAACCCTAGAAGTGGGTTGCAAACTTGACGACCAATTGAAATTGGTGTATGGAAGCCTAGATCACCTTGCTCTACATTAGTTAGCTAGTTTCTATAGGAATTTTATCAGAAGTTTCAGTGGTGTTTGTAACCTAATGACTGAAACAATGAGAGGAGATAAGAAGGATTTTAAGTGGACATTTGGAGCACAAAAGAGTTTTGAATTGTTAAAGAAAAGGGTGAGAGGAAAACCAGTATTAGCATTACCAAATTTTGATAAATTATTTCAAGTGGATTTTGATGCAAGTGGACATGTAATTGGAGTAGTATTAAGTCAAGAAGGAATACCTATAACTTATTTTAGTGAGAAGTTAAATGATGCCAGGAGAAGATACTTAGTTTATGATCAAGAATTCTATGCCATAATACAAGCTTTGAAAGAGTGGAAACATTATTTGTTTCCTAAGGAGTTTGTGTCGTGTATAGATCATCAAGCTTTCTAGTATTTGAACAGTCAAGGAAAGTTGAATTAGAGACATATGAGATGGGTTGAGTTCTTGCAGAGTTATACATTTGTGTTGAAACATAGGAGTGGAAAGTCAGACAAAGTTACAGATGCATTAAGAAGGAGAAGGAATTTGTTGATAGGGATGAGAGTGCAAGTATTTGGATTTAAGGAGTTGAAGCATATGTATGAAGATGATGCAAATTTTGGCGAGGCATGTAGAGAATGTAAGGAACCAGTAGCGATAGACTGAATCCAATGGTTGGATTACTTTATCCAAGAAGGTATGTTACTCCAAGGAAATCAGTTGTGTATACCAAGGAGTTCAATGAGAGATAATTTGATCAAGGAAAAGCATAGCAAAGGATTATTAAGACATTTTGGAGTGGATAAGACAGTAGCTTCAATGAGTGAACATTATTTTTGGCTGTAGATATATAAGGATGTCAGGAAGTATGTTCAAATTTGCAGAATTTGTCAAGTTGAAAAAGGGAGTAGTCAAAATACTAGATTATACAAACCTTTGATAGTATCAGAGAGACCTTGGGAATATTTGAGCATGGAGTTCATATTGGTATTTCCAAGAACACAAAGAGGTTATGATTCTATCATGGTAGTAGTGGACAGATTTTCAAAAATGGCACATTTTATTCCCTGTAAGAAGACTAACAATGTTGTGCATGTTGCTGAATTATTTTTCAAGGATATTGTGAGATTGCATGGATTACCTAAGAGTATTGTTTCATACAAAGACACTAAATTCATTGGATACTTTTTGGAGGACATTATAGAAGAAGATGAAGAAAGATTTGAAGTTCAATTCAGCATATCACCCATAGATGGATGGATAGAAAGAGGTAGTAAATAGAAGTTTGGGTAACTTGTTGAGATGTTTGGTTGGAGATAAAGCAGGAATTTGGCATATAGTTTTACCACAAGAAGATTTTTTATACAATAATTTAATGAACCGGAGTATAGGGAAGAAACCATTTCAGATTGTTACTGAAGTAAGTCCTATAGGAATTAAAAAATTAAGGGACATCAATATGGAGAATAGAAGGAGTGTAGAGGTAGAAGAGTTTGCAGATTTCATGGAGACATTGCACAATCATGTTTGGAAGAATTTGGAAGACATGAATGATGAGTATAAGGAGAAAGAAAATGAGAATCAAAGACAGAAGGAATTTGTTGTTGAAGATGAAGTGATGGTATATTTGAAGAAAGAAATATTCCCAATTGGCACATACAATAATTTGAAGATGAGGAAGTTTGGACCATGTAAGATATTTTTATTCTAGAAATGCATATGAAGTTGAGTTACCAAAGACATTGGGTATATCACCTATTTTCAATATTGCAGACATATATGAGTTTCATAAAGGAGAATCAAGTAGTAGTAGTGATGAATTAGATTTGACTGAGCAGTTACCACATAAGGAATTGGAGGATATTGAGAATATTTTGGATACCAAAATCAAAAGAAGCACTAGGATCAAGCAGTGCAAAGAATATCTTGTGAAGTGGAAAGGCAAACCAATGGATGATTCATCGTGGATTCATCGGGCTAAGTTGGATCGTCTTGGTTTTCCTCTTAGCCTTGAAAAGTGAGGGACTCAATATTCCTCCAACCCCAAGTGTCTGATGCAAGATCATCCCTGGTTGTAAAGCAATCATGTATCAACCAAAAATAGTTATTTTCTTGCATTGCATTCAGTAGGAGTTTCAGTAGTTCATTCTACATTTTACCACATTTTTGTTTCTCAGCTCACAGAGCAAGATATAATATCTACACATTGTCATCTATCACATATCCAAATTTCACATCATTTACAGTTGTTTGTCAAAATTTATCACTCTCGAAATTTCACTGTGTTACTAGTCAAAGCATTTGGGGCTGACCTAGTCCATATTTCTTAGTGTGGGCCTATTCCAGATTTTTTGGAACCTAATTGGACATCATAAAATCATCTTGGGTCGGTTGGGACCTATCTTGAAGGTTCACAAGTTAATTCATTTCGCGTGGAGCTAATTCTTCATATCTTGAGGCTGAAATTTATATTTGATCATTCATCGGGTTATTAGCCCTTGTGGCTGATGTGGACCTATCTTGGAGCTTGAGAAGCATATTTATAAGCATTGTAATCATTGTAGATGAGTCAATTTTAGATCAGTAGTTTTAGGATAAGATTCAAATTCATTATATATTTCGCACAAAACCCTTCGGGGCATGTAATAAGGCCTATTGGCTAGTTGTACAATTGAAGCCCTTATGGTAGGCCTATGAGCCTTAGATATTGTCCCTTGAGGCATATGTTGCATGTAAGATAAACACCACCAAAAACATATTTAAAAATGGGTCCTAGGACTTGAAGGGGAAGGTGAATGGGTCCTAGCCTATAAGTCCAAGACACACATGCTCCAATTGATTTAATTATTGACTGCGTTAATTAAATGTTGGTTTCCCTTTTGTAAAATGGGAAAAATAAAGCTTTGGAGTGCATAATTTGGAAAATTAGAAGCTTAATTAAGTCCAATAAATTAAGGAACCCAAACATAGTGTGAAATTGTAAAGGTATACAATTTCCTACACTAAAAATCATATGGGAAACTTGTGTAATTGATTAAATTAGGTAATGTCTAGGCCTACATGAGTTGGGTGGTTTACTCCTCCTTTATGTTATTAGTTCTTTATAATGGAGGTTAATATTATTGTAAGAATATATAAATAATATGCTATTTTATTTGGGTCCATCTAGACATATAGCATGGAGTGATTTCTTCCATAATGATATTATATGGTGTTTCCCTACCTTAAGGGTTTATTCTATTTTTACATGTATTGAATAGTAGGGTATCTTGGACCAAAAGCATTTCTTGTGTTGTTTGACATCCCTTGACTTTATCTTATTTCTATTAGTATATGTGTGGATGTGTGGATCTTATTAATCGTGTAGAATGTAAATTCCTAGGTATTTATCTTATATGTAAATGTTGGTCTAATTATTGATTTGGACATTGATTGAGCTCTTGATTTCAATATAATAAGATTGAATTACTAGATTGTATGTTCTCTTCTTCCTATGTCTTGTAAATGGTCTTTATCCCTTTATCCTTTTATACAATACTCTAACATTCAATTTTGAATATTTCAAGCATGATTTGATAAGTAACAACTAGTTAAGATTGAGTTGGCTTGGGCTCATAATAAAAATTAAATTTGGAAACTAGATTTTGCATCCATCTTAGTAGCCCTTGTCTAGTACCAAGGACACCCATGTGGTCTTGACTTGAGACTAAGAATAAAAATACAAAATACTAGATCCAAACCGCTAGGAAATAGAGACTCAAATTTAATTTAGATATAGGATGAATGCCAATTCTTGCACATAAAAACTCAAATTGAGCACTAAATTATTGCATAAGGGAAAAAGGTCAAAGTGAGTCCAAAATGAGTGGGAAAAGTGTCAACTATGCAATTTTCACCTTTAGACTTATCTAGCAACTATATACTCTATTAATAAATTGCTTTTATGTAATACTTGGTTCTTATGTGTCTCTCCTTACAATATGTGAAATTCAAGTTTATTGCATTTCCCTACCTCTTTAAAAGAAGATATATACACAACATATATTGAGAAAAAAATAAGGGAAATGCATATATATTTAAGTGGTTTAATATTGTTTAATGTTTTGATTTAGGTAAAGTGGGAAGTGCCTGAACTCATTATGGAATAGTCATTGAGACAAAGAAGAAGAGTCTCACAAGGAATGAGACAACTAAAAAACTAAAACACTAAACAAGAAATACCAACAAACTAAGAAAGACTCCCAAAGGAGAAATAGAACCATTTACCAAGAAGAAAGTATCAAAACTAAACTAAACTTTTGACCGGATCATGGAATGGGAATAAAAGTTTTGGAAGGACCCAAAACTAGAAGCAAGAAAATCAAGTCAGTTTGAACCCAAATTTTACCAATGGCCTCAAAAGAGGGGTTCGGATGGAATGTAAAGGCCTTTTAATCTTATGATGCTTTCCATTACCCTCAACATTATAGTCTAGTGATCTCTTTACCTCAAAAGGATTTGCTTACAAATATAACCTCTTTCATTCCCAACATCACCTTTATCTAGGGTTGAGCCCCTTTAGAATTCATCTTTTTATGAAGATCTTGACACAACAAAGAAAACAACCCAGTATTTTGGAAACGGTGCCACTGAGAGGTCTCATAATGGAGGTTTTGCTTCCAGGACCCAAGCTTGGAGTACAACATAACACTGCTGGGAAACTCAAAACCTACCTCAATTAAAACATAGAATTTGGCATAAAGAAAACTTGTTCTAGTTAAAGTGACATCATCAATAATAATAAATTGACCTATGGCTTCAACAATGTTGATTAATGCTTTCATCCTGGAACTCCAAAGGGAGCTTTGGAAGACAAGTCCAAATAGGGACCAAGTTAATTTTGGAAACATAATCATTTTTAATGCCTTGTTGCGCAATGCCTTGAATAATCATTTTATTTTATTGTGATTATAATATTTATTTATGAACAATTAATATAATTGATAAAATCAAAATATTTATTTTATATATAATTAATATAAAACAAAATATATAACTTGTAGAATTCTATTAATTATAATAGCATATATTCATAAAAATATACAAAATATATGATTTTGATGTACTATTCACATATAATATTAGACATTTACTATTTTATTGTTATATTTTTATATTTGTAAAAAATATTCTATTGTTACAAAAACATATATAGTTGTTTTTTATTAATTACAAAAAATCATGTGTGTGTCCACATGGGTGTGCTTTTTTAAAATTATTTTTTAAAGTGAAACATAATTAATGTCAAAAATTATTTATATGTGTATGTGTGTGTGATGTCAAAAATTATTTATTTGCTAAAGGCAAATGTTAAATATATCTTCATATCCATGACCAAAACATCAAGCTAATAGCTTTGTGACATTTATTATAACTTGTCAAAGATGACAAAAATTATGACACTTTTATGACTTAAATTTAAAAATATCATTATAATAATTATAACTTTGACTAAGATTGCTCTTTTTTATCCACTACTATGAGTGGAATTCAAACTCAACTCCAATTAAATTTACAATGAAACATCAAACTAATCATTTGATAACACTTATCAAAACTTGCTAAAATTGACATAAAATTTATTATAATGGACATTCAATTATATGATTATAATAATCCAACCTTTAACTATAATTTAAAAAAAAATTATTAATACTTTATCTAGAAGAACTAAGTAGATATTCAAACAATGTGCAAGAAAACATAATTACTTTTTATCATTTGAGTAAACCTTTCAACCTGCCAAGAACGTCTTTATAATAATAGACTGTCTTTTCAATAAGCCTTTTCTTGTGGCGTAATAAAATTTATACCTGTTTCTTTGGACTTTAGTCAAATTGAATGAATCTTTATTTTCAATTAAATAATTTCATTTGATTGGAGTGGGGCCCACCCAGGCTTATGGATGATGGGCCCACCATGGTCTTGAGGATCCATTCAATTTTTTCCTTTCTTAAATAAAAATAAATATTAAAAAAGTCTTTTTAAAATAAAATTTGAGTGGTGAGAAGAATTGTATGAATCTAAATTTGAAAAGTCCTCCTTTTTTATCATTATTTTTATTTTATAATAAAGAAAGAAGAGTTTACAAGTTGATAGGTTAGTTTAGTCATGGCATATTTATTTGTTTTTTATTTAATTATATTTATGATTTTGCTTTTTTGAATTAGTGTATCATGATTTTTTAATTTATAATTATTGTTGTTTTAATTTTAAAAAATTATAATGTCATTTTAGTCTTTTATGATGTCTAAATCATATAGTAAAGAGTTAAAAAATATATGGATTCATGTTCTTTAAAAAGATAAATGTTGTGGATTTTTTAGTAAAGTAAGGAGTAACGTAAATATGTGGGTCTTAAAAGTACAGATAAGAGTAGGTAGGACTTCACAAATAAAATAATCACTAGCAGTTGGATTCATAGGTTTAGTGGACATTGATAAAAATAGTATTGCAAAAAAAATTGTTAGAGAGAGACATTTTCCATTGTCGAATTTTAAATTACATAGAAAATGATAAAATGTATGGACTTTATTAAATGTATAGTTTACAAGATAGGATAAAAATCAATGAAATAACTTTTATTGCATAGGAGTAGAAAAGTAATTAAAATTAAAAACCATCCAAATGAAAACTTTTAGAACTAAATTATATCATGTATGAAATTATAAATTTGGTATTATAGCTTATCTCAACATGAATGTACCTTAGAGGATGTGTTGGAATTGAAATACATTTTTTGATGGAATTTGAAAGTTTTCATAATGAAAGGGTAAGTAACTCAGTCATGGAAAGTCTCACCAACCACAAGTAGGTTATAAGTTTGAATGTCATTGTATCCAAATTTATCATTAATGTGCATATAATTCATTGTAGAAACAAATGCACCCCTTATCACAAAGTAGCCAAAACTAATTTTTTTTAAATATATAAATATGCCTAAAATGCCTCAAATAACTCTTGTATGTGTAGGTGTACGTACACTCCAAGCTCATTGGAATTAATTTACACCTTCACACTATTCATAATTTGATCTCCTTTAGTAGATGCTAGTTCATTTAATATTAGGGGGAAACTTGACTTCATTAATTACTACTTTTTGGTAGGGATGAAGTGGAAAATTGTTATTGACTATTTGACTATTGAAGAGTGTGGTGTTTAAGTAAAGTGTACAAAGATGGAACACCTTGTGCACAAAACCTCTCTACATAGTTTATTATGTTTGTATCATGATTGACATGGTAACATAAAATGGCTAAATGAAAGAAATATCTTAAAAAATATTTTTTGATTTTGAAGTCGTAAATTGAAAACAAAAATTAAAATAATCTCATTCAATACTTTAAAATAATATTAAAGTCGAGAATAAAATTAGTACAACTTCAAAGAATGTTAAAGTTAAGAATAAAATTAATATTATAACATTAGTCAATTATTAGAAAATATTTCATATTCAAATGTCCATTTGAATGGTCATGTAGTTTAGGGTCGCATCCTTGCTTCCACTAAGGTTAGAAAAAACACATGAGAAAACTTGGATAAAGTGATATCACCACCAACCTAAATTATACCTAAGAGAATGTATTGTCTCCATCTCCACCAAGTGTCTTCTTGATAGGAAAGATGATAAGAGTTAAGTTTCCAACTCAAGGTTAATCAAACCATTAGGCTCACCACCAGTCCATATGGCACAATCAAGAGTAGCTAGCCCAACCTATTATAGATTAGAAGCTCGCCATTATTCAATCATTATTCTCCAATCATCAACCTATTTTCTATTATCAAAATGATAGAATTGTGAATCTTGAAAGAATTGGAAATTTCCCCTATCTCTAATGGGGGCCTATTTATAGTAAGGGGAAAGATGGATCATAAATGATTCCTTCTTAATCTATCTTGATAAATGGAAGAAGCATCAGTTTACTTGTAGTAACTAAATAAATAATTTCTCACCCAACCCAATAACAATTTTAGATTATGCACATGGGTTTGAAATGGGCTATGGAACTAAAATAAGATCTAAAACAATTATGCTAACATTAATGCTCTTAGATATGCTCCTCCCTTTCCCACACAATGGATGCAAAAACATCCTGGTTTGAAAGACAATCTTACATCAACCAAAAGCATTTCTTTTTTTTGTTTCAATCAATGAGTCTCAATACGATGCACCTCATTTCACCATGGAATCTCGCTTTAATATCTCATGATAGAGAACTAGAACTCCATAACATCTCACACATATCATACCCATATTTTAAAATATTTGAATCAATCTACAAATAATTATCATCACTATAAGTAGCATCAAGTTCACAGTTGAAAACAACCAACACTCAATTCAATGTGCATAGTTTATGAAACCTTCCCATGACTTTCAACATTTAAGTAAATATTTCACAAGGTAGTACAAAAATAGAGGAACCTTCAATTGGAATTATAATGAATATATTAAATATTGGATCTTCACCATCAAACGCCTTTTGGATTCATTTTGGAAGATAGTCTAAGATTAGAAGAGTAGAATTAGATCAGAAGTAGAATATTTGAGAAATGTGCTCAATTGCTATATCTTTGTAATACAACCTGTAATGACCATGTGGTGAGTTAATCATCCATATTGTAGTCACCTTGTGATGTTGAATTAATGAGAAGTTAATTTCTATCTAGTTTTAATTACATTGTGTTGACTCTAAGTCGCAATGTTGGACCATCCTTTATCTAGACTCTCCATACCTTCTTAATCCATCTTGATAAATGGAATAAGCATTGGTTTATTTGTAGTAATTAAATCAACATTTTCTCACCCAACCCAATTATAATCTTAGGCTATGCTCCTCCCTTTCCCACACTATGGAATACCCTAAAGGAGTAATTGGTGGATTTCCAATGGTCAATAATGAAGAATAGGTTGATTTATATCTATCTACTCACTCTAAATCTTTGGGAGAAATTAGCCTTATTAGTGTAGGTTTTTATTTTTCTAGTGGGTTAATTTATTTTCCCGTAGTCACTGGTTTTTCCTACACTTTTATTAAGCTTTCTTAGGATAATAAAGTGAGTTTATTATTTAATAACTAGGAAGTAAGGTCCCCATCCTAAAAGGGTGGAACATTTACTATTTTCATCACTTTATTTAATATTGGTGGTCACTTCCTATTGGTTGATTTTCAACCTCCATTCTCTCCTTGGTTCTATATAAAATGACTACCTAGCTTGTATTTGGCATCTTGGAAGCTCTTAATGCATTTATGTCATTTTGACATTGCATATTTGTTGGAGTCATTGGTTTGTATTGTTTATGTTTTTATAGTTTATGTAGCTTAGAATTTCTCTTATAAAGTTCCTTGGGTTATCAATCTATTTTAGATTTCTAACATGGTATCAAACCTTTTGTTTTAAAAAAATTGATTTTGTAGGTTCCTAATTGAGAGTTTGATTTTTTTATGTAAGATCTTGTAAAATATTGTGCTCTCTTCTCTTGCATTTTTGAATGATCTATAGAATTAGAAAGGGTTTATAAAGATCTAATAACCTCTTCCTTTTGTATATTTGTTTGTAAGATTTGGGTGATTGCAACGATTATGGTTATATTGGGGCATTTTTTGACTATTCTAATGCATCTAGAAGGCTCAAGAAAGTCAATAATTTTTTTGTTTCATCCGATTTGGAGATCATTTGACACAATTGCAAGTTGGAGTTTGAAGCTCATACTTGGAAAATAAATTTTTACTAAAGAATTTTCAGCCCAAACGAACCTTGTCATTGTATTCAGGAGGTCAAGAAGATGAATTCTGATATAAAATTCACCTATTTGGTTTTGAAATCCATCATCTGGAAAGTCATACAACCCCTCAATCACTACAATACAACCATTAGTCAAAAAGAAGAAAAAAATATTTTAAAAAATTAAAGTGCTTAAAAAAAATGTTGAGCGCTTAACATACAGTACTAGCAGCACCTAAGTGATTTCCTTAGCACTTGAGGCTTAAAATCCCCATGATGACAAGGGCCGCATGTTGTCCTAAAAACCGCCATAAGCGATTAGGGGTAAGACACCAATGACTCTTTCAAAATTGTGACCACGCGGTTTAGTAAACTGTCGTCGAGTGATTAAGTATAAACAATGACTTCGTTGACCAGGACCACCAAAGTTCAAAAACATAACCACCAATTCATGTTGCCCAGTCACTGCTAGACCGTTGTCCAGTGGCCAATGTTGTTGGCAACGTCACTCAATGGCTACCCGAGGGGGCCACTAGAGTCCTCCCTATAGGCCAAATTGGGCCTTTTTTTCAAACTTGCATAAATTTTCACCACAATGTCTATTTTTTAAAAATGAGATCATCAAAAATTTGGAGATGAGAAGTTTCAATCCACGAAGGTATTGAATTTTTTTTTTCCATTTTTTACCAGATATTGTAGATTAAAGTTTCTTTTCTCTTCAATAAATCATAATTTTCACCCTGGAGCTCCATTTTTCATAAACAAATAGGTGTTGGAAAGGTATTAAAGAGAGCTACATAGATACAAGGATATTATTTCTAGATTTTATACCAAGTTCATTTTGAATCAATTTTTTTTTATTTTGGCCATTGTGGGCCCAATAAGTAATGTAACATGAAAAAAGCTTTGTAAACACACTAAACTATAAAGTGCCAACCTTGCAATATTTGGGGGTGGATGGTTTTTTACACTAGTAGAAAGGATGGGTGTTCCTTTTTGTGTTATTTTGGTATCATTTGAGGATTGTATCATGGGTTTTTTGTTCACCCTTCTATGATAATACTAGAGAAGGATATTTATGAGTCTTGGAAAAAATACATCCTAACCCATCTTAGATGGCTCAAACTTTTGAATTTCCTTTATAGACTCATACCTAAAATAGACACACCTAGAAGGAAATCAATATGAGGTAATAAAATCAATCATATAGTAGGATTGATTGGTTCTAGTGTTGATATTGGCACTATGTGGATTATAGTGGACATTGATTGTCTTCACACACTTTGGATTAAGATTTGGGAGATGTTTGGAGACCATCATATTTATCCATTACCATATGATCCTGCTTCAAATTGCCTCTTTCCAATTGATGATGTGGATGATATAGCCTTTGATGATGATACTTTAGAGGAGCTTAAGTATTTTTTAGGTCTCAAACATTTAGATGACACAAATAATTTTCTTCTTGCTTCTCATCCTCATATTGAGATCACATATCAATCAGTTGTTTCTACTTTAGATTCCATGGTTGCTTCTTTGAAATTTTTTAATTATTTCTTATAGCGGGACTTAAATATAGTCTTTTAAATACAATAGTGTGGAATGATATCTTGACACGTATACTTATTTATGGAGATGCATATTATAGATGTGGGAGACGCTATTGATTGCAATCATATTCTCTACATATTTGATTCTTCTTTAGTTGTTGTGAGGTAACACTCTGACCCTCTTCTTCATTCTCTACATGATCATTCATCATAATTTGACATAATTTTGGATACTTTGGATCAACATTTGGAAAAGACATCTTTAGAGGAGATACTTGAGTCTTTGGATTGTGTTCTACATCAGTCTCTAGGAGATTCTATTTTTTCATTTTATGTAGTGTGGCCTAGAATGCCTGTTTTGATTGTGAGATTCTTCAACATCAACATGGGGACACTTGATTTTAGTTCAAATACTTCATATTTTTTGCAATTTCTCACTACATATTCCTTTTAGTAATGGTTAATAGCTTGTATACACCTTTAGTTTTGTTTCTTCCTATGGGGAGGAATGTTGTTTGACGATCATGGACCATCCTCTACATCTATTTTTGATCCTCTACCATTGGATCTCTTTGGGGGGGCTACTCTCTCTCTCTCTCTCTCTCTCTCTCTCTCTCTCTCTCTCTATTCTGGGGGGTGTTATCTTTACTTGAGGGGGGATTTATTCTTCTTTGGAGGGGATGTTATATGTACATGTGTATCAAACATCCCCTCATTTTTTGGGACCCATCTTTTCATCCTACCAAACTACGTTGAAGGGGGTGTTGGTGTAGGTTTTTATTTTCCTAGTGGGTTAATTTATTGTCCCTTAGCAATAGGTTTTTCCTACACTTTAATAAGCTTTCTTAGGATATAAAGTGATTTTATTATTTAAACAACTAGGAGATAAGGTGATGAGGTGTCCCCATCATAAAAGGGTAGAGTATTTACTATTTTCATCAATTTATATAATATTGGTGGTCACTTCCTATTGGTTGATTTTCTACCTCCATCCTCTCCTTATTTCTATATAAACTCACTACCTAACTTATCTTTTGCATCTTAGAATATTTTAATATATTTCTATCATTCTGACATTGCACATCTCTCGAAGTCACTAGTTTGCATTGTTTATGTTTTTCCATTTTATGTAGAATTTCTCTTATAAAGTTCCTTGGGTTATCAATCTATTTCATATTTCTGACAAGCCTAAGGTGATTCCTCTTTCTATGTGTTTATATAGGATTGGTTTAGTCTTTCTATATTTTCCTATGCTTCTCATCCCAATGGAAAAATCAAATATTATTTTGAGAGTCCAATGACTCCCTACCTTGAGAATAATTGAGATGAGTTTAAGGAATTGTTGATATAATTTCACTTAGAGGGTGGAAACTTGAAGTAAGAGGGTTGTATACAAATTATCCACAAAGAGGGGTGTGGCCCAATCATTTTAATTAGAAGTGAAACAATCAAATATTTGATCACCAAATATATAATAAATTATAAATGGGGGACTCAATATTTTTTATCATAGAAAAATGATTTAAGTCCCAAAAGAGATCCTAATCATATCATTCAACTAACCATCTACCATCCATCACCTTTTCTTTAAAATTACACTGAAAGGTTAGGGAAGTGAAAGAATACATTCAATACTAGCAAGAGGTACTATCTAGTCTCAAGGTTAACCATGAAATGGTGTAGAATAGAATTAAGTAGCAAGATAATCAATGTAGAATATTAACACTAAAAAAGTACCAAATCTTGATGAGAAGGGTAGAATCATCTTGTAATCGAAGGGAATCTATTAGACACATGCCAAGAGGTTGTAAATAAGGAATATTATAGAGTATCTAATCATGTGAAAGAATCGAACCAATATATATGTGATGTTCATGTATAATCATCCATAGATTGTCAACATTAGAGGCAATGTTTTCTTTGATAGGAGTATGATATTCCATTATCTTATAGAATTTATCGGGATGTGTCACAATAACCTATGGCTCATATGATCCTTAATTCAAGATTCATGTATGAGTCCCTAAATGTAATTATAATAATCAAAGTTGGCCTTATTGGGATTAGGGTACTAATATGACCTAATGATACCTATTTAAGAGGCAGTGAGTAGTGTGTAATCATCATATTGTGAATTTTTTTTTACTGAATACTTTTGGAGGTTTAAAACCTCAAAGTGGCTTATTATTATTATCAAGTATGTGCATATTATTTTTATTATAGCCTTTTATTGTGTAATTAATTTCATTTCATAAAAAGGACACTATGGAAAATAAAGGAAATAGACAAGCACAATAAAATAGGGATCAAGGATAAGATATTGATACCATCAAGTTAAACCAACACAAATATCATGTATGTGTGGTTGGATGATATGGAATGATATTATTTTTGTAACGATTTATAACAATCTAATTATTTGGAATCTTCTCATATTTGAACATTGATGAAATATTTCAAGGAGAGGTGACATATTATGTACCTCGATCTATATGATATTATAATGTATATATATATATGGATGTATATGTTGACTTGTGACACATCTTTTTAGTTAGCTATATTGGATCTTCTGAGCAACTTGTGTAATTAATTATATCAAGCAATATGTAGGCCTACATGAGTTTAGTGGTTTACTCATCCATTATGTTATTAGGAGGTTGAATACCATTGTAAGGATATGTGAAGAGTATGGTATTATGTTTGGTGTCTTTTAGAGATATAGCATATATTAGATTCTTTCACAAGGAGTATTATATGTTGTTGCCCTAGATTAAGCGTTTATTTTATTTGTACATATATTGGTCAGTAGGGCATCTTGGCCTACAAACATCTCTTCTATTGTGTGATTTTGCTTTGATATTATTTAATTACCATTATTATATGTGTGGATCTTATCAATCATGTAGAATACAAATTCCTAGGTATTTGTCCTTTTATATGTAAATGTTGATACAATGATTGATCTAGACATTGATTAAGTTTTTTATTTCAATATAATAAGATTGAATTTCTAGATTGTATTTTTTCTTCTTCCCCTATCTTCTAAATTTTCTTTAATTTTTTATTCATTTATAAAACCCTTAACATTCAACTTTGAATATTTCAAGCCTAATTTGATAGGTAAAAACTAGTTAAGATTGAGTTAGCTTGGGATTGTTAGGAAAATACTATCTCCAACTTGCAATTACATGAGGTTACGATTTATCTAGTAAGTTTACAATGAGAATGGATTGATGTGGAATTTTCCCCAAAACTTTGGACTAGCATGCTCTTAAAGTTTCATTGCAAGATCATATCTAGGTTTGAATATACTAAAGTTTTTATTTTCAAATGTTTCAAAGTTCATTTTGAATGCCTTAGAGTAATTTTTGGAATGAAATTGATCATAACTAGTAGAGTAGGTTATAGCTTTATGGATCACTTCACGAGCCTTTTGACAGTTCAAACGTTTCATCAATTGGACACCCGAATCAAAACTTATGGCCTCTAGAAATTGGGTCTCCTAAAATGGGAGGTAAAAACATGTTGGACACATAAATGAGTTGTAAAGGGGGAGTTACATGTGGTGGTGTGTGTTTAGATACATCATAGGAATTTTTTATTAAAGATAAGGAATGGGCACCACTTTTTAGGTGGTTTTAGCTCATGGTTTTGTAATACCATTTGATGATTTCATGTAGTGTATCTCCTATATATAATGTGCATGAGATGGAGGTTGTGTGTAAGAGTCTTATAGGTGTTGAGTTACCTCTAGATCTTTGGTTGGTGATACTCTCATGAGAAAGATTTCTCTACAAGTATAAATTGTAATATTTTTTACTTTTGATTAATATATTGGGTAGCTTAAATGGAGTGTGGGATTTTCTCTTGAAAGGGTTTTCCCCCACATAAATCATTGTGTTGTGGTACATGAATATTATTTTTGTTTATTTTTGCTTAATTTTTGTAATTGTTCAGATCTAAAATTTTTTTGTATAACCCTCCTCTCAAGATTAGTGTAGGAAGTTGTTCCACTATCTTAGCTTCATTATACGCTCATGGTAAAAATTGAATTTGAAAACTAGATTTTTATGTCGTTTTAGTAGCCCTTATCTAGTACCAAGGATACATATGTGGTCTTGACCTAAGACTAAGAATAAAATGATGAATGACTAGGTCCAAACCAATAGGAAATAGGGACTCGAGTTTAATTTAGATATAGGATGACTGTCAACTCTTGCACATAAAAACTTAAATTGAGCACTAGACTATTGCATAAGGGGCAAAGGTCAAATTGACTCCAAAACAAGTGGGAAAAGTGCAAGGTTTCACCTCCACAATTATCTAGCAACAATATACTATTAATACATTCATTTTCTCTAGTACTTGGTTCTTATGTCTCCCTCATTATGATAATGTGAATTTCAAGTTTATTGCATTTCCTCGCCTATTTAAAAGAATATATGTACACAATATTTATCGAGAGCACAAACAATATTTATCGAGAGCACAAACAATATTTATCGAGAGCACAACCAATAGAAATATGTATATATTTAAGTAGTTTAATCAATTGTAATGTTTTATTGTGATTATAATATTTATTTATAAATTATCAATCTAATTGATAAAATCAAAATATTATATATATATTAGGATTAAGGTTTCATCCACCTTGTAAATCCTTTGTCATATTGCATGGTTCAAACATCCTTGGAAAGTGTCCCTAGGCATTTAGGGTGTATTGAGAAAATATTTTGTAATATTTATTCTCACCATTGTTTGTAATACATTCATAAGGGGTGATGGGTTCCACTAGCAGAGGTAAAGGTGACTTATGGACATGAATATTTAATATTGTTTTCCCCACATGTGGATGCCTAGAATGAGATGGTAAAAGACACTAGTGAAGTGGTTGTTGGGATTCTCCAAGCATGTGTGCTTGGAAAGAGGCAACATGTATCTCTTATTATTTTGTCTTTTGTGGCATTTAATGTAATGTTTCATTTTCAAGTTTGGATTCTCAAGTTGGAGGGAAAGTATTGGATCCAAAATCAATTTCCTTTCGTATTCCAAGGAGTTAATCCAAGGGTTGGGACGTTTAGAATGAAGAGTCATCTTTGGGTACCATGTTTGGTGCATAAGACCTCTTTACAAGTTTATATATCAACTCCTTGGATGTAGAAATTAAGAGGAACAGTTGAATGTAGAGTTACTCTGCAAGAATAAGGATGTGTTGGACCATATAGAGGTTGTTCACAAGTGTTGCCTTGTTGGAGGAAAGGAGGAAAATGGAAATGAATTTATTGTAATCTCCTTTATTTGGAGATAATGCATAATTGACCTCTCTTCTTGGTGGAGTTTTTTACGCAAGGGTTTCTCCACATAAATCATATGTTATGTGATGCATTTTATGTTGTTGATTTGTGCCTCTTTACTACTATCTTATGGTGATGTTATACTTTATTAATTGATATTGTAAGTGCACATAAAGTGGTGTTATTAAGCATTTTATGTTGGCTTTTTTAGCATCATAAAGAAGACGAATCTAATCATTATAACTCCACATTAAGTTCACTTAATTTGAAATTTGCATTTAAGGTTTTAGATTTCCATATTGTAGTTGTCCAAGCTTTGTATCTCATCCATTGAAGCCATAACTTGATTATTTGGAAATAGATTGAAATTCCCAACATATATAAATGGTATTTATGTACTATCCACATATATATTAGATATTTACTATTTTATTATATTTTTTATTTGCTAAAAAAAAATCTTACTATTTTAAAAAATACTTTTTTTTCCTAATCACAAATGTGTGTGTATGTGTGCTTTTTTAAAATACTAATTTTAAAAAGTGGAACATAATTAATGTCAAAAATTATTTATTTACTAGAGATAAATATTAAATGTATCTTCATATTCATGACCAAAACATCAAACTAATAGATTTGTGACACTTATTAAAGCTTGTTAAAGGTTACACAGAAATTATCACACTTCTTATGACTCACATTTAAGAATATCATTATAATAATCCAAATTTTGATTAAGATTGCTCTTTTTATCCACTACTATAAAAGAAATTCAAAGTTAACTCCTATTAAAATTATAGTGAAACATCAAACCAATCATTTCGTGATACTTATCAAAACTTATTAAAATAGATATAAATTCTAATATAACATACATTCATTAATACTATTATAATAATTCAACCAAAACTTATTAAAGTTGACATAAATTCTAATATGACATACATTATTAATATTATTATAATAATTCAACCCAAACTTATTAAAGTTGAGATAAATTCTAATATAACATATATTATTAATATTATTATTATAATCCAACCTTTAATATTATTTTATTAAAAAATATATATATTTTTAATATTTTTCAAAAAAAACAGCAAACTCAAACTAACTAAAAATAAATCTAAATCTAGAAGCAAACATCACTCTTTTCATCATTTGAGTAAACCTTCCATCCAACATTTCATAATAATAAGCTGTCTTTACAACTGCCCAACCATGCTTTAGAGTGTCCATTTATTTTTTCCTTTCTTAGATATAAAAATATATAATTAGAAAACCCTTTTTAAATAAAGAATTGGGTGGCCGAAGAAGTAGAGCAATTGAAAAAAATTAAACAAAGCAGAGTTTACAAGTAATGCATTTGTTCTTTTTTATTTATATTTTGAATTTTGAATATTTTTTAATGCGTGTCGTGAGTTTTTTTTTTTCTTTTTTTTCTTTTTTTAATTCAATTAAAAAATTATAATTTTGTTTGTCTTCTTGTATTATTTAAATCATATATTAAAGAGTTAAAATTATATAGATTTGCATTTTAAAAAATATGAATATAAATTTGAAAAGTCCTTAATGTTGATCACTATTTTTTTTATATTAAATAAATTAGGTAGATGGTTAGTTTACTATTTGTTTTTTAATTTATATTTATGTTTTTGGACTTTTTTTTGGAATTAGTCATGTCATTAATTTTTTTTTAACTTATAATTATTATTGTTTTAATTTTTTTTTTAAATATAATGTCCTTTTAGTCTTTTATGGTATCTAAATCATATATTAAAGAGTTAAAAGTATATGGACTCGTATTCTTAAAAAATATGTATGTTGTGGAATTTTTAGAAAAGTAGGAAGCAAAGTAAATATGTGGGTCTCAAAAGTACAAATAAGAGTAGGTATGACTTCGTAAATAATAGATTCATAGGTTCAATGGACATGATAAAAAATTATTACAATAAAATTTTGTTAGAGAATTTTTTCGTAGTCAAATTCTCAATTACATAGAAAATGGTATAAAATGTATGTAGTCTATTAAAGGTATAATTTATAGAATAGAAGTCAATCAAATAACTTTTATTGCAAATCATAGAAAAATAATTATAATTAAAAATCATCCATATGAAATATATTAGAACTAAATTTTATCATTTACAAAATAATAAATTTGGTATCATATCTTATATCAACATGATTGTACCTTAGAGGGTGTGTTGGAAATAAAATACACTTCTTGATGGAATTTAAAATTTTCCATAATGAAAGGGCAAGTGACTAGCACACAAAAAATCTCAACAGCCACAATTAGGTTCTAAGTTGAAATATCACTTTATCCAATATTTTCATTAATGTACCTATAATTCATTGTATTAACAAATATAATCCTAATTGCAAAGTAGCATAAAAAATTTAAAATTAAAATACAAATCTATGTAAAAATTGTCTAAAATGATTTAGATAACTCTTGTATGTGACAATGTACATACACTCCAAGCTCTTGGGAATCAATCTACACATTTACAATGTTCAAAATATTGAGCTGTCTTAGTGAATGTTATTTCATTCAATATTTAAGAAACAAATGGACTTCATTCATTACCACTTTTTGGTATAGATGAAGTGTAAAATTGTCATTGATTATTTGACCATTGAAGAGTGTGATGTTTAAGTAGAGTGTAGAAGATGGAACACCTTGAAGCCAAAAGAGCATCCAATGACGAAAAACCACATGTCTCCCTCTAGGAAGAAAAAAATCCAATGGTAGATGCTAAAGAAACTCCAACTTCATGATGAAATGGGAGGGAAGAAGCCTCATATATGAAATCTCTAAAAAGGAATCAACTGCCTCCAAGGAAATCTCACCAAGATTAGGATCCCTAATCAAGGTCAAAACAATGTTATGTAGGGATTCAAGAAAATCCTTCAAAGTAGAATTTGCATAGACGAGAGATATCCCCTCAAGGATGTCCACCAAACCTATAGAAGTAGCCAAGTCTACAATACCTAAAACAAATCTAGCCTGTAATCCCAAGTCTAGAAAACTAAATATGTCATGCTGGACTAAATGAGAGATGGAGCCACATAAAGAAGAGCTAAATTCAACTAGCAACCATTGCCATAATGTGAATTACTACCCACCCTAGAATCTAGGGACTCGGGAACATAAGGATCATCATCATTATAGAAGTGAGAGAAGGTATATACCCTTTACTGATGATTAGCCAACCCTACAACAATGAGCTTTCCAAGATCAATCTGAATGAGAATTGATTCAAAAGTGAACTCATTTGTATTGCCTCCTTGTGCAATTTGATAAACTAAAAGAACATTATGTGCCATCTTAGGAATGTAAATTGCATCTTGGATATGACTTGAACCCAAATCAATATCACACATACGAACTACAAGGACCATGGCAACATTGGCAGTCAACATTGTATCATACTTAGGTGCTCTAACTGTCTTGGGAACAATGTGATTAAAAGACCTAGCAACATGCATTGATGCTCTTGAATTCAATAATCCATCATTCCTATCTACCAACAAATGTAGTAATCAATGCATGACCCTTACCTCTGGAATCTCTAGAGGTAGTTCCTTTTTCCTTTGTAGGTGGAGTCTCCTCATGTGTGGTAGAAGAAGAAGTTTAACTAGATGAAGAAGAACTAAAATATTGTGATCCTTAAGAAGTTTTTTCAACTCGTGAATCTCCTTCTTAAAGCATACCTGTTCACTACATACCTTATCCCTTGGCAAAAGGTACATGTGGGCTTCTCCTTCTTAGATTTTCCCTCTTTTGAAGAGGTGATGGACGTCTCACCGGATCCTATCTTAGTTTTACCCTTGTTCTTTACTTTCCCCTTAGGTGGTGTGGTGTGGAAGTCTCACAAAAGACCCCAAATGATGGCATGACAAAATTCTCACCTAACCCATCCATAGTGGAATAGAAAGAAGTGGAAAAATAGGTGAATGCACCCTTTAACTTAGACAAGATCAAGAATATGCATTCCTTATCAGTTTTATCCTTCCCTCACCCTACTAATTGAGTATGTAAAGACTTGAACTTCACCAAATAGTCCTCAATTGTAGCCCAAATAGATTAGTGAAAAGAGATGCCAACTCGGCTTCTAATTGCAATGCTCTAACATCACTTACATAACCAACTTAGAGATCCCTATATTTTTCCCATACTTGTTTAGGTGTAGCACACTCCTCAATGTGGAAGAACAAAGAGTCGAAAACATGTAATGTAATCAAGCCCATCACCTCATCACATTTGTTCTAATGAGAAAACTTCTCATATTCTCTAATGAATTTTGATTGTTCCTCAGCCAAGGTAGACTACAATCCCTTAGACCAAAGTATCATCTACATCTTCACCTTCCATGCATGATAATTGTGAGTAAGAAGCTCAAATCTTGATTCTACCATGCATGCCAAACAAAAACCTATCAAGAGGAAAATATATCTAATAGAAATGTTGTGAAACCCCCAATATATGATGTGCCACTAAAAATAAAGCCTCCAATCCAAACAAACCTTCTCCAAATTGCAGTATGTCCAAGACATCAAGCAAATGCCACAAATTGAAAAAACTTAATAGAATGTACCTGGAGTTGATCTAAAAAAGTGGATGGACAAAATGATAGAAATTCGAGTCGTCTTCGTAATGTCGTTGGAATCTCCAAAATCTGACAAATTGGTGAAAAGATACAAACTCAAGAGTCCAAGTGGAAGGACTAACTTCAGATGGCTATAATTCGTACCCACAACAAAATATGGTAAAATAATCTACACTCCTATGAAGTACACGATGATATCTAGTTTGCAAAAATTTGATATCCTAGAGAAAATTTATGCTCCATTGAAAAGAACTCCCCTATTAGGGGGTGCAAACTAAATAGGTGCAAAAATCAAGCACCTAGGGCAAAAAAAAAGGGCACCTCGATAACTGATATGACCAGGGGCTAATTGCTGGAAAAAAAATAGGCATTGTCGAGCACAAGGATAGTGGGATGGCAAGATGGCAGCGGTTGGGGGACGTCGCTCATAGCTCTACTCGGTGAACAATTGCTCGAAGGAAGGATTTCAGTGGGCAGTCGGTAGAAAATTTTAACCCGCCAACTTTGAACGAAGAATGGAAGGAGCAGTCCACAGTGAACAATGGTCGGCGGAAGGCAACAGGAACCACGAGTCAGCAGACAAGAATTTGAATCAATAAGAAGTACATTGAAAATGCCTGGAAAATATGTCAAAGGAAACCTCAACTATAGATTATTAATGGTGCCTTTGACAATTAATAATCTTATGATATTGCTATCAGGATTCAATCATGTAGTTTTCGAGTCAAACTCATTGACCCATGATTCATGAGTAGTGGTTCACAAGAACCCATCTCTCATGATAATGAATGGTCCACTTAGCACTCATTGCATCTAGGTGTGCCCATCCTGGGAGGTCACCCATCCCAGTACTGCTCCAGCTCAAGCGCACTTCACCACAGAGTTTCCCCCAAGGTTGAATCCTGATAGCAATATCATAATTTGACACATTGTGGAAGAAACCTCCTACTTATCAATTGATGAGCTAAAGGGGCTCTATAATGAATGGTTCATAAGGCATAACACTTGCTGAAGGTTTTACAAATGGGGTAGCAAGCTAAGTGGGCTTAACCTTGGGGGAAAATCCGTGGTTAAGCACATTTGAGCTGGAGAAGTACTGGGATGGGTGACCTCCCAAGATGGACCAATACTTCACCTCTGTGAGCATCACCTTGATGCAATGAGTGCTAAGTGGAACATTCATTATCATGAAAGATGGGTTTTTGTGAACAACTACTCATGAATCATGGGTCAATGAGTTTGACTCGAAAACTACACGGTTGAATCCTGATAGCAATATCATAATTTGACACGTTGTGGAAGAAACCTCCTACTTATCAATTGATGAGCTAAAGGGGCTCTATAATGAATGGTTCATAAGGCATAACACTTGCTGAAGGTTTTGCAAATGGGGTAGCAAGCTAAGTGGGCTTAACCTTGGGGGAAAATCTGTGGTAAGCGCATTTGAGCTGGAGCAGTATTGGGATGGGTGACCTCCTGGGATGGACCAATACTTCACCTCTGTGAGCATCACGTTGATGCAATGAGTGCTAAGTGGACCATTCATTATCATGAAAGATGGGTTTTTGTGAACAACTACTCATGTATCATGGGTCAATGAGTTTGACTTGAAAAATAAACGGTTGAATCCTGATAGCAATATCATAATTTGACACGCTATGGAAGAAACCTCCTACTTATCAATTGATGAGCTAAAGGGGCTCTATAATGAATGGTTCATAAGGCATAACACTTGCTAAAGGTTTTTCAAATGGGGTAGCAAGCTAAGTGGGCTTAACTTTGGGGGAATCTCCGTGGTTAAGCGCACTTGAGCTGTAGCAGTACTGGGATGGGTGACCTCCCGAGATGGACCAATGCTTCACCTCTGTGAGCATCACCTAGATGCAATGAGTGCTAAGTGGACCATTCATTATCATGAGAGATGGGTTCTTGTGAACCAATACTCTTGAATCATGGGTCAATGAGTTTGAATTGAAAACTACACGGTTGAATCCTGATAGCAATATCATAATTTGACACACTGTGGAAGAAACCTCCTACTTATCAATTAATAATCTGCCAATTATTATATGCAAAAAAAATCAACCAATAATAAATCAACCCGCACAAATGTATTATTTGAACTGTGTATTAATATGCCACCAATTAATAAAATATGTCACTAATATTTAGCCGACCTTGAATAAATTCCAACCAAATATTAAATCAAACCCTGATAATATATACTTTTCCAACTATATTAGTTGACAAGAAATATTTATGGCTTGAATAAAAAAAATTTATGCCAACTATATAGAAAATTATATGAGCCCGAGAATACAAAATTTAACCTACAATAGAATGATAATGGAATATACCGATGAAATGAAAAAAAAATTGCAACAAGGAGGGGGGAATTTTTCCTTTGCAACTGTATGATCCGTTTGGATGCCCCTTATAATATAGCTGCAAAAACCTCTAATGGCCTTCATATGATGATGTCGAATTTTGACGAATGGGTAGGTGTTCTTAGGGTTTTTCAACCTTTTGATGGTAATCACAGGATCAAATCTGGCCCAATCTGCTTCAGAAATCAGCGGCTCCCTAGATGAATTCAACTATCCCTTTATGCAAAGCCTTCAACATGTGATAGTCTCCTCAGCTCAACTTCCCAATATGAGATGGATCTCCTATGGCCTAAGTTCTGATACCATGTTGGAAATATAAATCAACAATAACCCACTTGAAGCTACAGTCTTCAATGGATCAACAAAAAATAACACCATCCACATGAACAAGAAAGTGATGCATCATGAGAAAGAAGACAATATGATCAAAATGATGATCTAGAATGCATTGAGATGATTAATAAATGTACAAGAGCCTTCCTTATATAGGCAAGGTGAGAGGAGGTTGGATAAAAACCTTAGTTGCAAACATTAATGATGTAGGATGGGGATTCATACACTCAAAACCCTCTCTAAAATCCTCTCAAGCAATTGCTAAAACAAAAACAAAAACTTGCAGTAAAACTCCACAAAGTGTTTGCAAATGGAACCATTAAAATTTCTCAATTCATGAAATATGATTACACATGAATTTAATTCATCAAAAGGACTCATATGCAGAAAATAAACTTCTTAAATTCATCATATATTCAAAAGAAATATATTTAAAAACAAACAGTGTGAGTTTTTGTAATTTGTTCATGTTCCAACTCTTCAACACCACCTGTAACTTTTGTAGCCTATCCTCATGTCTTCAAAACTTCTTGACTTCAATCATCTTCTAAAATCTAATTTTTATCTTCATTATGCAGCCATCATGGCTACCTTGAACACCTAAAAAATCCCTCTTCTCTTCTCCATTCCTCTTCTCTTCACAAGCTGATTTCTTTTTGCACTTTTTCTTGTGCACCTCTTAGGAGCAACCTACAAGTTCTTTCTCCAAACTTGCTGTTATTTATTTCTTCCCTTTGAATACATTAAAGGATCCATTTTTTATATATATTAAAACCTTTCTAAGATACCAAAATAGGCACCCCAAATCTGCTATTTCATTTCCCTCCAATTGTCTTTTTGAAATTCTTCTGCTTGTGCTTAAAATTCATCATTAAATGCTTCCAAATATGGCACACAAATTTGTTGCACCATATTCCATGAATTGCTGTTGTAAATGCCTCATAAAAATCAAAAAAATCATGAACCAAGTCATTCTCATTCACCTTAATTTGAAAAATGAATTCATTAATTGATTTTTCCCAAAAATCACTAGCCTTTTCCTCCATAATGAGTCCTTAAAATGGCAATTGTAACTCCCTCCAATTCTAGTGCCCAAATTTGCATGTCATGATTTTTGGAGAGGTTAGCATTCCTTATTAACCGCATGTCATAATCCATAACTCCCCACCAAGAATCCCACACCCAAGTTGGGAAACTTCTAGATTTTACAAGATGCAACAACCTATTTTTCCACCTAGACTAGCCAACTAGACATGATGACTAGAATATTGGCCAATATTTATTTTTTCACATATATTAGGCCAATTATTACAATAAATTATCTATTAAAACTTTATTCAACCTACTCAACATTAGTAAAAATATTAGAATTTGATCAATGGGGAGTGCACACACACTGGGCGGGAAGAGCTACTTGAGGCATTTTTTGAAATTTCTTTTGGGCAACACTGGTGAGGACACAGATGGAGATGGTGACTCCCATTTCATTTGGTTGTTTCTTGCTGCATAGGTTGTTTTCGTGCCTGATGATGCTTTCTTGGTTGAGAACGGCTTTGTGCTCGTCGTTTCTCTATTACATGATTAGGGCGGGTTCTCTGATGGTGAGTACTTTGGCTCACTTTTTCTGGTGGTTTGGTGGCTATAGGTGGACAGGTTGTCTGTTTAGTCTGTGTTTAGTTCTACCACCTTGGGGCTGAGTTTTCCCATTTCGGTGATTCCGGTGGGCTCTTGTGTAGATTTTTTTGTTTATCAATGGAGGTTGTTTGTTGTGTTTTTCACAGTGGGAGGTGTTGATCCTCCATCTTATTTTGTGGTGTCTTGAGGTTGCATACTCCTTGTTGTGTTTGATTTTGCGGGAGTGGTGTCAGGGCTCGGGTTATACCATGACTTGCTTGGATTTGTCATTCTCCTCTTTTTGGGTGTGTTTTCTTTTTTTTTGTGGTTACTAAGCTTGGATTTTGGGAGTGCTCTCTCTCTCTCTGTGCTGGCCATTTGGCTCTGGGTTTTGCCTCTATTCGGTGCTATTGAGGTTTTGGGTATTGTTTCTGCTCTGTCCTTGCTAGGATTGGCTTGTTTGGGACTTCTCTGGGACACATGGCTAGGGACCCTGATGGTGGTCTCTCCCTTACCCGATGTGTTTCCTTTTGTCTATTTCTTTGCCTACTCTAGCCAGGTGAGGTTTGATGTTTCCTTTTGCCTCCTCTGCTCTTCGGTTGAGGGTTTGGTTATCTGCTTGTGCTCTCTCGATTACTCAGCTCTTGCTACTCTCTCGGTGGTTTTTGGGTACAGGGTGGTGTTTAGCTGTAGTGTCGGTTGGTCCAGTGTTGGATTTGTCTCAAACCCTTTGGGGGTCCGGTTGCTAGTTAGTGTGGCCATCTCAGTTCCGGAGAGATGGGGGTCTATTGCTCGTGTGGAGAATATTGATCAGTGTTGGTGGACTTTGTTTCAAATGTGTTTGGTGGGGGGTGGTTGTTGCACTCCTTTGGAAGTCTTGTTTTCCCTCTCAACCCAGGTGGGGTTTTGGCATAAGGGCATTGTTGATGTTGGTTCTTGCATTCGTGGTGTGGCTTGGAGATGCCTTTCTCCTTCTTCAGGCTTGTTTCTTTCTTACCATGGGTGGGCTCCCTTGTGGCTTGTTGTGGGTTCATGGTTTGAGGGGGCTCCACCAGCTTGTGGATTGCCCCTTGTGGTGATTGGAGCATTTCTTAAGAAAGGAGCCTTTTTGTGGTGGATGTTGCCAGGTTTGCTGAAGGGTAGTGTGATTAGTTCTTCTAGTGGTGTGGTGGCTTCCTGCTTGTTACTGTAGCCAGATCCTCTAGAGGTGGATTCCTCTTCTATCGAGGTGAAGTTGGTGGCTGTGGTTTTGGTTGGAAGCTCCCTTGTCTGGTCTTCTCTACGATTGTCCCTTTTGAGGTGGGTTCTACTCCTATGGAGAAGGAGTTGTGGGTTGTTGGAGATCTATGGGTCCTGTGGGGGAAGTATTCATGTTATCCTCTCCATTAGAGGGGAGCTCTCTCCTTTTGAGGTGGAGTTTGAATTGGCTTCTTAGTTCAGCTGGTGTGTCAAGAAGGGCTTGATTTTGTTGTTCTTGTACTATAGGTTTTTTGTAGACTATTGGGTCTATGGTGGGTTTGGCTCATCTTGGCCTATATTGAGTGGAAGGTTCGGTGTTGTCCGTCTACTCCAAGTGATTTGTAGTTTGACTGTTCCTAGAAATCTCTTAGGACCCACTATGTGTTGGTTGTTTAGTGGCTCAAGGCCTTTTTGTTTAAGGTCTGGATATGTCCTAGTTACTGTGCTTTTGATGGGGTGTAAGGTCTGGGTCTATTCTAGGATTATTGTTGATCCTAAGTGTGTTGTCACTTTTGGTCTTTGCTAACCAAGTTGCTTGTGTGTCTGTTGTGTTTTTGTGGTGCTTCCTTTATGTCTTTCTTTTTGTTTCTTGGTAACGCTGGTGTTTCTATTGTTTGGTCCTGATCTTTTTGGCCTCTGAGGCCTGATGTGTTAAGGGTATGACACCTTGTAAATGCTGCTTATCTTTTCAAAAATATTAGGAAAAGATCAAAATGAAAATTAAAACATATTTCTGTTTGATGTTGATTACCTGATAGTCATGGATGCTCCTGCATCAATTAAATGCCTAATGCATAATTTTGAATGCATGAGTTAAATATTAAATGCCTAGATAACTACATGCTAATTAATGAGACATGACCCCATTAAATACCAGTTTCTAGAATTCCACCTAGGAAACTAACTCCTAAGTAAACTTATTAATGATGTGAATAGGTCCTCACTAATAACTAGTTAGGAAAAACCCCATTCACACTAACAGTGTGATTTCCATTTGACAAATTACATTATTACCATTATTATACTTGTGGATTTTATCAACCATGTAATATGCAAATACCTAGGTATTTGTCCTTTTGTATGCAAATGTTGATATAATGATTGATCTAGATATTGATTGAGTTCTTGATTTCATATAATAAGATTGATTGTTTGGATTGTGTGTGCTCATTTTTCTTTGACTTGTAAATGGTCTAAGAGTTTATCCTTTTATACAACACCCTGATATTCAACTTTGAGTATTTCAAGCATGATTTAATAGGTAACAACTAGTTAAGATTGATTTGGTGTGGGCCCATTGTAGACTTTGAATTAAGAAACTAGAGGTTGAAGCCATATTTGTAGCCCTCTATCTAGGACTAAGGATGCCCATGTGGTCTTCACTTGAGACTAAGAATAAAAAGAAAAAGGACTAGGTCCAAACCATAAGGGTATAGGGACTCAAGTTGAATTCATATATAGTATGAATGCCAACCCTTGCACATAAGTACTCAATTTGAGTATTAGACTATTGCATTTAAATGAGAAAGGTCAAACTAAGTCCAAAATAAGTGGGAAAAGTGGCATGTATGCACTTTTCATCTCTACATTTATCTAGCAACTATACACTCTATTAATAAATTTCTTTTATCTAGTTCTTAATTCTTATGTCTTCCTCATCACAATATCTAAATTTCAATTTTATTGTATTTCCCTATCTTTTTGAAAGAAGACGTGTACACAATATATATTGAGAGTACAAACAAGAAAAAGTGTGTATATATTTGATCATTTTTTATGGTTTATTGTGATTATAATGTTTATTTTCCACCTATTCAATAACACATTCTTCACCTAGCAACAATCCGGATTAAACGAATCATACACCATACATGAAAGCAGAATAATGGCACCATAAGAGGTAGGCCAAATCTATTGATAAAAGAAAAATAGTTGTTTTATATATAATTAATAGAAAAATATATATATTATAGAATTATATTCATTGTAATAAAATATATTCAGAAAATACATTTGAGGATCATGTTTATATTCAAAATAATTTTGTAGGATAAATTTCAAATTTATTGTACTTAAATATCACATTTGCTAATGGTCAAATAATCAATAGTAATTTTACACCTTATTCCTACCAAAAGTAGTGAATAATTGTCCTATTTTTACTGACCAAAATTTATCTTTGACCATTGAACTAGGTGATGCTTAAGAATAACCATCCAAATTCATTCAATTACCAACTAAAGGTATTGGAAAAAAACCAACAACCTCTTTACAATTGAATCCACTCCATATAATGATGACGATAAAACCAATTATCCATATATAATAAAAAACATCTATCAATCAAATAATTGTATACATTAAAAAAATCTTTATAATTAAAAAAATATTAATAATTAACTTTTTAATTGTATTATATTTTTTACTTTTATTGAATGTTGTGTCTCATTTATTTTTTATTAAAATATAATAAAATGTTATAAATTGTCTCTATAGTGTTTAATCTATCGATAAAAATAAAAATAATAATTTAAAAAAACTCCATATCTTATTAAGGGAAGAATTCAACGATCTTAAAAGATGAGACAAAGATGGTTTATTTCGTTAGGAAAATTTAGTGGCGAATTGGCTGTTTGGTGGAACGTTTGCTCTCCGCCAACTCAAACTAGACCTTTTTATTGACAGAACGCCGCCAAACTGACATGTCAATGTTAACGATGATGACGTCCAATTATAAAGTGAATTAAGCATTTGTCCATATAAATATGTAAGATTTTTTTTTGAAAGCCTTTATTTATAAATAGACATCACAATTCCAATATAATACAATAGATTAATTAATATAAAATACAAAATATATATAATTTAAATATTCATAAAATATATTTGAGAATCTATCATCTATCATTTCTTTTTGAAGGTACACTTAAATGATAGAGTGGTGGAAGAACATGTTCAACAATAGTGAGTAGTAGTACTCTAGTCTTAATGTTAAAAAGACAATGATGTAGAATGTTAATCACTATAGAATATCAACATAAATAAACTTACTAAAGCTTGATGAGAAGGGTAGAATCATTATGAAATCTAAGAGAATCTTTTAGATGTTCATTAAGAGATTGTAAACAGGGAAGATTGCATAGTATCTAATCAGGAGGAGGAATCTAGTCAACAAAGATGTGACATTGGAAGATGAAGCATTCTTGTAGAAGCCAATGATTGTCAATGTTAAAGAAAATGTTGGTTTTTAAGGGGAGGTGCATGTTATGTCGTTATCCTATAACATACATTGAGATGTGTGATAACAACATATGTCTCATATGATCCTTAATTCAAGAGTCATGCATGAGTCTCGAAGTATAATTTTAGTATTCTAAGTTGGTCCCATTGAGATTCTAGGATATTAATTCTAATTTTAAAAAGTGAAACATAAGTAACGTAAAAAAATTACTTACTCAAGATAATTATTAAATGCACCATCACAATCATGACCAAAAAATATCAAAATAATGACGTGCACGACACTTATTAAAACTTCTTAAAGGTGACATAAAATTTATTATATTTTTATTTCATACATTTAAAAATATTCACAATAATCCAACCTTCTTTATCCATTACTAACAGAAATGTGACTTGATAAGATGAAGCATTCTTGTAGAAGTATCCAAGGATTGTCAACATTAAATACAATGTTGATTTTAAGGGGAGGAGTATGTTATTCTCTTATCCTATAGCATGTATTAGGATGTTTGATAACAACCTATGGCTCATTAGATCCTTAATTCAAGAGGCATGTATGAGCCCCTAAGTATAATTATTGTATTCTAAGTTGGTCTCATTGAGATTAGGGCACTAATTCATTTTTTAAAAAGTGAAACATAAGTAATGTAAAAAATTAATTACACACGATAACTATTAGATATATCATCATAATCATGATAAAAACATAAAAATAATGTCTTTGTGACACATTAAATCTTGTTATAGGTGACAAAATAATTTATATTTTTTATCAGATACATTTAAAATTATTATTATAGTAATTCAACCTTTAATTAAGTTTTCTCTTCTTTATCCACTATTATGAATGCAATTCAAGCTCAACTTGAAATTTATAATAAAACATCATACTAATCATGACACTTCTTAGTCTCAAGATTAACAAGGCAATGGTGTAGAATATCAGTAAGCAACAAACTAATTAATGTATAATATCAACACAAACAAAGTTACTAGAGCTTGATTAGAAGGGATAATCATCTTATAACCCAAGGGAATCCTTCATACACACACTAAGAGGTTGCAAACATGAAAGAATATAAAGTATATAATCAAATGGTAAAATCTAGCCAAGAAAGATGCAACATGGAAAGATAAAGTGCTCACATAGAAACATCTGAGGATTGTCAACATTAAAGACAATGTCTATTTTAAAGGGGATGAATGTGTTATTCCCTTATCATATAGCATGTGTTGGGATGTGTGATAACAACTTTTAGCTCATATTATCTTTAATTCAAGGGTCATGTATGACTCCTTAAGTATAATTATAATATTCTAAGTTTGTCTCATTGGGACCATGATACTAATTCCACTTTTAAAAAGTGAAACAAAAATTATGTAAAAAGTTACTTAAAATAATCATTAAATATACCATCACAATCATGACTAAAACATCAAAATAATGACTTTTTGACACTTATTGAACCTTGTTAAAGATGACATAAAATTTATTATATTTTTTATTACATACATTTAAAAATATTATCACAATAGTCCAACCTTTAACTAAAATTACTCTTCTTTATCCATTACTATAGATGGAATTCAAACTCAACTAAAAATAAATTTACTCTCAAACACCATGCCAATCATTTTATAAAACTTGTTAAAATTGATATAGATTTTATTTTTTTTAGATTGCACGAATCCGTCAGGCATCTGCCCCCTTATGATTTGTAGATGTTTTAGCCAATCGAACTAGACCCTAAACACACAAATTTTAATATAACATACATACAATAATATTATTAAAAACATACATCAATTTTAATATAACATACTTCAATAATATTATTATTATTATTATAATTCAACTTTTAATTACATTCTTCCAAAAAAAAAATAGTCTCTTTATGCTTTATCTAGAACAACAACAAATTCAAATTCAAATTGATTGAATCCAAAAAATAAAAAATATATATATATATATAATTTTTTATCATTTTCCAAAATAAAAATTTATCTTTTATACTTTATCTAGAAGAACAACAAACTCAAACTCAAACTGAAATTGAATCCACAAGAAAACATTATTATTTTTTTATCATTTAAGTAAACCTTTGAATCGGCCAAGATTACTCTTGATGTTATTGTAATCATAATAATAATAATGGGTAAACCATTTTTCTTCCACATATTTTCGTGGCGTGTCCTACACCTATCTTTAATCCAATTAAAAAATATCTTCGGATTCAGTTCAATAAATCGTAATTTTGACTTCAATAAAAAATATTTGATTTGATCTAGAGTGGGTCCCACCCACCGGTATAGATGATGTGCCTGCACAGCTGTCGAGGTCCATTCGATCATTTTCTCTCAAATACTGTATATATTACAACTTTTTTAAAAATAAATAAAGTGGCCGACAAAGTCAAGAACGTGATTATATTCTGTTGGGTCTAGCTGGTTTCCACCAAATGAGGAATTATTTGTTTCCACCATATCAGGAAGAATTATATGAATCTAAATTTTAAAAATTTAGTATTTATCATTAGTTTTTTTTTTTAATTGAATAAATCAGATTTCACAAGTTGTTTGTTAGGTGGTGCTGATATATATTTGCTAATAATTTTTTTAAAAATTTTTGGAATTGGTGTATTATAGATCTTTTAAAGATTTATAATTATTGTTGTTCTTTAAAAAAATTCTTTGTCTAAATCATATATTAAAGAATTAAATATATTTCTGTCATATTCTTAAAAACACGAATAGTATAGAATTTCAGTAGATTGAGAACAAAGTAAGCATGCGGTTCTTAAAAGCAAAACAATCACATAAAATAACAATAACAACACTATTTTATAATATAATATTCATAAAATCATCAGTTCATAGAAAGTAAAAAGAAAATATAATAATAATGTATCAATGACAATTATAATATCAAAAGATAGGGATAAAGGTTCTTGTATATTGAGGTTGGCATATCTTTCACTTGGTAAATCCTTGCTATCTTTCATGACTACTCATTCTATAAGAACATTTCTCTTTCTTCTAGATCTTTAAACTAATTTTGTATAATCTTAAACAAAGATATAGCAATTTGGCCAAACAAATGGAATTTTATTTGATCTAGACAAGCTCATCCATTCTAGCGAGAGCATGTTAGAGAGTAATGCAAAGTTAGAGACCACCCACCCTAGTGGATGAAAAGGTGAATGTGCTGGTGGGTCCAACCAAGGTGGTGTCTAGTTGATGGTGGTAGTGGAGGCTCTTTTATGGCTATGTGAGTGGTGCCAAGAGGATTGAGTGGTTACATTGCAAGTCTTGGTAGGGGGAATTGGCATAAGATGACAAAGAAGAAAGAACCATAGCCATAGTGCAAGGGGCATTCTATTAATGATTAAGCAAGGTGTGAAGATGCTAGACCTATAACGCCTCCTTGTTGGCTTGGATTTGAATCTACACAATCAAATTATAAATCATTAATGATTAGAGTGAAGAGAAAAATCACTATCCACAGCAAAATGAACAACAAAAATCTTTCTTTTTAAATACAAAAAAAAATCTCAATTTGAAAGTATTCTATAGTTGGGAGAACTCTATGGAAAACTAGGCCCATCACTAAGAAGGACATGGTGCCAAATAAAGGGTTCAAGATTTAGAAGGCAAAAAATTATGGATTTAATGCTAATAATTTATGCACAAACACAATAATAAAAATATAAAGAAGGGTTTATGGTTGCTCCCAAAAAGGACATCTTGGATTAAATCAATCAAGTTGTATTAAATGAGTGTCAATATGAAGGCCTTGGTAAAATAAACACCAAGTGAAATGGACAACTTTGTGTTCCACAACAACTATCCATGTTGTTTGAAAAGACAACCCAAATAAAATTAGGAGACTAAGAGACTACCTAGTATTTAGCTTTTGAACCAAGGGAGGATAGGGTGAATCCCCCCATATCTTTTCCTAGGAGTGTTAACATGTTATTTCTAATCCTTTCACCAAGGCTTAATAGAGCACATAGGTATTTTGTGCAAGTGTTGAGAAGACCCACCTCAATTATCATTGGGAAGGTTTCCTAACAACATGACTCAAATCAAACTTTTCTTTGGCAAGCTAATTGGAATTAGCCATGGAGTAGAGATCATGTATATGCCTAGTTCTCTTTTTGAAGAATTGAAGGGAGTGCATCTAGGTAATAGCCATAGGTGGCTTATTTTGGAACAAGATAATGAGAGCCCACCATATATATTTTTGGTTGATGGATAACCCATTGTGAAAAATATTCCCATTCTATAGCAACCGAGGCCTAATGGTTTCCCAAGCCTTCCAAATACTTTTCATAGAAAAAGTATCATTGGTTTCAATGTGAATGGGAAATATTACAAGGGAATACAAGCCAATGCCATTTTAGGTTGATCACCCATACATGGTATTTCCAAAGCAATATAATTTCATTAAAAAAATTCTATATTTTATTGTTATCCCAAGCTCTAACAATCCATATAGTGGGCAAAGCAATGCCTTGTCTATTGGCATCAATAAGACCAAGCACATTAAAATCTCTTGGAAACCAACATAGGTCCCAAGCAAAACAATGAATACCACTATTATGATATGGGTTGTCATAATGAAATTCCTATAGAATTTTGTCAAGCTTGTGGTATGATGCTTTAAAAGGAACCCAACAAAAGGAGCAATACATATGTAACGACAAGAACTTTAAAGAAAATTTAGAATTTACCTACTAGAAAAATTGGTTTAGTAATTCAATATGCAAATTTTTTCTTGATTACATCAATCACATACTACCACAACGTAGATTGACAAGATTGAAATGCAAAGGAAATGCCCATAAATTTTAATATTTTATTATGAATAATGGGTTTCTAACTAAAGGAGTGAACCTAACTATGGGGGTTTGGAAAAGGATTGCCTATAATATTGCATCTTATTCCATTGAATATTAGAGCCTAAAGTTAAATAGAAAGTGTCAATAAGAATAAAAATAAATGAGAAACTTGGTTGTCTCCTATGTACAAGTTTTAGCATCTCTTTTCCTTCTGAGGTTGGTTGCACATGTGGACCACTCTATAGAGGAAGTAATATCTTAGAGAGTTGTTGGTTGTTAGTATGTAGCTACCTTGATCATTGAATTATCAACGCTAATTACCTCTTTCTTGACAAGTTATGGAGTCCATGTGGTTGGGGTGGATAGGGAACTTTGATCTACTTGGTTGGGACCACATTACACCCTAGCCTCAAACCATGAAAAATATGAGGCAAAGGAATTGCCACAACTTTCAAGTAGCATATAAAATGTATTATTCCTTTAATTGTTGATAATTATTTTACATTAGTGGAATATTGTTGTAATTTTTTATTGAGCATTTGACTTATATATTTTACAATAAGAAGGTATGAAAATATGACTTCTTATGGTCTAAAAAGGGGGAAATTGTGACTAGGTTAGATTCTATTGTTTTAATTAACTTATGCCCTATTTTGATGAGATTAGCCCTAAGATTTAGAGAGGTATAGCTATAATTTGTAATTGTTTCACTAATATCCCTTCTTGTTGGATGCATGTTGACCTATTATGGAATTAGCAACACACTACATGTTGCTACTAGTAGAGATACAAGTGTGAAAAAAATTATGATTAGGTTGTTAGAAATGTTAGAAAAAAAGCTAGTAATTAGGGGAGCTATTAAAAGACCACCCTCATAAGAGATGAGGCAATATGGTTGAAAAATGGATAGCAAAGCACAAGCAACCTAGGAAACTCAATCCATACAAGAAATTTGAGAGTTGATTAGACACAACCAAATCCTTTGTTTAGGGAGAAAAACTAACAAAGGACTACATACATATTAGGGACCATGGCGAAGGACTACATTCTCAAGGTTAACTTCCACAAAGCTAAAGATAAAATATATTTTGGTTAAGTTTTAGATCTAGCATTCAACTTAACCTTGTATAGAACCCACATAGTTTTAACCCAATTGTAAAGCATATTGTTAGATGGTATACAACATACAAAGTAACTATGGATCACAAAATTCAACAATGTAAAAATTACACTCATAATCACACAATGAAGCTCAAGATATTGGCTTAGAATATGGAATTTAGATAACACTCAAATTAATCATAGCTAAGATATTGATTTGCTCCATTGTTGGTTGCTCTTCAAAGTAAGAAACTATGAAAGAACAATAATGATAACGCTTGAATGTTTGAATGGTAATGCTCTTAGTAGTGTTTGAAAATGTTTGAATGCTTGAATCCTTGATAGTGCTTGATAGTGCTTGATAATGCTTGAATGCTTCATAAAAGTGCTAGAGTGATTTTCTATCATAAAAGAGCTAGGGGGGATCTTGACAATAGAAGTGCTAGGGGGTTTGAATGAAATGAAAGCTTCTTATTTATATATTTCACTTGCCATTTGGTCAATGGTGGAGATTGATTTGCAAGATCAATGGATAAGAAAATTCAAAATAGGTTAAAACCCAAATTTTAAATTTTGAAGGAGGGAATTAAATAGATAAAATTTATTTCAAATGATAGCTTGAAGAAATAAATAAATATTAATTTACTTATTTTAGAAGAAAATATTTAATTTAAATAAATTATTTAAAAGAGGAGGGTTAGCTAATTAAATAATTTTTGAAAATTATTTAATTATAGAGAAAAATATTTAATTTAAATAAAGTATATTAATTTATTTCAAAAAGAGTGTTAGCTAATTAAATAATTTTTGAAAATTATTTAATTATAGAGAACCAAAGATAAATTTGAATTAAAGTTGAAGGAAAAATGATAAGAGATAAAAAAAATTATTTAATTAATATAGATATGATAAAAAGATTAAGATAATTAAATAAAAAAATAGTTAATATTATGGATGAAAAGAAGAAAATGCTAGTTTTAAAATTATTTAAATAATCTAGATAAAATAAATGATAAAGATAATAATGAAAGAATAAGATGAAAGTAAATTCCTCCAGCTATTTGAAAATATTTTCAAATTTTAGAGACTAAAAAAGTAACAATTGGAGGGCTAGCAAAGTTCATACCTCGTGAAACACTTGGAGACATCTTCAAGGTTGTTTCTTTGGTTTGATGCTATTGTTTGCTCAACTTTTATTATTTTGACATTAATAGATAAAATGAAAATTTAGATATTATAAAAAAAAAAGTGTTTCTCTTAAGAATGAGAAACCCTAAATACTTTCATGACAAATATAGATAAAATTACAAATCTTAAAAACTTTCATAATAATAAATAAATATACCACTAAAAAATCTTGGTGAGTTCGCTTGGGCAGTGTGTTTGCTTTCCATTGGTCTCAGGTCTGACTCTGCTCTCATACTGCTGAACCGCAGAGACACCCTACTGTATTAAAAAAAAAATATTACTTTAAGAAATGACAATATTTATTAGATAAAACATTTTTTTCGTAACTAGGAAAATAAGATGTACCAACCCTTCAAAATAAAACTGGGTCAAGCACGTTTGTGGATATTATATCTTCCTCAATCTAGAGAAAGTGTTCATCTTACGGATGTTTGAATACAAATTTTCCCCATGACAGGAGGAGTTTCACCGGCTCCATCTTTCTATTTATAGATATGAATTTGCCTTAGTTTTACAAGCTGGGCTGCAACTATATTTGGTTTGAAGAGAGGAAGAGAGCAAGAAATTGGCTTCATGGCATTTGCTAAATCTAATGGAGCAGAAGCTAAAGCTAATGGAGCAGAAGCAGGGCCTTGGAAGTTAGCGATGGAGGATGGGCAACCCATAAAACCCTCACTCACAGTAAAACACACAAAGCTCTTCATCAATGGAGAGTTTGTGGATTCAGTTTCAGGTAATATTTATATGTATATTTGTCTGCTGCTGTCATTTTATTAGGTTGCTCTGAACTACTACTTAGCAGTTACAAGATAGTGGCTGTTTAAATTATTTGGGTTTTTTTTGGTTTTCAGTAGTATTTAGTTTATGTATTTAGCAAGATTTATGCTTTTGTAAAATGTTTCATATTTTGTGGCTTTAAACTAGAATTTTCTGTGAGTTTAATATGTTTTTTGAATGAGAGTATTGGATTTACGAAGATGTGACAGAACTGAGTTTAATATGTTTTTTAAATGAGAGTATTGGATTTACAGAGATGTGACAGAACTGAGTTTGATGGGCTCTTTCTATGCTTTCATGTTGACATTATGAAGATGTGGCAGAACTAACTTGGAATGATTCTTTGTTTATCATATGGGAATTTGAAGTCCACATAGTTTCAGATTATGTAATGGAGTATGGTTTATATGGAAGATGCCTAATCTGAACCATTAGAGCATATATGGCAATAAAACAAATTGTTCTTTTTCATTTGGTTTTCATTTTAAGGAATGATAGTTGATAAATTTTGATAAATTAGATAGTTCATGCAGTATTCAAAAGATTGTTTGTGAAATTAATTGCGTATGTTTTGAAATTGGTGTTTTCAATCATATTGAATGATCCACCATCAGAAAGAGCAGAGTGAAGAGTCGCGCCCCTGCCTCTGTTTAATACTACGTCTGTGATTCAATTCTCACTCTCCTCTTTCTAATGATGAATCATTGAGTGCAAACTAAACACCTATTCAAAAACATACACTCTTGTGAGTAAGATTTCTGGATTAAAACTGCATATGGATCATGAAGTATGATCCAAAACGTTGATGTAAAAATCTACACACAGTTTTAATCCAGAAATCTTACTCACTATTGTCATGGACTGTGGAAACTTCATGCATTTAACATACACAGTTGATTCTTGAATAACCAAATGTTATAAAGACTTTTCTTTTCTTAATTAAATATTATATTAATTAAAAAATTACATGAACTCATTTGAACTTCAAAAAATAAAACTTTTAGTAGTGACACCTTGCTGTTATGGGCTTAGCAATTTCCTAAAAATCACCTCTAAAACTGTAATTTTTTCCTGCTTTTCTTGCCTGTGCTGCAAACTTGTATCAGTTTTGACCTGTAAAAATAGATCAGTGTGTAAACAAAATAAATAATATATCTGTGGATGACTGTGCAGGGAAAACATTTGAAACATATGATCCAAGAACAGAGGAAGTAATAACGAGTGTTTCAGAAGCCACCAAAGAAGATGTTGATTTGGCTGTCAAAGCAGCTCGGGCTGCCTTCGACCATGGCCCATGGCCTCGCATGACTGGCTCTGTGAGCTTTCTCACTCATCTTCAGGGAAACTGGTTTTTAGTGCAATTTTTTTTGAAATAAATCATAACCTAATAAATGATGTTGTGATTTCAGGAGAGGAGCCGCATACTAATGAAGTTTGCAGATCTGCTTGAAAAAAATTCTGAGCAACTAGCAATGTTGGAAACATGGGACGCTGGAAAATGTCTGGATCTTGTTAAAGTATTCGATGTGCCAGAGGCAATTGGCAATCTCCGATACTATGCAGGTACATATTATAGCTGATTAAGCATTTCTATGCAGATTAACAAAAACAATTAGGGGTTTTTAAGTTGGGGAATCAGTCTCAGGATGGAGAATATATTAAACTAGAGAAAGTTTTTGAAGTTTTAAAAGAAAAATTCTGACATCTTAGATAACTCTGTCATCTGTCGGAAGCAGAATAAAAAAACATGTTGACTGTAGAAGAATGCAAGGTGAATGTTATTTTTTTGGAATTTTTAAGTTGAATTGTGTGGTTTCTTTTCATATTTTATGATTTATTATCAGAAAGTGGAAAACAAGAAAACATAAATGAATCAATTAAAAGCATCAAGTTTCCACAGTTCATGATTATCAAGTGTCAATTTCTGAATTAAAACTGTGTTAATTTTTTTCATCATTTCGGATCATGCTCCATGATCCATCATCAGGATGATCTCTCTTTATTGCTTGCAGATCATCCTGATGATGGATCATGGAACATGATCCGAAACGTTGATGAAAAAAATTAACACAGTTTCAATCCAGAAATTGACACTTATAAATGAATCATAAAATATGATTTGATATTGGAGAAAATATTCACACAATCAAATCTAAAAACAATTCATTCTAGTTATCATATTATTGATAATAAATTATAAGTTGAAATAAAATTGTTAAATTATTTTAAATTTTTTCAAAAGATCTTTATTTCTTAAATAATTTATTTAAAATCCAATTGATTATCGAGCAAAAAAGATTGTCTCTTTTAAATTAAGATATAAGATAGTTTTGTACATAATGTTTAATTTTTGCAGGGTATGCTGATAAAATCCATGGGCTGACATTAAAGATGAATGGGGCATACCAAGGATATACACTGCATGAGCCCATTGGGGTGTGTGGTCAGATTATACCCTGGAACTTTCCCCTAATCATGTTTTTCCTTAAGATCAGTCCTGCTTTGGCCTGTGGATGCACAGTAGTTATCAAACCTGCAGAGTACACTCCCTTATCTGCACTCTACTGTGCTCATTTATCTGTAGAGGTATGTAACATATAGCTTTCTAAGATTGCAGTTGCCTTTTTAAATTCACTAGTTAAGTTAGAGATGGTGGCATTATATGAAGGTTATAATTTTGTGGAGGTTTTATTTAATCTTGTTAGAAATTTTTTATAATTAGCTAGTTTTATGTATTTTATTGTAGGCGATGTTAAAAATATAGTTCATAATTTTTATAAATTTAATGTAATAGATAATATGAAAAAAATTGACTCAATGTTTTTAGAAAGTTGATAATCTTATGAAAATATTTAACAGTTGACTCTTTGGTTTACGTTGCCTCTCCCTTCAAATCCTACCGTCTCCTTAGGTAATCTTTGACTCTTCCCATCAATCTTCCTTGTCCTTTTCGGGCCAAACTTTGGCTTAATCCCCTCACTTTGAAGATTAATATTTTTGTGGCTTGCTACTCAAAATAAAATACTTTCAATGGGAAACATTCCTAAAAGAGGCCTAATACTAATCAATAGATGTGCCCCTTGCTATGTTGAGTTGAATACTATTATGCATATTTTTATTATCTCCCCCTTCTCCTTATTGGTTTGGGGTTGTATTCTTTCTCTCTTCAATTTGGTTTGGATGCTTCCTTCCTCTTTGCTTGACCTCATTTCCCAATGGTCTACCTATTTGTCAACCTTTCTGTCAAGATTTTGTTGTCTCTAACCCTTCCCCATGTTTTATAGACCCTATGGTTAGAAAGAAACAATAGAGTTTTTAGAGGTGTTTCCTCCTTGACCTATAAGGTTTCTTTGTCATCCTCTATTTGTATCAAGGATAAAAATATTTCTATGCTCTCCAATGTTTTAGTCACCCTATCTATTCTTCAAAATCTCTAATTGATGCCAAGTGATGTTTAGATGTGTAAATAGTGACCCGTTACCTCCCCCTCCCCTCACCGTGTCCCTCTCCTCACCGTGTCCCTCTCATTAGCTCATACCTAAACCAGATTGGTGCAAACTCAACTTTGAAGGAGCTTGTAAGGCAATATTAGCTTGGTGAGAGGTGATGGAATTGTTAGGGATTTCTCAGGTAAAATCCTTGGTGTCTTCACCATTAATTTGGGTTCCCAAACTAGCTACTTTGTTGAACCCTCTGCTATCTTCTAGGGTCTCACTAGCTCAAGATTTGGTGGTTAGCAACTTGGAGGTGAAGGGGGACTCTTTAAATACTGTCAATTGTCTTCTCAAGATCTCTCATCCTAGTTGGTCCATTGATCACCTTATTAGTGAATCTTTAATCCTTGCATCTAGCTTCTCTAATGTGGTGATTCAACATATCTATAGAGAATGCAACAAATTGGTCTTTTTTTTTTGCAAATCAAGGAGTTCAAATTGAGTGTTTGTGAAAATAGAATCATAATGATTACTTGGACCCCATGAAATAGTAGTTATTACACACCAAAACCATGTAACTCCCTCACGACTCTAGGACATTACTTGCTTCTCATTGATGATGAAACTCGTTATGCTAAGTTATTATGGTGACAAAACTTTATTAGAAAATATTATTGTAAACTAGAACTCCATGCTACTCATTCTATAGGGAGTCAAGCTTCACCTTTTTGATGAGTTCTTAGCCAAGGTTACTAGATTATTGACATATGTGAGAAAGATGCATAAAGATAGTTGAAATAGCAAGAAAGTGTTGAATTGCTTCCTCAAGAAAGGAGAAACTATTAGTTCAAAGCATATAATAGTTACTCAAGGCTCTCCCTATCATAGTCATGGGAGGAAATTTATTTACATATCATGAGACACATAATGCTAGAGGGAAGGTTTCAAGTAATTTATATTTACATTTTCTCCTTGTTGAGCCACTTTTGTCACAACAAGAAGGTAGTTTTCCTATTTTGCTCCTCTCTTCCTTAGAGTATTTAGTGTTATAATCTAAAAGAGTTAAGGGAACTCACCTCTAAACCAATCCCTAATATTCTAGATAAACTTGTTTTTTCTTTATAATACAAACTCTAATCTTTTGAAGTAATTTTTTGTTAATTTATCATATAATAATTTATTCTTCATCTAATATAATCTTCATTTCATAAAAATAAATCATAAATCTTATATAAAGCTAATTAAAATCATTATTATTTTATTATTTTAATCATTTAAAAATTAGAAAATTACTTCATGATTTAAACTCCTTTGTTTCAATTATTTAAAGAAAAATATGAAAAAAGAAAGTAATGCCAATTTATCTTATAGTATTTGAAAGTAACGGGCCTTCCATTCTATTCAAATAATTATTTATATATCAACAATATGTTTCATAATTTAAATCATTTTTTTGGAATGAAATTAAGGATAAATCTCTATGTTGATAATTCATTATTTTTAATTGGTTTATGTTTATACAGGCTGGGATACCTCCGGGTGTTCTTAATGTGCTTCCTGGTTTTGGAGCAACAGTTGGTGCTGCCATAAGTAGTCATATGGATATTGATAAGGTAAATATAAAACATAAGAATATTTTATATATTTAGTCTTTTTATCATAAAAATAATTATGTTTATCATAATAAGTATTATAAAATCAATAATTTGAAATGTGATCAAGGAGTACACAGATTTTAAAAAATGTTAAAAATAATTTATTTTTTTGGGATGTTTTTGAATTAATTAATTAAATTTATTTTTAAATATTCAATAAAGAATTATTTATAATATATTTTAATTAAAAAATTAATATTATCTATTATTTAGATTGCATTTACAGGGTCAACTCAAGTAGGGAGATTGATAATGGAGGCTGCAGCGAAAAGTAATTTGAAGGATGTGACACTAGAACTTGGTGGAAAATCACCTTTGATTATCATGGATGATTTTAATATCGACGAAGCTGTAGAAATTGCTAGTATTGCTGCATTTATAAACATGGTTTGTGTAAATTTTTAATCATTAAAAATATTAATGGTATCATATAGTATTTTTTACAATAATCTATAAAATGAATTAAAAATCTTATGGTTAATGTTGTAGGGACAAGTATGCCTAGCAGGTTCAAGGGTGTTTGTTCAAGAAGGTGTGCATGATGAATTTGTGAAGAAAATGGTTGAAAGAATAAAGAAGCAAGTGGTAGGCGACCCATTTAAAAGAGGAGTACAACATGGTCCTCAGGTATTCCAACCTTATGATTCCATGTCATTGTTCATGCTAGTGCATTAGTTTATTCTACAATCAAAATCATATAAATTTACTTATTCAAACTTGAAATAAAATACTTATCATGCCTTGTTTTGAAACATTGTAGAGAACATAATTCTAAATATTTTTTAAAATGATACGAGATACAAACTAATAGAAGTTATGTACTATAACATCCTATAGTATCCAAAAAACCTCAACTCTATATGAAAGTCAAGTTATTTGTAAGCGTCCTCCTTTTCTAAGTAACATATTTTATATTTGTAAATAAAAAATAATAAGTTTCTTTTATTAAAATTAGGTTTCATGAATATAACAAATAATAAAATTAAATTAACTCATTTAAGAATTTCTAGCATATTATATTATAAAATTATAAAATGAAGATTTTAAAAGTAGCGAAATAAATTAGTTGATTTCAATAGTTAATAAATAGTTTTCCATTGTTTTGATTATAATATTTTATCCATAGATCATAATTGCTTAATGTGTATACATTGCTAGAAAATTGAGAATATTTAAACTATCATTCTCACAATTTGTGAGTTCAATTCTACATCATGAATTGGCCCATTATTCATTAAGATCTTTGGCTACAAAATTGACCTTTGACTATTGATATTTTTTGTGTTCTTATAATCACTTGGAATTTACTCACCTCCACTACCTAAATGTGTCTTAAAAAAGGTAGTGTTGATGAACACATTTAGGATTTTTCTATGTGAGGATCTTCTCCATAGTTAACCCCCATAGAGTTGAATTAATAGTTTTGGATAATGATTGAAACCACTCTAAGTAACCATGTAGTATTCCTAGTCTATTACTAGTGATGATGATGAATTAAGTTAATAATACAATAAAATTAAGTGGGTTACACTTAGATTGATCAAATGATTGGATTCATATAAGTGAATTAGGGTTTATCCCTTTATACAACACTCTAGTGTGCAAACCACACATTATACATTTACGTTAACAAGTAATTCATAGTAGGAAGGTCATCATTGTGAGATCTAGATTTAAATTTTAATCTGGGAGTTAAGAGGTAATTTCTCCACTATAGATTTGAACAATTAGACTTCTACATTGTGAATTCGACCAAAGATGATGAATGAGTAAGCTTAAGATTGGATTTAGATCCTTGGGATATAAGAAGTTAGATTTAGCTTAAATCTATTTGAACTTGCACTATGTGTGCTTAGTGTTAGTGCTTGGGTGCTTAGCACCAAGCGAGGGGCCGCTCAACCTTTTTTTTTTTTTTTGGAAAAAATAATGCCTTGGAATACGTGTTGGGAAACCTATATGACGTTGACAATTGTTTTTGCCTCAAATGTTCCAAGAACAAAAAATAGGAAAATGGGATTTTTTTTTGGCTCTTTGGACTCAATAGTGAGGTCCTTTTGGCCTAAAAATGCCCGAAATTCAAGTTGTTTTCCAAATCTAATCTTCAAATCCCTATTTTGTATATTCATATGATCTACAAATCTAGTGAAAAAAAGCTAATATTGACTTTCTTGAGCCTCCCAAATGTGTTTGAACAATTGAAAATGTTGTCAATATAACTAGAAAAGATGCAATCACCTAGATATCACAAAAATGCACATGCAATGCAACAGTTTTAAGAGATATTTATAAATCCTTTTTCTACTTTACTCTCCCATCTACCTTCTGATATTTCCTAATATTTAATCATTCCCTCTTGGATATTTTAATCAATAATTTATCTCCATGTGATGCATTAGGCATTCAAAGATCATCAATTTTATTTCCTCTATTGTTCCATTATTTTAGAATTGTATAGCTTTTAGGAAATTAAATACATCACAAGGAAACTATCATTAAAAAAAGCCACATTATTCCTTTTCCTACTTTCCTTCATTCACTCATTTAATAGTGACCATACCTATTACATATAGCTCAGGTTCCTTCCTATTTCCACCTCTAACCCCTTCCCCTACCATAGCCTTCTTTATTATTGTTGTTGTGGCATTCACCTTGATCTTTTCCTTGTTCATTATATTTATAGTAATATGGTTTTTGATCAAGTTTTTAGATCTATGGAACCATTTGATAAACAAAAATCACCTAACTATTATAGAGGTTTAGTTGTGGCTCATTTTATTAGTCTTTTTTTCCACATTTTGAGTTTTTCTTAATTAGTATTGGTGCTCAACATCACTAACGGGATTCAAATTATGCCATGGCTCACAACCATCATTTTTACTAGAAAATTGCAATGGGTAATTTTATATAGCATTATTGCACAATTCTTTACATCGTCTACACCACAAATTCCTTATCTTCTTGAGCTTTTCACCATATTACAATGTCAATGTTATAAATTTCTTGTTATCCTTAATGACTAGATAATCATTTTTAAGGAATCTCTCATTAGAATAGTTAGTACACCATATCTTATTTCTTTTGGTAGGAGGGCATGTTTCCTAATTGTCTCCTTTGACCATGATCTCATGTTAAAGATCAAACTATTTTAATTTGAACTTTATTTTTTCAATTTTAGAGTTATCAAAGGTTCATACCTCTCTCCTCTAGGATTTAAACTCTATGCGAGTATCCATCTCCACTAAAATTAAAATGCTAAAAATGTATTTTAGCAATACCACTCTAATGTTTGGTATTAGGACTAATACAAACCACTTTATTCTTTGCATTTTAGTTAGAAGTTTCTATCCACACTCTTTGAAGCACTAGTCATACCCTTTCTTTTACTATCTCATTCTTCTTCTAGAGCATTTCCCTCATCTTGCTCATAATTTTAGAAGTGATATCATGGGAATGAAAATTGTTTGAACAAAGTTCTAAGATCGTTCCATATCTTATGATGTTCTAGACATTCATTCGTATACTATTTTAGAGCATCATCTCCTAGAGTTCCCAACAAATTATATAACCTTATCTAGTCACAATTAAACCTTGATCTACTCCAATAATGTTCTAGAATAAATGAGTGTTCACTAGCCTCCTTTATATCCTTCCTAAATATTGGTAACTCTATCCTATTTGCAACCATATCTACTAATGAAGCAAATATTTTTAATCTATTTTTTTATTCTATTGGCTACTCTACCTCCCTTCTAGTCTACCTCCCTTCTAGTTTTCTTATCTTCTATATCTTGGAGCTATAATATATGATAAAAAAATCTAAATGAATTACACCATATTTTTTAAATGAATTATACCATATAATGGATTTCATCTTTAAGATCCTTAAATTTTAAGTGAGATTTAAGGAATTCAATCTTATTAAGTTTAACTTATTAATTTCATTGGGATTAATTTATAAGGTATTGTATATTAATTCCTTACATAATATAAATATGATTAGATTGATTTAATTATTATATCTAAATATTTAAGATACAAATTTTATTTTGTGACAATAATAATGGTGAAAATATTTTATGATTAGCTATGTTTATTATAATTATTTTGCAATATTAATTATAATAAAATAATTTATTCATTGTATTTATAAGTGTGTAGTGAATGTTGATTTTATAAAATAAACTTTCTTTTATTTTTATTTGTATATAAATATAATATTTTATTTTATTGCAGGTTAATAAGGTTCAATTTGATAAAATTTTGAAATATATTCAATATGGTAAGATAGATGGAGCTAATTTATTAATTGGCGGCCATTCTTTGGGTGAGAAGGGATTTTATATTGAACCTACAATTTTCATTAATGTTGAGGTAATTTCTTCCTAATAAATTATATTTTCAAATTAAATTTTAATATTTTAATTTAGCATTAACTAATTAACATGCATTAAGTTGGAGTACAACACTATTCTAATACATTGTAATGCAGGATGATATGAGGATCGCCAAAGAAGAAATATTTGGTCCAGTAATGTCTATCTTGAAGTTCAAGTAAGAATTTTAATATATTTATTAATATGATATATTTTTATAGTGTTAACATTTAATAATAAAATTAACATTTTTATTTTATAATTTTGATGCTAAGTACTGAGATATAATTTACATTTTTACAATGTGGTTTGTGCAGAACTATAGAAGAAGTTATAGAGAGAGGAAACAATACTATATATGGCCTTGCAGCTGGAGTTTTGACTAAAAATTTAAATGTAGCAAATAGAATTTCAAGATCTCTTCGTGCAGGAACTATTTGGATCAATTGCTACCTTACAGGTGGAAGTGAGTGGTCACTTGGAGGGTACAAGATGAGTGGAATTGGGAGAGAGTTTGGCCCTTATGGTCTTCAAAATTACTTACAAGTCAAAAGTGTCATTACTCCCATTCAAGATTCACCATGGTTGTAAGAACCACCTTGTTTTTCACTTGTGAGTTGGATATTAGTTATTGAATTTTTAAAACATCATACTATGATGTAATAAAATGAATAATATTAATATGTATCTTCATATTTTTAATGTTATGTTATTTTTAATGACTCTTCACATGATTAGCCATGGACTAAAATACCACTACTTAGTAAATCTCTACTAAATATTTAATTATTTGTTTGTTGTATGAAAGGATCTCATTATTTATTATTGAATTTTATTAATATGGTTAACATATTACATATAGTTATTTTTTCACTAATAATATTAATTTTGTGGAATTTTATTTAGAATTAATTTTAAAGAGGATGGGTCGCAAAAATTGGTGAAACAAGTCATGCGAAGAAAGAAAAGAGGGAAAAAATAATACTGCTAAAAAGAGCATCAATAGAGTTTCTATTAATAGTGGAGGAATCAATATCATCTACGCTAGAGTAGAAGGAACAATGAGGGAGATATGGTAGTGGAAGGTGGTGAAGATGGAAAAATATTTGCCCCTTATTTTGGATGAAAATGACTAAGGATGGGAAATCTTTACCGCCAAAATATTTTTAAAATGAGTGTGTGCAAGAAGTTGAGTTTACTTTTTAGCCAAAAAGTGGAAGTGCTTTCCTTGATTTTCAAAATTTGTCTCGTTTGACCTAAAAATTTGAAGCACTTAAAGATTGAGTCTAAAAAAAATCAGTAATATGAAATGCAATACTCTGAGTTTAGTTTCCAAATATGTAATTTATTTTAATACCCAGATGATATAAATTGATTTTCAATAGGCATGTCTAAAAACCACTATTTAAAAGTCACTTTTTTTACCATACCATATTGCATGTGTACGTCATCCATATTTTGAACTAAATAATTGATTTTTTTTTAATCCATTTGGGAAAAGATTTGTAACACACTGAAGAATGCGCACGATGTTTTTTTGTAATTTTTTAAATATTTTTTTGTGATATTGCTATTAGGATTCAACCATGCAGTTCTACGAGTCAAACTTATTGACCCATGTTTAATGAATAAAACTTATTGACCCATGTTTAATGAATAGTAGTTCACTAGAAACCATCTCTCATGATGATGAATGATCCACTTAGCACTCATTGCATCTAGGTGATTCTCACAAAGGTGAAGCATCGGGCCTTCTCGGGAGGTCACCCGTCCCAGTACTACTCCAGTTCAAGTGCACTTAACCCTAGATTTTTCCCCAAGGTTAATCCCACTTAGCTTGCAAACCCATTTTCAAATCCTTCAACAAGTGTTGTGCCTTATGAACCATTTATTATAGATCCCATTTATCTCATCAATTAATAAGTAGGAGTTATTTTTTTACATGTCAAATTGTGATATTGCTATCAAGATTCAACCGTGTAGTTTTATGAGTCAAACTCATTGACCCATGTTTCATGAGTATTGGTTTACAAGAACCCATATCTCATGATGATGAATGATCCACTTAACACTCATTGCATCTAGGTGATGCTCATAGAGGTGAAGCACTAGGCCTTCCCAGGAGGTCACCCGTCCTAGTGCTACTCCAACTCAAGCACACATAACCCCAGAGTTTTACCAAAGGTTAAGCCCACTTAGCTTGCAACACCATTTTCAAAAACTTTAGCAAGTGTTGTGTCTTATGAACCATTCATTATAAAGCCCCTTTATCTCATCAATTGATAACTAGGATGTATTTTTCCACAACATGTCAAATTGTGATATTATTATCAAGATTCAACCATGTAGTTTTACAAGTGAAAATCATTGAACCATGTTTCATGAGTAGTGGTTCACAAGAACCCATCTCTCATGATGATGAATGATCCAATTAGAACTCATTGTATCTAAGTGATGCTCACAGAGGTGAAGCACCGGGCCTTCCTTGGACCCATCCCAATACTACTCTAGCTCAGGCATGTTTAACCCCAGAGTTTTCCCCAAGTTTAATCGCACTTAGCTTGCAACCCCATTTGCAAAATCTTCAACAAGTGTTGTCCCTTATGAACCATTCATTATAGAGCCCCTTCAACTCATCAATTGATAAGTAGGAGGTATTTTTCCATAACAATATCACAATTTGGCACATTGTGAAAAAATACCTCCTACTTATCAATTTATTTATTTTGTTAATTTTTTACCGGCCATAATTGTTGTTTTGAAAATTCCTCGTGTATGTCATGCATAAGATGACCTAAAATTATCATTTTTTTAAAAAAAAATTCAAATTGAAAAGAATTGTCTAAAGAATGTGCATGTATAATTTAGTTTTCAGAAAATTATTTTAATAAAAAGATTAAAATACTAAAATACCTTGATATTTCAAGTTTATGGACCAGTTTCATCAAAAACTATTTGAAAAATAGAAAAAATAATCCAATTGTAAAAAAATTACATATTTGGAGTCTACACAATCTCATCTATAATAGGTTTTAATTTTGTCATTTTGTTTTGCAAAAAAGTCTTTAGACATATGTCCAAAGTAACTCTTTTCTAATAACACTGACATGACCTTCAAGTTGTAGGTCAAAGAAGGTCCAAAGCTAAAGGTTAGCTCCCCAAGCCTTTTTTTTCGACCTGAAACCCATAGCAAAAATTAGGCCAAAAATTAATTTTTTTAGAAACGGGATCCCATTTGTTTTTTTTTAATTTTAAGCCTTTATGAAATGGGATCCCTTTTATCCCATTTTTCAAAGCGAAATGGGATCCTGTTTGCTAAATAACGAGATCCCATTTCGTTTTGCCCGATTTTGAGTTTTTTCTATGTTTGAAACTTCCACTAGAAGTGGACTCATCTTCTTATATTTAGCCAATTTTTAAATCAAGATTGGGGCGATCAATCCCTTCAAGGTAAATAATTTCTTCAAATATTGTTAAGAAAGTGGAAGACACCTCTTTGTCCTTCTCTTATAAATATCATCATTGAGAATTCAAATGACGAGGATGACATTAGTAAATTGTAAAATAGAGGCTTAATTAAAATTTTAAAGGCCAATGACCATCCATTACATGAACCAAATATTAGATCACTATGAATTGGGGTGAAACAATAAAATTTGGAACTTTTCTAAATGTATTCATTTTGGTTATGTACCAGTATACATAGAATTGAGCCTTAATTATTTGAGTGGTTCTTTGTATTATAGAGAAGGAAAAATTATTTCTACAATCTTGGAGACAAAACTTTGATCTTATCAATTGCACTATGGGCTCAGTTCCCCCTAGGTGAAGCTTTACAACTTCCTAGTAGAGTATTGAGATGGCAAAGTATTATCCAAGATTAGGAACTATCTAGAATATTTTTCAAAAGTATATGAGAATTTCTATGAAGGATTTCTAAGAATTTATGTTAAGAGTATGCATAAAATACAAGAAAAATTTTAACCCTTTCCTAGTTTTCTAAAAATTGGACTTGAAGAAGAGATATGGAATCATAGAATTGAATTGGAAGGGTTATGTTGGTGTTTCCAATTGATTGTCTAGGTTTATTTAAATATTAGCCAAGTCCTATTATCAAGATCCCTAGATCAGTGGTCAATGAATGAGAGATTGATCTCACACTTTTCTCCCCTACACTTCAGGATCTACAAAACCTAGGGGGGTCACTCTTAATGACATTGGGTGGAGTTATTCAACTTAAAAGAAATAGAAATATTTCACTTAAAACTCTTCTATTTGCATATGAGAATATAATTCGAAGGGCCCAAATTTATTTTACAAATAATAAATTTGATTTATGGGAGGAGCCATAAGGAAAAGAAAAATTTAAAACTATTATTCCTACCTTTGGATGTTTATAAAAAATATTAAATGTTTTAAATAATTTCAAACTTATAACATATTTAAAATGACACCTTTTATTTCTCTGTAGGCAAAATAGAGAAATTGGAACCACAAGCACAAATTATCTCCAAGAGTTATGAAAACTTGTAGAGAGCCATTATTAATTTCTCCAACCCTTGCCCTAACTCGTATTTTGCAATACAATCCAATTTTTTATACTTCCTTTATAAATTGGACCTTATGACATATAGTTTAATGAATGTTTTACTTGTTAGGATTAAGGTTTCTCAACCTTCAAGAGTCTCAACATTCAATTTATTATTTAATTATTTCCTATGTTTATAGCCTACCAAATTAGTTGTCACTTTATGGGACCTACCAATGAGGTGACATCCTACATGGAAGGTGGCATGTACAATTTATAAGCTATTTTAGTGGAGGTGGGAATCCCACTTTAGAGGTCCTATTTGTGGGGCTAAAATGGTGACAATTGTCATAAGTTGCTATGTCACACTATGACATTCAGGCTACATTTATGGGGGCACCCAAGTTTTCATGTGGCAACTGCATGTGTTTAGGTGCCTTACATATTGAGTGGAAGCAAACTTTATGGAGATAGGTGCTAGTTTTAGAAGATGTCATAATTTATGGGTCCCGATTATGGAAACATGTAATAATGGGCTCATGTTCACACCTTGGGTGTTGGTTTTGGTTTTGGAAAGTTTTGGCACCTTCTCTTCATGTTGAAGTATTATATATACTTGGTTCCAAGTAGTGTATTTTACTATGACAGGTTGAATATGTTAAATATCCAAGATACTGAGAGGGGGGGGGGGTGAATTAGTATCTTCTTTAACTTATTGAACAAATACCATCTAATTAATCCAATGCATATTATAATTAAGATGAGCAGAAGCATTAACTAAACATGAAGCACATAACACAAGAACACCAAGATTTTTACGTCGAAAACCTAGAATAGGAAAAACCATAGTGAGGATTAACTCACAAGATAGTATAACCTATTATAAAATATTACAAAAAGGTGGTTCACTGCCAAGAATCACTATCCAAAATGGAGGCTCATTGCCTACAAAAGTATAGTAACAAAATGGCTTACAACCAGAGAATGAACTGATGTAAGTACACATCAAAGTGCAAGTTCAGTTCCTTTGAAGCTCAAGAAATTTGCATGCCAGTAGATAATTGTTTTCTCTTTTCACATCCACACTTAATCCACCAACGCTCGCATACACAATCCATCATTCATCTATCTCCAAAAACATCCTGTATATATATTTTATTTTCTCATGAGTAACAATTAGGTCAGCTCCAAGTAAACAAAAAAACTTCTCAAAAGAAATTCAAACATGTGGCACACTAATACATGTCGACATGGATTGCACAAACAAGATTTAGTCCATTGCACCTTCAACCACTTATTAGGTCGGCCAAAGATAGACCTAATACCAAAAATGTGGATCAAAATAATGGAGGACGAATCTGCATTATTATTTTAGAATACCGAATCAACATGAATTTGTATCTTGCAGTTACAACTCATATATTATGGTGACATCAATGACAACAAAAACTATATCAAGAGATGTGTTCTTCTTCATTCTTCCAACAATCTCCCCCTTTTTCATTGATGGAAACATGTGCCAAAATAATTCACAGACTTCCTATGTACATAGTATACTCTATTTCTCTTTCCTCTCTCCCCCTTTGACATCAAGGACAAAGGGTGACCAAAAAAGTATGAACATAAATATGTACACATGGTCCAGAATGTACAACACAAAGAATCAGACTACTGAACTCCCCCTAAGGAGTTTAACCCAAACAGTGTGAAAACCAAAAAAGCTTTATCCGGAGGAGGGAGCACTTTGAAGTTCCTGAAAAATACCTTGCCAAGCTACTTTACCATTCTCCCAACTTTGTTTAGCAGGTATCAACATTTTTTTCAAAGAATCTAATGCAATAAAAATTTCTTTAGCCTCATCCAGAGTATCCAGGGTCAGATTGATCTTATCCAATTTCTCAGCATTAGCCAAAGCATTGGCTACCAGAGTGTACTCCATCCTTACATTGTCACCAAGCAGACCAATTTTTTTTATTATCCCTTCCTTTTGCTTCTGTAACATGAAAAATTTCTCTATGCACAGAGATGGCATTCCAAGTTGATTTGTCTCTATCCATTGATACATTGTAAGTACTGGAAACAACTGTCAACTGGGACTCAATGGAGTCCATAAGATCTTTTATATTTTGTGTGGCATCAAGAAATCTTATGTAATAGGAAAACACATAATTTTCTTCAGATTCAAGGCTCTTTTCTACATTGGTATGTGCCAAAGCACACTTGTCATGGAGGATCAATAGCCTTTTCTCAGTCAATTTCTCTTCAATTTCCTATTTTGTTTTCTCACCAAGTTCGGTGGCATACTCCTTGAAGGAGTCCAATAGAAGTTTCAAGTTTTCATCTGGAGTGAGAGATGTGTCTACTAATGTACCAGGTGTGACATCCTGCAAGGCCTTAATGGAATCTTCGATAAGCTCAATTCCCTTCTGATGCATTTCTAGGATTTCTCTTCTATCAGATGCATGAAATACATCACCTAACATCATTTTATGTATAGGAGAAATCTTGTCCAGATCTGCATAGCCTTGATTCATGGGAAGATGCAAGAGTTTTGAAGGAATTACCGGTTGGAATCTGATTTGCTTGGTTAGTAGGCCCTTCAATATATCATCACCGGAGGAGGATTCACCAATGGAATTTTTTGATTCCACAACCTGTTGAGATAATTCTTCATTCTTTCCAGCAAGATAGCCCGCCCGATTCCTTATTTCTCTCTTCTTCCTCAACTCTCTTTTCTTCCATTTCCTTTTCTTCTATCTTTTCTTCTTCTTTTTCTTCTTCCTTTTCACCTTCTCTCCTCTCTTCTTATGCTTTCTCTCTTTCGTCTTCAGAGTGTACTAGAGGGGTGGAATTATGAATCTCTGCTTCAACATTTTCTTCAACCTGTCTTTCCCTCTCTGGAGCCTCATTAGCAACATTGATTTATATTAGAACATCTATACTACCTATTTCCAGAGGAATATCAGAGTCATTCATTTCCAAAGGTACATTTTCATCACCAATACCAGAAGGATGATCTTCCTTAACTTCTATAGAAGTTTCTTTTCTTGATTCAGGTGTCATACCAGATGCACCAAGCATACTATACTTTTTCGCTATACTTTTGATATTATTTATTGTTTCCTTCCTTATCCTTTTGATTTCCTTCTTGTCTCTATTCATCAGAGTATTAACTCTCTTCTTCATCTGAAACATGTTAGCACAAACCTTCTTCAAGGTTTCCAGATCACCCGGAGAGAGAGAGGATGCAATTTCCTTGTATGCCTTAGCTCTTATTTTCTCTTCCAACTCAACTGCCTCTTCTCTTCTCTTCATCAGAACTTCCCACAATTGTTTAGGTAGATCATTCTTAATATTATCTCACTTAACTTCCAATATAATAACATATTTAATGATAGTCATTGTTATTGTTTCCTTATCTTCTTCACCTACTAGATTATAAACTTATGTTGTGGGTTTCACCATATTTTCTTGATGCACTAAATTATTTACCAAGGCTTCTAGTTTGAGAGGGGTACCAGGTCTTACCAGAGAGACATTTTGTTCTACCTGGTCCAATGAAACCTCTTCTGCAACTCTGGCCTTCTTTGCATCAGCTTCATGGTCACTAAAGTCCTATTCATCAACATCCTCTAAGGATGATACTAGTGAACATTCTTCGATCCAACACTAGTTTCTTGAGATGCACCTTCATTGGAGGAAATGCTTACCCCTAATTATTTTCCTTATCAACTTAGAATTTGGGTCTTCCTCCTCTTCTTCCTGGTCCTCAGTAATGTTGAGATTCTTCTCCCTTGTAGCCTTTTCTTTTCTTCCTCGCTTAGCACACACTACCAGAGGAGCATCTTTTCTCTTGCTTGATCTATTAGTGAGTCCGGAAGGGGTCAGGCCTTTGCCTTTGTCAGAGGTGTTGGGATCAATCTTTATTGAAATCGGGCCAGAAGCTAGTTTGGACGGAGGGATCTCGTTGGATCTCCTTACGCTAGGTGATTCTCCATAATTTTGTTCTCCATGGGATCTTCCTTGTTCTATCTTTTCATCTATGTAACCATATTTTCTAAGCATCTCAGTCATATTTTTCTTCCTTGTAGTTTTGTTGTGCTCTAAATGAACTTCCATGGATTTTTCTTCATATGTACCAATCCAAGGTTCATTGGCATCCTTTGGAATTTTCAATAATAGTTGCACATAACCTTCAACTTCCTCTTCTGTGATTTCATATCCCAAGGGTTGAATCCAGACATTTTGAGGTTCAACCACTTCAACCATGCACTCATCAGAAGAAACATGAAATATGATGTCATTCTTATACTTTTCAACAATTTTCCTTAGAATTATATCTCTCTCCATATTTTTCTTGAATACAAAAAAGAATATCATCAAGGAATTTTTTATGTTCTTTACATCACCCAACTTATGCATATGGTCAAAAATTTGGTGAACAGTCGGTCAGGATGGGTCCCAAAACACTGTTTCAACTTTTCCCATAAGCCTTTATAGGAAATAAAATAACAGGCAATCGATCAATGAACCAAAATTGAAAGGATAATTATTCTCCTTTTTCATTCTTAGGTTCTCAAGTATCTGTCATCTGAGAAGCTCACATAGATCATAATCTGCACCATTTGCAGCCATGCCAAAACCAGTATAGATTGTTGTGGTGGACACAAAGTTCTCTCTGTTGGTGAAGTAGATTTTATGTTTGATCATCATTGATGCATACTTCATGGTTGGATTATTGATAGGCTTTGTTGTGACAACCCTCTTATCATATGTTGCACTAGTGAGATCCATCACCACTTCATTTTTTATTGCTTTCAGTACAGATATCGGTTCAGTGTCATAGAGTCTGGTGATGACTTTGATCACTTCCTTAGTTATCAAATGTGACTCGTTGGTCCACATGAATTGATAATTCATTCTGCTAAGGAGTGGTTTAACATACTGATCATCCACAATGGAGCTGCAAAAATTAGGGAAGTTGTTCCAACGATCCAAATTATTTGCCAAAAATTCGAGCACTCCGGTTTCACCATGAAATTATCTCCAGTGAGTTCATTCAGCCATATGTCAATCAATTTGGTGTGATTGAATTCCTCAGTCTTAACCCTAATGTACATTTTGGTATCCTCTATAGGCATGATGCCATGAGGAATCAAAGAGAAGTCATCCATAGGGTTGTCTTCGAAAAACTTCATTGAGTATTTCTTGTAGGAGGGTCTAGGTCTTTCTGTTGTATTTACGACTATAGGGGTTGCCATTTTCTATGTATCGAGCTCTTAATAATTCAAAAAGAGAATTTTCACAAGCTCACAACAACACAAAATTGAAAAATACCTTTTTCTTTCACGAAGAACCGAAGCTAGGGTTTGCACATGTCGCACTTCAATTCGCTCCAAATTGCTCTTTGCCTCCTTTGAATGTACAAGTGATTGAAATGACTTTACGATTTTGCTTTATAGATCAATGTGATGCCCTAATTCGCATTAAATGCGATGAAATTCAAAAAGCTGGCAAAAACCCTTCAACTACACTGAAAAACCCTAATATACTCTGCAAGCCAGCATACATGCACTTTTTCTTCCAGTTTCTTTTTCAAAACCTCTACCTATTCATCTCTTACAACATCTCCTCGTGTCAAAGATTGACACGCCCGAAATTAGGGGGTTCAAAATATTTTCTGCTAAAGCTCCCCCTAAGACCTTGCTAGGTCTAGTTCCAAAAGGAATTATCTACACCTGATGAGGGCACAAATGCATCAAAATATTCTAGCTCTTCTTTATTTTTCCATATCTTGTTCATTTCTTGCTTAACCTCCTCTTTTTCAACCTTCTTCACAGGTTCATTCTTCTTTATTGGAGCAGATTTTTTTCCCTTTTTACTTCATCATACCTTTGAAATATGTCCTGGTTTGTTGCAATTATAACAAACAACATTTCTTTGATTTATTTGAATTCCATTAATCCTTGATTTTCACTAATTTGTTTTATGCCCAAACTTGTTGCAAGTATAGCAGTAACCAACAAAGGATTGATTCATTCTTCCTCCATTAAACTAGTTCATCATTTGAGTTCTGCATTCACTAGCTCTATGTCCAATATTATTACAAGCATAACATTGTCCCAAGAAGGAACTAGAGAACTAATTCATCCTACTTCTACATTGTCCAGAGAACTAAACAAGTGCCATTGAAAGATGGATACCTTTGAGCATTTGGATGTCTGATAGGTGATTTTCCTTTTGGATTCCTTGTCTTTTTTCCCTTGTTTTGAGTCTTTTGATTGTTTACAACTTTTGAGATTTCACCTGCTTCTAACCCCAATCCACCTTTGTCTTTAGATTCTTTATGTCTTGCAATCAGTTCATCAAGCCTGGTAGAGCTTGTCTTGAAACTATCTTCATAGACTTTGGATTTTTCCAATTCTACTCTTAGGTTTACCACTTCTTGTTCAAGCCTGGAACATTCATCAGACTTGCTTTGCACTTTTTCATTCAAACAATATTTGATTCTTTTCCTTTCTTCCACTTGCACCTTTAGTCTACTAATATCTTCATTTTCTTATTTCAATTGTTCACTAACTTATTTGTGTCTCTCTTTGAATTTCTTTAATTTCTCTTTTAGCTTCCAAACGCATTCATTTGCTTCATCAAGTTTTTCTTTCAAATCTCTATTTTCATTTTCAGCTTTGTCAAGGTCATCAAGGGTAGTCTGTAGTTCTACATTATCATCTATTTGTTCAATATTCAAGATCTCCCTCAAGCTGTTAGGCTTCTCCAGAAAAACCAAGCTTTGATACCAATTGTTAAATATCTAAGATACTAAGAGGGAGGGGTGAATCAATATCTTCTTTAACTTATTGAACAAATACCATCCAATTAATCCAATTCATATGATAATGAATATGTGAAGAATAATTAACTGAACATGAAGCACATAACACAAGAACAACAAGATTTTTATGTGGAAAACCCGAAATGAGAAAAACCACGGTAAGGATTAACTCAAAATATAGTATAACCGGTTATAAGATATTACAAAAGGGTGGCTCACTGCTAGGACTCACTGTCCAAAATGGAGGCTCACTGCCTACAAAATTATAGTAACAAAATGGCTTACAACTAGAGAATGAACTGATGTAAGTACACCTCAAAGTGTAGCTTCAATTCCTTTGAAGCTCAAGAAACTTGCATGCCAACAAATCATTTTTTTCTCTTTTCACATCCACACTTAATCCACCAACACTCGCATACACAATCCATCATTCATCTATCTCCAAAGACATCCTGTACATATATTTGATTTTATCATGAGTAACAATCAAGTTGGCTCCAAGCAAACACAAGAACTTCTCAAAAGCAATTCAAACATGTGTCACACTATTACAAGTTGGCCTGGATTGTACAAACAATATTTAGTCCATTACACCTTCAACCACTTATTAGGTCAGCCAAAGATAGACCTAATAATAAAAATATGGATCAAAATATCGAAGGATGATTCTGCATTATTGGTTCAGAATACTTGATCAACATGACTTTGTATCTTGCAGTTGCAACTCATATATTATGGTGACATCAATGACAACAAAAAATATATCAAGAGATGTGTTCTTCATTCTTCCAACAAAAGAATTGTTGAGATGTCGTTATGCTACCAGAATTGCTTCAGATTCATGTTGTAGTGTGAGACTCTTGAAGAGCATTGCTCTAACATTGTATTGCAACCCTTATTTTTGAATAATATAGATTGAGCTATATTTTTGGAGTGTGGATTTTTCCTCGTAAGGGCTTTCCCACCTATATTTGGTGTTATGTGTTTTTTCTTGTACCTTTGTTGTTATTAATCTTTACCTATTATGTACATATTTTTTATTGTAACTAAATAAGAGTTTGAAACTTGAGAAATTTGCATATTCTCTCCTCTGATAGATTAGTGTTGGAAGGTTTCCTACATACCCGACTTCCTTTTAGTTGGTATCAGAGTCTCATCACGTCTATTTCTTATTGTGGGTAAAGGGTTTTTTGTATTGATATTTTTTGAGTGGGAATCCATTGTAGAATTTTTTTTAAATGTTGTTGTAAGAAGGAAATGGAAAGCACATTTGGTAGAATTGAAATATATAAATTTAATAGAGGCAAACTTGAGCTATGAAAGCTCAATATGAAAGACATGCTAGTAGGCCATGATTTATGGTTAGTTCTTTCTGGAACTATGAAATCGAACATGAAACAAGAAGATTGGGATCTGATGGATCGAAAGGATAAGGGTTTGATAATACTTTGTTTGGCTAATTTAGTACTCCTAAATGTCCATGAAGAGAAGACCATTGCACTTATTTGAAATGAACTTTCTTAGATTTATCAAGATAAATTCTTGGTAAATAAGTTGTGCCTAAAAATCCCCACGACAACTAGGTGGAGGTGTGGGTGACAATGTTGTCAGGTTGACAAGGGTAGGACAACATCCTTCCTAGTTGGCACAGTGGAGGAGTTTGGCAGCAGGGCAACAATTAATGATTGTGAAGGCCAAGGTGGAGATTGTGTAGTGGGAATTTTTTGAGGGAGTCAAACAAGACATACGACTAGCTCAAAATGACATCTTCATAATTGGACGGTGTGCTCGGTGATGTTGGGAAGGACAAAATCTACAGAGGTTTTAATGCATAGTGGCTATGGGTTCTGAGCTATGATTGCATCACCCCATGTATTGCGGGTGATGTCTTGTCTATATAGCTTCCCTCTCCTCTCGTCACACGACATTAGTGATTATGGAGATTCCTATTTTCCTTAAAGCTTCTTGTAAGCTTTGGGATTTCTTTGGCAGAATATGTTATGGCAGACTGAAATCAGTCTTTAAAGACTGGGATCCCCTTGTTCTAGAGGTTTTTTAGTTACTTCTTGGTACAAAGTATATGACCTCGGCTGAGAGGTACTGCACCAACGCTGATATCACAACTTGATTTGTGGCGGCTTTATTAGATTTGGAGGTTCTGAAGGTGGTCACACTTCTGATGACCAAGAAATTGGTGATGGGGAACCTTTTGGATGGCATGGAAGACATGATCATCATCGTAGAACTGGGTGTGGGGCTCCCATGCCCAACGGATATGCACAGGGCCTTGATTTCGGGGGTGGTGGTTAAGCGTTATCCATTCCTCCTTGATCTTAAGTGTGAAGCACTGTAAGAGCATAGGTGTAGAGCCAAGTGTGGACTCATATTTTTTAAGCACCATTTGTACCTGGAACTTGTGGGTGGGTGGATTGGAGGTGGCACTTTTGAGAGTATTTGTTGGTGGAAGGCGTGGAGCTAGAGGAGTAGTTTATGCGTCAATGAGACCTCTTCAAAGGTAAAGGTTTTGCTACTTGGTACAATGGTTAGTGGGTGGTTCTATTTTTCTTCGTGGGGGCGGTGGCCTAAGGTGGTTAGTGGTGGGGTGTGAATGTCAACAACATAACAGTGGTGGAGTTTTTCCAAAGGCGACGATCACGGTTAGCACTAGTTTTTTGGATGTTGTAATTTAGATAGGTGGGGATTGGGGCTAGAGCTTGGGTGGTTTTTGGCTAGTTGCCTGTGATGAAAAGTTTGATGGTTGGTTTTGTATGGGGGTGGGGGGATTACATGCTATATCTTTCCACTGTCAAGGTGGCGCACTATAAACGTTTTTTTTATATCAATAGAAGTATGATTTACATACCCAAAAAAAATGTACCTACCAAAGAAGATGTATTCTCTATAGATGGGGGAAGGCGGATCTATCACAAATCACTTGAATACATTCAACATGCTTGTTTCCTAGTTGAGGTCTATTGGTGTTAAAATGGAGGAGGATCATTGCATGAATTTATTGTGCTCACTACTGGATTCATGGGACCACCTTATCATGGCCATTGGAAGTACCATTACCACCTTCAAGATGGATGAAGTTGTTGCATCATTTCCATCTAAAGAGATTTAGAGATAAACATCCAAAATAGCTAAGGAGGCTCTAGCAGTTTGAGGAAGAATGAAAGAAAAGGAAAAAAGAAGAAGATGAAGCAAGAAAATTCATAATTAAAATCTCATGGGAGATCTAAGTCTCCTTGTAATACCAAGGTGAAATGTTGGAATTGTGTAAAATTTGGTCACTTTCATAAAGAGTGTAAGGAGGAGAAAAAGAAGAAAAATAAGGTATTCTCTAATTTTCACTCTAAAAAATCCTCTCAAGATGATACAAATGCTTTTTACCCTACCTTGGCAATGTATCCATCAAAACAAATTTGGTTGATAGACTCGTGTGTTTCTTTCCACATGAAATCACATTGAGATTGGTTCTCTACGTATGAAAGTTATGATGGTGGGACGGTGTATCTGGGTTATTATTCTCACCTAAAGATTGTTGTTCGTGAAATATTTAAGATAAGATTCCCAAATGGTAAAGTGAAGGGGATCAATGATTTCTTGCATATCCCTAGTTTGGAATGAAACCTTATTTTTATAAGTAAGTTGAATGATGTGGGTGTGTAGGTTGTCTTCTTGAATGGAAGATGCAAGATGACTAGAGGAGCTATGGTGTTTGCTAAGGGTGTTTGAATAGGCACTCTATTTCAGTTGGATGCATGCATGGTTCAATGCAATATTTCTTTTATGGAAATAAAGAAAATAAATTTTGAGTCACTATCCTCACCATTGGAACCAACAACAAAGAAGAAATTTCCATCCACTTCTGATGGTCATACTTTCTGGGTACCTAAGGGTGCTCATGCCTTGGAGATGAAGTTAATTGTTGAGAATATAATGCTTTGGTACCAAAGAATTGGTAAAATTGGTGAAAATGGTTTATGAACCATGAAAAATAAATTCCTTATTGAGGGGCTTGATGATTATAACCTTGAGTTTTATTTTTGCGAACATTGTTTCTATGGAAAGAAAAACTATGTTTAGTTTTATCATAGTTCTCATAAGTCTTTTGGGGTTTTGGAATATGTGAATTTTGATGTGTTTGGTGCTATAAATATTCCTTTCTTATCTAGATCAATGTATTTTGTTTCATATTGATGACTGCAATAGGAAATTTATCTATTTTCTAAAGTCTTCAGTTGGTTTAAGGAATTTAAAGCCTTGGTAGAAAATCAAACTTTTAGGAAGATTAAGTGTTTGAGGACTGACAATGGTGGTGAGTTTTATTCCATATATTTTGATAATTCTATAAAGAATATGGGATGCATAAGATAAATCCGTACACCCCTCACCAGAATGGAGTTGCAGAGAGGATGAATGGGATGTTGATGGAGAGGGCTAGGAGTATGCTAAGTGGAGGTGGCCTTGAACAAAAGTTATTGTCTGAAGTTGTTGCCATTGAATTATATCTAGTTAAAATATCTCCTACATAAACTCTTGTTGAGAAGACACCTATGGAGGTGTGTTCAGACAAGAAGCCCTCATTGATACATCTTCATGTGTTTGGTTGTGAGATATATGCTCATGTTCCAAAGGAGAAAAGGTGAAAGTTAGAAAACAAGGTTGTTAAATGTATCTTCGTCGGTTATGATATTGATGTGAAAGGCTACAAGATTTTGGATCCTGTGGTTGAAAAGATTCTCTACCACTGAAATGTTATCTTTAGAGAGATGAAAAAGAATTCCAATATTTTGGAGCTTACAAAAGAACAAAAAAAAGATGTGGTTCAACTTCCTCTTGACCCTAAGAAAGTTGAACTAGAATCCAAAAATGGCCCTAATGATGAGGAGAGCTCTAGTAGCTTATAAATCTCAGAAGAAGAATAAACTCAACCTCAACCACTAAGGAGGTCCACTCGTATTAGGAAACAAATTGAATTGCTTGGTTATTCACTATTAGATTCTAATTGTATTTTTTCTTTGATTGCTAATGTTAATGAGCCAAGGACTATGCAAGAGGCAATTGGTAGGAGTGATGTAGATTCTTGGATGAAATCCATGGATGAGGAGATGGTTGCATTGAAGAAAAATAGCACATGAGATTTAGTACCTTTTCTTGAAGGACACAAAACCGATGGTTTCAAATGGGTGTTCAAGAAGAAATTTGGTCCCAATGATAGTGTTAAGAAGAATAAAGAAAGGTTGGTCATGAAGGGTTACTCACAAGTGGAGGGAATATATTATGGTGATATATTCTCTCCTATTGCAAAGCTAACATATATTCAGTTCCTATTATCACTAGAAATAGTGTATGATTTAGAAATGAAATAGATTAATGTGAAAACAACTTCCTTTCATGGTGACTTGGAGGAAGAAATCTATATGTCACAACTTGAGTAGTACATGGTTAAAGGTAGAGAGCATATGGTATGCAAGTTGAAAAAGTATTAGTATGGTCTTAAACAATCTCCTAGGATGTGGTACTAGAAATTTTACACCTTTGTGTTGAGTTTGTGATTTATGAGATCTAAATCTAATCATTATGTTTACTAAAAATTGTTAATGATTGCATTCTCATCATTTCATTGTATGTTGATATGTTATTTTTGGGAGAGATAAGTGTTTGATTTTAGATTTGAAGTCTCAGTTGTCATCACAGTTTGAAATGAAGGATTTATGTAAAACTTGGTATATCCTAGGAATGGAGATTAGAGGAGATGGAGCTAACATAAAGCTTTATTTAACCTAGAGTAAGTATGTAAATTTGGTGTTGGAGAGATTCAACATGACAACTTGCAAACAATTAGTTGTTCCTATAATGCAAGGGATAAATATTTCTATGGATGATTTTCCAAAGCCTTCTTTTGAGATGGAGGACATAGCTAGAGTACCCTATGCTAGTGTTGTAGGTAGTTTGATGTATGCTATGGTCTATATGAGGCTAGACATTCCCTAAGAAGTGGAAGTCCTAATTTTTTTTATGGCTAATCCTAGATGGGTACTCTAGTATGTAGTTAAGAGAGTGTTCAAATACTTGTAGGTTACTTCAAAGTATGCCTTGTGTTTAAATAGTTATCCTACTCGACCTCGACATTCAGTTTGTATTCATGGGTTTGTGGATTTTGATTGGGAAAAAGATATTGAGAGTAGAAGATCCAAAAGTGGATATTTATTCATGATGTTTGGTGGTGCCATTAGTTGGATGAGTAAGCATAAATATGTAGTCACTTTTTCCACAACAAAAACATAATACATGGTAGCTACTCATGCTTGCAAGGAAGTCATTTGGATTAAGTGGTTCTATTTAGATGTTGGGCTTGATGCATGACAAATCATTATTTGTTGTAACAATCATAGTGTCATTTTCTTGGAAAAGAATCCTACTTTCCATGCCATAAAAAAAGAATATTGATGTGCAATTTCATTTTAATCATGATATGGTGGAAGATGGGAAGGTTAAATTGGAGAAGGTTGATACCCTAGTGAATGTTCTAGATGCATTGACAAAGCCAGTGAGCATAAATAAGTTTAGATGGTGTTCTATTTCCACGGGCCTCATGGCTCTGAGTAGTTGACTGCAAATGACTCTCGACAGGTCTTTGACAACTGGGAGAATGTTAGGATTAGGGTGTCTCAACCTTTGAGTCTTAGCTTTCAATTTATTATTCAAGTGATTATTTAATTATTTCCTATATTTATAGCCTACCAAATTAGTTCACTTTGTGGGACCTATCGGTGAGGTGGCATCCTACATGGAAGGTGACATGTACAATTTGTAAACTATTTTAGTGGAGGTAGGCATCCCACTTTAAAAGTAATATTTCTGGGGCTAAAATGGTGGCAATTGTCATAAGTTTCTATGTCGTGATTATGACAAAATATGACAGCTTGCCATGATAGGATATGATAGCTATAAGAGTCTTGTATGATAGTTTCTATATCACAATATAAAAATCAGGCTACATTTATGGGGGTGCCCAAGTTTGCACGTGGTAGTTACATGTGTATAGGTTCCTTGTATGTTAAGTGAAAGATGAAATTATGGAGAGAGCTACTAAATTTAGAAGATGCCATGATTTATGGGTCTTGACTATGAAAACATGTCATAATGGACTCATGTTCACACCTTGGGCGTCAGTTTTGGTTTTGGCAAGTTTTGGCACCTTCTCTTCATGTTGAAGTATTATAAATACTTGGTGCCTTAGTGTGTTTTACTATGATAGGTTGAAGGATTGTTGAGATGTTGTTATGCTGTCAGAATTGCTTCAGATTCGTGTTGTAGTTTGAGAATCTTGAAGAGCATTGCTCTAACACTATATTGTAACCCTTGTTGAATAGTACAAAGTGAGTTGTGTGTTTGGAGTGTGGGTGTTTCTTGTAAGTTTTTTCCCACATATGTTTGGTATTATGTGTTTTTTTATTGTACTTGTGTTATTGATAATCTTTACCTATTATGTGCATCTTCTTTATTGTAATTGAATAGGTGTTTGAAACTTGAGAAATTTGCATATTCTCTTCTGATAGATTTTGTGCGTACCCAACTTCCTTTCATTGCTTAGGCTCTGAAACTTCTTCTACAATCATAGAAATGGAGATGTAGGCTATTGAGGATAAACTAAAAACTGGGTTTTTTCCATAATTAAGCAATTTGAAACTTTTTATGGGACCCTCCAAACCTGCTTGAAAATGGTGAAACATTAAAAATTGCCTCAAAACTCATATGAATTCCATGAAATTGAGTTTGCATACTCTTGGTGAGCTATACAATTTTTTGTGAGAGAAATTTTTACGAAGGTTCACTGATGAAGATATTTTAATGCTATAAGTTTTAACCAAATCATGTCACCGTGGGGCTCAAAAACATGGTTTGGTTGCCACTTTGAGGAAAGTTATGTAGTAAAAGTTTGTCAAATTTGTAGGTTTCAATAGGCTATTGACCCATGGTAGCAAGAGAGAGAGGAAATACATTATTGTACAACCTATACAAAGTATTTAGAAAAAATGAAGAGATGGTTATGGCATCATTGGGACCCTTAATAATAAGGCTCCTAGATTGTTTACAACATAGGGATTCACTACTCATCCAATTTCTCAACACTCATATATACTAGGTGAATCTCCTAATAAGGAAATTATTTTGAAACATGCTTTAGAATATCATGAATTTGTCACCATTTAATCTATTATGATCCAAAATCATTTTCTTATATACATAAGGGTCCATTTCCTTGAGCTCTACAAAATATCTCATTCTTCAAGGGAAACGAAATATTGCTCCCTCTCCGAAGATTGGAAGAAGAAGAAGATATTTTTGAAATGAATTTGACTTAACAACTACTGGGATTACCATCATCTCCCAAATATAATTAAAATAAATTGTGGCATTAAGGGTAAAAGAGATTAGGAATTAGAAAAATAAATGATTATAGAGGAGTTTAAAGATGTACAACAATAAGAAATTGGGAGATATTTCAACACTAGGTCTTAGATGGTTAAATTCCCTCCATAGTAGCCATGGAAATCATATCCTATAATATTAGTGGTTTGAATTACCTTAAAAATATGCTTATTAAAGTGTCAACTTGAGCTTAAAAAATGTATTTATGATCTAAGACACAAAAATGACTAAGGAAGAAGCTTCTCTTTTGATCAAAAAATAGAGAAGTTGGCAGGATAATTTATTAGTGCAAACAGTGCCTCAAAAGGGGGCTTAAAATTCTATGGGCTAAAGGCACAACCAAAATAGAATTAGTATCTCAAATTTCAAATTAGAAATCATGCAAAATCAAAATATTCTCTTAGATTATCTCTTTCTAAGTATTAATAATGTTTATGGCTCAGTTGATCATATTATTAAAAAGAGACTTTAGGACTAGTTGTTTATTATCTTGGCTCCATTCAAATAGAAACTGGTGATGTTTGGGAAAAAATAAATATAGTTTTAAGAGAGAAGTATGTTGGAAATATGTGGCTCAATCTTGCTGACCTAAACCTCCTGTAAGAGAAAATCGATGAGACATCTGAGATATCCTGTCGACGAGTTGTTTAGTCCTGAAGGCTTGAAGTGTTCAGTTCGATGTGACATGTGATCAGTCTTGCCGAAGTGAACTATGTCAGAATGAAATGGTCTTCGGGTGCACCTGTGAATGTCAAACCGATAGTGTTAGTCTGGCCGAAAGATCTGATCGGTGTAAGTCCTGCTGATGAAAAGATGGTCAGGCTGACATGGGACTTCAGGTTGAGCTCTCAGGGTTGCTCTGACAGTGGATCTCTAGCCAATGTGATATATTCATTGTGAGTGTGGACGACGGTGCTTCGTCGGTGTGACTTTGGCTGATGAATAGATGATCAGTCTAACCTTGGTTCTCCGTGAGGCCTGGGAAGATCAGACCGACACCAGAAGTTAGACTGACGGCTGATGATCGACGAGAGTCTGGATGATGCTTCTTCATTAGGCTAACCTTGGTTCTCGATGAGGCCTAGAAATCTCAAACTGACGGTGGAAGTCAGATCGATGGGATTGGGATCGATGTAAGTCTTGTCAATGGACAACATTGGTGGAACCTGGGTCTTCGGCCTAGCTTTGGATGTTTGTCCCGACTGTATTGGTTCGGTCGATGGTGTGTGATTGATGTGTGTCTTGTCGATGGTTCATCATCGGTGGGAAACATGACTTCGACCCGGCTTTGAGATCTTCGTACGATGGTTAAGGTTTGGTCGATGGGTGTGTTCAGTGTGACTCTTGCTGACGATAGGTTCTGAACTGTAGTGAGATGAATTTCATCGGGGTGACTTGGGATCTCAGTGGAACTTTTTGTTTCCTCCCTGATAGTGTTGTTCTTGCCGATGGTCTATTCCAATTGGTCTTCAGTGTGAATCTTGGTGAGGTTTGTGGTCGTGATAGTTCTCTTGGGACATCAGGGAGACTTGGTGTCTATCATGCAGATGGACATGATGTTTGAACGGAGCTGACTTGGTGGACTGTTGAGGTGTATGATGGATAGTGGTGGACTTTGTTGAGTTGGTGGCGACCGTTCTAAGACTGGAAAGAACGAATGTTGATCTATAGGGAAATTAAACAAATGGTTTTGTATAGGAAATAAATAGATCATTGGATTAGCTAAATGAGAGGCTCATTATGGAAGTTTTTGTGTGAGTGTTCAAACAATATGCACATAGCATTGTAACTATGAGAATTCTCTGAGAAAAAACAAAGAAGAATGAGAACCTGTGTTGGTTGAAAGGATAGCTGATTGGGTCAACTGGAAATGAATCTGCATTGTATGTTGTGTGAGGACATTGGAACAGTGCGAGGATTCTAATAATGATGTTGTCTGTATTCTCTAGATGGATAGGATGTAAACTCTAGAAGATCATAGCTTTGAGATTGTATTGTAATTGTTCTTGTTGTTGATTAATACAATTGAGCTGGGTGTTTTGGAGGGTGGGATTTTTTACCTGAAAAGGTTTTCCCCATGTAAATTTGTGTGTTCATTTGTTTGATTCTGTAATTTTGAATTTGTGCATAGGTGTTTAATCTGGTTAAGTTGCATGTGCTTTTCTCAAAAGGGTTAATGTGGGAAATCAACTGTGCCAATTTTTGCTTTAAGGCATAGTAGTACGTGTCTTTGAGGTAATTTGAAGGAATTAAAATCACCGAAGGCACTGTTATTCTTAGATGACCCATTTTTACTAACAAGTGGTATCAAAGCCTTCTTTTGGATGCTAGTTCTGGGTATTTCTCCAGTGAATATTTCTTAGTCTGTCAGGCTTGAGGAAATTTGGAGGAATCGACTGATGATTGATCCTTTGGTGAGTAAAAGTTCACTCTTGCTCTTTTGAGACAACACGTAGTGTGAAAGACATTGAAGATGGAATATTTGAAGGTGATCATATTGTAATGATGTGGTCGGAGGCTCCCGGTTGGCAGCGAATGATCTTGACGCAAGGGGTGCGAGTTTATGCTTATGGTTGTGTTGCAACAGAGCATGGTTCATATTGGGTGTTTGTGTGAGAGGCTCCCTGATGGTATGGAAATTCTTGGGTTGTTTTTCAGCCATGGAGTATTGTGCTTGTGTTGGGTGCTTTCACTTGGCATTGAAGGTGTTGTTCTCTATTACCTTGATTGCATAAAGGCTATGAAGTTGATCTTTGAGTGGTCTGAAAACTTATGAATAGCCTGGCTCTCTCAAATGTATGTGCATGCTTGTGGTTCTGGAATTGGTTTGGAATGGGCCTAGAGTTCCTATACCATTTGTTCCTTGTACTTGCATGGCTCAAATTCATGTTATTTGCTTCTGAAGGTTTTTTTATAGAATTTCCTAAAAAGTGGATGATGCATATTCATGTTAGTTCATTGTTTTGGTTAACCGTGATGGTTGTGTGTAGACTCTTGAGTTGTCCAAATGTGCAGTGGATATGGATGTGCATGGGTGTTTTAGAACATGATGGTTTTGCAGGTTTTGCATGGTCAACAAATTATTGTGGTTTTGTGGAGCTGCTGGTTAAAAACTATTTTCTAGACCTTGGTTGTTTGGGAAGTTGCTGGATGAGATAGCTGCAGTGCTACATGTAAGTGTTTGCTTGTTGGTTTCCTAGACTATGGTGCTTGAGTTGTGGACATGATTGGAAAATCAGATTTGGTTTTGATATGGTGTTTGAGTCAAATTGTCTAAATAGTTGTTCTCTTTGAGATCTCAGTTTTGTTGTTTCCATTGCAATGATGGGTTTGCACTTTTGTTGTGATTGATCTTCGAGTTATGCGGTTGGTGGATTAGCTACCCATTGGCTGCAGTGAGATAAATCGAAAGTGGAATGTCTATATCCACGAGGTTGATTCAGTGTTGATGTAGATCTGTTAGTTGGCCTTGTTTGTGGTCACTTGTGCATTGGCGTGGTTGCTTCTAGATGAGAGGAAGGATGGCATTGAGTACCTGAATAGTCGATTATGGGGACCTATAGCGTGTCTATAATGATGTCATGGAGATATCGGTACACATTATAGTGTAAGATTTTGATAGTGATGGTGTGGTCTGCGTGGTTTGGAGATCTTGGTGCTGCTTGTCATTGTTGTCTGATGGACATGTTGTCGTTTGTACCTGGAGGTTTTTTAGATCAGAAGATGTTTGGTCATGATGCTTGGAAATATTGGATGTCATGTTTCAATGGGAGCTTTAGCAGTGACTTTGGGTTCATCACTTGGTGGTGAATGATCTTCTTTAGTGTTGCAGATGTTACTAAGAGGGAATCTTAGATCCTATTGCTACATAAGAGTTCTTTCGTATTTACATGGGCACTATCTGAGGATGTGCAACATCTTGGAACCATGGAGGACATTTGGAGACTTTGGTTGAGGTGTTGGTGGTGCTTGATAGGTGATGCTAGTTTGGAGTTTGTTTGCTTGATGTCATGTTATAATATTGATTGCACATTAAAGTTTTGGCACAAGGCTTTGCTCTTGAGACCGTGGTGAAGTCACTTGGAGTGTGGTATCTCCTAAGGGGAATGAGTAGATCACGGTTTCATGATAAGTTCCTATTTTAGATGTTTGGAGATTTTCTAGTGGTCTGGAGTTTCTCTGTGTTTTGAGTACATTGGTCATATGCTTGAGAACTTCATGTTAAATACAATAATGCAGATTGGATTTTAGCATGAGATGATCGGTTGTTGGTGTTCATGGAGACATGGAGAATAAGGTGAGGTTGTAATTCCCTTGATATGAGAAAGGTGTTGATTTAAGCAGAAAATCCAAGTAGCCTACACCTTGGTTCAATGTGAAGAGGAGATTTCTCTTGGATGAGTCATGGTGGCTTGTATATCTTGGAGGAGCATTTTCTTTTCCCTACTCTTGGTCTTCTCCACAGTGACATATATTTGAGAGGTATTTTCCTGTTATATCTTTCAGAGGTGTTTTATGTTTTCTTTCATGATATGGATCTTGAATTTTTTTTTTAAGGTTTTGGAGGATTCATAGTGGAAGGTGGACAACATAGTTTATCTCCTTAATCTTTTGTGTTATATCATTTTTTCATGAGAATTGGTAGGAGATAGTTATATGGGTTGTTTTCCTGAAATGGAAAATGAAGTAGTTGATCTTCCTTGAGAGGCTTACATCCATGTTTGGTTACATATTACATATGTTAAGTTTGATCTTGGTGATTGAATGGTTGGGTGTTGTTATGAATTTTCCTTTGGGATGTGAAGGAGATCATACTTGACACGACTGGCTTTTAAAGGTCTATGTAGGAGGATGTTCTACAGGTATATGTTGTGCATAGTTTCTCTCTTTGGTCTTGGTTGTCTTCTTGGAAGTTTGATTTCATTTTACATTGGTTTGAGATTTGGTTAGAGATTTTGTTTTCACTCAAGTTTTTGAGTGGTAACTTGGAAGTTCTTTATCTTTTTCCTATGTTGGGCGTTGAAGAACTTGGAAGAGCTCTAGAAGACTGTTGAGAGAAATGATTCTTGTAGCAGTTGGTTGTAGGTTATGCATTTCATTGTGGATATTTCCTTGGTACTACATGGTTACATTTTCTATGTGTTGTTATTGGTAGAATTGTTATGCTTTTGATCTTTTAGATTTGGCATTACCCATATAGTGGGAGTACCTGGATGTGTTTGCTCTTCTTCGACTGGTTTGTACATGGTGCTTGTATATGCGGTTGATGGGTTGGCTGTGTTGCTGGCATGAGTTTACTAATGTAGATAACTTGAAGGTATGTGAGATTGGATGGAATAACATGAACTATGGGTGCTATTTTTAGTCACTTGGGTTGATCAGTTGGATGGGAGTAGTTAGTTTTCTGGTTGTTGTTTTGGTTGATGTTCTATCTTGTTTTTGGAGAATGTTTTTCATAGAGGTGATCTGGTTTAGCCTTTGAATTTGATTTGGTTTGAGCTTCTGTATGGTTTTCTAATGGTGCTCTGGAGTGGTCAATAAGATCTTCATCAAGTGGGAGATTGTTGGAAATTTGTGGCTCAATATTGTTGACCTGAACCTCCTGTAAGAGCAAATCGGTGAGACACCTGAGATATCCTATCGATGAGTTATTTAGTCTTGAAGGATTGAAGTGTTCAGTTTGGTGTGACATGTGATCGGTCTTGCCAAAGTGAACGATGTCAAAATGAAATTGGTCTTTAGGTGGACCTATGAATGTCAGAACGACAGTGTTAGTTTGGCCGAAAGATCTGATCAATGTAAGTCCTACCGATGAACAAATGGTCGGGCTGACATAGGACTTCGGGTTGAGCTCTCAGGGTTGCTCTGACAGTGGATCTTTGGCCAATGTGATTTGTTTGGTGTGATTCTAGTCGACGGTGCTTCACTGGTGTGACTCTGGTCGATGAACAGGTGTTCGGTCTAACCTTGGTTCTCGATGAGGCCTGGAAAGATCTAACCAACAACATAAGTCAGAACGACAGGTGATGATCGATGAGAGTCTGGTTGATGGTTCTATGTTAAGCTAACCTTGGATTTCGGTGAGGCTTGGAAAGATCAGACTGATGGTGGAAGTCAAACCGATGGGATTGGGATTGACGTAAGTCTTGTTGATGGATGACATCAATGGAACCTAGGTCTTCGGCCTAGCTTTGGATGTTTATCCCGACTATATTGGTTCAGTCGATGGTGTGCGATCGGGGTGTGTCTTGTTGATGGTTCATCATCGGTGGGAAACATAACTTCAGTCCATCTTTGATATCTTCATCTGATGGTTAAGGTTTGACTGACAAGTGTGTTCGATGTGACTCTTGCTGACGAAAGGTTCCAAACTGTAGTGAGTTGAATGTCATCGGGGTGACTTGGGATCTCGGTGGAACCTTTTGTTTCCTCCTCAATAGTGTTGTTCTTGTCGATGGTATGTTCTAGTTGGTCTTTATTGTGAATCTTTGTGAGGTTTGTGGTTGTGATGGTTCTCTTGGAACATCGGGGAGACTTGGTGTTTGTCATGCCAATGGACGTGATGTTTGAATGAAGCTAACTTGGTGGACTGCTGAGGTGTATGATGGACAGTGGTGGACTTTGTTGAGTTGGTGACGACTGTTCTAAGATTGGAAAGAATGAATGTTGATCTACAAGGAAACTGAACAAACGGTTTTGTACAGGAAATGAACAAATCATTGGCTTGGCTAAATGAGAGGTTCGTTATGGAATTTTATGTGTGAGTGTTTTAATGGTATGCACATAGTATTGTAACTATGAGAATGCTTTGAGATAGAACAAAGAAAAATGTGAACCTATGCTGGCCGAAATGCTGGCTGATTAGGTTGACTGGAAATGAATCTGCATTGTATGTTGTGTGAGGACATTGGAACAATGTGAGGATTCTGATAATGTTGTTTTCTGTATTCTCTAGATGGACAAGATGTAAACTCTAGAAGAGCATAGCTCTGAGATTGTATTGTAACTATTCATTTTGTTGATTAATACAATTGAGCTGGGTGTTTTGGAGGGTGGGTTTTTTTACTCAAAAGGGTTTTCCCCACGTAAATCTGTGTGTTCATTTGTTTTTCTTCGATGTTGTTTGATTTTTTAATTTTAAATTTGTGCATAAGTGTTTAATCTAGTTAAGTTTCATGTGCTTTTCTCGAAAGGGTTAATGTGGGAAATCAACTGTGCCAGTTTTTGCTTTATGGCATAATAGTATGTGTCTTCGAGGTAATTTGAAGGAATTAAAATCGCTGAAGGCACTGCTGTTCTTAGATGTTTCGTTCTAAGATGACCCATTTTTCTAACAAAGTATAAGGGGCTATCTTGAGAACCACACAATCTCATAAAAAATATTAGAATTTGTAAATAGTTCGAACTTATTGGAAGGATACATTTGCTAATAGTAAAGGTAGTAATACTCAAGATCTATTAATAAATGTGATAATTATGTGAAGCCCCAATATGGCTCCAAAGGATATTTGACTAATATGATTAAGCATCCTAATCCTATTAATTTTTTCATAAATCTCCATTAGAAAACATCATGCCTCAATAAGGACATACATAATTATTTAAACTTAAAAATTCATAATAGTTATAAAATTGCTATAAGAAAATTCAATATGTAAGTTGAATTTAGATGGTTGACAAAACTATATCCTCTAGATTGACATCCAAGTATATACATCTAGTAATAATATATTCTTAATCTCTTAATATCCTTCATCATCTAGTGAAATCTAATACTTTTAAAATATTCTTAGTTCATGAAATATGAAATGTTCACCCTCATGACCTAATGTCATTTTTGAACCTTGAAAGGTATGTCCATTATTACAAACTTGGGTTAAACATAATCAATTTCTCAATCATACTCGAGACAATGGGAAGTTGTATGCTCATCATATATTCATAAAAAATATACACTCCATAATATTCGTAGTAATGGTATTCCTTGTTGGTGTGAATAAATTATTGTACCTAGTTGATTCCCTACTAGGGACTTATTCACATGTTAAGTTTACTTAGGATATAAGCTTTCTTCTAGAAGTCTTAGTTGTCTTTTCTAGATTTTACATTATCCTAGGTAGTTATGAGTTAGTTGTCTCATGTGATAGGATTGAGACACTTGTCATGATCTTATCTAATCCTATCACTCACCTTTCCTTTATAAGCATGTCATCTCATGCATATTTTGCATCTTGATAGCATCTTGATCACATATTGATCATATGTATCATATTATAATTCTTGTTTAGTGGAATAATATCTTTCATTGTTGCTTCTCTTATTGCATGTGGAGGTTATTTGGTGTTGTAGATTGAAGATCTTGGTTGCTCACTTCAACATAGTATCAAAGCTTTGAATTTGGAAAGCCCCTTCCTTTTTCTTAGAGAGTTTCTACCATCAAGTTTTTCATTGTGATTTGAGTTTATTTTATGATCTTGTAAATTTTTGTATGCTCTTCTCTTGCATTTCAATATGATCTAGAGAATCAGAAAGGATTTGCAAATATTTGTCAATCCTATATTGCATGTATGATTTTTGGTGAGATCTAGTGATTGCAACACTTTTGGTTATAGTGGCAATATTTTTGGCTATCGCATTGCGTCCAAGAGGCTCAAGAAAGTCATATTTGGCTTTTGTTTCACTCAATTTGGTCACCATTTGTAACTTTGGCAAACAAGGATTTGAAGCTTAGATTTGGGGAAAAGAAAATTGTAGGAGCATTTTTGGCAAAAATAACCTTTCCATTGTGTTCGGGAGGCCGATTCCATAAATTTTGATATCAAATTTGCCTATATTCCAAAAAAAATCTTTTTGAGGCAAATATTTTTTGACATGAAAGCCGTATGGCCTCCTTGCATAGGTATGATTTTACAAAAAATAATTAAAAATATATATTTTTCAAGTTTTTTTTTAAATTGTTATTAAAACTTTGTTAAAGTTTTTTTAAAAAATAAAATAAAAGGTAAAAGACCCACATGTACTACACCAAGCGTAGTACCTCGAGCCCCGCCCTTTTATAGGGGACGGTACCTAATGGTACCACAATCCTAGCTAAACTTAGGTTGTACCTAGGGTAGTGGCCCATTAGGTTGCCCCCTTTAAAGGATGGTGTGGGGGGATTAATCCCCCCCACCTTTTCTATTTTTTTTTATAACTTTTAAAATAAAATATTTAATAATAATTTTTTTTTTAAAATAAAAATTATTTAGTGCCAGCCTTATGCAACCCACCCCTAGTCGCATGGGAAACCAGTGCCCAAACCAGGGGTGCTTAATTTTTTTTGCCTTTTTTTGGCAATTTTAGCAAGATCAAGAAAATCATCATAACTTTTGATCGAAGAGTCAAATTTTGACAAACAAGATATCAACGGAAAGTTGGTTTTGAGCACTATCTAATGGTATAGATATTTTTCTTATATTTTTCTTCTAGTGCATTTTATAGTCTATTGAAGTTAGATGTTCATTTTTCACTCCTAAGCTCATAAATTTTGCCTTGTTCCGCCATTTTTCGTGATTCTTATGGCATTGGAAAAGTCTTTTGAGCTCTTTAGAGTTACCCATACAAATTTTCCAAGTTTAGCCCCTGGTATAATTAATTCAATTTTTTTTATGTTTTAACACTCTAGTTAATTACTTAGATATTTTGGCACTAGGAATCCTTCTATTTGCATGGGATGGCTTCATTTGGGCTGCTTTATATGTATTTCTAGCATTTTATCCTTTGTGAACATTTTGAGCATCATTTATAAGCACTTTCTTATATGTACACGCATTGAGATAAAGTGTCGTGACACTATTGTACATGTATTTTGGGGATTTTGCACATAAGATTGTGCCACATTTTGTACTTGCACTGTATTATAAAGTGCCATGGGGGGTTGTGTAGTGCTTTATTTATTTTCCATCACAACTTTTCCAAGTGAGTTTCCCTCGAAGACAACAATAAATCCATGTGATTCTTGTCTCATGCGTGTGTGCCTTGCTTTTGCACACCCTTTCCAGTTGTAGGTACTTTCTTGTACACTTTCAAATGTTGTTTCTTCTCCTTCATGCACTACATGGTGATACACAAAGTTTCAATGGATTTGTCTTGCCTCTCCTAAGTCAGCATTATGGGGGGTATTATACTATTTGTGCCAATGCTTCCTTGGTTTTTCTTTGGAGTGAGCTATGTATCTAGTATTTGTTCCTATGTACTGGGTAGATGCAGTGGTCAGTTACCCATGCATTTTAGTGAGATGGATCATTTACCATATGGACACTCTTGCATTCCTATTTTGTGGAGGAAACCTTTTATCCTCATTTGATCAGTGTTCTTTAGACTATTGGCACCTATATTTTCAACTTACATTGGTTGAGTAGTGTCATTTGGGTCACTCGTGTATATTCATGTGTCATTTGTATCTTTGATTGAAAAATGTTTTGCCTTTATTGGTCATATGATCATTGTTTGAGTAGTGTCATTGGGGCACTCATGCAGATAGTTGTCTTCTTGATCTTGATCATCCTATTTTCAAAGGAGATTCTTTAGTTATATCACCATAGTAGTCATTTTTTGACAGTTGTTTGCATCTTCTTTGTGCTTCAGTGATGTTCTTCATGTTCCTATTCTTCTTGGGGCATTATTTTGAAGGTTTATTAGTCTTTCATCTTGTATTTCTATTTTTTGGAGAGGATTTTTCTCCCATAGGTTTTTTCTCCTTTTCTTTGTTTGTGAGAGGTTGTTTTGTATATGGGTACCTCATCAGGCCTTGTTGTCAGGACTCATCTTTTGCATCTTTTGAATTGGTTTTTTCCTCCCTAAGTCGCACTTAAGGGGGGTGTTGGTGTGAATAAATTCTTGTACCTAGTTAATTATTTACTAGGGACTTAAGGGACTTATTCACATGTTAAGTTTACTTAGGATATAATCTTTCTTCTAGAAGTCATAGTTGTCTTTTCTATATTTTACATTTTCCTAGGCAGTTATGAGTTAGTTGTCTTATGTGATAGGATTAAGAAACTTTTCATGATCTTGTCTAATCTTATCACTCACCTTTCCTTTATAAGAAAGGCATCTCATGCATATTTTGCATCTTGATAGTATCTTGATCATATTGTATCATATTTTAATTCTTGTTTGGTGGAATAACATCTTTCATTGTTGCTTCTCTCTATTGCATGTGGAGATTATTTGGTGTTGCAGATTGAAGATCTTGGTTGCTCACTTCAACATTCCTAACCTTTTTATTTCATTTATCTTATGGTGTAATCTATTATTCTTGTAATAGCTTGGTTCTTGGACTAGATATTAAATGCACCCAACAATTTTAACTATTATGATTTTAATTGTTAGTAATAAGATATTGGAAGATGTTATACTATATGATTGCAATGGTTTATTTCTTAAATCAATTTTGACAACACCATCAAATTAAATGATAGTTCATTTCTATTCAATCAAATAACTATCTGGTACAACTATGGTACCCTTCTTTTAATTCACCCAATAGTTCCAATGTTAGAACTCTTATACTTAAAAGATATATATCTTGCTTATCTCATCCTTCTTATGGCTAGGTATGGTATATTATGGTTAACCAATCCTCCTACTTAATCTCTTTTATTGCAACGACTTCCACAATTCATTTCCAAGTCTTACTATTAAACCCTATATCTACTTCAAAGAGGTGACATTCAAAAACATTATTAACTACACCATGCATTCAATTTGTTCATCGCTTTCATTGACAAGATTAACCATATATAATCAAATTCTAGATACAAATTTAAATAGTGTACAACAATAGTTTTCCTTCTATGCTTTACTACAGGTGCATTAACAATATATGAACAAGTATAACTACAATAGAGTGTCCTCATATCCTTACAAGGGTATCAAAAAAATTAGTTTTTATGGAACCTCTGAGAAATTTAGCAAGAGGAGAGTTGTTGACATTGCTATAGAAACATTAATAAATGGTATTGGGCCAAATTGGTGGCATAACCTCTTAGACAACTCTCTACTTAATTAATTATATTACTAACTATTTTCTCTTAATTTTAAGCCAAGGTAGGTTTATACAAATTACAAAGGTTACCTTGATGGTTAGTGAACTAAAAAAAGATAATATCAAGATTTGGTCTTCTAATTTTATTTTATACATGCAATGATTTGAGAAAAGAGTACAATATTCATCTTTCCTAGGCTATAATTAATTCATAAAACTGGAAAAACATTTAAAACGTACTATCAAATCCTTTATCTATGATGCACATGTACATAGGTGTTTGGTATTTGAGGTAATATAAACCCCTTACATGTTCGAAGGTCTCATGGTAGCATAAGCATGGAGGGAAAAAATAAAGGTTGTGGCTTCTGGATTTACATATGCAAACTCGGTATCGCTTAAAGTTTCTAAAGACAAGTCCATTTCATGCTTCTCCAAACCATTCATAGCTTCCCTTCTATGCTTCCCATTTCGTTGCAGGCACGGAGGATGTTGTCAAGGCTTGTGAAAATTAGCTCTTCGCCAGCCAATTGCATTTTCCTAAAAATTTCTAACACCTTTTTCAACGGATCCATTTTATGCATATCTTGCAATCTTTGCATTCCATGAGACCATATTTTCTTTATGGATTTTTTCCAACCTAGACGTGCCTTCTCTTTGCTCCCATTTTTTGCATGTGTTTTCCCATTAAAAACACCATCGACCCCTTCTCCTTCTTCACTTTTCTTCCCTTTTTCTCTGTATTTTCTCTCTTTGTTGCTCGTTGCCTTTCTTTTTCTCCAAAATATCACACAAATGCCCAAAGAAGGGGGTCATGAGGGTTTTTAAGGCTACACAGACCTTTCTATTTTTCCATGTGATCCATAGAATTTGTTTGCCCAAGGAAATGGGTGTCATACCTCCCACCATTCTTATTGTCCTCTCAATTAATGTATGCACAATAGGCTCATATCATAGCCCATGCCTCATTGTTTAGGCATTGACTCTATTCTTTCCCTTATTTTTTATTATTCCTTTACTCTCCAATTTCCACTGTGGAGGCAACTGATGAGGATGTGGCATCCTTCCCCCCTTGGGATAAGTCATCCTGACTTATTAGGAGGTTGCATTTATTAATTTATTTAGACTTTAAGGATATTATCCAAGTTAATTACCTTTGAATCCCTTATCATTGCCTCTCAAGTGGTTCCCTTTTCTCTAATTTGACCATTTTGAAATTATTTTTATTAGATTCAAGAGGATGCATACTGAAATATATTCCCTCAAGTAAGCATTCTTGATTTACTCAATCATTCATTTTGAATTTATGGGTTGATTTTTCTTAAGAGTGGTCAATTTTGTACCAATGAGCACACATATTTACCATTTAACCCTTTGAATGTGCCCAAGCACTAAGCATAAAGAGCACTATTGGTAGTCAAATACACCAATTATTTTAAAATCTTTTAAATATGCCATGATAATTACCATGTGACAAGGGATAAGATCATATATAATGAGAGGGATAGGGGAAATTTCAATCATCAATACCATAACCTTCTACTGTGCACTTTGATTTTCTTTTACAATTATTACATCCATATTCCCTTTCACAACCATTAGATTATCTTTGTTAGGACTGGCCAACAATTCTCAAACACCTAAAAGTTGATTGAAGAATTTCAAGGCAACTACCTTCATAACAAGAGGCCAACTTATTTATGGTCGATTAGTAGTGTGAGGTAGTATACATTTTCAAGAGTCAAGTGAGCTTCATAGACCTACTGTTTGAACCTGGTTGCTCTGATACCAATATAAAATTTTCCCCTCAGGCGCTACAATTTAAAAAATAAAATTAATTAGCATCAACTACCAACTTAATCAACCAAACATATTCCATATTAAATTAGAATTGTTAATTTCAATAGCTCATCATTCACCATGGTGACGAAAATCAATGTCACACTTATATTATTACACTCAAAAGTGCTAACCTCCTATCATTAGGGTCATCCCTAGACCTAGACCTAAACCTTGAGGGTTCATGGTGATCCTACCTATGTATCCCCTCATGAGAATCAAATGCTTTGTAGTTTTCCTACCTATGTTACAAGGATTTCATTCTCTCCTCTTGCATGAGATTTTTGATCTCACTTTTAACCCATGACTATTAGCTAAGTACATGTAAGCTATCAACTTAGACAATTATAATATAATAATAATAACTTTTCCATCAAGTGTTGGTCCTATACCAAATATTAGCAATCCTTAGTGTACAAACATGCACAAATACATAGGGGTCCTACATACCATAATTCCAAGTTCACATACATAGTGAATGTCTTGAGCATACATCACACATTCACAAGGTGACTAGCTCATACACATCACAAGTACAATAGAGACTAGCACATACACACATCACAAATACAAGAGTGAATACTGAATAGTTCATAGACATCACAAGTACAATTTTTATTAGCTCATATGTACATCACAAGTACAATTATGACTATCTCATTTGCACATCAGAAGTACAACAACGATTGGCTTATATGCATATCACAAGTGCAATAATGACTAACTCATACGTAAACCATAAGTACAATGGTGCTTAACTCTACATCAAAAGTACAATGATTGGCTCATACACATATCACAATTACATTAGTGACTAGATCTATCATACATCAAAAATACATGGTAACTAGCTCCAACACATAACACGTACACAATGACTAGCTGACACATCAAAATGGGTGACTAACACATGTACATAATCCATCCTATATAGAAAAAAATATTAGTATATTGCACACTACACCATGGGTCCCATCATTTTCTCCTAGTCTTTTGCACCATCAGACAATTGGGAAGAGGATTCGATGCATCCCATACTACATTGGGGGTCCATCCTCAACCCTACAAGGCCAAGTATACAAACTAACAACTGGGAAGGGGATTCAGTGCATCCCATACTACATCATGGGTCCATCCTCCATCCCAAGGCTTTCCACAAGTAGTCAACCTACCATAACCTAGTGGATTTGGACTTCAATCGCCTATAGGCCACTGACAACAAGTGTGTCCACCTAGGAAGAAGGAGATCCTGACATATGCCACCTTGTGACCTTAGTGATGTTGTCAGCTATCTTGTTCACAATCCAAGTAACACTTGGCATCAGTTAATTTCATGCTATTAGTGACTGCTAATGAACCCCCTCGATACAACAATCAGCCAAAGATTACCATTACCTACACAGATGGGTCCCTACTCATGTAACCCTTATCGTATCATATCACGAATAGACCCTATCAATCTACCTATATGAACCTGGTGAATGCCAACTAATCCAACAGATATAATAGTAGCTCTAGGCACCTGCCATTGTCACAGTCCAATGACAACCTACCAATTGTTACAGTATCATAACCTTGGAGTTTCACACTTGGGTAGCTCATACATTACATGAATCACAATATTGGTCTGGTGACCTAGGTAAATATATCACAATCAACATATCCACGGGCCTAGAGACCTCTAGATATAGAGTTGGATTTCACAAACACAAGAGATACATGGAACTGACATAAGATGGCCTTTACCCAAAATGCACATAAAAAAAAACTATAAAGCAAACCAATCCATTACTTCATTATGTTTACTATATAGAAGCATATTATGTATTAAACATAATTTATAAAATTTCCTTAACTTGATCATGTTGGTATGTGGCGACTGATCATTCTATACTGTACACTCTTCATGTATCCTCGCCGGGGTCCGGGGCCGGGCCAGGCCCCGGGCGGGGGTTTGAGGGCGGTAGCCTGAGAAAATTTTTTTGTCCTACTTTTCACGAAATTACTAAAAAAGGGAAAAATCACAAAAAGGGAAAAAACCCCGATTTTGTATAACCCTAATTTATAAAGGGTTTAGGATAGAGTTACAGTATCATTAGAAATAGGCGATTATTCACGATATTGTAATAGGGTTTTGCACTGGTTAATAATATCATTAGATGGATGCAGTTTGGTGGATGTAGCCCACATTGGATGAACCACATTAAATTCTCTGTGTTAATTTTACGTGTGATTTTATTTCTGGTTTATTTGATAAAATCTGCATTTAGCTTTTAGATATCTTCCATTGAAAACCTAACAAGTGGTATCAGAGCGGGTTGCTTTTGATTATCGTTTGCAGGAAAGTCTCACGGTTGAGTGGGAGTCTCACAGTTAAGTGGGAGAAATGGAAGACGAGGGTAAGTTGAAGGTTGATAAGTTCAATGGGAAAAAATATTAGTTATGGAAGATGCAGATGGAGGATTATCTCTATCAGAAGGATTTGTGGCGGCCATTGGAAGGGAAAACCAAGAAACCCACAACAATGATGGATGAGGACTGGGATATTTTGGACAGAAAGGCACTTGGTAGTATTCGCTTATGCTTGGCACAATCGGTGGCGTTCAATATTACAACAGCAAAGACAACTCTAGAGTTGATGGAAACCCTAGAAAAGTTATATGAAAAGCCTTCTGCTTCGAATAAGGTATTTCTTATGAAGCGTTTATTTAATATGAAAATGGTAGAAGGTGGATCAGTTACTGATCATTTGAATGAATTTAATACAATTACCAATCAATTAACTTCTGTAAAAGTTAACTTTGATGAAGAAGTTAGGGCTCTTTTGATTTTTTGTTCTTTGCCTAAAAGCTGGAATAGCTTGGTAATGGCGGTTAGCAATTCTGTTTCTGGTTCAAATACATTGAAATTTGATGATGTTGTTGGTGTTATTTTGAGCGAGGAAATTTGTAGGAAAAGCTCAGGTGGAACATCCACATCAGGCAATGTTTTGAATGCGGAAAGCAGGGGCAGAACAAATGAGAGACGAAACAATTTTGGGAGTCGTGGGAAGTCACGAGGAAAATCAAGGGACAGAAGGTCCCAATCTAGAGACAAGAGGGATTGCTGGTACTGTGGTAAGCCAGGGCATGTAAAGAAAGATTGTTGGTCTCGAAAAAATAAAGAAGGAGACAAACATGAAGGAAATAAAGAGGCAAATGTGGTAAGTAATAAATCTGATGAGGATGCTTTGATTCTTTCTCTTGATAATGCTGATGATTCTTGGGTGTTAGATTCAGGGGCTTCATTTCATGCTACGCCCCATAGAAATTATTTTCTTGATTATGTCCAAGGGGATTTTGGGCTGGTTTATTTGGGAGATAATGAACCCTGTCAGATTGTTGGAAAGGGAAGAATCAAGGTCAAGTTGCAGAATGGGAATCATTGGCTACTACATGAGGTAAGGCACGTTCCAAAGCTAAAAAGAAATTTAATTTCTGCAGGGCAACTAGATGATGAAGGTTGTGTTGTTACATTTAGTGATAAAAATTGGAAGGTTACAAAAGGTGCCTTAGTAGTAGCAAAAGGTGCGAAAGTAGGCACCTTATATCTTTGTACAGGTCATACTGTTCCTTCTACTTTAGCTATTGCAGATAAAAATCAATGTTCAGGAACAGTTGCTGCAGTTCAGCAGGAAGAAAATCAGATAGTTGCTGCGAATTCTGAATCAGCACTATGGCATAATAGACTTGGGCATATGAGTGCAAAAGGTATGAAAGTACTTCATTCAAAGAATGTTTTACCAAGTCTAAAATGTGTTAATATGGATTTCTGTGAAAGTTGTGTTTATGGAAAACAAAAGAGAGTTAGTTTTCTCAAGGATGGGAAACAAAAGAAAGATGAAAAATTGGAGCTTGTGCATACAGATGTATGGGGACCAGCTCAGGTATCTTCTCTCGGTGGCTCTCATTATTATGTCACATTCATTGATGATGCAACTAGGAAGGTATGGATTTATTTCATTAGGCAGAAATCTGATGTATTTGAAACATTTAAAAAATGGAGAAGCTTGGTTGAGAATGAGACAGGTAAAAAGTTGAAATGTCTCAGATCTGATAATGGTGGTGAGTATTGTAGCAAAGAGTTTGAAGATTATTGTTCCTCTAATGGTATTCGTAGGCAGAAAACGGTTCCAAGGACTCCATAGGAAAATGGAGTGGCTGAGCGCATGAATAGAACAATAATGGAGCGTGCACGAACTATGAGATTGCATGCTGGGTTGCCTTTAAACATGTGGGTAGAGGCTATAAACACTGCTGTTTATTTAATTAATAGAGGTCCATCTAATCCTTTGGGTTGTGGTATTCCAGAGGAAGCATGGAAAGGTAAGAAGGCGAGTTATTCTTTTCTGAAAACCTTCGGTTGTGAAGCATTTGCACATGTAGATTCTGAAAATAGAACCAAGCTTGATGCAAAATCAAGGAAATGTATATTTGTTGGATATGGCATTGATGAATTTGGTTATAGGCTTTGGGATTTTGAAAATAAGAAAATTGTGAGAAGCAGGGATGTCATATTCAATGAGAAAGTGTTGTACAAAGATCTACTGCAGTAGCATGAGAAGAAAGAATAGGATTATGCAGTGTTGGATGATATTACAAACATGAATGTTCCAGTGGTTCCTCATGCTCCGCAACAACAGCAACAAGAAATACCACAAACTCCAGTGAATGTTAGGCGATCTTCAAGGTTAAGTAGACCTCCAGAAAGATTTTCTCCCTCTTTGTACTCTATTCTATTAACTGATGCTGGTGAACCAGAATGTTATCATGAAGCTATGCAGGTGGATACCAAGGTTCAGTGGGAGCATGGAATGGAAGAAGAAATGGACTCCTTGCTGAAAAATCAAACTTGGGAATTATGCAAGTTGCCTGCAGGTAAAAAGGCTTTAGCAAACAAATGGGTTTATAGGATGAAAGAGGAGGATGGAGGTAAGAAAAGATTTAAATCCAGATTAGTTGTAAAGGGATTTGCACAGAAACAAGGTATTGATTTTGATGAAATATTTTCTCCAGTTGTTAAAATGACCTCTATTCGTACTGTGTTAAGTATTGTGGTTGTTGAAGATTTGCATTTAGAACAGCTTGATGTTAAAACTGCCTTTCTCCATGGTGATTTGGAAGAGGAAATTTATATGGAACAACCACAAGGATTTGAGGTCAAAGGTAAGGAGAAACTAGTGTGCAGATTGAAGAAAAGCTTATATGGCTTGAAGCAAGCACCTCGACAATGGTATCTTAAATTTGATAGTTTTATGGCTGAGCAAGGTTACAACAGGTGTAATTCAGACCATTGTGTTTATTTTAAGATGCTAGGTGAAGATAGCTACATTATTTTATGTTTATATGTTGATGATATGCTTGTAGCGGGGTCTAACATGGATCACATAAAGGAGTTAAAACAACAGTTAGCAAATTCATTTGCTATGAAGGATTTGGGGGCAGCAAAACAAATCCTTGGTATGAAGATTACAAGAGATAGGAAAAATAGGAAATTGTTTTTATCTCAGGTTGATTATGTTAAAAAGGTGTTGCAGAGATTTCATATGGAGAATGCAAAAGCTGTCAGCACACCTTTGCCCAGTCATGTAAAATTGACTAAGGATATGTGTCCAAAGACACAAGAGGAGGAAGAAAAAATGTCCAAGGTACCATATGCTTCAGCTATAGGTAGTTTAATGTATGCCATGGTATGCATGAGACCAAATATTGCACATGCTGTAGGAGTTGTTAGCCGGTATATGAGTAATCCAGGAATTGAGCATTGGAATGCAGTGAAATGGATTCTCAGGTATTTAAGAGGTACACCAGATAAACATTTATGTTTTGAGGGCTCTAATACAGATTTAAAAGGCTATGTTGACTCAGATCTGGCAGGGGACATTGATACTAGATGGAGTACCATAGGTTATGTATTTACCGTTGGTGGGACAACAATAAGTTGGATATCTTGATTGCAAAAGGTGGTTGCTTTATCCACCACAGAGGCAGAGTATGTGGCTACAATAGTGGCAACAAAGGAGATGATATGGAAGCAATTATTCATGGAAGAGTTGGGAAAAAAACATGCTGAAAATTACTTGTTCACAAACAGCCAGAGTGCTATACATCTTGCAAAGAATTCTGCCTTGCACTCTAAAACCAAACACATACAGTTGGGGTATCATTTCATTCAGTCGGTGTTGGAGGATGGACAAGTAAAGCTGGCAAAGATACATACAGATGTAAATCCAGCAGATATGTTTACTAAGGCAGTGATAAGGGAGAAGCTAAGCTCCTCTTCAGCTTCAGTTGGCCTTCAAGGTTGAATTAAAGTATAAGAAAGCAGCAGGGTCCAAGGTGCTTATTTCTAGTGGGAGCTGTAAGTACAGTGGTGTCGTCCAGGTTCAGTCTCCAAGTGGGAGATTGTTTAGGTGTGGAGCTTGATCAGTCTCCAAGTGGGAGATTGTTGGTATGTGGCGACTAATCATTCTATACTATACACTCTTCATGTATCCTCGCCGGGGTCTGGGGCCGGGCCAGGCCCTGGGCGGGGGTTTGGGGGCGATAGCCCTCGAGAAAAAAATTTTGTCCTGCTTTTTCACGAAATTATTGAAAAAGGGAAAAATCACAAAAAGGGAAAAAACCCCGATTTTGTATAACCCTAATTTATAAAGGGTTTAGGATAGAGTTACAGTATCATTAGAAATAGGCGATTATTTGCGATATTGTAATAGGGTTTTGCACTGGTTAATAATATCATTGGATGGCTGCGGTTTGGTGGATGTAGCCCACATTGGGTGAACCACATTAAATTCTCTATGTTAATTTTATGTGTGATTTTATTTCTGGTTTATTTGATAAAATCTGCATTTAGCTTTTAGATATTTGCCATTAAAAACCTAACAGATCATACCCATTTGGTACCCATTTCAACCTCAAATTGAAGCCTACTAAAGAGGGAAGGTCAAACCAATTAGGAACAATCCCAACCCTTGTAGTTATCCCCCTAAACCCTCCCCCTACAAACTTGAGGTCATAGAGACATCCTTCGACCCAGGACCGCCTATGTATCCACTTTCGAACAAATCAAATTCACATGTAGTTCTCCTAACACAGTTTCTCAAGAGACACCTACACACAAGTTCCCATAATCTAAGGTTTTATTAATTAAATTGTATAAATTACTCTAATAGGGTTCCTTTAAATGATTCCCAATAGTTAATAGGGCTTAACAATAAGTATGGGGTTTGACACCATTCCCAATTTAGCCAGCTTAAACTATAACACTTCCATCTAAGGACCCAAGATATCTAATTAGACCTTCCATTGATATTGATCCCAATTCAAATTGAGCATCTCAAATCCCTTACAATTACATATAGAGGTTACTAAACAACATTTGGCCCTTGGTTAATAGTTATAATATAGGGTTTTAATTATGATTAGAACATTATTAAGTGATCTTATATCACAAGTGTATTGGTTCTTGATATCTTGACTGATATAATATGCTAGTAAGAAACCCCTTAAACAATCATGTATGATAATAACCTAGTAGAATAAATATATCAATTATGATACATTTTCTAATAGTAAAGGTAGTAATACTCAAGATCTATTCATAAATGTGACAATTATGTGAAGCCCCAATATGGCTCCAAAGGATATTTGAATAATATGATTAAGCATCTTGATCCTATTAACTTTTCCATCAATTTCAATTAGAACATGTCATGCCTCAATAAGGCAATACATAATTATTTAAACTTCAAAACACATAATAGTTATAAACTTTCTATAAGAAAATTCAATATGTAAGTTGACTTTAGATGGTTGACAAAACTATATCCACTAGATCGACATCCAAATATATACATCTAATAAAAATAAATATTAATCTCTTAATATCCTTCATCATCTAGTGAAATCTAATACTTTTAAAATAGTCTTAGCTTATGAAATATGAAATGTTCACCCTCACCACCTAATATCCTTTTTTAACCTTAAAAGGTATGCCCATCATTACAAAATTGAGTTAAACATAATCAATTTCCTAGTCATACTCAAGACAATTGGCAATGTTATGCTCATCATATCTTCATATAAAAATACACTTTGTAATATTTGTAGTAATGGTATTCTTAAACTTATGATTTCATTTATCTTATGGTATAATCTATTATTCTTGTAATAGCTTGGTTCTTGGACTAGATATTAAATACACCTGACAGTTTTAATTAATATGATCTTAATAATTAGCAATAAGATATTAGAGGATGTTTTTGAAAAGGAAAAAACAGGTTTTACAGGGACCTGAAACCACAAAGTTAAAACTCCAAAAGATAGAGCAAAACAAGTCCAAACAAACGGACAACTGTCCCAAAAAGGAAACGACAGCACAAAGAGACAACATGGTCCAAAGAAAGGACCGCCAAAAGGCCATAAACAAACACCACCGCACTACTCCAAGGTGTTCATCAACTCCTCGGCCTCCTTTTCAGCATCCTTCATATCCTGTAGCCCCTGCTTGAAGATTTGAACCATATGTGAAGAAATCGGGGTCTTCCTCTTCATATTAGCCCGGGTGCGAGTCGAGATATTAGAGGATGTTATACTATATGATTGCAATGGTTTGTTTCTTAACTCAATTTTGACAACACCGTCAAACTAAATGATAGTTCCTTTCTATTCAAATAGGAAATTATTTGGTACAACTATGGTACCCTTCTTTTAGTTCACCCAATAGTTCTAATGTTAGAACTCTTATACTTAAAAGATCTATAGCTTGTTGATCTCATCCTTCTTATGCATAGGTATGGTATATTATGGTTAACCAATCTTCCTACTCACTTAATCTCTTCTACTGCATTGACTTCCATAATTAATTCCCAAGTCTTACTATTAAACTATATATCTACTTTAGAGAGGTGATATTCAAAAATATTACTAACTACATCGTGCATTCCATTTGTTCCTCACTATCATTGACACGATTAAGCATATAATTAAATGATAGATATGAATTTCAATAGAATATGATTTATTTTCCTTTTATGCTTTACTACCGGTGCATTAACAATTTATGAATAGGTATAACTACTATAGAGTGTCCTCATATCCTTGCAAGGGTATAAAAAAAAATAGTTTTTATGGAGCCTCCAAGAAATTTAGCAAGAGGAGGTTGTTTACATTGCTATAGAAATATTAATAAATGGTATTGGGTCAAATTGGTGGCATAACCTCTCAGACAACTATCTACTTAATTAATTTTATTACTAACCATTTTCTCTTAATTTTAAGCTAAGGTAGGCTTATACAAATTATAGAGGTTACTTTGATTGTTTTTGATATGGAAAAGCAGATTTTGAAGGGACCTTGAAACCCTTTACAAAGGAAAAAATTTGCAAGAAAGACTAAACCATAAGAACCCGCAGCGCAAAAAGACCAAAAAGTTGACAACATAAATTAACTAGGAAACCCATCAGCAACCCAAAAGTAAAACACCAACAATAAAGTTGACCAAGCAAAAAATACAAAAAAGATACAACATTTTTTCTAGATCATTAACTGAATCCAAATTTTCCTCAATGACCCCCTCATGCATTTCCATCACATCCTTGAGCTCCTCAAACAAGATAGCAGCTTGTTTCTTATTTTTACTCCTCGTTCTCAAACACAAGCCAACATCAACAACCTTCTACATAACAGGAGCTAAAGCATCATTCTTCTCCATCAGGTTCTTGGGACAAACCTCCTCCATGGCCATCTCAATATCACCCAACTCCAGGGGAGTACTAGTCCATTTCAAGGAAAGCTCATTAAAAAAAGAGAGGCCCTTAGCAGTCGAATTTAGAGAATTATTTCTAATATTAACCACAGTCTTCAGATCTTCAGACAACTTAGAAATTATGTCCTCAATGTTAACAAATATCTCTTCAAAAGTCTTTTTGACCATCACTTCCAAGGAAGTAATCCTCTCCTCATGAGAAGTGTTAAGACGATCAAAATTCACAACCAATTTATCAAGCATAACATTCATGGTTTTAACCTTACCTTTAATCACCCATTCCTTCTTATTACTGTGCACCAAAGCCATACACACATCCTACCAATTCTTAAGTTGAACATTGAGCTCTTTAACCTTCGATAAGAACCACTTAACTAGAGACAACAAGTTGTGAGTACCACCCTCAACCATCTTACAAAACATACCCATATTCACCTCATCCCAATTGACAGGAGGCAGATCTTGAGAGCCCACATTATCAACAGGGACTTCCTGATCCTCATCCCTATCCTTCATTTCATCCTCCACAAGGGATTCCTCCACCTCAATCACATCATCTTTAACACGACTCTTACCAGTAAGTTCTCTAAGTCAGCCAAAATTTCTAGTTGCGTTGCCTTCACAACACTCCCTTTAACCTGCTCAGAGCCAATAGGAGAGACATGGGTAACCTAAAAAGGGTCAACCTCCTTAGAACATTTCAAACCCTCACTCCCCCGCGCAATACCCTCCATTGGTTGCACAGACCCATAGATGCCTTTACCATCACCCAAACCATCCTTCTGAACAAGGGACTCCAAATCACCCACTTTAACTGCACCTAGAGTAAGATTAATATCAAAATTAGGGGCTTCCTCCATGACATTAGACACCTCCACCTTCTTCTTAATAGAATTCTTCTCTTTCTTGAGACATTTTTCTTCCCCTTCACACTCTTATTCCTGGGGGCACCACCGCTTCTTTAACCTCAATTTTCGTTTCATATCCCTTCTACCAAGATTCAGAAGCCTCAAAACCCTCCACAGAGTCACTGATTTCCTCTGACAACTCCTAAAAGCCTAAATCATCATCATTAGAATTTCCTTCCCACTTCGCCACCAAATCACCAGTCTCATAGCCAAAAAAAATTCCAACCTTCTTATGAGCACGAGACTTAGGAGAAGTAGGGATTAACTTAAGCTTAATGTGTTCAACCATTAAATTCATAAGGCCTTCATGGAGAATGACCTTCCTGGGGTTCCTACGATGATCCTCAATACTATTCTTCATTGACAACAAAAGATAAAAAGGAAATGAAACCAGAGCATTATTTAGGAAATGATTCAACAACATGAAATGATAGCTATAAATCACAAAAAACCTACCCTCCAAAGTGAAATAATGAACAATGGCCAGAGACATATCCCTCCATAACAACTTGAGAGATTTACGGGAATACCCACCACTACCAACTGACCTAAGCTTCTTCTTCTCATCATGTTTAAAGAAATTAGCAAGGGATTTCTTAGTCGCACCTCTATCTCTATAGAATTTCCTTCTAGAGGTAGGAAGACCAATCACCTCTGCCACAAAATCCTCATTGATATTAAATTCCACACCTTTATAATGCAAAATCCTACCATTCCACCCCTTAACGAAGACCTCTATCACCTCAATATTCGACCCTTGGAGCTTTAGCAAATAAGGACTAACCCCACCCTTTTCCAGGTGCTCCCACACAATTTCATTAGTCTGAAACTCATCACAAAAGCTCGGATCCACTTTGCAACAAGCACCACCCATGGCGACATGTAGTGAACAATACTCCACCAGCACCTTAATTTTTTGCATAGAAAGGATTAAGCAAACAAACCACAAAACAATTAAATAGAGACCCACAAAGTGTGTAAGTTGTCTTACAAAGTACCACCACACCTAAGCTGCTAGACCATAATATCACAGATTATAAGGAGGCAATAACGAGAAGAGTAACTCCAAAAATTGACGTGCAAGAACCAACTCATAACAAAATAAATGAGCCTTTCCCCCAAATTAAAACACTTAATGAAAAGACACCTGGTCATTATTAGAGATAAACTTAAGATTAAGAGGCAAGGATTCAAAATCATCCCAATTATTAGGAGACACCATGCCCAAGCTAGCTAACCCATCAGCCAACAAGTTAGCTTCCCTAAACACATGTGAAATTTTGATCTCATCAAAATAATTGATTATAGACAATGAATCATTAATAAGATGGGAAATCGACCAGGAAGGCGAACTAGTCAACAAAAGACACTTGATGATATTAAGGGAGTCCCCTTCAAGCCAAAGTTTGGAGACCCCAAAAAATTTTGCCAAAACAAGGCCATGATAGGATGTTGCAGCCTCTACATAGTGGTAGAGGTTACTTTGATTTTTAGTTAACTAAAGAGAGATAATATCAAGATTAGGTCTTCTAATTTTATTTTATAAATGCAATGATTCGGGAAAATAATAAAATATGCATCTATCCTAGGGTACAAGCGATTCATAAAACTAGCAAAACATTTAAAACATATAATGTCAAATCCTTTATCTATGACACACCTGTATATATAGGTGTTTGGTATTTGAGGTAATATAAACTTCTTACATGTTCAAATTTCTCATGGCAATGCAAGCATGGAGGGAGAAATTAAAGGTTGTGGCTTCTAGATTTACATATGTGAACTGGGTATCACTTAAAGTTTCTAAATCCTTTTCAACAAGTCCATTTCATACTTCTCTAAACTATTCATAGCTTCCCTTCTATGCTTCCCATTTCATTGTAGGCAGAGAGGATGTTTTCAAATCTTGTGAAAATTAGCTATTCGCTAACCAATTGCATTTTCCTAAAATTTTCTAACACCTTTTTCACCAGATCCATTTTGTGCATATGTTGCAATCTTTGCATTCCATGAGACCATGATTTCTTTAGGGATTTCATCCAACCTGGATGTGCCTTCTCTCTACTCTAATTTTTTGCATGTGTTTGCCCATGAAAAACACCATCGACCCCTTCTCCTTCTTCACTTTTCTTCCTTTTTCCTCTGCATTTTCTCTCTCTAATGCACATTGCCTTTCTTTTTCCTCCTAAATATCACATGAATGCCCAAAGAAGGGGGTCATGAGGGTTTTTAAGGCTATACATGTTTTTATTTTTCCATGTGATCCACATAATTTGACTGCCCAAGGAAATGGGTGTTATACCTCCCACCATTCCTATTGTCCTCTCAATTTAATTCCTGCATAACAGGCCCATATCATAGCCCATGCCTCATTAATTAAGCATTGACTATGTACTTCCCCTTCTTTTTAATTATTTATTTACTCTCCAATTTCCATCGTGGAGGAAACTGACAGGATGTGACAATAGAGAGGGAGAGGCCTAAATAAAGGGGAGAGAGAGAATAGATGGATGGAGAGGGAAGGATTGATAGAGAGTGGGAGAGAGAGAACATGAGGGAGATGAATATTCAAAGAAAAACATAATGTGAGCACATTATAATGTGCTTGCATTATGTTTTTCTTTGAAATTTTCCAAGCCTTTGGCTTGGATTTTCCTTGGGCTTCCAACCCAAAGGTTTGGGGTTACTTTTCAAGGTTCATAGACATGTTTTTACAAGACAAATTAAAAAAATGACATAATCTCAAGAGTGTACCCCATCAGGTTTGCACATGTTTCAATGTCAAGTCAATCAACATATAATAAAAATACCTAGGAAAGAAAAAAGAGAAATTAAATTTTGATAATGCTAAAATGTTAAACAAATTTTTATTTTTATTTTTGAAATGGAGATAAAAAGAAATAGAAAGAAAGATATAGGTTTAAATTTAAAACAATATCTCAATAAGGGCATAGTGTAGTGGTCAATTCATAATTTTTGTGTGGTGTCCACTAATGTTCAAACCCCCATTGGGTCCCTAAGTTCATAGTCCATGTGCTTCTACTAGGCTAACATATTTGCAATATGTGTGCCTTTTTTGGGTTTTTGTGCTTATAGCTTGTGGGATTTCACTTGGTCATTGAGCTTGAAGGTTTGAACGAGTTGGGAAAATGTGTCCCAAACTTACAATTACATAAGGTATTGTTGATACATAAGGTATTGTTCATCCAACGATGACGGGGGGGATCCCCTCCTACGAGGGGTCTGAGGGGATCATCCCCTCAGCTGGGGGTCTAGGGGGCAACGCGCCCCAATGGGGGATCGGGGGCAATGCCTCTAGAGGCCAAGTTTTATTTATACTTTATTATTGTAAATATGGACCATTCATCATTATGTCTCATATCTGATGGTCTATATTTTTTTGGCTTGAATTACCCTATAAGGCAACCCTATTTTATGACGGTGTTGTATTACGATTGTGTATTGTGATGTATTCTAAGATTTTGATAGTGGCTATGTTCCCTTTGGATCTTTGGTTGGTGATACATTGTAATATTTGTGATTTCTCAATAATATATTGGGTTTATTTTAGAGTGTGGGATTTTTCTCTCAAAAGTGTTTTCCCCACATAAATCACTTTGTTGTGGTATGCATGATATTTGTGTTTATTTTTGTTTAAGTTTCTATAATTGTTAAAGATTTGTAAAAGTTTTTTATTATTTTCCTCTCACTTGATTAATGTAGGAAGTTGTTTTGCTACCTTAGCTTCCTTATAGGACTACGCTAAAACCCTAAGTAACCCACATACAAAACATTAAAACAATATTTATTCTTTATGCTCTCTCTTATGTCACCCTTCATTATTTTTCTTCCTTTTTATTATAGTCACTCAAGAAGCTAATAGTAATTTATAAAATTTGTATAATTATTTTAAAATAAATTTTCAATAATCATAGACGAATCACTAAACAATGTATAAAATCATCCCATCTAGCTTTCTAAGAAGTAGGCTGGAGTTATTTTTGTCATTCATAACTATAAAAAAAAATGATAACCATTTTGTATTACTTGCACTTCTCTTCATTTTTATTTCCTCCTTTATATTACAATCATAAGGCTAATAATAATTTCCAAAAATATATAATTATTTTTTAATAAAATTTTAATGATTATTTTCATTTAAATTTATTTCTCTACTATCTTTAGTAAATTTATTGCACTATTATTAACCAAACAAAAATATCACTTCATTAAAATTATATTATTTTCATATTGCAACTACAAATGCTACTAGCATACCTATTTTAGATAAATATATGCAAATGAAACTAAGATATATCCTTTTTAAGGTGCCTATTTTTAAAATCAATTTTCTATAGACAAGTGGAGTAAAATAGGTTCCTTGGGAAAGACTTCTCTAGTGGCTTTTACATAGATTTATCTAAGATTGGTATGTCATTTTTATTTAAATATTCATAAATAATGGAAACTAATAAAATATTGAGCTTAAATTTATTTCTTTATTCAATTTGAATTTATTTAGATGGAGATAAGAATTCTATTTATTATTCACATAAATAAATATATTTCATTGAGTTAGTTTGCTACATTTTCTCATAATTGAGAAAATATGTGAATTAAGTGTATTGTAAGTTTTGAGTTAGTGCCTAGATGATGTAGAAAAATATAAGTGTTTGTAGGACTCTATGGAATGGTTTGATAAATTCTAAAATTAAAATTCATTATTACCATAGTTAGAGGCCATTCATAATAGATGAGATAAAATTATTTGAATGAATGTGGTTTTCTAATATAATTTTCATAATTCTTGTATTTAAGGTTTTATTTCATAGATATGTTGTTGGGTGAATTCACGATCATTTGATCCTATGGATAAAATATTTTTAGATCACAATATATTAAATAAATAATCTTTGAGGCCTATGTTGCCTAATTTTTTTTGTTATAGTATAAACATGTAATATGATATTTCCTTATGTTTCATCGTGTTAGGCATGTTTATGAGTACCTAATAGAAGCCTACTACAATTATCCTATATTCTTAAGTGTAAGAGAGAGATTAAATTCTTTTAAGCATATAGCCTATTCATTTAATCATTACATAATGATAAAATTACTAAAAAATAACACATGATTTTTCTTACAAAATTAGAAAGAGAGTGTATAACCATATACCTTATTCATTCAATCATTATACAATATATAAACTGCAAAGAGATAGCATATGACTTTTTGTATGCTAATTATTCTATTTTGTAAAGATTGTGTATATGCTCAAAATGGTTATTATATATATTTTTATTTTCTTGAGAAAATCTTGGTAGAAGCTATTAATGAAGTCTTATAGCTTTTTGAGAAAAAAATGTATGATTTTTTTTAGAAACTATATCGTATGGTTTTATAGTTGATTTCATAGCAATCAACATCTATGATTTTATTTTATTTTGAAAAATATATGATTCTCTTTATAAAATTCTATATTTTTTTGCAAGGACTTCACCATCTTTAATTCTAATAAATGTTTCTCCTTCACAATAGACTCATACTCTTTCAATTCTAATAACCTTATTCTCATGGACGCTTAGGGAAAAATGTTTCTCATATTGTACTAGTATACACATCATTTTTAATTTGTGTTTTACATATTTTTATTATTTAGTTGATTGTATGGTTGCATACCTTCCTTTGTAGCTTCATAGTCTACACCAAAGATAGAAGATTATCTTGGAGATAATTTGGATGATTAAAACTCCTCTTCACTGTGTTGAAGTCTTTGATTTTACCAATGAAAGAGTGCTCCCGTGTTTTTATTTCTTTCTTTCTTTACTATCTTTGTAATATATTATTTTAATCTTCTTCTAAGGATTTTGTGTAAATGAAATGCAAGTGTTGTGGTGTGGGGATGATGCTAGATAGAGATGCTTTCATTTTGTGTATTGAGTCCAACTTTTATCAAGATTTCATGATGGATTTGATTATCGTGATTGAATAAATCTCCTTGGTGGCATTGATCTTCCTCATGCAAGAGGATCACATTTAATTGATGAGGTAATTACATCACCTTCCTCTATTACCTAACACCAAAAGAGTGAGGGACTTTTCTTTACATTTTATGTATTTGTGCCCAACCTATCAATTGCTTTGTTATAAAAGTATTTGTCAATAATTTGCCTAATGTTATACTAATTGTATTCTCAACTAGATAATATTGTTTGACATTTTACTTATTTTATTCTCAACTTAATTTTTTCCTAAAAATATTGTATGAGATTATTTTAATTTATATTGTCAATTTGTGACCTTGAGATTAAAATACTATATTTTGGGGATATTTCTTTTATTTAGCCATTTCATGTTAAGTTGTGACAATCACAGTACAAACATAGTAGATAATGTAGAGAGGTTTGTGAACAAGGTGTTCTATCTCTCTAAACTCTACTTAAACATCACACTGGTCAATGATCAAATAGTCAATAACAATTTTACACTTCATCCCTATCAAAAAGTGATAGTTAAATAAATCGATTTCTTTATTATATATCAAATTAACTTATGTTCACTAAAAAAACTCAAATTACTAAATATTGTGAAGGTGTAGATTCATTTCCCAAAACTGAAAATGTATATAAATTATCATATGTAAAATTTATTTGAACTATTTTAAATATTTTTAAATAGATTTTAATTTTAATTATATTTTTTACTATTTTAAAATAAACTTGTATTGTTTCAAGAAAGAATTATAAGTACATTAATATTGAAACTGTACAGCCCTTGTTTTAGTTATTCTTTGAAATACTTACTGAAGTTGCCGTAGGAATTCTTAAAGATTTAGAAAATAATATTACTGTAACCCAAAATTGCTCCATGCATAGTTTCATTCAAAGTCAATGCAACGTGTTTTTTTTGGTTTGACTGAAATGCCGAGTCAATAATATAGATACCAAATCTTTGCAAAATAAGCTTGAATGGGTCAAGCATGATTATCCCAAAACAAAACAAAACAAAAAAATTCCTTTCAATGATGGTAAAATATGGATTTTTTTTCCCTTTTGTCAAAGATGTGGAATGTTAAGTTGTATTTAGAAGGCCATACATTACATGTCTTTATCTTTTAGTCAATTTTCATAATGTTTTAGGATATGGGTTGATTTATCTGACATACGTTTTTAGAATTTCTTGCCATTCCTAAATGGTAGGTTTGCAGAAAACCTTGACTTGAGTTAAAAAAGAAAAAAGGTTTGCCGCCTCATTTACCCATTTATAGAGATGATTCTACCTTAGTTTGCAAGTTGTCCAACAAATTTGGTTTGAATAGAGGAAGAGAGAAAGAAATTGGGTTCATGGCATCTCTTAATTGTAATGGAGCAGAAGCAGGGCCTTGGAAGTTAGTGATGGAGGATGGTGGGCCCATAAAACCTCCACTCACAGTGAAATACACAAAGCTCTTCATCAACGGAGAGTTTGTGGATTCAGTTTCAGGTAATTATCTTAGGTGGGTAGATCAATTATGACCTTCTGAACATCCATTAATGGATGACTGTGCTGCAGGGAAAACATTTGAGACGTTTGATCCAAGAACAGAGGAAGTAATAACGAGTGTTTCAGAAGCCACCAAAGAAGATGTTGATTTGGCTGTCAAAGCAGCCCGGGCTGCCTTCGACCATGGCCCATGGCCTCGCATGCCTGGCTCTGTGAGCTCTCTCACTCATCATCAGGGAAACTGGTTTTTACTTGCTTTTTTTTCAATAAGTCATAACCCAATAAATGCTCTTGTGATTTCAGGAGAGGGGCCGCATACTGAACAAGTTTGCAGACTTGCTTCAACAACATTCCGAGCAACTTGCAATGTTGGAATCATGGGACGGAGGAAAACCTCTGGATCTTACTAAAGTACTCGACGTGCCAAAATCAATCAGTTTTCTCCGATACTATGCAGGTACAGAATGCATTTTGGTTGTAGTTGGGTTGGTTTGTCCTTGGCAGTATCGTCGCGTCGGTTTGTGTTTGACAGTTTGGTTGCAGTTGTGTTTACTCCATCATCACATTGGTTTGTGTTTGACAGTTTCATTGCAGTTGTGTCTTAGTCCATCGTCATGTTGGTTTGTGTTTGACGGTTTGGTTGCAGTTGTGTCTTACTCCATCATTGTATTGGTTTGTGTTTGACAGTTTTGTTGCAGTTGTGTCTTACTCCATCATTGTGTTGGTTTGTGTTTGACAGTTTCGTTGCAGCTGTGTCTTACTCCATTGTCGTGTCGGTTTGTCTTTGATGGTTTGGTTGCAGTTGTGTCTTACTCCATCGTTGCGTTGGTTTGTGTTTGATATTTTGGTTGCAGTTCTGTCTTACTTCATTGTCGTGTTGGTTTGTGTTTGACAGTTTTGTTGCAGTTGTGTCTTACTCCATCATTGTGTTGGTTTGTGTTTGACAGTTTCGTTGCAGCTGTGTCTTACTCCATTGTCGTGTCGGTTTGTCTTTGATGGTTTGGTTGCAGTTGTGTCTTACTCCATCGTTGCGTTGGTTTGTGTTTGATATTTTGGTTGCAGTTCTGTCTTACTTCATTGTCGTGTTGGTTTGTGTTTGACAGTTTTGTTGCAGTTGTGTCTTACTCCATCGTTGTGTTGGTTTGTGTTTGACAGTTCATTGCAGCTGTGTCTTACTCTATTGTCGTGTCGGTTTGTCTTTGATGGTTTGGTTGCAGTTGTGTCTTACTCCATCATTGCGTTGGTTTGTGTTTGATAATTTGGTTGCAGTTCTGTCTTACTTCATTGTCGTGTTGGTTTGTGTTTGACAGTTTTGTTGCAGTTGTGTCTTACTTCATCATTGTGTTGGTTTGTGTTTGACAGTTTCGTTGCAGCTGTATCTTACTCCATTGTCGTGTCGGTTTGTCTTTGATGGTTTGGTTGCAGTTGTGTCTTACTCCATCGTTGCGTTGGTTTGTGTTTGATAATTTGGTTGCAGTTCTGTCTTACTTCATTGCCGTGTTGGTTTGTGCTTGACATTTTGGTTGCAATTGTGTCTTACTCCATCATTGTGTTGGTTTGTGCTTGACGATTTGGTTACAGTTGTGTCTTACTCCATCGTTGTGTTGGTTTGTGCTTAATGATTTGGGTGCAGTTGTATCTTACTCTGTTGTTGTGTTGGTTTGTGGTTGACAATTTGACTACAATTGTATCTTACTCCATCATTGTATTTGATTTTATCTCTAGACTTGTTTTATAATAAAATTGGACCCTTCTATCTAATTAGAAACTGTAAGCACTTCTCTGAAAATTAAGAAAAATAATGTTTATGCTGGGTGAATCAGGATCATGATCTAGTACAAAAGCTTTAACCTTTAATTTTTTTTTGCAGGGTATGCTGATAAAATCCATGGAATGACATTAAAGATGAATGGACCATACCAAGGATATACATTGCACGAGCCCATTGGAGTGTGTGGTCAAATTATACCCTGGAACTTTCCTCTATATATGCTTTTCACTAAGATTGCTCCTGCTCTGGCCTGTGGATGCACAGTAATTGTCAAACCTGCAGAGTACACTCCCTTAACTGCACTTTACTGTGCTCATTTATCTGTAGAGGTATATGATATATAACTTCTTCTATTGCAGATAACTTTTCTAATTCATTTTATAATATGAACTTAAATAGATCTGGAAGCCATTGATAATTTAAATAAAAATGTGGGAATATATAATATTGAAATTTAGTTTAGAAGATTTATACTTCAACTATTTGTAGGATGGATTTAAAATAATTTTTAACATTATTTAATTGGTGGCCGATTAATATAGGCTGGAATACCTGCTGGTGTCCTTAATGTGCTTCCTGGTTTTGGAGGAACAGCTGGTGCTGCCATAAGCAGTCATATGGATATTGATAAGGTAAGTATGAAATATTAAACTGTTTTGATTACATTACTTTGTTGAAATATGTGATGATTAATTTTTTATTTAATTTTCCAAAATACATATAATTAAAATAAACTAATATAATATTTTATTTAGGTTGCATTTACAGGGTCAACCAATGTGGGGAGATTGATAATGGAAGCTGCAGCAAAGAGTAATTTGAAGCAAGTGACATTAGAACTTGGTGGGAAATCACCTTTAATTATCATGGATGATTTTAATATTGACGAAGCTGTAGAAATTGCTAATGCTGCCACATTCACAAGCATGGTGTGTTTCAATACTCAATCATTTACATTTGCTTGGTATCAATAAATATTATATTGATATGGATTTTAGGAAACAAATTAAAACCCTTTGGATTATGTTATAGGGGCAAATATGCGTAGCAGGTACAAGAGTGTTTGTTCAAGAAGGTGTTTATGATAAATTTGTGAAGAAAATAGCAGAAAGAGCAAAGAAGATCGTGGTAGGTGACTCATTGAAAGGGGGAGTACAACATGGTCCTCAGGTATTCCAACATTTGATCCTATTTTTTCACAAAAGTATGCATAATTATTTAAAATCTAAGTTGAAAGTATGCATTAATAGCATGAGGTTTCCATAGTCCATGTTCAAATAGTGCTAAGATTTTTCGATTGTAATTGTGTATAATCTTTTTTGCATCAACGTTTCTACTCCGTGATCCATCATCAGGATGCTGAGCATAGAGAATAAGAGAGTGACATTTAAATATATTTTATTTTTCTCCTCTTCTAATAATATATTTTATATTTAAGATTGTATTTTATGTTAATTTAATTAATTTATTTATTAATTTAATAGTGTTTTAATATTTAATTATGTGTGATAATAAAAATTTGTTAAATATTGTTAAAATAAAGAAATGTTTTTTTCATAATTGTCTTTATAATTACATAGTGATTGTTCATCCATAGATTTTATATAGTTTATTCATTTTATACCTATTAAAAGTGACCAAATATTATATTTTTATTGCAGATTAATAAAATTCAGTTTGATAAAATATTGACATACATTCAATATGGTAAGATAGATGGGGCCAATTTATTAATTGGTGGTCATTCCTTGGGTGAAAAGGGATTTTACATCGAACCTACAATTTTTATTGATGTTGAGGTAATTTTAATATTTTAATGTAGAATTAGTTAATTGATATGCAATGGGTCAATTATTCAACATTCTTTTACTATAATTTAATGCAGGATAATATGAGGATTGCTCGAGAAGAAATATTTGGGCCAGTCATGTCTGTTTTGAAGTTCAAGTAAGAATGTTTAAAAATAAGTTATTTTGATATTTCTTCAGTATATTTATTACATTAACATTCTATATAAAATTATCTTTTAGTATATGTTAAACTTATGCAATTAACAAGTAAATATTCATCCATTATAATTATTTATTTTACAATAATAAGACCACTTTGAGATTTACTTTAAACTTTAAAATGTTTTTTTGCAGGACTATAGAAGAAGTAATAGAAAGAGGAAACAAGACAATCTATGGTCTTGCAGCTGGAGTTTTGACTACAAATATCAATGTAGCTAATAGAGTTGCAAGATCTCTCCGTGCAGGCACTATGTGGATTAATACTTATCTTGTAGTTGATGAAGGTGCCCCATTTGGAGGGTACAAGATGAGTGGACTCGGAAGAGAGTATGGACTTTATGGCCTTCAAGCTTATCTACAAGTCAAGTCTGTTATTACTCCTCTGCATGAGTCACCATGGCTCTAAGAACCACCTTGCATCTAGTTTCCATGTTATGTTATTTTTTATGACTTTTCATATGATTATGAACACTAAAATAAAATTCCATGAGGTAATACTCTCCTAAATATAATGATATATGTAATTTTTTAGAACATCTCTCTATCCTTATTATCAGATTTCTTGGTCAAACTTAATTATTGTATAAATCCTTATTAGTGTAATATGTTATTGTACATATTTAATTAATCTTAGTTAAGTTGAAATATTTGTATTCCTAGGAAACTCATAAGAATGTGTGTGCTTCCTTGCTTAAAAATAATTACGTGTTACTAGTACTTAATTAGGACTCACCCACATGGGGATTCACTACTTAATGGTTACCATACCACATTTATTTATAAAAGATTTAATAATCATTAAAAATATTAAGTGTTATTCTATAAGGATCAATTATGTTGATATCTCTATTGTGTCATTGTATCAAGATATTATTATGATGAACTATATTGATCCAATTTGAGAATACTTCACATCTATAAGATTACATGAAATTCTATATTATATGATAATCAAATATGATTATAGATGTTTTCAAATTTATTATTTTTATTTGATACTATGGGATGTTAGATATAGATGTATGATGTTATATCTTGACTTATGAATCTTGTGATGTTGTCATATTGTCATTTTAAATTATTTATAAATTTATTGAATGTATATTTATTACTTGTATTATTATATAAATTTGAGAATCCATTTTATTATGGTCTATTAGATGCTTACTATTGAGATAGGTTTCATTCATATTTAGTTCACTAGAGATGTGGTTTGCATTGTGTGTGTGATTAATACTCGTTTATTTTAGTTATTGTTTCTTAAATTTTTCTGGGTGGATTGATGTGTGTTTAATGAGTGTGCAATGTACATGTATAATCCAATGTAATTTAATTCAAAGAGTAGTAACATGCATTTTTTCATCATGTCAATCCACTCATGGGATGATTAAGACGTGTCTATGTGCATCTAGTATTGCCACAAAAACCAAGTTTGTGAGACCCTAGGTACTCATATAATTTCATTATAAATGTTATTTATGATGTCTAAATATTATCCAAGTGTTGTTAAATGATTATATGCACTTTTTTGAGTGTTTAAAATTAAATTGGAATGTGGTTGTATGGATTCATGTGAAAAGAACATCTTTAAGACATCTTAAATGAACAATTTCTCATTTTTTATAATTTTAATTTGTATTGATGAGAATGAAATCTTCTAAAAATATCTATAATTCCTTAAGTGTCCATGTATACATGGAAAAACACATAATTTTAATTAAATATAATTTGAATTAATTTGATATTTTAAAGCCTAATTACAAGTCATGTGACATGTAGGTTTTCTCCCTCATGTTACTTTTTTTATAAATATCCTTTTTTAGGGTTAAACATCTTGGATTTCTATTTTATTGGAAACAAAACTCCCTTTGTTATCCTTGAAGTTACTTTTATGGAATCCTTGGTTCACACGGAAAGATAATGGACACATACAAACTTATTATTTTTGAAGCCCTATAAACTAGAGGGTGAATGTGAGAATATGATGGGCCAAATAATGGCTATGGAAAAATTATAAAATTATTTTTGGTTTCATAAGTGAAGGAAATTATATCTGTTTTGAGGAAATAAATATTTATTTTGAAAATAGATATTTACTTTTTTTTATTTCATGCAAATTTGTCTTGGTATTACTAAAAATTCATTTTTTTTTTTTACAAATGATAGGTTGGGAGGTCTCAAGAATCTAAAAACGTAATATATGCCTCATGATAATTTTAATAGGTAATTTTTGTTAAATTTCTACACACACCATCTATACATTCGTTTTATATATATGTGTGTGTATTTCTCTTACTTAAGTTAGAAGGAATGACACCTACTTTTTCAAAAAAATGGTAGTTCTTCATTGACATATTATTTTTTTATCAAATTTTTTTATTTTCTTTTTAAAAATACTTACCCATAAAGTACACTCAATTTCCTACAACTTTTATTACTACTAGTTTTTAGATTTTGTAGATAACTAGTTTAATTTTATATTTGAATTTTCTTAGATTTATTTTTTTAGTATTTTCATTATAATTCAGAGGTTTTGTTTAGCCCATTATTATCTCATTATTATCTCATACTCACCTTGGACATGATTTTGTTTAATCTAATGAGATGATTACTAATTGGGGTTGATTTTCAATATTTTATTATTAAATTTTGAAAAAAATCAAGAGTTTGGATTATCACTATTCTTGATGATTGTCGAAGAATTTTATCTTCAAAAATATTGTATGGGTATGGGAAAAAAATTGGATCATCTCTATCTTATAGCCCCAATAATTTAAATCTTGTAAGAGATAACTTCTTGTTCTATTTTATTCTTCATGATTTTATATTCCTTCTTCTCGATGAAAACTATATTATTCTTCTTTTCATGAATCACTACTAAATTTGACTCCAATTTCTGACGACCATTCATCAGACTTTCTACGATCTATTGTCGGCAGGCCGACGAATCACATAAATCAGTGTCGTCACTAAATTTTCGTCTATATTCCGACGAATTGTAAAACTTCGACCCCACGACACAAGTTCATCAGAAAAGCGATGCCAACTCCGTTGAGCGAGCGACGAATAGTAGCCGAAGCGCAGGCGACATGCCTTTGCCAAATCGTCAGAGCAATGACATCAATTCGTCGGAACCGCGATGACGGTTTTGTTGACCTAGTGATGAACAGTTGCCAGTACAAAACCATCATACCTTTGCCAAAGCGTCAGATTAACAACATAAGTTCATTGCCATTATGACGAAAGTTTTAACGTATTGCAAATATCGGTGAGAGATCAAGACTGTTACAATGATCAAAATTGCCTGAGAAGATATATCGAGAGGACTGGCTTGTGGTCTCAGCGATGAAGTTTCATCGGTGAGATACACATCTTGTCTCATCGACGAAGCATGAGGGAAGCATATCGGCAAGACATATACCATCAGAGTAAGTTTTGAATGTCTACTCAACCCGCTATGTGAAGCCGGTAAGAATACATCGACATGAGTCTTGGCGAAATACTTTAGATTGAAATAGTGACAGATGTTCGCCGAACTCGCGATGAAATAGGAAAGTCATTACGACAAAAGTTCATTAGATACATTACAAATTCGTCAGACACTTTTGGAGGTTCATCGCAAATCTGATGAAACAATATAATTTTTTTTTTAAAAACCTATTCGTTCAAATGTAGGCATATCGGTGAAAGATTAAGACAGTTACAACAATCTAAATTGCGTGAGAAGATATATCAGGAGGACTAGCCTATGGTCTCAATGATGAATTTTCATCGGTGAGACACTCATCTTGTCTCATTGATGAACCACGAGGGAAGAATATCGACAAGACATATAACGTTAGAGTAAGTTCTGAATGTTTACTCGACCCGCTATGTGACGCCGATAAGATTACATTGGTAGGAGTCTTGGCGAAAAACTTTAGATCGAAATAATGACAGAAGTTCATCGAACTCACGACGAAATAGGCAAGTCATTACGACGAAAGTTCATCGGATATATTGCAAATTCGTCTGCTGCTTTTGAAGGTTCGTCTAAAATTCGACGAAAGAATGCAATTTAAAAAAAAAAACTATTCGTTCAAATGTAGGCATATCGGTGAAAGATCAAGACTGTTACAACGATCAGAATTGCCTAAGAAGATATATCGGGAGGACTGGCCTGTGGTCTCAGTGATGAATTTTCATCGACAAGACAGACATCTTGTCTCATCGATGAAGCACGAGGGAAGTATATCGACATGACATATACCATCGGAGTAATTTCTGAATGTCTACTCGACCCGCTATGTGACGTCGATAAAATTACATTGGCAGGAATCTTAGCGACATAGTTGAGATTGAAAGAATAATCATCGGGGAGACTCACCACATCGGGGAAACTACAAAATATCCTAGCGATACATGATCTCTTGTCGATGAAGATACAAATGGATCGAAATACTTATTGGGGTGACTTTGGGCAATATTTAAAAGTAGTAGGAGGCTCCAAAGTGCATCCATAGGGATAATGATAGTACATAAGGACAGGTCAATCAAAGAGAGAAAGTTCATGTGTCAGACCCATGAGCATTTAATAGGGGTAGTAAAAGACAAGATGGATTGTCATCAATGCTCAGATATAAAGGATAGATTGGAAGACTTCATTATGAAAACTTAGATCACAATATGATTAACCCTGTTTTGACAAATGTAATGATATTAGTGTCAAGAGTCAAGAGGCCATTCAACTTTGCATTTCAATAAATTATTGTGTGAATTGAGTAAGTGTTTACAAGGTAGAAAAAGGACAATCATATGACTGTTTAAAATATCAAACAACATGTCAGTTGTTGTGCTTAATTAGGCTTACAGAGGCAGGGATTTATCATTTTTTGCATACATCTGCAATCCAAGCTCTAGGCTTGCATTATTTGGTTACTATGTATGAGAAATGAGCAATAAATAATTGTAGAATATGGAGGCTATGGATGATATTATGATGGCCAAATTTGATGTTGATCAACAATTGGAGCAAAATATAAAACTTATGATGAGTCATGAGATCAAGGGGACTGTCATGGACAACAAACACAACCTACGAACTAGATTCTAATTTTGCTAAAAAAGAAAAAAACAAACTAGTGAATATTAAACTACACACTAGAATATAATTTTGTGGAAAATGAACAATTTGGTGAGAAAAATTACCTGTAGTGTGTCTTGGATACTTAGCTAGTGTACTAAAAAATATGATTGCAAACCCAAAATTATTCTCACTCTGGAAATTCAATAGAAAAATACAGAATGTTATCCTGGATACTTAGCTCTTAGACAGTCAACAAAACAATATGAGCATGATTATGAATGGTTTTACCTTGTCCGACTCTTGATCTCCATGTTTGAGAGCCTTCTCTTTAAGACCCCGTGAATCCACTTTGATCCATTTCTGCCAAAAGAGATATTAATGTGTAAACAAGGAGCCACATTTAGACAAACTAGTTGTTGATTTCTTCTAAGAAATTTAGAGACTACAAAAAGAAGATACCTGATGGGGATCATGTGGGCTTCCTAGAGAAAGCACTGCAATATGGCCTCGAGTAGCAATGAAAAACTTTGGATTAGCTTCACAGTAAATCCTAACAGCATGACATTGAAAGTTGCTCAGGTACTGGGTCCTCTCTTGTAGATTAAATTAAGGAAAAAATTATTGTAAACACAATATGTATAGAAGAATATGAATGTAAAGGAAAATGGATATTAGAAAAACATAAACGTAAATAAAAGTAGTGTGAGCAGAAAATGAATCTAAATTCGTCTTGACAAAATAAAATCATACCCAATTAGCATTAAGTTATACTGACCTTGTACTCATTTCTATTGTCAATCTTGAAGGTTACTTTGATGCCTTCCGCAAAAAATCTTTGGCCATGAGGCAAGAGAAGGAGGGAAAACCAAGCGTATATTGACGACTTCCTGACAATTGAAAAGAAACAAGCAACCAGTCAACCCTATTAGAACAAAATAATCTTATGAATTGATTTTATTTGTTTTACTGGCTAATGGATAGTGGACCTAGTTCTCTTGAATTGAGATACTACTAAGATGTGTTGACTGGTGATTTTAGACTACCGATATTATGCTTCAATCTCTATAAGTTACGTTTGTCTTAAATATATTCAAGATAACTCTGCAAAAAAATTCCTTGATCTCTTAGAAATTATTTAGATTATTTTGTTAATACTTCTCCATTTTGATATTTATTTTCAAAAATTCATAGAAAGATATGTAATGCCATATTTGAAACTTACATATTTTAATTTTACTAGTTCTGTAATTATAGGATATGATTCCAACAATTGTGAAACCCATTGGCAATATGCTGGATGAATAAAGTAAACTATGAAATTGGCAGATGTAAATCCAAATTCCTTAACCCTTCCCAACATCCTTCTTTATTTTTTAAAACATGTGCTTTGGAACAGGGCATGAAAATCCATCTAAGTATAATGAAAAGGAGATTTTTGTCGAATATTATATTACAGTAAGTTGAATGAATGTAAGTAGAGATATTTTAGCATGCCTACAGATGGTATAAAATTTCATGGTTAAGTGAAAGCCTCCCATCAACAACAAGATCCAAATATCTGTGTATCTATCTCAATCGAGCCTCTAAACCCTTCAGAGCTGTCAAATTTTCCACTAACCTATTATGCACAAAAGTCAGATTTTAGAGACCACTAAAATAAAAATAAAAAACAAAGCTTTGAAACCAAATCCACACACAACACAATGTTCAATATAGTGAAAATTTATCACTTTCTTTCATCTTTTCATATTGGTTTGATGCTTCAAACGATGCATTTATTATATTGAAAAATGCATTACTTACCTTACTGAGCTTCTCTTTGTTTTGAGAATAGTTTAATATTTTGTACTTAACAGGGCCAACCACGTGAAGGTGGAAGCTCTTTTGGCCCCTCCCACTCCCTCACATCACTCTCAATTCCCCATACCCGATCATATAACATTAATAATTCATTCATCCATTAATAACATATAACATTCATTCATTCATCGTGCATTTATTAACATATAACATTCATTCATTAACATATAACATTCATTCATTAACATATTCACATTCATTCATCCATCCATTAATAACATATAAAATTCATTCATTAACATATAACATTTATTCATTAACATATTCACATTCATTCATTAACATATAACATTCATTTTTTCATTTTTTACATATTATCAATAATTTTGGTTGTCATAATATGATTACAATCACTTTTTTTTTGTTTCTTTTTTGCAGCTATAAAAAGCTGAAGTGGAGTATCATTTTCAAAATCATCTGTCCCCCCTTCAGTTGTTCTGAGCTTTGCTCGTGATCTTAATGCATGCCTAGTTGTGTACTCACAATGTGGATGCTGCTGCAAGGGGGGGTCTGCTGCAATAGAAAAGAAATGTTAAATTGATATGTTTTATTATTATTGTTACATGTATTTCATTAATTAAAAGAACATCAGAGTGGTGCTCTTTACCTAATTGGGCCACATCATGTTCCTGATATTGTCTTATAGCCTCATGCTCAACCTGTTGAATACCCTCTAAATCATGATTTGGAGTTGAAACACGAAATATTACATTAATTAATACACCAATTGTAATTAAATATGTTTAAGAGAACATTAGAGTGGCCCTCTTTACTTGATGGGGCCACATCATGTTCTTGATCATGCTCAACACGTTGATCATGCTCTACATGCTCTAAATTTGAAACACGAAAGGTTACATTGATTAATACACCAAATGCAATTAAAGATGTTTAATTGTATTAATCCATATTGCGTATTGTATAGCACACGAATACATCCTGTATCGAGATGCACACCATGGCCTTCATCTGTAGGTTGTGCTCCACCCTCACCAAGCTGCATTCCAATCTCATGTGCAGTATTATCATTGCTTATTTGTGTAAAACAAATAGGCACATTATTATGGTGGAAATTAATATTGAATATATTGCACAAGTATTCAATTTTAAATAAACTTTATTGATTTTATTTACCTGCATGTTGGATGCAGTGGAAGATTGTGTTTGCCCAATCGAGACTCTTAGCTATTCAACCAGGGCTCCATAGCCTTGCTGGAAGGCAATCTTCAGGTCCTCTTCTGTGGGCACTCTATTGAAATCAAAGCCCTACATTTTTGCATAAGATCGTGAATTTTGCTTCTATGGTGTGATAAAACCAAAATTGTTTGCAATTTATTATTTGGATGCAATATTTCATTTATTGATACTTACAAATCATGTGGCTAATTTCATATAACCACCAAAGCCAAGTTTTTGCTGCACGTGTTTTTCTAGTCTTGCCTTTGTTGCCTTCGATGTGTCGGGCAGCCTATGAAAAATTTGAAATACATTAGATTATGTAAAAATAAAGAGTAATCAGTATATAATTAAATTGTTGATAGTATCACATACCTTCCTTGGCCTGGTGGTGTCTTTCCTTTTTTCCTTTCAGCCTTCTCCTTTCCATCTGACACCAAGTCCTTCCACTCCCTCTCTGGAATCATGGGGGGACACTCGTACTTTCTGTTCTTCTCTAAATGTGACCTATATTGGTCCCTCACATACTTTAGATAGATACCGGCTTTCTTAAGGACCTTGGTTCGGTTGAATGTTTTATCACCGAACAACACAACTAAATGGTTAATGAGCTCATCTTTTAAATCTTGATTTTGGGCATTCCATCGTGTACATATGGTGGGCCCGAAGAGCTCCACTGTAACATCACTTAGATGTTTATAAAAAACATCATTTCCTGCAAAATGATCATGGGATCATTAGTCTATAAAGAGTGATCAATAAGTAAATTTCAATTGGATTATATATAATAATAATTAAAACATTTTAAAGTACTTGGGACCTTCTCTATCTTTATGGGAATGAAATCCTCAGTCACCACAAATGTGATTGGAAATGTTCTCGTACTAGTGATACGGGAAGATCTAGGAAATGCTACTAAAAAATCACCATGTGTTCGCTGCCAGAGGGTGCACTACCAAATGCCTGCATGGTATGTGTTGCCAACATTTCAATCAACAATATAGGCACAAATGATGGGGTTGGATGATGTGTTGTATGCATAGGAAGATCAATATTGACACTTGTACTGATCCCTACTTCTCGGGAAACACTTGCAGTACCTTGATCATGGCCAACAACATGATGAGGATGCAAATAATCCTGTAAAAACAACACATTTTAGTTCATGACATAAAAGATTACAAAATATAAAACCATGAATGAACTTATGTTATAATTAAAGATCTCATGACAACTTACTTGCAAGTTTTGTGCTCTCTCAGACAATAATTTAACCCTTTCTCTTATCTCATCTGTTTGAGGCACTATGAATACCAATGGAAGGATTTCTTCATTGCATTTTTTTGGCCTTCCTCATCATATCCACAGGTTTTGCGGAAAATGCAACGTCATCATCACATAATAGTGACTGCACCTCCATATGGATGCTCTCCTGTACTGCTAGTGCTTTTCCCCAATTAGCCGACTGCAACAATAATATTAAAAACATTATCGAAATTAACCCAATAAACTCATGAAAAATAATAATAATAATACATTTTTCTCGTATCTAATTTTTACAATTACAATGAGGTAAACCTGTTGGGTAGAAGCGCCCGAATATGGATCACGATCTATGCTCTGGGATGGAGCCTTCCTCGTATGATCGATTTCTTGTTGTGACAAAAATTAAATATAAAAAACATTACCGAAATGAAACCAATAGACTTACTAAAAAAAACATAATAATAAAATGGTATATTGGAGTCATTAATTGGAGGTTGGGTAAAATGGTATATATTACATACCACCCCCATAGTAATTGTGTTTGTATCTAAGCGATTCAAATTGTAATCAATTAGCAACTCTTCCCCTGTAGTTATTGATTTTATCGCACATACAAAGACACGGTTTCCCTCTCGTGCCTCGAATATGCAATTGGGTTGCTTATTTTTTGACCCAGGTCATGTACTATTTATAAACCCTGCAATATTCCTTGATTCTTTTGGCCTCTCGTCAATGTACCTAGCCACTCTTTTATTTTTATCCTTATCTTTTAGTTGTATATAATTTTCTGATAGTGCATACTTACGCATACTTCGTGTATATCGAACCAACTGCATCCAATCTTTGTAACTATAATAGGGTCCAACATACTCCATCAACTTAGTAACTTTTTCGTAACATAACTTTATGTCGTCCATGCAAAATAGGCCCAAACCATGTAATGACGATGGTGATATGCGATATATCCTTTCGTTGACACAAAAATCAGTGTTTATTGGAGGAAGTTCCTTGGGTACCCATTGTTTACATAGATTTTTGTACCTCAAGGGCACCTCGATTTTGCCTATGCTCTCATCATCATAAGAACATGACCCCCCTTCAGCAAGAAAAAATTCCATGTGTTTATGGAATTTTCTTCTAATCTTTTGACCTCTAGTTGATCTCCCTCTTTTAGACCTACTACATGTCTCGCTTTCCTCTTCTCTTCCTAAATTTCCCTCGCTCGAGGAAGACAAATTTGACAAATACCTATTTGTTGGTACCTGCACTCATAAGGATGTTGGATGAAGTTCTTTCATGGTGATGTGATCCCAAGGTGACATTATGATTAATCTATCATTTCATCGCTAGAATTTGACAGGTTATAAGGTAATCAAGTCTTGATAGATTACAAGTTATTGTTACTACCATCCAAATGTGTCCATCAAAAATCAAATATACTTAACATTTTAACTCCCAAACTTTGTAACAAGTGTTAAATGTGACTATGGTCCACAAGTTACACAACCAATGCCTCAAATGTATTCTCTAATTGTAATCAAAGGACTTTTGCTCTTCATTCAAATAAATAAACTTGAAGGGAAACACCAGCAAGTGGTATATTAGACACCTACATGACTAAAAATAGCAGAAAATTTACATTTAATTTTCATATGTCTAAGTGTTTAATGAGGAGGGAATGTGTACTACGCCTGGTAAAGTCATCATAAGTTTATGCTTTGGCAATAAAAATTGTTTAAGTCATCTTAAATCTTCCTATGTCTAATTGCTAGGATATTTTTGGTATGTTTTAAGGTAGGATGAGTGGTCGAATCAATGTTCTAATTCTCTATGACAAGGTTTCAACATCTTCAAATAGTGAAAGTTAGTGCTCATATTCATTTGAAACAAAAACATTTTGATTATGATATGCTGACGAGCTGTATGGATAAAATCATTAACGCCAGCACATTTTTGGAGTCTTTTGAAAGAGAGGCTAATCAGGTAGTAGTCAAGTACACACCTTATAGTGCTAAGGTGAATGAAGTGGTAAATTTTGATAGGCCAACAGATGAGGAATATCAGAGATGGGTAGACAAATATTTAACTGAAGAAGAATAAAACAGAGTCTACTACCAACATTTCACAGCTTAGTAGTTTTGGTTATAACAGATTTTGGTTATGTCTTGATGGCATTTTTGGTGCAGGTATTTGAGGTTTGGCCAATGCAGCAGCTATTTTCCAAGCAGATGGGATAAATAGGAAGATTCTCTAGGGACTCGGTTGTGTAATAAATTTTTGAAATGTCATAGGGCGGTCCAAATGACCGGTGACAAGTGTATTTATGGACCGATGCTTGTTTGCTCCTTCATTCTCTATAAGAAGGATTTCAAGGCCAGAAATATGAGTTAGCAAGTCAAAAAAATTTAGGTCGAGTCTAAGTGAGGTTGTAGAGCGAATTGTAAGGAATTTGATGTCATAGTGAAAATGTTGTTTTAGGTTTTTTGTCATTTTTGTAGTAGGTTTTAAACTCATGAATGTTTAATGTTTCAAGATAGTACTAGCATTTGAATGGAAATTACTCATTTCGAGCTCATGTCTCTCCATTGTATGAACATATCATTATCTTGAATAAAATGATCAAGGATTATTTTGTTCATCTCACTGTTGGGGTGTGTATGATTCTCATTTTGGCTTTAATTCAAGGAATTAATTAAAATGCTTGAGTGAGGTTATAGGTGGATATGTTTATGTAAGGATCTGATAAGTAGTATTGGGTTAGAATACAAAGTTATGATATTGTAAGGCAATATTATCTGAGATTTTATATGTTATGTGTCTGAATCTGTCATGAACCCTTAAGTGCTTATGAATTTGACTCCTCCAATTGTATATGGCACTGGTCTAAATTGTACTTGTTTTTGAGGTTCTGTATTCGTTTGTCTTTTCTTAGAGCTTGCTACAAAATTCCAAATCAATGACTATCTTAAGTTGTGTAATGTTGTTGTAGTATCTCATGCTCCAAATAGTTGATATTATTAATGAACAACCAATTCGTTTCAGTATTATCCTGTTATGTTGAGCTATTAAATGAGATAATCTGTTATTATTGATGTTGTTTATAAGTTTGGTGCAGAGGTTATAAACGCATTAAGAGGATCACCCTCCTGGGTTTTGCAGAGCCCAAAGATTCTTCATTCTCACTTTTAGGTGTTAAAATTTAACAATACCTTGATTGATGAAAGAGCCCAAAGAGCCTTTCTCCATGGTATCCAAGTACACATAACAATGGTCTTCTCTTATACGGTTGGACATGATTTAAAGAAATCAGCTAGGAATTATTCATTTAACACAAGGTTTTCTCATAATGCCATCATCGGAAAAGTATGATCAATTATTCTATTATGAAGAATTGGTTTATGTGCCTCTAGTAATCACTATAATAATGTGAAAGACTAAGCTATATTTTTTTTTTGTCTTATCTTATACCATTTTACGAGAATGGGGGTGCCAATGTATGAGAATATATTTGGAAACTAGGCATGAAAATTGTAGGTTAAAGAGAATGGGGGTGCCAAACTTACAGTACTCATTGTCCCTTGGTTGTCGATTTTCCCTGAGTGCCCTCAACCTTGTCCTCGGCACTGGTATTGACCTTGTTTTAACTCCAAATTCTTCCTTGATGTTGGTATTGACCTTGTTTTCACTCCTCCAAACTCTTCCTCAGTGCTGGTATTGACCTTTCACTTCTCCAATTTGACGAGGTACAACCTGGTTTCGTTAGGTTTTAGAATATGTTAATTAAATTTAAAATTATGGCACCATTTAGAGTAGTGAATATAAAGCAAGCCAAGCCTATTATAGTCATGAGGGAAATAATAAAACTCCTAGGATACTTTGTGAAACCATTTTCCTTGCTTAAAGGGAGGCCATAAAATATACGTTTGGATTTTTTCAATCTTCAAATATGAGGATTTGTAAGGTTCTTAGCAACATGAGTAATGAAAATGTGTGCAACAAGAATTTTTGAGCACACATGGAATCTCCTTGCCAAATAAAGGGGCTTCATAATTTAATATGACAATTTTTCTCAGCTCTAGAAATGATATGTTTCCTTAAAGAGGAAGGAGAAACCTAAAAGGTAAAATAGATGCTTAGGAATCTCAACACTTCCTTATGATCAACCCCTTCTATCCATAGGAATTGAACCAATTGGGCACGGTGGTAAACCAATTCCACTAGAAGACAGTGAAGGACCACCATTCCATGTAGATATTTTTGAGCCTTATATGAAATACACCTATTTCTCTGTAGGACAAGTATTGGGAATGGAAGTCCCTGATTATATGGAAATTGTGCCCATGGTGGTTTCAGCAAATATTCAATATCACAATTCTAGGCCTTTTGATTATGCCTCATATGTGTTTAAGGAACTTGATGCTGGGTTGATGGCAATAAAAAATGGAACCTCTATTTTACGCCTCAAGAATTATTCATTATTGATGCACATGGTATTATACTTCGGGCAGGATTTAGGGTTGTGGCCTTAGGAGATGAGAATTTCATAGTTTGATAAGGAAGGCATGTCATTTCCTATTCAATCATGGACTATTTTTTGGGACAGTAGGTTTGCCAACTCTAGTTTTATAAATTTTGGAGAATATTTTATGAAACCATTTTACAAATTTTTTAATCATCCATGTGACTATTCTTTGTCTAATGAGATAAAGAGGTTTGTCAAGCCCAAAGACTTTAATGGACCAATTAACCACAATTGGGGGGATTGGTATTTTTGGAGAATGCCACCATCATTAGGGTTTATGGATTTGAAGATGCCCTGTTTATTTTTCCTAGAACAGTCCCAGATAGGATTGCATACTTGGAAATTGTTAGGAAAATGGATTTTTCTAGTGTTATGAATTTGAGTTCATTCGGAAAACAGGCTTTTATGCCTAGTACACTATGTTTCGATGATTTTACTGTATTGGAAAAGGAAGGGTATAATTTGATTCTTAATAAATTGCTGCAATATAACATGAATAGAGGACTGCCTAGAAAGAATTTTGATCCAGAAGGATATATCAATTCTACTAAACAGAGAATAAAATTTGGAGGGTATCACCATGTGCCCTACCAATTTGATGATATGATTATGAACTTGGAGGAAGAAGAGGCAGAAATGGTGGTTGAATGACATAATCAAGAGTTGCTAGATATAGAGTTGTTGTCTTGCGAAGATGAATCATCTGAGGCTAATATACCACATGATCTACCAAATAAGGTATCACGGGTGAGAACTCAGGATTACACTTGTTCTGCCAGGGAATCAAATCTTGAGGAAAGTGTAGATATAGATACAAGGCATGTAGAATACAAATCCTTTGTAGCAGATGATGAATTTATAAAATCTCTAGTATTTAAAAAATTCCTATGCAAGCAAAAGGGAAAAGAAATAAGAGGAATGGTTGACAATGTCACACCAGGTAATGAAGAACATTTGTTGAAAATTTTGAAACATGATGTGGAGAGGGAGATGGCCGATGTGACCCTTGAGAAAGGGAGGGAAATGTTAGAAAGTGTCGGTGTCATGATTTTCCAGGGTTAGACCTCAATTCTGCACTAGTCTGACAGTTTCTTGAAAAACAATAATACTACACACAAGCTCAACACAAAAAAGGTGACAGAGGTTTATGCAGGATCAAAGTAGAATCCAAATGAGGGGAATGATGATTTCGGCCTTGTACCTCACAGGAGATCAATTGTCATTGATACTGAGAAGGAATTCAAGCATGTGATAACCCTAAAATTTGGGGAGGCTAATCCTGTGGCGATAACAGAGATTGGGATCAACGTAGCAAAATTAAATAAAGCTCAAATATAGCCATTGATCAAGGAAAAGGAAACGTACAAGACAAACAATGAAATAATGCTGAGAGAAAATGAGCATGTGAAAGATTTAATAGGAGTTATAGTGGGATCAACCAAGCTACTCACCCATGGTGAAAGTTCACCGATGAAAGGTCATTGGGAAGGAGCAAGTGCATATTCTCAAGGAAAGTATGACGTACTTGTTGTAGTAATTAAGAAGAGGCAAGCCATTCTGACTCCCTGGTTGAATAAGCTTTTGGGAATACACTCACAAAACCTTGATGCATTACAAGAACATGAAAGAATGGATGGTAGGATCCTAGAGAAGCTCCAAGAAATAAATCAGAGGAATGCTCTTGATAAAGCTGCAATTGAGGTTGTGACTCATCTTATGGATAAGCATAAAGACTTCTTCAAGGAATTGTGAGGGGATGCATAGGGATTAATCGATGCCACTAAAAAGGGTTTGATTGCATTCTTCGATGATAAAGGAAGATTAAAAGAGATGGCTAGGTGGAAAGCTGAAAGTGAGTCAGCATTGTAGGAGGTTATGAAGATGGCTACTGAGAAAGATATGACACTAGATGAAGCATGTGAGTAGAATGAAAAAATGGTGGAAATGGAGATCACGTTCCAAAACGCATTAGGAGATGTAGATACACACAGGCGTTGAGACTACTTGGATCACTTGTCAAAAGTTCACTTATGGCTTAAAAGAGCATAATTACTTTTAACTTTATTTTTTGTTTCATGCATAAGACATTTCTGAAAGGACGCATCCTTTAAGACGGTTGATGTATAAATATTTTTTTTTTGTAGCAATGACAAGGAGGAACATTAGGATAGAAGATAGGTAGTAAGAAATATAATTTCAGAATGTTTTTATTAAAAGGGACTGTGTTGCATGTATAATATTTTGAGGAAGATAATGAAATAATTTTGATTCAGTGACTCCATTCTAGTATCAGTTGTTTGTTGAATTTTTGCAGTTATTTGATTGTCTCCAACATAGTATTTCTTGATTATTTAAATTGAAATATCAAGTATATATTCAATTTATCAGTACACATTTGTTTTATTTGTGTGATATGATTAATTGGGTTCTTTAAAGAAGAATTAAATTCCTCTCAGTCAATTACAATAATCTAGGAATGTTGTTTGGATCAGTAAGAAGAATCAAATAATTAGGATTAATAAAGATATTTGTTTGATTTTTCCTTGCTATTTTCATCTTAAAATTTCTATAAATGTATTCTATAATAAAGGATTCTGAGAGATATATTTAATCATAAATTTTACAATCATAAATATCATTTAATTTGTATGTTGTAACTTCAATACTTTTAGCTAAAATAAAAATAACTTGAAGTTATATATACATATAGTTAAATTGGCAAAGTTGTTTGTCCATTTTATTTTTTACATTTGTTAACTAAACATATTCTAATATTACACATACACTTTATTAGGATTATATTTTTTCACTATAAGATTGCCATTGTGGATATATTATTGTAAACAAAATCACATCACTTAAGTCTACTCAGTTCGCAAAGGTAGACTCACCTAGGTTTGGAAGCACCTGAAGAGAAGAAGGTTCAAATCATTTGGCCTTGTTTGTTACCCTAAAATGTATTAGGAGATTGGCAGCCTCTTGAGGTATTCTTACCTACATTTTTGAGAGCTAACAACCTCCAAACCTCCAAATCCACAAAAAGATTCCACTTGTACGGCCAAATTCTTGCCAAACCCAAAAACCCTTGTTTTAGACCAAAATCATGAGGGTTTATTGAATCTCCTACTTACACAACCTCCCAGACCTCAAAAACAACTCAAACACAACCAATTAGGTCTGTACATGGGTGAAAATTCATAAAATCAGATCATCCATACATATTTTGTTGAAACCTAGGCTTGAACCTCTCATTTCACATGCTTTTCTTTATAGAACTCTTGAGGACAACAACTATACCTTATTTATTTCTCATCCTACTCCCTATTCATGCATCCTACAATTAAAACAGTATCCATGAGGCCTCTAACACAAGATACAGTAATCACAAAAAGTGTAAGAGCTCCTTTATATCATGTTTGGACTACAACCCTCAAAAACAGGGTAACCGGGTTGTATGCAAAGAACTGGAGCTTTCTAACTCGAATCAATGCCTTAAGCCCTCAAATCAGATTCAAATCAAAGATAACACATATATTCACAATATGGAATTCATTTTACATCAAAATATGGCTATATGTGACCATACAGTGCTACAAAACAGGAAAAATACATAAATTTTGAAGAAAAACATAGATTTTTAGAATGTCAAGAGCTTGTATTTTAAATCGTCAACCATCAGCAACCTTTACAATTATCACTTTATGAGGTGTAGGTGCTCCTAAACCACTACCCCATCCAAAAAAAATTCACATTACATAAAGCCACAATGTTCGTCCAAGATAAGCCAATCAAATCCTACCTTATGTGTCCTAGTAATCAAACTGGAGATGATCCTAAAAATGACATTGCGAAGGGCGATTGGTCTAAAAAATCTAAACAACTTTGAAATTATTTCACTACTACAATCAATGTGTCATCTTTCATGAAATTTCCCAAAATACTATTCATTATGTTCATATGGAAATTTCTAGGAGAGCTACAATTGTTGTAACATCATGAATTAAAATTAAACATTAAAAAGTACATCATGAATTAATTATGTAACCACATAAGTCAAATATAATTATATCAATAAATTAATATCAAATAGATAATACAATTGCATAACTCATACATTTCAATGTCATTGATCTTCTTCTTCATCCAACTCTTTGTCTATATCATTCGATCCAGATTCAAAATTGTAAGGATTGGTCATATCATCATCATCGTCATTGATATTAGTTTCGATAATGTCATCATCTTCATGAACATTAAATCCTACATCATCATGATCTATTTCCTCCTCTTCGACATCTTCATCAGGCACATCATCAACTAACTGTTGATCTTGATCATCATCTACATCATCTTCTAGTTCTTCAATATCTTCTTCTTCCTCCACATTAAACTCTACCGACCTTCCTCTTGCATCATGTCTAACAACATATGACCAACCTAGTTTACCTGGAACCTCTAAGAAAAATATCTGCTCACATTGGCTTGGAAGAACATAGGGCTCATTTCCAGCTCGCTCAAAATACCTTGTATTAACCATGGTAAATCCATTATTATTTTCAATAAAAGTTCTCTCAGGATCATTTTCATTCAATCGTAGCCTGTACCATAGGATGACGAACAAAACTAATTTGAAGGACTTAAAGTCACACTCAAGTATATCATCCAAAATCCCATAGTATTGATTTTCTGATACTTCTGGATGTATGTCGCTTCTAAATGAAACATTAGTCACCTGAAAGACTGCAGTTATCATAGAATCATAAGTTTTCTTCGTGTCATCCAACTTTTTGATTCAAAATTTATGACCATTGCACCACATAGCCTTGTGGTGTTTCACCTGCAATATGTCAAACATGTAAAAATTATTGCAATATCATCAATTGATAAACATATTTATTCTTGGCCAAATGTATGCAAAGAAAAACATCTCAACATATATATACATCAATATAATTAAAAATAATTAAATAATATGGGTGATTAATATATTTATACGTACCTTTTTATCTCTTAAACAATATGCTAAATCAATTTCCCTTGGTGTAACATTGGAATATCCATTACGATGAGCTTATTTAACCAATGAAGCCACACCTTCCCATTTTAATGCACGACTAGATTGTTGATGTCGTTCAATCCATACCGTCATCCAATCAAGATAGTTTGCAACGTACAAATGTAGTGCATCCCATTCTCGACTAGCTGTATCAAAAAAAATTGAAATTCACATACGACATATAATTAGTTAATTACCACGGTATACGACCTTAATTTATAATTGATGTATATTGAAGATTAATAATTAAATAAGTACAATATACATAAAAACCAAATGTAAAATGTATTCTAATTAGTCTACATGACCATCTTATAATTACCTATCACTTTCCTCAATCTACCTTTCCCCATCAGGTACTCCCCTTAAAATTTGTTCATGGAGTTGGGATCCCAAATGTGATCTACATGGATCTTTGTTGCGAAATTATGAAGATATTCAGTAATGTACACCATGGTCCGGTATACCATATATCCCTCCACCATAGAACCCTCAAGATGTGCTCTTTGTCTAACCAAAGCCTTCAAAATTTCAAGTGCCTCTCAACCATCCACATTGACCTTGTGTGTACAAGTCCACACAATTCAATCTCCTCAACTTGGTGTATGAGGTAGTGTTCTCGTGCATTGAAAATGTCGAAGGTAGACACTTTTGCATTTCACACATTAGATGAGGAATTTTTCTCTTCCAATAATTTATATGTTCTTTATGGATTTCTTTAGATGACAACCATCTACAAGTGATTCAAGGCACAAATATATTAATGAGATTTAACAAAAATATACGACGAATTGAACAAATATCGCTACTTACCTCATGTATTTTCCAAGATCATATATAAATTGCTTGACATTGTTGTCGAAGTTGTCTGGGAGAGATAGAGGTAGAACGTACTGCAACAATTATAAAATGATCTTTTCATTATTTTTCCAAAAGTAGTAAACATAATACACTAAAAAGTACATGCAGTATACAAATATATACATAATATACCAGAATAATTACCTTAATGAAGGTATGCCAATCATGCATTTTCATCCCTAACCCAAATTCACCTTTCTTTGTTATGATATTGTTTATATTCACAGCAAATCTTGTGGGAAATTGATTTTTTCGTATGACTTCTTTTATGGCATTGCTTTGCTGCTCCGTTAATAACCAAGGAAGGGAACTTATATTAATTTGGTCTCCATCGCTATTTAATTGAATGAAATTTTTCATTGCATGATTGGCTTCCTGAATGTCACTACAAATTTTGACAATTTTTTCTTTGTCACGCCTTCCATCCAATATTTTCCATAACATTTTTGTCGTATTATTTTCGATATGCATTGTATCAAACAAATGCATAATTTATATTCTCATAGTAGGGAAACCTACCAAATTGTCTGGGATAACTTTTAAGTCCCTATGGAAGCCAAACATTAATGCCTTGACAACCTTCATGAAGCATATAAGTTAAAAAAATTAACAATGACAATCATTGTCAATTGTAGCATGAGTAAACACAACACAATATAAAAATATAAATTCAAAACATATCATATATGATAGATAAAAAATTTGATCTGATGTATAACTTTGATGATTAATTCTATTATATTCCAACTTGCATAGGCGAGGTGTTATTCTTTGTGGTTTTGATGTAGTCTCTTCTTTCCCATTGAAAAAATGTTTTTCAGTAGTTTGATACTTATGATTTGTGTAGAGGAAGTGCCTATACTCATCAAGCACCTTCTTTCCTAAACTTGTTGAACAACGAGATTTCATCTTTGGACCACAAATTGGACATGCAAATTTTTCCTTTGTTTGAAGACCTACAAATCATATATAATTGGATTAAATATGTCAATTTTTATAATTATATATAATGAATAGATTATTTAAAAAACATGCATGATATCTAATTCATAAAATTAAATATCGTTACATACCAGAAAAATGTGTTAGCCCTGGGGCATCATGAATTGTCCATACAAGCATTGCATGGAATTGAAATTGTCTTTTTCCTATTGGTCTAGATACGTCATACATAGTGATATCATTCCATAACTTTAGTAACTCGTCGATAAGAGGCTTGATATATACATTCATATCTTTAACTTGGTACTTACCTAGTTGAATGAACATAAACATTACATAATTATTATGACCATTTTAATGCAATATATATAAATTAATGTACATGACTATTAAATGAAAAAAATATAAGTCATTATGCAACAAATAAGATAAATGAGATTCTACTAAGTTAAAGAAAATTGATATAAAAAAATACCTGGAACAATCATTTCCAACATTATGTGCTCCCTCTTTATTGACATCCATGGAGGAATATTATTGTTGATAACAAAAACAGGCCACACAGAGTAAATAGATCTCAACTCTCCAAATCGATTGAAACTATCCGCTGCCAATGAAAGCTTGAGATTACGAGGTTCTTCTTTAAAGTGTGGCCATTTTTCCTCCATGTCCCTAAATGTAGAACCATCCACAGGCATTCGAAGAATTTCATCTCCACTTCTATTCCACGCATGGTAATCCATAAATTGCACTAAGCTTTCGCACCTAAATAATTGTTGCATACATGGAATAATGGGAATATAACGAAGAACCTTGTGAGGCACCTTTTTTGTTAGTTGATTAGTTTGATATCTATTGATATGACATTTCAGGCATTCTGTTGCAAATTCATGTTGTTTATGATATATAATATGATCATTGGGACATGCGTCTATTGCTTGATAATCCATTCCAATATCTTTCATAATGCCAAAATAAATCTCAGTATGAGCGAGGTAAAATATTTGATGGTGGTAAAAAAATTCACCAATCAATCTACAACAAAAAATAATTTGTTAATATAAAAAATATTAATGGTACATATTTCATCCTTTATTTACTAGTGATGAACTAACAACAATTAAAATAGATGAAAAAAAATGACATAAATGACATACCTTAACATCCGTGAGACTGCTATGTTGGATAAATCATTCATAACCTTAAAGTTCACCAGCAACAATACAACATAGAGAAGAGTTGTTTGGGAGCCTTCATAAAGGGGCTCGTATGCCTTCTCAAGTACAGGTAAATCATGAACATCATTAAAGTCATCTCGATCAACATGATCAGTTGTGCCACTAAATGTGTCATGGATCAATGTATTTATACCATCATCTTCAACTATGTCTTCTGGCGCATGATCATCTTCTTCCATAGGATCATTAACTTCATCTTCGATATTCACAGCTCCATGCTCCTCCGCTTGCAAAACCACATTCTCTGGGCCGTGATAATCCATATCATGTGCCCTAGGGTGCCCCATCTTTATAATAATGACAAACAAAAATAAACCATGATCATGATCAAGTGATTTTTTTATATATATAATACGTTAAAACAATATAAACATTTACAAATTCAATCAATATAAACACATATAATGAACAACTTACCAATGGACGATAACCATGCCCCCCTTCAATGTGACCATGCTGCCTACAATATTTCTCAGTTGTTGTGATTAAAATTCTTCTCGTCCTTAAGCCTTTACAATTATTGCAAGGACAATAACATTTCCCATCACCCTTTCTTTTCAATCTAGCCCACAATCTATCAAGTGACTCTTCATTTTGTTCTAGACTAATATTATCTGACATGATTTTTCTTTACCAAACTTGAATATTCAGATCTTCAAAAAATATCAAACTCACACTCCAATAGTTTTTAATCATAGACAGGTAACAAAATCTAATAATTATGATATTTTACACCAAAAAAAATTGGCATGTAACCACCCTTGCAAAAGAGAAGATAGTTTGAGAGATAATGACCCCCAAAAATACTTTAAAATGATAATTCCAGAAATTATTAAATTCTGATTTTACTATGATTTCCAACTGTTAGACTCCTAAAATCAGAATATTGAACTTACACAGCAAAATCTGGAAATGAAATTCTGAAAATGTACAAGTCTAAAAATGAAATGTGATGAGATGTTGCTTTAAAATATGATTTTCAAACTTGGAAGTACAAATCTGACTTCACAAATGAATTATGGAAATAAAATAGTATGGCATAATAAAGAGTTTCATTTGAAGTAGAACATTATATCATGGCTGAATGAAAACAATGTTCAATGCCATGAGGCCCAAATGATATTCATGCATTGGTCTTGAAATGTCATCAAACTGAGACTAGACATATTTATATAGTATCAAAGTTTCATTGATACTATTGGTCAGTATGATTTCTCATGTGAATTGATTAAATATTGATAACCTATATATTTATAGGGTCCAATCATTATGTTTGACAGTGTATTGGCCAGTTTACTGTCCGATGCTATTTGCAAAATAAAATATAGTAAAATATAAAATAGTGATATTTTCTATCTACTCCACTATAAATAATAAATAATGTAGAAACTTCCTTCCGATTTGAGTGTTGGAAGTCTTTATTATTTACAGTGGTGTAGATAGAAAAGATCAATGTTTTATATTTTAATATATTTTATTTTCATTGTATTTGATCAACAAATATAGTTTGATGATGATTCTTTGACTAGTGCTACCATATTAATTAGTATCTCGGGGTATTATATATGCAAATATAAACTACATTTGTATGATGCTTGATGTTATATCCATGTCCACTAGTTATCACCATAATTGTTATTATTATGTATATGCAATATAGGGATACTATAGAGATAAGGAGCAATGAGCAAAGAGAAAAGATTTAAGGAAAGGGACTTCAAAGAAAGGCATGACACTTTATTATAGATTCCCAAAAGGAGATCACAGTCATGACTATTCAAATAAACAATGATTAGTCCATGTCATAACTATGAAGGGGGCATTGAAATTAATAACAACAGTGATAGGGTAGTATGACGAACTTTAAAAGATACATAAAGAAAAGAAACTGAGAAGTCAAGAGGGATTTTAAAATATCATAAATCTTGTCAAGGGTTCATTTTCTTCATAGCAGTATGGTAAACTAATAAATATTTCCATCTCACAAAGTTTCAAAAGAGGACAACCTACAAGTGTATAAAGGAGTGCATGGACAATATCTCAAGCAACTACCACAATTAATTTATTCAAGTGTTATGCAAGGCCATTAAAATAAAATGAATAAACTCATGCATAACTTAAAAGAAAAAGGATGGTCAAGTTGCTAGAGGGAAAGTATCACAAAGGATATGGGATCACTTTCAACAGAGATGTGATGCACTTTTACGTTTTTTGATTTATTTTTCCTAATAAGGTCAAATAGTTTCTTTTAGTTTCTGAATCTACCACATAGAGATTAAATATGCATACTCTCAAATAAATTTGAATTATATAAACAATAGTCAGATGCCTCCCTTAACATAAAGGACAATCTAAAGTACTAAAAAAATGTATATCCTTTATAAGAGATTGCTCTTAACCAATTAAAAACTTGAGAGAGTAATACATAGGTTGCAAGGAAAGTTAAAAATTTATCATAAGTAGCTCAATCCAAAAGGAAAAAATTAAGCATGGAAAAGCATGAGTAGGTTGACCAACTTCACTAAAAGAACAAATTATTTTTTATAACATCTTAGCTGGATATTACTTGATAAGGTAAGGAGTGCTCTTTTTCACTCAGTTTCATATGGTGGCATATCTACACACAAATCTTCAAATTGTCAAATAACTAAATAAATTGTATTACTTAATAAAGTTGTTACAACATGCCATTCATGTCAAAATCAATTATTCTTACCATAAAAATTTTGGTTTCCAATTTGACAGGTTCATGTTTTGATTCTTGTACCAACTTTTGAAAGAATATGGCAGCTTACACTTCTACATGAGGAGACAATTTCATCTTCTAAACTGTTCCAAAGTACAAAACAAATAGAAATCATATAATCTACATGATAGTTATAGCTTGCTAGATGTTTGGCAACATCTAAATTTTTTAAGTGAATTGAGAAAAATAGAGAGGCCTTGACCTTCATTTTTTCATTTTTTAGTTTGTTGCTCTAAATATCTCACAATATTTACAAATTGGTTTCTTTCTTTCTTTCTTGTTCAAATAAAAAATAAATACATTTATATAGAGTCAAGATGAATTCAAGAACTTTAGGTAACAGGTATACCCTAACTGCTTTTATAAGACACTGGCATCTAAGGTCTAAAATCTATTTCTGAAACTTGGCAAAGGGAAAAATACATCTTTATGAAGTAGCCTTCAAAATATCATAGCTAAATGGCTCTAACTATCCACTATCAAACATTCCCAATTCTTTGTTCAACCCTCTAGGCCTGAATCTTGATAGCTATTTGACTCTGTAGCTATCCCTATGCCTTTTGATGGAGCTTCAAATTTTTCTCTTTGAATCCCATTTTGTGTTCGCCCTTGTCCTGGTCTGCTACATTGTTTAGGAGGATGTTAAGGTTAGGTTTTAATTTGGCTTTCCTAAAAAATCCTAATGTCCTATTGTAAAACCTTGGGTAAAATCTATTTGGTCGTTACCTTTTTGGAGTGGATGTTAAAATGACTTATGCCTCATTACATCGTCTAGGCTGGGCCCCTTTTTATAACTGAGTTAAATTTTTTGCCTAGATTTTATTATTTCCTAAGTTTTGGTCAGCCCGTGCCCCATGTTTCAAAACAACCTTAAGGCATCATTTTTCGTTGGCCTAGGCGGTGTCCTCTTCCTTCGTATTAATAAATGTTTTATTTTGCATGGAATGTTTAATTGACCATTGATCAACCATTGGTTGATCTTAGCCATTCCTCGTGATCCCGTGATGTCCCCACCATAGAGTTTCAATTGATTGTGATATCACGAGCGGGTGCCACGTGTCTTAGCTGGCGGTGTCGAATGAATAATTAAAATTATTTAGTATATGTGTCAAGGTTTTAATACATTATCTAGCAAGTTACTAAAGTGGCTAAGGGATGCACGTGCTCAGAATCGACAGATGTGTTACAATCGAGGTGAAAAAGCTGTTCGACAATTATGTCCAATGCTGAGAAATGATATGGATGAACACAATTATCGGTGGTGGAGATCAATGGTTGCCTGCCATCACGTGATCAGAAGATGCAAGATATTTATGGATTGCAATATCATGGGAAAGTGCCACGTGTACTTCCTTCGATGTTGTATACTATGATGGGCCCTCGGTGTTGAGATGGTGATTACATTAGCCTTTTGAAGGTAGTCGTTTGATGATCTGACAAAAGTAAAAGATCAATGGTTGGAATTTAAATTTGCATCAAATGCAATTGGAGTCATTGGCGTGACATGTATGAGAGCTTTAATGGTGGATGAGACGTTTACTGACCCAATTCGAGTGACATAAAGCATGCTTTTTTCATCTTATTTCATCACACATCATTCAAGCATCCTTGCAAGTTAGTTATAGAGCCAACAAAATTTTTTCGAGCAATCACAACGAGAATTTGGTCTTCTGTGAAGCATATCTCGTGAGTTGTTCTTTGAATTGTTTTATTGCTTTGGTTGTGGTTTTGTGAAGAATTGTGATCAGCTGGTCAAAGGGTTTGTTGATTATTAAAGTAGGGTTATTGGTCTGATTGAATTGTGCGAGATTGTAAAGTTTTACTGTAATTTATTTGTTTAAGTAGCCTTAGTTTGTTCAAGGTTTGAATTTTAAAGAAACCCTATTTTATTTGAGATGGCACCACCGAAGCAACACTCCTACCATGTGGATTGTCTACAGAGGAATTTGTATGATGATTTCCTCGACCAATTACCACTGTCTACAAATGATAAAAGGAGGGGTGTGGTTTTGATGAATGGAAGAACCCTAAGTGAGGGACTAGTATGTAAAAACTATGACATTGCAGATACTAGGGTTCCTATGATAGGTTTAGACATGTTCAAGCTCTGGTATGGACAACGCAATTTACCTCACCCTTTCTCTAATGCTTGGAGATGTGACATGGGGAAGTTGGTAGTACCGAATGTATTCCCCAATGTGGACCTGCTCAGGGTTGTGGCAACACGGTATGACCCTACCACTAGGGTGATTAGGGATAATGATGGAGGAGTCCTATTGAGTATAATCAAAGAAAAAATCCAACAGGTGTTTGATTTAAGTGAGCCCAGTCCATTCTTGGTTCAAATTGATCTCAAGGAAATGAAGCAAGAAAACTCAAGATCAAAGCCATTATTTAGGTTGAAGATGCTTCCTCCTCATCTAGCAATGGTAGGTAGTTCTATAGTTTACATCATTCCCAACGAACAGGAGCCTTTCAGGCTAAGTTGCTTTGCCAACCATTTTTTGGCTACTTTCTACTCACTCTACTAGATTATGGTTTTTAGCCCAAACACTATTATGCCCATTGCATATATGTTCATGGGGGCCCAAATACACCCAAATTTCTCTGTAATATATGATTTTGCATCTTTTCTAGCAGAAAATATGCACGATGGATTGTTGAAATTGTAAGTTGGAGATACTAGCAATCCTTTCTTCTAGTATTCATTGCTTATGTATATGTTTTTGTATAAGAATTCCGACTTCTTTTCAGAAAGGATGGAATTAAGGAAGGACATAAATGGGGAAAGGTTACCAGTGTAGGTCTGGACTGCATACCTATCATACAACAGGGGAAGCACTAGTTATGTGTAATTTGATAATTGCTTTGTTTCTAGGCTTAGGGATCAACTAATTGTTAATGTGCCCAAGGTTCCTAAGGATCTTCATGACTTTCTCAAGCCTAAGGGGAGGAAGCCAGATTTAAAGGTTTCTCACAATTGGGGTGACATCATTTTTTACCCTGTCAACACTGTCTTAAGAGTATATGGTTTCCAGGGAGCCCCAAATATTCTCCCTTTCAATGTGTTTTCTAGAATGGGGTTTGCCGAAGTCATGTGGCAAATAGGTTGTATCTGTTAGGACAACCTGATAGGGAAGAGAAAAGGGAATCTCTCCCCTGATTACACCGTTGTATCATATTTTGTTTTTTCCAAGGGTGGATGGGTTCATTTCAGGAGGTACTTTGATGACTTTCACTTGAGGAGTGGTCCTAGGCGGCAACATGATCTAGATGGTTTGTTTGCCTTATTCAGGCAACAGATTAAGGGTGGCAAGTTTGCCCATGAATTTAATTTTCCTGAAGACTTAATCAGGAATGAATTTGACTTGAAAAAATAGGAGTTGAATAATGAGAAGTGGATTGCCTATCAAAAATTGATCCCAAGTATGATCCATTGATGGAGTTTACCCCATTCCACAAGAAGGTTGGTTTCTTGATGGATAATTTTAGAGATATCATGAGCACTCTGATGACCAAGAAGGTCAATTTGGATTTGGATTTTGATATTTAGAGACTAGAGGTGAGGCCTGAAGAAACAAGGCCAACTTATCAGCCTACTGTAAACTCGCCTCTTTACAAGAGGAAAATGAATGAAAATAGCAGTGAGGAGGAGGAGGAGGATAAGAAGGGGAAGCAGGTGATGAAAGCCTCAACTCACTTAGAACCAAAGATCATAGCACCTAGAGGTGTAAAAATATTTGATTTGGATTCTCCACCTCAGGCTGATCCTGCACTAACACCATCAGAGCCAAGCCCAAAGAGGCACAAACTTGAAGAAACACATCATGCTCTGATGGATAAAATAATTATTATTGATCAAGATATGAAGGTTGGTATTCCATCCCCTCCTAGATCAACTAAATTGGTATTATCTGATATGGATGTAAAAGGCCAGTGTTTACAAGATGGCAGAATCGAAGCATGCAAGGAATTCTCGGCTGATGATGCATTTTTAAAGACTCTTGTATTCTTGCAACTAGTATGGAGGATGAAATTGGAGGAATACCAGGCCAAATGCAAGGAGATAAGAGAATCAAGGTTTGATCGGTCTGATCAAGAAAATGATGATGAGGTGAAGGCTGAACTCATGAATGATTTCAAAAGCATAACTCTTGAGGAAGGAAGAAAGCCGGTAACCCAGGCTGGTGTTCTGATTCTTCTTGATTGGGACATAATAGATGTTGTAGCATTCAATTATATCCTAAAGTCCAAACATCCAATGCAAAACACTGAGGAAGAGATCAAGGCAACACTCCAAGATTTTGCCTTCAATGAAGAGTATGATACCCTGCTTATTTGGGCATTGGCACCTCAGGGCAGAAAGCCAAATATTACTGATATTAGCCCAAACTTGAGGGGAGGGTTGATTATCAAAAGAGATTCTGAAACCTCAACCACATAAGCTACAAACTTGACTATGAATCTAGCCAAATTGGCCCAAAAGACAGCTGAAAGAGAAGAAGATGAGAATAAAATTATGATGGAGAAGTACAATATCATTATTGGGGAATATAGTAGAATGCAACAAAGAAATGTTGAGCTACAAAGTGAAGTAGACAGGTTGAAGTACAAGCATGTGGGAGAATATTCTATTGATCTAGGTACCTTGGCCTTACCTTCAACATCAAGGTCAGTACCTCCAGCTTCTCCAATTGTTTCCACTCTAGGATCTCCCATCCAGACTCCTGCTCCCAGTCCTTCATTAGAGCCAGTTGAAGAGGAGGTTGAGTACTCTGCAGCTCTAAAAGAAAGTGAGGAGGGAGTAGTTGTTAAGCAAAATGAGGTTGTAGATATAGTTTTGAGGCACTTGAATGAGAGAGTTGATGGTAGATTTCCATCTATTTATTCTTTATATTCTTTATTTTTGGATTCAATTAAAAATATAAGCAGGGATCAGGAATTAGTTTTTCCTTTAATTGAGAAACGAATCCCTAGGGCCAATGATTTAGATGTTATGTATAAAACCTCTAGATTTGATGCAGCTAATAGGCCTCAACAATTAAGGCCTACTCAAGTCTTTGTGAAGTCACTGCAAGGTTTCCAGGCCTTACCTAATGGTTTGAGCAGGAGGATTAAAGAGTTGGTAAAGGGTTTTGATGACTGGAATGACACATCTCTACCAAATATTGTAGATTCCCAAGGAAATGTTAGATCACTGCAGCAATGGCAAGACAGGGTAGATGAAGTCATCAATGCACAAATCAAATTGATTTGTGATGACTCGGATTATGTCATGCTGGTGAGTAGTATGGATAAAATAATTAACACTAGCACATTTTTAGAATCTTTTGAAAGGGAGGAAAATCAAGTAGCAGTAAAGTATACACCTTACAATGCCAAGGTAAATGAGTTGGTAAATTTTAATTGGCCAACGAATGAGGAATATCAAGGATGGGTAGACAAGTACTTAACTAAAGAAAAATAGGACACAGTCTGCAATCGACAATTAACAGCTCAAAAGTTATGGTTATAACAAATTTTGGCTATGTCTTGGTGGCAATTTTGGTGCAAGTTTTTGAAGTTTGGTAAATGTAATAGATATTCTCCAGTGGACGGGATGAACAAGAAGATTCTCCAGAGACTCAGCTATTATAACCAATTTTTGAAATGTCATAAGGCAGTCCAAGTGACCAGTGACAGGTGTATTCTGGTCCGATGCTTGTTGCTCCATTTTCCCTATAAGAAGGATTTCAGGACCAGAAATACGAGTTAGCAAGTTAGATATCTTTAGGTCAAGTCTAAGAGAAGTTGCATAGTGAATTTGTAAAAGCCTGATATTATAGTGAAGATACTATTCTTAGGTTTGGTGTCATTCTCTTGTAGGTTTTAGTTTCATGGGTACTTAATTTTCAAGATAGTATCAACATCTGAATGAAAATTACTCATTTCAAGCTCATGTCTCTCCATTGTATGAATATATTATTATCTTGAATAAAATGATCAAGGGTTATTTTGTTCATCTCATTGTTATGGTGTGTGTAATTCTCATTTTGGCTTTAATTCAAGGAATTAATTAAAATTCTTCAGTGAGGTTATAGGTGAATATGTTCATATAGGGATTTGATTAGTAGTATCGGGTTAGAATATAGATTGACGATATTGTAAGTCAGTATCATCTAATATTTTATATGCTATGTGTCTGAATTTTTCATGAATCTTTAAGTGCTTATGAATTTGACTCCTCCAATGGTATATGGAACTCGTCTAAGTTGTAATAGTTTGTGAGGTTTTGTATTCCTTTGGTTTTGCTTAGAGCTTGCTACAAATTTCAAATCAATGATTATCCTAAGTTGTGTAATGTTGTTATAGTATCTCACACTCCAAGTAGCTCATATTATTGATGAATATCCAATTCATTTCAGTATTAGCCTATTATGTTGAGTTATTAAGTGAGATGATTCGTTACTATTGATGTTGTTTATAAGTTTGGTGCAGAGATTATAAACACATTAAGGGGATCACCCTCCCGGGTTTTGCAGAGCCCAAAGTGTAGGAGGTTTATTAAAACCCTCATCAATTGGTCCAAGTCCTTCGAGCTGCCTCTGATTGGGATTGGCAATTCCATAGGTAGATTAGAAGATAAACTTGGTTACAGTAAAAACAACCAACACCTTTGATATTATCTAGTTATGGCTCCCAAATCTATTGAAAATTGATCATTAGGGTTAAAATTGAAACCTTGCAAATATAATCTTTGTCCAAATCCATCAAGAATTTTCCATCAGTTATAAACAATTCCCTTATAAAGAATTTGTGAAGTCAAGTCTAAAATCTAGAAATGAAATTCTGAAAATCCACAAGACTAAAAATGAAATCTGATGAGATGTTGCTTTAAAATATGATTTTCAAACCTGGAAGTACAAATATGACTTCATAAATGAATTCTAGAAAAAGACAATGACTACCCTCAACTTGGTGATATCTTCGTGAGTTTTTTCTGATTTTTCGCAAGAAAATTGTCGACCAAAACATTGTCGCAATAAATAGTCGAGCTCATTTTTATTTATGCCGGCCACAATTTTAATTTGCAAGTCTGTCAAAATTTCGACGAAAGATCTTCATCAAAATTTCAACCAATTTTTAAAAATGAAAATTTTGCGCAAGTGCCCGACGATACATCTGATTATATAGCTTTCGTCAGACATTTTCATCGGATTTTGCAATCAAATGAGTTATTGAATGTGTATATGGGTGAGTGTAGGTTCATGATGGGCCAAAAGTGACAATGGGAAAAAATGTGATTTCAACTAGGTAAAAACATGAAAAGCATCTTCAAATTTTTACTTGGGTTAAATAAAAAGTATAATTTTCTATGGTAAACACCAAAGAAAAATGGATATCCATTATTAACAAATATTCGCTTATAAAACTGATAGAGGCGGATATCCAATATTAAATCAAAATAACACATTTTTTTCTTACACAAAATGGATATTCTTATAGTGAAGCATTATTTAGGGATTCAGTTGAAATATGTTGAGGATTATATGATATAATTAAGACTCAATTTATTTTTAGGAGGATGAGGATTTGGTGTATGATGTTAGCAATTGTAGCAGTGATTTTATTATCTGTTACATTGCAAATGTCCAGGGAAGCAAGGCCTTTGGAGGTACAAGGTGAAGATTTAATGGTATTAGAGTCCATGCCTAGAGGTCCAGTGTCAGGATCATGTCCAAGTGGGTGTAGAAACTATATATCCCCCAAAGGTAGAACATGTTTGTGATGCCCAAATGGTTCAATTAATGTAATAAGAGCTTCCTTGCATCAACAAATTGCACATCCCAAATTTCACACTATGTCATTTGGTGTTGCACAAGCATCTTAATACCCTAAACCCTAAACCTTGAACCCTTACCCTTAACCATATACCCTAAACCCTATTCCCTCAACCATATACCCTATATATTATACCCTCAACTCTACACCCTCAACCTTATAGCCTCCACCAAAAACCCTATACTCTTGACCCTATACCTTATACCCTCAATTGTAAACCCTATACCCTCAACCCTAAACCATAAATCCTCAACCCTCAACCCTATACCATCAACCCTACACCTTATACCCTCAACTGTAAACCCTATACCTTAATATACCTTATACCCACTACCCTAAACCCTAAATCCTAAGCCCTATACCCTCAACCATATACCCTAAACCATATACCATATACCTGATACCCTCAATCGTAAACCAATACCCTTAACCCTATACCCAATATCCTCAACCCTAAACCTTATACCCTATACTCTCAACCATATACCGTCAAACCTAAGCAAGTGTTATCCCTTAACCTTAGTCTCTCAATCCTATAAACTAAACCCTCAATCATAAAATCCATACCCTAACCCTAAACTGTATACACCTTGACCCTATACCTTATGACCTCAACCCTAAACCATGTACCCTCGACCATATACCCAATAGCCTTAACCCTAAACTCTATGTACCCTCAATCCTCAACCCTATACCCTATACCCTATACCCTCAACACTAAACCATATACCTTATACCCTCAACCCTACACCCTCATTCTTATGCCCTCCACCATAAAACTTATACCCTTGAACCTATACCTTTTACTCTCAAATGTAAACCCTATACCCTCGACCCTATGTACCCAATACCTTCAATCATAAACCTTGTACCTTATACCCTCAACCATAAACCCAATACCCTCAACCCTAAACCATATACCCTCAACCTTATACCTTATACCCTCAACCTAGAAACAGTACTTGAAGAGGACAAGGAACTCCTATTCCACTCATAAATGTGGGTGAATGGGAAGGATCTACAATTCATTGTTAAAAGTGGAAGTAATTTTTTGTATATCTACTAATTTTTTTAAAGATTGAACCTATAGACAACACTGCACCCACAATGACAATCCATGGAATGAGTGAGCTAAGATTAAAATATTTAGGTAGGTAGATGAGTTGGATGAATAGAAGTATCAAATAGTAGATGTGATTTAAAAATATTATCTTTTATTTTTTTAAAATAATGCCAACATGTTATTTCTCAAATTAGAGCAGTTATACTTCTATTATTCTAACCTAAGGAGGTAGGATCAATTATGGTAATCACTCATGCAAAAACAACAATTATGAATATGCAAAAAAAATAGATGAAATATATATTATTAAAGGGTGTCAAGATGTATTCAACTCACTAATGAGGGAAACCCTACACTATCACATACAAAATTTTATTGATCTCATTCCAAGGACACCATTACCAAATGGGCCACTAGAATATCATTGATTTTTTAGTGGCTAATATTCACCAATTGGCTAATATTACAAGTTGTAAGGCAGCTTGAATCGCCACATTTTTATAAAATTTTATTTTAGTCCTAGTTAAATCAACATAATGTTTATTTTATTAAAGTTTATAAAAAATCCAAGTTATTCAATACCTATAATTAGATCAAATTCACCTGAATTTTATGTTATAGTAGAGAATAAAATTAATTAACCAATAATATTGTATAGTTGTATTGCTTCCTTTAGGGCCATATCACCAATTTTTAATCATCGCCATTGATTTTATTTATAATCTAATGGTTGGGGCTAAATTACATGGGCCCAAATGTACTTTTAGAGCTCCAATTCCCATAAGGCTTGAAATTGAAACCAAAACAGTAGATTATGCATAAAATCAATGGTGGTGAAAAATAGTTTAGGGTCGATTTAAGATATTCAATGTTTGATTTAAATATTAAGGAATTATAGACACAAGCACTGCACCTTAAAATTAGAACTAGTCAATCACTACCACCCTCAGGCTCTTACTTTTCCATAGGAATTATTTTTAAAGGAACAATTTATCATGGTAATAAATGCATTTACCTATTTTTTATCAAGATTTGCCAAGATTTTTATATATTTCTAGCAATTTAAAAAAATGGTAGTAGAATTAATATTTTTTTCAAAAAAAAGAAAGGTTCACCAATAGAAATTAATATTTTTTCCAAAAAAATTGAAAGATTTGTCAAGATTTTACATCTTTTTTTAGGGAGGGTTTCTTAAATTTATCACTAACCCATATAGAAGATGAATCTTAGAGAAATTAGGAAATAAAACAATAGATTTAGGAATTTATTCAAAAGGGGGACATTTAACCAAGTGCCTCACCCTATGAAAACCTAATTACTCTTTCTAAAAAGAAGGATGGAATTTGATTCCTCTACATTGATGTATGATATTTGAACAAGATCACTATAATGAATAGGTATCCAACTCCTTGCATTAATGGCCTCTTGGATCAACTTAAGGGGCTAATTTTTTCACTCAATTTTGGGCACCACCAAGTTACCATTGAGTCATTAGATGTGTGAAATGATACATTCAAATCCAAATAGATCTTTCAAATGGATAGCCTTGATATTTGGCTTGACCAGTACACTTGCCACCTTCATGCGAGTGATTAATGATGCACTTAGATCTCTCACTATTTTCTTTGTTATTTTTTCTATTTAGATAACATACTCATTAAGAAATACATAGGAGGAATGTATACATCATGTTCAATAGATACTTTCAACTCTAGAACATGGGCTCTATGATAACAATTTAGAAAAGTATTCCTTTAGTATGGAAAGGATTTAGTACCTTATATACATTTTGAACAAGGATTGTGTTTATGTGGACCCTAAAAATATAGAGGTAATTAGATATTGGCAACCTCATAAAAATATCATAGAATATTATACTTGTAGGATCATCCAAATTTTATTAGAGTTTTATGTAATTGGGTTTCTCACACTTAGTAAGCCCTATGAACCAATAATTTAGGTGAGACTACAATAAAAACTCCCTATATAGAGAATATAACAACCATTCACACAATTGAAGTAGAGACTTTATTTAAGACCTATACTAGTTCTTGTTCATTTGAAATAGTCCTTTGAAATTGAGGTTGATGCCTCCAAATATGTACTTGAATTATTTTTAACTCAATGTGGTCATATAATTGCCTAATATGTATTGATATTTTATCTAATGCTACATGCATAGACACCCCATGTATGAAAAGGAGTTATATACATTGTTCAAGCCTGCAAATAACATGGAATTACTATGTCTTAGGGAAAGACATTGTTATTCACATAGATCATAACCCTCTTAAATTTATATAAATATAAGAAATTTTGTAGACATAAGAGGTTGTCTAGCTACCTAAAATATTTTCATCTCAATATTCATTAGAAGAAGGAAGAACAAATAAAGTTGCAAACTAATTGGGTTGGCTTCCAATAAATAACATTGATAACTATGTTGGACTCTTGTGAACATTAGATAAAGATTAGCCTTAATTGTATTCAGAATTAATCCTATTTGTTAATATCCATCCACCAAAGGGTAAGTGCACCAATCTGTGACACAATTTTGGTTCTTAAGATGCCACTTTTTTTTTTCTGAAATCAGCAAAATCTGATTTGCATGAGAAAATGAAGATAGTTATGCTCAAAATTTCAAGATGCAGAAAGAACAAAAATTGAAGTGCTCCGAGTATAGTTTATAAGCTACTATTTTTCAAAAAAATTAATGAATATTAAGGGTCTCAAAAAGGGGGGGCCCAAAATAGGTCATGTTTTTATAAAAAAAAATAGCATAGCACCTGAGGGCTCTGTTGGGTCTCAAAAATGTAGGTTTGAACCACAAGAGGTTTCCAAGCTCCTACAACGCTTTTGGCGAGCATACAAGGCCAATTGATGCAATTGAACCTTCTTCTCTTTAGGTTATGCTAGACCAAGGTGGGTCTACCTAATGAATGATGCAGATTTTGAAATGTATTTCCTGATTGAGCAATCTATCCACAATGGCAAATGGAAGTGAATAAATAAAAACACTACACCTACTCCTACTTCTACTGCACAAAAGAAAGGTTTTGAAAATGTTGTTTGATATGAACTTTATCTCTAGGTTGAGGTAGATCAATGCCTTCTATCTACATGGGCAATGGAGTAAAAAAATTAAAAATTATGTGTGTTTCCTTCTCTAGTTTAATTCTAGTTGTTAGGCACTTTGAAAATGAAATTCCAATTACTGGCATACAACTTCATTTATTTATGTCTTACATAAATAGTTGGAAAGTTTCTTAACCTAGTTCTTCTTTAACGACCCAAAATAAATCCTAAAATTGTAGTAACTTACTTGAAGGGATTTAATTCTGACTTACAGACACCAACAAATAAAAATTACACAAAATGGGAATACATTCTGATAAAATAGAGATTATACTTGATATTCTGATTTAAATAATTAAAGGATCTCAAGTTGGAGAGAACCAAATAAAAGAATGTAAATTATTGCAACACAACAACTAAAATAGGAAGGTTTTCACCAGTTAAAAACATTAATCTCCATTGCTCTATTTCAGGAAAGATTTGTACATTTTTACATTCCTAGTCAGAAAAATCTATCTCCTACTCTAATCTCCCTCTTCTGCTAACTGTTTTTCAATATATTTATACAATAAAATCAAAAATTCACGACTCTTCATTTACCCATTACAATCGTTTACATTCGTTAGTAGAAATTAAAATATTTAATTGGATTGCCTTATCAAAAAATTAAATATATATTTTGTTTACATAGTTCCGCATTTTCATTTTCACTTTATACGTTGCCTTTATTCATGTCGCTCTACCGTGGTCAACCTGTTGACCGGTCGCAGTATAGTGGTGACTAGCTCCGTCGTTGTCTACCTTTCTTCCACCGCTCTATCGCTACCTATCCTTCCACCACCCATGACATCATGGTGTACTTTTTGCTCCCCATGGTTATCGCTTACCTTACCGCCCAACCGCAGCCTCACGTTCTTCAACCCGTGGTATGGCGGTCAAACATTAAGTTTCACCTCTGGTTGTCTACCGCGCTACCACAATTATCATGTATTCCTCCCATGGTTCAGCGGTGACCAACATTTACTGTCACGCTAACTATCTACCGCATTATCGTAGTCACTAACTTGACCACCAACGGTAACACAGTGACCCTTGGTTGTCGCCCACAAAAGTATATAAAAGCCATGGAAAAACCTAACCTAGGAATTGGGCATTCCAGTAGGTGACTAACATCTTCTTATGGTCATTCATTTACATTGTTAAACCAGGGAATGTATACTTGAAATGGAGCAGCACTATATGTACACTAAGAACTAGTTTTAGCCACAATTTACTAGAAATAAATACTTGGAAGGAATTCTACTTAAGATGCAAGAACGTAATCTAAAGCCTTTTTAACTTGAGCATAACTTAACCAAAGCAGAAATCGTGACAACTATTACTGAGAAACAAACCATGAACTGGTCTTATGTTGCAAGAACAAACACAAGGATGGATTCCTTATGCTGCAAGAAAAATATAAGACTGAGTTTGCGCTGAAACCTTCAAGAATGAAATTCTAACTTATACACAATAGGAAATAAACAACTAACTACAGATACTCACTAAGTGGGCCCCCTTAGCAAGCATCAAGCAATCTATGCAAGAATTGAACTCAAAACTTCATCAGCTTTTATTCATAAACTTGGAATCATATACATGATCATTCTGCTTGTAAGAAAACTAACACAAAAATTTGTTTCTCATTATAAAACTAATCTTAACATACTCTATTTTGTTCCACTCTCTAGTCTAGTCTAATTTTATCTAATTTGTTCACTCACACAGGAGGAACACTTATTTATAGAAAAGCAACTAACTAACTAACTTAATAGAGAAAGATGTGGACATAAATGCTTCCTAACGCCAAGGAACAAACTTCTCATAAATGAGAGTATATCTGTTCAACCGATCCAGAGAGAATCTAGCATTCCACTCTTCCTAGATTGATGATCATTTAGATTTCCTCCCATTGACCTGGTTAGAGAGTCTTTGTTGGAAATGGACTTTACTGCAAGGCCGAGATCTAATGCGCTTTGACTCGTTCATGCTTCTTCAACAACTTGCGATACACATGGAGACAAAAGAAAAAGAAAGCACACACATAATAACACAATACTCATTCATTAATCACACATTAAATCCATTTCATTATCTAAAAACCACATGCATAATATCAGTCATTTGGGAGGTCAAACAGGGCAATAAATATAGACACATAGAGATGTTAAGCTGCAGGAATATAGGAATGTGTTGCCACTGGATACTACCCATTTTTAGATAAAAATTCTTTAATCAAAGAGTTTAAACAACTATTAGCGAAAGAGTAAGGGTAATTAAAAATACATCATGATATTCAAATTATGAGCATATTTTGGGCTCATCATTTGCCCCCTACTTATCCTAATGATGGTCCTCCAACATTAAGCTTTCTGGTTGTTTCTCTGAAATTTGTAGGAGTAGCATGGCCCTGCATTGAAGTTCCAAACTTGTAGTAGAAGTCTCTGCAATTTTTCCATCTCTCATACCTGTGAGCTTCTATATCTTCATTAACATTTGTAGCCAAATAAGGGTACAGTGGCCACATCAAAATTGGAGGTTGAAATGTTAATGGCAACCATAATTCAAACCTTTCCTGTAGACCCATATGTATATACCTTTTTGACCTTCTGATGGCTGCTCTAATGTTCAAAGGGCTATGAGGCTCAGATTTTCTCAGACCAACTGTTAATTTGTCCCATCTTGTTTTAATTCTAGAAGACGAAAGCTTCCAAATCAGATATGTTTGGTCTTTAAATTCATCATACACCTGCTTCCTGACATCAAATATTTTTATTCTTGCTGCAGGATCATAGAATTCATATGCAACAGTAAGCCAAGTTCTCAGAACTGTTTGGGGATCTGAGCTTTTAGGTCCTAGGGGAATAGGTTCTTTCCATTTAGCTTCCTCATAAGCCTCTAATTGCTTCCCATAGTTAGTTTCATTAGCCGCCCAAGACATGAGTGACCTCAGATGAATGTCACCAATGTAGAGAAGCGGATTCCATTTTGTTTCAAAGGGGATTAGCAAACCATGAAGATAAAATTCACATAAATAATTTCTTAGCCAATTGGGTGTTGTTTGATATGCATCATAAAATTCTTTAGCTGAGTGAATGTCAGGGTCCAAATTTTTGGAAATTCTCATCAATTGGAACCACAAAAATTTCTCTTTAAGGCACATTGCATATACCCTAGGTGGTGGTCTACATTCTATAATTTGTCCAACTACCTTCACCATTTCATTCATTTTCTCTTTTGTTTCTTGGATTTCTTGTTTTTGTCTTTCAATTTCTTCTTCTCTTCTTCCCAAAGACTTTGTTGAAGTTTAGTTTTAGCCAAATGGTGGAAACTCAAAGTCTGAAGTGTAACAAGCCTCTAGATAATCCTAAGATATTCTAAATATTCAATCAACAACGTCCTCCTATACACAACCAATGCAACACAAGTTCCAGAGGGCAATGGTGTTTCATTGGACACCTCTGTTTGTTCAAATTGTTCTTCTTCTTGCTGCAGGGAAGATTCCTATTGCTGCCCAGGAGGAGATTGTGTTTCTTCTGAAATTTTCTCAACTGCTTCTGAGTCATCAAGACTTGGCATCATCCTTTCATTACCACAACCATGTTGTGCTTCCTCAACTTCCTCTGTTTCAGTTTGCAATTCCCCAAGAATAACAGAGGAATTGTGCGGAATATTCTTAGATACACTCTGAGAATCATCATGACTAAGCCCCTCAGATTCCTAATAAATGACTATAATTTTAGGTTGAACGGAGGTTGAGGCAACTTTGCATTGTTTTCTTGGTGAAATTCTTTCAGTTGCAGGAGGTTCTTTTGCAACTTTCCTCTTTCTAGGTTGCCTAGAGGATTCAGACTCAGTAGGAGAAGGTGATGGTGAAATAGTGATGGCAACAGGTGTTGCTGCAGGAGAAAGCAGAGTAGAGCCTTTTCACTTTTGAACATGAGGGCTTGATTCTGGGGTTTGTTCAGCCCCAAGTGACTCTCCTACCTTTGTTTTCCCTTTTTCTTTCCTAATAGCAGACCTGGTTTTTACCCAAGTAGAGGGCTCTGGTGTGGAGGTTGCATGACTAGGTGTTGTAGAAGCAGATGATTCTTGCTTTGCTTCCCTACTCGTAGATTCTACCCTCTTTTTCTTTTTCTTGGGTTGTGCAGGGAGTGCTCTAGGAGGTTGTGGAGGTTGCAGACCCTTCTGGACAATAAATTCTTTTCGAGAAAGGGGTGATACATCCCTCAAGGAACGCTTAGTCAAGAATTTAATAAGGGCATGATGGGTGATAGAGTTGTCTTTACCTTTCTGGGTTTCATGGGCACTACGTTCCAAAAGATTTAACAAAATTTTTGGGACATTGACAGCTAAACCGTGCCTCATATGACTCAATAGTTTAAAATGATAAGAATGCAAATAGGAAAAACGTCCCTCACAAGTCAAATACATGATTATAAAGGAGGGATATTTTGAATATGGATAAGGCGTTGACTCTCATTTGCATCCTTGCTTGGAAACCTCTAAGGGTCCATCTGTTGGCATTGTGAATTTTGTCCTGGAAGAGACAACATCCCTTCCTGAAAGAAATTTCTCTCCTATTGTTGGGAGCCCAATTACGTCAACAATCCGCTCTTCTATAACGGCTACTGTCAAACCCCACACTATAGCTTCTCCTTCTGAAAGAGTTTTCAAAAACTCACCTGCAGCTTCTTGATTAAAGGAATCTATCCCCAAAAAATAATTCAGCCATCCGCAAATGCTGAATGCCTAAACCACTTGACGATCTTGCATTAAGGCCTCATGAGTTGTTGGCTCATGTCTCACTAGTTGGCCACCCATGTTCACAAATTATCCCAGCTGAAATTCCTGAAAACTTCTTCTGAAAAATTGAAAAATATTTTTCTCTACCCTACTTCTTTCTTTTCGGCTATTACCTTTCTTTACTTACCAATAATGATACAAAGGATAATTGCATGCAATGATTATTTAGAAACTACTCAAATTAAGCAGTTAACTTGTTGATCAGGATAAAAGCACCCAATCATATTTGGTAAGTACAAGAAAATAAAATTGTCTTGACAAATGTGGCAATGGCACAAGAAAATCTTTGAAATGGATTATTCCCGCCCCCTACTTAAAATTTGGCATGTGTCCACACATGTGTGAAAGGATAGGCAAAAAATAGGCAGTAATTACTGATAGATACATAGCAATTAATTAATAAATGAAATAAATAAATGATGTGACAATAAAAGATATGGCGTACCTTATAATAAGTACTCCTAGATGCTGGGAAAGATCACAGCTCAGCTTGAAATGACCGTTGGAATGGAAACCATAAATGAAGGTGGTACGACAGGATGGATGACATGGATGGGTGATGTGGAAGAAGATGGAATGAATGATGGTGATGGATGAAAAACGGAGAAAGTGGTGTCCTTAAAAAAAAAGGAAACCTTTATTATGGGCGTGCAACATAGTATTTAAAGAGATGCTGCAGGAAGATCAATGGGTGCATCAGGAACAAATTGCTTCATAAATTCTTCTTTGGATGCTGGCTTATGATACAATCTAAGACGGTGTCCATTAACCACTAGCTTGAATCAGACAGGATCTTTTGTAGCCAACTGAACTGAACCATTATCAAACACATTTTCTATTTCATAAGGACCAAGCCATCTTGTTGTGAGTTTACCTTGATTTTCTTTGTACCTGGAGTCATAGAGCAATGCCCAATCACCGACAGAAAATTGCTTGGTTCTAATATGGTGGTCATGTCGTTTCTTTCTTTGTTGCTAGATAACTTTAGTATGCTGCAGGGCAGCTTTCCTTATCTCATCCAATACATTCTGCTGCAAGAGACATTCCTTTTGGGCATCTGAAAGATCAATGTTAATCTGAAGAGCAATCCTTAAGGTCTTATGCTCAAACTCTATTGGGAACATGGCAGTTTTTCCATAAAGTAACTCAAAAGGGGTGAACCCTATAGTTGTTTTCCATGTTGTCCTATAGGCCCAGACTGCTTCAGGAAGGCGACTACTCCAATCCTTCTTGTGTAACTGTACTATTTTAGTAAGGATTGCCTCTAATTCTCAGTTGGTAACCTTTGCCTGACCATTGGCTTGAGGGTGATAGGAGCTAGACTTTTTGTGCCTGATCTTGTAATCATTCATCAATGCAGTGATTAAGTTTGATGTAAACTGAGCTCCTTGATCAGTAACAAGTTCCCTTAGGACTCCAGACTGAGTAAAAATCTGCTCATACAGGAACTCAACAACTTTATTGTCATGGGCATGTGTCATTACTTTCACTTCCACCCACTTGGTTACATAATCAGTGCAAAAAAAAATGTAGAATTTCTCATTGGATGGAGGATCAATAGGTCCAAGAAAATACATGCCCCATTTGTCAAAGGGACTGACTACCACTTGAGGATACAGGAGAATTTCATCAGACCTTGTTGGTATCCCCATGCGTTGACATCTGTCACATTTTCTGGTGTAGGCTACAACATCCTTGTGTAGTGTGGGCCAATAGTACCCTGTATTAAGCACTTTCATTGATGTTCTCTTGGATGCAAAGTGCCCACCACATGGCTCATCATGACAAGCATGCAAAATGTCATAGGTCTCATCTTCTCTAACACACCTTCGCATGACTTGGTTAGGTCCTATGTAAAATAAACAATCTGCAATCCATGAAAAGTTAAAACTTTTCTCAATCAATAGTTTCCTATCCTTCGGTGAGAAGTGAGCGGGGATCTTGTTGGTTGCTAAATAATTTGCAATATCTGCATACCATGGGGTTTGAGCAGCAATAGAAAATAGATGTTTATCAAGAAAGCTATCATCAATTACCTCAGACGTGGCAGGTGTAGTTGTTTGAAGTCTTGACAAGGAATCAACCACCACATTAGCCCTTCTTGGCTTATCAATAATTGTGATATCAAATTCCTACAACAATAGGAGCCATCTTGCTAATCTGCCAGATATGGTAGGCTTATTCATGAGGTACCATATTGTTGCATGATCTATATGAACAAATATTTGGTAACCAGTGACATAATGTTGAAACTTGTTTAGGGCATACACAACTGCTAGCAATTCTTTCTCTATGATAGTATAATTTAATTTAGGGCCTTGAAGTTTTTTGCTAATGAAATATATGGCATGCTCTATGGAATGCTCTTTCTGTCCTAAAACTGCTCCTATGGCATAATCAGAAGCATATGTATGTATATGAAAGGGTAGAATCCACTTTGGTCCTTGAAGAACAAGTGCCTGAGTAAGTAAGTTTTTAAGTTGCAAGAAAGATTTGTCACAGGCCTTAGTCCAATTAAATTCACAATCCTTAGTCAATAAGGCATATAATGGACTGGCTATTTTGCTGAAATCTTTGATAAATCTTCTATAATATCCAACATGTCCTAAGAAGCTTCTAACATCCTTTTGTTTCATAGGTGTTTGGAAGGTTAGAATGACTTCTATTTTTGCAGAATCAACTTGAATTCCAACTTGAGAGATATGATGGCCTAAAACAATTCCTTCTTGCATCATCATAAAACACTTCTCACTATTCAAAGACAAATTGTGCTCCTTACATCTTTTCAATACTTTTTCCAAATTTTCTAATGCTTCTTCATAAGTTACTCCATAAGTAGTGAAGTCATCCATGTAGATTTCCATAGAATCATGAGACATGTCAACAAAAATACTAATTATTGCCCTTTGAAACGTTGCAGGTGCATTACATAGGCCAAAAGGTAAGACAGAGTAGGCAAAAGTTCCCCATGGACAGGTAAAGGTTGTCTTGTCTTGATCCCCAAGGGAAATTCTAATTTGATTATACCCACTATATCCATCCAAAAAGGAGAAATAATTTTTACCAGACAATGATTCTAGCACTTGGTCAACAAATGGTAGTGGAAAGTGATCCTTTTTAGCTGTTGTGTTCAGCTCCCTATAGTCTACACAAACTCTCCATTTTCCACCTTTTTTAGGAATGATCACTACTGGAGATACCCATTGACTGTCTGAAATTAGGTAGATGAAACTAGCATCAAGCAATTTTTGGAGCTCATTTTTAACTATTTCCCTGAGTGTTGGGTTTATCCTTCTTTGAAGCTGCCTAACAGGTGAACAGTATTCCTTAATGTAGATCCTATGGGTACATAGTTGAGGATCTATTCCCTTCATATCCCCATAGTCCCATGTGAAAGCTTTGTGTTGATCTTGCAACATTGTGACTAGGGCAGTTTGTTGAGATTGCGGCAACTTATTATTGATATTCAGATAGTGGTCTAGAGACAGTTCTATTTGCTTGGTAAGATCATTCATGGAAGCTACTGAAAAAGGTGGTATCTGTATTTCTTGTTGAAGAAAATGTTGATAAACTGGAGGAAATTTAGGTGGCAGGTTCTTAGGATTAGGTTGTTGCAGGAAGCATTGATGAGAGCAATTATCTATGACAAATAGACTACTCATAGTAGAGTTGGATTGCAAGATTTGTAGGAGCAGGTCATCCTAACTCTAAAGTTGGGAAAAAGGATTAGTTTGTAGCATCATTAGTTGAGCCAATGAACTAACTTCTTTAGTTTCCTCTCCTAAATCTGGCCAAATCGATTGAGACAAGTCTGGCTGAGGTTCTACAAGTGGATATAAAGCCAATCTCTTTGTTGACTGACCATCAGAAATTGTCATGTCTCTTGAATAGAATCCTATAAAATCATTATCTATGGCTAACCATGGTCTACCTAGGATGATAGGATATCCTCCCAAATTTTCCTTAGTGGACAATATGGTAAAATTTGCTGGGTATTCCCAAGACTCAAGGTTGACAATTATATCTTCCACCATGCCATCAAGTGTTACAGTGGAACTGTCAGCAAGCTGCAAGATGGTAGGTGTAGACCTAATGGTTAGGATATTCAAATATTCCATAGTATGCTTGGTCATTACATTGATGGCTGCACCAAGGTCAATTAAAACAACTTTCACTATTTGGCCATTAATATTTATTTATACCACAGGGCTCCTAGGGTCAGCATATTTTGGCATGACTACCATCCCTAACATAATATCCGCCAATTGGCCTAGGACATGGATAGTTTGGGGGTCCTTTTTCCTTCTTCCGGGTTTTTTTCAAATAGGCCTCCTTAATGGCTTTTCCATAAATTGGGACATCTTTAATGGCTTGAAAGAGGGGAATTTGAATGTGTATATTTTTTAGTTGATCCAAAATATCAAAGGTAGGATCTTCCATAGACTTGGGTATAACGACTTGTAATCTCTAAGGAAAAGGTGGTTTGGCTTGATGTTGCAGGATAGGTTCTTTAGAGACTGTTTCTGATATAGGTATATGTTCTGTAGGATCAGTTGGTTGTTCAAAAGCAGAGTCTGGAATCTCAGTAATTACTGGCGGTTGTGGAGCAGGGAGGGTGCTTCCAGACCTGAGATGGATATCATTAATATTCAGGGCATAAGCTGGATATTGATTGGCTTCTGTAAAATACATAGGTTGATGTTGTTGTTGCTACTTATTATTAGGATTTGGCAATGGTTGAGTAGGCATAGGTGTTTGTTTTGGAGGGACAGTATTTGTTGTAGGTATTGCAGGAGGTGGCATGAGGGCCAGAGGTTGTGGCTGCTGAAGCGGTAGGAATCCCGGGGATTGGCTCTGCCATTGTTGAGAACCTCTCCATTGAGGATTGTGCTGCCAGTTACCTTGGGGTGGAGTCCATTGCCCTTGTGGTTGCTGCCAACCTCCTTGAGGATATTTCCATTGAGGACTCTGATAGTTAGTCTAGTGTGGTTGATAAGTATTCCAAGGTGGTGATGGGCCATATGTAGGTTGCCATTGGTTATTGTAATTAGAATAAGAAGTAACAAAATTCAAAGGATCTTGAGGCATACCTTGTCTTGGAGCCCATGGGCACCTTTGTGCAATGTAGAATACTTTATCATCTTTACCCTCTACTGCGTTAAAATTAGTAGGTAATTGCTTAGCCTCCATATTAGCCACCATCTTACATCTGCAATCATGTTTCTTCTATCTGCAATGTGGACAAAACTTAGCCGCATTACTTCAGCTTCCTCATGTTTCTTCTATGCTTGCATAGTATCCAACTGTGTAGCCATGTTTTTTATGATATCCTGCTTGAAATCAGATAGAAAATTTGAAATCTCCATTCATGAAACTCCATTAGTAGAAGACTTTTCCATGGTAGTTTGATGACCTCTACCCTTCTTAACATTTTCTTGAGAGTAGATGCGACATATGGTCTTAATATCATCCCAAGGCACTTGGTTTATATCACCTCCTCCCATCAGATCCAGGGCATCTATACAAGTATCATTGATTCCCCTCAGAAAAATTAGTTTCTGAGATTCTTCATTGAGAGTATGGTCTGAATTCTTCCTCAGGGAAAACAAGAACCTTGAGATGTAGTCTTCCAGGCTTTCATCCTCTTTTTGCTGAATTTAGAATATATCATCACCCTTACTACCACTCTTACAATATTCCTTGTATTTCTCAAGAAATCTTGTTTGCATGACTGCCCAACTGTCGACAGCATCCCTTCCCAAAGTCATAAACCATCTAAGAGCTCCCTCCTTCAAAGTAGCAGGAAACAACTTTAGCTTGTGACCATCTGAAGTATAATCATAGCTGTGGCAGAGGATATCAAACTCAAACAAGAAAGTGTCTGGGTCCTCTGTAACTAGTCCATAGAACTTGGGAAGAAATGAAGAAGGAATATTTTTAAGGTTATCATTATCTTGTTGGGCGATGATGGGGAACTCAAAAGCAGGAGGTCGATTAGGTGGATTTTGTGCCATATTTTCTTCATAAAGTATCAAAGCAAATGGATTTTCTTGAGGTTCTTCGTCAGCTAGGGCAAAGGGAAATTCAACAAGCAGGTCTTCAGCAACAACAAATGGATTGATATCTTGGTCTCCTTCTTCCTCAAATAGATTATAAGCTGGTTCAAAATCGTTATCAATGAATGGAAGGTTAGGGAGGAATCTTCCTATAGCATCTCTTCTTCTATGCATGTAATGGGCTTAACTAAAAATTGAAGGAATTTGAAAATGCTTGAATAATCACTCTAAACTACTACTAACAATGACTATGACAGGTTCTTAGCTTGACACCATCCCCAACAATGACGCCAAAAATGGTTTTTGCCCACAAAAGGATATAAAAGCCACAGAAAAACCTAACCTGGGAATTGGACATTCCGGCTGGTGACTAACATCTTCTTATGGTCATTCATTTACATTGTCAAACCAGGGAACACATACTTGAAATGGAGCGGCACTGTATGTGCACTAAGAACCAGTTTTAGCCACAATTTACTAGAAATAAAGACTTGAAAGGAATTATACTTAAGATGGAGGAACGTAATCTAAAGCCTTTTTAACTTGAGCATAACTTAACCAAAGCAGAAATCGTGACAACTATTACTGAGAAACAAACCATGAACTGGTCTTATGTTGTAGGAACAAACATAGGGATGGATTCCTTATGCTGCGGGAACAATATAAGATTGAGTTTGTGTTGAAACCTTCAGGAATGAAATTCTAACTTATAAACAATAGGAAATAAACAACTAACTACAAATACTCACTAAGTGGGCCCCCTTAGCAAGCATCAACCAATCTATGCAAGAATTGAACTCAAAACTTCATCAACTTTTATTCATAAACTTGGAATGATATACATGATCATTCTACTTGTAAGAAAACTAACACAAAACTTTGTTTCTCATTATAACACTAATCTTAACATACTCTGTGTTGTTCCACTCTCTAGTCTAGTCTAATTTTATCTAATCTGTTCACTCACGCAGGAGGAACACTTATTTATAGAAAAGCAACTAACTAACTAATTTAACAGAGAAAGATGTGGACATAAATTCTTCTTGACACTAAGGAACAAACTTCTCATAAATGAGAGTATATCTATTCAACCGATCCAGAGAGAATCTAGCATTCCACTCTTCCTAGATTGATGATCATTTAGATTTCCTCCCAACAATCCAGTCATAGAGACTTTGCTGGAAAAACTTCCTCGATGTCGTGCTGGAAATGGACTTTACTGCAAGGCCAAGATCTGTTGTGCTCTGACTCATTCATGCTTCTTCAACAACCTACGATACACATGGTGACATAAGCAAAAGAAAGCACACACATAATAACACGATACTCATTCATTAATCACACATTAAATCCATTTCATTATCCAAAAACCACATGCATAATATCAGACATTTGGGAGCTCAAATGGGGAAATAAATATAGACACATAGAGATGTTAAGCTGTAGGAATATAGGAATGTGTTGCCACAGGATACTACCCATTTTTAGATAAAAATTCTTTAATCAAAGAGTTTAAACAACCATTAGCGAAAGAGTAAGGGTAATTAAAAATACATCATGATATTCAAATTATGAGCATATTTCAGGCTCATCAACCCCTCTGTCGGTCGCTTCGCTTTGCAGCCTCTAACCACTGCGCCACTGCGGTCTCCGTTAGAACCATGTGTGGTACCGCGGTAAACCCTCTGACCACTTCCTCGATGTTGTTGTTCCAGTTGCTTCACCTCCACTGTGGTACCACAGTCAATGAATTGACCGTGTGCAGTGTGGCAGTGACTGTTCTCAAACTGCCAGGATTTCCCTCCATTGCACAATCGTAAGTTGATTGATGACTGTCCACGGTAAAGCGGTATGAAGTGAAAAGATGGAAATTTCAATAAGATTAAGGTAGTGGTATAACACATAAGTCAATTTTTGATTTTTTGATAGCAGTAAAATGTATTATGGATGGAAAAATGATTTTTTGATGAAAAGATAGTGAAATATTCAATTCAAATGGGCAAAAGACCCAAGGATTTTAATTGAAATTTTTGGTTCTAACAAGCTCCCCCCTTTTTGGTTAACTTTTTTTTAGAATTTCAAAAATTCCAATGCTGAGAAATTAGCTAACACCATGTAGTTTATCCTCCTTCTTTCGGATAATTTTTTTAATGAGAATATAATATTTTATGAATTTTCAAAGTAGACACATCCTGAAAAGCTGAAATTTGAGCATTGTCCCCCTCATATTTTTTACAAAATAATCAAAAATTTATTTATTTATTTTTCATCATGTGTAGAATGGAGTCTAGTTTCAAAAAATGTAATTTGTTTCACATTCCGATGAACATGTAAAAATCTATCCTAAACCTAGAACATGTTGGTTTTTGACCAAAAATGAAGGCATTTACAATAGAAGCCACGGATCAATACCTTAACTAAATCAAAATGAAAAATTAATTATATATTTAGATAGCTAAGAGAGAGGTTAACGCTATCACGTTTTTTTTATAAACTTGCACTAAAAGATGTGCAAATGAGATGGGGAGCACAAATGAAAATATGAGAAAATTTGGTAAATCGTGCTAACTAACACGTCCAAAGCAGGCCATTTGGCGTGCGCCAAATTTGATGAGTCATTTGGCGAGCGCCAAATGGCCTACTTTGCATAGAACTAGAATTTCCCCTCTTTGGTGAAAAACTTTGATAATGCTTAGAGTGCACAATTTATGATCGTAGATGGATAGTCGAGGTTTTACCTTTCATACCTTCTCTAACTCGTTACCGTAATTGAATAACTCGTTATCCCTCTGAAGTCTCTATCTCTCAGGTCTCACTCCCTCTGACGTGACCTAGACTACTCTCTCAGTCCAATCCCCTCTTTCAGGACTCTTTCCCTCCCACATAGGTACCTAAATAAATCTATCTCACTCCAACCCCCTTTCTCACTCTCCCTCTCTCTCTCCCTCTTTGGTCTTTTTATCTCTCTCACTCCATCTCCCTCTCTTAGGTTGTTATCTTTCTCTTTGTTTCTCTCTCTCTCAATTCTCTCCCTCCTACCCCCTCTCCCTCTCTTAGGCTTGTCACTCACTCACTCCCTCTATCTCTCTCCCATTCCCTCTCTCTCATTCACTCTATCTCTCTCCCTCTCTCTCCCACTCCCTCTCTCTCCCACTCTATCTCTCTCCCTCTCTCTTAGGTCTCTCCCTCCCACCTCCTCTCCCTCTCTCTCTCCCAAGTATATTTGTCCTACCCCCTCTCCCTCTCTCTCTTTGTCTTGAGACTCCCTCCTACCCCCTCTCCCTCTCATAGTCACTCCCTCTATCTCTCTTCCACTCCCTTCCTATCTCACTCCCTCTATTTGTCTTTGTCTACCTCTCCATCTCTCTCAAGTATCTCCCTCCCACCACCTCTCCATCTCTCTCACAATTCCCTCTCTCTCTCATGCCCTATATCTCTCTCCCACTCTCTCTCCCTCTCTCACGTCTCTCCCTCCCACCCACTCTCCCTCTCTCTTTGTCTCTCAAGTCTCTCCCTTGTACCCCCTCTCCCTCTTTCAGGCCTCTCTTTGTCTCTCTCACTCATTCCATCTATCTCTCTCCCACATCCTCTCTCTCTCTCACTCCCTTTATCTCGCTCCCTTTATCTCTCTCCCTCTCTCTCTTAGATATCTCCCTCTCGCCCCCTCCCATTCTCTCTCTCTCCCTCTATCTCATGTATCTCCCCCCACCCCCTCCATTTCTCTCGAATCCCTATATCTCGAGTACTCCCTCTCCCTCCCACCCCCTCTCCATCTCTCAAGTCTCATTCCTTGTATCTCTCTCATCCCTCTATATCTCCTCCCTCTCTCTCCTACTCTCTTGGTATCTCCTTCCCACCCCTCTCTCCCACTTTGTCTCCATCCCACCCTCTCTCCCTCTCCCTCTCTCTTAGGTTTCTCCCTCCACCCCCTCCCTCCCTCTCTCTCACTCTCTCTCTCTGTCTCTATGTATCTCCCTCTCTCTCTCTCCCACTCCCTCTCTCTCACTCCCTCTATCTCTCTCCCACTTTGTCTCTCTCCTTCTCTCTCTCTCTCCCACTTTGTCTCTCTCCCTCTCTCTCTCACTCCCTCTATCCCTCTCCCACTTTTTTTCTCTTGCTCTCTCTCAAGTCTCTCCTTCCCACCCTATCTCCCTCTTTATCTCTCTCAAGTATCTCCATCCTACCCCATCTTTATCTCTCTCTTTGTCAAGTCTCCCCTCCTACACCCTCTCCCTCTCATAGTGACTCCCTCTATCTCTCTTCCACTCCCTCCCTCTCTCACTCCCTCTCTCTCAAGTATGTCCCTCCCACCACCTCTCCCTCTCTCTCTCTTAAGTAGAGGGTTTAGGGGTTGAGGGATTAGGGTTTAAGGGTTGAGGGTTGAGGGATTAAGAGGGTATAGGGGTTGATGGATTAGGGTTTAAGGGTTGACGGTTAAGGGTTGAGGGATTAATATTGTAGAGGGGTTGACGGATTAGAGTTTAAGAGTCTAGGGTTGAGAGGTTGAGGGATTAAGAGGGTATAGGGGTTGAGGGATTAGGGTTTAAGGGTTGAGGGTTGAGGGATTAAGAGGGTATAGGGGTTGAGGGATTAGGTTTTAAGGGTTGAGGGTTGAGGGATTAAGAGGGTATAGGGGTTGAGGGATTAGGGTTTAAGGGTTACGAGCTAAGGGTTGAGGGATCAAGAGGGTATGGGGGTTGAAGGATTAGGGTTTAAGGGTTAAGGGTTGAGGGTTAAGAGGGTATAGGGGTTGAGGGATTAGGTTTTAAGGGTTGAGGGTTAAGGATTAAGGGTTGAGGGATTAATATTGTAGAGGGATTGAGGGATTAGGGTTTAAGGGTTAATGGTTGAGGGTTGAGGGTTGAGGGATTAAGAGGGTATGGGGGTTGAGGGTTTGAGGGATTAGGGGTTTAAGGGTTAAGGGTTGAGGGATTATGGTTTTAAGGGTTAAGGGTTGAGGGTTGAGGGATTAAGAGGGTATGGGGCTTGAGGGATTAGGGTTTAAGGGACCATATGATAAAATGAACATTGGTGAATATGACAAAATGAACATTGGTGATTATGCTACATGAAGGAAATTTTATACTTGTAGTATGGAATCCTTAGGGAATTAATGAACATGAATGGACAATGATTTTTTTTAAAAAAATTTACAGTTTTAACAATTTTATTATCATTGACCCAATAAACTCTATAAGGTACTTCATGAGGTAATTTTTTCAAACTCAACTTGTCCACCATTTCCCTAGACACTAGATTATCTTGAGAACCAAAATCAATGACAACTTGACACACTTTACCTTTGCTTTTGCACGTAGTTCTAAATAGGCTCCTTCTTTGACTCAAATATTCCTCCTTGGATGCTTGCAACACAGTTCTTCTTATCATGAGTGTCTCTCCTTCATCTGATTTAAGGTTCACTACAGATGAAGCCACACTCTCTTCATCTTCATGCACTAGTTGATTCCTCCTCTCTCCACCATAAGAGCTTGAGCCTTGCTTTTTAGGGAATTTAAAGGCTAGATGTCTAGGTTGGTTTCAAGCGTAGCATCTCCCTGAAAACTTATAGGAACCTCTTCCTCCACTAGATCTACCTCTTGAACCTCTCCATCCACCTCTTGAATCAGATTGTTCTTGGTCCTTCTTATCATCTCCTTGGCCCTCATTGTTTGAATTTGAATTAGGATTGAATCCTCTTTCCCTAGAAGTGTTACCTCTTCCTCTTGTTGCCTTCTCTTGTCTCTATCTCACCTCTCTTTCTTCCCCTCTCTCTCTCCCTCTCTCTTCCTTTCACCCACCTTTTCTCTCTACTTCTCGCTATCTAACCTATCCCTCTATACATCTTTCTTTCTCCCCCTCCTTCCCTCTCAATCTCTCCACCTTCCTCTGTATCTCTCTACTTTTCAGCTCCATCACACATCTCTATCACCTATCTCACTTCTCTTTCCCATTCCCTCTCTAATCTATTTCTCTCTATCTCACCTCTCTCTCCATCCCTGCCTCTTCCTCCCTCTCTATTTCCCTCTATACTTCTCTTTATCTCCTCCTCCCTCTATCAACCTAGACCTCTCTTTATTTTTGTCTCACCTCTCTCTCCATCCCTATCTCTCCCTATATATCTCCTTTAATATCTACTTCCCTCTACCTATTTTTCCCTCTATACCTATTTCTCTCTCCCTCCTTTCCTCCTCTCTCTCAATATCTCCACCTTCTTTCCCTCTCTAATTCTCTCTCTATCACCTCTCTTTATCTCTCTCCTCCCTCTCTACTCTCTCTATCTCTCCCTCCCTCCCCCTATTTCTATATCTCCTCTCTCCCTACCCCTCTTTCTATCTCTCTTTTCCCTCTCTCTACCTATATCTCTCACCTTCTATCTATCTCAAATATCCATATTTACCTATCCCTCCCTCCTCAATCTCTTCCACCAAAATTCACTCTACATCTCTCTGTCTAGCCTACCCCTATATACCTCTTTTTCTCCCCCTCTCTCTTTCCCTCTCTCAATCTATCTACCTTCCTCATTACATCTCTACTTCTCTCTATCACCTCTCTCTCTCCCCCTTCCCTCTTTACTTTATTTCTCTCTATCTCAGCTCTCTCTCCTTAAATATCCCTCCCTCCCTCATCTCTCTATCTCACCTATCTCTCCCTCCCTCCCTCTTCTTCCCTCTCTCCTCCATTCTCTACTTCCCTTTATCTCCCCCTCTCTCTCCTTACCTACCCCTCTCTCTCTATTTCACTCTCTCACCTCTCTCTAAATCCTTATCTCTCCCTTGATCCCTACCTCTCCATCCATCTCTCCTTCCCTCTCCACTTCTCTATATCTCCCTTCACTCTCTCTACCTACCTCTCTCTCTCTCCATCCCTACCTCTCTCTCCAACTCTCCTTCCTCTCTACTTCTCTCTACCTACCTATCCCTCTATACCTCATTCTCTCCCTCTCCCCCTCTCTCCATCCTTCCCTCTCTCAATCTATCCACCTTCCATATTCTCTCTCTAACTTCTCCCTCCCTTCCCCTCTCTCCTTCCCTCTCTACTCTATCTCTATCTCAACTCTCTCTACCTACATATATATCCCTCCCTCATCTCTCTCTCTCTCTGTCTCTCACTCTCTCTCTCTCCTACCCCCTCTCCCTCTCTCAAGTCTCTCTATCTCTCTCCCCTCTACTCTGAACCCTTAAAACCCTCTACCCTCTGGGTATGTGCACGATCATGATGGGCCAAAAAGTGGCGATATGTAAGTGATATGATGGCCCATGTGGCTGACGAATTTTTTTTAACCCAAAATTTTTGAAATGAAAATGGTTTTTAAAGGAGATTATCAACTTTCCACCAATATAAATTATGCTTTACTTTGAATTTAATAAATAATTAATTTTCATTTTCTATTTGAAATACGACTAAAGTCTTGATTGATAGGTTGATTGAAAAACATCTATAGATTTTAAATGGTATCACATTTTTTGAATCTAAAACATGCATCACATTCTATGCTTCACATACTATAGGATTGAGAAATGAAAAATTGAATTTCATGAAGTTTTGACCAAGTTAAGGCAGTTAGACATACGAGTTTTTATATTTTTTAAAAATTGTAATAAAAAAATCATAATTAATTATTTTCTTGGAAAAAAATTACAAAAAAATATGCATCACATTGGGACATGAGTCCTATACTTATATCTAAAATATTATAAAAAAATATTATCATTTTGTTGTGGTTAGGGTGGTCAGACAGACACCTACCCTCTCTCTCTCTCTCTCTCTCTCTCTCTCTCTCTCTCTCTCTCTCTCTCTCTCTCTCTCTCTCTCTCATGTCTCTCCCTCCTCCCCTCTCTCCCTATCTCAAGTCTCTCTCTCTCACTCACTCACTCACTCCTATATCTCTCTGCTCTACCCTTAGCCCTCTACCCTTAAACCCTCTACCCTTTATCTCTCTCCCACTCGCTCCCTCTCTCTCTCAAGAATATCCCTCCTATCCCCTCTCCATCTCTCAGGTCTCTCTTTCTCTCACTCACTCCTTTTATCTCTCTCCCCTTTACCCTTAACCCTAAACCCTCAACCCTTAAACTCTAAACCCTTAAACCCTCTACCATTTACCACTCTCCCACTCCCTCCCTCGCTCCCTATCTCTCTCTCAAGTATCTCCCTCCTACCCCCTCTCCCTCTCAGGTATCTCACTCACTCAATCACTCCTATCTCTCTCCCCTCTACCTTTAACCCTCTAACCTTAACCCTCTACCCTCTATCTCTCTCTAACTCCCTCCCTCTCTCTCTCACTCACTAAATCCCTCTATCTCTCCCCCCTATACCCTTAACCCTTAAACCCTCTACCCTCTCTCTCTCAAGTCTCTCCCTCCTACCCCATATCTCTCTCTCAAGTCTCTCTTTCTCAGTCACTCCCTCTATCTCTACTCCCTCTACCCTTAACCCTAAACCCTAAACCCTAAACCCTTAATCCTTAAACCCTCTACCCTCTCTCTCTCTCAACCATCTATGACCTACACCCTCTCCCTCTCTCAAGTAATCTCTCTCACTCACTCACTCCTATGTCTCTCCCATATACCCTTAGCCCTATACCCTTAAACCATCTATGCTCTACCCTCTATCTCTCTCCCACTCTCTCCCTCTCTCTCTCAAAAATCTCCCTCCTACCTCGTCTCCCTCTCTCAGGTCTCTCTCACTCACTCCCTCTCTCTCTCTCTCTCCCCTCTCCCCTAAACCCTTAAACCTTCCACCCTCTACCCTTAACCCTCCCTCCCTCTATCTCTCTCCCACTCCCTCCATCTCTCTCTCTCTCAACCCTCTCTCAAGTATCTCTCTTTTAGTCACTTCCTCTATCTCTCCCCTCTACCCTCTACCTAAAAGAGGGAGAGGGGTTATGAGGGAGATACTTGAGAGCGAGAGAGGAAGGGAGTAGGAGAGAGATAGAGATAGGCACAGTTAAGGGTAGAGGGTAGAGGGTTTAATATTTTAAGGTTTAAGGGTTTAGGTTTTATGCTTAAGGGTAGAGGGGAGAGAGATAGAGGGAGTGACCAAGAAAGAAACCTAAGAGATGGAGAGGGGGAGAAGGGGTTGGACGGAGAGGGTTGAGAGAGAGAGAGGAAGGGAGGGAGGGAGTTGGAGAGAGATAGAGGGAGGAAGGGTTAAGGGTATAGGGTTTAGGGTTTAAGGGTTAAGGGTTTAGGGTTTAGGGTTAAGGGTAGAGGGTTAAGGGTTTAATGGTTTAGGGTTTAAGGGTTAAGGATAGAGGATTAAGGGTTAAGGGTAGAGGGTAGAAAGATAGAGGGAGTAAGTGAGTGAGTGAAAGAGAGACCTAAGAGAGAGACTTGGGAGAGAGAGAGGGAGGGAGTGGGAGAGAGAAAGAGGGAGGGATGGTTAAGGGTAGAGGGTAGAGGTTTTGAGGGTTAAGGGTAGAGGGGAGAGAGATAGAGGGAGTGACTGAGAGAGAGGGAGAGGGGTTAGGAGGGAGGGAGGGGAGATTTAGAGCCTCGCCCTCATCCCCCCTCTCTCTCAAGACTCTCCCTCCTACCCCCTCTCTCTCTTAGGTCTCTCTCCCCTCTACCATTAACCCTAAACCCTAAACCATTATCCCTTAAACCCTCTATAATATACCCTTAACCCTCTACCCTCTATCTATCTCCCACTCCCTCCCTCCCTCTCTCTCTATCAAGTCTCTCCTTCTTACCCCATATCCCTCTGTCAGGCCTCTCTCACTCACTCACTCCTTTTATCTCTCTCCCTTCTACCCTTAACCCTCTACCCGCTATCTCTCTCCCACTCCCTCCCTCTCTTTCTCTCTCACTCCCTTTATCTCTCCCTACTATACCATTAAACCCTAAACCCTTAAAAACTCTACCCTCATCGCTACCATCTATCTCTCTCCAACTCCCTCCCCCTCTCTCTCTCTCAAGTATCTCCCTCTTGCCCTCTCTCCCTCTCTCGGGTCTCTCTCTCTCACTCACTCACTCTATCTATCTCCCCTCTACCCTTAACCCTAAACCCTTAACCCTTAAACCCTAAACCCTTAAATCCTCTACCCTCTACCCTTTACCCTCTATCTGTCTCCAACTACCTCCCTCCCTCCCTCCCTCTCTCTCAAGTCTCTCCCTCCTATACCCTCTCCCTCTTTGATATCTCTTTCTCACTCACTCACTCCTTCTATCTCTCTCCCCTCTACCCTCTACCCTCTACCCTCCCTCTCTCTCTCCCACTAACTCCCTCTATCTCTCTCCTTTAACCTTAACTATAAACCATAAACCCTTAACCCTTAAACCCTTAAACACTCTACCCTCTACCCTTAACTCTACCCTCTACTTCTCTTTATCTCCTCCCCCTCTATCTACCTAGACCTCTCTTTGTTTTTGTCTCACCTCTCTCTCCATCCCTACCTCTCCCTATATCTCTACTTTCATTAATACTTCTCTCTACCTATTTGTCCCTCTATACCTATTTATCTCTCCCTCCTTGCCTCCTCTCTCTCAATATCTCCACCTTCTTTCCCTCTCTCTCGCTCTCTCTCCCCTCTCTACCCTTAACTCTAAACCCTTAACCTTTAAACCCTAAACACTTAAAACCATCTACCCTCTACCATAAACCCTCTACACTCTATCTCTCTCCCACTCCCTCTCTCTCTCAATTCTCTCCCTCCTACCCCCTCTCCCTCTCTCAAGTCTCTCTCACTCACTCACTCCTTTTATGTCTCTCCCTAATAGAATCCAAAATTTCCATGGGAAACCCTAGGGTTTTTTCCCATTTTTGAACATAATGTTTTCACTATTTTTTTCATAAAATATCATTCAGCCCCTTTTACAATGCTACAATATCTTTTATCCTTGTTCCACTGCCCTATTTTTGGCCTATATGGCCCTTACATTTTACCCCCATTTAATTCCTAATATTTCAGTATTTTTTTTCTTAATAATTCATTTCTCTCATCCATTATGTTTGAATATATTTCACCGCCATTTGTCTACCCTTTATAAGCTTTCACCGCAGTCATAAGAAATGTTTACCGTGCAACCACAGGTGGTCAACACATAACCCACAGTGGCGTGGTGAATGGTGAGACAACCGATGAGGAAGCAGTCTGAAGAGATACCATGGTATCGCCATTGGTCAAGATGGAGACTGCAGTGGCGTGGTAAGCGGTTAGCAAAGACAACGAGGCAACGGTGAATAGTTAGTGGGCAAGCAGTGGCAACGTAGTGGTTGGTAAGAAGTTACCGCTATATTGCAACCGGTGAAAGTCGTAACCGCGGTAAGGCGGTGGATGGAGATGAGCGGTTAGAGAAACGCCTATCGCTATACCGCTGGAGGGATAAATGATAATCGTGGTGGCACAGTGAATGGTGAGACAACTAGCAAGGAAGCATTCTGAAGAGATACCGGGGTACCACCACCGGTCAAGATGGAGACCATAGCGGTGCAGTAAGCGGTTAGTAGAGATAGTGAGGCAATGATGAATGATTAATAGGCAGGCAGTGGCAACGTAACGGTCGATAAGCGGCTACCGCTATACCACAACCGGTGAAAGTGGTAACCATGGTAAGGTAGTGGATGGAGATGAGTGGTTAGAGAAACGGCTATCGCTATACCACGGGAGGGATAAATGATAACCGTGGTAAGAGATGGCAGTAAGTAACTGACCGGTCACCGTAATATCGTAGAGGAAAAATAATGTGTGGGTGGTTGAGTGGTAAGGAAGTAAGCAATAAGCGAACCAAGTCAAATTCAAAGCCCCGCGATACCACCAGAGGTAAATGTGAAGACCAAGGTAAAGCGGGAAATAAAAGAAAGGGCGGTAAAAGGATTAAAGATAAAATCAAATGTAGAACTTTATAAAAAATATTTAATTTGTTGATAGAGGCAACTTAATTAAATATTTTAATTTTTGATTAACGAATATTAGACGGTTGCATAGGAAATAAAAGGGTCACAACCCTTAGCATATACTATATAAATATTTTGAAAGAATTCAGTTAGAAAAGAAGAGGGAGATCAAAGATAATTTTTTGTGAAAGACAGAATGGGGGAGTGATGAACAATTTTTCTTAACTATATTGTAATGGAGAAAACATTAATATTGGTGACATCTTTTCTGATTTCAGTTATTGAGATGCTATAGTCTTTGTATTTCCTATCTGGTTGTCTCCAATTAGAAATTTTTTAAGTCATTTAAATCAATATATCAAGTATATTTCTGATTTATTGCAGTGTATTTTTCACTTTGTGTGATTTGATTACTTGGTGTCTGCAAGGCAGAACTAAATCCTTTTAAACAAGTCACAGTGACTTTAGGATTTTTGTTGGATGGTTGAAGAAAAACCGAGTAGGAAAACATTCTAGCACAATTTTATGCAAGTCATAAATTTGGTGAAATAATATGCCAGTCATAGAATTTCATACCTTAAATGTGCCTAACAACTTGAATTAGGTCAGACAGGGGAACACCTAGAATTCTTGATATTTTTTACTCCGTTGCCCATGTGGATAGAAAACATTGGCTAGTCATAACCCAAGAGATAAAGTTCATTTAAAAAAATATTTTCAGATCCTTTCCTTTATGTTGTAGGAATAGTTGTAGGGTTTTTATTTTTCCACGTCCATTTGACATTGTGGATAGATTGTTTGAACAAGAAATACATTTCAATTTGCATTATTCATATAGGTACACCCACCTAGGTCCTGCAAAACCTAAAGAGAAAAAGATACAATTGCATCAATTGCATCAATTGGACTTGTACGTTGGCCAAAAGTGTTGTAAGAGCTTGGAAAACTCTTTTGGTTAAAACCTGCACTTTTGAGAACCAACACTCCCCTCTACCCTTAGCCCTCTACCCTTAACCCTTAAACCCTTAAACCCTTAAACCCTCTACCCTCAACCCTTAACCATCTGCCCTTAACCCTCTACCCTCTATCTCTCTCCCACTCCCTCCCTCTCTCTCTCTCAAGACTCTCCCTCCTACCCCCTCTCCCTCTCTTAGGTCTCTCTCTTTGTCACTCACTCATTCCCTCTATCTCTCTCCCCTCTACCCTTAACCCTTAAACCCTAAAACCTTAAACCCTCTACCCTCTACCCTCTATCTCTCTCCCACTCCATCTCTCTCTCTCTCTCAAGACTCTCCCTCCTACCCCCTCTCCCTTGAGTACTCCCTCTCCCTCCCACCCCCCCTCCATCTCTCAAGTCTCTCTCACTCACTTCTTGTATCTCTCCCATCCCTCTATCTCTCACTCCCTCTCTCTCCTACTCTCTTAGGTATCTCCTTCCCACCCCTTCTCTCCCACTTTGTCTCCCTCTCTCTTAGGTTTCTCCCTCCCACCCCCTCTCCCTCCCTATCTCTCTCTTTGTCTCTATGTCTCTCCCTCTCTCTCCCACTCCCTCTCTCTCTCAATCACTCTATCTCTCTCCCACTTTGTCTCTCTCCCTCTCTCTCTCAATCCCTCTATCTCTCTCTCCCACTTTGCCTCTCTCCCACTCCCTCTCTCTCACTCTCTCCCACTCTATCTCTCTCCCTCCCACCCCCTCTCCATCTTTCTCTCTCTCAAGTATCTCCGTCCTACCCCATATTTCTCTCTCTTTGTCAATTATCCCCCTCCTACACCCTCTCCCTCTCACAGTGACTCCCTCTATCTCTCTTCCATTCCCTCCCTCTCTCACTCCCTCTCTCTCTCTCCCTCTCCCTATCCCTCTCTGTCAAGTATGTCCCTCCCACAACCTCTCCCTCTATCTCTCTCAAGTAGAGGGTTTAGGGATTAAAGGTTAAGGGTTGAGGGTTGAGGGATTAAGAGGCTATGGGGGTTGAGGGATTAGGGTTTAAGGGTTAAGGGTTGAGGGTTGAGGGATTAAGAGGGTATAGGGGTTGAGGTATTATGGGTCAAGGGTTGAGAGTTGAGGGATTACGAGGGTATAGGGGTTGAGGGATTAGTTTTTAAGGGTTGAGGGTTGAGGGATTAGGTTTTAAGGATTGAGGGTTGAGGGTTGAGGGATTAAGAGGGTATAGGGGTTGAGGGATTAGGGTTTAAGGGTTGAGGGTTGAGGGATTAAGAGGGTATGGGGGTTGATGGATTAGGGTTTAAGGGTTAAGGGTTGAGGGGTTGATGGATTAAGAGGGTATAGGGGTTCAGGGATTAGGGTTTGAGGGTTAAGGGTTGAGGGTTGACAGGGTATAGGGGTTGAGTGATTAGGGTTTAAGGGTTGAGGGTTAAAGGTTAATGGTTGAGGGGTTAAGATTATAGAGGGGTTGAATGATTAGGGTTTAAGGGTTGAGGGTTAAGGGTTAAGTGTTGAGGGATTAAGATTGTAGAGGGGTTGAGGGATTAGGGTTTAAGGGTTAAGGTTTGAGGGTTGAGGGATTAAGAGGGTATAGGGGTTGACAGATTAGGGTTTAAGGGTTGAGGGTTGAGGTATTAAGAGGGTATAAGGGTTGAGGGATTAGGGTTTAAGGGTTGAGGGTTGAGGGTTGAGGGATTAAGATTGTAGAGGGGTTGAGGGATTAGGGTTTAAGGGTTGAGGGATTAAGAGGGTATGGGGGTTGATGGATGGGGGTCTCTCTTGGGTCTCACTCCCTCCAATTCTATGTACACTAATCAGTGTTACTCCAATGCCCTCTCTCATAATCCCTCTTTGTCAGTCCTCACTTACCTCCCACCCTACTTTATTAGGTATCTCTTTCCCACCCCCTCTCTCCTACTTTGACTCCCTCTCTGTCAGGCCTCACTTACCTCCCACCCTACTTTCTTAGGTCTTGTTTATGGTGTTTTCATGCACTTCTCAACACAGGTAATGCGTAGGTGCATTACCTCTCTTGAAAGACAATCTTCCACAATCAAATTGTAGAACACTATCCGAAGGACTCTCGGATGTTAGGTCTTGACAGTGCTTGGAATATTTCAGTTGTTTATGTGATTTGCTGGAATCACAAGGTGGACTTATGGATGAGTTACAAAGCGGGGAAGTTGGATCTGCAAATGGAGTTCTTAAGATGGGAAAGTTGCTGAGTGTTTGTTGCAGGTTCAAATAGTAGTCTAGAACTCCATTTCAACATCAGATTTAGCTTTACAATGTGCAATGAACCTTGCCTAAGGTTACTTATTAAAAAAAAAGGAAAAAGGGCAGGGAAGAGAAAAGGTCCTTGGATCTGAAACTATGAATGAACAGTGATCATGGAGGCTACTACAGTAGACAAACTCCCTAAACTGGGTTTTGCTTGGCCAAGAGAATCCTACAGTTACACAAAACCAGTGCAATCTTCTAAGGACTGTAGATTTTCAGTTTGCATACACACATCATGAACATGCAAATGAACTAAGTTGCAGCAATCAAATAAAAAATCCCAGGCTAACTTTGCACAGCAGTTTGTCATCAACAAGTGCCAAAAGTATGGGCTGAAAGCTCATCAAATACTGTAAGAACAATCACCATTACCACTTCCATTAAAGAAACTACAACTAAAACTAACTTGGAAGGTAGAACCATGCACACATAATGAGAAAACTCAAAAGGAAACACCCATAGATCATGCAATGCTACTTTCTTTTGCTGATGAATGTTTTTACAACAGCTCTCCAACAACCCTTACAAATGAAGGGGAGACCCCTATTTATAGTTTTCCAAAGCCCGAATGAATGGCCAGGATTGAGTTACATTGTGTGGCCTGGATTCAATTTATATTAGGGCTTCACCTACCCCACAATATTCAATAATTTAAAATACATCTTTGTCTTTTTCCTATTTTGTCCTGTAGTGGTCAGTCACTGTAGCAGTTTTGTCTCCTAGCTAATTTCCCTTTTACTGTAGTTGAAACTACCTAAAAGATGCCTTCTTCCCAATGGACTTCTAGCATTCTTCATTGCATCAAATGGTTCTGTCGACGGACCCATTGTAGGCTTCTTGAAACCAAAAATGAGAGGCCGAAATGCTGTTCTGGAAATGCTATTCTAGAAATGTTGTTTTGGAACGGCCGACGAAGCACGGAACTCCGGATGGTATTTTCTGCATGCAAATTTGGAATTTGAAAAGCCAGGTGAGGATAAGACCCCATTTTAGCATCTGGGTCGAAGTTCGTTTTTGATTTGGAGGTGCGCTAGTACGTTCCAAAAATATGAGCCCAGAATGCCGTTGTAGGAATGCTGTTTTGAAACGGTGCTATAGAAATACAGTTTTGGAATTTTCAAAACTTCCTGAAACTTAATAAAACTTTGTCAATTCACTTAGGCACCACAAAAACATCCAAAATCCATAGGAAATCTATCCCCAAAGTCAAAGAATTAAGGAAAAAGTGAATCGAGAGAGCGAGCGGAGGCGAAGCCCAAAAAACCCAAGACTTGGCCATTTTTTATTTAAGGGGAAAAATATGGTCAACAAAAAATGAGACTTTGAAGGGCACGTTGACCAACTAGGATAGCAAAATTAGGGGCATGCAAAATGAGACGGGAGCAAAGAAGCCCGTCGGGAGCGAAAAAAGAGGGTCCCTGCCTACTACGGGGCGTGTGTGCAAAATGTGCACAACAGGTCTCTCCTTCCCACCCCCTCTCTCCCACTTTGAATCCATGTCCTTCTCTCAAGTGTCTCCCTCACACCCTCTCTTCCTCTCTCTCTCTTAGGTTTCTCCCTCCCACACCCTCTTCCACCCCTCTCTCTCTCTCTCGAGTCTCTCCCTCCTACCCCCCCACTCTCTCTCTCCCACTCCCTCCATCTCTCTCTCGCTTCCTCTATCTCTCTCCCACTCCCTCTCTTAGGTCTTCCCCCCACCATATAACTAAATAAATTCTTTCCCTCTCAATTTTTTTTCTCTTGGGTCTCACTCCCTCCCATGCTACCTACACTAATCAGTGTCACTCCAATGCCCTCTCTCACAATCCCTCTTTGTCAGGCCTCACTTACCTCCCACCCTACTTTCTTAGGTCTCTCCTTCCCACCCCTCTCTCCTACTTTGACTCCCTCTCTGTTAGGCCTCACTTACCTCCCACCCTACTTTCTTAGGTCTCTCCTTCCCACCCCCTCTCTCACACTTTGACTCCCTTTACTTCTCTCGGGTGTCTCCCTCCCACCCTCTGTCCCTCTCTCTCTCTTAGGTTTCTCCCTCCCACATCCTCTCCCTTTTCCTCTCTCTCTCTCTCAAGTCTCTCCCCCCTACCCCCCCTCTCTCTCTCTCCCACTCTCTCCCTCTCTCTCTCAATTCCTCTATCTCTCTCCCACTTTGTCTTTCTCCCTCTCTCGCAAGTCTCTCCTTTTCAAAACAACATATTTGGTGAGCGCCAAATGTGTTTTACCTTGAAACGGTAAAATAAGGCTTGACCCCGTGATTCAGGCCCACATTCTCGTGAAGTTGTCTGGTTCACCACTTTATCCGAGTCATAAACGCCTTTTTTTATGTAGTTGACTTCATATTGTACCAATCTATGCTTGATCCATCACCTTTTTACCACCAATTTGCATGGTAGACAAAGTAGAAGAAGACATTTTGAAGTTTCTACATCATTTTACATTATCTGAGGTAATATATTCATTTTGGTAAATTGAGATGTTTATATTTAGTATATTTGTTTGTTTTTGACAATATAAACTAAATTTCCTTAATGATTTTATTAATCATAAAAATTGGACATAGAATTAAACATTGAATTCTAGATGGGATTTGCATAAAAAAGTTCATTTTTTATGAGTTTGAAGAACAAAAAAATTAAACACATGACATTTAATTAACATAAATTTACTTATGAATTCTATTTGCATTGCTTATAGTAGTCCATTTCTAGCGAGGCTAGTGGAATTCACTGTATTTCATTCTTTTTCAATTAATTTGGAAAACTTTTATTTTCATCTAATTTGGAAAACCTAATAGCTTTCATCAATGTTAATGCAAGTGTCCATTAATTTTTTTTTTCCATAAAAAATTCACCTTCATTGAACATGTGCTTAGATGAATTCAAGTGAGTTGACATAGTTGTTAATGCAAGTTTCCATTCATTCATACCATTTACCTTTCTAATAAATAAAAAAAATGGGACATTTTGTGCAATTGAGAATGCTTATTGTCTTTTAGTTACCTCATTGCCAAAGAAATAGTGAATAATTATAAGATATAGCATCACAAACCCTTCTTTGAATTCATTTTCTTCATGACTTCGTTGACAATCAAAAATTTGGTTTTGAGAAAAATAAACACAAGAGTCTCTAGTTTTTATTTAGGTGGCAACAACTTATACCCTAGGTCAGTGATGCAGAGCAGGGAGACAAAACCTTCAACAATCATTTAATTAGATCAGTTTCAAACAATCTTCAATCTCAAAAACCTCAATTTAATGTTGAACTAACCAATTCACGTATAAAACAAAACAAAGATCATCCATAAATAACAAGCTATTCTTATCAAGATGACTACCATTCTAAACCTCTAGAAGATTTTAACAAACCCCACCATATGTAAGTCTATTGCTTGAAATATTGTATTCATACAACAATCACTCCTAACAAAATGAAATAAAATCAATATTACTAGAAACTCTAATATGTGAATTTTTCATCATAACCTTTATAAAGTTCAAGTTCAATAATGCTAATCAAAAGGTCCACAACTTCAAAATCAACATTCCAGGCCTCTGGTGCAAGAGCACCTTGTAAGCGCAATTTTGTCAAAAATGTCATCTTTTAGTGAGCATGGTCAAATGCTAGGATTTTAGTTAATTTTGAGTATATTGTGTTCAGTAAGGTCAATTAGACCGTTTTATAATGTATTTGGAGCTAAGGGAGTTTAGTTGTGTCATAGCTTGCAATTTGGCTAAATGTGGTTAGAAAAGTTGCTAAAAGATGCAAAATTTGCAGAGTTCAAGGGAGTTGGAATGAAATCAAAATATGTTTAATAACCTTCAATGCCTCGAAGGAGAGGTTTTTGGTTGATTTGCACCCCATTTTTTATCAAGAAGAACGTTATTTTTTAGAAATTTATTGGTTTCTCTCACTTTTCTTATTTTTGTACGGCCTCTACGAACTCTAAGATGATATGAAACTGGTTTGATGTTGAATATTAATGAATTATCTTTCATTTTAATCTATTTAGAGGTTCTAACTCTTTGTATAGCGAAAGTTATGTTGTTTTTACTACTGCTACCTACTTTCACAGTGTTCTTGGATTGAGGGGTTTTCATTATGTAATTCGACCCATTACACTTTTTCTGCCTACTATAACTTGTGGAATGGGTCCTCTAACTTTTAAAATACATGGATAACCTATTTAGAATGTTTTGGGGTCAAGGTTGGGTGTTTGGGATGATGTTCTAGGACTATAGTAAGGTCTTTTCATGGTGAAAATTAGGGCTTCAAGTGGTGTTTTGAAAAAATGTGGGAAGGAACGTCCATGTAATGTATTATTCACCATGTGCAGGGTCTGGTAAGTGTGTTTGGTGCTTTGTATGGGTCTCGAAGTTGCGGGAGATAGGAGTTTCATTAAAACCCCAAGTATTTTTCTTGAAATTGAGGGTTTGGTGTATTAGGGGTCTAGAGGTCTTGGACCTAGAAAAAAATTAGGAAATTGGAGGTTTTGAAACATAAAATACTTTCGTTTGATGATTTTGAGTGAATATGTAGTGTTTAAAAGGTACTCTCATTGTAAATTAGGCCAATTGAATAGCCTTTTCCAAGGTGGGTCTATTGGAAGTCAATGTTGGTCCAAAGGAGTTGATGTTGGTGTTTACATATGTTTTACAACTTGCAAATGGGTATCTTAATCATCCCTGATTTTGTCAAGTGTTTTGGAAAATCTTGGTGAAAAGGCCCTTGAACCGGGTTACCTATGCTACAAGGGAAAGCTTGGTAGAAGTTGGGATTTTCAGTTGAACATCTAGTTTTGCTTTGGAATCTGATTGATTCTCATTGATTTTCTGTATTGAATGGTTTCCACCCCTCTCTGCATCAAAAATGGTGTTTCTTGGTAAGTTAATTGATCAAGTTGTGTGTAAGTCTATTAAGAGCCTTCCTCTAAATCTTTGAACAAGTTCATTGTGGATCCCTACATGTACTGCATCAGCCTCTAGGTACTTTACCAACTCTTCAAATACACTCAAAATCCCTACTCTAATATCTAACCCCACAAACATCTAACTCCATTATGTATGAAAAATATTGTGTAGCATAGACATGTTTGATAATTCCAAACAACTTGCTGCCTTCTTTCGTAAAATGCTTTGGTGTGTTTCATATTTAATGTAATGTAATAAGCGATATCAATATTTTTGTAAAATGCATTACTTACTTTTGTTCTATGTGTGTTTGTGAACATGTAGCATTGAAGGTCATGCCAAGGAAACGATCGAAGCCTCTAACACCAGAAGAACATGCAACTAAAAATGCAAGGAGAAGAGAATCAAAAAATGTAGCTCGTGAAGCAAAGGAATTGCAACCCATACAACCACAAATTCTCGTGCAATCTAAGAGAGATGTCAAATTGGAAAAACAAAGGGCACGAATGAGGAAAGTTCGTGGAAGGACAAGAATGGATACAGAAGTTGGGGGAACATCATCAATCACAGGTGAAGCTCAATGCACATCTCCAGTTGAAGACACATTGACAACAACATGTGGTTTTCCAGGTACATTGGAAATCACATCTCCAATTGAAGACACACCATAAAAAACATTGCATTTTGAAAGTACATCACCAAACACATCTCTATTTGAAGGAACTCCATAAACGGCATCTCAAGTTGGAGGTACAACATCGTTTACATGTCAATCTCAAGGTATGTTATCAATTGCACCTCCAATTGAAGGTACATGATCTATCCCCAATGTTGTTGACCTTCCCAATATTGACACAAATTTACATTTGAGAACTCCTCCTAGATTTTTTCATAGAAAACCTACATTTTTTATTAATATTGATTCCAATGTTTTGAAATGGGTGCCTAATAAGATTCCAAAATGTACATGTCAAATATATGCACAAAGGATATGAAGTTTGTTTTTTGTGAAGCTAAGTGAGGGTGGAAGATGCCAACTATTTGTTGAGATGATTAGGCAACTTAAATTTAGGCCCACCATGAAGGCTCTTGGGTTAAGAGTTTTGAATGACTCAAGTGAAAATTCCATTGTAAAGAATTTGATGAGTGCATATGAGAGAATGGGTTCCACCTCATGCACAAAGGATAGTTGTGCCACACGATGTGTGATGACAACAAAACTGTTAAGCAGTCAAACAGGGAACAAGGTGAACCTTACAAAGGAAAGTAAATCTTTGAAAATAAGTAGATAATCTCTAATGAGAGCCAAAGGAAGGCATGAAAGAGTGGAGGATCCAAATAGCAATGAGTTATGGGAATTTTCGGGTAGAGTGCCATGGAAAGACACAAGAATTGCTCAAGGCTTGAGATCTTTAATTGTGAATTATTGGAAGGATAACACAAGGACCTCTCCTAATCAAAGAGATGTTGTAAGAAGGAGAATTGGTAGTAAAATCTATGAGCCACATCCAATGCATTATTTGGATACCACTCAAACCCAATTTTTTGTTGATTTTGTACAAATATTTCCTGAAATTAAAATATGTCAAAGGTATTTTGAAATGCTAAAGCCTTTTTATGTCAAAATAAATCACACACGCACTACTTGTTGTTGTAGGGTTCATATTGAGTTTTCTAACCATTATGATGTTTATCTACGTATATGTGTAGATATGCATACTGACAATGTTTTAAAGGGAATGTAACATAATGCCTCCACCTAAATCGTCAAGGAAATTTTTGTCTTCCATTTTATGTGAAAGAGGGGATGGTCAATTTTTTTACAAAAAATCATGTTTGGATGGCACATGTGATCATTGTGGTGGCATGCAATATTTTCCAATTTTCCAACACATGGCTAGTACACACAAAATTGGAGACAAAATTGTGGAATTTGGAAAATATAAGACAGTGGCATACAGTCTAAAAGATGGGAAAGAAGCAAAGAAGTGTGAATTGGTCAGTGATAAGATTCCAATGTATCAGTTTATGGGCATTTTTCATGATCACGTGTTCTATGATTATGCAATGCATACACACAAAGCACAATGGTTGGACTCACAGTTCAAGTTATGCAAGGACACATTTCCACTTTGTCATATCATTTCAGTTGTCGACTTTGCTGAGAACGACACACTACAACCACAGAATGAGGTGCAATCACAGTACTACAACTCTGTGCAGGTTGCTATATTTGTGCATATATCATTCATTCATGCAAATGATAGTATAGAGGAAAATAGGAAAGTATTGAGGGAGTATCACTTTTACATCAGTGATGATCACACACATTCTATAGAGTTTGTTCAAGGTTGCTTTCATATGTTCTATGTTGATCTATCTAGCAGGGGCATATCATTTAGTCAACATATCATATGGTCAGATAATTGTACATCACAATTCAAGAATGCCAGAATGTTTTACTGGTTGAGCAGGATGTATAGGATTAGTGGTGTTCATCATATGTGGAACTGCTCAAAGTTCGGGCATGGAAAGGGGAGCATGATGGAGCAATTGCATGTATCAAAAGAGCCCTAGCATGAGAAGAGTTAAAGTACACAAACAGTGTAAAGTTGACAGATGCAAGATCAATTGTCTAGTGGTGCAATGGTGCAATGGGTCCAGGTAGTGAAGGTAATTCTTTAGTTCGTAGATTTTCTCATGTAGTAGATGATACTAACATTGCAAAATATGAGGATTGTTGTACACTAACAGGATCGAGCGAGCTACACTCTTTTAGAAGCTCCAATGCAGGTACATGGACTATCCTTACAAGGAAGATGGCATGATTTTGTTATTCATGTACACTTCAATCATGGAATGATTGTGAGTCAACAGAGTGGGTTGATGAATGGTCTGTAAGAAGTCTAACCCCACTTGACACTTATCAGCTTCTGACGGCTCTACAAATCACGAAGATGCAATCATCCATTGAATTTGATCATGTATCAGACCTACTAGAACCAGGTAATATATCTTACTTACAAGTTTTATTATGTTTCTCAGTAAATAAATCTAACAAGATGAACATATCAATGCAGGGCACGTTTATGCGATGATTGCAAATGAAGACAATGAAGAGGGTGCGGATTATTACTTGTGTCATTGTATTGAGGCCAAAAATAAATTGGAGTCCCCAGTTATAGACGGAGAAAACATATAATATCCTACAAGTTCGGTGGTTGTTACTAGAACATGGCTTCGAAGGTATCTAGTTAAGAATGTTGCAATTTGGTTGTTTCAGGACTTTGACACGCATTGAAAAATTCTTCAGTATTCGAACCTTGTCATCGCCACCAATGTTCATTTGATCAAATATAAGGGCAAACCTATGAACAAGAACTTGTGGAAAGTGCATGAGTCTGACCACGAGGCAATACTCGACACAATAAAGAGTAGATCAGGCCCAGATGGTTCACTGGATTGATTTTTAAGTATGCACATTGAATTTGTAAAGTCATGTTACTGATCATTCTTTTGGACCAACACCTTGCAATGAGTATTTTTCACCATTACTGTTTGATTTCATATGCATTTACGACTGTCATTGATCCTTTTTTGATTGTGACTGTAGGTAATACTGATTTTTTTTAAAGTATATAAGAAAAGAACAACATCGATTGGTGGTGAAAGTGTTCAGTGGTATGAGAAACATTGGTTGCTAGTGCATTTTCTAGTTATCAATCTTCTCTTTGTTTTCCATCTCCTAGATTTATTGGATTCTTATATGCTACAAGTTTTATGTTAAGCCTCTCAATGATATATTTGAAATTTATATGTAGGGTCATCGAGAGATGATAAAGTAGTGAAGGGGCACATCACCATTGTAGGACCTTCAATCGACCTCCTTATCTAGCATGCATGAAGGTGATAGTAGGTTTTGTCAGTTGTATGACTGACATTATTTAGTTATTGCTCTTTTAATGATTTTTATGTGAGTTTATGTCTAAGATTGAGAGGATTTTGCAAGTTTTTTGGAATGCAAATAGTTGGGCCAGCTGAGGTGGAATGGAAAAACGAAACTGGGCAACATCTCCTTTTGTTTCTTCTCAAGTACAATATATTTCATGATCTATGTTGGAGATGGGAGGATTATTTCCCTGCATTTATTCCTACAAGTATTGACAAATGGGAATATTTTCAAGATGTTCTTCAATCACTATTGTAATATTTGTCATTGGCTTAGTGTATTTTTTGATATACTAAAATTATGAGAAATTAATACATGTAAATGTGTATATTCCTTAATATACGCCTCAATTAAATGTGTATATTACATTTAATATTAGTTGTAATGTTTCATGGTTTACATTTAAAGTTGTTTTCAAGGAAAAACATGTGGATTTATTAGTAAGAATGAAATAATGTTTAATATAATTGTAGAAAGGCATATTATTAAGGTCTTTTGAACATTATGCAATGAGGAAGTTGCAAAATATGTTAAAATATGATACAATGTAATAAATGGTCAGTCCATGTCAAGATGGGTGAAAGCAAACTTTTTATTGTTTTTGAGTCTAAGGTCTTAGGAGGAGTTGAATAAGTGATGCAGACCCAAGGTGGAGATCAAATTAAAATGACAAATACAAGATGATCAACCCAAAATCCACAGCAAATTTAAAAGAACTTTACAAATCCACTTGTCAGGTACACTCTTTCTACAAGTAATGCTAAACAGCTTCAAGAGTCTTTTCACCCAACTTTATCAAAATAATTGTCAATTAAATTATGGATTTAGACAGCCATTAAGGACTTAAACAACATAATTCAAGATCAAGTATAACTCCTTTGGACCAGTTTAGACTTCTAATACACTCACCATGGGAAAATCAAGGAAAAGAGGTTAATTTAACAAAGGAAGTGCCATTCAAAATTATCAAATCACCTTGGAACCTCGGGGAAGAAAATTAAATGGCCCAAAACCACAGAATCCAACACTAGTTTGCACCTGTACGGTTAGAAATACTCCCAACTAAAAAAACTTCATTTTCTAATGCAAAAACAAGGGTTTTTTCAAAATCTTCATTCCTAGGCTTCAATAAACAAATAAATGGTCCAAAAACCTTTCATAGGGGCTTCCTTGACATTCTAAATCCTTACAAACTCAGCTTCATCAACATTTCATTGAAAAAAACTTCAAAACCATCACTTTTCAAGGCAAAATTTGCATTTCCAGCCCTATGGCATCACACAATCACCACAAGAATGTTTTATTCTAATATAAAATGCATTTAAAAATATATACTAATATATTTTTCACCAATCCATCGATTTACAGGAGAAAATAGTGGGTGGATTGGTCAAAAACTCATTATTTTGCTTTCAAACCCTTCACAAAGGAAAAAATAGGGTATACACTGTATTTTTTGAATTTCTCTTACAAAACAGAAGATTAGAACTCCAAACCAAGTGAAGATAAAATAAAAATCATAAAAATTTAACCTCTAAATATTTCAAAGCATGATTAGGTCTGTAAAGTCCATACAACAATAAACAATTTTGAAAAATAGTGAAAAACTCAAAATGCACCAAAAAAATGTGGTATTCTTATTCTATGAATTTAGTACACCCTCAACAACCTTTATTCGAGCTTGGGAAGTCCCTTTATAAAATTTACAAGCCATAAACACCTTAAAACCAACCAACTTGCACCTAATTACCCTTTAAATGACTCTAATTTTACAAATCAACACAAATTTGACAACATTTGCAACATTTTGCATTTTTGCAATTATTGAACTTTTAAGACTCTAAATACCTTTAGACACCTAAAATATGGTAATTTACACCTTATTTAACCCTTATTAAGACTTATAGACTCAAAAACAACAAAATCCCTTCATTTACCCAAGTTGACATCTTTGACAATTTTGACAATTTTTTCAAGTTTTCACACATTTTGCAATGTCTTCATGGAACGAAGATGAAATCACCTTCAAATGAGATTTTAAACTAAACCTTTTCAAGGCACCAAACACAAGTTATAAAATTTATCTACTGTTTCTCAAGGGAATTCAATACATATAAGACCTGTTCGACCTGTACACAAGTAGGGAACTCAAAAAAAACAGTAAAACTATGAGAAAAAAAAAGTAATTTCCAAGCTTTATTCTTTTCCCTCCAATCCAAAAACCACAAATTGAGAATCTCTAGGATTTACATATAATTTCTCATCCTCCTATAACTCATCAATTCCCCTAACCACCAAGAAACCAACTTTTCAAAACACAGCCATTGCAATTACAAATTTGTTGCATTATGCAACTCACAAATTTGCAACTGTATCACTTTTCCTACTAACTAAACTAATGACTCCATTATGTCATTGAGAGGCAATATTTCATGTTGCCTTTTAGGCTTTCAAACTCACTTTTTGACACATTTTTAATGCAAGGGTGCATTCTGACCATCAAACATGGAGATTTGTGACTAGGTGACTAGGTGCTCCTACACCACCTACCTTGCCAATACTACCGAATTGGCAAGCTAGTGAGCTCACTGGCTTGCCAAATCCATAGGGTTGACAAGGTAGGGGCAGCATATGCCTCATAGAAATCGATGTAACCTAGGTCATATTTAGCATACCTTTAGGTATGACATTCAACAAAACAACTACTATGGTTCAACTGTCTCGATCCCTTAAGGGTGCAAAGTGCAAAAGGGAAACAATATTTGATACGGTATTACCCGTAAAATGTGGTGATTATGAAATCTTTGTTTGAACCTATGAGATCACATTGGACCCCTCTACAATAGCCTCTCTTTTTTATTGCTATCTCAAAGGCATTTCCCTGTGGTGGCAAATTTTCACTCGGAGAAAAAGTTGTCAAATGCAAGTAGTTGAAAGTTGAAAAGTGGTGCAACTTTCAGTTTGCAGCTCGTGTGACGAAATGAATTATTCCAACGCATCTGGGTGGGTACGTTTATGCTATGCATGTTCCTCTTTCACACCCAAACACACGGAATCGCTTTGAGCTAAATTCAACCGGATCGATCCCTTAAGGGTCCAAAGTGCAAAATGGCTGCAAACTTCAACATGCTATTACTCGAACACCGTGATGCTTAGAAACTTCTCGTCTGATCCTACAAGATCGTGTTGGACCCATCTACAGTAAACTCTCTCAATTTTTTCTATCTTGGAGGAATTTTCATGTGGTGGCAAATTTTGACTTGGGGAAAAAGTTGTCAAATGCAAGTAGTTGAAAGTTGCAAAGTGGTGCAACTTTCGTTTTGCAGCTCCTGTGACCAAATAGATTGTTCCAATGTGTCAAAGTGGGTACGTTTACGCTAGGAATGGTCCTCTTTTGCACCCAAACACATGGAATCGCTTTGAGCTACGTTCAACCAGATCGATCCCTTAAGGGTCCAAAGTGCAAAATGGCTGCAAACTTCAGCATGCTATTACTCGAACACCGTGATGCTTACAAAATTCTCGTCTGATCCTACGGGATCACATTGGGCCCCTCTACAATAACCTCGCTTGGTTTTTGCTATCTCGGAGGAATTTTCTTGTGGTGGCGAATTTTCACTTGGAGAAAAAGTTATCAAATTCAAGTAGTTGAAAGTTGCAAAGTGGTGCAGATTTCATTCTGCAACTCGTGTGACCAAACGGATTGTTCCAACACATTCGAATAGGTATGTTTACACTAGGCATGGTCCTCTTTTACACCCAAATACGTAGAATCACTTTGAGCTACATTCAACCGGATCAATCCCTTAAGGGTCCAAAGTGCAAAATGGTTGCAAACTTCAGCATGCTATTACTTAGACATCGTGATGCTTAGAAAATTCTCGTCTGATCGGCAAAAACTAAAAAATCAGCAAAAATTGCTTTTAAAACCTACAAAGAAAGGCGAATAAAATTGTGTTGATTTTCATGTGAATAAAAACAATGAGACCATAGCTTGTTGCTTACTATTATGCTTTGATAGACTTTTTCCAAGCATCCATAGCTTGTTTGAAAGCACCTATTTTAGGATCTTAGCTATAGCAGCAAGGCAGTGAACTATTTGATAAAACGCTTTGGTAGACATGTATGAAAAACGTCGTAGCATAGACAAGGCAGTGAACTATTTTAAAAAATTCCTCAAAGAAATGTGATATCATGGTGATGGAATGCCATGACAATCTATAGCCATACACATTCGTCATGGCATTCCATCACCATGAGACCACATTTCTTTGAGGAATTTTTTCAAGTAGTTCATTGCCTTGTCTATGTTATTGCTTACTATTATTCTTCAATAGAATTTTTCCAAGCATCCATTGCTTCTTCAAAAGTACTTGTTTTAGGATTTTAGCTATAGCAGCAAGGCAGTGAATTGTTTGAAAAAATACTTTGGTAGACATGTATGAAAAATGTGGTAGCATAGACAGGGCAGTGAATTGTTTGAAAAAATGCTTGAAAGAAATGCGGTCTCATGGTGATTATTGTCATTGCATTCCATCACCATGAGACCACATTTATTTGAGGAATTTTTTCAAATAGTTCATTGCCTTTTCTATGGCTTGTCATGGCCTTCCATCACCATGAAACCACATTTCTTTGAGGCATCTTTTCAAACAATTCACTGCCTTGTCTATGCTATTGCTTACTAGTATGCTTTGACAGTTTTTTACCAAGCATCCATAGCTTGTTCAAAAGCACCTATTTTAGGCTTGTAGCCATAGCAGCAAGGTAGTGAACTGTTTAATGAAATGCTCTAGTAGATATGTATGAAAAATTTCATACCATAGACAAGGTAGTGAATTATTTGAAAAGATGCCTCAAAGAAATGTGTTCTCATGCTGATGGAATGCCATGGCAGTCCATCACCATAGGCATTCATCATGGAAGTCCATCACCATGAGACAACATTTCTTTGAGGAATCTTTTCAAACAATTCACTACCTTGTCTATGGCTTGTCATGGCATTCCATCACCATGAGACCACTTTTCTTTGAGGCATTTTTTCAAAATGTTCAATGCCTTGTCTATGCTATTGCTTACTATTATGCTTTGATAGATTTTTTCCAAGCATCCATAGCTTGTTCGAAAGCATCTATTTTAGGCTTTTAGCCATAGCAACAAGGAAATGAACTATTTGATAAAATGCTTTGGTAGACATATATGAAAAATGTCATAGCATAGACAAGGGAATGAACTATTTGAAAAAATGCCTCAAAGAAATGTGGTGTCATGGAATGCCATGACAAGCTAAAGCAATTGGTAGTTGCTCCTAGTTATTAGTTATGCAATTTGAAGTAATTGCATAACTTCTTAGGTTGACTTTGTAAAAAGATATATTGTAATTGAAATTTTGTCATCTATCAGCATCTAGTTATTCGTTATGCAATGTGAAGTGATTCTTTGAGTTTGAAAGATGTGCAATGCATGAATATAAACTACAAAAATCTATTTTCTACATTTCATTAGTTAAACTCTTTATTTTATTTGCTCTCTATATCTCTATGCTATGGAAATGTCTTTTGATTTCAAAAAATATAGTTTTTATCTCTTGTTATACAATTTTTTACGTTTTTTTTAAATCTGATTTTTTCACGATTTTTTCCCGATTTTTTCAAAAAATCTTATACTTTTGGTTTGCCGATTTATTCCCCAAAATATTTTTTGTTGCTATGACCAAAACAATAAATACCAATTGAGATTGTGCATAGGGCTTGAACATTGGTCTACCATCACACAAATAGAAAACCAAAAGGAGAAGATATACAATGTTAAAGAAGAGTGAAAGCACAAGTAAATTTATCATTTCAAAGCAATTTTTTTGATACATTTTTTCAAACAATTCATTGCCTTGTCTATTCTATTGCTTACTATTATGCTTTTGATATATATTTTCGAAGCATCCATAGCTTGTTCAAAATCACTTGTTTTAGGATTTTAGCCATAACAACAAGGAAGTGAACTGTTTGAGAAGATTCTTTGGTATACATGTATAAAAAATGTGGTAACATAGACAAGGCATGGAACTATTTGAAAAAATATCTCAAAGAAATTTGGTCTCATAGAATGCCATGATAATAAAATGCAATTGGTAGCTGCTCCTAGTTATTAGTTATGCAATGTGAAGAAATTACATAACTGCTTAGGCTGACTTTGTACAAACTATATTGTAATTAAATTTTCAGCATCTATCAACATCTACTTATTATTTATGCAAAGTGAAGTAATGCTTTGACTTTGAAAGATGTGCAATGCAATGTAATCAACGACATGAATATAAACTACAAAAATCCATTTTTTACAATTCATTAGTTAAAATATTTATTGTATTTTCTCTCTATATCTCTATATGCTACGAAAATACCTTGAAATTGTATTTAAAAGGCTTAATAGGTCAGTTAGGTGGTATTTGCAAAATCAAGTTGTGAATGAATGGTAATTAAGAGAAAAATTGGCAAATTGCCATCTTAGAAGTCTAACAAAGGGTGGTTATGGTGGTTGATCAACTCAAGGGGTAGTTGGAAGGTGGTATCAAGATATATTGCTGTAATACCCTGAGTTGAGGGTTGATTTTGTTTAGTTTCTAATAAGAAAATATACTTTTGAAAACGTTGATCATTGGTTTTCTTTGCCTTGCACAGACCCGTACAAGTCTATCATGACTTGAGGCTTTGGATACTTGATTGAATATGTGTTTACTCTCTTTGAATCTCTTCTAAAGGTTTAAATCCACCGTTGGTGTGTGTGGGATCAGCAAACTTGGTTACTGCTCTGTTTTATGTGTTAGGGGTTTTGAGGGCAACACCATGACACATTAGCCAATCCATCTACTATTCTGACCCTATGGCTCGATGGATTGACCTATACCATGATTATTTTGGTGTATGAATACTTTGGAGGCTGAGATAATGAATAAACTTAGTGGGGTGTGAAGTTCTAATGTTGTTCAAGGCTATTTCCACCATGAAAGCAAGGAACTCAAGTAGTGAATCTGAGAAATACTGAAAGGAATGGGATTTTGAGTGTCTTTTAAGTTAGGGTAGAGGTATTGTGGGGTGTTTAGACCTTTGGAAGGATTGGGGGAGGTCTGGAGTTATGAGTTTCTTTAAAACCCTTGTTTTTGTGAAGGTTTAGGAGGTTTTGTGAGTAGAGGAATAGAACAAGTTCTTGGGGCTCTTAAAATGGGAGAATCCTAAGTTTGGTGAGCATCCCTAAGACTGTTTCAAGTTTCCTTGGTTTGGAGGTGAGTTTATGAAGGGGTTCCTTTGTAAATTAGGCCTAATTGTGAAACCTAGAGCGAGGGAGGTGTATTGAAATTTCATGTTGGTCTGAAAGAGTTACTATTGGTTTTGGCATATGTTGTGTAACCCTGAAAAGGGTATCTTAATCCACCTTTAAATGGTTGGGTGTTTTGGAAAGGTTGGGATAAATTAGGCTTGAATCGGGTTTTGAGTGCTACAAGGGTGGATTGTTGGGTAAGGTGTTCAATGAAGAGTTTGGTTTGATGGGGCTTTGAGGTTGTGTAGATTGCTCAAAATAGCTTGTATTAATCTTGTTAGGATCCCCTTGAAGGTAGGTTGTCATAATGATTGGGTTTGAGTCTCCTTGCCTTTGCATCAATGAGGCACAAGTAATTGAAGCATTCCAAAGGATACAAACCACCACGAATGGAGCTTATTTATACAATACGCTTTAGATGGGGCTTATTGAGAATTCAAAAATAATTAATTAAGAATTAGATGTAAACAAAATCCATTCCTACAACATTCAATCATACAACTTACACGATACACATGATAACATCATTCAAGAATGGCAATAGGAAAATAAGAGTTTCTTTAATCAAAAATCCAAAAGGCTATACAATGATATATATTGATAAAAGTATATAAATATATCCAAAAAAACCATATAGGCTTAGTACAAAGGAGCCATATGGACATAAAATATCATGTATATATATCAATAGTACAAAACATATGTTCCAAAATTCCACATAGGCATACAATAAATAACACTAATACATAGTCATTTCCCTCTAGGGGAAGGAAATAGATCTCGTGCTGCCTTCGAAATTCGGCTGGATGGAGTGATTGTTGCTTCTCTTGTCTTTTGAACACACTCGCTACTCCTCCTCTCTTCACTCTAGACCTTCACCTGATACAATTAAAAGTAAAGATGTTAAAAAATAGAAATTGAATTGTGGAATGGCATATAACAAAATATATAATCACTTACCACATACATATAGTCATCATGCACATTTACAGCATCACCACATCTACAATCTGGAGTGACAACCACCTATAGCAACCATGAAGAAAGAAATTAAACTACATAAAATTATCGTGATTTTTTTTTATAATAGACCATAAAAGAGCAAATATAATGTCAAATCGACTAATCTATCCCATACCTCTCTCAATGGATCAGAACTGGCTATTGCTTCAGCAACTCCATGCTCCATCGTGCCACCAATATCACCAGGGCTATCTCTTATCAACATCTGCAAATGAAAAAATATCTCAGGTATCATGTTGATATAGGAGAACATAATTTGATATGATCAAGGAATACTTGAATGCAATGTTTGTGTTTCTCATCAATTTTTTAGATTTGTATATATGCAAAATTATGAAAAATAGGTAACATAGATTTACAACACCATTAATGAATAAAGGCTACCTGAGTGTACGTTGTTTGAGGATATGAATCACAAGGTGTGGAGGAAGAAGGTGCACCAGGAAACTATTTGAAATTCGAAGCATGTTATGAGACAAACATTCAAATATAGCATTCAATTGTTCAAATGCAATAATAATATCTTTAATACTAGTTGAATACCTATGGACTCATCATCGAGAATGTATAAGGGTCTGTAGGAATAGAGCATCCCTCATGAAAAGTACGACCCTGAAATTTCATCATATCAAAAATCTACTAATTTAGTTATTCTTAAATTTCAAAATATATTTTAATAAACAACATTAAAATAACTTGCTAAATTTTACCTTAGTGTCAATGTTGAATGTATCATTCAGAATATCATTTGTGACATCCATCGCCTTTGCAATTGACATAGGCTATGTAGCTGCATCACGAGAACCCTGATAATTGTACGTGCAAACAACACCACAAGTGCCACAATGGTGGGGTGGAGCTCGAGGCCTACACATCTCCTCCACACCAAGCTCTACTAGAGGATTCACACACTGTAAAATGGTCTGGGTGAGTGAGCCAATCGACTTCATCATGTCCACCTCTACACTATCCTTAATAATGGAAGGAACAACGACATGCTCCACCATGGGTCTATCATGTGTGGAGCCCCCACCTCTACCCTGAAATTCTAAGATGTCAAAATAGTTTGGCATTTTATTGAGGAAAAACTCGCAATAGAGTTTCCTCAAAAATTATTGCGGCACCTCATGGTTATTGCATGGAGGTTGGTCAAATACCATCCACCACCGCTCCCAAATTTTTTTTTAATTAACTCATGGTGGCACCAATGGATGGGGAACCTCCTGCATGCATGGGACAAAGGTTCATTAGTTTTTGGGTCTATAAATAGGGCACACAACTCGGCTTTGCTAATTTTTACTTTTTGGCATCTGCATATGACAAAACATTAACATAAAATTGTCTCATCTCATGTCTCTTAGTTGACCAAAAATTCATTTGCTCGCTCATTTCTCCTACATGATTTAAAATTGACTTCAATGATTCAACAATCCCTCTCCTATAAGGGTGGGTTTTAGCATGCTCGGTTAATCTTGCAATTAATTATTGAATGTCTCTTTTATTGTTTTCAATTTGATTTTGAATATTTTCTTGTGTTCCTTGAGGATGCCTATGAATTGATGGAGGGGTTTCAGGTTGTTCTTGTATAGGAGGCTCTTCATGAGGGGGTGATTGTGAATTCTCAATGTTTTGAGGTGGAGATTCATTCCCTAAGAATTAGACCAAATTTTTATTATAAAAATCTATTTAAATTTGCATTCCAAATAAATAGAATAAAAATACACCTCTTTGCAATCTTCGACCTCTTTGACGTGTTGGCGGCATCCTCGTGGAAAATGGCAAGCTAAGGATGCAAAAAATGGAAGAGATTCGGCGAGCGCGAGTTGCAGACCTGAAATCCTCTTCCTCAAGCTATGGGTTGAAGACAGAATGAGGGTTTGAAACCTATTTTTTGCTTTTTATGTCTAAAAATACATTTGGCGTGCGCCAAATACCTTATTTCGGGATTTTTTTAACGTTTTTCAATTTGGCACCTAAATTGTGTCACAAATTGGTGCACTTACCCCAAAGAATCAAATGATAGATAAGCCCTTTATTACTATATGTAAGATAGCATCTTATATCACATAATGCACATTTATATCCCTATATACACCCTCAACCCTATACCCTCCATCATAAACTCTATAGCTTCGACCCTATACCCAATACCCTAAACCCTAAACCCTAAACTCTATACCCTATACACTCAACCCTACACCCTCAACCGTAAATCTATACCCTCAACCATAAATCCTATACCATCAACCCTATACCTTATACTCTAACCCATAAACCCTATACCCTTGACCCTATATCAAATACCATCAACCCTCAATCGTATGTACCTTCAACCCTACACCCAAAACCCTATACCTTATACCCTCAGTATTCAACACATACCTTATGCTCATAGGTTGTGAGATTTCACTTGGTCATTGAGCTTGAAGGTTTGAAAAAGGTGATAATGCCTTGGGGATTAAGGCTTTCGAGTAGTGGTCTCAATGATAAATCCATTAGGAAGAGATTCCCTATAAGTGGTTTCTTTGGACTTGGACTAGGCTAAGAACCTAAGTAACCCACATAAAAAAATTAAAACAATATTTATTCTTTGTGCTCTCTCTTATGTCACCATTCATTCTTTTTCTTCCTTTATATTATAGTTACTCAAGAAGCTAATAGTAATTTATAAAATTTATATAGTTATTTTAAAATAAATTTTCAATAGTCATAGACGGATCACTAAACAATTTATAAAATCATCCCATCTAGCTTTCTAAGTAGGTTGGAGTTATTTTTGGCATTCATATCTATAAAAAAATGATAACCATTTTGTATTACTTGCACTTCTCTTCATTTTTATTTCCTCATTTATATTACAATCAATTAGAAGGCAAAAAAAATCTCCAAAAATATATAATTATTTTTTAATAATTTTTTTTTATTCGTCACATAATGAAGCTGCAAGATTTATATTAATATAAAAAAATTGTATCATTTTTACAATGTTTTGGCCCATCTTAGAGCTAGGTATATTAGAATGACACCAAGTTCTGTCATCTAAAAATACAAAAAAAATAGCTAAATTTTCACCTATAATCACCTGGTTTAGACAAAATTACAAAAATTGCATCACCAATACCCACCCGTAGTAGCACATCAGACTTCTTCATCATAGAATCTGGTGGATTCCACCAGATTGGCAAAGGCTCGACACCATTCAAAGCCTATTTTCTTGTTTAATCCCAACCGACAATATAGGAAATTGTAACTAATGGTTTCCCATCTCCTATGGCGCTCCAGTCCAACTTCTTTCACATCCAAGATAAAGGGTAGCCACTCCACTTCTGCACCTTGCAAGAACATCTTATCAATGCCATCCGACAACGAGATCCTAATTCCCAAATACGCCACTGCCACCACATTTTCATCGTCGACCAAAATCGCAGCTTTGAAGACCATCTTGAGTAGAACCAAACACCTTAGCTTTGGAAGATTCGGGTCAAGAAGCGACACCAAAAAGTGGGAGGAAATATCAGATTTCGCTCTTGTTCGATTGTTGGAAAAGAAAAACTTCCTCCCAAGCACCATCCTCACTGCTTCCAAACACTATATCTTTATTCAAAAAAAATTCTTGAGCCTCTGATATGTGATAAAGCCATCGAAAGTTGATTGCTTCTTAGAGTAGCACAATTTTATCGATGTATCCATTATTGATGCTCTACTCCTTGCTTGGCGTTATGTGTCTTAATATAGACACTTAAGTTTGAGAAAAATGAAGAGCCAACTCTCCTTCATAAATTTGATCTGCCTCTAATCCATCTACCTCTCATCTCCATACAGCTCCCAAGAGGTGGCCTTCAATTTTCTTAACTGGGGCGTACTTTCGATTCTAGGTGTTCTATCTTGGGCAAGCTTTGCCATAAACTATCAACATTGCCCTTTTGCTAGCATCACTTCCTTGATCTAAATCACCTATTCCTTGATCTAAATCACCTATTCCAATTCCATTTAGTGTAGCCGCTAAACTTGAATGCATTTAATTTTTTAGGTTCCTGATTGAGGATGTGACTCGTGCAAATGATCTCATATGCAACAATGATGAGAGGGGCAATCATCTTGTTCTTAGAAACTATCATATCCCTTTTCCTCAGGAATTATTGTCATCCTATGGGTAGTAAGCCATGTTGGATACTGAGGTGACAAAAACCTATCTTCTCTACCTTCTTTGGGTTGCCCATGAGCCCAATTTGGCCACCTAGCATAGACAAACTCACTCCCCTAGCACATGGGCAATAGTCTCATCCATACCTTACACCTTCATTTGCTAGATCATTTGCTTCTTTGTTTCCTTCACTATAAATGTGGTTAATTGAGTATCCTTCAAAGAATTTCATCAACTCCATAGCCTTAGCAAGGAGTTCCCTTAGCTTCCAATTGGGAGTGGTCTCACATCTGAAGGCATTAATTACCAATACATAATCACCCTCAATTTCTATCCTTGCTAACCCTAGTTCCTTGCATAGATTCAAACCATGGATCACCGATAGAAACTTGGCTTCATTGTTTGTGCCTTCATGCAATCTCTTTGTTGAAGATGTAATTACACCTCCTTGCCAATCTTTGATGATGCATCTGGTTTCTGATGGTCTTGGATTTCCATTTGAAGCCCCATTGAAGTTTAGCTTAATCCATCCCTATGGAGGTAGATGCCAAACCACTGAGGCACAATCCAACTCTGCTTCCTTTCCACCCTTCCCGACCCAAGGTGGGATCTTGAGAGAGGACCACACTACCCGGAGCCTCGCATCCCACTCCAAAAATGATTTTTCTTTAGCCCCCCTTTGGGCTAATTGGGAGTTCAAAGTCTCTATTAGGCTTGCCTCAATTTTGTTGATCAAAGATACTGAGTTCATCTTCTTATCTTGGAAGATTCGTCTATTCCTTTCCTTTCATACTCCCATACCATAATTTATGGATTGAGAATCCAGATATCCCCAAACAACAAACTCTTCTTTAGTGATGGCCAATATTGAAACCAACTAAGTAGGTTTGTATGTAGATCACATGCCCATCCAAGCCTTGCACATAGCCACCGCTAGCATTCTTGTGCATATTGACATCCCAATAGCAGGTGATTTGAATTTCCCTCTGCCTCTTAACACAAGGCACATCTGGACGATGCTTGAAATCCTAAACGATGAAATTTTTCAATTGTTAGGATCTTGTTCTGGATTGCAGCCCACACAAATGTTCCCGCTTTGGGAAGGCACACACTACTCCAGCATAGATGAAGGGGCAAGCTGATATTAACTCTCCCAATTTCATTGTATAGCCTCTTATACCCATTGCTTGTGTTGTAGCTTCATGTCTTGGATCCCGCCCATATTAGAGTGTCACTACCCCTTCTCAATTAGAGAAATCTATTTTTTAGTGCTTCTGAGAGAATCTGAACCTCCCTAGGAGGAAGATTGAGGGTTGAGAAATCTCTCCACTAGAATGCGGGGTGATGTAATCTTTAACTCTCTCCCCACAAATTCTTCAGAACTTGCTTTACCTTCCCTACCTCAATTATGTTGTCCAAACTGGGGAGGCCTTCCCAAGAGTCCTCCCAAAATAAAGCTTTTCTCCCATCCAAAACATCCCAAGATAGAGATTCACAAATAAGTGTTTTGCATTTTTGCATGAAATTCCAAATTCAGGATCCAGAAGGAGGGTTTGAAGTAGTGAGAATGTCCCTGTTATTATCATTCTTAACATACTTGTGATGCAAAATTCTTGACCATTTTCTCTAAGGTTCATAGTCATATTCCAAACTAATTTAGCTCCCAAGGCTTTGTTCTACATTTCCAAATTTTTGAAGCCTAGCCTACCATCTTCCTTGGTTTTGCACAATTTCTCCCAAGATATCAACACCACTTTCCTCTTTTCCTCATTCCCCTGCTAGAAAAATTGTTTGAGAATTCTTGTTAATTTGGCTACACTATCACTTGGGATGCAAAGGACTAACATTAGATATATCGGTAGAGCTAAAAGGACATATTTGATTAAAGTGATCTTTTCGGCTCCAGTTAGCCATTTAGCCTTCCATGAATTCACTTTTGTGCTTTCTTTGAGGATTAGAGGGTCCCACATGCCTTATGACCTTAGTCCTTTTGCTAGAGGGATGCCCAAGTATGTGAATGGGAACTCCTCTTTTTTGAATCCTAGCACACTCAAAATCTCTTGCTCCTTCTAAGGAGATGTGTTGAAGAAGAAAATTTTTGACTTTCTTTTGTTGACCTCCTATCCAAAGGCTTTGGAATATTTCTTGAGGATTGAGTGTCCGCAAATAGCTTCCTTTCTCTTCACCGCCCCCAATACAGAAATGTCATCAACAATTTTTTAATGGGAGACTGCTTGTATGTCACTTGTCACCTTTATGCCTTCTAACTGAGAGGAACTAATGCCCTTGGCAATATTTCTACCTAATGCCTTAGCCATTAGAATGTATAGAAAGGGAGAAAGAGGGTCTCCTTTCCTTAGACCCCTAGACACCTCAAAGAAGCCTTCCGGCATCCCATTTACCAGCATCCAAAATCTGGGGGTGGATAGACAACTATATACCTAGTTTATCCATCTCTTATTGAAGCCAAAGGATTCAAGAACTTTCATCAAAAATATCCAATCTACCGTATCATAAGCCTTATGTCAAGTTTAATGATCATCCCCACCTTTTTTTTTCTACTGCAATGAGTGGATTGTTTCTTGGATAATAATAATACCATCCATTATTGCCCTTCCTAGAATGAAGCACATTTTCTCTTCAGCTATTATTCATGGAAGAATAATTTTTAACCTGTTTGACATGGCCTTTGTTATTACTTTAATATGGTATTGCATAAGGAGATCGGCCTATAATCTTCTAATGAATTCAACACCTCTTTCTTGGGGATCAAGGCCAGAAAGATATTATTGGCCTCCTTAATAAAACATCTAGAATTCTATGAAGCCTCAATAGCCTATGTCAACTCATCACCAATCATCCCACAAAACTTTTGGAAGAAACCGGCTAGGAGGCCATCCAGCCCAGGGGCCTTTTCTAGATGTAGTTGGAAGAGAGCCACTTTTATCTCATCTTTGGTGAATTTTTGAGAGAGCATTTTATTCTGATCTTCGAAAACCAATTTAGGGATATTCCTTAAAAGTTCCTATTATTGGCCCAAGTTTGAGCCCTCGCTATTGTTGAGAAAATTATTGAAATATCTCACCACCTCAGCTACTATTTCTCGGGTATCTTCCAAAGACAATCCATCCTAGCCTCTGAGGCTCAAAATTCTATTACACTTATGTGTTGCCTTGTATTGTTATGGAAAAATTTGGTATTTCTATCCCCTTCTTTAAGCCACACTGCCCTAGATTTTTGCCTCCAAAATAGTTCTTCTTTAGCCAAGATATCCTCATACTTCCCAAGAAGCACTTTTTCTTTGTAATAGCTTTAGAGGTTTGAACTGTTTTGCATTATGTCTTCCTCTACTTCTTGCAAATCTCCTTCAATGCTTTCTTTTGATTCAAAGATGTTCTTGAAGCAATTCCAGTTTTAATCCTTTATTTTATGCTTAAGACACTTTAGTTTAGTTACTAGGCAGTACATATTGGATCCCTTTACTTGTATCTCCAACAACCATTTCTCTACCAATTCAGGAAAGGATGGATCCTTAAACCACATGCTTTCAAATTTAAAGGGTGAGTGTGTTGGGCTTATATCCTCTTGTATTTCCAACTGGATTGGAAGGTGATTTGACCCTGCACTAGGAGAGATGGTTGCCTTGAATGTACACTGAAAGCTATCCAAATCGCCCCAAAATAGGAATCTATCCAAAAAAAATTCTATCATCCATGAACCCGCCCTCTTATTTTTCCACGTGTAAACACCATTCCTAAAGTATATGTTTAACAACTGCCAGGTCCTGATGATCTAGTCTCTGAAGTCCTTCTAGGATTGATTTCCTCTAGGGATTCCTCCTATTTTGTCCTTGTCTTCAAATACTACATTGAAGTCACCTCCTAGTATGAAATTTTCTCCTGACCTTTCTTCTAAAAATTCTTCAATTTCTTGCCACAGACCACACTTTCTTATGGATGAGTTAGGGCCATAGACATTAATGAGACTGAATTTGAGTTTTGATTGGATACTTCAAATTTTGAAGCTTTTCCAATAGAATCTCTACCTGCACCATGCTAGGTTTCTAGAAAATTTCCAGTCCACTCAAATCTCCACTGGCTTGAACTCCTCCACCATCCCACCCAGCATACTTTTTCTTTAATTTCTCCAATTCCTCTCTGCTCAGTTTTATGTCTTGTATCATTACTATATCCACCTTGGTCAAAACCAACCTCCTTTTGAACAAGCATTGTTTGTTGTGGGAATTTAGGCCCTTAACATTCTATGAAAGAAATCTCATAGCGACCCGAGTAGACGGGTGTTCTTCCCCAAATTCAGAAGTGTTATGAATTTATGTTGTCCCTCCACATCTCCTGCCATCATGATTAACTCTTGTGCAGATTTCATTCCTCTAGATTTTCCTTTCCCACAATCTGGTTTAGTCTTTGATGGTGTGTATTGTTTAATCCCTTGATTCCCTTTGGGAGAAATCTCTTCCATTTCATCCTCTGATTCTATTGCAGCTTCCAACATCCATTGTTGGGCCAAAGGGAGCACTGCCCACGGTGGGTCCTCCTCGAGGTCTTCCTCTATGTTGATCATCGGCTGGATGGGCCCTCGAACATTCATAGCTAACTACATAGAGATTTCAACAATATCCCTCCCTTAGCCTGAGCCATCGACTTCCATCCCTATCGCCAACCATTCTTCCTCTGTCGCATTTGGGAGTGCTATTGTCCATCTTGTTCATAGTTTTCATCCTCCTCATTTCCTTCTTGGCCTAAGATAGCCCTAATATTTTCGTAGATCTCTCTCTCCAAAGACTCAATGCCCATTAGATTCCTCAATTGTTCAAGGAAATCCATTCCCTCCTCCATATTCGGCTCCCTACCATCCTTTGTGTTCCTGAGCTCTGTAGAAATCAGTCGAATAAGATATTTTTGTTCTATTTGCTCCTTTGGATCCTCCTCCCTTGGTGATTCTGTGGTATTAGTGCGATGATGGAAACTTCTTCCAAACCAACCCTCATTCATTGTCAAGTCCGCCACTTTCCCTATTCCTTCAAACACCCTGCAATATACCCTTTACTTAAGATGCAGCTGCCCCCTTTCGATTCCACTGTTATCTTTTGAAACCAATCTCCTTTCCCGGTGAGAATCTCCAAATTATCCAAAAATCTGAATTCCATGTTTATCTCCACCAGAATTTTGGCTAAACCATATTTACCTTTCAAAATTTCTTCTTCAATGCCTATGAAGGTGCCCAAAGCATTTTCGATCTTCTCTAGGGTTTCCTCACTCCAATACTCTGAGGGAAGATTATCCAGGGTTATCCAATATGGAAGGTGATCTGACCCTGCACAAATCGAGGTTGAAGGTAGCTATTCGAGATCGATAGAATCTTACTTCACTGGTTTCTCTGGATATGCCATTGGTTTCTTTATGCTCCCTCGTTTACCCAAAATGGGCCCTTCCCAGATCGTTGTTTCCCTGACCACCCATTCCTGTTTGGCGAGTTTCGACCAGATCTCCAAGTTTGGAATCGGTATCCTTGGGCACGAACACCTGTCTCAAAATGCCTTCCATTTGCTCGGCTACCACCTGACTGTTGGTTTGTCTGATTCCTCCTCCATCCGCCAAGATTCTGCTGATTACACAATGAATTTCACTCCTGTTATCGCTCCTGCTGACGCTCCATTTTTTATCATCCTATTTTTTAATAAAATTTTAATGATTATTTTCAAGTAAATTTATTTCTCTATTATCTTTAGTAAAGTTATTGCACTATTATTACCTAAACAAAAATTATCACTTCATTAAAATAATATTATTTTCATATTGTAACTACAAATGCTACTAGCATACCTATTTTAGATAAATATATGCAAATGAAACTAAGACATATCCTTTTCAAGGTGTCTATTTTTAAAATCAATTTTCTATATACAATGGAGTAAAATAGGTTCCTTGGGAATAACTTCTCTCAATGTCTTTTAAATAGATTTATCTAATATTGGTATATCATTTTTATTTAAATATTCATAGATAATGGGAACCAATAAAATCTTGAACTTAAATTTATTTCTTTATTCAATTTAAATTTATTTAGATGGAGATAAGAACTCTATTTATTATTTACATAAATAAATATATTTCATTGAGTTAATTTTCTATATTTTCTCTTAATGAATTTAAAGTGTATTGTTACTTTTGAGTTAGTAGATGATGTGGAAAAATATTAGTGTTTGTAGGACACTATGGAATGGTATGATAAATCTAAAATTATAATTCATTATTACCATATTTAGAGGCCATTCATAATAGATGAGATAAAATTATTTGAATGAATATGATTTTCTTATATAATTTTCAGAATTCGTGTATTTAAGGTTTTATTTCATAGATATGTTGTTGGGTGAATTCATGATCATTTGATCCTATGGATAAAAATGTTTAGATAATAATATATTACATAAATAATGTTTAAGACCTATGTTTCCTATAAAAAATTGTTATAGTATAAACATGTAATATGATATTTCCTTCTATTTCATCACATTAGACATGTGTATGAGTACCTAATAGAAGCCTACTACACTTATCTTATCTTCTTAAGTGTAAGAGAGATTAAATTCTTTTAAGCATATAGCCTATTCATTTAATCTTTACATAATGAGAAAACTACTAGTAGATAACATGTTTTTTCTTACTAAATTAGAGAGAGGGTATAACCATATACCGTATTCATTTAATAGGCAGATATCTATATTAAAATAAAGATAAAATTACAAATTCACAAAAAAAGGGGCGGGTGTTTAGAAGGCACACCCCGAAGGTCACATGGGTAGAGCCCAAAAAAGCCAAAAAACAATATCACATGGGCCTAGCCTAGAAGTTTAACAACAGGAAATAAAAATTAAGCGGCCAAAGCTGTGCCAGTGGATCCTGGGGGGTCCCTGTCATCTAGATTTTTCCCCCATACATCAGTGGGGTTTGGAGTGACATCAGGAGGAGCACCCCAACCATCATCATCTTTATCTTTATCTTTTTCCTCGCGTCGGGGAGAGATTGCGAGAGCCACCCGCTGAAAATTTTTACCACTTACAGGTCAACTAGAGCCAGAAATAGGCAGAGCATCAAAGGGCCACCCAGAACCGTCATCACCGCTCCCCGTAGCACCACCAGAGGTCCAGCTTTGACTAGGTCACGGTAGAGGAGAACGAGCTCGCCTTGGAGGCTGGGAATCCCGCCCAATAGATAAATTTCAAAGAGATAGCATATGACTTTTTGTATGCTAATTATTCTATTCTATAAAGATTGTGTGTGCTCAAAATGGTTATTAAATATATTTGTATTTTATGAGAAAATCTTGGTATAAGATATTAATGAAGTCTTATAGTTTTTTGAGAAAAAAATATATGATTTTATTTTTATTAAAAATATATTATATGATTTTACGTTTGATTTCATAGCAATCAACATCTATGATATTATTTTATTTTGAAGAATATCTATTTCTCTTTATAAAATTCTACAATTTTTCGCAAGGACTTTTCCATCTTTAATTCTAGTAGAGATTTCCCCTTCACAGTGGAAACATACTCTTTCAATTCAAATAACCTTATTCTCATGGACACATAGGGGGAAAAAATCTCATATTGTACTAGTATACACATCATTTTTAACTTGTGTTCTACATATTTCTATTATTTAATTGATTGTATGGTTGCATACCTTCCTTTGTAGCTTCATATACTACACCAAAGATAGAAGACTATCTTGGAGATAATTTGGATGATTAAAACCCCTCTTCACTATGATGAAGTCCTTGATTTTACCAATAAAAGAGTGCTCCCTTATTTTTCTTTCTTTCTTTCTTTACTATCTTTGTAAAGCATTATTTTAATCTTAGAAGTAAGGATTTTGTGTAAATAAAATGCAAGTGTTTAGTGGTGTGGGGATGATGCTTGATAGATATGCTTTTATTTTATGTGTTGAGTCCAACTTTTATCAAGATTTCATCATGGATTTGATTATTGTGATTGAATAAATATCCTTGGTGGCATTGACCTTCCTCAGGCAAGAGGATCACATTTAATTGATGAGATAATTATACCACCCTCCTCTATTACCCAATGCCAAAAGAGTGAGGGAATTTTCTTAAAAATTTATGTATTTGTGCCCAACCTATAAATTGCTTTGTTATAAAAGTATTTGTCAATAATTTGCCTAATGTTATACTAATTGTATTCTCAACTAGATAATATTATTTGATGTTTTACTTATTTTATTCTCAACTTTATTTATTCTTAAAAAATATTGAATGAGATTATTTAATCTATATTTTCAATTTATGACCTTGAGATTAAAATACTATATTTTGGGGATATTTCTTTTATTTAGTCATTTCATGTTAAGTTGTGACAATCACGGTACAAACATAGTAGACAATGTATAGAGGTTTGTGAAAAAGGTGTTCTATCTTAAACACTATTCAATGATCAAATAGTCAATAATACTTTTACACTTCATCCCTACCAAAAAGTGGTACTTAAATAAGTCCATTTTTTTGCTATATATTGAATTAACTTATGTTCACTAATAGAACTCAAATTAGTAAATAGTGTGAAGGTGTAGATTCATTCCCAAAAACTTGAAGTGTATGTACATTGTCATATGTAAAATTTATTTGAACTATTTTAAGTAGATTTTAATCTTAATTATATTTTTTACTATTTTATAATATAGCTTGTATTTGTTTCTAAAAAGAATTATAAGTACATTAATATGAATATTGTATAGTTTGAAAACTGTACAACCTTTGTTTTAGTTTTTTTTTTTTGCACCAGACGTACCTGTAACTCGGCCCCTTATTTTAGTTATTCTTTGAAATAGTTTTTGAAGTTGTCATAGGAATTCTTAAAGATTTAGAAAATAATCTTACTATAATCCAAAATTTCTCTTCATACATCGTTTCATTCAAATTCGCCATAAATTTATTAGGATGGTCAAGTCAATGCAACATGTTTTTTGGTTTGACTAAAATGACGAGTCAATAATGTACCAACTCTTTGGAAAATAAGGTTGGATGCGTCAAGCATGATTGTAAAAAAAAATTCCTTATTTCAAAGTACTCATATATGTCATTGATGGTAAAATATGGAATTTTCCCCTTTTATCAAAGGATACAACTAATCTCCCAAAAAAATGCACCTATGTACATACAAAACTGCATTAAAAACATACATAACAACATACATAGAAACGTACATAACATGATGAGACAACATAGTGAGGGGCCCGCCAGATGGATGATAAAAGTGATAAAACCAACATACAGGAGGAAACGTCATGGCAAGGAAAGTAAGGAGATAACAGTGACATCAGATCATTTTTCTCATCACTTCGAATTACGCCGATATTTTTGCCTTGCACGAGAAGTTATCCATTCACTGCAGGCGGGAAGGGGAGTTGATGTGATTAAGACATGTGTTTTAAATTGTAACAATTATTGTTATTGGAAAACACTCTATGTTGTGGGTTTTCTCATTTTGCAAGTTGAAAGTGAAAGGTTGGAGAGTAAGGGAGTGGAGCTATAGGTGGGGGAGACAACCAACCGAAATGATGTGAGGGTTTTGTAACCAATTGGGTTGTTACTTGTAAAGGGTTTGAAAACATTATGTGGGTTGTTGTTTTTAAAGATTTTTAAAATATTAAGTGGGTTGCAAGTTTTGTAAAACTTAGTGTTTTGCAACTTGGAATTTTAGAAAATAGTATGAATGTCCTTGCATGCCTAGCTCTATGAGCTCTCACACTCATTACAAAGGAAACTGATTTTTACTTCTTTTTTTTAATAAGTCATAACCCAATAAATACTCTTATGATTTCGGGAGAGGCGCTACATATTGAACAAGTTTGGAGACCTGCTTCAACAGCATTCTGAGAAACTTGCAATGTTGAAATCATGGGATGGAGGAAAACCTCTGGATATTGTTAAAGTACTCGATGTGCCAAAATCAATTAGTTTTCTCGATGCTATGGAGGTACAAATATGCATTTTGTTTGTTGTTGTGTTGGTTTGTGATTGGCAACTTAGTGGCAATTGTGTATTACTCTGTTTGGTTTGTGTTTGACTGTTTAGTTGTACTTGTGTCTTAGTCCATTATCATGTTGGTTTGTGTTTGACGGTTTGGTTGCAGTTGTGTCTTACTCCATTGTCGCGTTGGTTTGTGCTTGACAATTTAGTTCCAGTTGTGTCTTACTCCATCGTCACATTGGTTTGTGCTTGATGGTTTGGTTGTAGTTGTGTCTTACTCCATCATCGCATTGGTTTATGCTTGACAGTTTGGTTGCAATTGTATCTTACTCCATTGTTGTGTTGGTTTGTGCTTGATGGATTGGTTGCAGTTGTGTCTTACTTCATCATTGCATTGGTTTTTTCTTGACAGCTTGGTTGTAGTTGTGTCTTACTCCATCATCACATTGGTTTGTGCTTGAAAGTTTGGTTCCAATTGTGTCTTACTCCATCCTCGTGTTGGTTTATGGTTGATGGTTTGGTCATAGTTATGTTTTACTCCATCATCGTGTTGGTTTTTGTTTGATGGCTTGGTTGTAGTTGTGTCTTACTCCATCATTGTTTTGGTTTGTGCTTGATGGTTTGGGTGCAGTTGTGTCTAAATCCATCGTTGTGTTGGTTTGTGCTTAATGGTTTGGGTGCATTTATATCTTACTCTTTTCTTATGTTGGTTTGTGCTTGAAAATTTGACTACAATTGTATCTTACTCGGTCATTATATTTTGTTTTATAACTAGATTTATTTTATAATAAAATTGGGCCCTTTTATCTAATCATATACTATAAGCACTTCTCTACAAATTAAGAAAAATAATGTTTATGTTGGGTGGATCAGGTCCATGATTCAGTTCAAAAACTTTAACCTTCAATTTTTGTAGAGTATGCTGATAAAATCTATGGGATGCAAACATTAAAGATGAATTAGCCATACCAAGGATATACATTGCACGAGCCCTGGAGTGTGTGGTCAGATTATACCTTGGAACTTTCTTGTATATATTCTTTTGACTAAGATTGCTCCTGCGGATGCACAGAAGTTCTCAAACCTGCAGAGTACACTCCCTTAACTGCACTCTACTGTGCTCATTTATCTATAGAGGTATATGATATATAAATTTTTCTATTGCAGATAACTTTTCTAATTCATTTTATAATATGATCTTTTGTAGATTTGGAATCCACTAACAATTTAAATAAAAATGTGGGAATATACAATAATGTTGGAATTTAGTTTTGGAGATTTATACTTGAGCTATTTGTTTTATAGGACGGATTTAGAATATTTTTTAATATATTTAATTGGTTTTAGATTAATATAGGTTGGAATACCTCTTGGTGTCCTTAATGTGCTTCATGGTTTTGGAGATACAGGCGGTGCTTCCATAAATAGTCATATGGATATTGATAAGGTAAGTTATATTACCATGTTGAAATATGTGATGATTATCTTTTATTGAAGTTACAAAAATTATAATTCTAAAATTAATATTACACATATATTATCTAGGTTGCATTTACAGGGTCAACCAAAGTGGGGAGATTAATAATGGAAGCTGCATCAAAGAGTAATTTGAAGCAAGTTACATTAGAACTTGGTGGGAAATCATTTTTAATTATCATGGATGATTTTAATATTGACGAAGTTGTAGAAATTGCTAATGCTTCTACATTCATAAGCGTGGTGTGTTTCAATACTCAATATTTTACATTATGATTGATATGGACTTTAGGAAGAAAAAAATTAAAACCTTTTGGATTATGTTATAGGGGTAAATATGCATAGCAAGTACACGAGTATTTGTTCAAGAAGGTGTTTATGATAAATTTGTGAAGAAAATAGAAGAAAGAGCAAAGAAGATTGTGGTAGATGACTCATTTAAAGGGGGTACAACATGGTTCTCAGGTATTCCACCATTTGATCTTATTTTTTTCAAAAGTATGCATAATTATTTATAATCTAAGTTGAAAGTATGCATTTAAATATATTTTATTTTTCTCCTCTTCTAATAATATATTTTAGGTTGAAGATTGCATTCTATATTAAATTGATTTATTTATTTATTAGATTGATAATTTTTTTTAATATTTAATTATGTGTGATAGCAAAAAATTGTTAAATATTGATAAAATAAAAAAATACTTTTTCATAATTGTCTTTATAATTACATGGTGATTGTTCATCCATAGATTTTCTATAATGTTTAGTAAGTGATAAAATATTATTTTATTTTTATTATAGATTAATAAAATACAGTTTGAAAAAATTGAAATGCTTTCAATATGGTAAGATAGATGGAGCCAATTTATTGATTGGTGGTCATTTCTTGGGTGAAAAGGGATTTTACATCAAACCTACAATTTTTATTGATGTTGAGGTAATTTTAATATTTTAATGTAGAATTAGTTAATTGACATGTAATGGGTCAAATATTCAAGATTCTTTTTACTATAATTTAATGCAGGATAATATGAGGATTGCTCAAGAAGAAATATTTGGGCCAGTCATGTCTATTTTGAAGTTCAAGAAAGGATGTTTATAAATAGGTTATTTTGATATTTCTTCAATATATTTATTACATTAAAACATTCTATACAAAATTATCTTCTAATATATGTTAAACTTATGTAATTAAGAAGTAAATATTCATCCATTATAATTCTTTATTTTACAATAATGAGGTCACTTTGAGATTTACTTTAAACTTTAAATTTTCTTTTTTGTAGAACTATAGAAGAATTTATAGAGAGAGGAAGCAAGACAATGTATGGTCTTGCGGCTAGAGTTTTGACTAAAAATATCTATGTGGCTAATAGAGTTGCAAGATCTCTCTGTGAAGGAACTATTTGGATTAATACTTATCTTGTAGTTGATGATGATGCTCCATTCAAAGGGTACAAGATGAGTGGACTTGGAAGAGAGAACAAACTTTATTGCCTTCAATCTTATCTACAATTCAATTCTATTATTACTCCTCTTCATGAGTCACCATGACTTAAGAACCATCTTGCATCTAATTTCCATGTTATTTTATTATTCATGACTTTTCATATGGTTATGAGCACTAAAATAAAATTCCATCTAGTAATACTCTTATAAATATAATGATATGTGTATTTTGTTAAAACATCTCTCTATCCTTATTATTAGATTTCTTGATCAAATTAATTGTGGCATAAATCCTTATTAGTGTAATATTTTACTGTATATATTTTATTAATCTTAGCAAAGTTGAAATATTTTTATTCTTAGGAAACTTATGAGAATGTGTCTACTTCATTGCTTAAAAATAATTAAGTGCTACTAGTACTTAATTAGGACTCACCCACATGTGGATTCACTACTTAATGGTACCATACCACATTTATTTATAAAAGAGATTTAATAATCATTAAAAATCTTAAGTGTTATTCTATAAGGATCACTTATGTTGATATCTCTATGGTGTCATTGTATCAAGGTATTATTATTATAAACGATATTGATCCAATTTGAAAATACATGAAATTACATATTATATGATAAACAAATATGATTATAGATGTTTCAAATTTATTATTTCTATTTGATACCATGGGATGTTAAATATAGATGTATGATGATATATCTTGACTTATGAATCTTGTGATTTTGTCATATTGTCATTTTAAATTATTTATAAGTTTATTGAATGTATATTTATAACCTGTATTATTGTTATATTAATTCGAGAATCCATTTTGTAATATGGTTTATGAGATGCTTACTATTAAGATAGGTTTCATTCATATTTAGTACACTATAAATGTGGTTTGCATTGTGTGTGTGATTAATACTCATTTATTTATGTTATTGTTTCTTCAATTATTATTTTATGTGGATTGATGTGTGTTTAATGAGTGTGCAATGTACATGTATAATCCAATGGAATTTATTTATTTTGAGGAAACTATATCAGTTTTGAGGAAATAAATATTTATTTTAAAAATAAATAATTGTTCTTTTTTTATTCTATGCAAATTTTCCCTAGTAATACTAACATTCATTTTTTTACAAATGATAGGTTGAGAAGTTTTCATAGATTGTATTTATATATTATAGTGGTATTAGATACATTAGCATATATAGATAGAAGTAATAAAGGTAACAACTAAGTTTCAAATTAAATAATGAAAGAATGCTTTGCCTTCCAAATCTAAAATTTTTGAACTCCTTGCATGCATGGTGGATGTTCCCTTGGGGTTACCCCACAGTCCCCCTCTCCCCTGCTGATTCTTCTTAGCTTTCCGCACATGATTCTCAACATTTCTCAAGGGTCTCTCTTCCTTTCGAGGAAACTATTGTGGAACCCATGATTTCTACCAGTCTGAGGCCCAAGGGCTGGAAGAGTGTGCTTCTTAACACTCCCCAAAGTCCTTCTAGGGATTCTATGCTTTCGTAGCTTGAAGTTGTGGATTCTATTTTCAATACTAAAATATCTCTTCCTGATTCTACCATTGATAGAATAGTTTTGATAATGGAGAACTATGTGGTGGGAAAAAAATTCTCATTTAGGCCAACTATTGATATGGTATGCCAGTGGACAACTGCTAAGTGGCATTTAAAAGGAACTGTAGAAGTGTGTGCTATGACCAGAGGATTATTTATCTTCAAATTTACTGCACTTGAGGATTTTATTTTGATCCTTTCTTCGGGTTTTTGGGTGTACGGTAAGCACAACTTATCTCTCTGTCATTGGAAGCCTAGATTCAACCCCGCCATTTACCTCACCAAATCTACACCTGTTTGGGTTCATCAGGTTTGTCGTTGGAATATTGGGACAAGTCAGTGTTTCGATGCATTGGTGATTCGATTGGGCACTTCATCACTTCCGACATCATCAAAAGAATGAGGTCTAGGTTATTTTTCACTCTCTTCTATGTCAATATTGACATTAATAAAACCCTACCCAAGTTTGTGACCTTGAGATCTAAGTTTGGGACTTGGGCCCAACAAGCGTGCTTTGAAAATGTTGTTATTTACTGTCAAAAATTTCTCAAACTAGGGAACCTAATTACTGACTGCAAGTCCTCAGTGAAAATCCTTTAAAATCCCAATGTTTTTGTTCCTCCTAATGAAAAATCAGTTATAGCTACCCTTTCAAAATAGATATTTTAAATATCCTTGAATTCCCTACAAAATCTAAGCTTGTGGGTGGTTCTAGTCTGGATATGACTTCTCCTTCTAGAACTTCTGATGAATCTTCATTGAACAATATTCCCTTGAAAATCCCACCTAGCACCCTTATTTCCTTGGCCAATTTGGATGCTCTGTAGCCCACCTTGGATTCACCAAATATCCTGGTTGCCCAAGGTCGAATGAAGGATTTGGAAGAAGGTGAAATACCTAACCTTATTTTAGGTGGTGAATCCTTTATTGTCCCTTCCATACTAATAGGAATATTGGGTGAATCTCAAACTATCAACCAAAATAATGATGTAGATGAATGGTTAACCTCAAAGAAAAAAGGTAAACAAAAGAAGGAAAATGTAAGGGTCAAAACCAAGGCTAGATGACCTTCCTAGAGACAAACAAGGAACAAATAAATAGAAAAGGAAATGGATTTTTTAAAATAGAGGATGTTGGACATGTCCTCAAAAATACTTCTAAATGAAACTTATCTCCTAAAATGTAAGAGGGCTCAATAGTCCTCATTATTAGTTGGCCCTAAAAAACTATATTTGGGTGGATAAGATTGATATTCTTTTATAACAAGAGGTGAAATTGAAAAAATTGAATTTTGAACAGACTACTAAGAATCTTTGGCCCAATACCCACTTCACCTTTAGTGATGCTAATGGGGCCTTGGGGGGGCTTTCTGTTATGTGGGACTTGAATAGATTAAGTGGTTATGAACTATTCCAATCCAAGAATATCTTGGGGGTTCATTTCTCCCATGCTAGGGTTTCTTGGATCCTAATCAATATTTATGCCCCCAATGTAAGGAATGTTAGGAAAATCTTATAGCTTGAACTTACTGATTGGATTATAGGTAATAAAAAATCTCATTGGTTACTTGCTGGTGACTTTAACTCCCCCTCTACCCCTCTAAGAAGTGTAGGGAACTAATGGACTGCACTGACAGTATGGAAGACATGGCAGATTTTCTAAGTACTACTGGGCTTATTGATATAGATTTACAAGACCAATCCTACACTACGAACAACAAGAGATCGGGGGAAAATCTAATATAGGTTAGGTTGGGTTTGTTCTTGTTTTCACCCAACCGGGTTTCCCTCCATATCACTAATTTGTAGGCTCTCCCTCAAACTGTGTCTGATCATAACCCTCTCCTTTTTTTGAATGATCACTATGTTGTTGGTCCATATCCCTTCTGGTATGAGATCATGTGGAGCTCTCATCTGGATTTAAAAAACATTTTTTTTGCTTGGTGGAATGTTCCTATTCATGGCTCTCCCATGTTTAGGGTTTTCAAAAACTTGAGCATATCAAAAACATGGTGAAAGGATGGAAAAAGTGGGTTTTGGGGGATGTTTTTTCCCTAAAAAAGAGATTTGATAGCTAAACTAAAAGACATCCAAACCAGAATGGAGAATGGGGATGTGTGTGAATAGACCTGTCAAGATGAGAAGGATTACCATACTGATTGGGACAAAGTTCTAAAAAGAGAAGAACTATTTTGGAAACAAAAGTCTAGAATACAACGGCTAAAAGAAGGAGACCGTAACTCCTCCTTCCACATATCTACTCTCAAGCATAGGAAAAGGAATCCGATAAATAATCTTAAGGATGAACATGGGATGGAATCCACTAAACCTACCCAAATTGGGTTGTTGGCCTTTGAACACTTTCATAATTTCTTCTATGAACCTTCTTTCATTCCCAACTCTACCTTGGACAACCAGTTATTGGGCATCATTCCCCTTATTTTAACCAGCATGGAAAATACTACTATTATCAAGGTTGTCACTCCTGAGGAATTCAAGGTGGTAGCTCTTAGTATGGGGGCTTTCAAAGCCTTGGGGCCTAATGGCTTCCCTCCTATATTCTTCCAGTAAATCTGGGATATTATGTGAGAAGATGTTTTCCTTGTAGCTAGGGACTTCTTCAAAATTGGAAAACTTTTGAAATATCTAAACCACACCTTTATAGCCCTCATTCCCAAAAATGATGACCCTCAGATGATGGTTGACTCCAGACCTATCAGTTTGTGTAATACCATCTACAAAATCTTCTAAAAAATCCTTGTCAATCAACTAAAACCTCTCCTTTAGAAAATGATTAGCCCCTATCAAAAAGGCTTTGTCCCTGGTCGCCATATTATGGATGTTGTCATTTCCACTCATGAAATTATTCACTCTATGGATAGATGCAACAATGAAGGTATGGATTTTAAACTCGACATATCTAAAGCCTATGACAAGATCCTGTGTAATTTCCTTCTAAAATTTCTTGCTAGATTTGGGTTCAGTCAGTTGGTTGTTAATCTCATTTGTGAATGCATTTCTACTGTCAAGTATTCTATTCTAGTTAATGGGTTTCCCCGTGGATTTTTCAAGGATGGTAAAGGGAAATTAGACAAGGGGAACCCCTTTCTTCTTATCTTTTCATTGTGGTTGTAATGTCTTAACCCAAAATGTTTCTAAAATGCTAAATGATGGTACTAACAAGGGGATCAAACCTACTACCTCCTTGGACCCTTCAATTATTCAATAATTTGTGGATGACACCATCTTGTTTGGGAAAGACTCGGTGGTGAAAGCTAGGAAATGGAAGTGTTGTCTCAATAATTATGCTTACAACTCTGGTCAATATATTAACTATAATAAAAGAATGATTTACTTATTCAAAACCTCACAAATCCTTCAAGATAAGGTGGCTCCTATCCTAGGACATAATAGTTATACTCTTCTTGTTGTTTATCTTGGGCTTCCTTTTACGGTTAAGGAAGTCACTCCTAACTTTTGGAACTATATCTTGGAAAGAATGTAGAGGAAATTAGTTGGGTGGAAAAGATCCTTACTAAGTCATGTTGGTAAGTTTCAACTATTGGTTGTTTCTCTTCAAGGGATCCTCATGTATTTCCTATCTATTTTAAAAATCCCCAGATATATTATTGAGAAACTAGAAAGAATTCAAAGAAATTTTCTCTGGTTCATTACAGAGGAAAAGAAGAAGTTGGCTTTTCTAAGTTGGGATATAGTCTACATCCCAAAATCAAATTTTGGTCTTGGCATAAGGAAAATCAAAACCACTAAAAAAATTGTTCTTGTGAAGGTTGGTTGGAACTTATTGAGAAATAGGAAGGACTGGTGTTGTATACTAAATGCTAAGTACCTAAATAACACCCATCTAATCAGGTGCCTTTCTAATGGCCACCCCCATTGGTTGTTAATTTGGAACAATATCTACAATTTCAAACTAATGCTATAGTCTATTTTGATATGGATACTTTTCAATGGCTGCAAAATTAAGTTCTACGAGAATCCTTGGCTACGTGAAATACCCCTTAATCAATCTGATTTCAAGACTTTGATGGCCCCTACTACTGATCATTTTGGTAATAACGTGATGGAATATATGACTGGTCAACAAGGCTCTCAAAAGTGGAAGGATTTGGAGATTTATTTCCAACACTCTAGAGTTAAGTCACCAAGATAGATTACTTCATTAAGTTCTATCTCTACCTAGAATGCCCATTTCTACTCAAGATGATGAATTTTTCTGGACCAAGGAGAGCAAGGGTAATCTCATGATCAAGTCAGCTTACAAACTATTGTCTTTGTCGAGAACCCCAAAAATTCTATGGAAACACATTTGGAATAGGCACCTTACCAAAAAAATCAAATTCTTTTGGTGGACTGTGGGTCATAACAAGCTTCTCACCCAGGATAATTTAAGGAAAAGGGAATTTCAAATCCCTAATAGATGTATGCTCTACAAGAATGATGAGGAGTCTATCCCTTGAACGTATTACTCCATTTTCCCTTTGTTACTAAGGTTTGGGATTCAACCCTACCAAAACTTGGGGTCTATTGGACCATGAATGGAGATCTCAAAAGCTTTGTGGAAAACTAGCTTTTCTCCTATTATCACCCTTTACCCAAAGAGATTTGGCAAAAGGTTCCTCCCTTTATCTGTTGGTGCTTATGTAAGAAAAGGAAAAACATGATTTTTTGAAATGTGGAAAGGATCCCAAGGTCTTTAATATTTACTTCAATCTGCTCACTGAAAACATATCCATTTATGCTTAGAAACCTCCAAGCAAGCACCCATGTGCTCTTGAAGTCACTATGGCTAAATCCTAGAATAGATCCCTAGACCTCAATTCCTTTAATAAATCGAAAGCTTTGGCTAGGCTAAATACAAAGTGGAAGCCTCCCTTGCAAGATTGGAAATTTTTCAATTTTAATGGTGTTGCCAATGGAAATCCTAGCCCTACCAGCATTGGTGACATCATTAGAGATTCATATGGAATATAGGTTGCTTGTTATGCTAGTGGAATAGGGATTCAGTCTTCAATGACAATAGAGGCATGTGATTTTCTTAGTGGGGTCAAATTTTTTGTCTCTATTGGGTTAAGCCTCTTCATATTTAGGGGGACTCCAAATCTATGATTGATTCCATCACTAACAAGAGCTTTCAAGGATGGAATATTAGGGATATTATGATTCATATTCAGTTCACTCTTAATAAATCTGAAAGAAAGAAACTTACATATTCACAGAAGGCAATAAATTTATGCAAGCATTTTCCCAATATTGGATCTTCTTCAAACTCTTCAAGCCCTTCCCATGGATGTGCAAGGATTGATCATTGATGATCAAAAAGGTTTTACCATTAATGATGAGTGTTGACACCCCTTGCTCCAGTTGGATTATTCTTCTAATTACCAATATTCTTGGTATGTTGTGGTGGAATATTAATGATGACATGGACAAGAACCTATGGATGACTAGAATGCGATTGGACTTGTACCTTTTTCCTAGTTGGGCTCACACTTGGATCAATATGGTTACAAGTTATTTGTGCGAGACTTATCATGTTATTAATGATTGTGAACCCTGGTTTCATACCTACAAAAATACAACAAACAAACACATTATTAGATCAAAATGCAAGATGAAAGAAGGATTCCCCATGAAATCCATTTACAAAAATTAGATAGAAAGGAAAATGAAGAATAATACAATAAACCAAACTAAATCTATTTAAACTAAGCAAACTCTTGATCCCATGGGGGAATTGGTGCCAATTGATATGTCAAAATTGGCCCTTTCCCAACTCCTTAGTTGCAAATGTTGATGATATGTGGATAGTTGAATCTCCTTGATGAGATTTTAGCATAACCTAGCTATGAAATTGTGAAAGTTATGAATACTTGAAGAGAAATGGGAAAAATTAGCTCTTTATGTGAAGAGAGTAACTTTGCATGAGATTGTGGATGTTGAATGAGAGGAATAACCTTTCATTTATAGATTTCCAAAATGGAAGAGAGAGTGAAATTGAGCAATGTGGGATCATTCAACATCCAATGGCCAAGTGTCACTTGTCAAGATGTGAATGGTTGAAGGTTGTGCACATTTTGGCCAAAGTGCCAATAAATGCAATTAGATGGAATTTGAATTTTAGGAAATTACATGTGAGAGGGAAAAAGGAATGAAATAAATGCCACTTATCTCAATGCACAAGGACATGTAAAAGGAGTGAATGTCTTGTTGGAAGTACCCATCCACTTGGATTTTTGAATTAAAATTTTAGGGAATATTCCTTCCTTATTCCTTTTTGAGAGAAAATAGGTATTTAAATAAATCAAAGTAATTGATTTATTGTGCAAGTTGCATTCTCTAGAGGATTTTAGTGATTGAGATTAACTTAATCAAGATTTGATTAATTTAATGAGAGGTTATGTGATTTGACAATTTTGACTCAAATTTATCAGTTGATTTAAATCAAGAATTGAGAAGAAAGATTTAATTAAATCAATGATTTGATTTATTTAACTAAAGGGGATAATGTTAGATTAAATTAAATAAGGTTTAATTTATTCAATTTAAAAAGAAGACTTTAGAGACTTAATTTTAAATAAAATAAATTATTTAAATAAACAGAGATATAAGGTTAATTGAATTAAATTGATTAATTTAATCAACAGAGGAGAAAGACCTAATCAAATAAATAATGATTTATTTAATTAAGAGACAGAAGGTGATGATAAGTTGAGAGTGTGATTCAGGAAGAAATGTCGTTAGTTATTAGGATCAAGTGTGTTGAATCGAATTTGTACATTTTTCCCCTCTTTCAAGCAATGTACTTGTTGCATTGATTCAAACAATAAACTGTTGTGATCAAAGTTTAAATTTTTTTCTTGATTTTTCAAATGCCCCACTACTGCACTAGCAAAAGGATTATGTTGGTATATTGCCCCCTCGAGAGATCGGAGAAAAAAAATGATTTTTGGATGATCTCGCGAAAAAAGATGGCCAGGTGCCCGATAGGTCCAAAAATGTCCCGGGATGCCAGAAAACATGTTAGACCTTCAAAAAAGATGTGAAATGGTCCTCGATTGGATAAAAACAAGATCGAGGGACCAAAACCCTCACCAGATAGCCAAATTAGGTCAAAAAACCCTAATTCGCAGGCTTAAATAGACCCTGAGGGGTCACTTTCAATACATTTGCACCTTTTGCCTTTATAATTTTTTGCATTTTGAGATTTGATCCTTGATCGAGATGGTGCAACGACAACTTCCTAGGCACGTGTTGGAGAGAGTACAAGTACATCAATGACCAATCGCTATAGGACTTGTGGTATGTACCCCCATCCCAACTTTTAATTTCTTGTTTTTTGTGCATTAATTAGGGTTCAAATCAAATTTAGGTTGAGCACTGCTATATAGCGTCGCTAAGAGTGCTTGTTCAGCATTGCACAATCCAATATCAGACTGCAAATGCAAAGAGCGTCGTGCAACACAATTAGGAACTTAGGCTTTCTGGGGTCAAAGTTGGTCGCATGCATAAATAGTGTCACGCGACGTAGTTAGGAATTTAGGGTTGTCAAAGTCCACCGCGCGGTGCAGTTTAGAACTTTCCAAACTGTGCCACATTTACAAACAATGTCACATTTTTTGTTTCAAATGTGAAAATCTGATGCAAGAGGCAGATTTATTTTTTTATGAGACTTGACATGGTGGTTTCTCTTATGCAGGAGGAGCTTGATATACTTCATTCGAGGGAGCACAAATTCCTAGTGCTCTACAGATTACAGGGTATGTATGTATATCTTTAGGAGCAACTTGGTATTGTTGGTCTCTATTTTGTTGCATACGTCCCTCCTGTTCGGACACATTTGGGTATGATGACAACTTTGGCCAAGCGGTGGCATAGTGAGACTTCTTCCTTCCATCTTCCTACTAGTAAGGCTACCATCACTCTTGAGGATGTCTGGCACATTCTTCGATTGCCTATCCATGGAGCTAGAGTGATTTACGATCTAGAGGAGGGTAGGGATGTCTGTTTTAACGTCATAGGCATTGATGAGCTTATCCTTTTCGATGGACAGATTGACCTAGAGTGATATCGGGGTAGAGCGCCCACCTATTGATTGATTGTTGCTACTATTATTTCAGGTCTTGTGGCACCTGATCAGTGAGGCTGATACTTTAGTCCAGGCTAGGGACTAGCATGGCATCGGATGTGTATTCGTCGAGAGTGCTTTGCTTGGGGACCAGTATTGTTGGCCTCCCTGTATAGAGATTTGCATGAGTTCGCATACTTGGATAGTCAGGCCCTTGGGGCCGGAGTTAATTTATTACACATCTAGGCATGGGAGCGAATCCTAGTGCTTCGTCCAGATATCACACTAGTTGTCCTTGATATTGATGATCCTATTGTCTGGTGATATGGTGAGGCACAAATTCATTTTACCCACACTAGCACGGGTGGCCTTGCTTACTGGCGATGGGTTCTAGATGAGATGAGAGAGTTCATCTGGAGACCTTGGATGGGCATAGGCCCATGGTATGATGATGCAGTTCAGCTATTTTTTTCTCGCCAGGACAGGTGGATGCAAGGTCGAGAGCATACCATGATAGAGCGGTATCTCCTAGACAGGGTGGCCTACCAGTTTGGAGAGATGCAGGATAGGCCCAATGACCAATACGTGGTGATATTTTCTCGTACTATGAGAGAGACAACATGGGGCCAGCCCATCCTGACAGTTAAGGCAATATCCTCCTTCAGACAATTAGTGGCCCGATCGTGGTCATATGATCAGGGGCTAGTGGATGCAGGGGTGACTCTGGCATATAGAGTCTGGTTCAAGCCTCCCCTAAGATTAACAATTCTCGGTGTAGCACTTCATTAACGGAGACCTAGATGCAGATCAGTTGGCAAGGGGAGAGGATAGGATGGCAAAGGCGATGGAGAAAGGGGAGGAGGTGGGCCACCTCCTCATCAAACACCTCCTAGAGATTAGGCACAGTATGCACCTCCATGGGTAGGGGGCGAGATGTTCAGCCTAGAGATGGGGATAGGGCAGTCTCATAGCAACAACCAACAGTGCAACCAGACCACAGATATGCATTGATCCAGTAGTTGCAGGGTTAGATTCAAGTATTGACTGTAGAGAGGGATGAGGCTCAGCAATAGGTTGTGACAGTTACTGCCGAGAGAGACCAGGCTCGATCCAAGAGGGATTAGGAGATTGGTTGGCCAGGCAGCTGGAGAGTACACCATCATCATCCCAAGGCCAATCAGTTTCCCTACAAGCATACAGAGAGGTAGTCAGAGAGGTCGAGTACTATTGACAATATTACAAATAGGCAATGCTAGCAGCAAGTCAGGTGCCAGAATTTTCTCAGTAGACAGGGATGAGACCGCTAGAGGACCATGGTGAAAGGCAAGTGGGAGAGGGCAGCAACTAGTAGGGCTAGCCCTTGATCACAGATAGTTTCCATTTTTTATTTATGAGGCTTGATTACTACCCCTATTGTATTATAAATTTTGATGTGCACTTGATCTAATTTTTGTACCATGACAGTAAATGTTTGATGGTATATATGAGATGGTTCGGTTTTATGATTTGTCTTGCAATGTATGATATGGTAGATGCATTTTAATTTCCTATGTGTTTTGAGATGCTTCTCTTTTGTATCTTTCTATGCGTTTTGATGGTTGTGTGGTAAATGATATGCTAATGATGATGTTTTGATGTGCAAATGATAAATGAAATGCAATTGATAAATGCTATGCAAATGATTAATGATGATGATGAATACTAATGATTTTTATTATGTCCTCAATGATTTATATATGATGTGTAATTATTTCTTAAGATGATTAGAATAACAAATTTATATTATTCCTCATAACTTAAGATGATGATAATGTGGTATGATCTATGATATGATATGCATTTATTCTAATGATCCTATGGATGCAGGGTGTATGCATTGGTGATGTTCCGATTAACTTTCATGATACCATGTTAGCAGGGAAATAAGATAGAAGAAGTTAGAATCAATGAGTTATTTAGGATGATGGTGATTTTCTTACCAGGAGTTAGGATTTTCAAAGGGCCAATTTTGTTATGTTTGATAACACACATAGGTACGATACATAAAAGTATAAATAACTAGGATGGCATTGTACCCCATGTGATGGACCTTGACTTGACAATCAGATGGGAGTATTCTTGTTTATACTTAGCATACAAAATTCATTCAGGATGTGGTTCAAACATTCTAAACATCTCGGGCCAAAACATAGAAAAGAAAGCTTTCCTATGTGGTCAACAAGATATCTAAAACATCCTCTCCACATTCCAAATAAAGTATGCATGACTAAGTTATTTTACAAGTGTATCCCACAAGCACAGTAGATAAAAGAGACAATGATCATTTGCCCCATTCCTCTATCTCTAAACCTATTTTTGTTTAGGCATCATCTAGAGGTCTTTGGAATGAGCAAAATATAAGATAAGCCAAAAAGACCAAATAAAGCAAACCAACAAGCTAATGTTCTTCATACTGCTAGCCAAGACTAAACTATTGTGAGATACTTGATGCTTATGTCCATCGTGGGAAGGATTCATCCTAGGACATGTTGTGATTAGGGTTTTGATGAGGTTGATTGGATGATAAGCTATTGATACTTTGAGTTTATTAACTTGCTTGTTTACTAGACCTAGACTTGAGACTTTGACGATTAGGGTGTTCACTTTTGAACCTGCTAGACTTTCTTCCAATTGACTCACCAAAGGATGACGGTGATGACTAATTTTATTATGAGTGGTGATAATCATGGGTGAAAGTGAGATGAGATGAAAGCACCATTTTGGATTTTTCAGATATTTTGAGGTTGTTTTTGGTATTTTCGAGATCTACGATGAATATACTAACCTAAATACCTATCCTAGGGGTCTCGAAAGCTGATCCATAGATTAGCCTTGCCTATGTTATACACACATAGACCATGAAGTTCAACTGACGACAAACTTGACTCAACGATAAGATAGATGGGAAAACAAATTGCCGCTTTATTGCGACGGACGCCTAAGGACTGACCTAAAATGTCTCGGGGGATGATCAAAGATCAACCTTGCCTACGCTCAAACTTAGAGACGATGTAGTTTAGACAAGATGAAAGACTGACAAGACTTATGATGAAATTTTTGAAGACATTTTTGTGATTTTCGAAATGTTTTGGATTTTTCAAATGATTTGGATGTTTTTGGATTTTATGATGATTTTTTTGAATGTTTTTGGGTTTTTCGATGCTTTGGGAAGAGCACACAAAAAATATACACAAATTCGATCCAGCACCAGTTTCAAGAACATGCCCCCAGCGTTAAGCAATGGACTACTTCAATAAAGGTAGGACAAACTGACCTTAGGGATATGCCAAGTAGTACTATGGAATATGATACAAGCACAAGCTTAGGCTATGGTATGGATGCGAACAGGTGGATGGATGGAGGATTAATGAAATGTGATGGAATGGATGAGGTAGTCATGCAGATCCTGGTGGATGGGGAGTGCTTTATTTATGCTTGGCGCCTATTTTCCAGGTTTTCAGCAAGGTACTTGTCCAAACTGCCACCGAAGTAATTTTCACTAGAGGACGATTTTTTTCTTTACTATTTTCAATCCTTTTTCTGATTTTTATTTATTTTTGTGTTTTTTTTTTTGTTGTCACCGAGACACCTGTTTGCCAGGTTTTCATCAAGGTAACCATTTTTTTAGGATATTTTCTTCATTTTTTGTATTTTTGGTTCTATACCTTGAAAGCTTTTAGGCATAAAACTTTTTGAGATGGGATATGTTCAGAGGCTCCTACAAAGGCTCGCCTTCTGGTGTTGATAGCTAATAGGCTCCTAATTTATAGTTGGTTGTGATGAAAAAGGTCCTAGCCAGTTGGGTTCAAATTTATCTTTTCTCTTTGGATTCGGCACATTCCTTTGGTTCTCTTTCAGCACAAGTTCGCCGACTTGGAAGGTGCATCGCCTGATCTTATTGTTGTAGCTGCATTTTAGGCGATTTTGATAGACTTGTAGATGGTTGAGGGAATCCATGCGCCATTCATCTAATAACTCCAATTCATTCAATCTTGAAACCTGGTATTCCTCATCTATTATGAGGTTTTGCAAAGATATTCTCAGTGATGGGAGCTCGATCTCAATTGGGATTATGGCTTTTGATCTGTAGACTAGGGAGAATGAGCTGGCACCTATTGGCATGTAGATGTTGGTATGGTAGGCCCATAAGGTGGGATTTAGCTATAGATTCCAGTCATGAACATAGTCATTGACTATTTTCTTAAGGATTTTTAGAATGGTTTTGTTAGTAGCTTCTGCTTGGCAATTTACTTGTGGGTAATATGGAGTAGAAAAGTGATGTTGGATTTTGAATTGGTCGCATAAGTCACAGACATCCTGATTCTTGAAAGGTGTCTCATTATCAAAGATAATGGATTGGGGGACACCATATCGTCAAATGAGATAGTTTAGGATGAACATGGAAATCTGCTTTCCTATTATGTAGGTCATGGGAATTGCTTCGACCCACTTTGTGAAATACTTTGTGGCGGTGATGATGAATTTGTGGTCGTTGGATGAGGTGGGTGTGATTTTACATATGAGATCGAGCCCCCATTGTGAAAAGGGCCATGGTGTAACAATAGGATGGAGCTCCTTATTTGGTGCATGGATAAGGTCTCCATATTGCTGGCATTGTACACACTTTTTGACAAATTCATGTGCCTCTCTTTCCATTGTTGGCTAGTAGTACCCAGTTCTTAGTAATTTCTTGGCCAAGGTCATACCATTCGATTATGAACCACAAGTCCCATTATGTACCTTAGTTAGAGCAGTCAAGGCTTCCTCAGGTTTTAAGCAGGGTAATAGGGTTCCATCAATGATCCTACGAAAGAGGGTTTCTCCTAGGATGAAAAAATGTAAGGACCTTTTGATAAAGGTTCGTTTGAGGTTTGGGGTAATGTCGGTTCGGAGGACTCCTATTCTCAGGTAGGTGTAGATATCGTGATACCATAGATCACCAATACCAACGAGTTTGCATGCATATTCAGACTCTGGTACCTCAAAAGTGGGTACGAGAAGCTGCTCTACCAAGAATTCATGTTTTGAGACATTGCGAGGGATATCCAGTAAGGATCCAATTTTCGCCATGGCATCAGCTGCTCTGTTGTTAGCCCTTGGTATCTACTCAAAGGTGATATCGATGAACGGTTCTTTAAGGCTTTCTTCTAACTTCTTGTATGGTGTCAGATTTTTATCCTTAGTTTGGTACTCGCCATTGACTTGGTTGATAATAAGCTATGAATCTCCATAAATGTTTAGTGCCATGATCCTCCATTGTGCTGCAATTTTGAGACCTATGGTTAAAGCCTCGTACTTTGCAATGTTGTTGGTACAAGGGAATGCCAATTTGTTGGATCTAGGTATACAATCCCCTGTGGGGTGATGAAGAAAACACCAGCTCCTAATCCATGTTGTGTGTGTGAACCATCAAAGTAGAGTTTCCAATGATTGGCTATGATGAGATTAAAGATGGATTCATCTAGAAATTCTAATATGAGTGATTTCTCTGAATAGATGGGAGCTTTTGCCAGTTGGTTTGCAATGACTTGTCCTTTTATTTCTTTTCGGTCCACATATTCAATTTCATATTCTGATAGTATCATGACCCACTTAGCCATCCTTCCTATGAGCATAGCCTTTGACAATAGATACTTTAGGGGATCTATCTTAGCAATGAGTTTGATTTGATGAGCTAGCATGTAATGTCAAAAATTTCGTGAAAAAAACACTACTGCTAGACAGGCTTTTTCAATGAATGAGTAGTTTAACTCATGGTCAACCATTGTTCTGCTGATATAATAGATGGCCCTCTCTGTCCCATTTTCACCGTGATGAGCTAAAAGAGAACCCAGGGCTACTGCTACTGCTGAGATGTATAAGATCAACGGTTTTCCTGTAATGGGTGGCATTAATACTCGCGACATGAGCAGATATTCTTTGATTTTATCAAATGTTTGATTGCACTTTTTGTCCCACTTGTATGCTATGCCCTTGTGGAGTAGATGTGAATCTGTAATCTATTTGTCCACCAGTTGCGCTATGAACCTTCAGATGGATTGAAGTCTGCCTTATAGGCCTCTGAGTTGTTTTAGTGTCCTTGGTGCCTCCATGTTGAGGATTTATTTGACCTTGGCAGGATCCACATCTATTCCACTCATCAATACTATGTATCCTAGAAGTTTACCTGATTGTACCCCAAAGACACATTTCTTCAAGTTGAGCCTGACCTTGTATTTCCCCAGTCTGTTGAAAATGGCACTTAGGGTTGCTATGTGATTTTGTCTCTTCTTTGACTTGGCTAGTATATCATCCACGCAATCTTTGATAGTTTTGTGTATCATGTCATGAAATATTAGTGTCATGGCCCTCTGATATGTAGCCCCTGCATTTTTTAGCCCAAATGGCATCATGTTCCAGTAGTAGGTACCCCATGGACATGTAAATGTCATCTAATCTTGGTCCTCCTTTGCGATCATTATCTGATTATACCCCGAGAAACCATCCATCAGTGATAGATTCTCATGTCTAGCTATCATGTCCACTATCATATCAATGTTAGGTAGTGGGAAATCATCCTTGGGACATGCTTTGTTGAGGTCTCTGAAGTCTATGCAGATATGGATGCGCCCGTTTGGCTTTGAAACTGGTACAATATTGGATACCCATTCTGGATAGTCAATTGAGTGTATGAAGCCGACATCTAGGAGTTTCTATAATTCTACCTTGACTAGCAAGGCTATCTGAGGGTGCATTTTCCTTAATTTTTGTCTTATTGGCTTCACTCTAGGGTAAAATACCAAATGATTAACCACAACTTCCGGATCCAAACCCGACATGTCAGCATAGGTCCATGCAAAGTTCACCTTTCTTTCCTTAAGAAATTTTTCCAATAGTTCTTGTTCTTCTGTCAGAAGCGACTCAGCATAGAAAGTGATTTGTGGTGTTGTCTTCATTCCCAGATTGATAGGATTGCATCATCTGCCAGGACCGTTGATTTATCCTGATGAATTACAATGGGGGGGAGATTGAATCCTTCATCTTCTGGCACCTCAGAGAGGTTCTCACCATTAGATGTGTCCATTATTTTTACTATTCTTTGGTTAGACAGTGCCATAGTGTGGTTTTCACTCAATAACTCTGAGCTTATTCTCGTTCTTCTTCTTTTGTGACTAAAGGACAAAATTGTCTCCCCGTAATATGCTTGAGTGTCCAATGTGATTTTGAAACCAACCTTGTGATCTACGCATGGAATTGCATCCCTTAGTCCCATGAATTCTAAGAGTGCCTCATCATTTTTGAATGTGTCTAGAACCAGTGGTCCTCGTTGGTCATAGTCGATGAGTTGTGGGTAAACCAGGTTTACTTCATAAGTTTGGCAGTCTGACTCAATGGGTGAGGTACTAATCATCAATAAGGAGGAATCCTCAAAAAGCAAGGGAAGTCTAGCTATGGTATCCTCATCATCACTACTGGTGCAAACATTAGTTATGTCAAAAGTGAAATTATCTATGGGTAGGCCGATGGATACGGGCAATCAAAGGGCGGTTGTCGATGTTTCAAGAGAGGATCTGATAGTTCTATTGGGATTAACTCTACCACATATGGTTATACTCGAAGGGGTACATCTAAGGCCAAGGTTTCTCATTCTTCTTTCTACAATGATGGGCTCTAGTTGTCCATCATTGTCTCTTCCTAGGATTTTGTTCCTGTTGTAGCCCATACCAAACATTATTTGCAATCCTCTACTGGCTTCATCCATGGGTAGAGTGGGTGTGGGTCCTTCAACATGGTATAGCATGCTTGAAATGTCTTCCTCATCATCATTTTCTTGACTTAGGTATCCCCAACGACAGAATCCAGAAGGGTCTTCCCTAAGAGTGTGGATAGGTGTTTCGGTTGATTGAGGTTGCACATGCAACCTAGGAGATTGTGGTAACTCTCCTACAACAAACACACTCTTCTTTATTCTGTAGTCTCCACACCTGTTGTCCTCGATCATGAAGTTGATTTCAGATATATCAGGGAAGGAGGGTGTCTCTGTCACAGAAGTGGAGGCAAGGTTAGATGGGTCTATATAAGAAGTGGATGGACCTTCATCATTTTTTGGTACTTGGGGGATTTTGTAAAACTTGTCTTCCATGTTTTTGCAATAGGCAAATGGTTTAGGATCACCATGTATTGTTACCTCCTCATTCTGGTATAGGAATTTGATGCATTGATGGAATGTTGAGGTGACCACCTTCATTCCATGGATCCATGGGAATCCTAGGAGGATATTGTATGGTAGGTCAAGATCAAGCACTTGGCAAGTGGTTTCCATTGTTGTTGGCCCAACTTGGATTGGGATTCTGATAATGCCTTCAGACACTCTTTCTTGATCATCGTATGCTCTTATGGTGATGCCTTTGTTCTTGTCGATGGAATCCTTTGAGAGTCCCAAGTTATTTATGAGTTTGAGGGAACAAATGTTAAGGCTTGCACCTCCATCCACAAGGACCCTTTTGACTTTCTTTTTGTGAAGTGCACAATTATGACATAGTTGGGCAGGGAAATCTTGATTGAAGAATGTGAGGAGATTTGGTGTAATGATGTTACCAACCATAGCCTAAAACTATTTTGTATCAAGGGTGGTGAAGACGGTGGATGCAACTCATGCTTCATCAAGGATTTTCCTATGGACAGCGGAATTTTTTAATAATTCTATGATGGAGATTTGGGCGGGAGTTCTCTTTAGCTAGTCGATGACACTATATTTGTAGGGAATGACTTTTGTACTTGAAATGGGGGTCTTAGACGGTTGTGATGCCCCTACAATAGTTACCTTTTTGCCATGTGTGGTGACTCCACAATCGGTGTTGGCTCCTTTGATGCTAATGATAGCGGCCATTTTTTCTATGCATGTGACAATCTCTTCATATACAAGGTTAGCAGTAGCATACTTTTGCTTCCCTTTATTGTTCCCTTGGTTATTTCCTTGATTATGATTCAACATCAGATTTGTGTATATTTTAAGGTCCTGATTTGCAGCTAGTTGTTCAACATTTATGATCTTGTCCTCAATGAGGTCTTGGATGATGTTCTTTAGCCTCATGCAGTTTGTGGTTGTGTGTCCCTTGATTTTGTGAAAATCACAAAGGAGGATTTTGTTGTATCATGGTGGTTTTTTCATGGGTTCCGCGTATTGCTGAGAGTTAGAGATTTTGATAAGTTTTTCCTTGACCAGCTTCTTCATTATGGATTCAATTGATTCTCCAAGATCCGTAAACTTCCACTTGGGAGGATACTTGTTTCGGGGAGGTGGTTCTCCTTGATTGCCCAAGTTATTTATTTGGTTGTTAGGAAGTGGATGTTGTTGTGTCACTGTATTATTTTCATATTATTGTGATTGTGATTCTGTGGCTGGTGATGAGTTTGGATGTTTTGTTTAGGAGCATTTATGACCACATTAGCATCGACCATGTCGTCGTTTGTGATATTTTTGTTTCTCAACCATGTTCAAAGTTTATCGTTATAATGATTGGATGAGCGGTTATCCTGTGGTGGAGGAAATTTTGATGCGCCTCCTCACACAGTAAGGGCTCTTTCAATATTGAGCGCCTTTGGGATCAACTAATCATACATTGTGATGCATTGCATTTTTAAGTAGAACACCAAGTTTTCATTTAGATTGGATATGATTGTGCAAATTTATTTTTCTTCTGGCATAGTCCACTTGATCTAATTGTCCTTGGATCACCATCTTTGTAAGAAGGGTGTGAATATCTCTCCTTTTCTTTGTTTGAGTGTTGACAGTTCTTCCAAACTAGTGTCTGCACCCATGTTGAAAGCATAATTTTTAAGGAATGCTTCCATGATTTGTTGGAATGTTTTAATTCCTATGGGTAGGCGAGAAAACCATTCTATGTCAAGACCAATCAGACTTTGGGGAAAAAGTCGCATCAGATATATGTCATTGTATACAACTTCCATGCAATGCACTTGAAATTCCCTAGCATGATTTTCAAGGTTTCTCGTTCCATTATATTTATCAAATTTGGGGATTTCAAATCCCTTTGGGAACAATATCATTGTGAGATCTCTGTCAAATGGATAGGGGCACAAGTTGCCTAGAATTCTAGTCATTTTTCCTACTTGGAGGTCCAACACCTGTTGCGAGAGCAATTTGATTTGTGTTACAACATCGTTGTGTGGATCAGGAGGTGGGATGAATGTGTTTTGGGGTGTTTGGGTTGTTTGATTGATGAGAGGGGTACTGGTGGGAGTTTGATGCAAGCTCTATTGTGTGTTCAAGGCCTGTTGATATACCTGCATTTGTGTCAACAATGCTTGTTTTTGATCTTGTTGTTGTTGTTCCAACGAAGCTTATTGTTGGTCCAATTGTTGTTGTTCCCATAAAGTTTTTTGTTGGTCTAGCTATTGTTGCACCAAAAAAACTTGTTATTGGTCTAGTTGTTGTTGTGCCAACAAAGCTTGTTTTTGGTCTAGCTGATGTTGCACCAACAAAGCTTGTTGTTTAGCTTGTTTTTGTGCCTAAAAGTCTTGCAGGGCTTGTTGGTATGCTTGTTGATGAATTGCTTGCAATTGTGCTCGGTATTGTGCTTGTGCCTATTGAGCCTAGTGTTGGGCTTGAGCTTGATCTTGTGCTTGTTGTGTTGCTTGTGCAGCTTGTGTGACTTGCTAGGCTTATGCAACTTGTGTAGCTTGTTGGGCAGCTAGTTGTGCTTGCGCTTGCTAAGCAACTTGTTGGTTTTGTTGAATTACCCTTTGATGGTTGGCCTTTTGGATAGCCTGAATCATGGTGATGAATGAATTCATCAATTTGGATTTTGGTGGGATTGGTGGTGGATTGGGAATGGTGCTAACCATTGTGATGTGCAGAGGAGTTATGTTGGTGGTGTGGTTGAGATGCTCGGACCTTGAAAAGGTATGTTTTGAGGGAATTGAAGACCGACTGATGTATTGATTGTGGTGGCTTGAGTAGTTTCCACTTGTTGTTGTGATGTTGTTGGAAAAAGGAAAGGATTCGATGTGATGCTTGGATTGCCTTGATTTGAGAAACTAGCGGTGGGTAGGGGGGAAGACCCAACCCAAGAGGTGATACAAATGTGAGCATTAATGGAAGAGTGATGATGATAACAGGTCAGTGACTCTTGTTGTTCCAAACAAACCATATTATCCTTGTGATAGAGAAGTCTGTATGTTTAACGGATAGGTTGGTGTTGCATGGAATGAGGATGAATCTACATGATTATGGAAAGTGAGTGGGACGTACGGGTGTAATGGCTTTATCAGGATGAAACTATCTATTGTGGTTCTAATATTTACCTCTCTATTGTTTACAAGGCGATGCTTTTGTAATTCATGAAACATGGCACTTCCTTTGTTAACAATTGGTGAGGTTGATGTGATTGTCGATATGGTTCGAGGAATTTCTTGAGCGATGTTTGGAATTGATATTGGGGGTATGCTTGCAAGAGGCCTTTCCATACTCGTGCCTACGTCAAGGTCAGAAGGGAACTGGACCCCTCCTTCTATTAACGTGTGTATGTATAGAGAAGGATTAAGTTTAAGCATAGCATTGAAAACTTTATGATTCTATGGATTTTGAATCATTTCATTTATGTCCTTTTGTGTCATTCCCAAGTCCCCGTTGATGATTTCCTCTTCATAGCCTTCCTCTTGAGTATTTTGTGATGGTAGAGAAGAGTTTTTTGGGGGATTGCTTGATCTCGCAAGGTTTACTTCAGTGGTTGCTTAACTTAAGTCACTAGAATTTGATATTTCTTTGGCATTTTCCATGTTCCTCTTGTGTTTTGATCTTGTTTGGACCATAAAAATAGGGATAATTTGATCTTAATATTTAGGCCCAAAAGAGGAGAAGAACTAGGAGAGTCCAAGGATCAGAAAGGGGGATGATGGGGATGAGATAAATGGATGAGGTGAATGAGTGAAACTTTTGGAGAACTTTTAAGGGTGATGCTAAAAATTTTAGGGATTGGATATTTCGATAGTTTGACTAGGTGTGTTAAGCCAAAAAAGATGATGGTGAACTTGTAAACCCTAAGAAGTTGTGTTATCCAAGAGAAAACTTGCACAAGAGAATGAATTGGCTAAGTGTGTTAAGCTAATCAAGGTGATCATGAACTAGTAGACCTTAGGAAGTTGTGTTATCCTAGATGTAAACTTGTTCAAGAGGATTGAAAGTTTGACTAGGTGTATTAAGTCAAACAAAGTGATGTTGATTTTGCCTTTAACTTTAGCATAAATGATGTTTCAAAGTTCTCAAAATTTTGTTGGTGATATGAAATTTGATTGATGGAGAGATGGATGAGAGTGAATATTTTGATCCTAGACCTAGACAAGACTCTTTTTTACAAGACCTCGGTATTGAAGAACATGCCTCACTTCCTATGTGAGAAAAATAAAACCTTTCAAAAAGCTCTAGATTTTGTTGGTAATAGAATTCATACAAAATTGGGTTGTTCTTTGAAGATTTCTTGTAGAAATTATACACCAACCTTTCTCTAACTTCAAAAATCCTTTCAAGACACTCCTCAAGAGCTTTTAGACTAATCCTTTTGAACCTTGGTTTTGGGATTTTGACCTTGTGGGAAATCATTTGAGAACACACATTCGTGAGGTCCAATTTTTCTTATCTTTACTTAGTGAGTTTGTTTTTACCACAAACAGTTCTTCAATTAAAGTTTCAAACTAAATGTCTATGTCTTGATTCCTTTTCATTCCACAAGGTCCATTATGTGAAATTTGGGGTTTCAAGAGCACAGTTCCCTGAGTTGACTTTAGCGAAAACAAATGATGATTAAACTCAAGTACTTAGAAACCTCTAAGAATAGAATCCCTAGGGTAAGCAAGAGAACTTAGATTTGTCAAGGGTATTTGTTTCCTCCAAAGGGTTTGAAATTTTGAAGTTCCTGTTGAATGTTTGTTTTCCAAAGTTTTAGATCCAAGCAAGTGTTTTGATTCCAATGACATGCACAACCCTAGGCTAAAAAGACAATATTCGTTGGGTTCCCACTTGGATGAATCCAACAACGCATATTCAATGTGGATGATTAGATGCTTGACCACACAAGATCCCCCTTATAGTGCACTCACTTCTCGGGTCAATTAAGCATCAGTACCCATGAATCTCTCATGGCATATTTTTCATCTCTACAACAGAACCGCATGTATAACATGGGACGGATTCAAAGGACATGACCTTTTGCACCAACAAATAGATAAGATTTTTGGTCTTTGCTAAAACAAGGGTTTTAATGCAGGAATTTTATTTGTGGGGGACTATCTAGTACAAAGAGAGACCATTGTTGCCCTTCTCATCGGAATAATCCTTGTGATTCTCAAACTTTCCTCGAGAATCCACACTTATATACCGATTGGAAGTCGGTCTGCTTTAGCGTGTTCCTGGTTGGGTCATTCCCTTGGGTGATTACTTTTTCCCACAAGACAAGCCCACTAAGATAAATCAAAAGTAGGCTAGCATATCTTGTAGTTCAATCGACCTTCGTTGAAAAGAAAAGGGAGAAAAATCGCAATATACCATGCTCACACTTGCATGATTGGTTAAATTTTAATTCCAAAATGAAATGCGGAGACAATTATTTTACTCAACTTAAGATCATCAAAATAAATTTTGATTCTCAAGATTGTCGTGAGACGTGAGAGAAGCGCATATGCCATTTTGATGATATTATCTTGAATAAATAATTACAAAACAAAATAGCACTTGTTCATTTTAATCCCACAAAGCAAAATGAATTCTTTTTAAAGAACCAATTCAAGTGTGTAAGTTGCTTTGTTCAAGTTTTTAAACCTCAACCAAATATAGTAAGATTGTTTCTAAAGTTCTTTTTAAGTCCCTTTGTTTGCAACTTTTGAAAAGAAAATTTGTGTTGTTTTTTTTAGAGCCCAAAAGAAAATTTAGTGTTTTGTAAAGCATGGAAGGTAACAAATCCTTGAAAAAGATTGATAATTATCTAAAGTGTTAAACAACACTATAGTGTTAAAAAACACTTAGTATAAGATGGGAATGATGCCATTATGTAACCTTCCATTTTTCTTTCTTCCTTGTCCTAACCTGCAAGATGATAAAAACCAGAGAATACAGGAACAACAAACAGGTCAATAACTCAAAAATCTAAAAACAAAAAAGGCACATGTTGAAAATTTATTTTTTGAAATTTTCACTATTTTTTAGTGGCACAGTTAGCGAATGCGAAACAGTTTAGAAAAAATTTGATGCTATATAGCACCGCACCTTTCACTGAGTGCGACACTCTACAGAAACAAAGAGCGCGGGTGCGATGGAGTTTTAGCAAGCGGCGCAGTTTGTATCTCAAAAATCCACAACCAAATTTAAAAATTTGAATATTTTGAGGGGGAACGCAAGTGCAGCGCAGTTTGGAAAAAATGTGGTGCAATATAGCATTGCACCTCTGAAAGCAGTGCAATATAGCATCACGCCACTGTGTGTGGCACAGTTTCTTGTGTACAGAAAAAATATTAAAAAAGCATGGAATTGTTGAAAAACATGATGAAATATTTGAGATTTTCCCTCCTAACACCAAAATGTGAACCCCGATATCATACCTGCACAAATACAAAAAACAAACACATTATTAGATCAAAATGCAAGATAAAAGAAGGATTCCCCATGAGATCCATTTACAAAACTTAGATAGAAAGGAAAATGGATAATGAAATAAACCAAACTAAATCTATTTAAACTAAGCAAACTTTTGATCCCATGGGGGAATTGGTGTCAATTGATATGTCAAAATTGGCCCTTTCCCAACTCCTTAGTTGAAAATGTTGATGATATGTGGATAGTTGAATCTCCTTGATGAGATTTTAGCATAACCTAGCTATGAAATTGTGAAAATTATGAATACTTGAAAAGAAATGGGAAAAATTAGCTCTCTATGTGAAGAGAATAACTTTGCATGAGATTGTGGATGTTGAATGAGAGGAATAACCTTTCATTTACAGATTTCCAAAATGGAAGAGAGAGTGAAATTGAGCAATGTGGGATCATTCAACATCCAATGGCCAAGTGTCACTTGTCAAGATGTGAATGGTTGAAGGTTGTGCACATTTTGGCCAAAGTGCCAATAAATGCAATTAGCTGGAATTTGAATTTTAGGAAATGACATGTGAGAGGGAAAAATGAATAAAATAAATGTCACTTGGCTCAATGCACAAGGACATGTAAAAGGAGTGAATGTCTTGTTGGAAGTACCCATCCACTTGGATTTTTGAATTAAAGCTTGAAAGAATATTCCTTCCTTATTCCTTGTTGAGAGAAAATAGGCATTTAAATAAATCAAAGTAATTGATTTATTGTGCAAGTTGCACTCTCTAGAGGATTTTAGTGATTGAGATTAACTTAATCAAGATTTGATTAATTTAATGAGAGGTTACGTGATTTGACAATTTTGACTCAAATTTATGAGTTGATTTAAATCAAGAATTGAGAAGAAAGATTTAGTTAAATAAATGATTTGATTTATTTAACTAAAGGGAATAATGTTAGATTAAATTAAATAAGGTTTAATTTATTCAATTTAAAAAGAAGACTTTAGAGACTTGATTTTAAATAAAATAAATTATTTAAATAAACAGAGATATAAGGTTAATTAAATTAAATTGATTAATTTAATCAATAGAGGAGAAAGACATAATCAAATAAATAATGATTTATTTAATTAAGAGACATAAGGTGATGATAAGCTAAGAGTGTGATTCATGAAGAAATGTCATTAGTAGTCAGGATCAAGTGTGTTGAGTCGAATTTATACATTTTCCATGTCTATAATGATATTTTAATTAGTTTTAATGGACGAGAGGATGATAAGATTTCATAGCCCTCCAAACTATGTTTAATTATTACCTTATAATAATAACTTTTAGGTTCATGATGGCTTTTTTTTGGCCTCAATGTACTTTATCACTCTCTAGACTTTCTTCGCCAGATTAGGCTTTTTGGAAAAGACTACTCGTACGTGGGAAGATCAAATATTCTTAATTGGGCATGGTACAAAGATCTGTTGCGATTATTTATCTTGGGAAACTATTTCCTTATGCTTTCCCATTCTACTATTTGATAAAAAAATATTTTTCTTGGGCTTGCTAGTGTTCTTTCTTCTTTGGATTTGAAGATGGGTGGCAATAGAGTTAAGATTGAACCAAGATATTTTGATGAGTTTCACCACGTGTGGATGCCATTTTGTGCACTTTCTCAAAACAAAAAAACATTATTATTGTTAGTGAAATTAAGCAAACCAAATAGAGAATCCCTATGAAATAATTAATCATGGTAGATATGCAAGAAAGATAAATATAACCAAAGAAACTAAATGAAAGTATATGAAAATAAGATCAAACTCTATCCCATAGTGGGAGTGGTGCTCCTTTGATGTGAAAAGAATGTCCTTTCCCACCCCCTTGATAAGCTTCAAGATGATAATGATTCAAAATGCAAGTGATGGAAATGATAATGAAAATGCTTGAGATTGTAGATCAAGTTGTAGATTTGGAGTAGAAGTGCCCTGTATTTATAGATTCAAGAGTTGAAGAATGGAGAGATTGGATGAATGTGGGATTAAAGAATAGCCAATGATAAGGTGCCACTTGTCAACATGATAGTGGAGGAGGAATGAGCACATTTCTGAGAATGTGCAAGTAAATGTTATTAGGTGGATTTGAAATTTGAAAGATGGCTTTAAATGCATATGGTTGAGAAATTTTAGGGGGAAATTTTTTTGGGCAAGAAAGTCAAAAAAATGGAGTTAATGAGGGAATATTCCTTGGGAATATGCCTTGTGAGGGAAAATAGGGGTAATTAGATAATTAATTAAAATGAATTTCATGTGCAAGTGGGTGGGTTAGTCAAGAATTTAGGTTTGACCAAAGTTGAGTCAAAACCTAGAGGATGGTTAATTAGGATTATGACTTAATTAATACTTGGAGGATTTTAGGGGTTTTGACATTTGATTTAATTATTTTTATTTATTAAATCAGATGAGAGGACCTTTAGGACTTAATTAAATAATCTGATTTATTTAATCAAGTATGATGAACCTTAGTGAATTAATCAAATAAATTACTTTATTTGATCAACAGAGGAATTTGATGTTAATCGATCAGATTTAGATGCATGATGCTAGTTAGGATTATTTTCATGTCTACATTTTGCCCCTCTTTGAAGCAATGTACATGTTGCATTGATTCAAAGAATGATGCCACCAAGATCAAAATTTATTTTTTATTTTATTTTTTTGAAAGCCCCAACGGAAAGAAGTATGTTGGCACATTGCCCCCTCAAGAGATTGAGTGAAAAGTTCAATTGGAGGGTCAATCTCACGACAAAGAGGTTCAAGATGGATGTACGGTTGGTTAGACTAATATATCTATATGATGATGCAAATGATATGTTTTTAAGATGCTTAGAATAACAAATTTATATTATCCTAAACAACTTAAATGATGATGCAATGCATGTGAGATGGATGATGTTACTTATTATGATGATATGACATGATTATGTAGGATGGGAATGAAGATGTTTTATGAATGCAAGATGGATGCATGTTATGATAGCATGTTAGTGTGAAAGATGATAGAAGAATGAGAGGGATCAATCCTTGAATCTAAGATGATGCAGAAGTCCAACAAGTCTATTAGTCATCAAGACTTTATTAGATATGAGGATGGATGATGATGATGTATTGCTTATCCAGGGATGGGGGATGTAAAGAGCATAACTTTCCTTATGTTTGATAGCACACATAGGTACGATGCATCGAGGTATAAAGAACCAAGATGGCATTGTTCCTAGTATGATGGAATTTGAATCGGCAAACAGATAGGAGGATATTGTTCACACCTAACATACGAAAACCTAGCTAGGATGCACTTCAAAAGTTTAAAACATCTTAGACCAAAGCATGGAAAGGTGTAATCTATCAATGCAATAGTCAACAAGATATTCAGAACACCTTCCATACATACCTAACAAATAAATTATTCCCCAAGGTTATGTTACAAGAGCATCCAACAAGCATAGAAGACACAAGATAAAGATCATTGCCCCACTCCTTTCTCTCTAAATCATTTTATTTAGACATCATTGAGAGGTCATTGGGATGAGTGCAATAGAAAAAAAGATCAAGTGAACAAAAAGGCCAATGTTCTTCATACCTCTAGCCAAGGGGATGTGTTTTGTTTAGGATAAGTATCCAAATTGATTTTTCCAAAAGATAATGCCCATTGTAGGAAGGATGCATCCTAGGACATGTTAGTGGCAAGTTATTTTGTTTAGGATAAGTATCCAAAATGTTTTTCCAATAGATAATTCCCATTGTAGGAAGGATACATCCTAAGACATGTTAGTGGATGGTGGCAATTTGATAGGTTGTTTGAAAAGGTCATTGATATAAGTTCAATTGACATGTTTGCGAAAATGATCAAGAGTTTGATTTTGTGTTTGCTAATTGTTGTGGTTGTTTTTGTTTTTTTTTGCCAAAGGATGAAGGTGATGATTGATTTATTATGGATGACATTATTGTGGGTGAAAGCGAAATGAGATAGATGGATTTTTTTAAAAATATTTGGATGTTTTTTAAATGTTATGAGGCTATTTTTTGGATTTTAAGGTAATTTAAATGTTTTTGTGTTTTTGGGTTTTTTGAATGTTTTTGGATTTTGTGTTTTTTGAATGTTTTTGGATTTTTTGTTTTTTGAATGTTTTTGGATTTTGTGTGATTTTGATGATTTAGATATGGATAGTGATTATATCAGCACTCTATTTTGGGATTTTGTTGAAAACCAAACTAGGATTGATTGATTAGATTGATGGATTTGATGATGATAACATTGTTGAGGATACACAACAATGCAAGGATAGTGTTAAGCAACACGAGGATGGGAAAGGATATCTTGAGATGATGATGGATTGATTGGATTTGATTGATCAATATTTTGAAGCTTGGCTTGGAACAAAATTTGTTTGAATGATTCGATGCGACACTAACATGTAAATTATATGCGACTGATATTGATTGTTTGGATTGATGCTTGATGAAAGATAAAGATTGATAAGGAACTTATTATTGTCAAAATATGCCATGGGCTAGTGATTTGGCTTTTGGCTCACAAATTCTTTGACTAATTTGATTTCATGTTTGCCAATGTTCGGATCACCACATAAGTTGGAGGATATATATCAAGATTTATTCCTGAAGCAAGATGCAAATATCTGCCCCCAATGTCTAGCAATGTTTGAAAGGTCATGGGTGGATTCTTGGATAGATGGATGGATGGATATGGATTATCTTGTGATAAGATAAGGTGTTCAAATAGAGGATGCTCATTCGGATAATGGTTCAAGCCTCAGATAACATTGGGTAGGATAGGATCAATGAAAATGACCCATGTCAAGATGTTTACCATAAGCAAGTCTAAAGTGTGCACCCAATTTTTATCAAGATCAAGATAAGGTAGATAGATGGAAATGGGTTGGATAAATGGTCATGGATGAATGGATTTATTATAGATAAGATGGAGGGAATGTTGGATTTATTATGGATGTGATAAGATGCTTTCACCTGAAGTGGCGCATGTAGATTCTCAATTCTACACATGATGCATGTTTTCCAAGTTTTCATAATGGTACTTGCCCAAAGCACTGCCCATGCAGTTTTCACTGGACAACGATTTTTGTTTTTACTATTTTAATGATTTATTTTTATTTTTTGCTGAAAGATTTTAAGCTCATGTTGAACTACCTAGTGGTGTCAATGTAGACATTTCTATCATAATGTGCCATCGATATCCTATTTGAAGAAGCTGCTTTGTCAAGATACATGCACTTGAAAGAAAATTTTGAGACTCATGATCTGCTTTGTTGATACTAGAGTTAACTCTGTCTTTGTGTGCACATCGTGATATTGTGCCTTCTTAATCCTTATGATGAAGGGTAGTTGCTAATATATGGTCAATCTGATAATTGGATATCATGCATGGAGGTGTGGATGGTGTAGTGCGTTTAGTAATAAAAGATGGATTGGTTGATAGTTTGGAACCTTTGACTCTCCAAACTTGGGAAGATGAGCAATGATGGGTGGATACAAAAGTGTGCATGAAATTAGGACCAGCTACTTGATATACTTTTTACGTCACTTGAGAAGCCCTCTTTTTCCTTTGTGAACATCTTTGATGGATACTTTCCCCTTTTTACTTTGCCCCATAGTTTCTTTGACTAATGGAGTTTGATAGGGATAATCTTTATTTGTACTTGTTGGTATCCAGGTGTATTTGATTTGCCCATTAATCTTCACAACTTCTTTTGCTTTGATAACGTTCTTTGAGCTTTGATTCAAACCTTTCTTTTGATGTTGGTCCCAATCTGTGGATGGGGTGATGGGTGGATGAAGATTCATCACATGGTTGGTTGTAGTATTGGCATTGGTTTCATCATAAGGATTCTTTGTGCTCCCTATGTTGACGTTTGCTTGAGACGATGTTGCCCCCAATATTGTGGAAGTATCACTGATATATTTAAATCCCTTAATTATCGAATAACCAAGACCTTGATACTTGGGATTACCAATAATCTACACTGGTTCTAGGATACCCTATTCATGTAGACCTAATCCTTTACCTTGATAATTCATCTGCTCAAAAAATTTATTTGTGATAGGATATGATTTACCTTGGAAACAAGGTGTTAATCCTTCTTTTCTTTGTCGTGGATCTTCAAAGGTGATAACTTCTTTATTGATAAGATAGTTTTCCCTAAAAAAGGTAAGTGATCCAAGTTTATAAGTGATTGGATCCTCCATATGTGGGATAAATTTTTGATTGATATCTTTGGCCTGATCTTATGAAATATCTGATTTAAATGCTTCTTCAATAGGTTTTGATGATTCAATTTCCACATAAAATTATTCCTCATGATTCATTTTTGATATGCCTTCACAAGATGTTTTTGATTCACAACTTATGTAGAAGCCTTCTTCATGACCCATTTCTGATATGTCTCTAGATATTTCTATATCTTGATTATGTGTACAAATGTTAAGATTAGGAGACTCGTGTTCCATGTAAATGATATCAAGAGTATGAGACTCTTGTTCCATGTGAATGATATCAAGAGTATGAGACTCTTGTTTTGAATGAAGATCATCTACATGTCAATCCAAAGAAAGCATCTTATGGGTAGATGGGGAGTATGTTCTATATGGAAATGATCATCATTTGTGAAATCTTGTATAGATTTGAGAGTGTCCATTAGATCATTGTAGTATCTTGTAGAAACGAATTCTTGATTTTGACTGATTTTAGAATTGCTTTTGACATGCTTTGGATCAAGTTCTTGACATGGGTCAATTTCAAAGGATGGATTTCTTACAAATGGGTCTTGGATATCTTTATTAGGCTTGGGAAGTGGCTCAATATCCTCTTGAGCTTTGAGTGGGTTTGGATCAAGTGTTGAGTTGAGGATTCCTTCAATATCCACAACCATGAGATCGAAGGATGTTAATATGTCTTGGAAAGGACCATTTCTAGACTTTGGTAAAAGATGTTGATCATTATTTGGAATACATTCCCGAGATATGTCCTCTAACTTATTAGGTGATGTAGATACATTGTCAACATGATCATTGGTGGATGGATCTTGGATTATGTCAATAAGATAAAATAATTATAGCATTCCTTGAAATAGATCATTGTGGGGTATTATAGATGAATTTTGATCATGATCGAAAAGTAACTCTTGATGCATGTTAATTTGATCATTAGATGGGGTAAAAAAAAATTCAAGGTGCTCATTGATGGATAGATTTTGATCATTTCTTTCAATTATTATAGTCGAGAGATTGTCAATGTTTTCAACCATAGGATCCAATGGTGTTAACATTTCTTGAGTTGGATCATTGTTGGGTATTGTTGGTGTATTTTGATCATGGTTGAAAAGTGACTCTTGATATATGTTGATTTGATCGTTGGATGAGGTAGAAACATTTTCAAGGTGCTCATTGATGGATATATTTAGATCATTACTTTCAATTATTATGGTGGAGAGATTGTCAATGTTTTCAACCATAGGATCCAATGGTGTTAACATTTCTTGAATTGGATCATTGTTGGGTATTGTTGGTGGATTTTGATCATGATTTAAAAGTGATTCTTGATATATGTTGATTTGATCATTGGATGAGGTAGAAAATTCTTAAAGGTTCTCATTGATTGATTGATCTTGATCATCATTTTCAAAAATTGTGGTAGAGAGATTGTCACTACTATCACTAGTTTTCGAATCCTGATCATTGTCCCCAATAGTTATTATTTTTTGATCAATAAGGTCTTGTACGATATTTTAAAGTCGAATACAATTTGATGTTGTGTGTCCCTTTATTTTGTGAAAATCACAAAGTTTCCTCTCATTATACCCTGGTGGTTTAACTTGGGGATCTTGATAATTCTCATAAATAGGGATTTTAATGATATTTTATTGTATCACCATTGCATGAACAATTCGATTGGTTCCCTAAGTGGTGTGTATTTTTGTTTGCTACCTTGTGAGATTTGTACTTTAAATTGACCTTGTGGTGATTGATTTTAGAGATGTGTTGATTGATCTTTGAGACGTAGAGGTTGGGTTTGTTGTTGATGTTGTTGATATTGATATCCAAACTCTTGACATTGGAGATATTGTTCTTGATGTTGTAGTGGACACAACTCAATTCTTTGATGGAATGGTTTAACCAATGGAAGAGTGCATTGATTTTGGGCTGGAGATGTCTCTTGGTGCAATGAATCAGCTATTTTGGTAAGTGTAGCAATTTGATCTCGCAAAATTTGATCTTGATTTGGTTTTTGTTCAAGCATACTTGTGGTGTTTGTATGGGATCATGGACAAATTTATTTTGAACAATGTTCTGATTTGGGATGATGTTTAGATTTGGCATTATATTTTGAAATTGAACATTGTTGTTGTTGGGAATCATATTGCTTTGATTTAGGTAACCTTGATTTTGCATGGTGTTACCTTGAATTGCATCAATGCATGGAGTCATTAACATATTGTTTGGACTATGAACAAAATTTGTATGATTTGCAAACATATCTATCCCAAAGTTTACCAAGTGTGGATTTGAAATGTTCATGTTTGGTAAACTTGTACTTGGTATAGTCAGATTTGGCATGTATGGATTTGGTGGGATAATTTTGTTTTATTGAAGACTCATGTATTGATTGTTTGGTTGATAGATTTTTAGGTTTTGAATTTGATTCAAATCTACCATAGGGAAAGGTGGTTCAAAATTTATATTGAGAAAACTCACATTTGTTGTATCATTAAGGTTTGTAGGAGATAATGCTCCCATGTATGGATTGTATAAATGTGATTTTTGATAATAAATTGGTATTGTAAGGTCCTGATAGTTTGGTTGACTTGGATTACTCATGATGTATGAATCAAGTTTATATTCCATGTTTTTCTTGTGTTTTTACCTTGTTGCAAAAGTGAACCTCTAAGGTTTTTAGGACCAATGATGAGATGAAAGATGAAAGGGTAAGTGATATGGGTGTTTGAAATTTTATGAAATTTGGATCAATACTAGACTTAGGGTTTGATTGTGATTTTTTGATTGGATAATGAACTTGTGAATCCCGGGATGTTGAATGTGACCTTAGGATGAACTTGTTCAAAGAGGTGCTAATTTATCTAAAGGTATGAGAAAGGATGCATTCTCACACTCCTAACTAAACAAGGTGATTTTGATTTGGTTTAACAATGTACCCAAGTCTAGATAATGATGTTTCCAAGGCTCCAAAGTTGTTTGTGGGATGGAGATGATAAATGTCTAGATGGATGAAGTGTTTTATTTTGGTCCTAAATGAACCTACGAAGGACTTGTTTACTAGACCAAGATATTGAAGAACATGCTTTTCCCTAAGAGTATCTTAAACCAAAAGACCAATGTTTGCATGGAAAACCATATGACCAAATGATACCAAGCACATGTGTGGGATTCAATTGTTCTTAACTATTCTTAATGACTTCCTTTTATCACAAACAATTCTTGATTTAGGTTTTCAAACTAGATGTCTAATGTCCTAACTTCTTCGCATCCCACAAAGTCCATTATGTGTAGAATCGAGGAAATTAAGGAAAAATTTTCCTAATGTTGACTTTAGTGAGAACAAATTATGATTAAACCAAAATACATAGATGCCTCTAAGGATGAAATCCCTAGGGCAAGAAAGAGCACTTGGATTTTTCAAAGGTATTTGTTCCCATAAAGGTTTTAAATTTTGATGATCATGTTGAATGTTTGTTTCCACATTTTTGAGATTTCAAGCAAAGTTTTTTTATTTAAACATGATTCACAATCCTAGGATGAAAGACAATATTTTTTGAGTTCCCACTTGGATAAATCCAGCTACGCTTACTCTTAGTGGATGATTAGATTCTTGACCACACAGGCTCCCCCTTATAGTGCACTCACTTCTCGGGTCAGCCAATCATCAGTACCCATGAAACTCCCATGGCATACTTCTCATCTCTACTAAGAGCCGTAAAAATGTGGGATGACTTCAGAATGATCGTTCTTGCATCAACAAATAGCTAAGGATTTTAGCCTTTCTAAATAAGGGGTTTTAATGTGGGAATTCCATTCGTGGGGGACCATTCATGCGACAAGAGACCATTTTTTCCCTTCTTGTCATAATGATCCTCATGATACTCAAACTTTCCTCGAGTACCCACACTTATATACCAATTGGAAGTCGCTTGGCTTTAGCGTGTTATCGGTTGGGTCGTTCCCTAGGGGGATTACTTTTTCCCACCAGGCAGGCCCTCCATGGATAAACAAAAGTGAGCAAGTACATCCTTAGTTCGATCGATCTTTGTTGAGAAACAAAGAGAGAACACTCGCGATGTATTCCACTAACACTCACAAGATTTTATTCAATTTTAGGAACCCAAATTGAAATGTGGAGGATAATCACTTATACAGCTTAATATCACAAAAAATCCTTTTGATTCTCAAGATCACCGTGAGGCGCGAGAGAAGTGCATACGTCTTTTTAAATGATATTACTTTGTGTAAAATATTACAAAACAAAGAATACACCTGTTCATTGTAAACCTCAAAGCAGTAATGTGTTCATTTTATAGCACCAAGATGAGATGTGAAGTTGATTGTTCAATTTTAGACCAAATCGAAATCTATTATGTTTCTAAGGTTCAATTTTTAACCAACTTTGAAAAAATCAATCACTGATTAGTTTTAAACCCAAATTGACCTAGTTGGACTAAAACAAAAAACAAAAGCAGGAAATGGATGCTTCAAGCTTTTACAATAAGCATTAAGAAATACTTTTTCATGTTCAAATTTAATGCTCAATTCTTCAATTCAAATCTTCTTCACAAATAATTTCTAATTCTACAACGTTGCAAGGTCCTTGTGCAAATGAAATCCCTCCATCCCCTCCTACAAGATTAAAAAAGGCAAATCATGTGAAGATCAAGTCATTTAATTGAAATTGAATTGAGCATTAACTTCAAACAATAAAAATTTCAAATTAAAAGGACTCATGATTTTGAACTAATGAATGCAGAATTACTAAGAATCTTTCTTTCCAAATACTTTAAAGAAAATCTTAACCATAAAGAGAAACTTTGCTAATAATGAGCAAAGCCTCTTCCTCTAACATTTCAAAATCAGAAAACTTAATGCAAATAAAGGTTTGGTGTGATTTAATATAGACAAGTAACACCTTGATTCTCATTCACTTAACCTACGGGAAGCCATAAATGAGTTAGAAACATCAATATTAATGATATAAAGACTTTCCCATTTTGCGCAAACAATCTTTAATATTTTATGTGTCAATGTACTTCTTTATGTATAATTTTATCCCTTTTCCTACAAACAAATAAGAGTTATGCATGAATTTTAAAATGAAAAAAATATACACAAGACATGCCAACTATTTGAGAAAAAGGAAATAAAATAAAATTGTCAAGGTACACTTGTTCTTTATGATGAAATTAACTCAATAATAAATATTAATACATTTTTAATTTGTACGTGTTTTCATAAAAGAATAATTGATTTCAAAACGTAATATATGAAGCCACACACTACAATAATCATTTAAGAAAGAAATGAAAACAAAAAAACATTCCTTTAGAGAGAATGACATGTGGGTGGCATGTGGGTGGCATAATTTATCTTTTCAAATCAAGTGCCAACCACGGAGAGATTTCAACCAACATTCAATGAATAATAGTATGCCTTATTTATAGTAGTTTAATGCACTTGAATAGAATAGATATTATGAATTGTTCAACCCTAATGCAAAGCCGCCATTTTCAGAGACTAATCTGATTTTGATCGTTCATGTAAAACTCATTTGTTCACCATTATTGGTGTTGTCTTACTCCTTTGAGCGTACTCCCCACACTCTTAACTCATACGCCATCATAATCGTAGCACTCATATCTACCGCACACAGGCAATGTAGTAATGTTTGATTTCCTCGAATTGAGTGGATGAAGCATCTTTATTGATACATCAAAAAAAGCAAGATTGTTGAGTTGGGAACAACAACAATGATATCTTTTTCTTAATATAAATGGCCTTACGTAAGAGAGGACTCTAGATTCAACCAAAAAAAAAGAGAGTTAGAAACCAACACTAGATCAATGTAACGCCTTGCAAAATGTGAGATAAATACGTAGGAAAATGTTTGAATTCTATGAATTGAGTGAAAGATGCGCCTTTTGGAGAAACCTCTGGTGGTTTAAATGCAACAACAAAGACATGGTACATGAACTAATTGATAGACTGTCTTAAGAAATGCGGTCTCCTAGATTGCAACGTTTGTAGGATATGCGCAAAATAGATTTAGTGAGGAGGCTTACAAACTTTAAATAAAAATGCAAACGACAGGTGTAAAACTGAATTCACAACCTTTGTTGGAATGCACTGACCGCAGGATTTTTGCTAGTCATTATCGCTACCCGCCGACGTAAAAAAAATGGTTTCCTTGAAAGGCATTAGAAAATTTTAAGCAATGGCTATTAATAGGTGTACGTGTTGAAAAATTTATGTGTTGAAAAGACTAAAAACTTTCAAGCAAAGGCTATTAGTAGGCATAAAGCCAAATTTCAAACCTTTGCCAATCATCGTCGTTGTGCTAAAAAAATACCAAAGCAAGGAGATATTTTGTCTGATGTTATTGTTGGAAATGCTATGGCAGACATGTATGCAAAATGGGGAAGCATAGAATAGGAAAATCGACTATTTGATAGAATTCTCAAAAGAGATACTATATCCTAGCAAGAAATATAGATATTGCACAAGATAGACTCATTTAAAAGACTGCAGAATTTTTAAACAAAAGAAAATGGCAGGTGCACAACCGAATTCCACAACCTTTACTAATGAATGATGCCACAGTCAAGCTAAGGCATGTGGAGGAATATAAAAGAAATTTGTTTGGACAGCTTGGAATCACAACAACTATAACACTAAGCAATAAACCAGATCTATGGATTTACAATGTGAGTCACCAACAATTAATGTGCTCACAAGAACATTGCATGTTGATTAAACACATCTCTCAAATTTGTCTTAAAGAAAAGAAGATAGCAATAACTTCAAGCTCACAAATTCTGCACAATCGTCATGATTTTTTATTCACCAAACTTGAATGCAGATAAATACCATGATAGTCCATGTCTCCCTTAAATAGCACGACTTCATAAAGAATTTGATGGAGACCAGAGTCAACTCAAAATATAATTATAGTGCTGAAAGTTAAATGACCATGACATCACAAAATAATGAAGCTAATTTGAACCAAACCAAAGACTTTATGTTTCCTGTCTAAAGCTTGAAATAGATAAAGATGAACTGAAACAAGGATTATTTTTTTCAAGCCCTCATTCTAGTGCCAGATGTGGATGACATTTTTTACACTTGCTCAAAACAAAAAAAACATTAGTATTGTTAGTCAAATTAAGCAAACCAAATAGAGCATCCATATCAAATACTTAATCATGCTAGATATGCAAGCAAGATAAATATAACCAAAGAAACTAAATGCAGGCATATGAAAACAAGATAAAAATCTATCCCATAGTGAGAGTGGTGCTCCTTTGATGTGAAAAGGATGCCCTTTCCCACCCCCTTGATAATCTTCAAGATGATAATGATGCAAAATGCAAGTGATGGAAATGATAATGAAAATGTTTGAGATTGTAGATCAAGTTATAGATTTGGAGTAGAAGTGCCCTGTATTTATAGATTCAAGAGTTGAAGAATGGAGAGATGGGAGGAATGTGGGATTAAAGAATAGCCAATGATAAGGTGCCACTTGTCAACATGCTAGTGGAGGAGGAATGAACACATTTTGGAGAATGTGCAAGTAAATGCCATTAGGTGGATTTGAAATTTGAAAGATGGCTTTAAATGCATATGGTTGAGATATTTTGGGGGGAAATTTTTTTGGGCAAGAAAGTCAAACAAATGGAGTTAATGAGGGAATATTCCTTGGGAATATGCCTTGTGAGGGAAAATAGGAGTAATTAGATAATTAATTAAAATGAATTGCATGTGCAAGTGGGTGGGTTAGTCAAGATTTTAGGTATGACCAAGGTTGAGTCAAAACCTAGAGGATTGTTAATTAGGATTATGAGTTAATTAATTCAAATTAATTAACTTGGAGGATTTTAGGGGTTTTGGCATTTGATTTAATTAATTTGATTTATTAAATCAGATGAGAGGACCTTTAGAACTTAATTAAATAATTTGGTTTATTTAATCAAGTATGATGAACCTTAGTGAATTAATCAAATAAATTACTTTATTTGACTAATAGAGGAATTTGATGTTAATTGATCAGATTTAGATGCATGATGTTAGTTAGGATTATTTTCATGTCTACACCACGATGCTATGTTGTGGTACATTTGTGTCAAAGCGAGCTTGGCCCCTTTGATGGAATGCCTAAAAGGTCACAATAAAAAACTTTCTATTTAATTTTCTAGTAGTAGGTGCGACCGAAGGGTGACTTTTGGTGGAATTTCATTTGAAGTAAGTCAAAGTGTGATAGCCCAAGACACTAGTATTTCTTTCATTAGGTGGAAACTCAAAAAACACACGAAGGTGTAGGATATGGACAGTATGCAATAGTTCTTTAAGGAGAACAACTAGCCTTCAAAACTTCATGCTGACTACGACAGGAGTAAGCTCCCAACTCCTTGGGACCAGGTTTTCCTTGTACTAATGAAATGTATTAATTTATAAGTTCTTTTCAAATTCTATTATTTTTACCACATGCCTCTCATTAATCATTTATGTCATTAGCTCGTCTTTGGAACTATTTTTATTATCGTCTCTTGAAAGCTTTGTTAAAGAGACCTTGGATCTTGCTACCAAAAATCTAGATGAACCCCCCTCTCCCTTAACCAAGGGCTTATTCTCTGCCTATATCAGTTTCATTTAGCATTATGCCCCCTAAAACCTATTTTTGTCACTAGGGTTGAGGAGCTCGAACCCTTTCAATCTACTCCCTTGAAACCCTCCTATGTTGATATCGCTAGTTTGAAGAGAAAACTCTGCCTCCCTCCCAACCAACCATCTATGGACACTAAACCCAAACAATATGTTAAAAAGAAAAATGGGAACCATAGGAAATCTCGAACTAATTTTTTGTTGGGTTGTGCAAATTAAAAACACTTAGAAGGGGGAAAAATAACTAGTAAGTCCAAATATGAGAAAAGAAAAAAGAAAAAGGGCATCACTTTCTATGTGGAAGAACCCACCACTGAAAATGAGGAGGGTGACAATGACACCAAAGATTCTGAGGAGGACTTTTTTTTGAAAATGAGTAGGGATACTAGTGTGGAACCTACCAATGTCAGACACTCTAACTGGCTGTAAAAACAAAAACCTAGTGTCCATATTGATGAAAATCCAACAGTTCTAAATAGGACATTAAGCACACAGATAACAAGCATGACACTATGGAGGAAACTAAGGAGTATATTGAGGGACCGAGTCATTTTCTAGAAATTGACAGGATGATACAAGAGGATTCCACTTCAAACTCTTCCAATCATCAAGTTTTCGAAGCGGAGACTAATTTGCTAGATGTTACTAAGGAGGAAGACTACAAAGGATTGTAGGCCTGTATTTGTACCTTGGAAAGGAAACTCAACAAGCTAACCTAATTCACCATTAAATTCATCCACTACTCGATGGTCACTCTCTCTACTGTGTTGAAGGAGGAAGTAAAGAAGAATTTGAATGAGACTGATCCTAGTACTAGCCAGACTAATGGTAATGTTTATAAGTTCCTCATGGTGGAATGGGAGAACTTATCTAGGTGATGGTGTGGGTCTTGTATGTTCTATGGGGTTTTTGTTTTGTTGTTTTTGTGTTGTGATTGTGTTTTTTCCATCTCCTATTACTATGTTTTATTATGATACTATGAACTATTAAACTTTGGCTCGTAGGGACTTTTTATGTAATGACTCTAAAGGATATTTTAATAATATGATTAAGCATCTTGATCCTATTAATTTTTTCATCAATCTCCATTAGAACACGCGAGTCCTTAATAAGGCTATACATAATTATTTAAGCTTCAAGAGACATAATAGTTATAAAATTTCTCTAAGAAAATATGTAAATTGAATTTAGATGGTTGACAAAACTATATCCACTAGATCAACATCCAAGTATATACATCTAATAATAATGTATTCTTAATCTATTAATATCCTTCATCATCTAGTGAAATCCAATACTTTTAAAATATTCTTAGTTTATGAAATATTAACTGTTCACCCTCGTGACCTAATGTCATTTTCAAACCTTGAAAGGTATGTCCATCATTACAAACTTGGGTCAAAAATAATAAATTTCCCAGTCATACTCGAGACAATTGGTAATATTATCCTCATCATATCTTCATATAAAAATATACACTCCATAGTATTTGTAGTAATGGTATTCTTTGTTGGTGTGAATAAATTCTTGTAACTAGATAGTTATTTTTTAGGGACTTAAGGGATTTATTCACATGTTAAGTTTACTAAGGATATAATCTTTCTTCTAGAAGTATTAGTTATATTTACTAGATTTTACATTATCCTAGGTAGTTATGAGTTATTTGTCTCATGTGATAGGATTAATACACTTGTCATGATCTTGTCTAATCCTATCACTCACCTTGCCTTTATAAGAAAGGAATCCCATGCATACTTTGCATCTTGATCACATCTTGATCATCTTGATAGCAAGTATCCAACAAGATAAAGTGGAGAAACCTGATTTTCAGCCAATTGAAGGAGATGATGGATAGCTCTTCTGTATAGCACAAAGGAGGCCATGGAAACAAATAAATGGTATGCCTAATGCTAAAATACCCCCTTAGCTTTAATTCATCCTTTCATATTGAGAATAAAAACTTTTCTACATGGAACTCTCATTCTAGGCAAGCAAACCAAACTAGTGGCAGAACCCTCAACAATGGCCACAAGCCCATCCAAATTGGAACCAACAACCAAACCCTTGTCCATAGAAAAAATTTCAAGGTTCTAATTAAAATCCATAATGGCCAACACAACAAAATCAGTGGCAGCCTCAGTGGTCAAAAGGTCAACAATGGTAGTAGCAAAATATGAACTATCAGCAACCTATGCTCCCTCCTCCACCACAACAACAAGATTTAATGCCTCCATCAAATGCTACATCCCAACCACCCAAGAAACCACAAATACCTTCCCAACCTGCACCTAACCCTAACACTAAGCATAATCAACAGGCTTATACTAATGAAGTTATGCAATACCCCGCTTATGGGGTAGAGGTGAGTGATGTCCACCTCAGTTAGGAAAACAACTTGTCAAACCTTCATCCCCTCAAATTAAAAATATGGAGGATGAGTAACCTACAATTGAAGCTTCAGATAAATCACCTTTGTAACCATAGTCAAATTGGGTACACCAAACTACCTCAAGTCTTAAGCCACCTTTTTCTAAATTCCTAGCTATTCAAAAGTATCACACACAGGTTGAGACAAATCTTTTAGGTCAATTAAAATATGTGAATATCAAGATCCCAATTATCCATGCTATCAAAGATATCCCTATTTATACCAAAATTGTGATGGATCTATGTCTTAAGAAACCAGGTAGGAAAATAAAAGATCCTCAAACAATCCATGGCTTGGGAAACCTTGCGGATATCATGTTAGGGAATATTACTATCCTTAAGTATACAAATCTTGTTAGTCCAGTAGTGGACATAAAGATCAATGGAACCCTTATTAAGAATAATTTAATAGACTTGGGGGTTGCAATCAATGTCATGACAAAAGAAACAATGTAGTTGCTTCATTTAGTCAACCTTAGGCCCAGATAAATTGTTTTATAGGTAGTTGATAGGTCCACGGTCAAGCCTAAGGGAATTATTGAAGACTTAGTGATTGTATTGGATTCTTGGGAATATCTTTTTAACTTTATAGCCTTACATAGTGTTACAACCAAAATTTAATCTTGCAGGATACCCACTCATCCTAGGCAGACGTTGGTTAGCTACAATCGATGCATTTATAGGTTGTAGGTATGGAAAAATGATAATATCCAATGGAACAGTCACTAAGAAATTGGTTCTTTATCCACCAGACCAGCCTTATGTTGACCTTGAACAAACTATATGGCCCAAATTGGATGAGGAAGATAACCATTCTTTGCAGACACTGATGACTATAGAGCGCAACCCCTTATTGGATGACCAAGATGAAGATGAGCTCATTTCTCACATAATCCAAAATTATTGTGGCAGAAGCCTGCAATAATAAGATTGCCTCATATGTCTACAAGACCCCTTAAAAATTATTATACCCATCCATTCCATAGAAGAAATATCTTAGATATTTCATTCAATATTACCTCAAAAATGTCTACTCATCATACCATCTGGATCTCTCATTTTTTCAAGAGTCGTCCAAGGAATTAGAAATCATGCCAAGAAGGAAGTTAAACATAAATAATGCCTTGACAAAAGAGTAACAAAACTCTCTACAAATAGTTTTGTAGACACATTCAACAACATATGCATGGGATTACCATGATATGAAATGCATAGATCCTGATTTATGTATGCATAGGATTTATATTAATGATGGCTATAGACCCATTCAACAACCACAAAGATGTATGAATCCTACCTTGTGGGAGATAGTGAAAGTTGAGCTATAAAATCTCCTTGATGCAGGTTTTATCTATCCAATATTAGACAGTGAATGGGTCTCACCTTTGGTAATTGTTCCCAAGAAAGGTGGGAAATGGAGATTTTGTGTATACTACAGGGAATTGAATACAACCACTAGGAAATACCACTTTCCTCTACCTTTCATATATCAAGTACTTGATTCTTTAGCTAGGAAGAAGTAATTTTCTTTTCTTGATGGTTTTAGTGGTTATAGCTAGATTAAAATTGCTCCAGAGGATCAAGACAAGACTACTTTCACATGTCCTTGGGGGGCTTATACTTACTTTGTTCTATCCTTTAGCTCATGGAATGCTCTAGATACCTTTCAAAGAGCAGTACTCATCATATTTTTTTATTATGCACATGACTATATGGAGACATACATGGATAACTTCACTACTTATGGTGAAAGTTATGAGGAAGCTCTCAATAATCTGGAAAAAGTGTTGAAATGTTGTAAGGAACACAACTTGTCCCTTAGCAATGAAAAGTGTTTCATGGTGATGACACAAGGGATTGTGTTGGGACACTTTATATCCAGTGCAAGAATTCAGGTTGATCCACACAATATAGAAATAACATCTACCTTACTTGTTCCTCAAAAACAAAGAGATATCAATATTTTTCTTGGCCATGCAGGCTACTATAGGTGATTTATCAAAAAAATTAGTAAGATTGTTTCACTGTTATTTTTGTTTTAAGGAAATTGAATTTAAATGGACATCTGAGTGTCAATACTCATTTGAAGAGTTGAAGAAAGCCTTGACTGAAGAACCTATTTTAAGAGGTCCTAATTGGACTCTATCTTTTCATATACATACAGATGCTTCAAATTTTTCCATTGGATCAGTTTTGGGTCAAAAAGAAGGAAATAAAGAGTATGCAATTTATTATATCAACAAGAATCTTCAAGGGGTAGAATTAAACTATACTTTAAAAAAAAAAAAAGATTCTTGGTGTAGTATATGTTATTAATAAATTCAAGAACTATATTATTGGCTATTCAATCTTTGTCCATACAAACCACACAACAATCAAGTATTTGATGAACAAGCCAGTAGTTGGGGATAGATTGGTAAGATGGCTACTTCTTTTACAGGAATTTGACATTACCATAGTAGACCAACCTGGTAAATAAAATGTAGTGGTAGATTTCTTGTCAAGGTTTCCAAAACAATCAACTAAAGGAGTGGTGGATGATTCATTCCCAAATGAAAACTTATTTTCTCTACACGTACAAGTACCCTAGTATGCAGATATTGCCAATTATTTGGTCACAAGGCAAATTCCACCACACTTTTCTCCAAGGGAGAAGAGACAATTGGTTCATAAATGTTTCCCATACTCTTGGGTATCTAGTTATCTATTTTATACTGGCCCTGATAACATTGTGAGAAGATGTACCAAGGAGGATGAGTTCTTTGACATCATGAATGCATGCCATGATGAGCCATGTGGAGGTCATTTTGCAGCAAAAATAATAGCCTTTGAGATCCTCACAACTGGCTATTATTTGCAAACATTTCATAAAGATTCAGTTAGATACACAAGGAGTTGTGATAGGTTTCAAAGGATGGGAAGACCACCCAAGAGTGATGATATTCCCTTACAACCTCGGTTAACATTGACACCTTTTGACAAATGGGGTTTAGACTTCATTGAACCAATCTCACCTTCATGCAACAACAAGGAATACATCGTTGTTTGCATTGATTACTTGAATAAATGGGTGGAAGTAAAGGCCTTACAATTTTATAGAGATGGTAATGTGGCTAAGTTCTTATATGAAGATATTTTTACTAGGTATGGAGTACCTAGAGAAATAGTCACTGATCAAAAACCACAATTTACTTGTGATCTAATCACATAGTTGGTTGAAGAATACCAAATTATACACAATAAATCAACACCCTACCACCCTCAGGCTAATGGTTAGGTGGAAGTCACTAACAAAGAGATTGAAAGTATTCTCACCAAGACAGTATAGTTGCATAGGAAAGATTGGGTTGCAAGGTTGATTGAAGTAGTATGGGATTATAGAACAACATGGAAAACCACCACTAGTTTTACACCTTATGAGTTAGTCTATGGTAAGATAGTAGTCCTTCCTATTGAATTTGAATATAAAACACTAAGGACAATAGTAGAGCTAGAAATGGATTTAATAGAAGCTCGAAAGGAAAGGTTGCATAATTTAAATGGGTTGGATGAGATAAGAATGGAAGTGATCCATCACACAGAGATAGTTCAACAACAAAGAATTAAGTGGCATGATCAGTACATTAAAACTAAGGAGTTCACTATGGCAGATTGGGCACTACTATATGATTCACAGTATAAAGACTTCAAAGGAAAAAAATAGTCCAAATGGTTGGGCCCCTATGAAATTACTCAAGTTTATCCTAATGGGCTAGTACAGTTACATACCATTGATGTAGTCAGATTTCCACTCCTTTTTAATGGTCATCGATTGAAGTTATATAAGAAGCCATTACAAAAGGATGATTTCATATTTTCATTGATCCAAGAATATGGTGTTCGTAGTGAACCAAACACATAATCTGACACATAGAGTGATGATTCAACAATAAATGATATACTTAGCACTTTGGGTGACCTAGAGATTGAGCTACACAACTCAGTCCCTGAGCTCACTCAGGATTAATTTCTCATTTTCTCTTAAAATCACACACTGCATGTTATAATAATATTCATAATATCTTTAGAGGGACCTGTTTATCAATATTCACAAGGGTCTTGATGTTGTAGGGACTTGTAGCTTAACCCTGTCAATGTTTAGAATGGGCCCTGACACTATAGGTACCTGTAGCATCCTCTGGTAGCCACAAAGAAAATTTAATTTACTTGGCACCATATTCACTATAAGTTCATTCACATTCATTTCCAAATATCCACACAAAATATCCATCTTTCCCAATAAGTATCTGTGGTATAATTCTTTTATTGCTCACTTGCATTTCAAATACTTGAGTTGTCAAATCACCAACTCATATCTATAATACCCATCCCATCATTTGAAGTTTTCATTCACTATTCATTACCTTGTAGTTAATATGTGTCCAATCGAATCAACAAATAGATACATTATTTCTAGTTTCCACGCATGGTAGCTGGTTATTTATTCAAGGTGGTACTTCAAGTACGCTATCATGATTATTATAGTCTTCTTTAAACTTTCATTATATTTTTCATATTACTCCATGCATGTGAACTATTATATCACTAATTCCCATCATTTCACATTTAAACCACCTCTGAATAATAAACGTGAAGTGAGTTCACTTCACCAATTAAGTTGGGGGGAGGGTATATCTTAGCCAGTCTTTTCATCAGTTTTTTCAAAATTTAAAATCAATGGATAGAAACGACATGCAAAACCTTCTAAATTATATCTTAATTTCAATGCCATTTCCAAATTGCTAAAATTTAACACCCTAGGAACTTGAGCTTTCATTTAAACCAAGATTCGGGAGTCAAAATTAGAACCTATCTATGAGCTTGAATTAAGTTGGTATTAAGAAGGGAAATTTGTAGTATGGTATGCCAATAAAGATATATGAGAGAACATAAGGAAAGTGAAGGGTTTGGAAGGTGGTATGAAAGATTGAGTTAAATTTCAAAGTAGAATTGAATATAGTTAGAAAAGAGGTAAGCAAGGATGGGAGGAGATGTCATAAGAAAGGAGCCAGTGACTCACTAGCAAATCTAGAGGATGCAATAGTCCTACCCATTTTTACAAGGGTTGGTTGGCTCGAATACTTCTTGAAGTTAACATAATTAAGTGATGACATGACAAGAAGGTTTGCATCTACTCTTTAGTATGATGAAGCTATTGTAAAAGGACTTTTAGTAGACACAACTGAGACTACCATTACACAGGTCACTGGGTTACCAAGAACAAGGGCATAATTTCCAGCACAAGTTGACACAGTTGTAGCCAGGGAAGAATTTTGCATACGAGGAGAAGAATTAGACTCCTCATCACAAGGTACAAAGAGACTTTCCCTCCCCTGGTTATGGAAAAAAAATCCTCTTACATTATCAGATACATCACTTGTGATAGTAGGCAGAACCTTTTGTATACATTTCATTTCAAATTACTTAGTCATCTCAGGCATAATAGGTCAATGAATGTACCAAAAAAATTGAACAATTTTTTGAAATGAATGGCTTTAGAATACCAAAGAAAAAAATTTGATACCTCTCTATCTCATCACTATTTAATCCCTTTGTTGATAAAGAGGAGTTTAAGGATTCAACACCCATAAGTGAGGTGGGAGGATTTCAAGAAAGATGAGTGCACAAATATTAACAGTTTGCTAGATGCACCCGTAGTACCTAAGGATGAAAAACCCTAAAATGAGCTTGAAGAGGAAAAATCCCATGTCTCACCTATGGCTTCTCCTACCTGTAGCCAAGGTGAACATGAGGAACCTGTAGAACCAAAATTTAGGCCACCTATAATTGACGAATTACCTTCTTCTTTAAAGTCACATAAATTTAAGAGTAGGAAAGGTAGTGCATCCACCTCCTCTACACCCTCTAAACTAGAAGAAAGGGTGAATAATCCAAATAAAAAGAGGTATACTTATAAGAAGAGAGAGGATGATACAAAGTAGAAGAAGGAGGATGTTCCAAAGAAGAAGAAGAGTGTTTAAAAGGGGAAGAACAAAATTGAGAAAGAAATACTCACACCTAGACACTTTGGCAGGTTGAGGAAGCAAGGTGCCACAAATGAAAATATAGGGGAACCTGAAGGAAAAGAGATGAGTAAGGAACAACCTTAGGGAGAACAGAATTGGCAAGAAAAACACCAAGAAAATGTTATGAATGTAGAAACTGACTCTGAATTAGAAGGGGGTGTTCCTAGTAATGTGAATATACCAGTGAAAAAGAGAAGATATGTGGTGACAACTTTTGATTCTAAATCAGAAGACATATTTATTGATAATAAATTATGAAAAGAAACCCTAGATAGCCCTATTCATGGGGAATATGAAGAGGGTAATGAGCAGTGTGAAGATACAGATGAGGTTTACATTGAAGAAAGAGATGTAAGGAAAGAACTCCAAGAGCCATTTGATAGAATTAAACACCTGGAGGAGTTAGTGAAAAATTATGAGTGGAAGGATAAGGAAAGAGAAGCAAAAATGCAGGAGATGGAGGAGAAAATACAGTTATATGGTCATATCACTAAGTTAGATTTGTTGGCACAGTTGGCCTTCACCAAGATAGGGGACAAAGAACTAGCAATGCCAGATGAGAAGCCCCCTCCTATCAAAACTCATGATTACCACACAACCTTCTCACTTGGCTATCAATTGTGGATAGTGACTAATGATTTTGCATAGGAAAATGAGAAATGAAAGAAAGAAAAGGAAGAATGTGAAAGGGAATTGGAAAAGAGAGACATGGAATTGAATAGATCAGCAGTTCGGTTGGAGGAAATAGTAGATGAGGCTACACATAATTTTAGATGTAGGCCTCCACTAAGAACATATGCATTTGTTTTATAGGAAAGGTTTTTATGCTTTCAGTTTAGTACACTAGATAGAAAACAATATGTTGGTATGAGTATGGAATCCGAATTTCTAAAATCTTTCATTGAATCCACACCTGAAGAACAGGATCAATTGCGTGAGTTTTATTTGCATAGTTATGTGATATCTGATGAGATAGAATGAAACCCTCTAATTTTTGTGGGAGACCTTCAGATCAAAGAGCTTACATCCTATTATAGAAAGAGATCATGGAGGAGTATGAGGAGAAAGAAAATTCTATTGCACTTACCATAATATATAGGCTAAAAATTGAGATACCTGTCATTGAAGAATGACTGAGACTCCTCAAACATAAGGGTGTGGGTAATAAAATCATGAAACTTAGGAAGGAAAATTATGAGAGAATGAAAATGTTAGCTATGGGTTTCAAAAAACAATGCTACAAGCATGTATAGAATAGATGGAATAGTTTAACACCTAAATTATAGAAGAAAGAATAACATTTTGTATATAAATTTATTGCTATGCTTTAGAGGGTAAACAAATATATAGCAATTGGTGTAAAAAAAGGAGCTTATTGGGTACCACTCACCTTCCATCCACCTATTCTCCTCTATCCAGTCCCACGTTAGACTGGGGGGAAAGGTGATGAATGTGAGAAAGCAAGAATTATCAAGATGAGGCAACTTTCAAAATATCAAGGTTTTTATTTTAAATAGGTTTAGGGGGTTAACATAGTTACAAACCTAAGACAAATTTCTTTGCAGTATAATCAATATCCCTAGTATTTTGCTTGGGGACAAGAAAAAGGCTATTTGGGGGGAGATAATAGGTCTAGATAATAGCTCATTTTTGTTTTTTTATACATATTTTGAGATACTTTTAAATGAACTTTCCAGACAATGCTCCTACATTATTCTATCCTTTCATATCTATTATGCAGACTTGAACCTAAAACATAATGATGGAACTATGGTTATAATATATTATATTGTATGATTTATATGAAGATATGTATGGAATGTTGATGGAATTCTATGGTTTGATTACGATAGCTATCCTTGAGTACATGTTTTTCAAAATAAAGTTGTTTGCAGCTAAAGAGGAACTATGGCACACAATAGTTGCGAGATGAACTTGTAGCAAAAGGAGTCTAGGACAATAAAAGAAGGGAGCTCTTGGATGAGTTGAACTTGATTATTGATAATTAAAGGAACTTGATGAAGGTTGAACATGTGTTATTATAACCAGTTAATAAATGCCGAAGAAGAGGTCTCCTTCACTTATGGAATTTTATAGGTTGAATAAATCAATCTTAACTCTACACTCTAAATATATAGGAGTGGAGGTAATGATTTCAATTAAGTTGTTGCTTTTGATAAGATTCCCTCAAGCTTGTATATAGTCGTTGGTTGAATCCATTGGATAGTTAGTTTGTTTTTAAGTTTTATGTTATCAGTTAATTTTTAGTTTCAAGACATGAAATATTCAGAATGATTGAGTACAATCTATGAAAAAGACCCTTTGTAATCTTTCATGATGATATGCAATGAATGGCGTTAATTTCATGGAATGCATAGGATTTGTTAGCTAGATTTGGATTCAGTTAAAGTGAGAATAGACACTTGAGAAGGCCACTCAAGGTATTGTTCCTCACTTCATTTTCTATTTATTCATTTTTGTTTAAACAACTATTATTAGTTTATCACTACTTCATGAATCATATGCAAGTTAACTAGAATCTCATATCTTGTTTATTGTTAATGAATGCTTATGAATATGTATACAATGGTTAACTAGTAGTACTACAAAGGTCAATTTAGTTGAGTCATTATTTTTATTAGTTTTGAGTTATTACAACATCATTTCATTAGTAACAGTTCAGTTACAGTCTCAACTGTAGGTACCCATAGCCACTAGTTTTGGTTGTATTTTTTCTATTTTGTAGTTCTATGAGTTTTCCAGCAAGTATAATAACTTGATTAGGGTAGCCTAAGTAGTTTTAAGTCCTTGAAGGCATATATAATGTTGCACCATCACAAGCTTACTATCCTTGGGTTAACAATTTAATGTAGTCTTGAGAAATGTTGAGTGGATTGTTCAGTCAATTAAACCTTTGAATTGGGTAGTTTCTACCAAGTTTACAATACATTGGCTCAGACTCTAAACTCTTCTCTTGTGTTTCAATACGATCTAGAGAATCAGAAAGGATTTGCAAAGATCTGTTAATCTTATATTGCATGTAAGATTTTTGGTAAGATTTGGTGATTGCAACACATTTGGCTATAGTGATAGTATTTTTGGCTATCCCATTCCGTCTAGGAGGCTTGAGAAAGTCAGATTTGGCTTTCATTTCACTCAATTTGGTCACTATTTACAATTTTGGCAAACAAGGGTTTAAATTTCAAATTTGGGAAACAACTTTTTATTGGCAAAAAATAACCCTTTCATTGCGTCTTAGAGACCGATTCCAAGAATTTTAATATAAAATTTGTCAATATTCTAAAAAGTTTATTTTTGAAGCAATTTTTTTTGCAGGAAAGTTGTTCGGCCTCCCTACCCAAGTATGATTTTACAAAAGAAAGTTTTTTAAAAAAATTGTTATTAAAATTTTATTAAAGTTTTTTTTTTTAAATTAAAAGGAAAAAGACTCGCAGTGGCAGTACCTCGAGCTCTGGCCTTTTACAGGGAACGGTACCTAATGGTACCGCAACCCTAGCTACAACTTAGGTCATACCTAGGGTGGTGGACCATTAGGCTACCACCTTTAAAGGATAGTGTGGGGGGATTAATTAGCCCCCCAACATTTTTTATTTTTATTTTTTAAAATTAAAATAAAATATATAGTAATAAATTTTTTCCATTTTTTTTTTAGTAAAAATTATTCAGTGCCAGCCTTATGCAGCCTGCCCCTAGTCGCATGGGCAACCAATGCCCAAGATATGGGGTTTAATTTTTTTCCCTTTTTGGTAATTTTAGCAAGATCAAGAAAATCTTCATAGGTTTTGATCCAGGAGTCAGATTTTGACGAAGGAGATATCAACAGAAAGATGGTTCTAAGCACTATCCAATGGTGCAAATATTTTTCTCAATGTTTTTTCTGGTACATTTTATAGCCTATTGAAATTAGATGTCCATGTTTCACTCCCGAGCTCATAAATTTTGTCTCATTCCTCCATTTTTCGCGATTCTTGCGATGGAAAAGTCTTTTTGAGCTCTTTAGACTTACTCATGCAAATTTTCTAGATTTGGCCCCTCGTATAACCAATTTGGATTTTTGTGTTTTAACACTCTGGTTAATTACTTGGATATTTTGGAGCTTCGAATCCTTTTTTTTGCACAGGATGACTTCATTTGGGTTGGCTTTATATGTATTTCCAGCATTTTGTCCTTTGTGAACATTTTGAGCATCATTTGTATGAACTTTCTTATATGTAATTATAGTGAGATAAAGTGCCACACTATTGTACATGTATTTTAGGGATTTTGCACATAAGGTTGTGCCATATTTTGTACTCGCATTGTATTATAAAGTGTCATGGGTGGGTTGTGTAGTGCTTTATTTATTTTCCATCACATCTTTGTCAAGTGGTTGTCCCTCCAAGACAACAATGAATCCATGTGATTTTTATCTCATGTGCATGTGCCTTGTTTTTTCATACCCTTTTTTCGTTGCAAGTACTTTCTTGTGCACTTTCAGATTTTGTTTCTTCTCCTTCATGCACTACATGGTGATACATAAAGTTTCAATGGATCTAGCATGCCTCTCCCAAGTCAAAATTATGGGGGGTACTATACTATTCATGCTAATTCTTCCTTGGTTTCACTTTGGAGTGAGCTATGTATCTAGTATTTGTTCCTATGTACTAGGTGGATACAATGGTTGGTTACCCATTCATTTTAGTGAGATGGAGCATTTACCATATGAACACTCTTGCATTCCTCATTTGATTAGTGTTCTTCAGACTATTGACACTTGTATTTTCAACTTACATTGGTTCAGTAGTGTCGTTGAGGTCACTCATGTAGATTCATGTGTCATCTATATCTTCAATTGGTAGATTTTTTGCCTTTTTTTGTCACATGATCATTGTTCAAGTAGTGTCATTGGGGGAACTCATGCATATTATTGTCTTCTTGATCTTGATCATCTTATTTTCAGAGGAGGTTCTTCAATTATAACACTGTAGCAAATATATTTTGATATTTGTTTAGATCTTCTTTGTGCTTTAGTGATGTTATTCATGTTCCTATTCTTCTTGGGGCATTATTTTGAAGGCTTCTTATTCCTTCATCTTGTATTTCTCTCTTTTGGAGAGGAGTTTTCTCCCAAACGTTTTTTCTCCTTTTCTTCATTTATGAGAGATTGTTTTGTACATGGGTACCTCATCAAGCCTTGTTGTTGGGACCCATCTTTTGTATTGGTTTTTTCCTCCCTAAGTTACACTTAAGGGTGGGTGTTGGTGTGAATAAATTATTGTACCTAGTTAATTCCTTACTAGGGACTTAAAGGACTTATTCACATGTTAAGTTTACTTACAATATAAGCTTTCTTCTAGAAGTCTTAGTTGTATTTTCTATATTTTACATTATCCTAGGTAGTTATGAGTTAGTTGTCTCATGTGATAGGATCAAGACACTTTTCATGATCTTGTTTAATCCTATCACTTGCCTTGCCTTTATAAGCAATGAATCTCATGCATATTTTGCATCTTGAGCATATTTTAATTCTTGTTTGGTGGAATAAAATTTGTCATTGTTGTTTCTCTCTATTACAGGTGGAGGTTATTTGGTGTTGTAGATTGAATATATTGGTTTCTCACTTCAAAATTCCTAACCATTTGATTTCATTTATCTTATGGTTTAATCTATTATTCTTGTAATAGCTTGGTTCTCGAACTAGCTATTAAATGCACCTGATAGTATTAATTATTATGATTTTAATGGTTAGCAATAAGATATTAGAGGATGTTATACTATATGTATAAGTGTGAATTTTCACCCCTAAAAAAAATTCCCTTTTACCCCCTTGCACTTTATAAAACCTAAGATGGAGGCTTATTTCCACTTAAGCCAACTATGCACATCACACTTGGTGCCTATTTTGTGTGTCGGTGGGAGCGTTTTTGTTGAGGATGCCCGCGTGGTGCGCAAACATCTATGTAGCACACTTACATCCTTGCAAGATTCCTACAACTGAAGACTGTAAAGATGTTACACTTTTGATTGGAAGTCGAAGAGTAACGCCTCCCTTCAGCTGGCCGACCCGAATATGGTTGTTTTTCATCCTTTCCTTCATATTCTTGACCATTCCATCCATTCTCAATTTTTGCAAGATCTTTTGAACACTCTCTCCATTCCATTTATCCATTCAAGCTTTGTAGCAGAACTTCACACTCCATTTCAGCAATCTACCACTCTGATAGGGCAAGTGTAGGACACACACCATTGCAGTAAAGGCTTGAGTTCCTCTTATTTTCTCCTCCACAAGCCTTGAGCACTTTGGATGGAGGTGGTAAGCTCCTCTCATCTTCTCTATCATCTTGGTTGAGTAAGCACGTACTATTTTGTAGTGAATTTTTTTTACGTAGCTTTTATTCCTTTCTTTATCTTTATTCCTATTGTTGCAAACTTGGTTGTCCATGGAGGTGGAAACACCAAGATAGGCGTATGATTGAGGTAGGCCCCTAAACAACCCCAAAATTTTCCCCTTTCTTCTATGTATAGGTGGAGAGATGTTGAAGCAAGCTGATGAGAGGATTGTTCTATGAAATTATCTTCATCACCCTTGCGGTAATATATTTATTTTATCACATTCGTATGTGTATCTTATTCTTTTTAATCTCATTCTATTGTTCAAGAAACCTCTAAACTAGGTTAGTAGTCCTTTTTTGAGGATTTAACCTCGTCTCTCTAGTTTTTTGGTCGTACGAACACTAGCGCACCTATGAGACATCAGTGCGCAACACTGTCGTCCCAGAAACACACTTTTTTCCTCTAACGAAGAACTACCTGAGACATAGAGTTGACCTTAAAAAGTGGCTTACCTAATCTCTCTTCAGTTCTCAGGGTCGCAGAGTGATCGAACGACTTCATAATCCTCTTCATTCTCATCCTGTCCATCCTAAACTTCCTTTAAACTAAGGTAAATTAGGGTAGCCTTTCTATTCTCGGCCTTTCGTGACCTAGGGCCTTGCAGTGGTTGGTCCCCCTCTCTTACATTTTTGGTGAACCTGACATGAACCAAGGTCTACCCATTTTTCGACGTTTTGGATTTTTTCTCTTATACCTCTTGGTAGTTGCACCCTTGTGTGTTGTGAAAGTTTATGAACTTTACAACCCAGCCTATAACCTCTAGGAACATTGTCAGAAGAATTCTACAACACCTTTCGATGGAAAAAATGAAGGTATCCTCTAGTTTCACTATCAACCTTTTCTCTGGTTTTGCGGTTGGCCTATCCATATAGGAGCACGTAGCGTGAGGCAAACCTAAGTTTCTTGACAAAAATGATGGCATCCCTACCCCTTCCACATCACTGACCTCCTCATTTGTAGATGAGTATGAGGCCATCCATATCCCCTTTGTGATTCATAAGTTCCTTAAGTTTTCCCATGAGGGTGTCATGCACGTGGTGCATGATATTGGATATAAGCCTATGGTATCTCATGGGGGATACTTGTCGGATCATTTTTGGCCCTCTCCCATCGGTCCGCTCCCACAAAGAACGAACCTAATATACAAGAACTATGTGAAGTATAAGACTAGAGGCAAGGGACAACCGAAGTTGACCCTTCCTATAGTTGAGTAGCCGACTACCTCCTCCTCCCGAAAAGGAAAGGAGAAGCTCGCTCCCATTTGGGTTGACACGTCTACTCCCATCTCTTCAGATGAAAAAGCCTAGGTTCTACCCATTGATTCCAATGATGCCTCCTTGGTGAAGGCCCAAGATCATGATATTGGATCTCCCTAATGGGTCCCCAAGACCCTGGTATTATTTGTATGGCAGAAAGAAAGGCTCGCGGAGAGAATTTTCCCCTCGACCTCTTCCTGTTCCCCCAAACAGAAAAGGATCCAACTCTAAGGTGGTAGAGTCTATTCCTCCCGTTGTTTCTAAACCTACCCCTTCTACTCCCATTCACAATTTTGTTCTTTTGTTGGAAGAAGTTGTGGAAGACATCTCGATGGCTGAGCAGAATCCTTTTGTCCCTTTGAAAACTTTGGCTTTTGGTTCAAAGACTCGTAGGAACTACCTTACATGTGAGTGTAAGCACCGGAAAAAGGCTCTCCTAGCTGAGCGAGCCTCCTCACAAAAGAAGGAGGAAGAGAAGACGAAACCTCCTGTTGTGGCCTCCGCTTTCCCCTCTTCTTCCTCAAATCTAACTAGTTTAGAATCTCTTTTGGATCTTGTTGTGAGCACGCATGTGCTCGAAAAGGTGCATGTGTTTATCGCTCCTTCAACAAAGCCGCCCCTATTGACCTCCGTTCTGGATATCTCACCTTTCTCGAAACCCATGGATATGGTTAATACTTCAGTTGTATCCACTGTAGTTTTTTCCTCTTCCATCCACCTTACTTCGTTTGTGGGGAGTTCACCTCCTCCAATGAAGAAGAAAGTAGAGTGTGGTACCTCTAGCAATAGAGGATGTAGAAGAGCCCACCTTCTCTGAAAGATGGCCCTACACTGAATTGTTTTGTCCTAGTGATATAACCAGCTCCTGCCTCCCCTGAGTTTGTCACTGCTCTCGAGTCTCTCGATGAGCCTAGCAGTCAACCTCAGGTGCAAACTCCTCCAACCGCTGAGGTGAAACATTCCACTCCCGTCAAGTTTATTTTTAACTCAGTGGATGAAGTTTCGACCTTGTTGGAAATCTTCACGAAGTCATTAACCTTAGACCAACAAGATTTGAGCGATGGAGATCTCACTGGTCCCTCTGCCTTAGCCCTTATTGCAGGAGGATCGAAAGCTCCTCCCCTTAACATTACGTCATTGTAGGGTCATCATCCTTCCCCCTACAATGATCTAGAGTGGGAAGCTGAAAACCTCCTGGTCGACCAATATTAGCGGTAGACCCTCTTCTTGATCTTTAGATTAGATGTGCATGTATGTTGTGACTTGTTCCCTCGTGACCATTCTATATGTGAATAGATGACCCTCATCACCCCTGTTGCTTCTTGGATACAGGAATGGTGTTTGTGTTGTACACCTTCCTCTATGTGCATCTTCATTCTTCCATGTTTTTGATTGACTTTCGAGGATGATGCAAAGCATCAGGAGAATTTATGCCTCCTTCCATGTTGACCCAATTTTTTATTTTACTTTGTCTTCCTACACATTCTTCCCAATCTCATTGGGGATTGATGATATTTTACCTCTCACTGTGGTTACCTACTACTTAAAAGGCAGATCTAACCCAGCAAAACCAGATCCCCCTGTTTCCTTTGTGTGCGATCTCTTTTCTTTTACCTTTCCCTTTATCTTTCTCTCTTATTTTCTTGATTTGTCCCTCTTATGTGTGATAACGCCACCTCTGCATCACTTGATCCTTATAAAATGCATTTGATGCCAAAAAATATTTTCTCGAAGATCCTTCACACACTTCTTTGTTGGAATTGTATTCTCAACTTGAAACTCTAATAGAACATGTTTCCTTCATCATGGGTTCATAAAGAAAGGACTTGGAAACCCTCCTCCGAAGCGAGAACAAACTTATTCTTCCCCTCATTGGGGTGCATCTCCTTCCTTTCAAATTCCTTAATGAAGTGAACATCTTTCGAAAGGATTCTTTGATGATGAATCAGTTCGAGAAAGAAGATGATAGGTTCTGAACAATGTGTCCCTTGAGTGGACCGCTCCTTTTCATGTTGGGTTCCCAAGGGACCCCTTCTGAAATCTTTTGACAAGTTCTATGCCATCTAGCTCAAGGGAAGCCCGACTAGACTGATTTCACTTCTTCGTATCTAGTCTAGGGACAGCCCGACTAGACCTAATTCACATTCTTACATCTAGCTTGGGGGTACCCTGACTAGACTTCACTTTTCTAACAACACGTACCTTGAGTGCACCCTCCTTCCTTTTGAAGGGTTCTCGAGGGATCCCTTTGAAATTCTTACAACTTAGCGATGGTCTATGTGATTGTCCATCCACTGGCCTACGCAGTTGCTTCCTGATGTGTTTTATCTACAGGTAAACATGTCGCTCTCTCTGACTCTTCGAAGTCCCCTTTTCTTGGTCTCCCTCATGTGAGAGTTCTTGGGGGATACCTTCCTTAAAGGTTTGTGGGTCTGTAAAGACCTTTTTCTCAATCTCCCTCATGTGAGAGTTCTTGGGGGATACCTTCCTTATAGGTTTGCGGGTCTGTAAGGTCCTTTTGCTCGATCTCCTCCATGTGAGATTTCTTGGGGGATACCTTCCTTACAAGTTTGTGGGTTTGTAAGGTCCTTTTGTTTGGTATCCTCCATGTGAGAGTTCTTGGGGTATACCTTCCTTATAGGACTATGAGCCTGTGAAGCACTTTCATACTTCACCTTTGTAGTTTTGTGGAACTACAGAGTCCTCTCCTGCACTTCCGAGTTTTCCAGATCGTGCGCTACCTCCTCATTGATTCAGGTATACTTCTCTAATGTTGTCACTCCCTTACTACTCTACTTTACCGAAGCAATCATCAGTATTCATGCTCGCTAAAGTGGGGGGAAAATGTATAAGCATGAATTTTCACCCCTAACACAAATTCCCTTTTACCCCCTTTCACTTTAGAAAACCTACAACGAAGGATTAATTCCACTTAAGCCCACTATCCACATCACAGTTGATGCCTGTTTTGTGTGTCAATGGGAGCCTTTTCGTCAGGGACACCTGCGCGATGTGTAGACATCCACACAACGTGCTTACGTCCCTAGCAGATTCCTACGGCTGGAGACTGTAAAGACATTACACTTTTGAACATAATTCTAAGAGTAACGCCTCCCTTCGGCTGTCCAACCCAAAAATGGCCATTTTTCATCCTTTCCTTCATATTCTTGACCATTCCATCCATTCTCAAGTTTTGCAAGATCTGTTGAACACTCTCTCCATTCCATTCATCCATTCAAGCTTTATAGCAGCACTTCACACTCCATTGCAACAATCTACCACTCCATCACTCTGATAGGGAAAGCGCAGGACACACACCATTGCAACAGAGGCTTGAGTTCCTCTTATTTTCTCCTCCACAATCCTTGAGCACTTTGGACGGAGGTGGTAAGCTCGTCTCATCTTCTCTATCATCTTGGTTGAGTAAGCACATACTATTTTTTAGTGACTTTTGATTACGTAGCTTGTATTCCTTTCTTTATCTTTATTCCTATCGTTGTAGACTTGGTTGTTCATGGAGGTGGAAACACCAAGACGAGGGTCTGACTAAGGAAAGCCCCTAAACAACCCCAACATTTTCCCTTTTTTTGTGTATAGGTGGAGAGATCTCAGAACAAGCTGGCGAGAGGATTTTTCTACAAAATCATCTTTGTCACCCTTACAGTAATATATTTATTTTATCACATTCATTTTTATATCTTATTCTTCTTAATCTCATTTTGTTGTTCAAGAAACCTCTAAACTAGGTTAGTAGTCATTTTTTAAGGATTTAACCTCATCTCTCTGGTTTTTTGTTTGTGACACCAGCGCACCTGTGAGACGCCAGCGCGTCACGCTGTTGTCCCAGAAACACGCTTTTGTCCTCTGATAGAGAACAACCTGAGACGTAGAGCTGAACTTAAAAATTGGCTTACCTAGTCTCTCTTTAGTTCTCAGAGTCACATAGTGATCAAAGGACTTCAAAATCTCATCATTCTCATCTCATCCATCCTAACCTTCCTTTAAACTGAGGCAAGTTAGGGCAGCCTTTCCGCTCTCGGCCTTTCGTGACCTGCGGCCTTGCAGTGGTTGGTCCCCCTCTCTTACACTATATGATTGCAATAGTTTATTTCTTAGCTCAATTTCGACAACACCATCAAATTGAATGATAGATCCTTTCTATTTGATCAAACAACTATCTGGTACAACTATGGTACCCTTCCTTTAGTTCACCCAATAGTTCCAGTGTTAGGATTATTATACTTAAAATATCTATAGCTTGTTTATCTCATCCTTCTTATTCTAGGTGTGGTATATTATGGTTAAAGAATCTTCCTACTCCCTTAATCTCTTCTACTACAACTAATTCCATAATTCATTCCCAAGTCTTCCTATTAAACCCTATATCTACTCCAAAGAGGTGAAATTCATAAACATTATTAACTACACCATGTATTCCATTTGTTCCCCATTGTCATTGACAACATTAAACACATATAAGAAAATTCTAGATACAAATTTTAGTAGTGTACAATAATAGTTTTCCTTCTATGCTTTACTATAGGTGCATTAACAAATTATGAATAGGTATAAGTACAATGGAGTGTCCTTATATCCTTGCAAGGGTATCAAAAAAAATTGTTAAATATGGCACCTCCAAGAAATTTAGCAAGAGGAGATTTGTTGACATTGTTATAAAACCATTAATAAATGGTATTGGGCTGAATTGGTGGCATAACCTCTTAGAAAACTCTCTACTTAATTAATTTTATTACTAACAATTTTCTCTTAATTTTAAGCCAAGGTAGGCTTATATGAATTACAAAGGTTACTTTGATGGTTAGTGAACTAAAGAGAGATAATATCAAGTTTTATCTTCTATTTTTATTTTATACATGCAATGATTCAAGACACTAATTGCCACAATAGTGTGTCTCACTTTTGAGACGTGCTGATTTTTTCCTAAAATCACTCTTTTTAGAAAAAAAACTAATGATTTAAGTCTTGAGAGGATCCATATAAAGGGTTTTAATTGAAGAGGGATAGATAAGACCCCCTTAGATCAAACCCCCTTGGATAGAAACCCTCTAAATTGAGTCTCCTTCTCACCTATCAAAATGATGGAAAAAACTCACTTTTTCTTTACATTTTGAGGGATTAAATAATGTCATTTAAAAAATATATTTTTCAAGATTGTAGCCCTCAAAACGAGCTTTCCAACAAGTATATTTTTGATATATTTTAATTTTATCATGTATTTAATTAATTTTTACTAAACATAGGTTTTTGTCGGAACATCAAGCTCTTTGTTGTGCAGAGGTGGAAAAATAGTAAACCATTGTAAAAAATAATTTAAAATTACCCTTTCCCTAGGTATTGATGTCCATGTTTCACCCAAAAAATAAATAACTTGGATTTCAATATATACATAAGTTAAGTTGTATGACACACACATATGTCCAAATTATAGTTTTTGAAAATTTAAGCAACACTTATAGGGCGTTGTACCCTTCACAACGAGCCACAAGGGCCAAAAATGAACAAGCCTAAAAAGCTAACAATATAGAAAAAAGTAACAGAGACAACACATTAATAGCACATAAACCACTGAAAGGCAACCAAAAGTCAAAACACCGGTGCATGCAATAGCTAACTAGCATTATCCTAGTTTTTAAACAGGAGGTCCGCAACATCATCACCAACCCAGTCTTTGATCTCCTGGCCATTATTGCCCTCTAGCTCCTCCTTGATAATAGTGGACAGAGTGCCAGTGATGAAGTGGCCCAACTTCATTGTGAAGTGGGCCAATCCACGAAACCTTTTGTTGAGTGTGTCCATTTTCTTCTCCAAGGCACAGGGCTCCTCCCCAACATCCATAGTCCCCAAGATCTCTTTAGGCTCATCAACTAGGGGATGCGAAGAAAGAGAGGACAAGGTTTCTTTTAGTAACTTGTTGTCTTCCAGGGTAAACGACCCCTCCACATTCTCATTCTCATCTTCCTTAGTTTTCCCTTCCTTATACTCTTTGTTGTCAGACTGCTCCTCCTCCGAATCCTCAATTATCTGTCTCTTTTTACTATTTTTTTCTAGTCTCCCGGATCTCCTTATGGTGTTCTCCCCACCATTCATTATTGTGTTTCCCACAATAGTATCTCCTTTAGAATATTTTCCTATTATGTTATTTCCCTTCCCCTCCCTCACAATCAGCTCTGACATACCTTTCTTACCATCCTTTCCTTTTTTGGTAGTGTTGGCCCTGTAGGCAGACTTTGTCGAGGTGGACTCCAATTCACAAACATTGGCCACAACACTAGTATGTGCATTACCCAACCCTCTCTTTAGTTTCTTGGTAGCTAGTTTAGCTTTGGGGTTTCTCGTTGTACCTAGATTAGATTTTTGGGGAGGACTTTTTGATTTCACAACAGTCAGGGGTTTGATTTCATCAATGCGCACAACCGAGATAGCTTTGGGAGGACAAAGGGTCGGGTGGAAGTGGTAAATTCTCGCCCCTGATGGAGCGAAAGAGGCGGGAGGTCACTAGGGTTAAGGTTGGATAGCTCTTAGCATTTCTTGATAGAATTTTCCAAGTTCATAAGCAAAAAGAAGGGAAAGCTAAGCAACATTTTATGTCTTAAATGGTTTAACAGAGGAAAATTATAGAAGAAATAGGTTTTGAACCTACCTTCCAAGGTGACATATTCCATCAATGCTAAGCACACTTGGTCCCAAGGCTTCAAAAGAGCTTCTCGCTCAAAACTCGACTGGTTCCGCACCAGTTCCTCATTCCCCATGAAGAAAGCTTTCAAGATTTCACTGTCCATCTTCTTAGTATGCTTAGGGTATTTTTTCCCGGTACACAGCATTTTGATGGCCTACACAATAACTACTTCACTAACATCAAAAGAAATACCGCCCATCATGACCCTTCCGTCCTTCCACGAATTAGCAAACTGACTAGACAAATTAGGGTCATGGCTAATTAAAATCTCCATGAGAGGATCAATGCCACCTTCAACACAAATGTGCCAAACTAAAGGATTCTTTTGGAATTCATCACAGTTGTCTAGCTCAGTTCGAATGTGGTCACCACCCATACTTTCAACCTCCACAGAAAGCCAAAGAGTTTGCAGAAGATGTAAATTATAAAAGCCAACAGGGCAATGGATATTCATCACATAGTGGTCATTTAGGCGAGAAATGCAACGATGGGTAATGACGCCAACGTGCAGGTCACACGCGCGGAAGGGAAAATCACCACAAGCTGACTTGACAATGGAGATAATGTGGATCTTGGGAAGATTTTGGCCAGCTAAATAGGAAATGGCGAGCATGCAAGGTTCTTTAGCCTTGGAGTAGGTGCACAAAAAATAAGACAAGTTGGTTGTATGGCTAAAAATAGAAACATTCCTATGAGTGTAAATTGAGACCCACGCTAAACTAGCAAGAACAAAGGTGCTAAAAGGAAACATTCCTTCATAATGAGGGGCCAAATCAGTATTTAAACTCACAGTCATACGAAGGCTATGATGATTTAACACAAGATATCACACAATCCCAAAGAGGAGTGATCGCGTGATACAACCTCTCAAATTCATCAAAGTCATGTACTTTCTTATTCCCTTCATAAAGCCGCCTTTTTTATTCACATTACAAGCCTTAAAATTTAAAACCCACCACCTCAATAATAGAGCTCATCCACCAAGCGCAAAGGACAAACAAGTGGGTCCCCCAACCAACACTCAACACCCGAAGATCTCTAAACACATAATGAGCCATAAAATTAGAATCCCTCCACCTGTTAGCCATCTCAGCATTAGCGCTCATCCACCAGACTCAAAAGATAATCAAGTGGACCCCCCATCCAACACCCAACACCCAAAGATTTGAATTCATAATGATAATTGGTTGATTTGCTATCTCAAGATGATATCTTGAATTTTTGGCGGTATCTTCTCCATTCCTCTCCAAAATTTAGAGTAGCCCCAACAAGTTTTGAGATTAGCCAAGGCATCCACCACTTGATTTCCCTCCCTAAATGTATGTGTCACTTTTTTACCCCTAAGTTTGGATAAAAGGAACCTAGTGTCCAACAAGATATCCTTAGTATTCTAGCCAATTAGTCTATCCATATTCACAACATCAGTAATGGATTTAGAGTCTCCTTCAATGTGGAGATTAGAAACCCCCAAAGAGACAACAATTTGGAGGCCCATGAGTGGCACACGGTCTTCCACCACAATAGAAGACTGGAAACCAATACCTCCAACAAATCCTGCAACCATAACCCCCCCACAGTCTCTAATCACACCACCAATACTAGCCCTACCTGGATTGCCCTTAGCAACCCCATCAAAATTGAGTTTAAACCAACCTCTATTTGGAGGCTCCCATCTGGTATTTTTCTAGGCTAAGGATTTCAAACTGTCAAACGAGTTAGCCTCTAACCCCTGGTGCCAAGCCTTGGCCATTCTAATTTTGTAATCAAGAGGTCCCTTCTCTGAGAGTTTCCCAAAGAGGGATATGTTTTCCTCAATGAGTCAGAAACCAATGCCAAAAACATCCCTAGGATTCCTCTCAATATTCTTGAAGACCCTATTGTTCCTCTCCTTCCACAAACACCAACCCAAAATAGGAGGAACCTGATTCCAAATTTCATCAGGCAGGGATGGGAATAGGGACCACGCCAACCCAGGATGAAGGATAAGAGATCCCTACTCATAACCCAAGAGACTCCCAGTTTTTCAAAGGTCAATCCCCAAACTTCAACAACAAACGAGCAGTGTAACAACAGGTGACTAACAGTTTCCTCCCCGCATTTTCAAAGTAAACATCTATTGGGAATATAAAATCTTCATTTCCTCAAATTGTCTTGAGTAAGAATCCTGTTATGGTAGGTTGTCCACCAGAAGAAATTTATTTTAGGGATCATGTGGCGGTTCCATATTTTCCTCCAAGGTTCCTCTACAGTACCCTATTTTTTCAACATTTTGTATGCCGGCCTAACATAAAGATCCCCCTGTTTGTCAAAGGTCCAAAAAACCTCATTTTATCTGTCATAAGAGGGAAACCTGGTGATAGAGAGAATCTCCTGGAGGGACCAAGCCATAGAACAACGGTCTTGAGAGTGGGGACAATAGAGGATTAGGTCCTTCCAAGCCCTAGCCCCAGGGGGTCTAGAAACATAATCACTGATATGGATACCAAAATACCTCTGATTCGATCCCATAAGAGTCCTAAAGTCAAAACAAACTAGAGGGGTATCAATTAGCCCCGTATCTTCCTAGAATATGATCCAATTTCCATTGCCCATTTTCCATTTAATCCCATTCCTTAGCAGGCCTTGTGTGTTGCAGATGCTCCTCCAAGCCAAGGAGCCCTGGGGGTGAGACTCTGAGAGGCAATTGATCAAAGACATGTCCTGAAGATATTTGGAATTCAAAATTTTGCACCAATCCTTAGTGTTCCTTAACTGATCCCAACCAACCTTGGCCATCAATGCCTTGTTAGTGTTCAGAATTGTCCTGACACCTAGGCCACCTCAATTTTTGGCCTGATAGAGATTTTCCCATTTTACCAGAGCGAGTTTCTTCTTATCCTGAGTCCCAGACCAAAGGAAATTCCTTTGAAGTTTTTCAAACTTATCAGCAATGTACTTAGGCATCTTAAATATGGAAATGAAATAAGTTGGTATACTTTAAAGGACCACTATGAGCAGTTGGACTTTGCCAACATGGCTTAGGATGGAGTCTTTCCACCCAACCAATTTCCTTTGGATTCTTTCCAGAATCAAGTTCCAGAATTTAGGGGTAACCTCCTTAACCATGAGAGGGAGCCCAAGGTAAACCGAGCGAAGGGACCCACTAACACAACTCAGAACTGCAATCACTCTGGTTTGCAAATTAGGTGTGTTGTTAAAGAAATAGATCATGCTTTTATTGTAATTGATGCTTTGACCAGAACATGAGGCATAATTGTTAAGGCATGCTTTCCATTTCCTGGCTTCCACCACAGAGGCTTTCCCAAAAAGAAAAGTGTCATCCATAAATTGTTGCACAATAACCGGTTCTAGGGAAGAAGCCACTCTGATGCCCATAATGGAGCCTTCCAACAACAGACCAATAAAGTTCCTATTGAGCACATCAGCAATCATGATGAAGAGATAAGGAGATAGAGGTTGCCTTGTCTGATCCCTCTTCCAGAAGAGAAGAACCCAAAGGGGGACCCATTAACAAGAACATAATACTTAGCATTATTAACACACTCCATAATGAGTTTGATAACCGAATTTTTGAACCCAAACTTATCCAAAACCTTTGGGATAAAATCCCATAAAACTTTATCATAATTTTTAGAGATGTCTAATTTAAGGGCCATCCTCACATAGTTATATCTATCCATAGAATGGAGCAGCTCATGGGTGGTCAAAGTAGCTTCAAGAATATGGCACCCAGGGACAAAACCCTTTTGGGTAGGACTAATGATTTTATCCAAAAGGGGCTTGATACGGCTCACTAAAATCTTTGAAATGATTTTATAAAAGGTGTTACATAGGCTAATGGGCCAAAAATCAGTCATGGATTGAGGATCTCCAATCTTAGGAATAAGGGCAATGAAGGTGTGATTCATTTGTTTAGGGATTTTACTAGATTTGAAGAAATCCCTGGCTGCTAGCACGAGGTCCCCATCCACAGTATTCCAGAATATCCGAAAGAAGGCAGGAGGAAAAACATCAAGGCCTGGGGCTTTGAATGCCCCCATGCTAAATGTAACCAACCAAACTTCTTCCCTAGAAACAACACTAAGAATCCCCTTATTATCTTCCTGGGAAATGATGGTAGGTAGATGGTTGAGCAACACATTGTCCAAATTCGGGTTCGGCGCCTCAGTTGGGGCCGAATAAGCCTCCTAAAATTAGTTAGTAGCACGAAGGCCAATTTGGGTAGGATTCAAAATCCCAAACCAGAATCATCAGTCAGTTGAGAAATTTGATTCCTTTTCTTATGCTTGATGGCTGACACATGAAAGAAAGAGGTGTTCTTGTCACCTTCATTCAACCATTGGACTCTAGATTTCTTCTTCCAAAAGATTTCCTCCTTTTTGAGGAACCGTTCCCATTCCATCCCGGTTCCCCTTTCTTGGCTGTGAGTCTACTAACCCGCATCTCCTTCCTCAATTTTCTTTTGTAAGGTCCTCAACTCTTCTTCTAACAACTTTTGTTTTGAAACATGTCACCAAAAACACTCGTGTTCCATCCTTTAACCATGTTTTTAATATGTTTGAGTTTGAAAAAAATCCTAAACATGGGAGGGCCATGGACAGGAATATTCCACCATTCAACAATTTTATTTTTGAAGTTAGGGTGAGAATTCCACATTATCTCAAAACGAAAGGGGATGGGACCCACAATAGGACGAATATTAGTGGTCAGCAAAAGGAGGTTATGGTTAGAGACCGTCTTGGGTAGGGTTATTAGATTAGCATCCAAAGCATTAGTCCAATGGGGAGAGCAGAGGAAACGATCTAAATGGACTTGAATCAGGTGATCACCAGAGCGTCTGTTAGACCAAGTAATTTTTTGACCCATGAGATCAATATCAATTAAACTCGAAGAATTCAAAAAATTAGCCAGGTCAAACATGTTGTCAGAGAAATCCAATAGGCCACCACTTTTTTCTAGCGAAAAGAGAGGAGAGTTAAAAACTCCAGCAACTAGCCAATTGCCTCCCCTATTTTGATTAATTTTAAACGCAAGGTCATGTCACAATGTACTCCTCACATTCCTCTGGTTAGGAGTGTAAATATTGATTATATACCAAGATTCACCAAGGTAAGTAAACAAGGCCCACACACTATTTTTATAGTGGAATAGTTCAAAGCCCAAAAATTTTGATGGGTTCCAAAGCACAACTAGACCCCCCGAAGCACTCTCAGCATCACTATAGACATAGGATGCATTTGGCCAAATAAATTTAGCAATTTTCATCATTTTGGTTTCTTGTAGTAGGCACACATCAATCTTATGTTCCAACACATAGTTCTTCAGAGCAAGTTTTTTATGGGAGCTATTGAGCCCACGAACATTCCATGATATAACTCTCATTTCTGACCTTTTTGAGGACACATTCAATGTCCTTTGTTTACCCTGGGAAATCTCATTTGTCATTTCTCTCATCCTAGTGAGTCTTTGGGAGGGCCTACCTAGCTTTGAGTCACCTCCTACATCTTCCTTCTTCTTCCTTCCTTTTTTATTTGGCGATGTCTAGATCCCTTCTTTTGTAGTTTTCTCAAGCTTCAAACCCCCCATAATTTCTATAGATTCATCAACCATTCTGATGCTCTCTTCTTCCCAAATTTCACCATCCTCAACCATTGTCTTGCAAGTCCCCATAGAGACCACCGCAAATGGAGGATCAACAGCTAAAGAGCCAAGGTCCTAGGTCATCTAGATAGTCAGGGATTTAACAACATACTCCAATATAGCACTGGGATCGACTAGATCAGATGGTGGTTGAAAAAAGGTGGGTGAAGGCAGAGGGTCATTAGGGGAAGGTGCAACACTCGGAGAAATAAGCCTAGAGTCTTCCGACTGATGGGGAGAATTTCTCGTAGGAGGTGTAGGATTCTCCAAGGTACAACAACCTTAACCTCCCGACTGAAAGAATATTTGTAGTCAGAGATAAGGTGACTAGCTTTAGCACACTTTTGACAATAGACCGCAACATTTTCATAACACACTGGTTGTGTCCAGTTACCAAAATTAGAGCACAACTTAACTATTTTTGAAAGAAATTTATCATTCAAAAATAGTTACAATCACTTCAAAAATTATTCTTTCAAAAAAATGCAATTTTTTTTTATGAAAAAATATCATTTCCCTAGATATTGATGTTGAGAATCTATATTTCAAAAATTAGATTTCAATCCTTTGTAGAAAAAAATTAAGTTGTACAACACAAACATTACTTTATGAAAATATTGTTTTATGTTTAAAATTGGTTATTAAAGGAGATGTTGAAAGGTTCATGATTTATTTTAAAAAAAATTGACAAAAAATATATTTACAATCTACACAGAAATTGCCACAAATCACTAGTTTGCATCATCTTCAAATTCTTAATGGTTTAGCTACTATAGGTCTTAGAAGATGAAGATTAAGTTAAAATTATTGATGTAAATGTCCATCTTGGGAAAAAAGTGAGACACATTATTGTGATTTCAACCATAAAAAAATGCATCTTTCCTAGGCTATAAGTGATTCATAAAACTGGCAGAAAATTTAAAGCATAACTATCAAATCCTTTTTCTATCACACACATGTATACATAGGTGTTTGGTATTCAAGGTAATATAAACTCCTTACATGTTTGAAGCTCTCATTATAGTGCAAGCATGGAGGGAAAAATTAAAGGTTTTGGCTTTTGGATTTACATATTCGAATTGAGTATCACTTAAAGTTTCTAAAGCCTTTTTGACAAGTCCATTTCATGCTTCTCCAAAATATTCATAGCTTCCATTCTATGCTTCCCATTTTGTTGCAGGAAGGGAGGATGTTGTCAATTCTTCTGAAAATTAGCTCTTTACTAGCCAATTGCATTTTCCTATAAGTTTCTAACACCTTTTTCAATAGATTCATTTTGTGCATATCCTACAATATTTGCATTCCATGAGACCATGTTTTCTTTAGGGATTTCGTCTGATGTAGACGTGCCTTCTCTCTGCTCCCATTTTTTACATGTGTTTTCCCATGGAGAACACCATCAACCCCTTCTCCTTCTTCAATTTTCTTCCTTTTTCCTTTGTATTTTCTCTTTGTTGCTCATTGCCTCTTCTTTTTCCTCCAAAATATCACACAAATTCCCAAGGAAGGGGGTTATGACGGTTTTTAAGTCTACGCAGGTTTTTATTTTTCCATGTGATCCACAAAATTTTGTCACCCAATGAAATGGGCACCATACCTCCCACCATTCCTATTGTCCTCTCAATTTAATGCCTGCACAATAGGCCCATATCGTATCCCATGCCTCATTATTTTGGGCATTGACTAGATGTTATTTCCCTTATTTTTTATTATTTCCTTACTCTCCAATTTCCATCGTGGAGACAAATGATGGGGATGTGACATCCTTCCCCCCTTGGGATAAGTCATCCCAACTTATTAGGAGGTTGCATTTATTAATTTCTTCAAAATTTTACGTTATTAGGCAATTCAATCACCTTTGAACCCCTTATCATTGCCTCTCAAGTGGTTCCCTTCTCTCTAATTTGTTGGGATATGGTGTTGTACACCATTGCATAAAATGATTTATTATAATATTATAATATTATAATTTAACAATTATTTAGTTGTGATGCACCTTGGTAGTTTGGATAATCACACTAGGTAATTATTTGGGGGACCACTTGATGTTGTATTGTAACATTGTATTATTTTTTAATGTGTGGGAGACATATGATAATAATTTAATATTGGGGAAATATTAAATAAAGCGATTTCTTAGTACCCAATATTAAATAAGGGGTTAGTGGTTTTGTATTCACATGGTTTTGTGGTGCATGGTTTTACCTTACCACTAGTTGTATTTTGTGAGAGCTTGTGTCTATAAAAAAAAACACATGTGTAGTGGTTTAGGTTGGGCTGAGTGGTTTGGCTATCATTATTAAGTATTTCGGAGGAGTGAATTTGTGAAGCATGGAATGGGATGTGTGGATTCATGCTTAGAAACATGGGGATGCATTGGAGGACTTGATGCTTCAGAGGTGTTTGTTGTAACTCTTGTGTTTTCTTTATGGTTGATTAATATGATGGAGTATGGATGCTTTTGGAGGCTAGGTTTTTTCTCTCTTGAGGGTTTTTCTAGGGTATATCTTGTGTCATCTTTGATGGGTATGTTGTCTATTCTCTTTCATGTGGATTATGAGCACTTATTTGCATTGATATCTCTTTTGGGTTATGTGGAAATTGTCATATAATGGTTGCAAGTTTCCTTAATTAATTTTCCCATTTTGGAAGTATTTTATTAGATTCAAGAGGATGCATACTAAAATACATAGCCTCGAGTAAGCATTCTCAATTAACTCAATCATTCATTTTGAATTTATGGGTTGCTTTTTATTAAGAGTGGTCAATTTTGTACTAATGAGCACACATATTTACCAATTAACCCTTTGAATGTGCCCAAGCACCATGCATATAGAGTGTTGGTACTAAAAAATGCAGGTTTTAACCATAAGAGTTTGCCATACCCTTATAACATTCTTGGACAACATACAAGACCAATTATGCAATTAAACCTTCTACTCTTTAGGTTTTGTTAGACCTAGGTGGGTGAACCTATGTGAAATATGCAGATTTGAAATGAATTTCCTACTGAACAGTTTATCCACAATGGCAATTAGGCATGGATAGACAAAAGGACACTACAACTAATCCTACCACTCAAATTAAATGAAAGGTTTTTCGAATCAATCTTTTATTTATAATGAATTCTTTTACTCCGGGATATGGCAGATCAATGCCTTCTTTCTACTGGGCAATGGAGTCAAAAATATGTTATTGATTACATATACATATTCCTCCCTGGCACAATTTAAGTTGTTAGACACTTTACAGGATGAAGTTTTAATGACTAGCATGTGACTTTATCAATTTATGACTAGCATAAAGAGTGTTGAAATATTTTCTTACTTAGCTTTCTTTCAATTATCCAAAAGAAATCTCACAAACACTGTGACTCATTTAAAGGAATTTAACTCTAACTTGCAGACACTAGTAAATGAAATCACACAGAGTGAAGAAATGCACTTTGAAGAATTAAAATATACTTGACATTCAAACTCAAATGATCGAAATATTCCAAATTGGAGAGAACTAAACAAAAATTGATAGTTATAACATCACCACAACTAAAATCAGGAAGGAATTCCATCAAAAATCATCCCCATTGCACTGTTTCTAGAAGGTTTTTTTTACATTATTTTATTTCCAGCCTCATTTCTAAGAAAAATTTCCTACCCTCTCCTTGGTTTTCTGCACATACTCATACAATAAATTTCAAGAGTCACGACTCTTCAATTGACTGATAAAACCATTTTATATTCCATGACAGAAGTCAAAATATTTGATTAAGTTGCTTTTTGGCAAACCAAATATTTTTTAATTATAGTTCTGCGTTTTAATTTTTTCCCTTAATAAATTATCCGGTCTTCACACTTCAATTCATGTGGCTTTTATTGTGCTTACTGCTCTACTACAGTCAACCTGTTGACCGATCATGGTATTGCGGTAGCTGACTTCATTGTCTGCTAACATTTTACCGCATTATCGCGGTCACTAGCTTTACTGCCATCGGTACCGCGATAGCTATCATTGTCGCTACCTCTATCGTTGATTGTTCAAAGATACCTCTGTCATTTGTTGACTGTCCACCGCACTACCGCGGTGACCATACTAATTGTGCATGGTTGTGCAGTAACCGTTCACCACTTCCTTCCTCACTGCCTCGCCGGTATCATTGTTCACCGCGGTCTCGCTTGGACCCCCCCACGGTATTGCGGTAGCCATTTATTAATCACCATCGTTGCCACCTCCTAACAGTTAACTATTGCCTCGTTGTTTATTGCGCTACCGCAGACTCCTCGATGATCGTCTGTAGTTGCATGATGACCGTTCATTAACTGCTACCATCTTCGTCGTCTACCGACATGGTTATCTCTATTGTGCATTAACCGTTCACCGCAACCACTGCGGTCTATGGCTTGACTGTGTGCGATGGTGCGGTAAACATTTTTTGCCTGCTCCTTAGCCGCTACCACTGACTGCTTGCCTTCGACCATTGCCGTTGCCGCTTACTCACCGCCCACCGTAATACCGCGGTCTATGTTTAGATCGCGTGCGATGGCGCAGTAAACACTTAACGCCAGCCTGCTAACCACCACTGCCATACCGTGAGCCTATTTTGGGAGGCCGCAATAAGGTGGTAAAAGCTTATGGAATGCATATTAAGGGAGTGGTAAGGATTTGAAATACATGATAAAATGGACGGGGAATAAAGTGAAGAATTTTTTATGAAAAGATAGGAAAATATGGGCTTAAATGGATAAGAAGGCTTAGGATTTTAATTGAATTTTTTTGGTTCTAACAGTGGCTCCTGTTGGGGATGAGTGGTTGTGCAATCACTGCAAGAATTCAGAAAACAATTGGGAGAGTAGACCAAGATATGAATGGTCCAGAAAATGAAGGCAATGGAAAATGGGGGGAATGAAAGAGTGAAGGAGATGGAAGATGGAAAGCGGAGCATGGAGAATGGAAGATGAAAATGACCCTAATCTACAGCACATGGAAAGAAAGCAAATCTTTCAAAAAGGGAGTTCTTGAGAATGTCCATGTACTGGCAAACCCAGACCCTTCAAAATTTCCTAAACTATTGTACATGGAAATAATATTTTAAAGAGGATTATTAAGAATTTTCCATGCACTGACTATCCTTGACCCTCTGCTGACCTTCAAGAGAAGAAATGCTTCAAGAACTATTCATGTACAGGCAACTCCTGCTCCTCTCCAGACATCTTCTACAAGAAATATGAATCTTCACCTCCTTTACCAGTTATCACAAAAGGGCCAAGCCATAAAGATTCAAACTTGTCATGCTTTCCCTTATCCTGACACCAAGCATTCCACATCAACACCAAGTCATCCTTTTCAAATTTTCTACTCTTGGCCTTTTTATCAAAAAAGTACTTCATTTGTCACTGCAATTTCACATTCTGCTTCTAGGCCACTCTTCTCACTTCATCAAGCTCTACAAGTTGCTCCATTCTTTCCTCCATTGGATCAGAAATATCCAAGTCCTCTTGCAGAATAAAGTTATATACTGGCAAAAGATTCTGCAATGGCATCCTAGCCTATGTCCCATACACCAATTCAAATGGAGATTTTCTAGTTGCCTTCTTCACTGTAATCCCATCGGCCCAAACAACCAATATTAACTTCGAATCCCATGCCTTTTTATTTGTATCCAGCATCCTCCTTATTATCTTCAAAAGATTTTTATTACTTGACTCTGCTTGACCATTGGCTTGTGGATGCTATGGGGTAGAATAATTAATATTAATTCCATATGTTTTGCGAAAATCTTTAAATTCCTCTGATCTAAAACACATCCCATTATTTGTGATCAATTTGACTGGAGTGCCAAATTTGGTCATAACATTCTCCATCAGAAAATTGACTACCACTTTGCTTGTTGATTGCCTAGTTGGGACAACCTCCACCCACTTAGTAAAATAATTTGTGGCCACTAATATCCACCTATGTCCTCCACTTCATTTTTCCTGTATTTCTCCAATGAAATCAGCTCCCCATTGTTGAAAAGGTGCTTCTACCTGCAAAGTTCTAAGTGGCAATGCTCCTTGGTATTTCAACTTTCCTGAAAACTTCTGACAAGCCTCACACTTCCTCACTAATGCAAAGGAATCATTGAACACCCTAGGCCAATAATAACTAGCCCTGAGAATTTTGTGTGTAGTAGTCTTAGCAAAATAATGGCCTCCACACACCTCTTCATGCATCTCTCTCCAAACATATTTTTCCTGGGATTCATCTAAACACAATAGCAATATACCATCCCTATTTTTCCAGAATAAATTCCCTTCTATAAAAACATATTTAAAAGCCTGCAACTTCAAGGATCTCCTTTGATTATCATTCAACCCTTCGGGACACTTCATATGTTTCAGATAATGCATTACATTTGTATACCATGGAGTATGCTCAATACTTGCTATAACCTCCTCCTTACCTTCAACATTGCAGATCTAGTTTGCTTCAATATTTTTTTATGCCATCAGCCTGGCTAGACCATGTCCTCTTACCAATTTGGTAATCTGAATCTCCATGTTGAATTCTTGAATCTTGTTAATCCACCTGCATCTCTTCCCTATCACTTATGTTTGCACCAGAATATCCTTCACAGTCGCATGTGGGACATAAACAATTACCTTAGCTCCAACAAGGTAAGGCCTGGAAGCCTTTGCTGCTTTGACCAGTGCATAAGCCTATTTTTCCATAATATCATACTTCAATTCTAACCCCCGCAAAGATTTACTGAAAAAAGAAACAAGTTGCTCATGACCTTCATCATTTTTTTGTAACATGATAGCAGTTATGGTATGGAATGAAGCAAAAGAAAAAATCTAAAATGGCTTAGTAAAATCAAGGGACTTTAAGATAGAGGCTTCTTTGATAGCTCTTTTTATAGATATGAAGGCATCCATAGCTTCAACAGCCCAGTCCAATTTTTCTCCCTTTTTCAACATCTTAGATATAGGTTTAACAATCTCAACAAAATTGGACACAAACCTCCTAACAAAATTTATTTGGTCAAAGAATGATTGGATTGCTTTGACAGTTTTAGGAATGGGAATATTATCTATGGCCTCTACTCTTTCATGATCTATCCTAATCCCATATTTTGACACAATATGCCCCAAAATTTTACCTTCTATGACAGCAAAATGACATTTTTTAGGATCAAGACTTATACCATATTCCAAGGCTTTGATGAAAATTTTCTCCAAATCAACAACATGATCCTCTACCCTTTTGGAATAAGCAGTGAGTTCATCTTGATATAACACCATTATAGCATTAATCAAATCCGCAAATGCTACATCCATGGCCCTTTGAAAGGTAGCTCCTGCATTTGTGAGACCAAATGGCCTTCTTATATAGACATAAGTTCCCCATGGTGTAGTGAATGTTGTCTTGTATTGTTTAGATTCTTTGACTTTGACCTGCTTATATCCAGAAAATCCATCCATCATTGACAATAGCTCACACCCTGTTACTTTGTGTAATATTTCCTCCATGTTTGGAAGAGGATAATTATCTTTTAGGGAAGCAACATTCAGATTTCTAAAGTCAACACATAGTCTTATGTCCCCATTTTTCTTCCTGACTGGAACCAAATTTGAGACCCATGTTGAATGTCTAATGGGTTTAATGATACCTCCATCTCTGAGCTTTGCTAGCTCCTCTTGCATCTTAGGTTTCAGAGTTGGGTTAATAGGCATCTGCTTCTGTTTGAATGGCTTTGTGTCTGGCTTAAGTGGAATCTCATGCTGAAAAAGATCTTCTCTATATGCCTTCAAATCCTCATAAGACCAAGCAAACACATGCTTGTATTTTCTCAGCAATGTAATCAACATTCTTCTAATGGTTGGGATTATTTTCTTTCCAATATAAACCCTTTTTGGTGCTAATTCAGTTCCCAAATTTATTTCTTCAATATCTTCTTTCTTAACAGGTGTTTGCTTCATGAGAGAACGATCACTCCCATCATACACTCTTTCCAATGCCACAAGCCTTTTGGGAAGTTTGTTAGTTTTAAGCTATAAAACTTCCTTCCCAAATACAGTCTATTTCCCATTCATTTCTTCCACAAAAGCATTGAAATCGATCTCTTGTGCCTCATATTGATCTATACAATGAAGAAACTTCAAAAGGTCAGTATCATCATCAAAAACTTTCCAACTATATATATTATCAGGGACTACTGGTCTTGTTTTAAATTCACTTGAGACACTCCTACCAAAGTGATATCATCTTTCTTCAAGGCCACATTAGCCAAAAAATCAGCCATCAAATTTTCAGATCTATCTATCCAATCAATTGAAAATGCATCAAATAGTTCAACTGTATCCCACACAACATTTCTATATTGTTTCAGCCTCTTGTTCCTTGCAACATAATTTGATCTAATTTGTGACACAACTAACTCAGAATCTCCCAAAATAGACAACAACTTAATATTATGTTTGACAGCCATGTTCGAACCAATCAACAAAGCTTCATGCTCAGCCACATTATTTGTACATTCAAAAGCCAACAAAAATGAATATTTAAATTTTGTACCTTCAAGTGATATGAAAATTACCCTAGCTCCATTACCTTCTTGACTGCATGCCCCATCAAAGTACATTTTCCACACACCTTGCTGATTTCTAGAAACAATTCTATCAATTGGGTCAGTATTCACTAGTTCTGGCTGAGATAATTATACTCTAAAACTCCCCAAATCTACATCACAGAAGAAATTAAGTTGTTCTTGAGGAACACATTCAACAATCTAATTCACCCTTGGTTCTCTGTATAATTTCACCTCTTCACCATTAACTAGTATTGTGGCATATGATAAGTCAAATTGCACATTACCTCCAACTGCTGCAGTCCACTGTCTTGACAAAAGCATTCCAAACTGAGGAGGTGTATCAATCACAGTTATATCAGTGTTATAAGTTGCTTGTGGGTAGGCCGCTAATTTTACTTCGACATCTTTCATAATTCCCACTACTGGGATAGGCCTACTATCCATGGCATAACACTTACCACCCACAAACCAAGTTGCTTCATTACCCCTACAGGCATGATATTCATTGAAGCGCCTAAATCTATCATGCAATTTCTTACCAGTTTACCATTTATGGATAGGGTAATAAAAAATGGGTCAATTTGAGGTGTATTTATCAATGCATCACTTAAACAAAATTCTGCAACTTTTATCTTTCCTTTCTTATCAGCAATTCCAACATTCCCATTTTGTTCAAAATTTACATTTTGATTCCTCCCACTAGACATTAATTGAATAGCACTTTCCCTATACTCCTTAATTTTCATCATTTCAAGCAGTGGGACAGACATTTTTAATTGAGATAAGGCTTGTATGAAATCAAAAGATGTACCTTCAGTTCTGATCACCTTCTTTGATTCTATCAATTCTCCTTGGTTTTCCCCTTTCTCCTTCTTTGATGTCTGATCCATCTTTTGTGTGTTCCTGGAGGATTCTTTATTTTCTTCTTTGGGGATATACTTCTATTCTTTTTTGTTAGGGTGCTCATCATTTGTCTTTTTTGATATTTCATGGGACATCTTTTCAATTTTCAAGAATATTCCTCTTGGAACACCTTCATTTTCATTTACTACTTTATTCCTTAGCCAATACTTGCTTTTAGCTTGCTCAACTGCTGCAATAGTCAATCTCTTAATTTCTTCCTCAGATGGTCTCTTCAATTTCCCCTATTAGGCTGATATGATGTAGTAGGAAGACCTTGTTCATCATCACTTTCTTCATAATCAAAAACATATTGTTGCTCTGCCATGTGAACATTATATTTCTGATGATCAACATCATAGTCATATCCTCCTTCCTCTGAAGATGAATAGCCCTGCTCTGCTGAGTGAAGAGTATGAGAAGTCAAATAAATGTTATTGTCTTCTTCATTATTATCTTCCGTCATGTCTCTTCCTGACACTGATTGAGCTACAACACAATGTTTTGAAGAATGTGGCATGTCACATACTGAACACCAAGGATTATTATCAACCATGTAAGTACCTTTCTTCTTCAAAGGATCAGGTGTCTCTTTATTTCTGCGCCCATCCATCACTGGCTTTCCATTTCTCCAACTTGTATTATAAGGCATGTCATGCAGTCTTGGCCTCTCATTCCTATATGTGTTCTCTTGTTTATTTGGAGGAGCATATTGGGGAACCCTTGGGTTATCCCTCTTGGCAATCATCCCTGCAGCTTTCCTATTATTTTCAATTGTAAGTGCTATCCTTTGAGCTTTAGCCAAATTTCTAGGACCACTGTTCCTGAGCTCATAACCTGTCTTAGGATCAAAATATTTTAAATAAATACTCAATGTAATAGGATCAGCCAATTTAGATCTAGGAGGTATCTTATTATGCAATTTAGAAAACCTCTGGTTGAAATCATAGGCTGATTCATTTTGATGCTTCTAAATGGTTACCAACTCATGCAATGCAAATTTAGGTGCATATTGATTGCCATAATGCTCAAGGAATTGTTCATAGAACACATGGATAGAGTCAATAGAAGCTATTGGCAAAGTATTAAACCAATCTCTGGCATCTTCAACTAGTGACATCATAAACAACCTCATTTGTATATCTTCATACTACATATCTAAATCTTGAAAAAAGGCATTAAAGCTTCTTAAATGTTCTTTAGTTGTAGTAGCACTACTCCCTGTGAATTTTGGGACCAAGCTTCTCCAACTATTGTCCATAGGGTAAGGGCATATTTGTAATCCAGCCAAGTCAAACTGCCTAATCATAGTTGCATATTATGGAGGAGGATTTTGGTAATACTGACACTGGTACAATGGGTTATTATTTGCCACATATTGCTGACCTTGTGGGGGTACATGTTGTTGATAAGGAGGTGGATGAACACCTTGATTTTGTGGTGGAACATTTTGATATCTACCTTGATTCCTTGGCTGATTTTGGTAGGCCTATGAGGAATTTGATGGGCCTGCATTATTGTTCCCTTGCCTATGAGGTGGCCCATATTTTTGCAAATTAGCCATTTGAGTATTGATCTGCACTTTCCTCAATTTCAATTCTTCAATTTCTCTAATTGCTTGGAGCCTATACTCATAATCTATTCTTTCCCTTTCCACCTCTCGTCTCTCATGTTCCAGTCTTGCATTTATTTCATCCTTGGCCATAAGTTCATAATTCTCCTCAGACACTGGTTCATAGCCAAGTCCATCCTGATTCTCTTCAAGAAATTCCATTTTCTGATCATATTCATGTTGTCTTCTTTCTCTTTCAACTTCACATTCATCCATGAATTCTTCAACCTTCTTAGGATCTGGATGATAGAAGGGATTCCTCTATTCCTCAGGAGTGTGAGGTTCTCTGGAAGGGTTGCCTTCATTTGCTAATGTACCATAGGAATTATGTATCTCTAGTGATGCTTTTGATGTTTTTTTTTTTATGGTCCCATGTCATCAGTCACCTTCTTTCCTTTATCATTCTTCTCTATGCATTTATTTTTGCATTAGGACCATCGCCATCTTTGTATAAAGACCTTCTTCCTTGCATTTTGGGAGCAATTGTGATAGTCTGAACTCTAGGAAGATTTCTTTTTGATATATACTTCAATTTATCAGTCTCAATATATTTTTTCATTCAGAGTGGCCACTTACTTTCCAAAAGTGAGAAAATTTGCAATTCTTTATTCCCAACGGAGTCTTCTACGAGATACTGACTCTATGACAAGGCTTATTTTCAAATTATGTTCCCCAGCGGAGCTGCCAAACTGTTGGTACTCAAAAATGCAGGTTTTAACCATAAGAGTTTTCCAGACCCTTATAACATTCTTGGACAACATACAAGGCCAATTATGCAATTAAACCTTCTACTCTTTAGGTTCTTCTAGACCTAGGTGGGTGAACCTATGTGAAATATGCAGATTTGAAATGAATTTCCTACTGAATAGTCTATCCACAATGGCAATTAGGCATGGATAGACAAAAGGACACTACAAATAATCCTACCACTCAAATTAAATGAAAGGTTTTTGAATCAATCTTTTATTTATAATGAATTCTTTTACTTTGGGATATGGCAGATCAGTGCCTTCTTTCTACTGGGCAATGGAGTCAAAAATGTGTTACTGATTACATATACATATTCCTCCCTGACATAATTTAAGTTGTTAGACACTTTATGGGATGAAGTTTTAATGAATGGCATGTGACTTCATCAATTTATGACTAGCATAAATAGTGTTGAAATATTTTCTTACTTAGCTTTCTTTCAATTATCCAAAAGAAATCTCACAAACACTATGACTCATTTAAAGGAATTTAACTCTAACTTGCAAACACCAGTAAATAAAATCACACAGAGTGAAGAAATGCACTTTGAAGAATTAAAATATACTTGACATTCAAACTCAAATGATCGAAAGATTCCAAATTGGAGAGAACTAAACAAAAATTGACAGTTATAACATCACCACAATGAAAATCAGGAAGGAATTTCGTCAAAAATCATCCCCATTGCACTGTTTCTAGAAGGTTTGTTTTACATTATTTTATTTCCAGTCTCATTTCTAAGAAAAATTTCCTACCCTCTCCTTGGTTTTCTGCACATACTCATACAATAAATTTCAAGAGTCACAACTCTTCAATTGACTAATAAAATCATTTTATATTCCATGACAGAAGTCAAAATATTTGATTAAGTTGCCTTTTGGCAAACCAAATATTTTTTAATTATAGTTCTGCATTTTAATTTTTTCCCTTAATAAATTATCCGGTCTTCACACTTCAATTCACGTGGCTTTTATTATGCTTACCGCGATCAATCTGTTGACCAGTCACGATATTGTGATAGTCAGCTTCATTGTCTGCTAACAGTTTACCGCACTACCGCAGTCACTGGCTTAACTGTCAGCGGTACCACGGTAGCTATCATTGCCACTGCCTCTATTGTTGACCACTGACGGATACCTCTATCATTTGTTGATTGTCCACTGCGCTACCACAATGAACATACTAACCATGTGCGGTTGCACAGTAACCGTTCGCCGCTTCCTTCCTCACTGCCTCGCCGGTATCGTTGTTCACTGCAATCACCGCGGTCTCGCTTGGACCCTCCCACGGTATTGCGGCAACCATTTATTAACTGCCATTGTTGCCACCTCCTAACCGTTAACTATCGCCTCATTGTTTACCACACTACCGTAGACTCCTCGATGACCTCCGCAGCTGCACGGTGATCGTTCATTAACTGATATCATCTCCGCCATCTACTAGCATGGTTATCTCTATTGTGCATTAACCGTTCACCACAACCACCGTGGTATGTGGCTTGACCATGCGCAGTGGCATGGTAAACATTTTATGCCAGCTCCGTAGCCGCTACCGCTGACTACTTGCCTTCGACCATTACCACCGCCGCTTACTCACCATCCACCGCAATACTGCAGTTTATGTTTAGACTATGTGTGGTGGTGTGGTAAACACTTAATGCCAGCCTGCTAACCACCACCACCATACTGTAAGCCTATTTTGGGAGGTCATGGTAAGGCGGTAAAAGCTTATGAAATGCATATTAAGGGAGCAGTAAGGATTTGAAATGCATGATAAAATGGACAAGGAATAAAGTGAAGAATTTTTTATGAAAAGATAGGAAAATATGGGCTTAAATGGATAAGAAGGCTTAGGATTTTAATTGAAAATTTTTGGTTCTAACACAGAGCACTCTTGGTAGTCAAATACATCAATTATTTTAAAATTAATTTTAAATATGCCATGATAGTTACCATATGACAAGGGATAAGATCATATATAATGGTGAGTTAGGGGAAAAATCAATCATCAATACCATAACCTTCCACTATGCACTATGATTCTCCTTTAGAGTTATTACATCAACATTCCCCTATGCACCCATTAGATTTTCTTTGTTAAGACTGGCCAACAATTCTCAAAAGCCTAAAATTTGATTGAAGAATATCAAGGAAACTACCTTCATACCAAGAGGCCAACTTAGTTATGGTCGATTAGTAGTGTGAGGTAGTATAATTTTTTAGGAGTCAAGGAGCCTTATAGGCCTAGTGTTTGAACCTGGTTGCTCTGATACCAATGTAAAATCCGCCCCTCAAGTTCTACATTTAAAAAAAAAAAAATTTGCATCAACTACCAACTTAACGAAAAACAAATATTCCATCTTAAATTAGAAGTGTTGATTTCAATAGCTCATCATTCACCATGGTGACAAAAATCAACGTCACACCTATATTCTGACACTCAAAAGTGCTAAGTTCCTATGATTAGGGACATCCCTAGACCTAGACCTAAACCTCAAGGGTTCATGGTGATCTTACCTATGTATCCCCTCATGGGAATCAAAGGATTCATATTTTTCCTACCTATGTTAGAGGGAGTTCATTCTCTCCTCTTGCATGAGATCTATGATCTCAATTTAAACCATGACTATTAGTTAAGTACATCTAAGTTATCAACTTACCCAATTATAATGTAATGATAATAACTTTTTCATCAAGTGGTTGTCCTATACCAAACATTAGAAATCCTTAGTGTAAAAACATTCAGAAATACATAGGGGTCATACATACCATAATCCCAAGATCACATACATAATGAATGCATCGAGAATACATCACACATACACAATGTGACTAGCTCATACACATCAAAAGTATAATAGTGACTAGCACATATGCACATCAAAAGTACAAGAGTGAATATTGAATCTCATACACATCACAAGTACAACATTGATTAGCTCATATGTACATCACAAGTACAACCATGACTATCTCATTTGCACATCATAAGTATAGCAATGGTTGGCTTGTATGCATATCACAAGTCCAATAGTGACTGAATCATACACAAACCACAAGTACAATGGTGCCTAACCCATATGTACATGACAAGTATAATAGTGAGTGGCACATATGCATATCATGCAATTACATTAGTTACTAGATCCAACATAAAGCACAAATACATAGTAACTAGCTCCAACACATAACACATACATAGTGATTGGCTAACACAACACAAAGGCTGACTAAGACATGTCCATAATCCATCCTAGATAGAAAATAATATTGGTGCATTTTGCACTACACTGTGGGTCCACTCCTTTTCTCTAGATCTTTTGCACCATCAGACAACTAGGAAGAGGATTTAGTGTATCCCATACTATAGCAATTGTTCTTCCTCAACCCTAAAAGGCCAAGTATACAAACTAACAACTACAAAGGGGATTAGGTGCATCCCATACTATATTATGGGTCCATCCTCCATCTCAAGGCTTTCAACAAGTAGTGAACCTACCATAACCTATTGTATTTGGACTTCAATCACCTATATGCCACCAAAAACAATTATGTCCATGCATAAAAAATTAGCCCCGACATAAACGATCTTGTGACCTTAGTGATATTGCCAGTTATCTTCTTCACAATCCTGGGTAATACTTGGCATCAGTCACTTTTGTACTATCAATGACTTCCAATGAACCCCCTTGATACAATGGTTAGCCCAAAATAACTATTACCCACACATATGGGTCCCTACTTGTGTAATAATTATCATATCATATCACCAATAACTTCTATCAATCCACCTCTATAAACCTAGTGAATACAAGCTAATCCAATAGATACAATAGTAGCTCTAGGAACCTGCCATTAGCAGAGTCCAATGAAAACCTAATAAATATTATTGTATCATAAACTCAGAGGTTCACACTTGGGCGGGTCATACATAACATGAATCATAATGCTGTTCTAGTGACCTAGGTAAATATATCACAATCAACAGATCCATGGGCCTATACATAGAGACCTCTAGATATGGAGTTAGATTTCACAAACACAAGAGATACATAGAACCAATAAAATATGGCCTTTACCCAACATTCACATAAATATTGAATATTGAACCACCAAAAACATACACAATAGGGAAAGAGGATTCCCCAAATAGGCTTCTAGGGTATAAAACTTAGGAGCTCTTGGTTTGGAAGAATGGCTCTCTTTTGCACTAATGGATAAGTGTTTTTGGGTGAGTTCATTCAAATATTTGGGGGTTGTGAATGTGTTTGATTGTGATGTCTAAGTTCTGGAAGTGGAAAATAGAAGCTAACTAATATTGCTAAAACTAGAAAGTAAACTATGTTGGAAAACACATTGTGATATACAAACATGAATTAAATAACCTATGAAATGTAAACTAAAATAAATAGAAATGAATGAGATAGGGTATGTGCACCTGGAATTTGAAGAAGGGTCTGATGGAGGTCTAGAATGTTGATGAAAATGTTGTAGAATCCGAAAGGGACACTTGTGCCAATCTGGGCGACCTAGTCCTAGATCTGAGGAAACTAGTTTAGGGCCCTTGTTTGCCAAATGGGTGTCTAAAAATGTAAAAATAACTAAAAGACCTATCTAGTGTGACTAGGTCACCATTTTTGGCAACTTAGTCCTCTTCAGGATTTCTAGAAATTTGGAAGGGGAAATGAAAGCCCTCGGTCTGCACTTCGGTTCTTCACATGAGTCCGCTTCTGAAACTCTAATATTCAGGCTTGAAAGTGACTTTTGGTGGATGTTTGGACTTTGTAAGAAAGGAGAGGTCTTCAAAAAGTCTTCAAATCCTTCAATGATCTTCAATGTACATAAATCTACAAACACACAAGGAGTGAACAAGAAAATGTTGATTGTTAAGGATTAGGGGTTTGCCTTGGTCAAACCCCTTTTAGGTAACTAAACCAAAATGAATAGAAAATGTAAGGCATGGCTATGAAACAATGGAATAATGGAGTAAGTTACCTTGCCATGATGATAGATCTTGTTTTGTTGCAACTATCAACCCTTGAATGCCTCATAAAAGATGTCTTGTTGACTTGGAATGCTCAAACCCTAGCTTGCTTGAGAAGAAGGGTGAGGAGAAGGAGAAGATTGAGTGAGGAGAAAAATGAGACTTAGGAGATGAAAAATGAGGGGAAAAACCCTTATTTATACAAGTTATGCCCTAATTTTCTCTAAATAACACCATACAGGCTGACCTTAGGGTTTTGGAGGCAAATTCCAGAAAGAATATTAAGTTAAATTTGATTTTTAAGCCACATGGGACTAGGTCGCCCAAGGTGGCGACATAGTCCACTTGGGCATTTTTTATTGGTTTTCAGGGATTAAAGAGTGATTATTATTATTTGTTGGGATTTTCTCATAAAACACACTAAAGTGAGGCATGTAAGAGCATCAAGGGGTAATTATGTCATAAGAAAGGGTTGATTTAGTGATGAAAAGCCTAGGAAAGTGCGAAATGTTTTTACAACACTTTGGCACAAGGCTTGGAAAGCGGTGAAAAGGGGTCCAAAATCCATAGGCAAGGGTCCAAATGAGTGAAAAGTGTCAAGGCTACACTTTTTGGTGACACATTTAGCCCCCACTTCAGTGAGAGGATGAACTTGATTCAAACTCACACTAAAGTAGCCCAATGGAGATGGTGAAGAATGACGAAGATGAAGAAGGTGAACATGCCCCCAGGGTTTAAGATTATAAGTCAAGTCGACATCAATGCAAGAAGACACATTCAAGGGTGAATGATATGCAATAAAATGAGATACATGATCATGCGATGACAAGATGAAGAGAGGAAGGAAAGTGAAAAGAGTTGGATCAAGCTTCGATTCTTTTGTCCAGCTAGTTGTGGATCAGATCTAGGTTGTTTTTCCAAAGGGAAGAGAAGTGTACTCACTACTGGGCGACGACTTTTGGTTTTTTTCCAAGTGAGAAGGCCCAAAAGGTGGCTATGGGGAAATTCATGTCGCTGGTTGGGCTTCCCGCTTAAACCATACCAAAGTTATATCTCTTGGTAACTTTGATAAGGTGCCACAAAAGAAAGATGATGTTGTAATAGTGTAAGGATTGTTCAAAGGAATTTTTCTTTTGTTTATATGATGTCTCGTCGTAAGGAACATCATTTGTAATGTCAAAAAGAGAGGATAAATGTAAATGGACTCATCTTGTATGCAAGAGAGGAAAAAATCATCTTGTATAAAAAAGAGGAAAAATGCAAATGTCTCATCCTAAGCAACATTGTAGCTAATGTTTTCAAGAGAGGGAGTCACAAGAAAAATAAAATCGTGCAATGAAATGTGAGTGGAGATGTATGCCCCCACTTTAAAGTGGTTGCTAACACCATTAGTGTGAGCAATTTCTTTAAAGTAGAAGAAGGATAAGAAGAGGAAGAGGACATGAGAGCTTATTCGAAAAGCCCTATGCCAAGTTATATGTTTCCGAGAAGCTGCATCGTGAAAGAGGGAGAGTATGTCACATGCGAGTCAACTTAAGACATCTCGTCTAAATCCCAAGCTTTCTCTTATGTGTTCATGAAAGGTTAAAGAATAGTCAAAGGAGACAACGACAAGTGACATATAGGGAGGAGGCTGACTAACCCCTTTCTCCCATTTAGTGCAAGACAGGAGTGAGCCGAAAGGATTGATGAAATGCAAGGTAGAGTGAAAAAGCAGTATCTATTAGAGGAATGATGTGTCCCCACATAAGGGAGGGTATCAAAATCCTTAAGATATTGGATTTTAAAACTCAAGGCCTTCTATGCATTGGTGGAGTGACTGTGAACTTGGTGGTAGGCACAAAAGGAATGTTTGTGATAACATTTATTTTGAGTGTGGGGAGGAAGAGAGATCAAGTGATCTTTGAGGAGTCTCAACAAGCTTCCTTATTGATCAAGGGTGGAAGGTATTCCTTTGGTTTGGGACAAAGAAGATTCTTGCTTAGTATAAGATGTCATACTTACACAAGGCATTATAGATTGTGAGATTTTGTATACTCCTTTGGAGGAGTGTGTAAAATCTAAATCAGTAGTGGGTTGTGAGATGACATTGGCATTAAGCGAAGGTATCTTTGTTTGGTGTGATTGGTGCAAAGGATAATTTTTGGAAGGGGATTTAGAAGGATGGTTTGGGATGGTGTTAATGTTGGAGGAAGGTTTGATGATTTCAATGAAAGGAAAAATTCCAAGATCATTATGAGTTGATTGCATGATAGGCTTGATAGGGGTGCATATACCTTGTTCATTAGCACAACAATATTTTCCACTATAGCCAAGTTGTTTCATGAGCTCATAACCTTTTCCATAAAGCTTTTTCAACTTTTTTGGATCGGGTGTTTGTTCATTGTTGGATTCTTTATCGAGAGTAGTTGAGGTAGATGCTTTCGAAGGATCTGTCGATTCTTGTGTGGACAAGAGTATGTTTCCCTTTTTAGAGTCTTTGTTTGTGGTCTTAAATTCTCCTAGTAAAGGAGGGGTAAAGTTTAAGGAACCCCAATCATCGCCTAAGGGCTTGTGATGTACTAGTTCCACTTGTCTGGTGGTTGATGAAGTCGTGAAGGGTTTGGATTTATTTTTCTCAAGTTGTAGGACACTAAATGGCTCAGGATCAGTGTCAAGCGTGTACACTTTGTTGTTGTAGATATACTTCATCTTACGATGAAGAGTGGAAGACACCCCATTCATTGCATGAATCCATGTCCTGCCTAAAATGAGGTTATATGAAAGATCATGAGGCATAACATGGATCGGTTTGTCTAATGTGGCCATTCCAACTGTAAGAGGCAAAGTGATCACACCAAGCGGTTTTTGTCCTACATTGTCAAATCCATTGATAGATAAAGAGGTAGGTTGAATGGTTGATGTATCGATATGGAGCCTATCCAAGATATTGACACTACACACATTGATAGCAGAGCCATTTTAAAAAAGGGTCCTCTTGATCTCTATGCATTTGTATTGAGATATGATCACCAAGGTTTCAACCTTGTTTTGCACATCCAAAGGAGGGAGCTCACTTTGGGGGAAAATAATGCCAGCTTTCAATCCTTGAATCATAGCTTCTATGTCATTTGTTTGCACATTGGAAGGGATAGGAATTTGTTGCAAGGTATTCTGCATCATGTTGTTATAGTGAGGGGAGGCTAGAATAAGGTCCCATAAAGATATTTTAGCAAGAGTATTCCTTAGTTGGTCAACAAGGTCATACTCCCTAATGAGTGAATTTAGGTGAGGGGCAGCAAGAAGAATGGGAGTGGGTGAAGGTAAGGATGTTGAGGTTGGTTGTTGCGGTAGTAGATTGTTGTGAGTAAAATGTGTATGAGCAACAATATTATGACTCAATTGTTGTGACACATTATGCTTAGGTGGGTAGAGGGTATATTTATGTTGAGGTTTGGATGAAGGAGGATATAGGATGAGTTGAGGTTGAATAATATTAACGTCCCCTAAGGAAGGAGATTCTAACATAGGCTCTGCATCTTCTTGTAAGGGCATAATATTATTATTATCTTGCACCATGATATCCTCCCTAGGAGGAGAGTTTTTAGGAGAACTACAAACCACATGTTCTCGACATTCAAGGGTTGGTTCTTCTAAAAGGACTTCATCACAAGTAGGGGAAGGATCAATGATGGGATTAGAAATGGTGGGATGATGAGGTGAGGGGTCTATTTGATTGTCATGTCGTGCTAAGGTCTCATTCTCTTGTTCCATACTATCTACCCTAGTAGGAGAGCTTGGAAGAGGTTCACCACTAAGTTCATCACAAATAGGGGAGGCATCAAGAGAAGGACCACTATGATTTTCAAATAGGTTGTCCCAAAGGGTGGGAGCGTTAGGGAAGGGAGGGTCAAGAGTCTCATAACTTGTAAGAGGTATATCTTCTAACACCAACCTATCCTCTTTACATTGAGGAGGGATATTAGAGGAAGGGAAAGTATGATCATCATGGTGAGGGAGACTAGGTAAGGAGATGTTTAGAAATTTTTGTTTTTTAATGTTTGGAAATGGGGGATGAGGAGAGGGACAATCAAGACCCTCAATGTTTAAATTTTTTGTCACCAAAATACCTTCATCACTAATAGGAGAGGTATAGGAGAAGCGCAAGTATGATTTTTATGATTATCAATACAAACACCCTCATCAAGGGGTAATGAAATGTTAAGAATAGTGTCAATGATTTGGTTATTAACATGTTCTTTAATGAATTCATTATTGTAATCTACATTGAACTCATAAGAAGGAATGTTGTATTTATGCAATCCATTTGAAACCAAATCAAAGCCACATATTTTAAAAGAAAACATGGTGTGAAGAGAAGGGAAAGCAAGTAAAATGCAATGACTTAAAATAAAATGTTAAATGCAATTTTTTAGATGGGAAACAAGGTAATTTTCTGATTACACTATGCAACAATCTGAAAAAGAAATGTAGGGTATGCAAAATTGAAACTAAGCAATGCATGAAATGAGCTAATTTAAGCTAGTTTTAATGAATTGCATGTAACAAAAATACAACCAGTTGATCCAAATAGATAATGGCATAAAAAAAAAGCCTAAAAATTGGGTTTTCAACTCTGTAAAGGGTAGTTTCAAAAGCTTGAAGGGACTAGGTCGCCCAAGGTGGCGACTTAGTCCTCCTAGTGATTTTTTTGAGATTTTGCAAAAATAATTGATGGGTACAGGTGGTTTATGTATTATATAATGAATATCTAATATGAAAATGCAAAATTTTAGAAATGATTAATGTGTTAAGATGCAAAAGATGCAACCTATATGCACTTTCACTAATACAAAATTTTTAAACCCTAGAATGCAACTTCACTAATGCAATGTGCAATGCAAGTTAATCCTAGGACAATGATGGAATCCAAATCATACAAGAAGGGGGTAGGAAGATAAGGTTCACCAAAATGAACCACCAAAAACATACATAATAGGGAAAGATTCCATTCCCCAAATAGGCTCCTAGGGTTTTTCACCTAGGAGCTCTTGGTTTGGAAGAATGACTCTCTTTCACACTAATGGATAAGTGTTTTTGGGTGAGTTCATTCAAAGAAATGGAGGTTGTGAATTTGTGTGATTGTGATTTCTAAGTGCTGGAAGTGGAACATAGAAGCTAACTAATAATGCTAAAACTAGAAAGTAAACTATGTTGGAAAACACATTGGGATATACAAACATGAACTAAATAACCTATGAAATATAAAATAAACTAAATAGAAATGAATGAGATAGGGTGTGTGCACCTAGAATTTGAAGAAGGGTCTCATGGAGGTCTGTAATACTGATGAAAATGTTGCAGAAGCCGAAAGGGACACTTGTGTCAATCTGGGCGACCTAGTTCCAGATCTGAGGAAACTAGTCTGGGGCCCATTTATGCCAAATGGGTGTTTGAAAATGTAAAAAGAACTGAAAGAACTATCCATTGGGACTAGGTCACCATTTTTAGTGACTTATTCCTCTTTAGGATTTTTGGAAATTTGGAAGGGGAAACGAAATCCCTTGGTTTGCACTTCGATTCTTCATAGGAATCTGCTTCTAAAACTTTGATATTCGGGCTTGAAAGTGACTTTTGGTGGATGTTTGGAATTTGTAAGCAAGGAGAGGTCTTCAACAAGTCTTCAAATCCTTCAATGATCTTCAATGTACCTAAATCTGCAAACACATAAGGAGAGAAGGAGAAAATGTTGATCGTTAAGGATTAGAGGTTTGCCTTGGTCCAACCCCTTTTAGGTAACTAAACCAAAATGAATAGAAAATTTAAGGCATGGATATGAAACAATGGAATAATGGAGTAAGTTACCTTGCCATGATGATTGATCTTGTGTTGTTGTAGCAATTAGCCCTTGAATGCCTCATAAAAGATGACTTGTTGACTTGGAATGCTCAAACCCTAGCTGGCTTGAGAAGAAGGGTGAGGAGAAGGAGAAGATTGAGTGGGGAGAAAAATGAGACTTAGGAGGTGAAAAATGAGGGGAAAAACCCTTATTTATACAAGTTATGCCCTAATTTTCTCGAAATAACACCATACAAGCTGACCTTAGGGTTTTGGAGATAAAATCCTAAAAGAATATTAAGTTAAATTTGATTTTTAAGCCACATGGGACTAGCTCGCCCAAGGTGGAGACCTAGTCCACCTAGGTATTTTCATTGGTTTTCAAGGATTAAAGAGTGATTATTATTGTTTGTCAGGATTTTCTCATAAAACACACTAAAGTGAGGCATGTAAGAGAATTAAGGGGTCATTATGTCATAAGAAAGGGTTGATTTAGTGATGGCAAGCCTAGGAAAGTGTGAATTTTTTTTACAACACCTTACAACACTTTGGCACAAGGCTTGGAAAGGGGTAAAAAGGGGTCCAAAATCCATAGGCAAGGGTCCAAATGAGTGAAAAGTGTTAAGGCTACACTTTTTGGCGATAGAACTATAAAGAAGAAAAATCCCTTACTTCATTTCATTTACTATATAGAAGCATATTATGTATTAAATATAATTTATTAAATTTCCTTAACTTGATCATACCCATTTGGCACCCATTTCAGCCTCAAACTGAAGCTTAATAAAGAGAGAAGGTCAAACCAATTAGGAACAACCATAACCCTTGTAGTTATCCCCCTAAACCATTCCCCTAAAAACTTGAGGTCATAGAGGCATCCTTCACCCAAGGACCACCCAAGGACCACCTACGTACCCACTTCCAAACAAATCAAATTCACACATAGTTCTCCTAACACTATTTATCAAAGGACACCTACAAACAGGCTCCCATAATCCAATGTTTAATTAATTACTATATAAATTACTCTAATAGGGTTCCTCTAAATGATTCCCAATAATTAATAGTGCTTTTTGTGATTCCCAATTTAGCCAGCTTAAATTGTAACACTTCCATCTAAGGACCCTAGATATTTAATTAGAACTTGCATTGATATTGATTCCAATTCAAAGTGAGCATATCAAATCCCTTACAATTACATATAGATGATACTAAACAACATTTGGCCCTCAGTTAATAGTTGTAATATAGGATTTTAATTATGATTAGAATATGATTAGGTGATCTTATATCACAAGTGTATTGGCTCTTGATATCTTGACTAGTACAATATGCTAGTAAGAAACCCCTTAAACAATCACGTATGGTGATAACCTGATAGAATAAAGATCTCATTTAGGATACATTTTCTAATAGTAACGGTAGTAATACTCAAGATCTATTCATAAATGTGACAATTATGTGAAGCATCAATATGAATCCAAAGGATATTTGACTAATATGATTAAGCATCCTGATCCTATTAATTTTTTCATCAATTTCCATTAGAACACACCATGCCTCGATAAGGTCATATATAATTATTTAAACTTTAAAAGACATAATAGTTATAAGCTTGCTATAAGAAAATTCAATATGTGAGTCGACTTTAGGTGGTTGACAAAACTATATCGAGTGGATCGACATCCAAGTATATACATTTAATAATAATATATTATTAATCTCTTAATATCCTTCAGCATCTAGTGAAATCCAATACTTTTAAAATAGTATTAGCTCATGAAATATGAAATGTTCGCCCTCACCACCTAATTTCCTTTTTGAACCTTGAAAGGTATGCCCATCATTACAAACTTGGGTTAAACATAATTAATTTCCCAGCCATACTAGAGACAATTGACAACATTATGCTTATCATATCTTCAAATAAAAATATACACTCTATAATATTCGTAGTAATGGTATTCACAACCTTATGATTTCATTTATATTATGGTGTAATATGTTATTCTTGTAAAACCTTGGTTCTTGGACTAGATATTAAATACACCTGACACTTAAATAACTAATTATGATCTTTATGGTTAGCAATAATATATTAGAGGAAGTTATACTATATGATTGCAATGGTTTGTTTCTTAACTCGATTTTGATAACACCATCAAATTAAATGATATTTCCTTTCTATTCAATCATGCAACTAATTGGTACAACTATGGTACCCTTCCTTTAGTTAACCCAGTAGTTCCAATGTTAGAATTCCTATACTTAAAAGATCTATAGATTGTGATCTCATCCTTCTTATGGCTAGGTATGGTATATCATGGTTAACCAATCTTCCTACTCACCTAATCTCTTCTACTACAATGACTTCCATAATTCATTCCCAAGTCTTACTATTAAACCCTATATCTACTTTAGAGAGGTGATATTCAAAAAAATTATTAACTACACCATGCATTCCATTTGTTCCTCACTGTCATTGACAAGATTAACCATTTATAAGAAAATTCTAGATACAAATATTAGTAGTGTACGTCAATAGTTTTCCTTCTATGCTTTACTATAGTTGTATTAACATATTATGAATAGGCACAACTACAATAGAGTGTCCTTAGATCCTTGCAAAGGTATCAACAAAATTTGTTAAATTATGGCACCTCCAATAAATTTAGAAAGAGGAGAGTTGTTGACATTGATATGGAAACATTAATAAATGGTATTGGGTCAAATTGGTGCATAACCTCTCGTACAACTCTCTACTTAATTAATTTTATTACTAACCATTTTCTCTTAATCTTAAGACAAGGTAGGCTAATACAAATTCCAAAGGTTACTTTGATGCTTAGTGAAATAAAGAGAGATAATATCAACATTTTGTCTTGTAATTTTATTTTACACATGCAATGATTTGAGAAAAGAATAAAATATGCATCTTTCCTAGGCTATAAGCGATTCATAAAACTGGAAAAATATTTAAAACATATACTATTGAATCCTTTATCTATAACACACTTGTATAAATTGGTGTTTGGTATTCGAGGTAATATAAACTCCTTACATGTTCGAAGCTCTCATGAAAACGCAAGCATGGAGGGAAAAATTAAAGGTTGTGACTTTTGGATTTACATATGTGAATTGGGTATCGCTTAAAGTTTCTAAAGTGATGCAAGAGAATCCAGTGGTGTAGGGCAATCTTGCATCACCCAAAAAAATGGTTTTCCTTATTTTCTTTAGTTTTTTGAGTCCCATTATGGCACTTAAGGGTTGTAAGACAGTCAGGAGTCAGAAAAGGTGAAAAATAGTCACTTACTATTTTTAGTAAGTCGGCCTAAATAGGCTCGTATGGACCTAAAAATTTACCCCAAGGAGTAGAACTGAAAAAAAATTCCGATCATGAAAGAATCATCTCAATACCATACACAGTTTGGGAGATATTCAATTTTTCATCTCGAGAAATTTCTCCAATGCAACTTCAAATAGAGATATGAAAACCTTAGAGGCCCCAAAATAGCTCTAAAAGTGGACAAACTGATCTTTGATGGGTTTGACGTTGTAGATCTCTTTGAGAGCTTTCCAACAATATGTTATAATAGCCAATCAAACACCTAAATCCAAAGTTATGGCCCCACGAAGTTGCCCCACTAAAAAGTGAATTTCATCAAAACATCTTCCTAGGCAAGAAATCAAAGAACGAGACTTTTGGTGTCAAAACAAAAAGGGAAAGTTACACTTTCTAGAACATTCTAGGGTGGTTATTGGGTTAAAATAAAAGGGGATAAGTGGGGGTTGTAGAAGGTGGCTTGATTAGTGCAGATTGTGGCTTTGAATAATAAATTTTATTTTTTTAGAGTGGATTTTGTTGTAATGAATCAAGCCTATGAGGTTGTAGCATTGTAAGTTTTGAATCTGTAATTTTAATTTTTTGAAAATAATTGAAAGTAAGTTATTTTTTGTTTCGCATATTTTGTGTTGGTATCTACTGTTGTGATCTTTGAAGGTTTAGGGTGGTGTGGCCCTCATCAAATGGTATCAAAGCATATTTTTATGAGTGTGTAAATAGATCACCAAACGTGAGGTAGTTTGCACTAGGACTTGTGGTTGTGGGTTTTTGAGAAAGGTGATTAGAATGCCTCCACGAAGAAATAATAGTTTTGGAAGGAATGTTATTGTACCAGAAGAGGGTTTTAGAGCCCTGTAAAGACAAGTTCAAGCACTGCAAGAGGAGTTGTGTCGAGGGTTTGAGCCAAGAAGAGGAGATGAAAGTGAAGATGAAGCTGAAAATGAGGAAGAGTTCAAAGAACAAGATGTAGTAGATCCTGAGCAAGTCGGATTATTTAAGGCCATCTCTAAGATTGAGAAAAGGCCAAAGATCAATGTTTCTACATTTTTTATAAATCTTAACCCATAAGAGTTGATTGATTGGATCAATGATATGGAGGAGTACTTTGAGTATGAGGAGGTGGAAGATCCTAAGAGGGTCAAATTTGGAAAGACCAAGCTAAAGGTTCATGCGTATATTTGGTGGAAAGAGGTACACCTAGAAATAAATCAAAGAGGAAAAGAGGAAATAACAAGATGGGATCGTATGGTGGAAAAATTATAAAAAAATAGTTCATTCTTGTGGATTATGAGCTAGATTTGTTGAAGAAGATGCAAGGGTTGAAACAAGTGGGAAAATCCATCAAGTATTAGACAAAAGAATTCTATCGTGTCTTGATCAAAACAAGCCATTATGAGGCTAATAAGGAGAAAGTTTCTTGTTACATAAATGGGTTGAAGTTGAGTATTCAAGAAGAGTTGGGTCTGGTAAGAATCTCTACCATTGAAGATGTATAACAGTTTTCTTTGAAGGTAGAAGAAAAGTTGAATAGAAGATTTGAAAGTAAGCAAAGAGGTGGGGGTCGTGGTGGAAAGACTAGTGGACAGTCATATGGAGGTCGAAATGAAGATCAAAAGAAGGGTGACAAATCCATTAGTAGCCAGAACCAGAAAGGAGATAACAGCTACCATCCTCGTGATTAGAATAATGGAGACCAAAGAGGAAGAGGAAGATCTGGATGAGGACCAAGAAGATGAAGTTTTTGTAGAACCTATTTCTAGTGCGAAGAAGAAGGGCATAGAGCCTATGAGTTTCCTCAACATCAAGGAAGGAAAAATAGAAGACCCGAGGGTAATGCATGAGTTGCACATGTAGATGAAGATGCTGAGTCTTCACATTCTAAGGATGTAGAAAGAGGAGAGGTTCTTGTTACTAGAAGAGCCTTGTTGAATGAGGAGAAAGAACCAACTCAAAGGAAGAATTTGTTTCGCACTAGATGTAAGTGTGAAGGTAAAGTTTTCAATGTTATTATTAATGGAGGTAGTATTGATAACCTTGTTTCAGAAGAGATGGTTAGTAAGTTGTGGTTGGAGAGAAGAAGGCATCTGAATCCATACTGGATTGCCTGGTTGCAAAAGGACCATAAAACTTTGGTGAATGAAAAATGTCTGGTAAAGTTCAAGATTGTAAATTACCATGATGAAGTATTGTGTGATATTATGCCTATGGATGTTTTCCATATGTTGTTAGGCAGACCGTGGTAATTTGATCTGTGAGTAGTACATGATGGACATTCCAACACCTATTCTTTGAAAAAGGATGGAGTTCATCATAAGTTGAAGCCCTTGAAAGAGGCAAAGGAAAAGGTATGCAATAATGCAAGAATTTGTTTGGTTGATGGAAGAAAGTTATTAGAAGGTATGGGGCATGAGCATATGTGTTTTGCATTGATCCCTAGAGTTGATAAAGAAGTTACTAGTGAGGTATCTATAGAGGTTTCATATATGTTGAATGTGTTTCAAGATATTGTTTTTATAATGTACTTGAAGGTTTGCCTCCGGTAAGAAATATTAGTCATCAGATGGACCTAATTCCTCGAGCTAGTTTTCCAAACAAGGTAGCTCATCATATGACTCCAATAGAGAGTGAAGAGTTGAACAAACAAGTACAAGAGTTGTTACAAAAGGGATTGATTAGAGAGAGTTTGAGTCCATGTGCAGTACCTGTAGTACTAGCACCAAATAAGGATGGGGAATGACAAATGTGTATAGATTCTAGAGCCATCAAAAAAATCACCATCAAGTATAGATTTCCCTTGCCAAGAATGGATGACATTATGGACTGTTTGAGTGGAGCTAAGTACTTCATGAAGATAGATTTGAAGATTGGATATCACCAGATCTAGATTAGAGAAGGAGATGAATGGAAGACAACCTTCAAAACCAAGGAGGGCTTGCATGAGTGGTTAGTCATGCCTTTTGGTCTAACCTATGCACTGAGCACATTTATGCAGCTTATGAATGAGGTATTGAAAGAATATTTAAGATTTTTTTTATTGTTTATTTGGATGATATTTTAATTTTCAGTAAGACATTGGAGGAGAACTTGATTCATATCCAAAGAGTTTTTGAAAAGCTAAGGGAGGAGAAGTTGTTGATTAATTTGAAGAAATGCAATTTTGTGAAGAGAGAGTTGGTGCATCTAGGATTTGTTGTCTCAAAAGAGGGTCTTAAAAAGGGATCTAGAGAAGGAAAGATCTATCATTGAATGGCCTACCCTAAGGAGTGCTATAGAGGTAAGGCCATTTCATGGTCTAGCAAGCTTTTACAAAGTAGTATTTGTGCACCTCTAACTAAAGCAATGAGAGGAGATAGAAAATATTTTAAATGGATTGTAGGAGCAACAAATTTTTTTGATATGTTGAAGAAGAAAGTCACATAGCAACCTATTTTGGCACTTCTAGATTTCAATAAGGTGTTTTAGGTAGATTGTGATTCTAGTGGCACTCCCATAGGAGTTGCTTTGAGTCAATAAGGTAAGCATGTTGCCTATTTTAGTGAGAAGTTGAATAATGAAGAGGAGAAATATTTTGTCTATGATCAAGATTTTTATGCTATAGTTCAGGATTTGAAGAAATGGAGACACCGTTTGTTGCCAAAATAATGTTTTTAATATATTGATCACCATGCTTTGTAGTATCTCAATAGTCAAGGAAAGTTAAATTAAAGGCACTTAAAATGGGTTGAGTATTTGCAGAGTTATAAGTTTTTGTTTTGAAGCATAGGAGTGGAAGGTCAAATAGAGTTGCAGATGCCTTAAGTAGAAGGAAAAATTTGTTGATAGAGATGAATATAGAGGTCGTTGGGTTAAATGAACTCAAGAGTTTGTATCGTGAAGATTTAGACTTTGCAGAAGCTTGAAAGGCTTGTTTGGAACTTGTTATATTGGATAGGACAAGATGGTTGGATTTATTAATCCAAGATGGGATGTTGCTTAGAGGAAGACAATTGTGCATTCCAAGGAGTTCTATGAGAGAGAATCTAACCAAGGAGAAGCATAGTGGAGGATAGGCTGGACATTTTGGTCGAGATAAGACCATTTCTCTTGTTAGTGAGAATTATTATTGGCCACAATTACAACAAGATGTGAAGAATTTTGTACAAAGTTACAGAGTATGTCAGATGGAAAAAGGAACACATTAGAATACTAGATTGTATCAACCATTACCTGTACGTGAGAGGCCATGGGAGGATATTATCATGGATTTTGTTCTTGGCTTGCTAAGGACACAAATATGGCATGGTTCCATATTTGTGGTGGTGGATAGATTTTAAAAAATGGCACATTTCATTCCATGTCACAAGACCAATGATGTTGTTCATGTTGCAGAGTTTTTTTTCAGAGAGGTAGTGAGACTACATGGTCTATTGAAGGGTATAGTTTCAGACAAAGATACCAAATTTGTTGGTTATTTCTGGAGGACATTATGAAAGAATTTGAAGATATATTTGAAGTTTAGTTATGCACACCATCCACAAACTGATGTACAAATAGAGGTGGTGAATAGGAGTTTGGGTAACCTGCTAAGATGCTTAGTAGGAAATAAGCCCAAGGGATGGGATTTGATTATACCACAAGCAAAATTTTCTTACAACAATTCAGTCAATAGGAGCACTGGTAAATCACCATTCTAGATTGTGTATGGGAGTAGCCTAAGAACTAATTTTGAACTGAGAAATATGGATATGGGGGAGAAGAGTAGTGCTAAGGTTGAAGATTTTGTTGAGCACCCGAAGAATTTACATGAAGAGGTGAAGACACATATCAATAAGATGAACTCACAATATAAGGCTAAGGCAGATCATAAAAGGAGGTATAAGGAGTTCTAGGTAGGAGATTAAGTCATGGTTCATTTGTGAAAGGAGAGGTTTACAGTTGGTACATACAACAAGTTAAATATGAAGAATTTTGGACCATGCAAGATCTTGAAGAAGCATGATTCAGGAAATGAATATGAGGTAGAGTTGCTTGATGGAATTCATATTTCACCTGTGTTTAACATCTCAGATTTAACAAAATATCATGAAGGAGGAATTGATGAAGAAATAATGGAAGCCCAATGGAATATTCCAGCACCTACTTTAGAAAAGGAGGAGATAGAAGAAATTTTAGATAGTCATGTGGGTAGAAACACAAGAAACAGGTAGTATGTAGAGTACTTGGCGAAGTGGAGAGGGAGGCCTGTTGAAGAAGGGAGGCCTGTTGAAGATTCATCATGGTTGTTATAGGCTGAGGTTAATCATCTTGGTTTCCCTCTAACTCTTGAGAAGTGACAGGGTCACTTTTCAAATTACCCAAGGCGTTTGATGTAGGAGCATCTAGTGTGTAGGGAAATCTTGCATCACCCAGAAAAAAAGTTTTTCCTTATTTTATTTAGTTGTTTTGAGTCCCATGACGACACTTAAGGGTTGTAAGACAATCAAGAGTTAGAAAAGGAAAAACATAGTCACTTACTATTTTTAGTAAGTTGACCTAAATGAACTTGTATGGACATGAAAACTTACCCCAAGGAGTAGAACTGAAAAACATTTCTGGTCTCAAAAGAATCGTCTCAATACCCTGCACGATTTGGGAGATATTAAAGTTTATGTCCTGAGAAATTTCTCTAATGCAACTTTAAATTCAAATATGAAAACCTTAGAGGCCCCAAAACAACTCAAAAAGTGGATGAATTGATCTTTGATGGGTTCGACATTGTAGATCTCTTCAAGGGATTTCCAACGATATGTTATAATAGCCAATCAGACACCCAGATCAAAAGTTATGGCCCTGCGAAGTTGTGCCATGAAAAAGTGAATTTCATCAGAATATCTTCCTAGGCAAGAAATCAAATGGTGGGACTTTTGGTGCCAAAACAAAAAGGAAAGTTACACTTTCTAGAACATTCTAGGGCGGTTATTGAGGTAAAATAAAAAGGGATAAGTCGGGGTTGTAGAAGGTGGCTCCATTAGTGTAGATTGTAGCTCTGAATAATATATTTTGTTTTTCAGAGTGGATTTTGTTGTAATGAATCAAACTTATGAGGCTGTAGCATTGTAAGTTTTGAATCTATAATTTCAATTTTTTGAAAATAATTGAAAGTGATTTATTTTTTGTTTCACATCTTCCGTGTTGGTATCTATTGTTATGATCTTTGAAGGTTTAGGGAGGTGTGGCCCTCATCATAAAGCCTTTTCGACAATTCCATTTCATGCTTCTCTAAACTATTCATAGCTTTCCTTCTATGCTTCCCATTTCATTGCAGGCAAGGAGGATGTTGTCAAAGCTTGTGAAAATTAGCTCTTCACTAACCAATTGCATTTTCCTAAAAGTTTCTAACACCTTTTTTCAATGGATCCATTTTGTGCATATCTTGCAATCTTTGCATTCCATGAGACCATGTTTTCTTTAGGGATTGCATCCAACCTGGACAAGCCTTCTCTCTGCTCCCATTTTTTGCATGTGTGTTTCCCATGAGAAACACCATCAACCCCTTCTCTTTCTTCTCTTTTCTTCCTTTTTCCTCTACATTTTTTCTCTCTACTGCTCATTGCCTTTATTTTTCCTCCAAAATATCACACGAATGCCCAAAGAAGGGGTTCATGAGGGTTTTTAAGGCTACACAGGTTTATATTTTTCCATATGATCCATAAAATTTGGTTGCCCAAAGAAATGGGTGTCATACCTCCCACCATCCCTATTGTCCTCTCAATTTAATACATGTATAATAGGTCCATATCATAGCCCATGCCTCATTAATTGGGCATTGACTATGTTCTTTCCCTTATTTTTTATTATTTCTTTACTGTCCAATTTCCATAATGGAGGCAATTGGGAGGGATGTGATAGTAGAGAGGGATAGACCTAAAGAAAGGGGAGAGAGAGAGAATAAAGGGATGGAGAGAGGGAATGATTGATAGAGAGTGGGAGAGAGAACATGAGGGAGATGAATATTCAAAGAAAAACATATTATGAGCGCATTATAACATGCTCATGCATTATGTTTTTCTTTGAAAATTTCCAAGCCTTTGGCTTGGATTTTCCTTGGGCTTCCAACCTAGAGGTTTGGGGTTACTTTTCAACATCCAAATACATGTTTGGGCAAAAAGTAAAAAAAAAGTGACATAATCTTGAGTGTGCTCCCCATAGGGTTCGCACGTGTTTCAATGCCAAGTCAATCAATATATAATAAAAATACCTAAGAAAGAAAAAAGAGAAATTAAATTTTGATAATGCTAAAATGTTAAATAATTTCTTTTCTTTTTTTGAAATAGAGATAAAAATAAATAGAAAGAAAGATATATGTTTAAACTTAAAACAATATGTTGATAAGGGCATAGTGTAGTGGTCAAGTCATAATTTTTTTGTGGTGTCCACTAAGGTTCAAACCCCCATTGGATCCCTAAGTTCATAGTCCATGTGCCTCTACTGGGCTAACATGTTTGCAATATGTGTGCCTTTATCGGATTTTTGTGCTCATAGGTTGTGGGATTTCACTTGGTCATTGAGCTTGAAGGTTTGAACGAGGTGATAATACTTTGGGGATTGAGGCTTCCTAGTAGCATTCTCAGTGATAAATCCATTAGGAAGAGATTCCCCATAAGTGATTTCTTTGGGCTTGGACTAGGCTAAAAACCTAAGTAACCCACATAAAAAATAAAACAATATTTATTCTTTATGCTCTCTCTTATGTCACTCTTCATTCTTTTTCTTCCTTTATCTTATCTTCTTAAGTGTAAAAGAGAGATTAAATTCTTTTAAGCATATAGCCTATTCATTTAATCATTACATAATGAGAAAATTACTAGTAGATAACACATGATTTTTCTTACAAAATTAGAGAGAGTATAACCATATACCTTATTCATTCAATCGTTATACAATATATAAATTACAAAGAGATAGCATATGACTTTTTGTGTGCTAATTATTCTATTTTGTAAAGATTGTGTGTGCACTCAAAATGGTTATTAAATATATTTTTATTTTCTTGAGAAAATATTGGTAGAAGCTATTAATGGAGTATATTTTTTGAGAAACAAAGTGTGTTTTTTTTGTAGAAACTATATCATATGATTTTATGTTTTATTTCATAGCAATCAACATCCATGATTTTATTTTATTTTGAAAAATATCTATTTCTCTTAATGAAATTCTATAATTTTTCGAAAGGACTTCACCATCTTTAATTCTAATAGAGGTTTCCCCTTCACAATGGACACATTCTCTTTCAATTCTAATAACCTTATTCTCATGGACACTTAGGAAAAAATGTTTCTCATATTGTACTAGTATACACATCATTTTTAGTTTGTGTTTTACATATTTCTATTATTTAATTGATTGTATGGTTGCATACAATCCTTTGTAGCTTCATAGTCTATAGCAAAGATAGAAGACTATCTTGGAGATAATTTGGATAATTAAAATCCATATTCACTATGGAGAAGTCTTTGATTTTACCAATGAAAGAGTGCTCCTTTGTTTTTATTTCTTTCTTTCTTTACTATCTTTGCAAGATATTATTTTAATCTTCTAGTAAGGATTTTGTGTAAATGAAATGCAAGTGTTGTGGTGTGGGGATGATGCTTGATAGAGATGCTTTCATTTTGTGTATTGAGCCCAACTTCTATCAAGATTTCATGATGGCTTTGATTATCTTGATTGAATAAATCTCCTTAGTGTTATTGACCTTCCTCATGTAAGAGGAGCACATTTAATTGATGAGATAATTAGACCACCCTCCTCTATTACCCAACACCAAAAGAGTGAGGGACTTTTCTTTAGATTTTATGTATTTGTGTCCAACCTATCAATTGTTTCATTATAAAAGAATTTGTCAATAATTTGCTTAATATTATACTAATTTTATTTTCAACTAGATAATATTGTTTTATGTTTAACTTGTTTATTCTCAATTTTATTTTTTCTTAAAATTATTGAATGAAATTATTTTAATTTATATCATCAATTTATGACCTTGGGATTACAATACTATATTTTGAAGATATTTTGAAAACTGTACAGCCCTTCGTTTAGTTACTCTTTGAAATACTTATTGAAGTTGCCGTAGGAATTCTTAAAGATTTAGAAAATAATCTTTACTTCTAACCCAAATTCGCCACAAATTTATGATATGGGTTGATTTTTTTCAGAATTTCTTGCTATCCTGAATGATGAGTACGTAGAAAACCTCGACTTTGAAGAAAAAAACAAAAAGCTTCGCCGCCTTATTTCCCCATTTATAGAGATGATTCTACCTTAGTTTTACAAGAAGTGCAACAAATTTGGTTTGAATAGAGGAAGAGAGAAAGAAATTGGGTTCATGGCATCTCTTAATTGTAATGGAGCAGAAGCAGGGCCTTGGAAGTTAGTGATGGAGGATGGTGGGCCCATAAAACCTCCACTCACAGTGAAATACACAAAGCTCTTCATCAACGGAGAGTTTGTGGATTCAGTTTCAGGTAATTATCTTAGGTGGGTAGATCAATCATGACCTTCTGAACATCCATTAATGGATGACTGTGCTGCAGGGAAAACATTTGAGACGTTTGATCCAAGAACAGAGGAAGTAATAACGAGTGTTTCAGAAGCCACCAAAGAAGATGTTGATTTGGCTGTCAAAGCAGCCCGGGCTGCCTTCGACCATGGCCCATGGCCTCGCATGCCTGGCTCTGTGAGCTCTCACACTCATCACAAGGGAAACTGGTTTTTACTTGCTTTCTTTTGAATAAATCATAACCCAATAAATACTCTTGTTTTTTCAGGAGAGGGGCCGCATACTGAACAAGTTTGCAGACTTGCTTCAACAACATTCCGAGCAACTTGCAATGTTGGAATCATGGGACGTAGGAATACCTCTGGATCTTGTTAAAGTACTCGTCATGCCAAAATCCATTGGTTTTCTCCGATACTATGCAGGTACAAAGATGCATTTTGGTTGTAGTTGTGTTGGTTTGTGCTTGGCAGTTTAGCAGCAGTTGTGTATTACTCCATCGTCGCGTTGGCTTTTATTTGATCCCATGATGACTTCAAAACAGGGTGGTAACTCACTTGTCCTAAAGCATTCTAATTCATACTATTTGCTTGGCTCTAAGGGTCTTTTGGGTGTCAGTGAAGAATTGTTTGATTGAAGACTTATGCACGAGCTCTGCTGACCCTGAACCTGCACTTTCACCTTTATAATCTCCTTGCATATAATATCATGCTACAAACACAAGGTTTTCACTGCTAGAAGCTTGCCATTTCTCTGCCTAACCGCAATCATGTAGCACCCCATCCATGCAATCTTCAATTATCTTTATGATGATAACTTTAGCAATGGGATCTCCGTTATTAACACTGTGACTGCTCCTGTCATTATGCACAGTGAGAAATCCATTGATTACACCTCAAACACTGTATGAAGCTGTCCATTCATTCTCTATTCCTCAGTGCACTGTTCAACATCATCATGCTCCTTTACCTGGCCAAAACCTATATATACTTCATATATGCTTTGAGAACATTCATTATGTCTGTGAAGTAGTCCCCTCTCTTTTAAACCTCATAGACTTCCCTTTTGTTCATATACAGTCTTCACTTCTTGCATAGCCTTTATCATACTAATGTTTTCCCTATCTGCCTGTGATTCCATGGAATGCTTCATACCCTACTTATTGAATGATTTTGTTTGACGACACTATGAACATATGACTCATATCCACTATCATTTTGACATACTTGTTGACTGTCATGCAAACACAACTTGCAAGGAACCAGTCACTCTGTCTTTTACCCCTGAACTATGCTATCCTTATCTCATACTCATAAGATTCAGGACTGAAAGGCAAAAGAAACTCAGCTAAAAGAACCTCTGCTTAGGCTGCATACACCACAAAGGCTTTAAACAGGGTTTAGAAATGCACATTCACAATCATCCATGAGACATTTGAAACTCCCTCCTCTACCTTTAGAATGCCATCCCTGCCCATATTCATGCTCATGACAACACCATTATCCTGACTGCCTTTCATAGTGTATATGCTTGATATGATACTCACTGCTTTCCTCAAGGGTCTAAAGTTCTGCCTCCATGTGCTTTGCAACTATCATTTGTATCTTTCTGCACAGTCACTATCATCTAAATGCTAAAAACACTGTCATATGACAACCCTGATGACCTCAAGGCACTGCCACCAGCATTATCATGTTTGTAATAGCCATACTCTCCACTATAAATACTCACGTGATTTTAAAGGGTTTTTTGCAATCACAAACACATACAATCATGTGAAACCTCTAATGGAACAAGAAAACAGAGACACACCCAACACTCTTCTCAAGGCCTAACAAAATAGATGAAATGCCAAGAAACAAAACACAAAGCACCAAGAATGTATTGTGCTCTTGAGACTTGACTGCCACACTTTATCCTCTGTGATCTTCTTCTAATGATTGAGATAGCATTCTCCACAAACCTGCTGTCTTTCTCCTTCAATAGACATGCTTTCATCATCATTGAATCCGCCTCTTCCACAGACTTGTAGACCTCCCAATAGTGTAGCCTTCTTATGAACTGTCTTCTCTCTTTTTCACTGTGACAGTGAATCTGCACCATATAGGATAATTCCCTGTTATGCAAGATCATTATGATGACAATATATCCAATAAGAAACTTGACACTGCGTTTGCTTTCCAATCCCTGCCTTGTGAAAGCATCAAAAAATGCCATAGACCTTATGTTATAAGCCATTAAGGCATTGCCATCAAAACCTGGGAATTCATGTATGATATTACTGTGACTTTGTTTAGAACAGGGAGCTTGGCACTATACCACTCATACTGTCTTTTGAACTCCTTCATTATAGGTCTGCATTTTGCATGTTGTCATTGTGAAGGTGTTTTCAACAGGAAGCTTATCACTGTTGAACTCAATGCTGTCCTTAGATGACTGTCCCTTCAATTGGAAGACTACCCCTTTATCCATGGTTTTTAACTACCCCTATGCCTTTGGACATTGCATTGTCATGGGTTTGTAAGCTATCATGCTTTGTAAACACAATCCTCTATTCATATGCACCCAGATCTTGAAACATACACAGAAAAGTATAGAACCTATAGCTCATTAGCCCAATACCCTATCCTCCACTCACTGTTACTTCATGATTTTCTATATGCATAAGCTTTTTAATGCAGCGATACTGGATGCAATACATTTCAATAACATTGTGATTTATGATCACTGCCCAAAGATCAATCTTGCACAGGCTTTAAAACTTGAAACCCTCCTAACCTCTGCTGCTGCATTTTCTCATACAATCAGGGATCAAAAGGCACTCTTTAACATGAATATTCATTATTTCAAACCCCAGCTCATAAATGGAGATGGAAAGCTCTCAAATAGAAAAGAAACTCTCATTGAATTAAAAGGGAAAAGAAACACCCATTTGTTTTTTCCAAGCCCAACGTGATGCAAGAACAAACTCTGAGAGGCAAATCCAGGAAAAAAGGAGCTATGAAATGCTGCAAACCTGAGATTCTTCTTTGAACGATAGCAGTTTCCATTATAAACCCAAGCTTTCTTCCTTTCCCTTTGTCAAAAAAATCAAGGAAACCCTGCATGGAAAGAAACTCATGTAGATTCTCCCTCCAAAGCCAAAGTCAAAGTTGAAAACTTAATCTTTGCCATAATGCCTGTGGGTTTTATGAAAAATAGGCATATAAAGGGATTAATAATGCCTTTTCTAATGTTTTGAAACTTGGAATAAAAGTCCCTTGGGCCTATTTTATCAATGTATTAAAGGCTGATAAGACTCCTTTCTCCTTTTGATAAATGTTTTTCAAGTGGAAGCCTTGTAAAACCTAGGAGAGAGGACCTATGACCTTTTAATGAACTATTTTAACCTAGAAGGTAAAAATAGGTAACATTTTGGCAACATCTCAGGGGTGTTTGCTTGCTAAACAAGAAGGACTAGTAGCCTATTATATCCATTGGGCATAGGAGTCTAACTAGCTCTGAAACAACTCTAAGACAGACTTGTAATCCAGCTGAAAAAATGAACAAAACCTTTGAGAAGACAGCAGACCTGTGCACCAACACTTAGGGCGAGGTAAACTTAACTAGAACATTGGTGCAACGACACTTTATTTGAAAGAAATATCTATTCTAACCTTCTCTAACCAGCAGTGATGGTGCTCAAACAAACCCATTAACTGGTTTTGTAAAATAACTCCCCTTTCTAACCAACAAAGGATGCATTACATAACCATGAACTGCTGATAAGAGGTGAGAAACAAGAAGAAACCCCACAAACTGCTGCAATGCTTCCTGAAGAACATAACCAAACTCACTCACCCTTTGAATCTGACCAAACATACCATTTATTTGGCATGAATGAGTAAGTTGGGTCTGCTGTTCTTCAGTTGCAATCTCATCCTTAGGTGCATTAATAACCTGCTGTAACTTGTTGGTGATTTTTATGACTAAATCTCTGATGGGGCATCCTTTTGAAAGGATGAAACTCGAACTCTTACTGCTTGTTTCTTGCTGGTTGTCTGCTGCTTCAACATCATCTTTCTGATTGAAATCACTTGAAAACATGGCATCAAGCTTTGAACAAAACTCCTCTATTATGTTTGTGCACAAATCTTCATCAAACTCATCATTAGTTTCCTCATTCATAACATGCTCTAAAATATCTTCACGACTGATTTCTTGAGAACTCAAAAAGATATCATAACTCATACCTTGGAAAGTAGTGTCTTGCTTTTGCTCTTGTTCATCTTGAACAATACTTGCATGTGCCTCAACCTTTTGATTATTCAAATCAAGGCTGCTCTCATTTACCTGCTCATGAATCAACACCTTGTCCAAATGGTTTCCATCATCCTGCTGCTCAAAACTTGGCATTGATCTTAGTATAGACATGCTCTTTTCACTTTCATCAACAAATCCAAGAAGATAATCAAACACATCAACTAAAATCTGAGGTTCAACACCAACTTCTTTCACATATCTAAGTTTGCAACAAAAACCTCAGGATCATTCCAAAATGAATCTTCTTCACATTCTTCTTGGATTTTTGGAGGAAGAGGACTGTTTTTTACCTCATAACAGCACTCATCAAGCCTTCTAGACTCCACAAAAAATTCACTTTTGTACTTCTCTTCATGATCTAAGGTTCCATGTAATGTCCCTTACCCAACCTTGTCCTAGGACTCGTTTGTTTGCCCTAGAATTCATTTGTTGATTAGGATTAGGGTTTCTTCCTTCCAAATGAGTATTCTCATAATTCCATAACTCTAGATTGGGATCCTGTATTCATCCATATTGACACATATCCATTAGCATTAATATCTAGATATAAAAAATAAGACATAATCATAATACAATTATGCAAACATAATCATACTTGCAAATTGAAAACATAAGAAGAGTCACTCAGCCCATCAGGAGAGGAGAGTCCCTATGGGGCCAGCGGTCTACCACCTCTTATTGCCCAACCCTTATCTTGGGCCAATAGGGCAATTGCTATTTGTGGAATCCCCCATCCCTCCAGAACCCAACCCTTGCCTTGGGCCAACGGGACAATATGCCCAACCCAAGTTTAAGGGCCAACGGGGTGGAAACCTAGATGGGGTTTACAGACAATCCACTTAGGTGATAACTGGCCTCTCCTGGCAGGTGAACAATTAGTTTGAATACAGTTGGTAAAGAATAGAAATTCAGATATTGTTGGATCATTCACACGTAACATGTATTGTGTTTATTCAAATAGATTGTGAATGGAGCACAGTTACTTTTATTCATGAAAGAAGAATAGAAGAAAATAAATGCATTGCTAAAATAAAATATTCAGTTCTCAGATGAATTAAATATGCTTTCAAGAGAGTAGAAATATATTCTAAGGGGGTCAATGTTTAGTCACTGTTCCCGAGCTTGATCTTGACCATGACCAAATCGATTCAAGGATTAGCCGCGGGCTTACACAGTCAGAGATTCCATTTTAGTTTCACCCAGTCACACTAAGCATGTGCCCAGTTGTGAGTTTAGCCTGGGCATGTTTGTTTCAAGATAGAAGTTAGGAATTTTGGCTTAATTATCAGGCGCGTGAAGTCCAGTGTTTCACATTTTTATTCTATTCAAAAAAGAGAATGAAATACTACATATTAATGCTAAGTGATTCTCACCTGATTGGCTATGTCTTCCCATGACTCTTTATTCCTTAATCATCTTCCTTCAACCTTATACTGGATTGATCATAGGATGAGGACAAAAATATGCATAATCTACTTATGTTTATATTAAAGAGTCATCATTATTTATAAGGCTTAATAATTGTTGCAAGTATCATTATTGTATATTCACCAATGATTCCCCTATCTACTTACCCATACATATATATAATTATTCTTTCCTTATTCATATATATATATATAATTATTCTTTCCTTATTCATATATACTCTTTATTCATTGATGATGATATTATTCATTATAAGATTTATCTATATCTATGCATATATACTTGTATGCCTATTAAATAATATATATATATTAAATGACTCTATATTCCAATGCATAACAATCATTGTTGCTGGTGTTCTGTTTCTACATGTTTTCCCCTCTTCCTTATTTTCCTTCTTTCTATTTATACCATCCAAGGTAGGTGACTCATGGAAGGAATGTATTGTTTGGTGAAAGAGGTGACTTTTCATAAAATATATCCCTTTGTTAGATTTAATTGCTGCCCTTAAAGACTTATTATCACAATAATATATATTTTTGAAAATATATATTATTACTAATAATTATGATATTTCAGATTATATACTTATTTTATTATTTTATTTTGATGTTTTATTGAACATATTTTAATATTAAAGTATAATAATAAAACCAATTTGCTAATATCTTATTATTTATTTTATTCTAATGCATTACAATCTTTGATGTGCAATGATTATAATATTTATTTATTATTATTATTTTTGATATTAAGTTTATTTAATACTAGGATGTAATAACAATAATCTGCCTATATATTATTGTTATATTTGTTATTTATATATATTGATGTGGTAAAAATTTATTTTATATTTAATCTTAATATTTCTATTTATTTTATTTATTAATTTATTAGTATTTTAACACTTGGTCTTTTTGGTTTTGCTCTTTTGGGGACATGACATTCCATTATCACACTGATTGTCCAATCAGTAACTCATCACATTGTTCAACATCTTCCTGCTGCTCAAAAACTGCTATTGATGAGATCAAAACTACATCTTCTCCATCATTTTCAATGGAAGAAGGTAACTCACCAAACCAAACTGTGGAATGCTCCTCTTGATCAGCCTCCTTTACCTTTTCATTTTGCTGTCTTATTGTAACATTTTCATCATCTTCAACGAAACAAGGAAGCTCATTAGTTAAAACAATCAGAGATTCACCTTGAGAAATCATTTCTTGTTCAATTGTTTTCTGCTCTAACCGATATTGCTCCATATCTGTATGTACTAAATTTATATTTCTAGCTTCCTTCAAGGTGAGTGAGCTATCCTGATAGACAATGGGTCCATCCTAAAGAATGCACTTCCTTCATGCCTAGTCATTATTGACAGTGGACTGCTTTCATGTTCTATCCTCAACATTACATTTAATTTACACTGTCACTGCCTCTATTCTTAAGATCACATACACTATGCTTATGGCATCACCATAATTGTGACTGTCTCTATCACAAGCACTATAGGTCTGCATATGCATGCTTATTAGGGTGACTGTGCTTTCAACAGGGAGCTTGATGACTCATTTTCTACCACCCCTAAACAGTGTTCTTTGTAGTCGGCCATGAGGAGAGAGATGGAGTATTGGGTAAGAGTGACAATCAGTTGGCAAAGAAGGATCAGTTGGCATTCTTGGTTTTCAGTCGTCTTCTAGACGACTACTTTGTGGGGGGGATGATGTAGTCGGCCATGAGTCGAGGTAGTCGGCCGAGAGTGTACTTGGTCGGCTATGAGCCATAAGTAAATAAGATATTAGTTAAAATTAATAATCCATGTACTTATGTACGTGTCATGTTGGTTAGTTGTCTCGGGAATAGTTCCTGATGAAGTAATTAGTTATAATGAAGGGATGCGACGGTTGGTACCTTAACCACCGCCAACGTACTATATGTACTTGAGTCATGTAGTCGGGAAGGGAGATGGTTCTGCTATGCTATGCTATGTTCTCTCTGGAGACATTATGATGTAATTGCCGAATACTTAATAAAGAAGTATATCTATGTTTTGTGCGATTGCCATGTGATTATTATATGCTGTCAATGTTATTATATTATCTCCGTTTACTCCGTACGTCATTGTACCCGTATTGAGTAAACATTTGGCGCCATTGTCTAAGTGAATCCGGTAACCACCTAGACAAGAGAATGGCGTTGTGATGAGGCAGCCGACCGAAGGGCCGGTACAAGCAAACGAGGAAGAGGAGGAACGAGACACTAGCCAAAGACGTACCCTGGCAACCCAACAATGATTGCGTGAAAGACTTGTAATGCTCGTACAACCGAACAAGGACAAGAAAAAAATACCATTTGGGCACGAAACAGAGGAAGAAAGAATTCAGTGATCATTGAGAGTACAAGAGCAAGCAAATCGGCGGCTGAGATTAAGTAAAGCACATCAGAGTTTTGTCGAAGGGAGGAACGAGGAACCATTCGTCACCCTATACGTAGAAAAATATAAAAACCGAGAAAATGAAGATGAATTGAATGGTGAACTTGAGAACAACATCCAACTCTTTCGGGAGTTGTCCATATTGGACGACGACGAAGGATTGAGGACAGGGAGATCTGAGCCAAAGACCCCTTGGCAGAGGGAGCACGGAGTGGGACCCAGGAAACTCAAGGTGTAGAGGACGTCGACGGAGGACGGGAAAGTGACTTGTACGTGGCTAAGAGTGCAAGTGACGCATCGGAACATAACGGGGAAATTGGTCCAGTCGGGTCCAATATACAAAGAGGACAACGGGGAAGGATGGTGACTCCAAAACGGCAAAAGCTACCGAAGTTTACGGGGAATGGGTCAGAAGATCCAGTACGACATTGCAAAACATGTGAGACAATCTGGGTAGCGAGTGGAAAAGATGACCTGGATCATTGGCTGAAAGCGTTTCCGGCGACATTCAGAGATAGTGCCATCGAGTGGTACTCAGAGTTGGACCAAACACATAAAGCTTCGTGGAGATTACTCAAGAAGGCCTTTCAGGACGAATTCAAACTCCTGAGGGATGACAGTGAGCTTGTAGCAGAAATCTACAGTACGAAGCAAGGAAAACACGAGAATGTGCGCACATACAATTGGCGACTCAAAGACTTGTTGGAAAAATTGGAGGTTCAACTGGCCGATGGGCTAAAGAAGCGATGGTTCATTGAAGGCTTGCTTTCATCGCTGAGGAAGAAGATGAAAGTCGTGCCTCCGTTGTCGTACGTTGAAGCATACAGTCGGGCAATGGATATAGAAAGCGAAAACAAAACATCCTCCCGAGGGAAAAAAAAGACAGACGACGAGGAGAGTACGGACGATAGCGACGGGGAATCCAAGACCGTACAAGCACTCAGGAAAGATATGATGCGAATGATGAAAGAATTGAAGGCCGACAAAGAGAGTACGAGGGAAGCACGAGAACTATGGTGTACATACTGTAATGGGGAAGGTCACACGAAGGCGAACTGTCCAAAGAAGTTATTTTGCGATGTTTGCCAAGTGATGGGACATTCCGTCAAGGAATGCCCATACAATTTAAAAGTCAAAAGTGCACAAGTACTCTTCGCTCAAGGAGAACCGTCGTGTTGATGTGTGTTTTATGACAACACCAGCACAAAATAAAATGTCCAATGGTCACTCTATTCTCTCTTGATCAAAGTGTTCCGCATGCTAAGATTGCGTGAAAGTTCATGCGTTCGACTCCAAGGTTCCTTTTATTGCGAATAGACTCAGTTGGTTGATGTGAATATGCTGGGTATTCCAAGGGGACTTACGTAATTGTTCGATTTTATATGCTAAAGCAAATGAAGGATTTTGACTATGATGCTCTGGTATTTGAATGGATCGGGAAATGCTGAATTTAAAGGAGGTAGGGATAGGAATTCTACAATCTATTTCTACGGGTGGAATGCAAGGATTAGCTTTAACAGTCTTCAAACCAAACTTCGTTTCGTCTCCCCTTCGGACAACTCTGACAAAGCTGGTGCAATCTTCAAAGGATGGATGAGATGTTCAAATTGAGATTCACCATGCACACCCCTTCACAATGAAGCAAGTGGGCACACTAAACACAATCGAAGTTAAGTGCTGAGATTCCAGTTGACCACGCAGGAGCAGACTTACCGTCAGCAAGTCCGCCAGTGGTATGGATACGGGAAGATATGCCCAAACTAATGTCACATTCCACAATTAACCCTACTTGCATGAAAACAAATCTACTTTACTTTACTCTATTCGAATTGGAAAGACGAAAAGATCTCGTCAACTGCCCACAACACAAAATGAAGTCACCAATCAATGAAATCCTTATATCATGAGAGTCTTACACAACAATCTTTTACAAAAACTTTCAAAGGGAAAGTCTTTCTTTCCTTTCCAACTAAGCTAACTCCTAGCTCTACTTTAACTTCTATCAATCTCTATCTCTGTCTAGCTCTGATTTATCTCTGATTCTAATTCTAACTGTTTACAAATGAGGGGGGATGCCCCTTTTATAATGAGTCCAATTAGTGGACGGTTCAGATCTGATTACAATAAAGGGCTCAGATTGAGCCACCCATGCCCTAATTAGGGCTTCTACCCTAAAAACCGCCACCGAGAGGAGTGGGGCAATGAATGCGCCCTCCACTCCTCATCAATGCACCATACCCTGCGATCGATGCACGTCGTCTTCCTCCAGAAGGGCGTTTCCTTTCTCCTTCTCGCTGGCTGCAAATCCGATGAATCTGGACAATACTGCCTCAATCTCCTGATCCGAAATGGGAGGAATGTGGTCCAACTGAAACTCCAAAACTGCAATTGTTTGCCCATGCCGGGCACATGATTTCTTCCAGGCAACAAGGGCGTCTTGGGTGTTCTGTATGATACTGGAGAACATGGCTGTGTTCTCGAAATCATCCTGTGTGAAGGTCTTCACCTCAGAGAAGAATGGCGTGAATCTGTCTTTCAATCCTTCTGCAGTTATCTCCTCAGAAGTCAATCTCTTGGCAAAGATTTCCTCCAATGTGTTGAGGATTCCATCTAAGATGTTCGTCATGGCCTTTCTGACCCTGACAGAATCTGCCTGTGATGCATCGTAGAATCCTTGGCCTGTGACTACTGAAGAATACCATCTGGCGAAGTCATATCTATCCCCTTGTTGGATAACACCTCCCTCAACCAAAGTGCGTTGAGGTATGCTCATCAAAGCCCCTAAACGGAGAACAACTCTCGTCTGATAGGATGCGAGCCTCACCCCAAGCATGGTTAACTGCCTCCACTCTAGCCATAATATCGGAAGCTTGCCCATAGGCACGTGCAAGATCTTCCATGAACTTTCTTGTTTCTGTACGCACACTGGCAACCCACTTGTCTGCCTGCTGTGCCATTCTCTTCAAATCTTCTAACCCATTGATTGACTCCTTGGAAAATTCAGCTGGAAGCTCAACTGCCGGATTTTCTTGCCCACAAGGACGGGACAAGTGCTGCACGTAGCCAATCAGTGTCTTGTGCTCTACCTTGATATTCTGTGATGGGTTCTTTGCTGCAGGGTCCTCGTTAAGTGCATAGTAAAGGCATCATTGACCCTCTTGTAATTAGTTGTGCTTGTCAAGTGTAACTGTGGACAAGCTTCATATATTTTAAACTGATGGGAACCGCATCCAATTGGTTCCTTGTAAGATATTCCTTTGTATCTCGTCATGCAAGCCAGCATATAGACAAGGTAGGAGCCCATGTAAAATGTCTTCGTTCTCCTCACACCATGAAGCTGCTCATGAATGCAGTCGCTGATCAATAGTGCCCAGTCCATGTAATTTTTTCCCTCTAATACCAAGTTGACGAAATAAAACATCCAAGGCTCAAAGATGAACACTTGGGGGCAACCTCCAACTCTGCTCAGCATCATAATGAGATCACCAAACTTTTGTCTCAAGTCTTCTGAAATTATTTGCTTGGGCAATTTTGTGCGAGTTGGCTTGGGCTTGATCATCCATCTAGTGTTTATCAAATCAGCACACCAGTTTGTGGTGGATGAGTACATCTTTCCTGCTCTTTCTTTTGTCTTGTAGATCATCTTCTCATGGACTGGAATCCCGAATGCCTCTCCGATTGCTTCAGGTGTCAGGTTAGCCAGCACCTCGCCATCTGGCGAAGTGACTGTCCTCTGTTCTGCATTGTAGTGGTAGGCGCATTCCATGATGAGTTCTGGACACCGGATAGTTGGCGGAAAGTTGGCAGCTGCATACAGTCCACTTCTAACAATACTGTGCGAAGTCACTGATGGGTGATGGCCTCCAGTCCCCAATATCCTTCTTCTGAATGCTTCCATGTTGAATGAGCCTAAGTTCGTGTCAGCTAGCCTACCGAGTTTGATGAAAATTTGGATTTTGGCAAGAATGACTTGCCCAGTTTCTTGATCACAGCTTGTCTGGACTCGGTGTGGTTGTTTCTGCCTACAACTCTTCTGCTTGATTCGACCATTCTCAACTATCTTGTTTACTTCAACTGTGAAATTTCTGTATTTGCAGCAGCTCTTGAGACTTCTTTTAAATTTGTACTTCTCCTCTAGAAGAAATGTACTTTCAGCAACTTGTAAATGTCTTCACAAGTAGGAACTTTCAACAAATGCAGCCTTCTTAACTTCAGATTTCTCAGCAACTTCAGACCTAACCTTGTTTATTTCAGCAGTCGGATGAAATTCCTTCAAAGCCGTACCTTGTCAGCAAATGCAGCAACTGGCAACTTGGGAATTCGTGCCTCTCAGCAACTGCAGCCTCAGCAAGTTAAGTCGCACTTCTTCAGCAATTTCAACCTCTGCAAATTTGCACTTAGCAATCTCCAGCTATCTCACAACTTCGAATTCCTCAGCAACTGCAAGCTCTTCAGAAATTCGTACTTTCCACTTGGCCAATATTGCATTCAACAACTGGTGAGAGGAATGAAGAGGATTTTAAAGTCTTATAGCCAGGTCGAATTCCTGCAGAGGCTATACTTAGCAAATTTTCGAATTCATTTTCCCTCTCTTTTCCTAGTTGTAACACTTGTCATCTGAGGCATAGGAATCTCAAACTTCTAGAATTATGAATTCATCATCTCTGCACAGGCCTGCCTCGTCGCATTTGATTTTTAAAATATTAAATCGTTCACTTCCTTGAACAATTTCGAACTGTCTGGCTAAGTCATTTGATCTTGTCTTCGCTTTGGCAAAATTATCTAGCTCAAAACTTCTAGCGAAGTGCCTCTCATTCATTTTGTTCGTTTGCCTTAGAGAAATTTCTCAATTTTGCCTTAGGAATTTTATTTAAAATAGGCACTGGGCAAAATATCCATCGAAACGATGTGGACACGGCGTGGAGTAAGCTTGAATCACTTCTGAATTGCGAATGTTTAATACCCAGAAGAGAAATTCTTCCAGAATCCATCGTTTTCATGTGTATCCGGATGAAGGGGTACTTTTAATATTTATTATTTAAAAATAATAAAAATGGCTAATATCTATTTCTTCCCCTCCGGATGTATTCCACTCCTGCAATTTCAAGCTTCTTGGTCTTAGCAAATTTTCTTGATTTTTTCCCTGGAGAATTCCCTCTCTGAAGATTTTCATAACTCTGGAAATTAGCATCATCCTCTAGACGTACTCTTCATTTTTCCCTCTAGAAAATACCCTAGGAATTATTTAAAAATATAAATTTTATCATTTACCCTCTGAAGGGCACATATAGCATGTTATTCTTCCATATCATTCCTTAGGCCATTCCATGCCTAGACATTTCTTTTTCTTACTTAGCAATTTTCACTCTTCAAGTCCCCACTCACTAGTTGCATTTTACATAGTGAAGAGGAAAAATATTAATCCTTGGTATTTTAAAGATCACGCCCCCTTAGCATTATTTCCCCCCTTGGCGCATGGTGACTCTTCACCTTCCTTGAGCGCACTTCACATAATAGACTTCCACCTTCGAGCGCATTTCACCTTCATCACTTAACGTTTTTATCTTTCACCTTCTACCTTTTACTTGGGGCGCAAATGCCATAGAGAATTCTCACGCCTAGGGTGACTCTTCACCTCCTTCTGGCGCATTTTGACTTGTGGACTTCCATTTTATCCATGAGCGCAATTTACATTTGCAGAGGAACGCCATCATCTTGTGACCCTTCAGCTTCCTTAGGCGCATATTGGCTATGTTGCTTCTATGTTGGGCGCATTTTGTATGTGGACAAGGAATTCCGTCCCTCTCAAATGACTCTTCATCTCCCTTAGAGGCATTTGCTAGTGTGAGAGGGAAACTTCTTTGTTTTAGGCGCATATAGGGGTGTCAGGAGGAAAATATTATGCCCATGGTGACTTTTCACCTCCCCTTGGCACATTTAGCCTTGGCAACTTCCTTCCTTGAGCGCATTTTACTATGTGAGATGGAAAATCCACGCCTTAGGTGACCTTTCACCTTCCCTTGGCGCATACAAGCATGTAGACTTCCTTTTTGAGCGCATTTGAGGATGCCTTAGGAAATTTTGATGTCTTAGTGAATATTTCTATGTCTTCGCGTGACTTTTCACCTTCCTTGAGCGCACCTAGGGGTACGAGGAGGAAATTTATGCCTTAGAAGAATTTCAAGGCCTCTTGAAGGCGCATTTCATCTTTGCTCAAGGAAATCTCACACTTAGAGATTTTTGTATCTTTTACTCCTCCTGGGCGCATATGAGGGTGTTTGCCTGTCAGCTGTCGTTTATAAGTTTCCAACGCCCTAGGTGACCTTGGCTTTCTATTTTTAGTAAACCCGGAGAAATTAGGGTTTCATTGCATTTCACCCTGTTCTGAACTGGAACTGACGTGGTTGTGCCTCCATTTGGTTTTGCTATCCTGTTCACACCTTATCTGGCACAATACATGCTATTTTTAGCAAACCCTAGAATTGATCAATTTCCGTATCTCTGTTTGCTTTGAAATTTGTTCCAGTTGCTTTTGATGCTGTGAGAGACCTGTTCATACTTGCTTCTGGTGATGACGCACTATTTTTAGCCATGAGATGACTTACTAAAAATAGTAAGTATTCCGATTTTGCTCAAAATTTGCCAGTAGGTAGCCTGAAAGATGCTGATCATGGTGGCGTGCTTTGTTTTGACATCTCTGCATTTTGCTTCATCTATTTTTAGACATGGCAGGGACACCCTAATCTGACTTGAATGTGCTCTAGATTGCTCTTGATTGCCCCTGACTACTCCTGACTGTTGAACTGAAGTGTTGGGTAGCTGCTGGGATGATACTGCTATTTATAGTAAGTGTCCGGAAAGTGGTCAACCGGATGTCGGATGAGTTTGCATGTCACTATGCCCGTGGGATCTCAAAAAACCCAGAAAAACCTAGAAAATTGGTCAACATGTGGGCATTGGCTAAAAATACTAAGTCCCTGAAAACTAATCCGATCCACTTGCATGTCATATCACTGCGAAGCTCTCGCAAAACCCACATGGAATATCCGGACATGCATTGAAAATTCCTGCATGCAAACCCTAAAAATAGCCTCAGAAGACTGTACTCTGAAAGTCACCATCTCGGCTTGCATGTTACATCCTCGCGAAGGTCTTGGAAAACCCAGATCAATTCTCCTATCATTTATCGGAGAATTGCTTGTCTAAACCCTGAAAATAGCCTCCGAAGGCTGAACTGCTAAAAATAGCCAGTTGTTTGAATCTATTCAAATTTCATGTGTAGGCACTTTGAAGTTGCCTAAACGGGCTGAAGTAGTTAGAATCCCGAAATCCTGAGGGACAAGCCTCAAATTAGGTACTTACTAAAAATAGTAAGTTGTCGGATTTCAGTAGGATTTCATGGGGATTCTGCCTTGAGCTTTCTGAATGTGCTGCTGCACTTAGATTTCACCTTAGTAACTCAATCTTGACCTCAGATGCGCCTAAAGGATAGAAACCTTAAATTTGTAGACTTGGCAATCATTTCAATCTAGGTCAAAGATGGGACATCCCCGGAAGGACAAAAGATCAGAGATAGAGAGAACCAAAGCCAAAAGACTAGAATGGAGCAAAATTAGGGGGGTCCCCATCTTGAATGGGGTGATGTGTGAAAAAGGTCACAACACGTCGACACTGCCGAACACACCACCAAAGCCCCATTACAATAGCAATGCATCCCCTGGAGGTTACCAGAGCAACAGGAGTCTGAGGAACAGAATACAGTACGACGGTAAAGGGCGACCCATGATCCAATGCCGAAAGTGCAACAAATGGGGTCACTTCGCCAAGGATTGCCAGAACGGCCAAGGTTCGAGAGGAAGATTGTGTAAGTGGTGTGGACTAGGGGACCATGAAGATAGTGAATGCCCCAAGCAGAAGGGTATCCATATGCTGGAAGTAGAAGAACAAGAGTTATTGGCGATCACCAGAGCGCAAGCAAAGAAGGCAACCTACCTAGATCCACGTACGGAAAAACAAAGGATGAAGGAAGCAAAAGCCGAAGTGGAACTAGCTATGGCGAAGGAGAACAAAATATCTCTGGAGAAACCAGAGACCTCTCGGCGGTCGGAGGCGGAAATGAACATCGTACGGCAAGTACTGCAAACCACCATACTGATCAAAGTAACTGACCTTCTCTAGACGTTGCCGCAGTTGGGACTGGCAATGACAAATGTCCTTGGGGATGTCAAGCAATCGGGAGTGGAGGACCGAAGGCAAGAATTAGTACCAAATTCATCACCGTACGGTGAACAAACCATTGATCCCATACTACTCACAACGAACATCGAGAAGATGCCGACGGTTGTGCAGATGGAGATTGAAGGGAATATCTTGACAAATACTATTGTCGATGGAGGATCAGGAGTCAACGTACTGCTCGAAGACACATGGAAGAGCCTGGGGAAGCGTACACTCTGGCCACCGACATTCCAACTCGTCGGTGCCGATCAACATGGTATCAAGCCGTTGGGGACGTTGATGGCGCAGAAGGTGATGATTGGGACACAACAGTTTTTGCTAAATTTTGTCGTCATCCCATTACAGAGGAAAGCATATGATGCGCTACTTGGGAGAGGATGGCTGATAGCCGCCAAGGCAAATCATAATTGGAAGAGAAACACACTCTCAATCAAGAACAACGGGCAGAAGTACGTCATCGACTTGAAGAACCAGGTTGTGAGCGAAGAATTGGCTTCCTTCGGATCAGAATCGGACAAAGGGGAATCAGATGTTGACGAAGGAAGGAAGACGATGGAACCGAACACTGAGGGCGTACTGGAACTTGAGAGTTATTCGGAGGATGAGACAAGCTCACTGAATGGCTTATTTCATTGGCAGATGGAAGACTATGAAGTGTTCCACCGAGAGTGTAACATGCTACAGATTGGGGAAATCAAGGAAGAAGAGAAACAAGGCATGTCCAGCCAGACACTTCTGGCCGAGTATGGTGAGTACAAAGAAAGAACATCAAAATCAGACGTAGAGGAATTAGAAAATGTTAAAAATGTAGAGAGAAGAAAAGAGACGGAGGAACTGGTACGCCAGAAGGAGAAGACAAGTCCGTACGGAGCTTGTACGACAAACAGGAGCCATAGGTTCGTACGCCACAGTGAGGAGAAATCCGTACACCAAAAACAAGAAGCCGTACGCTAGGAGTCCGTATGTCCAATACACAAGGAGTTTGCATGCCCAATACAAAAATCCATACGTTGGGAGCAATTAGCTGTATGGTTGAGAGAGAAGGGATCCGTACATTGGAGGAAGGAAATCGTACAACAAAGGAGATTGGTACACCAAAAGAAGTCCGTACGGCAGGGAGAAGACAAAATTGGTACGACACTTGCAAAATCCGTACGCTAGAGGAAAGAGTCCGTACACCAAAAGGAGAAGCCCGTACGGCAGAGAGAAGACAAAGCTGGTACGGCACTGGCAAAATCTGTACACCAAAAGGAGAAGTCCGTACGACGAAGAGAAGACAGAGCTGGTATGATACTTGCCAAATCCGTACGCCAAAGACATTAATCCGTACGGCAAAAGGAAAAGTCCGTACGACGAAGAGAAGATGGAGTCGGTACGGTACTTGCCAAATCCGTATACCAGGCCAAGAAATTCGTACGCCATTCACTGGCACGCCTCAAACAAAAGTCCGTACGCCAAACTGAAGGAAAATCCGTACGCTACAAACAGAGGTTCATACGCCAGAGTGAAGGAAAATCCGTACGCCACATTGAGATCACCGTACACCAGACTCAAAAATCCGTACGCCAAACCCAGGAGTCTGTATGCCAAGCTCAGAAGCCCGTGCGTTGGAGACAGTTAGCCGTACGGCTAAACTAGGAAGGATCCGTATGTTGCAAAGAGAAAACCGCACGACAAAATAGGAAATCCGTACGCATAAACAGGAAATCTGTACGAGAGGTGGTGGGAAGAACCGTACGGCTGAATCAAAAGGAATTCGTACGGTTGAGAAGGGTCGTACGCATGAGGGAGCAAAACTCCGTACGTGTGAGTTGGAGGAGGTCAATACGGGTCAAACGAAGCATGTTTGTACCAAGCATCAACTTGAAGAAAGTGAAGTCTCAGAAAAACAATGCAAAGTTTGTATTTTTTGGTTGTATCAGCATTGGCTGGTGTCTCTTGAAAATTCATGAAAATGAGGCGCCGAATGGAGTTTTGTGTGCTTTCAGAAGTGTTAAATTGGCCTTGGTGGCGGGGGCGCTGCCCCTTGACCCCGCTGGGGGCGTTGTCCCCAGACCCCCATTAGATTTATTGGAATTGGCAAATTGCAGTGCCACCAGCCATCATTGTACAGGAGCAATTATCTATCGAGCAGATGAGAGTTGCAGCTCTCAAGGAGAAATTGGTAGAGAGAGATGGAGTATTGGGTAAGAGTGACAATCAGTTGGCAAAGAAGGATCAGTTGGCATTCTTGGTTTTCATCCAGACGACTACTTTGTGGGGGGGATGATGTAGTCGGCCATGAGTCGAGGTAGTCGGCCGAGAGTGTACTTGGTCAGCTGTGAGCCATAAGTAAATAAGATATTAGTTAATATTAATAATCCATGTACTTATGTATGTGTCATGTTGGTTAGTTGTCTCGGGAACAGTTCCTGATGAAGTAATTAGTTATAATGAAGGGATGCGACGGTTGGTACCTTAACCACCGCCAACGTACTATATGTTCTTGAGTCATGTAGTCGGAAAGGGGGATGGTTCTGCTATGCTATGCTATGTTCTCTCTGGAGACATTATGATGTAATTGTGAATACTTAATAAAGAAGTATATCTATGTTTTGTGCGATTGCCATGTGATTATTATATGCTGTCAATGTTATTATATTATCTCCGTTTACTCCGTACGTCATTGTACCCGTATTGAGTAAACATTTTTTAGTCATATGACTGCCATTTTTGCATAAGCTGCCACCACCTATGAGGTTTCATTGTATTGTGTGTCTTAGGATCCTTCAATCTAACTGTCACTGTTTTTCACAGTCTACATTGTATTATACACTCTCACTTAGCGCTCAAGGTTTGGATACCCATCATAAAATGTGAAAAGTGCCCCGAAACCTCCACTCATAGATATTCTTATAAAAACTCTTAAACTGCCACCTATGATCCCATGATGACTTCAAAACATGTTGGTAACTCACTTGTCCTAAAGCATTCCAAATCATGACTATTTGCTTGGCTCTAAGGGTCTTTTGGGTGTCAGTGAAGAATGGTTTGATTGAAGACTTATGCATTAGCTACTATTGACCCTAAACCTCCACTTTCACCTTTATAATTATCAGATTTTGTGGAGCAATCGAATAATAAACTTCATTATGAGATGGGTTTATATACATGTGATGGCGGTGAACAAAGTGCATTAAATAGCACTCACAAGGTTCACAACAAATAACAAATTATCACATGTATCAAAACAAACCCAAACAAGCAAACAAATAATAACAAATCAACAAACCATATGGGTAAATGATGGAATATGCCAACATTCCCCCCTTATTACATCATTGGTTTAAAGTACTAATAAGAAAATCTTGAAATGACTCAAACTTCACATGTGAAAGAGGCTTGGTGAAGATATCAACACATTGTTCTTGTGTTGAGCAGAATTGGAGCTGAATGTTGTTTTGTTGAACATGTTCTCGTATGAAGTGATAGTCAACTTCAATATGCTTGGTCTGTTCATGAAACATTTGATTACGCACAAGCTTGAGAACACTCTGATTGTCACAATAGAGGATTGTAGGTTGATTTTGTGATACACCTAATCCATCTAATATGCGACATAGCCATATTGCTTCACAAACTGCTGCACTTGTTGCACGATATTCTGCTTCTGTTGAGGAATGAGCAAGTGTGGCTTGTGTGTTACTTCCCCAAGAAATAGGACCTGAACCCAAGAAGAAAAAAAATCCAGATGTGGATTTCCTATCAATAATTGAACTTGGATAATCTGCATTTGTATACCCTATCAGGAAGAATTGATCATTCGTTTTGTATTCCAAACCATGATTCACTGTACCCTGGATGTACCTTAGTACTCGTTTTGTTGCTTTCCAATGACTCATTTTTGGTTCTTGCATAAATCTTGATAGATAATTAACAGCAAAACTAATAGCTGGTTTGGTATAAGTCAAGTAAATCAAACCTCCAATCATTTGCCGATAGAGAGTTGCATTCACCTGAGGAGATGGATTAGAAACAGATAACTGCAAACTTGATTCCATAGGTGTAGACATGGGTTTGGAATCCAACATTTTGAACTTCTCGAGAAATGTCTTGGCATATTTTCTTTGAGATACAAAAATATGGTGATTTGCTTGCCATACCTCGAAGCCTAGACAATAGTGCAGTAGCCCAAGATCTGTCAGATCAAAGGCCTTCTTGAGATCATTCTTGGTTGCCTCAATCATTGCTTCTGAGCTGCCTGTGATAACTAAGTCATCAACATATACATTAATGATCACAATATCCCCCCCTTGATCCTTGAGGTAGAGATTCAGATCAATAGGATGCCTAGTAAAACCATGTTTTAGCAAGTGTTCATGAATTTTAATATATCAAGCTCCAGGAGCTTGTTTGAGACCATATAGGGATTTAATGAGTTTGCATATCTTTTCTTCTTTACCAAGTGCCATGTATCCCTCTGGTTGGGTCATATAGACCTCTTCCCTAAGGTCTTCATTGAGAAATGCACTTTTTACATCCAGTTGATACAATCTCCATCCAAATTGGGCAGCTAAAGCAAAAATCATTCTAATGGTTTTAATTTTTGCGGTGGGAGCAAATGTTTCTTCATAGTCTATCCCTTCTTTCTGGGCATAACCCTTGGCTACAAGTCTAGCCTTATGTTTATCTATACTATCATCTGCTTTATACTTAGTTTTAAATATCCATTTACATCCAATTGCTTTCCTACTAGGTGGTAGATCAACAAGCTCCCAAGTGTTGTTTTTCATGAGGGACTGATACTTTGCATCCATAGCCTCTTTCCAAGGTTTTGATTGTAGTGCTTCCTGAATAGTAGATGGTTCAAAATTATCAACAACTGAAGTCATCAAGGCTAGATTTGCCTCATTGCGAGCCATGCTGTGAGTCCTTGGACCTAAAGTTGAAGTGTCTGGGACTCCATCAAGCTTTGCATCGCGAATGGTACTAGTATACCACTTAGGTCTTGTGACATTTATGGGTGTTGAATTAATTGACTATCAACATTCCCATCATTTTTCCCATCCATTTTGAACATAGGAGCACTATTTGTAGAAGGTGATGATGTGGGAGGTGAACTTAAATCACTCTTCTCATCAAAAATTACATCTCTACTAATATATATATTCTTTGTATGAGGATCCATAAGGCGATATGCCTTAGATTCATTACTATATCCAAGAAGAATACATTGCATTGATTTTTCATCTAGCTTCTTCCTTTTCTGTTTAGGAATGTGCATATAGGAAATGCATCCAAATGCACAAAGATGAGAGATAGAAGGCTTTACCCCTGTCCATGCTTCTTCTGGTGTGATGCCATCAAGGGCTTTGGTTGGTGCACGATTCAAAAGATAAACTGTTGTGTGCACAATTTCAGCCCAATATGCATGTCCTAGTTGTGAATCTTTCAACATACTTCAGACCATTTCCACGATGATGCTATTTCTTCGTTTAGCAACACCATTTTGCTAAGGTGTGTATGCTACAGTTAGTTGGTGCCGAATTCCATGTTCCTTCAAGTATGTGGAGAATTTTGTGCTGGTGTATTCCCCCCCTCGATTTGAGTGAACACAAATATGATGATTTGTATCTTTCTCTACAAGAGTGCAAAACTCTTTGAAGTAGGAAAAGGATTCATCTTTACTCTGCAAGAAATATACTCACATTTTTCTTGTGTGATCATCAACAAAAAGTTGAAAGTATTTGGATCCATTGTGACTAGGTGCCATGGGCCCGCATAGATCGGTATGCACCAGCTACGAGGTTGGCTTGCACGATGCTCACTAGGATAGAAGGGTGCTCAATGTTGTTTTCCAGCAATACAACTAGAACAAATAGCACTCGACTTCTCAAGTGAGGGAAGCCCTTTGACCATGCTATTCTTGCTTAGCGTAAGCAAGTAACTAGTGCTTAAATGACCAAATCTATGATGCCATAGCAAAGCAAGATCACTATCCTTAGTCACTAAAGCTTGATTATTGGCAATTGTATCAAGCCTAAACATTTTACCAATTTTTGTAGCACTTGCAACAATCTTTGCACTTTTAGACTTATCACGGATTAGGCATACCTTTTTATCATCATTTTTATCAAACTCTATCCTTAGAATGTGATCAAGAAATTGATTAACAAAAAGGAGATTTTTGGTAAGTCTGGGAACATATAACACTTTAGTGATCCTACACTTGTGTATACCAAATTGCAAGTAAATTTCATCGATACCTTGAATATCATAGGTGGTATCATTTCCAAGAGATACTTTACCATGATGGGGTTTCAATGTGAGAAACCACTCATTTTGTCCAGTCATGTGCTTAGTAGCACCTGAGTCCACATACCAAATGGGGGTTGATTGTAAACTATCCTCTGATGTGTGGGCTGAAAACACATACTCCTCTTTGACTTCTGGAGAGTCTTCTTCTTCAACAATGTTGCCATGTTGTTTTTGTGTGTTCTTTTGCTGCCATTGAGAATTGCCACTTTGAAATATGGCTTCTTTTGATGCGATTTGTTGGATGATCCGTTGTTCAAGGAATTGTACCAACAAATTTTTGCATCATGTCCAATCCTTTCACATATTGGACACTTTTTTTGAGATTTGGATGAGTTACTAGATTTGGGTGGTCCACCAAACTGCTTCATAGGCTTCTTGCCTTTATGATGAGTGGTCATGGCATGATCCTCCTCCTCATGTTCGTGCCTTAAGGATTCTTCTTTCTGGAGTAGATTCACGAGCTTCTCAAAAGTGGGTGTTGTCTTTGTGACATTCAAAGTTGTCACAAAATTTTTATACTGGAAGATAGTGCCCGTAGAACAATAGGCACCAAAACTGCATCATCAACCGTTTCTCCCAAAGCTTGTAGCGAAGCTCTCAACTCTGCAATCCTTTTGAGAAAGGACTCCAACTGTTCTCCATTCTTCATCTTCAGGCTATGTAGCTGACTCTGCAAATTCAGGATCTGATTTTGATTCTTTGCCTCATATATCATCTTGAGTTTGTCCCATGCATCTTTGGCTATGGACACGTCTCAGATGAAAGGCTGAACTTCATCAGACACACTGAACAAAATGATCAATTTTGCCTTTCTATCAACTTGATCACATTTCTTTTGTTTGTCAGCATATGTCTTGTGGTGTGTTGTGGTACCGCTCACCACATTCCAAACTTCTTCAAACTCAAGTTGAGTTTTGAGTTTGGTCTTCCATGTGGAATAGTTGTTCCCATGTAACAATTGAGAGTCTGGAAGAAGAAATTTTGGAGAACTGCTAGCCATTTTGTTAGCAACAAATGAATGTGATTTTGTCCTATTTCTCGTCACTCAGATCAACATTTTGTTGCATAGGAGAGGATAATATAGGAACAAAAATAACATCTTATAAATATGACTGAGCTGAATAAAGACTTCCCTAATAAATGACTTCAAGAGGAATAGCTCAATCCTGAATTCTTTTATACTCTAAATATGACACTTGAACATGATAGTAAAAATTCAATCTAAAAATGCATATAATCTTGCTTATAGCTAATAAATTCCTACTGCCCCCTTAGCTCTATACATAGATCTTATTTAATTGTCTACAATAAAAAGCATGCAAGGAAATATATTTTATAGTGTAGGCGCAGCCACAAGAAATATCAGTAGTTTCTTCACAAAAAATAGATGCCATGACCTGTTGGAAAAAGCACGGCCTGCTGTTGGAAAATTCGTGGTCTGTAGATGTATGGGTGCCTTTGAACCGCCCTCCAAATTCAAGTAAACTACCCTCAAAATTTAAACACAGCCACCTTCAAATGGATCTGTCTGCAAAAAGTGACATGCGTGGCCTCATTCAACTCAAACGACCTGCAAAAGGTGATATACAGCCTCTAAATGAATTATATGTGACCTCTAAATGGAGCGCAAGCATGCATATGCATAGGCGTGTTTACAAATCCTTAGTAAAATGGTTGCTATGAAGAGATTCTCACGCCCTTTGGATTGCCAAATCACACTTTCGGCCTATCATGCCCCTGCCACACCTTGCAAAATCTGTGGCTTGCAATCATGAAATTCGTAGCAATTCATTCACGCCTCTAAAGAGCAAATGAGTAAACAGAAATAACATGGATACCAGCAGATGAGTATGTCTGATATCGACATGAAATCTCTCTATCCTATATTTAATATGTCGCTTAATTGCATTCAGACTGAAGCATCAAAGAGGCCAACAAAATTGATTCGTGCAACCTTGCTATTGATTACTTTTCTGCCTCGAAGGGAAAAGATTGAACCCTTGCGCAACTCTTGAACTCCATGCCTACACTCCATAGATCTCTATCAAACACTTCTACACTTGATTTTCTCCAAATCAATTCACTTCAATGCTCGATTCCTAGAGTGACTCCGATGAATCTGCATCTTATACAATTGAATCAACAAAATCACTGATCTTATGCCCCACGATCTATCTTTCCTTATCTCTACATGATTTACTTTGGATCTTAGCCACTCTGATACCATATCAGATTTTGTGGAGCAATCGAATAATACCTAAGTTACCGGTTCGGGTTCGGGGACGGGTTCGGGTACAAGAACTTGGTACGTGGGTACGTGAATTTTTTTTAGGGGTTTGGGTACGTGTATATATATATACAAAAAAAAAAGAGAAATATACAGAATTGTAAAACTAAATCATTTCATAGTATGATACTTGATCATTGATCAATGCCCAATGCCAAAGATAAATATTAAATGCTAATTGATAGTTGAAAAATATTCAAATACGCCATATCAATGATGGAAATATAGAAATCATCACAATTTGAATTACTGAATTACAAAATGTAGTTCATGAAAGTTGAAACATGATTCAATGTTCATCAATCATCAAAAGGATTATCAAAAAATCATCGTGACTTGGATTTTCAGCAGCTTCAACTTCAAGATCATCATCATTTGAACCCAAAGCGGTTCCACTTCCAACACCATGTAGTATGTCATGATCATCATTATCATCCACATCATCCATAGTGGCTCTAGCGAGATCCTGAATGGTTGCATCCAAGTCAGCAGACTCGGGTGCTACATCCCAAAGCTTCGCTGCCTCCTGCTTGTATTGAGACTCCTTACGTGACAAAAGACGCAAATTGGATTGAATAAACACCAAGTCTTTAGCTCTTTTTGCAGCCAGCCGGTTACGCTTCACTGAGTGGATAAAGGAGTATGTACTCCAATTCCGTTCAGCAACAGAAGATCTTGCAACCTAGAGAGAAAACCAACAAAATAAAAAATAAAAAATGCAAGATAAATTCAAGAATGTGGAGTGTTAAATTCTACAATACAAATGGCAAAAAAAAAAAACTTGTGAGAGGATTTTGATTGCAAGAGGTTGGAGGTACGTATAATCTTGACCATGGAGGTACCACCATGTAATAGCATCCATTTTGTATTGGTCTCTGACAACAGAAGGGGTAAGATTTTTTCCTGAGATAAACATTCCAAACTCTTTCATAACACTTGTCTGCACTTTTGGATCAGTGAAGAGTCTATTAAATGCCCTCTTATACCCTCTAGCAACTTCAGAATCTCTATATGGCGGTATTCTCCCTGGGATAGAAAGTACTTGTGTGGTATAGTACCTTGGAGATAGGGCATATGCAATGAGGTGCAATGGTGTTGTCATCTTGTTCCAACGATGAAGAATGATTGCTTCCACCCTTTTGTAAAAGGTGTCTTCAGGATCATTCTCTCTTTTATATTTCAATTTTTTATTTTCTCCAACATTGTGTCCATGCTATCATAGACATCCCCCAGGCATGGTTCATCTGTATCAGCAAACCGAAGCATAGACATAATAGGTTCGGTGAACTCCAATACATAATTCACACGATCCCACCAATCATCATCCAAGATCAATGCCTTGACCTTTTGGGCCCTCTCTGAATTTGATTGCTTCCATATACCCCATTGGTTGCTAATAACCATTTGACTCAATGCCTCTTTCACCTTCACAAGTTGTCTCAAAACAATTGTGTGAGATGCGGGTCTTAACAACCTAAGAACATGTTAATAGTAAGTTAATAACACATTTAAATTTTGTAAATTACTAAATAAGTAAAAAAAACATTTTATTCAATTATGTAAAACATGACATAAATGAAACTAAATAAATTAAATTTACCTTCAACAATTCCAATCTTGAAAAAATTCTGAAAATTGCTTGTGACATATGGTGGTTTGTCACAAACATCTGGATCTCCTCAGCCTCCTGGTATATTTCTTTCACCCACTCTATTTGGTTGCCAATTGTAGTCGGCCATAGTCGGTCAAGTTAGTCTAATGCAATAAAACTATAGTCTTAGTGGAAATAATTGTTGGCATGTACTTTCGGGTAATTAAGTCCCGATTAGTTGTAGCGGGCTGTTATGGAACGTCATGACAGTTGGTTGCTCAACCAACCGCCAAACATTATATGTACTTCGTTTTGTAGTCAGGAGAGACACTACTACTGTTGGCATTATGATTATGATTCCATGATTGATAGCACGGATATACTTGTGATTGTACATGGTGATATTTATTGGATATGAATACAAACATCGTATGGTTCTATCATATTGTATTGTTTTGTTCTGTATGTTACATATAGTTCCGTTTACTTCCTGTGTACGTAGTACGTTAATATAGACACTCCGCGAGGTAAACATTTGGCGTCGTTGCCTAAGCGGACCAGGGAAGCACTCGGTGTAATGGCAGCGTAATGGGCCGACCAGCGGACGAACCCATAGTAACGAATGAAGAAAGAGAGGACGACTTGACACGGGATTTGATAAGTCTCTGGAACATATCCCTACGAGACCACGTACGGAGGCAAGCCCTCCGACGAGAAGTCCCTGAGGCAGTTATTTGGGATCGCCTCGAAGTAAACAACGAGGTTGATCACCTTCTCCACTGCATGCCAAGATTGTTGGCCCATCATTCCATCATCCTATAAGAACTACAGGCAGAGGAGGAACAAGAACGCCGAAGGTAGCAAATCTTGCAGCGGTACGAGGAAGGAACCAAACGGGAAGAAGAGGAACGAGATACTAGCCGGAGACGTACCCCTGGCAACCAACAATGATCGCATGAAAGACCTGTAAATGCCCGTATGGCCGAACAAGGACAAGAACCGAGTACCATTCGGGCACGAAGCGGAGGAGGAAAGAATTCGGCGATCATTAAGAATATAAGAGCAAGAAAACCGGCGGCTGAGATTTAGCAAAGCACATCAACACTCTGGGGAAGAGAGGGACGAGGAACCATTCGTCACCCCGTACGTAGAAAAACATAAAAACCAAGAAAATGAGGAAGACTTGAGTGGTGAACTTGAGAACAGTATCCAACGCTTTCAGGAGTTGTCCATATTGGACGACGACGAAGGGCTGAGGACAGGGAGATCTGAGCCCAAGACCCCTTAGCAGAGGGAGCACCGGAGTGGGACCTAGGAAACTCAAGTTGTAGAGGACGCCAACGGAGGACGAGAAAGTGACTCGTACGTGGCCGAGAGTGCAAGTGACGCACCAGAACGTAACGGGGAAACCGGTCCAGTCGGGTCTAATATACAAGGAGGACAACGGGGAAGGATGGTGACTCCAGAATGGCAAAAACCGCCGAAGTTTACGGGGAATGGTCAAAAGATCCAGTACGACATTGCAAAACATGTGAGACAATCTGGGTAGTGAGTGGAGAAGATGACCCGGATCATTGGCTGAAAGCCTTTCCGGCAACACTCAGAGATAGTGCCATCGACTGGTACTCAGAGTTGGACCAAACACATAAAGCTTCATGGAGATTACTCAAGAAGATGACCCGGATCATTGGCTGAAAGCCTTTCCGGCAACACTCAGAGATAGTGCCATCGACTGGTACTCAGAGTTGGACCAAACACATAAAGCTTCATGGAGATTACTCAAGAAGGCCTTTCAGGACGAATTCAAACTCCTGAGGGATGACAGTGAGATTGTAGCAGAAATCTACAGTACGAAGCAGGGAAAACACGAGAATGTGCGCACATACAATCGGCGACTGAAAGACTTATTGGGAAAATTGGAGGTTCAACCAACCAATGGGCTAAAGAAGCGATGGTTCATTGAAGGCTTGCTTCCGTCTTTGAGGAAGAAGATGAAAGTCGTGCCTCCGTCGTCGTACGCTGAAGCATACAATCAGGCGATGGATATAGAAAGTGAAAACAAAACATCCTCCCGAGGGAAAAAGAAGACAGACGACGAGGAGAGTGCGGACGACAGCGACGGTGAATCCAAGACCGTACAAGCACTTAGGAAAGATATGATGCGAATGATGAAAGAATTGAAGGCCGACAAAGAGAGTACAAGGGAAGCAGGAGAACTATGGTGTACAGACTGCAATAGGGAAGGTCACACGAAGGCGAACTGTTCGAAGAAGTTATTCTGCGATATCTACCAAGTGATGGGATATTCCGTCAAGGAATGCCCATACAATTTAAAAACCAAAAGTGCACAAGTACTCTTCGCCCAAGGAGAACCGCCGAACACACCACCGAAGCCCCAGTACAATAGCAATGCATCCCCTAGAGGTTACCAGAGCAACAGGAGTCCGAGGAACAGAATACAGTACGACGGTAAAGGACGACCCATGATCCAATGCCGAAAGTGCAACGAATGGGGTCATTTCGCCAAGGATTGCCAGAACGGCCAAGGTTCGAGAGGAAGATTGTGTAAGTGGTGTGGACTAGGCGACCATGAAGATAGTGAATGCCCCAAGTAGAAGGGTATCCATATGTTGGAAGTAGAAGAACAAGAGGTACTGGCGATCACCAGAGCGCAAGCAAAGAAGGCAACCTACCCAGATCCACGTACAGAAAAACAAAGGATGAAGGAAGCAAAAGCTGAAGTGGAACTGGCGATGGCGAAGGAGAACAAAATATCTCTGGAGAAGCCAGAGACCTCTCGGCGGTCGGAGACGGAAACCAACATCGTACGATAGGTACTGCAGACCACCATACCGATCAAAATAATTGACCTTCTCCAAACGTTGCCGCAGTTGGGACTGACAATGACAAATGCCCTCTGGGATGTCAAGCAATCGCAAGCGGAGGACCGAAGGCAAGAATTCGTACCAGATTCACCACCGTATGGTGAACAAACCATTGATCCCATACTACTCATGGGGAATGTCGGGAAGATGCCAGCAGTTGTGCAGATGGAGATCAAAGGGAATATCTTGACAAATACTATCGTTGACGGAGGATCAGGAGTCAACGTACTGCTCAAAGACACATGGAAGAGCCTAGGGAAGCCTACACTCTGGCCACTGACATTCCAACTCGTCGGTGCTGATCAGCATGGTATCAAGCCATTGGGGACGCTGATGGCGCAAAAGGTGATGATCGGGACACAACAATTTTTGCTAAATTTTGTCGTCATCCCATTACAGAGGAAAGCGTATGATGCACTACTTGGGAGGGGATGGTTGATAGTTGCTAAGGCAAATCATAATTGGAAGAGAAACACACTCTCAATCGAGAACAACGGGCGGAAGTACGTAATCGACTTGAAGAACCAGGCCGTGAGCGAAGAATTGGCTTCCTCCGAATCAGAATCGGACGGAGGAGAATCAGATGTGGGTGAAGGAAGGAAGATGATGGAACCGAACGCCGAGGGTGTACTAGAACTTGAGAGTTGGTCAGAGGACGAGACAAGCTCACTGAATGACTTATTTCATTGGCAGATAGAAGACTATAAAGTGTTCCAGTGAGAGTGTAACATGTTGCAGATCGGAGAAATCCAAGAAGGAGAAGAGAAGCCGAGTACGGAGAGTACAAAGAAAGAATTTCAAAACCAGACGATACGCCAGCCCACAAATCCGAACAGGGGTTGGAGAAAATCCGTACGCCAAAGGAAGAAGTCCGTACGCCAAAAGGAGAAGCTCGTACGGAAAAGAAGAAGACAAAACTGGTATGACACTTGCAAAATGCGTACGCCAGAGGAAGAAGTCCGTACGGTAGAAGGATAAGCCCGTACGACATGGAGAAGACAAAACCGGTACAACACTTGCAATCTGTACGCCAGAAGAAGAAGTCCGTACGACATGGAGAAGACAAAACTGGTATGACACTTGCAAAATCCATACGCCAGAGGAAGAAGTCCGTACGCCAGAAGGAGAAACCTGTACGGAAGAGAGAAGACAAAACTGGTACGACACTTGCAAAATCTGTATGCTAGAGGAAGAAGTCCGTACGGCAGAAGGATAAGGCCGTACGACAAGGAGAAGACAAAAATGGTACGACACTTGCAAAATCCGTACGCTAGAAGGAAAAGTCCGTATGGCGAAGAGAAGATAGAGCTGGTATGGTACTTGCCAAATTCGTACGCCAGGGAGGAGAGCAATCCGTACGCTAGGGAGGAGAGCAATCCATACACCAAGGAGGAGAGCAATCCGTATGCCATCCACTAGTACGCCACAAAAAGAAGTCTGTACGCCAAAGTGAAGGCAAATCCGTATGCCACAAGCAAAGGGGCGTACGCCCAAACAAGAAATCCGTATGGGAGATTGTGGGAAGAACCGTGCGATCGAATCAAAAGAAATCCATACGGTTGAAAAGTGTTGTACGCCTGAGGGAGCAGAAGTTCGTACGTGCGAGTTGGAGGAGGTCAGTACGGATCAAACGAAGCATGTCTGTACCAAGCATCGACCTGAAGAAAGTGAAGTCTCAGAAAAACAATACAAAATCTGTATTTTTCAGCTTCAGGGGCACTATTTGGAACTTGTGGGAAAATCATTGAAATGAGGTGCACGATGCAGTTTCGAGTAGTTTCAGAAGTATTAAATTGGTCTTGGATTGTGGTCTTGTTGTTTTTGACTCCTCGGAGTTTTCAGGACATGAGATGCTGCAAGTTATTTTTTACATCAGTTCTTCCAGGTCTATCAGTTTGGGTCTCAGATATGGTGACTCTTTGGGGTTACAAGGAGGGTTAGTGCAAATTTGGAGTGTTGGTAATTCTTGTGTGATCAAAGTGATGCAGCATCAGCATGGTGGGTTCTCTCAGAGATGGATTTGGGACCCTAGGATCCTACTTGGCATAGTATGCATCAAATAGTTTCCTTGGAGTGTGGTTACATTGCTTGAGGACAAGCAATTTTGGGAAGGGCGAACTGTAATGTCCCTGATTTAGCCCTACGCTCTACAATTGGATTTAGCCTATTTCCAGAAACTCGTAGACTAAGCAGAATGGGAACACTTACTATTTATAGTAAGTCATGATACTGCTCAGTTGGCATACAGATGTGGTTTCGGCAAACTTACTATTTATAGCAATATGCTATTTTTGGTAAGTATATTTATAGCAGTATCACTCTAGCAGCAACTCAATCTTTTGCAGTTCAGTTTGGCTTTCTGTTGAGTTGAAGTGAACTTACTATTTTTGGCAGTGGCTATTTTTAGTAAGTCTAATCTTGGCAATATCATCTGCAGTTCAACTCAGGTCATCATGCTATTTGTGGCAATCCTTCAGTTTCAGTATTGGCTTTGGTTTTGGTTATCTCCTTGGACTAAGTGTTATATTTAGTTAATTTCATGATTTTAAGTTGTACCCCCACACCTAGGAGTAATAACTTCATGTCGTTTTAAAGAGGGGACATTAAGGGGTCATGTTGAGCATTTAATGATTTATTAAATGTTTTATTGTTGCAAAGTAAAATGGACGCCTAAAGGGAAGGGGATAATGTTTTATTATTTCACGATAAAGTGAATGGTTAAAGGTGCGTCTCTTGGGAAGTTGAAGTGATTCGACTTCTTGGAATTCAAAGTGTTTTATTTGCCCATTGAAACTTATATATTGCTACATTGTGGAGAGCTGATTATGTTATGTTTTGGAAAGCAAAGTTATGTTGCTGGTTTGAAATCCAAAATCCGGCTAAGGGAGAGCTTAGCAATTCTATTCCACTCTTCGGGCCTGAAACTATGGTTCCCTAGATGATGGATCGAGAGTGTGCTTCATTCAGAAGTGCACATTGAGCCTCAATGTTGAAGATTCAGATGTTATTTCCAGATTTTATTGTTGCTGATTCAGTCATGGCTGTAGGTGAAAATCATTAACAGCTTTAAGGGTAATTCTAATTTGGTTATGGGTATTTGTTTATCATAATCCTATGCTTGGGGCGACCCTTCCTACCAATTTGCAGATTTTAGTTTGGAGTCTTTGATTTTATATGTCAAAATCGCCCCTCAAGGAGGGTCGTACATTTCAGCTTGCATGGGGATTTGTGCCATAAATAAATAAGGGTGTTTTGAGGCTGTTTCTTCATCTCAGCAAGGGCGCCTATCTTCTAGTTGATCATTGCACTTGGAATCACGCATTTCAGAGGTATTTTGATTGAGTTGTGAGGAATTTATGAAGTTCTATAGTTGCTGATATACATTTCCAGAATTACAATTCGCTGATCAGAATTAGAATCAATTGTTGTTTTCCATCTCTCTTCTTCTTTTCTCGTTATATTCTAACAAGGAGATAATGTATAACAAGGTGCTTGAATATTGGTGAAATTGACATTGTAAATTGCAGCCTTCTCTTTTGTACAAGCTGCTAATAGTAGTACTGTTTCAGTTTTATTATTGCTGCTCTATTTAATTAATTTCACACTAAGCACCCCTGAATGGTTTACCGCCAGTGAGGACAATCTGTTTTATAACCTCTTTCATACCCACTTCAAGTGGAGAATTCCCACGTTTTAGTGGATGCCTGCCGTAGCAGAAGAAGTCTTTAATGTTGTAATCTTTTCCCCCCACTGTTTGGTGGTAGCGTGGAAAGTTCATTGGCTGGTTATCCGCCTTGTTGTTATTTCAATTCAGCAGTAGTACTCCACCATATTTTAGCACCTCGCCTGCAAAAGGATCTTAAGTGCACATCCTTGGTGTCGAGTTTAATATTTCTCTTTCAGTATAATCTCGTACTTGTTGATTCAGTAGATCCTAGGGATCCTTTGACCATATGCTCGCCCCTCCTCCTTAAGTGGTTTTAGGGCGCATTCTTGGTTAGAGTTCTTTCATGTACGTTTTGGTTATGCTAACCTTAACGGGTGATTGTTTCTATTGTAAATGTTTGGTTTAAAAATCAAAAAAATTGAGAGAGAATATTTCACTCCTCTAACTTTAGAATGCCATCCCTGCCCATATTCATGCTCATGACAACACCATTATCATGACTGCCTTTCATAGTGTATATGCTTGATATGATACTCACTGCTTTCCTCAAGGGTCTAAAATTCTGCCTCCATGTACTTTGCAACTATCATTTGTATCTTTCTGCACAGTCACTGTCATATGACAACCCTGATGACCTCAAGGCACTACCACCAGCATTATCATGTTTGTAATAGCCATACTCTCCACTATAAATACTCACGCAACTTTAAAGGGCTTTTTGCAATCACAAACACATACAATCATGTGAAACCTCTAATGGAACAAGAAAACAGAGACACACCCAACACTCTTCTCAAGGCCTAACAAAATAGATGAAATGCCAAGAAACAAAACACAAAGCACCAAGAATGTATTGTGCTCTTGAGACTGGACTGCCACACTTTATCCTTTGTGATCTTCTTCTAATGATTGAGATAGCATTCTCCACAAAACTGGTGTCTTTCTCCTTCAATAGACATGCTTTCATCATCATTGAATCTTCTCCTCAAAACTGGATTCTTTCTCCTTCAATAGACATGCTTTCATCATCATTGAATCTGCCTCTTGCACAGATTTGTAGACCTCCCAATAGTGCAGCCTTCTTATGAACTGTCTTCTCTCTTTTTCACTGACAGTGAATCTGCACCATATAGGATAATTCCCTGTTATGCAAGATCATTATGATGACTATATATCCAATAAGAAACTTGACACTGCATTTGTGCTCCAATCCCTGCCTTGTGAAAGCGTCAAAAAATGCTATAGACCTTATGTTATAAGCCATTAAGGCACTGGCATCAAAACCCTGGAATTCATGTATGATATTACTGTGACTTTGTTTAGAACAGGGAGCTTGGCACTATACCACTCATACTGTCTTTTGAACTCCTTCATTATAGGTCTGCATTTTGCATGCTGTCATTGTGAAGGTGTTTTCAACAGGAAGCTTATCACTGTTGAACTCAATGCTGGCCTTAGATGACTGTCCCTTCAATTGGAAGACTACCCCTTTATCCATGGTTTTTAACTATCCCTATGCCTTTGGACATTGCATTGTCACGGGTTTGTAAGCTGTCATGCTTTGAAAACACAATCCTCTATTCATATGCACCCAGATCTTGAAACATACACAGAAAAGTATAGAACCTATAGCTCATTAGCCCAAGACCCTATTCTCCACTCACTGCTACTTCATGATTTTCTATATGCATAAGCTTTTTAATGCAGGGATACTGGATGCAATACATTTCAATAACATTTTGATTATGATCACTGCCCAAAGATCAATCTTGCACAGGCTTTAAAACTTGAAACTCTCCTAACCTCTGCTGCTGCATTTTCTCATACAATCAGGGATGAAAAGGAATTCTGTAACATGAATATTCATAATTTCAAACCCTAGCTCGTGAATGGAGATGGAAAGCTCTCATATAGAAAAGAACATTGCATTGTCACGGGTTTGTAAGCTGTCATGCTTTGAAAACACAATCCTCTATTCATATGCACCCAGAGCTTGAAACATACACAGAAAAGTATAGAACGTATAGCTCATTAGTCCAAGACCCTATCCTCCACTCACTGTTACTTCATGATTTTCTATATGCATAAGCTTTTTAATGCAGGGATACTGGATGCAATACATTTCAATAACATTTTGATATATGATCACTGCCCAAAGATCAATCTTGCACAGGCTTTAAAACTTGAAACCCTCCTAACCTCTGCTGCTGCATTTTCTCATACAATCAGGGATGAAAAGGAATTCTGTAACATGAATATTCATTATTTCAAACCCTAGCTCGTGAATGGAGATGGAAAGCTCTCAAATAGAAAAGAACATTGCATTGTCACGGGTTTGTAAGCTGTCATGCTTTGAAAACACAATCCTCTATTCATATGCACCCGGATCTTGAAACATACACAGAAAAGTATAGAACGTATAGCTCATTAGCCTAAGACCCTATCCTCCACGCACTGTTACTTCATGATTTTCTATATGCATAAGCTTTTTAATGCAGGGATACTGGATGCAATACATTTCAATAACATTTTGATTTATGATCACTGCCCAAAGATCAATCTTGCACAGGCTTTAAAACTTGAAACCCTCCTAACCTCTGCTGCTGCATTTTCTCATGCAATCAGGGATGAAAAGGAATTCTGTAACATAAATATTCATTATTTCAAACCCTAGCTCGTGAATGGAGATGGAAAGCTCTCAAATAGAAAAGAAACTCTCACTGAAATGAAAAGGAAAAGAAACACCCATTTATTTTTTCCAAGCCCAAGGTGATGCAAGAACGAACTCTGAGAGGCAGATCCAGGTAAAAAGGAGCTATGAAATGCTGCAAACCTGAGATTCTTCTTTGAACGATAGCAGTTTCCATTATAAACCTGAGCTTTCTTCCTTTTCCTTTGTCAAAAAAATCAAGGAAACCCTGCATGGAAAGAAACTCACGTAGATTCTCCCTCCAAAACCAAAGTCAAAGTTGAAAACTTAATCTTTGCCGCAATGCCCGCGGGTTTTATGAAAAATAGGCATATAAAGGGATTAATAATGCCTTTTCTAATGTTTTGAAACTTGGAATAAAAGCCCCTTAGGCCTATTTTATCATTGTATTAAAGGCTGATAAGACTCCTTTCTCCTTTTGATAAATTTGTTTTCAAGTGGAAGCCATGTAAAACCTAGGAGAGAGGACCTATTGACCTCTTAATGAACTATTTTAACCTGGAAGGTAGAAATAGGTAACAACTCCACCATCATGTTGGTTTGTGTTTGATGGTTTGATTGTAGTTGTGTCTTACTCCATCGTCGCGTTGGTTTGTGTTTGACAGCTTGGTTGTAGTTGTGTCTTACTCCATCATCACGTTGGTTTGTGTTTGACGGTTTGGTTGCAGTTGTGTCTTACTCCATCATCGCGGTGGTTTGTGTTTGACCATTTGGTTTTAGTTGTGTCTTAATCCATCGTCGCGTTGGTTTGTGCTTGACATTTTGGTTGCAGTTATGTCTTACTCCATCATTGTGTTGGTTTGTGCTTGACGGTTTGGTTGCAGTTGTGTCTTAATCCATCGTTGTGTTGGTTTGTGCTTGATGGTTTGGGTGCAGTTGTGTCTTAATCCATCGTTGTGTTGGTTTGTGCTTGATGGTTTGGGTGTAGTTGTGTCTTACTCCGTTTTTGTGCTGGTTTGTGCTTGATGGTTTGGTTACAGTTGTGTCTTAATCCATCGTTATGTTGGTTTGTGCTTAATGGTTTGGTGCAGTCGTGTCTTACTCTGTTGTTGTGTTGGTTTGTGCTTGATGGTTTGGTTATAGTTGTGTCTTAATCCATCATTGTGTTGGTTTGTGCTTAATGGTTTGGGTGCAGTTGTGTCTTACTCCGTTGTTGTGCTGGTTTGTGCTTGATGGTTTGGTTATAGTTGTGTCTTAATCCATTGTTGTGTTGGTTTGTGCTTAATGATTTGGGTGCAGTTGTGTCTTACTCTGTTGTTGTGTTGGTTTGTGCTTGACGGTTTGGTTACAATTGTGTTTTAATCCATCATTGTGTTGGTTTGTGCTTAATGGTTTGGGTGCAGTTGTATCTTACTCTGTTGTTGTGTTGGTTTGTGCTTTATAGTTGTGTCTTAATCCATCGTTGTGTTGGTTTGTGCTTAATGATTTGGGTTGTGGTTGTGTTTTAATCCATCATTGTGTTGGTTTGTGCTTAATGGTTTGGGTGCAGTTGTATCTTACTCTGTTGTTGTGTTGGTTTGTGCTTTATAGTTGTGTCTTAATCCATCGTTGTGTTGGTTTGTGCTTAATGATTTGGGTGCAGTTGTGTCTTACTCTGTTGTTGTGTTGGTTTGTGCTTGACGGTTTGGTTACAATTGTGTTTTAATCCATCATTGTGTTGGTTTGTGCTTAATGGTTTGGGTGCAGTTGTATCTTACTCTGTTGTTGTGTTGGTTTGTGCTTGACAATTTGACTACAATTGTATCTTACTCCTCCATGGTATTTGTTTTTATCTCTGGACTTGTTTTATAATAAAATTGGGTCCTTTTATCCAATCAGAAACTATAAGCACTTCTTTGCAAATTAAGAAAAATAATGTTTATGCTGGGTGAATCAGGCGCATGATCTAGTACAAAAGCTTCAACCTTTAATTTTTGCAGGGTATGCTGATAAAATTCATGGGATGACATTAAAGATGAATGGGCCATACCAAGGATATACATTGCACGAGCCCATTGGAGTGTGTGGTCAGATTATACCCTGGAACTTTCCTCTATATATGCTTTTGGCTAAGATTGCTCCTGCTCTGGCCTGTGGATGCACAGTAGTTGTCAAACCTGCAGAGTACACTCCCTTAACTGCACTCTACTGTGCTCATTTATCTATAGAGGTATATGATATATAACTTTTTCTATTTCTGGTAAGTTTTCTAATTCATTTTATAATATGAACTGAAGTAGATTTGGAAGCCATTGACAAGTTAAATAAAAATGTGGAAATATACAATAATGCTGGAAATTAGTTTAGAAGAAGATTTATACTTCATCTATTTGTTTTATAGGATGGATTTAGAGTAATTTTTAATATTATTTAATTGGTTTTGGATTAATATAGGCTGGAATACCTGCTGGTGTCGTTAATGTGCTTCCTGGCTTTGGAGAAACAGCTGGTGCTGCCATAAGCAGTCATATGGATATTGATAAGGTAAGTATGAAATATTAAACTGTTTTGATTACATTACTTTGTTGAAATATGTGATGATATCTTTCATTAAAGTTACAATTTTTCTTTGAAGAATCTTTTATTATTCAATTTTCTAAACACATTAAAATAAACTAATATAATATTTTATCTAGGTTGCATTTACAGGGTCAACCAAAGTGGGGAGATTGATAATGGAAGCTGCAGCAAAGAGTAATTTGAAGCCTGTGACATTAGAACTTGGTGGGAAATCACCTTTAATTATCATGGATGATTTTAATATTGACGAAGCTGTAGAAATTGCTAATGCTGCTACATTCACAAGCATGGTGTGTTTCAATACTCAATCAGTTACATTATGATTGATATCAATAAATATTATATTGGTATGGACTTTAGGAAAAAAATTAAAACCCTTTGGATTATGTTATAGGGGCAAATATGCATAGCAGGTACAAGAGTGTTTGTTCAAGAAGGTGTTTATGATAAATTTGTGAACAAAATAGCAGAAAGAGCAAAGAAGATCGTGGTAGGTGACTCATTGAAAGGGGGAATACAACATGGTCCTCAGGTATACCACCATTTGATCCTATTTTTTTCCCAAGTATGCATAATTATTTATAATCTAAGTTGAAAGTATGCATTTAAATATATTTGAAGATTGCATTTTATGTTAATTTGATTTATTTATTTATTAAATTAATAATTCTTTTTAATATTTAATTATGTGGATAGTAAAAATTTGTTAAATATTGTTAAAATAAAGAGATATTTTTTCATAATTGTCTTTATAATTACATAGCCATTGTTCATCCATAGATTTTATATAATATTTATTCATTTTATACCTACTAAAAGTGACAATATTATTTTATTTTTATTGCAGATTAATAAAATTCAGTTTGATAAAATATTGAAATACATTCAATATGGTAAGATAGATGGAGCAAATTTATTAATTGGTGGTCATTCCTTGGGTGAAAATGGATTTTACATTGAACCTACAATTTTTATTGATGTTGAGGTAATTTTAATATTTTAATGTAGAATTAGTTAATTGACATGCAATGGGTCAATTATTCAACATTATTTTGCTGTAATTTAATGCAGGATAATATGAGGATTGCTCAAGAAGAAATATTTGGGCCAGTTATGTCTGTTTTGAAGTTCAAGTAAGGATGTTTAAAAATAGGTTATTTTGATATTTCTTCAATATATTTATTACATTAACATTCTATATAAAATTATCTTCTAATATATGTTAAACTTATGTAATTAACAAGTAAATATTCATCCATTATAATAATTTGTTTTACAATAATAAGACCACTTTGAGATTTACTTTAAACTTTAAAATGTTTTTTTGCAGAACTATAGAAGAAGTAATAGAGAGAGGAAACAAGACAATCTATGGTCTTGCAGCTGGAGTTTTGACTACAAATATCAATGTAGCTAATAGAGTTGCAAGATCTCTCCGTGCAGGTACTATGTGGATTAATACTTATCTTGTAGTTGATGAAGGTGCCCCATTTGGGGGGTACAAGATGAGTGGACTTGGAAGAGAGTACGGACTTTATGGCCTTCAAGCTTATCTACAAGTAAAGTCTGTTATTACTCCTCTTCATGAGTCACCATGGCTATAAGAACCACCTTGCATCTAGTTTCCATGCTATGTAATTTTTCATGACTTTCACATGGTTATGAGCACTAAAATAAAATCACATCTAGTAATCCTCTTCTAAATATAATGATATATGTATTTTGTTAAAAATCTCTCTATCCTTGTTATTAGATTTCTTGATCAAACTTAATTATGGTATAAATCCTTATTAGTGTAATATTTTATTGCACATATTTTTATTAATCTTAGCTAAGTTGAAATATTTTTATTCCTAGGAAACTCATAAGAATGTGTGTGCTTCCTTGCTTAAAAATAATTAAGTGCTACTGGTACTTAATTAGGACTCACTCACATGGGGATTCACTACTTAATGGTTACATACCACATTTATTTATTAAAGAGATTTAATAATCATTAAAAATCTCAAGTGTTATTCTATAAGGATCACTTATGTTGATATCTCTATTGTGTCATTGTGTCATTGTAACAAGTTATTATTATGATGAACTATAGTGATCCAATTTGAGGATACTTCACATCTATAGAATTACATGAAATTCTATATTATATGATAACCAAATATAATTATAAATATTTTCAAATTTATTATTTCTATTTGATACCATGGGATGTTAGATGTAGATGTATGATGCTATATCTTGACTTATAAATCGTGTGATGTCATATTGTAATTTTAAATTATTTATAAGTTTATTGAATGCATATTTATTACCTGTATTATTGCTATATCAATTTGAGAATCCATTTTATAATATGGTTTATGAGATGCTTACTATTGAGATAGTTTTAATTCATATTTAGTACACTAGAGATGTGGTTTGCATTGTGTGTGATAAATACTCGTTTATTTCAGTTATTGTTTCTTCAATTATTATTTTATGTGGATTGGTGTGTGTTTAATGAGTGTGCAATGTACATGTATAATCCAATGGAATTTAATTCAAAGAGTAGTAACATGAATTTTTCATCATGTCAATCCATTCATGGGATGATTAAGATGTGTCTATGTCCATGCTAGTATTGCCACAAAAACCAAGTCTTGTAAGACCCTAGGTACTCATATAATTTCCTTATAAATGTTATTTATTTTTTATTGGAAAAAAAAACATCAAAAAAGAGATTTACATCAGAAGATCAGCATCACAGCTGTTGCAAAACAACAATAGTAAAAACCACGCCCTGTGCCTTTGACCTCTTCTGGCTCCCTCCCTACCATAAATGTTATTTATAATGTCTAAATATTATCCAAGTGTTGCTAAATGATTTGTATGCACTTTTTTGAATGTTTAGAATTAAATTGGAATGTGGTTGTATGGAATAATGTGAAAAAAACATCTTTAAGACTTTTAAAAAAAATAGTATCTCATTTTTATAATTTTAATTGGTATGGATGAGAATGAAATCTTCTAAAAATCTCTAAAATTCTTAAAAGTGTCATGTATACATTGATAAACACATAATTTTAATTAAATATAATTTGAATTAATTTGATATTTAAAGCCTAATTGCAGGTAATGTGACATGTAAGGATTTTCTCGCTCATGTTACATTTTTATAAATATCTCTTTTAGGGTTAAACATCTTGGATTTCTATTTTTATTGGAAACACAACTCCGTCGTTATCCTTGAAGTTACTTTTATGGAATCCTTGGTTCACATGGAAAGATAATGGACACATACCAACTTATTATTTTTGAAGCCTTGTAAACTAGAGGGTGAATGTGAGAATATGATGGGTCAAACAATGGTCACGGGTGAAAACTATGTGTGGGAAAATTATGAAATTCGTTTTGGTTTCATAAGTCAAAAGGAAATTAATATTTATTTTGAAAATAGATAATTTGTTTTTTTTATTGTATGCAAATTTGTCTTGGTAAAATTAAACATTTTTATTTTTTTAACAAATGATAGGTTGGGAGGTCTTCATAGATTGTATTTCTATATTATAGTGGTATTAGATACATTAATATATGTAGATAGATATATTGACATAAATTTTTGATAAGTATTAAAAATTTAAATTAGTCCTCAACTTCACCCTTGATGATCTAATGGACATTTTTTCAATCTAAATTCAATAAAATGAAAATGTTATTGTCACCTATTTTTCGCTTCCAGCTCAAACAGGTAGAGTTGAATCGTAAATTCAAGCTAAGGTACACAAGTTGTTTAAAAAAAATTCTGTTAAGGTACTCATATTGTGCATTGTTTCATAACAGTGTATATTTCGGTGATATTATGCAAAAACATTTCAAAAAATGATATTATAAGTTTGCATAATTTTTGTTGTTTTATTCATAATATACGAACCAAAATCCCACACAAGCCATGGGAGTAACTCATTATTTAATTTTTACAATAAAAAAAGAGATGCATGAGTAAAAGCAAACTATACAACTAAGAATAGTGAAAGCATAGGGTAGAAAGTGATTCGTCATTGCCTGGAATGACGAATCATTGACAATTGAGGTTTTCAGTTGTGACGCCAGCTCCAACTCCGTTTCCAATTTCAGCTCCAACTCCGTGTACCTGTAGGTTGATGGAAATGTTGTTAGAGCAATGCAGATCAAATTCTATCATATGCTTGCGCTACCAATAGAAATATACAATACATCCAATCACACATCCATCAGATGACTGCAAAAAAAATCAAACAACATAAAGAAAGGAGGAAGCTTTCATTTTCTTTTATTTTGCTAACATGTTTGTTCACTGTGCAGGAACAGGTGCATTATGTTCGTGATCATTTCATCAGATATGTGGAGTAAAACAGGCTCCCACAAGGGTTGAGCCCGACATATCAAAAGGATATGCTCTCAAGTTACATACGAGAGTTCTTAAATATTGTCAGAACAATCATCAAAGGAGCCGCTGAAACTAAGCAGATAATAAAAGGGCAACCTTTATTTCAAAAAGTTTCAGGAAAAGCAGTTTGAGCATACAACATAACTTTTCCCTTCATGCCAAGAAGGGGTCAAACAGTGTGAGAATTCATATATTTCATTGATATTTTGTTTCAGCTTTACTTTGCATTTTCAATATACATCTAAATGAAGTATAGAGCCTCTTTAAATTGAAGAGAAACAAAAGTATTCGTGCATTGAAATGTTTTCATAATTTCAAAAGCATATAACAGTCTACAGGAGGAGCAGTGATGTATGATAGGTACAGTTGTTCATTGGTTGTAATAGCCAAGAATCATACAATGAAGAAGTAACAACGATGGCTAATAGTGACTATCAATATCAAAGTTGCTTTCATTTTTCATCTTAGGTGAAAGTAAACTTAACACATAAAGAAGGGTTGTCATAAATGCTTGAACAAAGTCTTCATGACATATAGGAAATGAAGCTTGATGATTACCATAACATTATGGAATCCAGTGAGATAGACACAGTGAGCAATGTAAACAAAAAAGAGCATTATTGTGGAATTTACAGCAGGGTTTAAATACATTATTATGAGCTCAAGGTAGCTACAAGAGAGCAAGCCTCAAGATGGTGACACCACTTGAGCAAATCAGAGGCAGTTTGTGTTTCATGACAGTTCACGAATAACAATGATACTTTTATATACCTGCATGAAGAAGTGATAATCACAAGGATCCATGACAGTCAAATATGAAAGGAAGTTAAGGAAAAACATAAATTCCAAGACAAATTTCAGAAAAAATGTTCTATGCTTTCATTATAACTTCATCAATATAATAGACATAAATATTATTTACAGCAGGAGCCTAATGCACTTTGGTTTCAATAAATTTCAATGATGCCAGTCATCCTCTTTGCCGAATATGACAGTCAAGTTTCTACAGTCTCTATTAATCAATGTAGAAGTTGGTGAGCTGATATAGTCCCAATCAATGTCATGCACAATGCAGGTCTATAGTTCATAGAGATGAAAGCAGTCATAGCCATGTTTTGCGTAAAGACAATATTCTTGAAGGAAACTACAAATGCTCATAAAATCATGGAGGCCACACCTAAAGAAGGTTAATTTTTTCAACAATATACAAACCCCAGTGATACTCATGGTGGCACTCAGGAAAATCAGCATACCTAGATGGATGAACATGTAGCCACGGCTTATTTAAGTGTGGGATCATTGAAATAAAATGAATAATTTTTTTTGTTGATACTATACAGAAAATGGGTATTTAAACCAGTGGCGGCCTGTACATGGTCAGTTTTGACAAGAAAAAGCATAGAGGCCGCAATGAATGATCCATACATAAAGTGAGCTTGAACAAAGTAAGAAGAACTCGCATAAAACACTTGTGGAAGCTTATGTTCATGGCGGCCAAGAAAAAAAATCAAAGCATATTCAACAGTCATGGAGTTACAATAAGGAGAAAGGCCTCATTTTTTTTCATTCTTATCGAAGAGCAAGGAGACAAAATCAGAAGTGAGTAAATAGCAACGGCCTGATGGCCGTTATTTTTTCTTTCAGAATATAAAGGCTGAGAAGAAATACAAAGGATTATCCATACAATGTGCAAGCTGAGCATAGTAAAAAATAAAAGAGCACAACAAAAAATGAACTTATACTAGTCACGACCTTATGGCTATCTTTTTGCTTCAATATACAGAGGAAAGCCACAAAGGAAAACCATTTACAAAGTACTCACCAACACCAAGTCTGTGCGAAGTTCACCAACAATAAATGCAGAAACAATGATGGGTTCGTGAAGCTCAAGCAAATCTTCCAAGGTTTCATGGTGGCTTGAAGTAGAACATTATCAATAGGGATAGAGAACAACAATCGACCAATAGTAGACAAAATCTGAAGTCTTCAGGCTTTTGAAACTTCAAAACCCTAACACTCAGCATGGCGGCTAGAGCTTCTTCCTGAAGCCTTCTCAAAATGCCCAAAAGTGAAATGGAAGTCAAGTTTAGGGTTCCGGTAGCCCTTTTGTCAAAACCCTAAGTCGAATGGGTGTGTGGTAAAATATTTTTGACTAAATATTTTTAGAAAATAGTGATCACTTCATTATTTTGCTGAGGTATTGACTTTTCAATGTCAAATGACCTATTATGAAGGGGCCCGCGAGTTTATTCAATTCATGAAATAGAGGGCATGCAAAATTGTTTGAGGCTTAATATTATGTTTGTAATAAAATGTTGGGTGAGTGATTTATTTACATCTAATTTAATGTTATGCTTGCCAATTCATGTAAAGTTGTATTAATTAAATGATCAATTATAAATCATTTAATTAATACAACTATTTTTAGGCAAAATAACATTGAGTTAAATAAATCCAATGATGCAAATATAAAACATCAAGCAAAGATGGAGTTCAAATCATCATGGGCGGATTGACACAAACGAGGTGATTTTCGCATGCTTGGGCCCACCTTTTCAGGGATTTGAAGTTCAATTCAAGTCTTCCATGTTTCAATTATGACTTGACAGAGAGTTTGGACCATCATGCAATTATTTTTGCATGGTTTTGACTCCCTTTTTCAGAGATATTTGCTACTGCTCGAAATTTGCCTTGGAGTTATCACCCTCTCTTGGAATTTGACTTTCAGTTCTATTTCTATGCCTTTTTGAAAGGCCTTTTGTATATATAAAAACTTAACTATTTTTCTCCTTTGCACTCTGTAAAGAGAATTTTTTTGTAACTCAACTTTATTTTTCAGATTAATATAGCAGCAGGTTTACAGGTCTTTTAGTGTGTTTTTGCAAAAGGACTCCTTTCATTACCATCTTTTTAGAATTCGCCTTCGATTTTTCAAGCATCATTGTCATGCAGGATTGATCGAAGTGTTTATTGTGTTTGCAGTTTTTGAAACCTTTAAATATTTATGTGTCATTAATGAATTTCTGTATGCATCCAAGTTTAAATCCACTGGTTAAACACTGTGCTAATCAATAATCGAAACAGTCTAGTTGTGGGAATCATATTTCCCTTCTATGATTACTTCTTTTAAAAGCCTATGTTTAAAACATTCAAGTATTTTGAGCTTTTAGATCATGTCGTGTGAATTAGAATAGTCATTAATCATTCTGTGAGTTAAGTCTCCATTTTGATTTCTTTGGTGTATCACCATAGTTAATTTTCATCGTTCAATTTTTTAGTTTTAGTCTTTATCCTTTTCCCAACCAAGTTACCCAAGTATTAATCAAAAAAATTCATAGGAACCAGCCTAGAATCTGGAGGTCTAATTCCTTCTAGGATACCCACAGCCTGGAATTAGTTCCAATATTTCAGCAGATTGCTAGATTTAGTTATTCAAGCATACGAGTGCAATTTGTTTGACAACAGTTATATCTAGGAAAGTCTCAAGAATTTGAAAACACAATATATGCCTCATGATAATTTTAATATGTAATCTTTATTAAATTTGTACATACACCATCTCTACATTCCTTGTATATATGTGTATATATTTCTTTTACTTAAGTTAGAAAGAATGACACCTACTTCTTTTTCCAAAAAACAAATGATAGTTCTTTACTGACATATTCATTTTTGTATCATATTTTTATATTTCTTTTTAAAAATACTTACCCATAAACTACACTCATTTTCTTACAACTTTTATTACTACTATTTTAAAGATTTTGTAGATAACTAATTTAATTTTTTATTTGAATTTTCTTAGATTTACTTTTTAACATTTTCATTATAATTCAATGGTTTTGTTTAGCCCATTATTATCTCATACTCATCTTGGACATGACTTTATTTAATCTAATGAGATGATTACTAATTGAGGTTGATTTTGAGTATTTTATTATTAAATTTTGAAAAAAATTGAGAGCTCGGATTATCACTATTGTTGATGATCAGTGAAGAATTTTATCTTGAAAAGTATTGTGTGGGTATGAAAATTGGATTATCACTATCTTATAATCTCAAGAATTTATATTTTGTAAGAGATAACTTCTTGTTCTATTTTATTCTTTCATTATTTTATATTCCTTCATCTTGATGAAAACTATATTATTCTTCTTTCCATGAATGTGTATATAGGTGAGTGCAGGATCATGATGGGTCAAATAGTGGCCATGGGAAAAAAATGTGGTTTCAGTTAGGTAAAAATGTGAAAAGCATCTTTGAATTTTTACTTAGGTTGGGTAAAAAGTATAATTTGCTATGATAAACACCAAAGAAAAATGGATATCCAATATTAAATCAAAAATAACAAAAAAATATTTCTTACACAAAATGGATATACATTATTAAATCAAAAATAAATATTTGTTTCTTGCACACAAGAAGAACACATATTATAATATATTGTGATATATGATATTATTTTATTTTATTATGATATTATGATATATTATATATTACATATATTATTATTATATATATAATATAGTTATTATAAATATATATTATCATATTATATATATTATTATATATTCAATATATTATATTATATTTTTTTGATACATAAGATAGGTATTTTATTAATTATAGTAATTGAGCTACAATTGTCTGCATAGCAAGAAATTTGTATCCTCAAAAGACTATAACCACTATCATCAATTCACCATTTAAACCAGTCCAAAAACCGGCTACCCAACCATCGACATAAAATACTATTAGCTGAAACCACAAAGCCATTACTAGCTATGCCCAAAACACCAACAAAGCTACCAAAAACAACAAGTTTTCCTTTAAGCCAAAAAAACCCCAGCCCTTAACCCAACTTATAGGAAACCATTTAATTTTACAAAGTCTTCAAATTCAGTTAACCATTCAATCTTTTTGACCGCCTGCAACCCAAAGTATTTTTTCAAGAACTCTACAGCCACAACCACAATCATCTAGTGCCTCATCAAACCCGACCCACGTAAATCCAGAAGGAAAGGATAAATCTTCACCGTGTCCTCTATACGAATCCTCTCCATGTCGCAGGGCCTCGAGCAATCCTTTCCTTCAATCACTACACACAATATTTCGTCCATGCCTTCCACCAGGTCCTCTTTGAACAGTTTGAGCAGCAATCCTTTCACTTCCGCTTTGGGCACTTTATTGTCCCAAAGAGAAGCACGAAAATGGGACACAATTTGCAGATTATCTCTCCCATATTTTTTTCTCTCCAAATGATTCAAGCCAATATCATCTTCACTACTACCAACACTAAGGGATCATAATTGAGAGGGATCGACTTCATCCTTTGATCGATGATCACCCTGAAGGAGGTTTGTCTTGCAGATGACTACAATGAAATCAGCGTGTCCGCTTTGAACCTTGCTATGCCCTCCACTGATACCTCAATGGAAAATTTTGAACTCTTTGCCAACGTCAACCCTACACAGACCACTCCTAAGACGAATACAAGTGAATGCTCACTCCTCTTCACACCTGAAGTAAAAAACATAGCCAGATAGCAAAATAAATATCCCATAAATAAACTCTTCAGTCACAAGGTCGTCGCCACCAAATGCAATGGTACTCTCTGCCGCATGCAAAATGTCCTTGCCTTATGAAGGAGACCCAAAAGGCTAGATTTACACTTATTTTTATGCATGGAAGTGGGATTCGTAGCTGGTCTCTGCTATCCACCGTACATTGGTGAAAATCCATTTCTCCCACCTTAAACCATTATTAAGCCAACTCTATCCTTCCTTAACTCCACGTGCTTGCCTTCGTGGCTTGATTTTCCACCTCCCTCCACCAACCTAGAGGGGTGCCCTCCCTTCCTCCCACATGTTTTAATCCTTTGCAAATAAATTTATTTTAGGTCTGATCCTAAAACTCCTAGGTTGGAAAGAAGATCTGCCTCTATGTTTCCTTCTCTCAAAATATGTTGAACATGACCTGATCAAAATGAACAATTTGATCCAAAGCTGCTTCCAACTTCTCCCCTAATTTCCAATTATAAATCTGCTTAGACCTTAGAGCATTGATTACTAAGGAGGAGTCCCCTTCAATTATAACTTTCCTCGCTCCCAATTCTTTACACAAAACCAGTCTCAACAGGAGAGCCTAGAATTTGACAACATTATTTGTGCCATCTAGCAAATATTTCACTATTTCCCAAATGCCTCTCTTTTACTATCTCTAACAATACAACCTGAACCCGAGGGCCTAGGGTTTCCCTTCGAGGCCCCATTGAAATTCAATTTTTCCCATCCTAGTTCGGGTGGAAACCACACCACCTTACTGCAATCTTCCAAATAAGTTGCCCCACTAGAATCCCTATAACTTGGAGCTTTTAAACCAAACCAATTTTTTTAAGCCCAAGAGTCCCATAATGAGAAATTACCTTTCTTTGGATTCAATTTGGCCAACCTAGCATTAAAGAGTTCCACAATACAAGCCTCTATTTTGTGTTGCAACCTGGGAATCGACAATTCCTTTTCCTGGAAGATGTATCTATTTCTCTCTTTCCAAAATTCCCACAAAACAATTGATGGGATCGACACTCATAAGTCACCAAACATTGCTTGCTTGGACTGGGTCGGCCATGACTTCAACCAATCCAAGATTTTATTAGGAAGAGAAGTTTTCCAATGGAACTTAAGACACAACCAATTCCAAATTTCCTTAGTGTACTGACAATTTAAAAATAAGTGATCTACCGTCTCTTCATCCGCATGACATAATGAACATCTGGTAGGACCATAAAAGCCTAATTTGGAAAATCTATCTCCTGTAAGCACCCTTCCTTGCACAATCGCCCATGTGAAGATCCCTGCTTTAGGGAGACAAGCTTTATTCCAACATAGTTGAGCTGGTAAGTTCGCTTCCTGAGGAAGCTAGAATAACTTATCTAATTTTTGTTGAATAAGCTCCTGTTGGTGATGCATTCCACCTGAACTTATCACTTCCCTGCCTTTGCCAAATTCTTCTTTCCAACAACACTTGTTCCACTATTTCCACTTCATTATCTATTAGGCCTAACTGACAAAAGGACTTCCATTTATACCAACTTTTTTCCGTTGAAGGGAGGTCTTCAAAGTAATCCTTCACCTTTGGACCCCATGCTTGGACTATTTTTTATTTGACTCTAATTAAAGCTAGATTTTATGCTAAAATGGGAAGGCCTGCCCACGATTCCTCCCAAAATGAAGCCTCCTTTCCCTCTTTCACCTCCCACGTTAAATAATCCGAGATGAGATTCCTGGATTTTCTAACGAAATTCCAAAATTTTGAACCATTACGAATAAATTTGGCTATGAGTATACAATTTAGATCATCGTCAAGATATTTGGCCCTAAAAATTTTCACCCATTTGAGCTCTAGCTGAGAATGAATCACCCAGATCAATTTTTCCCTTAGTTCCTTATTTTTCAACAAAATATTGTTCAACCCAACACCATCTTCCTCTTTCCATTCACAGATCTTCTACCATTTAACTAGAGGAAACTTTTTCTGTTCTAAATTGCCCTTCTAGAAAAAATATTTCATTATTCTATTCAAAGACTTGCTTGTCCCAACTAGTAGTGGTAAATAAGACATCATGTAGATAGGAAGAGCCAAGATCACACTCTTCAATATTGTTAATCGCCCTACCCAAGATAGCCATCAATTTTTCCATGAAGAAAGCCTCTCCTTAAATCATTATGTCACAACATTCCAAATGCCCCCACTTTGGGTACCCCTCTCAAGCAAAAGACCTAGATATTTGCACGGTAATTGTCCTTTCTTGAAACCAAGTATCCACATAATCTAAATTTTGTGTGTACATGAAGTATTAAAAATGAATACCTCTAACTTTTCCACACTAACCTCTTGCCCTGAGGCTAAGAAGTACTTGTCCAGAATACCTTTAAGCCTCTTGGATTCCCTTGCCGAAGCCAAACCAAAAAATTATAGTATCATTAGAAAATTTTTGATGCGTAATTGAAGGAAGACTACTTGTTACCTGAATACCTTCCACCCAACCTGTCATCCTTGCATTCTCCAAAGCTCAGCCCAAAGATTCTGCCATAATTATGAACAAGAAAGGTGAGAGGGGACCCCCCCTGCCTTAAACCTCTTGATGTTGCAAAGAAACCTTCAGGTGAACCATTTACAAGCACTGAGTATCATGGGATTGAAATCCAACTAAATAACCAATCCAACCAAGCTTTTTGAAAACCAAAAGCTTCTAAGATTTTGAACAAAAAATGCCAATTTACTCTATCATAAGCTTTCTTAATATCCAATTTCAAAAACATTGTAGATGTTTTTTATTTTTTGCAATGAATGAATGACCTCTTGGGCTATTATAATACCATTAAAAAATGACCGACCAGGGAAGAAGCCTGTCTGCTCATCTGAGATGATAATCGATAACACCTTCTTCAACCGATTAGCTACCGCTTTTGCTAAAATCTTATAAAAAGTATTGTACAAGGAGATGGGTCGATATTCATCCCACGATTCTGACTCTTCATTTTTGGGAATGAGAGCTATTAAAGTATTGTTTACTTCCCTTAACACTTTGCCCATACTCCTTGAATCTTCAATTGCCTCACGTACATCCTTTCCTAAAAAGTCCCAACACTTCTGCAAGAATGCTGCTGGAAAACCATTCGGGCCAGGTACCTTCTCTGGTTGAATTTCAAAGGTCACCACTTTAATCTCTTCCTCCAAAAATTTGGCATTCAAGAGTTGCATCTGTGAGGGAGAGACCAAACTTGAAATATTTTCCAAGATTGTTTTTTAAGCTTCTAAGTTCAATCCATTCCAATCATTGAGAAGGTTCTGGAAATACTCCACTATCGATGCTTTGATTTCCGAAGGGTCCTTCAAAGGATGACCATCAGACGCCTTGATACAACTTACATGATTTACTTCTCTACAGGCTTTAGTTGAATTATGGAAGAATTTGGTATTTTTGTCCCTTGCCTTAAGCCAAACTCCTCTTGAATTTTGTCTCCAAAAGATTTCTTCTCTGGTCAGCAAATCATTTAACCTCTTTGTTAATTCATTTTCCTAGTCAAAATATGCATCATCCATGCCTCACTGAATTATCAATTCAGAAAGGGCTTCCAATTCTTCCTCCACTCTAAGGCTTTCCTCAAAAATGTTCTTGAAACAATCTCTATTCCATTTTTTCAAATGTTGCTTCACATATTTTAGTTTCATGACAACCTTGAACATTTTGGAACCCTCTAGAGTGCATTCATTCCACCAGGTTTCTATCAAACCCAATATGTTTGGATCCTTAAACCACATCATTTCAAACTTGAAGGGGGATCCAATAGGCCCTTTGTCTCCATCAATAAACAACTATATTGGAAAATGACCAGATCCACTTCCCAAAATGATCTTTTTGTCTAAACTGAATGGGAAAAAGACTCAAATTCCCTTTAAAGAAAAAACTGTCTAGCTTTTCAACTATACTAAAAAACCCTTTTCTATGATTGGTCCAAGTAAAGCTACCATTCCCAGAATAAATATCCATCAACATATTTCTCTCCACAAAGTTTTGAAAATCTAACTGTGATTGAAGAGTCCTTCCCACCCCACCTTTTTTTATCTTCAAGACGCAAAATAGCATTAAAATCACCCCCATAATACAAAAATCCTGATTTAGACCATTCAAAACCCCATCTAGTTCTTGCCAAAGAATTCTTTTGTTTGAACACGAAGAGGGACCATACACATTGATAATCAAGAATTGAATACTGGAGGTTAAACTTCTTACCTGACATTCCAACCAATGTCGTTGAGAGATGAATTCTTCCACCAAAATTGCTCGAGGTTTCCATATGATTAATAAGCCTCCCGAGGCTCCTTCAGCCCTGACCACCAACCATTTCCAATGTTTCAATTTTCTACTGAATTTATTAAGATCCTGAACTCCTAATTTAGTTTCTTGAAAAAGAAAAATTTCCACTTGATTAGCCTCAATGACGTGCCTTAATTGGCACCATTTGTTTGGGGCATTTAGGCCCCTAACATTCCAAGTTATGATCTTCATTGTTGTTCAGGAAGAGCATCAATCTTCCCTACTTTCATCATAGAGTCAATTTTCTTTTGACCATTAGCTTCTCCATCCCACTTCCATTTTTCCTGATTGGGAATCCTTCCCCACTTCTTATTTTCTCCACAATCAGGGGAATATTTGACCATATCCTTCTGTTGGATACCCATCTTGACCCTGGCTTCTGCCAAGCCTTAAAAGATTTTCCTCTTTTTAGTTTATTGTGGACTTCCCACTACTAGCCCTTCTAACACCCCTTCAGGCATATCTTCCCCTCCTAAGCCTTCCACCTCCATTTCTTCCTCTAACAACCAGGCATTAGCTTTGGCCTCCTCCGCCAAAACTACCAGTTCTTTACCCACCTCAATCAGAGAGTTCAGTTTCGCAGTGTGACAATCCCCACCTAAGATATCCAGAGCTTCCGATATTTTTTCCTCCAGACACATGTTCTGGACTTCCACCCTCTCTTCCTCCCCTACCGTGTTGACCCTAAATCCATAATCAACTTGAACTTGATTGGGTTGGGGTTGAGTGTCATGTTGTTCTTTTTCAGGGTTTTGTTGACTAGGCCTTTCGAATACCATTGAAGCTTTTTCATTTGCAATTGCAGATGCATTTAGTGGACGTTCCCGAATAATTAGCTGTGACATCTCTTTGTGAGCTGTTGATGTAGACTGCACTTTGAATTTTCCTTCCTTACTAGCCGACAACCTGCAACCCAACAGACGCACTAAACTATCCCGAGTAAATGCATCTCCCTTCAACTTCTGTATCCAACTCCAATGGTCTAAAATTAAATTGATCTCTTCATAGATATGTTGCACTGGGTTATTTTCCACAAAAATACAAACATGAGAATGAGCCTCATCCTCATTTTTCCTATCTTTAGCACATACAAAAGTGCCCAAACAGTTTCCAATCTCCTCAAGAATACTCGGCTCCCAATATTTCATGGGAAGATTTGGCATGCAATACCAATCTTGCACTATTTCCATTGTATGAGAGGAAGGATTAAAACCAGCCTTCCAATGCTTCAGATAAAAACCACTCCCATCCAAGACCCAAATCCCATTTACAATCTCCTCCCTTAAATCTCGAGTCGAACAAGTGACCGAAAAAACCCATTTTGAAGGGTTTTAAACTGCAACTCTGAGACCCACCTCGATTTCCACCATTTAAATAGGTATTCCCATTTGAGGTTTCTACCATACCATTTCCCTATCAACCCTCGATTTTCCAACCTCAAAACCTCAGCTTGCAGCTTAACGAGACTAACAACCAAAGTCTCCCTTCCACTAGGTAACCCATTTACAAACTCCAGAGTTGTCTTGCAGGAAGCGTCAATCTTCGCCTCTTCCCTAGCCTCCTCCCCTTTTGAATCAGAATTTTTCTTTTGCCAGACTTCCTTATTGAATATTTTCCTTTGATTAGGGTTTGAGTTCAACCTTCTTCTTTCATCCTTGATCGCCCTCCATAATCTCTATTTCCTCCTTCATTTTGACGCGGTCTACAAAACGCCTCATTCCTATACCCATTTCTTCTTTTTTGACCTCTGAAAGCCAGCTTGTCTCTTTGAAAATTCTGATCCTCACGGCCCCTTCTCTCATCATGAGGGTTAGAATGATTAGAATTATTCGGTATGGCCCATTTGTCTGGCTGCCATATCCCATCAACATCAGCTTGTTGGTTGTTCCTGAAGCCATCATGGGCTCTTGCAAAATGATGCCCTGGACCAAACCGTTGCAGAACCTCATTTTTTTAATTATCCTATATAATATATTATATTATATTACATATTACATATATTATTATAATATATCATATATTATAAAAATATATTAAATATTTAAAAGCATGTTATTTTTAAAGATTTAATATATTATTATTTTATTTTTTTGCTAAATAAAAGGTTGGATAGGGCCAACACCCGTTCATATTAATATAATAAAGTTTTACAAATGCACAGGAGTATCAAAGATGCTGACTATCTGTTCTTATCCTGCAGACCATTTCACTACTAACCTAAACACCAAACCTTCTACTACACCGTCTACCGGCCCTTACTACTACGATGCCTATCCTAGTTACATTCCTACTCAACTCGACTCCATCACCCTGACACTCCATTTCCAGCTCATCACCTATCCATGTCTGACTCCAAAGATGGCTCTTTTTGACAGCGCATCTGCCAATGTATTCCCTTCCCTATAAATATCACTTATTTGAAAATATTTTGAATCATTGATAAACACCTGGATGGCGGCCAATCACTTGTTGATCTTCTAATTGGGGGCCGAGTTTTATCTAATCACATTCATAATGATTAGTGAATCACCCTCTAGATGAATTCCCCTTGCCTCTAGTTCCTTACCCAATTCCAATTCTTTCAGTGCTGCCTTGACTTCTACGATGTTGTTAGTGGCATCACCAATATAGTCCAAACATTCTACTACAATCTCCCCCTCTACGTCATGGACCACATAGCCTATCCCACTCAGCTCTAGATTACCATTTGAAGCACTATCAAAGTTTATTTTTACCCACCTTGGGCACAGGGCACTCCACTTTACCCCTTTCCGTGGATCGACCTGTTGTGCTAATATATTGGCTCCTACCAGTTTTGGGACCATTAGCCCCTTAAATATCTTTGTAAGTTCATTATCCCAATTAGTGAAGGTGCTATGCTTTACATTCACTGATCTTACTATCGAGTTCACAACTTCAACAATAGAGGCTTCAATCTTCTTAACCAACAACTCCCTGGGCATCATCTAACCCTTAAATTTTTTTTGATTTCTCTCTTTCCAGATTTCCCAGATGATGATTGAAGGAGAAATTTTCCAAATACATCCACATAAATCCTACTTCCTAATACTCGACCAACTAACAAACCAGTCTACCAACTCCTAAGGTTGAGGGCAAGAGTAATTTAGTTTGGATTGAAGGAAGTTCCAACAATACCTTGCATAAGGGCAGGTCATAAGGAGATTATTTGCATCTTCATCATGATGCTTACATAAAGGACATCTACTCAGGCCAAATATTCCAACTTTGGCCAATCGATCTTGTGCAAGGATTTTCTTTTGAATTTCCAACCATGAAAACCACCAGCCTTGGGTAGAATGTGCTTCCCCCACAATAGATCTTTCATCCATTGATTATCTTCTTCAATTGCTTCCACAATTTTGTATCCTAATTTGACTTTGTATTCCCCCTCTGTTGAAGCACACCATCTAATCCTATCCTCTGCTTCTGAAACCGCCCAAGTTTTGTGTTGTAGAATATCTGCCAAAATATGCTTTTGTGCTTGAGGTGCATTTAGTTTTTCCATAGACTTCCATTGCCACTTCAACACCCCATGTTCCCTGGAGAAGGTACCATAATTACATATTTCCCTTCCCCATACCTATTTTGATTCTCTTTGAATCTCGTCCAAATGAGGAAGGGACATTAGGGCAGGATGTCCCTCCCACGAATCCTCCCAAAATGGAGCCCTCCTACCATTGTTCAATTCCCATGTGATGTGCTTAGGGATAATGCTTCTACATTCAAGAATAAGATTCTAGATCGCTGACCCCTTTGGTGGGTCTTGGATAGTGAAAATACGGATGTCTTTAGCCGAGTCGAGGTATTTATTTCGCAATATTTGGACCCATCGTTGTTTACCATTTCGATACATGTTCCAAACAAGCTTCCCACCCATGGCCATATTCATTAGGTGCAATTGTTTCACACCCGACCCCTTTGCTCCAGTAGGTTTACAAATATTTTCCCACGCCATGAGTGGAAAATTTTGAGGTTCTCTAGTGCCACTCCAAAAAAATCTTCTCATGAGTTGAATCAAGTTGTCTTCTACTAATGTGGGTAGCTTCAAGTAGGACATATAATATATCGGAATAGCAGAGAGAACCTCTTTGAGCATCATCACCCTGCTAGCCGAGGTAATCCACTTCCCCTTCCAACCTCCCAATCTCTTCCTACAATTGTTTAATAAATATTTCTAGTAGCTAACTTTATTTATTCTTGTAAATAAAGGCATTCCTAAAAATGTACTAGGAAATTTGGCATTTTTCAACCCCAGAATTCTTACTAAACCTCCTTGAAGCCTCAACTATACATTCAAAAATAATACTTTTGATTTGCGCCAATTCACACTTTGTCTAGAGGCCAATCCATATTCATTCAATAAAGTCTTGATGCATCTGGCTTTTTTTCTAGTAGCCTCTCCAAATAAAAAGGTGTCATCTGCGAATTGATTATGAGTCACGCTATCCAATCCTGGGGCAGCCTCGATGCCTTTCCATCTACCTTCAGTCCTTAAGTGTGAAATTCTTCCTCCTAGTACTTCCACCATGATGATAAAAATAAAAGGTGACAAGGGATCACCCTGTCTAATCCCATTAGAGGACTCAAAGAAGCCTTGTGCCGATCCATTCATAATCACTAAGAATTTGGGTGAATTGATGCAACCTTGCACCCAGTCAACCCAATCTTGTTTGAAGCCAAATTTCTTCAGGACATCCACCAAAAATTGTCGGTCCACCAAATCATATGCCTTAAGGATGTCAAGTTTAATGATCATGCTAGGATCCATTGCTTTTCTATCAGTATGAATAGTTTCGTGTGCTACTATGATGCCTTCAAAGATGGATCTACCTGGGGAAATATCGCTTTTCTCTTCTGAAATGATTTTCTTTAGAACTTTCTTAAGTCTGTTGGCAATTATCTTTGTTGTGATTTTGTATATGGTGTTACATAGATAGATTGTCTTGTAATCCCCAAAGCTCTATGGATCTTTCTTCTTGGGGATTAGAGCAATGAAAGTATGATTGAAATCCCCAAGCATCATTGTTTTTTCCTTGACTCCTCGACTGCCAAATGCACATTTGTTCCAATGATGTCCCAAAAAGCTTGAAAGAATCTAGTCGAGAAACCATATGGTCCAGGGGATTTATTAGCCCCCAATTGAAATGTGGCATGTTTTACTTCTTCTAAACTGATTGGCTAATAGAGCATCAAATTGTCAACATCATTGGACAAAGATGGAATTCGGCTCAAAAATATCGCCCTCTCTCTTTTATTATCCCCAACTGCTCTATTGAGAATTGATTGAAAGTATTTCACTACTGCTTAGTTCACTTCTTCTGTGTTCTGAGTAACCGATCATCCTCCTTGACTATCTCTACAATGCTTCTCCTAGTCTTGTTAATATTCGTATTCCTATGGAAAAATTTGGTTTTCTTGTCACCTTCCTTCAACCACACTTCCCTTGATTTCTGTCTCCAAAAAATCTCCTCCCTAGCCAAAATTTATTTTAACTCTGTCTTAAGTTATAATTTTGTGTCATAGTCTACCCCATCCATTCCTTTCTCTACAAATTTTTCATTCAGCTTGGATAATTCTCCTTCAACTCGTGCTTTTTTCATGAAAATGTTACCAAACTGCTCCCTATTCCAATCCTTCAACTTATTCTTGATATGTGCCAATTTTTGTCTAAGAAGAAACATACATGTATTATTGCCCCCTTCACTTCATTCCACCAAGCCTTCATTAGCTCACACAGAGATGGATCCCTAAGCCACATGTGCTCAAATTTGAAAGGGATCCCACCTTTGGGCACCTCTGGCTTTAAGTATAGCTGGACCGAGAAATGATATGAACTGGTGAATGGGAGGATGCTAGCTTCGAATGCATCTACAAAGGGTCCCCAATATCCACCTAGTATAAATCTATCTAATTTTTATGCAATGTAAGTGTAACCTTTTCTCCGATTCATCCATGTATATTTCCCATTCTTCGTTTGCACCTCTCTTAGCCTCCCATCCACCACAAATGCCTGGAAATCTAAATGTACTCTTGAAAGAGTTTGAGTGCCACCCAACTTCTCAGTATTATCCAATGTAGCATTAAAATCTCCTCCAATAATTACTTGTGATCCATCCTGCAACTGCAACCATGCCCCAATCTTTAACCACAAATCCCTTTTCGCATTAGTAGCTATTGGTCTATAAAATTACACAACTATTAAGAACCTTATTTTGACTTAGGATCCTACATTTGACCACCAACCAATTCTTATTTTCTATTATTACCATACACTGAATGAATAGAGGATTCCACAACACTCCTAATCCTCCAGAGGCCCCTACTGAATCTACAAAGACTCCTTCCCATTGCTTCCAATTTCTCATTTTATTTTCTATCTTCTATCTCTCCCATTTGGTTTCCTACAAAATAATTACTTCTGCCTTACTTTGATCTATTTGGCACTTAACCATGCACCATTTGCTAGGGGCATTTAATCCCCTATAATTCCATGCAATTACCTTCATGGATCCTCGGGAGGGGCTATCTCCCTCCCGCTTCGTAACTTCCTTTGGACTTTAGCATTGCCGACCATTTCCAGTTTGGTATTATTAGTTTTAGGACCCCTCTTCTTTTTAGTCATGATGTTTTTTTTTTTTAGTTTCGATCGCGTTTGATCAATGGTCCTTTCCTCAAATATGCCTACTTGCTCAAATTCAGGACCTTCCTCCTCCTCGGGATCTGAATCACTATCTTCCAGATCCTCAAAGGTCTCAATTGGATTGGGTTCTTTGTCACCAATAGGTATTCTAAGGATTTCAGCCCTGTTACCATCATCCACTCCTTGATTAAAATTAGGTGTCATTGCCAAAAGAGAGTTCAGGTCTTTATCTGACATATCATCTTGATTATCCATCGCCTCTTGCTTTTCTTCTGTTATGACTACTCCCAATTTTTCCACCCCTTCATCTTGCTTTTTGTTCTGCACCCTCATTATTCCACTTGTTTCTTTATCTAGCAAGGCATTTTTTATTGAGTCCATGTTATCCTCTTGGTCCCCTTCTACTATGGTCGTGACCTCTCCACCGCTCATTTTTTCTATTTTCAAAGAGAGGCTATGTCTTAGATCTCTCTCCCCTCCCGACTGCCCATTAGGGAACTAGAATTTCACAATAGGATCATACTCCTATCGTTCTACTGGCTTAGGTGTGGATTTTGGATGTTCCTTCTCCTCTATTCCTAAAAAGCTTTTGAGTATATTTATTTTCCCTATCAACCTTAACCACACCATTAGACTCCAAATGCCCATGCATAATGGATTTGTATAGGGGGCATAAGGGTAATTGATCTCCTCTTTCAACCTTCAACTGACATGGTCCTACTATAGTAGGGATTTCAATTTCTGAAAGCAATCTATGTTACAGATTCACTCCCAAACACATTCTGATGTAGGCTCCCCTACATATTTCTATTAAAACTTCATCCATTGATCTCACCGTACCCAATTTATTCCCCACTGTTTTCAACAACCCTAATTACCAAAATTCGGAGGGCATTTCATATATTCTAATCTAGATTGGACCTTCTTGGAGGATGTGCCTCCACGGTTCAAAATTGGGGTACCGATCAATCAAATAAATTCCGACATTCCTTAGATAGTGCGGTTCACTATTAAGAGCTTTCCATTTCTCCTCCGGTGTCTGGAAAATGACTAGGAAATAGTCATTAGCCAACACACCGATTTCAACATTATTACCCCATTTATCAAAACACCAACTTTTGACCTCCCTAGTTCCACCTTTTCCACCCCCCATTTAATGAACATCCCTAATTGTTTTAATTTGTCTATTCGTATTTATTTTTCTAGAGTTCTATAGGAATTTGTTATGGTGGGAAAATATTTTTAGGCTTACCAAGAGACTCTGGGTTCCCGCATATTTCCTTACCTTTCTCTCGATCTTGTGTCTATCTCTCTCCGTCTTGAGCCTTTTGATCCCCATCTCTTTCGTCATTATAAAGATTCTTGTTTCCACGTAGATCATTCGCCCTCGCCCAATTTTTCGCCTTGTTGAACTAGAACCTGCCATTTCGCCTTTCTTCCAGGCCCCATTGCTCAACTATATGCTGTCATGTTCCTGCGATTTTGTATGTGTTCTTCCATTCTGAATGGCGAACCCTCGAGCGAATCCAAGGTGGTCCAACTGGCCTACTCCCCTGCCAAGAATTTTTACCATTAATCCTTCCCTTCGTGCCAATCCTTCCTCTCATGATTTTGGTATAAGGGATGGCAATTTTCTACCTACGCGCCATTCATGTGCACCCATTGCGGAGTGTGTCCTCCATTGTTCATCTCCTACCTCCATTCGCCATTTCGCCCTTGCCTTCCATTGTTTCGCTCTATCTCTGTCATCCATTCACATGTCACGCGTTTGTGGTTCTGCTCCTCCTCCGCCATTTTTTATGTTATAATTTCTAAGAAGTCCATTTAATATATTATTATTTTATATGATATATAATATAGATTATTATATATTAAATTATATACATATATTATTATAATATAAAAATATCAAATATTTAGAAAAACCATGCTCTTTGAAATGAATATTCATTTTGGAGAGTTTTTTTATAATATAAAAGACTCCAAAATGGATGCCGTTTTGAAGAGATTTTAATATTTAAAAAGCTCTCGGATGATCCATTTTGGAGAGCTTTTAATATTAAATTTTTTTTTGAAAATATATATTGGTAGTTATAAGTTAAAAAAAGTTCATTTTAACTCATTTGCATAGTGGACGAGCATGCCACCAAAAGAAGAAAAGAAATATTTGCTCATATCCGATATCTGTTTTGCTACAACTAAACATCACATCCACTATATTTTTTTATTTCCTCACATTTGATAGGTAGGTAATTCATTTTTTTTTCTGTGTTTTTCATCATTTTATTTGTTTTCTTAGAATTCTTGGTATATATACTAGGTTTTTGTTTTTAGATTTCAATAATTAGTTAAAAAATATGTTAATTTTTTTAAAAATAATTATAAAAATTGTTTACAATGGCTGAAGAATTTGACTAAGAAAACTCTCCACCAAGTCCTCCTTCAATTTAGGATTTAATTGATATAAATGCCACTGAATTGAAGACTGGTGCTGAAAGATATTGTCACCACCCCCAGTTGTGTTTAATGACACCAAATTTAAAGGCCATAATAAGTCATGTGAAAGACATCCTAAGACAACATATTTCATTTCAAGAGTGGAGAGAAATGAAGATGTTACAATATGGTAATGGTTTGAGCTATGACCAAGTCAAATAGTTAGAAATATCTAAAGTTGAAATAGCCCAATATTTTATGAATCCAAAAAATGGACAACCCATTGCTTTACATAAACCCAAATTTTCAATAAAATGATGCACACATGCGGGCATAACAAGAAAATTTTGGGATCTTTGGCGGATGGTGTTTGATAAACCACCCAATAAAAATCTTGATGTCCCTCTTTATTTTCTTTGAAAATTATATGTGAAGTTTGTTTTAGGCAAACATGTAAATTATTTTTTATTTTAGGCATTTTCAAGGAATAGGTAAGGGAATGCCCCAAAATAGACCTAGATAAATACATCAAATTCAAGGTCCATAAGTTCCTCATACTCCTGATGCTCCCCTACCTCCAATAGCCCATCCAAATATTGTTACAGATGCAACAATGCATACTCTCATGGCCATACACTTACCTAGAGTGATTTGATTACATAGTCTTCTCAAATTTCCTAGTGACCTGCTAGTGATACTCCTTGTGGTCCAGTTGATGTTGGTGGAGCATTATTATCTAGAAATATTTGTGTGCCTCATCATTGCATTATGTGCAGTCATATGTGTTTATGTCCTATGGGAGATACTACTGAGCCTCCCCTAGACACAATTGAGTATGAGGTCCATGATGCAGAGACTTATGAGAAAAGAACATAAAGAGAGCCATCCACAACTAGAGATGAGGAGAAAGATCAATCTTATGTACATTTAAAACTTAAATTAATTTCATAGAGGGGTAAGTGCACCAAGTTGTGACACAAAATGGCTCTTACGATGCTTTACGATGACACTTTTTTTCATTCTAAAACAAACAAAGTCTGATGTTCATGACAAAATGAAGATAATTACACTCAAATTTGAAGATGCAAAAACAAACAAGAGTTGTAGTGATCTAAATCTACTTTCTAAGCTACTATTTTTTTTTAAAATTATGAAGATTAAGGGTTTCAAAAATGGGGGTCACCAAAAGTGGTCCTATTTTTCTCAAAAAAAGAGCATAGTGTCTGTTGTGACCCCCCTTTTTTGTTATTTTTTTTAGAATCTCAAAAATTTGAAAGGAAATAAATTAGCTAACACCATGTAGTTTATCCCAGTTCTTTCAACTAATTTTCCAATGAATATATAATATTTTACAAATTTTTGAAGTGGTCAAATCTTGAAAAGCTAAAATTTGAGCATGCTACCCCCTAAATTTTTTGAAAACTAATCAAAAATAAAATATATATTTTTCATTACATGTAGAATGGATTCTATTTTATAAAAATGTAATTTGTTTCAAAATTTGATGAACGAGTAAAAATCTATATTGAAGCTAGCACATGTTGGTTTTTGACAAAAAATGGAGGCACTAACAAGAGAAGTTATGGATGAAATCCTTAACATAATCAAAATGTTAAAAAAATCATATGGTTATATAGGTAAGAGAGAGTCTAACTTCATCACAATTTTTTTATAAACTTGCATTGAAAGACATGCAAACTTGACAATTAGCATGACCAAAAATGTGAAATTTTGTTACCCTTTCAGAAAATCACATCCTTGACATGAAATGGTCATCCAACCCTTTGGTTTGGATTCCCAAGGAAAAATCCAACCCTTTGGGTTGGTATTTCCTAATGCAACCCATTTGACAAGTGCCAAATTGAAGCATGAATTTTTGCAATGCATTTTTGTGAACTCTTTCTTTTTCTCTTTCTCTACTAGGGAAACTATATGGTCATTTACTGTCTTAAAATTTAAATTATATTTCATGTATATAGTTTCAAGATGTTTGAGAGTGGTTTCAGATCTCTTGGAGGTATAATGCAAATTCTAGTTTTTGAAAGATCTTATAATTTTTCAAACAGTCAAATTTCAGTAATCAAGAGGTTAAATTATAATAATCAACAAGTTGTATCATCTTTCTCTCTCTCTCTCTCTCCATCTCACTCATTTTCATCTCTTATGCTCTAGACTTCTCTCTCTCACTATCTTCATCCCTTTATTTGACTCTCTCTCCCTTGAGCTCAAGAACTACCTCTCTACATGTCCATGTAGATCTATCTCTCCCCTTCCCTTCCTAATCTCTATCTCCCTCCCTCCCTCCCTCCTTCCCTCTCAAAATTTCTCTATATACCCTCCCTCTCCTATCTCTATATATCTCTCTACTCTCTATCTTACCTCTATCCCTACCTCTCTCTCCTTCCCTCTCTCTCTCTCCTCTTTCTCTATCACTCTCTCCTTCCCTGAGTGGGTGCAAAAAGATGGGGAGCCAAAAAGTGGCCAACTTTTTCATTTTTTTTGAAAAGGCCATAATGCACTCACATTATGGCTTGGTGAGATTGAACCTAAGCCTCAATCACACTAAAGCTATAACGCGAGCACATTGTAACTGTTTATAACAAAAAAATCAACAATCATCATTTCTCATTTTTGCATTTTTCTCGAATCTCATGGCCTTCAAACCCTCAAAAGTGTGCTCACGTTCTTGGAGACCAAATTCTTCATCAAATCCTTTCTGATTATTCACCAAAATGTGGCCACGATTTTGAGGAAGTGTTAGGAGTAATTTCTGTTTATTTTTTTGTGAATTTGTTTCTAAATAGGTAGATTTAATAGTTTTTTTGATGTAAATTTATTTAATTTACAGTAAATGATAATCAACCTCCCAATCTCCAAAATCCTCCTTCACCTCAACCCAAAATACTTGGTGAAGAACAAAATCAAATCCAACAACAAAATCCTCCAATAATTCCTCAACATCCCCCTGGAACTCAACAAATTTTAATGGGGGAAATATAAAATAACAAAAAACAAATTGAGGAGCTAATTGCGATGTTGAAAGATCCTAAAAATTCAATCTCGCAAAGATCCACGCTTGAAGAATCACTTGAAGCAATGTTAAAACATGTAGATTCAATTAGAAAGCAATTAAGTGGTTGGGTGGAGAAGAGACAAGAGTACAAAGGATATTATGCAAATAAACTATCCTACACACAAGTCAAAAAAGAAAAAAATTACAAAATTTGACTTGTGTTCACTTTTCACAAACCCACAAACAAATCAACCTCTACACCCTACAAGAAAGAGGTTTCCTATCCATTGGTGCAACCACCAAGGGATAAAGGACCATTTTTGGCAGAGGTGGTGGATGGTTTTTGATCATCCTCTGTATAACAATGACGAGGTCCCACAATATTTCTTGAGGAAACTCTACTGTGAGTTTGTCCTCAAAAAAATCCTCAACTATTTTGATATTCGAGACTTCTAGGGTAGAGGTGGTGGGTTTGCACAAGATAGAACAAGGGCACACCTTGATCCTCAATAGCTAGCAAGATGAGCACTCGCCAAACCAACTTATGAGCACGTGGCTATCCCTTCTATTGTGAAGGAGAGTGATAATCTCAAGACTCTATAGCGTGCTAGTCTTGTAGTACAACATGAGCCAGGGGAGACTTCTAGGTGTAGGGTTTCACCCCATATTTGTCAGGCTTGTGGGTCCACCTGTGGTTTTGACCCCATGGATAGTTAGGAGGTAGGTGTGTAGGCTATGTCTGCAATTGATTGTTGTACCTCAAATTAAAAATTTCACTACACTTAGGCATTTTGAAGAAATGAGTCAAGATATTGTCAAATATGTCAGAAAAGGTCAAAATTGGGGTCTACATGTCTTGCATGGGGGTCAAAAACTTAAACTTTTCAAAATCTGGCAATCTGGGTTGGTCCAGAACAATCAAACCAACAATACCCAGATTTCAGTTTTTCATCCCTAAATTTTAGGAAAATTTCTATTTTAGCAGTTTTCTAAAAATAGAAACTTTTTCTGGGTTTCTTACGAAATGGATACTATAAAATTTTCTAAAAATAGAAAGTTTGGCTGTTAGGGTTAAGATTGATTTTGATTGGCTTAAAATACTTCCTCACCAAGTTGGTGCAGTCATAATCACAAAAAGATTAGTTTTATTCTACTGGGTCTATTCTGCTTTTTCAAAAGTTGTTTCGGAGAATCGAGATCATCAATGGAGGTTAGTCAGCTGCTAGGTGTCAGAATCAGGCATTCGAGCATCAAATAGAGACTGTCAATGAACAATGTGCATGAGAAACGAGGAACGGGCTAAGGAAGTTTGAAAAATGAAAATGCCAAATTTTGCCTAAGTTTGGAGATTTCAGGCGCCCCAGTCAAGAAGAGGCGCCCATGTTTCAATGCCTTAGAATATTTTTCATTCCGACAGTCAAAGACAAGGGAGCATGTTTTACAAAAATTGATAAAATTTTCTAACATTGCCAGCCATGGGCGCCCCTGAAGGAGAAAGGCACCCAACTTTTCAAGAGGTCAAAAGCCAAAATTAGGGTTTCTATCTCCAAGTCAAAATTGTTCAGAATCACCCCAGCTCCGCAACAATTCAGTCGTCACATTTATCAGATTATCCAGTCATTGGAAAATCAAAGACAAACAGGGGTCATGGAGAAACATATTTTAAAGATTCAAGACGAAGAACATAAAAAAATTATGTCTGGAGAAGATAAGCACCCCTGAAGGATAAGGGCGCCCAAACTTTTGAGAGGTTAAATGATCAAATTTGCAGAAGACTCCTCCAACATGACTTTGTCAAACTGGATCCAGCTCTCCAATGAATCCGTCAAAGTCAGTAGTCATTAGATATCGCTACACAAACAGAGGAGAAAAGTGTGAGAAATGGCAGAAGTTGAAAGCAACAGTGAAAATCTAGAATAAAAACTAACTCTAGAAGCTATGGGCACCATACCTCAAGAAGGGCGCCTAGGGTTTAGAGCTACCAGAAGTCAATTTTCGGAGATGAGTTATCTAGAAGGCCCCTTCCAGGATCATCTTAGCTATCTAGTGAATTCGTTAGCCAGTAAACCTGACAAGTACAACACCCAAAATCATGAATTCAGCTGAAGGTCAGAAGACACGCATGAATTAGAATGTCATAAAAATGGCTAACTCTAGAGAAAATGGGCGCCCTTATCAAGGATAGGCACCTGGCATTTCGAAGGAAAAATTGAAGTTTTGAGCAGATGATGTCTCCAGAATAATATTGTTAGATTCGACCAGGCTCCACAATGGAATGTTTAGTTCGTTTGTCGGACAAATCAAGAAGCCAAGAGACAAAGCAGAAACAGGGTCAGAAAATGAACAAAAGATAAAAATGATGAAAAAGTGGCTAAGTCTGGGAAAAAGGATGGCATACCTCAAAAAAGGCACCCAACTCCTCATGACTTAGTTTATTTTTGAGAAATTTCAAAATTTTCAAAGAGAAGAAAAACGCCTTTGCTCAAGGCATGAGCTAAATTTAGGATTTCTTCAAATTAGGGTTTCAAAGCTATTTTCAAAGCAAAAACTTATTTAAGGACACCTCTATGCATTATTTTTCATATTTTCTTGCAGGTGTCTTCAAGGAGAAATAGAGCAACAACTTCAAACCTATATTTTTCAAGATTCAAGAACCCTAACTTGCTGGTTTCTCATAATATTTTAGATCAACAATCATAGAAGGCCTCCTTTTTCATATTTTCTCATCAAGAACATCAAATTGGTGAAGAAGAAGGCTGATACTCTTAATTTTCAGCAAGTTGATCCATTGTTGTTCTATCTTCTGGACAAATTGTTGAAGAATTTTCTCTAAGTTGCAACAGTTGCTTTTATTTTGCATGTCAGGGAAAACTTCATATTCATCCATTTCTAGTCTTCTGGGTCTATGCTAAACCTTCTTCTGGACAAAACCCATACCTCAACTTTTTCAGAGAAACTAAAATTTGTTGCTTTTTCAGTCTGAAGCCAGGGTTTTCAAAATCTAATTTAGTTGGGTCCATTCAAATTGTGCTCAAGAACAATACCCAGATGCCAACTTTTTCTATTTTTTTTTGGAGAAAATTAGGGTTTGCTGCTTTTTCAGTCTTCACTTCATATTTACAAAAATGAACGATCTGGGTCGGCTTGTGACAAAATTCTAATCAAAACCCCTATCTCAAAAAAAAGCTCAAAATTTCGTCCGTTGGAGGAAGAAAAATCAGCAAGCTAAATTTAGAAAGTTTGCTAAATTTTGTTTGAACCTAGGCGTGTTTACTGTCAATCTTCAAGTCTTTCAAAATGGAATACACTCCTGCAGAGTTCAAGACCAAATCAATAATGTACCACGATTTCATTGAAACAGCCGAGACTGACTTGCATATCATATCAAGCCAGTATTCAATTTACATCCTTTAGAAGATGCAGGCAACACCACCATCAGGCATCTTGGCCATTCAGGTTTTCTTGCAGCAGCATCCATACCTTTCTCAGTACAGAGCTTAGAGTTCATAATTGCTTGCATCAAGCATTATAATCTAGCTACAAGGGAGATACGGTTAGTTGATGGGAGAATCATATGCAGCCTGAAGCCAAACATGATTGAGAAATGCTTCTCCATACCGCCATGGCCTGAGAGTGTTACCATCAATGTAGAAGAATGTGAAAGGATATGGGAAGAACATCAAGATAAGTACAACAAGAAGATTGCACACAGGTGGCTGAAAGAGAAACATTCTACGTTGCCAAAGGATGTTGGAAGAGGACAGTTCAAGGATGAATTCACCATCATAATCACCCTACTCAATCGAGTTACAGGCCAAGCAGATGCAACAAGGTTTCAGCCTTGGATTTTTTATGTGATACCTCATATAATGAAAAAGACAGAGTTCTATGATTGGCCTACATTGATCAGTGATTACTTACAACATCAGATAACCGAGTATTTTCATAGACACGCATTTCATATGGTCTCCTACCTAGTCTATTGGGTTGCCTATCAGGGTAAATTCAGAGGGTTAAACATGTAGGGTTCTTTAAGTGTTCAACATGTCTACAACTACTATACTTAGTTGGAATTCACTGCTGCATCACATCGCTACAAACAGGTGAATGAAGCATTCTTGATTTACACAGTGTGAGACCTGGACAATGAGCTACATGCTCACATCTCATCTGTTGCCAGGGCTGAAATATCAGAGTGGGCAGATTGGTTTGTTTAGTTTGCCACCTTCACTTATTTAAGGGTGTACGGTTATTCAGGAGCTCCAGTTATGTTACCGAGGTATCCATCAGATGAAGTGGCATGCATGGAATTCTTCAGGTAGATTTCAAATGTTCACACCCATTTGCATAACAAGAAGAAACCAACCTTCAACTTTCCTTTTGCTTTAGGTATTTACACTTGTAGATCATCCGCAAAAGCTAAACTAATGGGTAACGAGTTAGACAAATTTGGTCTCAAGCCTTTCAGTGAGAGACGATCATATGATCCCCATGGCTTCTATGCATCTCGACTTGGTCAGAACTATGCTCATGTGCCTGCACTTGAAGAATTTTGGACTAATTGCAAAGACGAGTATGAGGTGCGAAGGCGAAGTAATAGTAGGATTACCCTTCATCAGATGAAAGATTGCTTATCAGAAGACATTGAAGGGTTGTCAGATGATGATGGAGATGTAATTCTCCCAGCCTACACTAGAAATAAGGTTGAACAACAACCTCTTCCACAGGTCAATTAGGCTCACAAAGAATGTAGTATAGTGGAAGAAAGAACAAGACAAGTGGTGGAGTACAATAAGACTTTCTTGATCCTCAAGAGAAGGGAGTCTATTCTGGTAGCAGAGCTGCCAAAGAAACATTCATCTCTTCCCTCTTCTTCAAGAGTGCAAACAAAGAATAAAGAAAAAGTTCAGTCTCAAGAGGTCACAAAGGGTAGTAGATCAACAAAGAGTGCTAAAAGGAGGTTGGACTATACAGGGATTATTATACAGGAGCAGCCTACAACTAAAACATAAATTCCTCCACCAGAGCCCATACTTCAAGAAGAAGTACAACATGATGAGCCTTTGATACAAGATCCTCTACCATCTCATAGGTATGTGCCAATTCACACTGATTTGGAAGATGAGGAGATAAAGTCCAATGTTACAATTATTCCTCCCTTGGATGTTAGTAGAGATGCCACATCTTGGCTTGAGAGCTCCTTAGGAAGGACGAGAAGAAGGCCTTCATATCAGGTAATTGATGATGACCTCAACATATATTAGGAAGCACCCAAAAAGAAGGCCAAGAAACAATTGCATTTTGAGAGGAATCTTGAGGGTGAAATGGTCATGGAGACAACTACGCCTCTTGAAGATAAAATGAGAGATGAGGTGGATGTTGATGATTTCATAATGGTCAAGGAAAACCTTGGTAAAAGTACCCGACATGCTGATATGAGTTTGTTTAAAATGGTAATTGAAAACATTCAAGAAAGAGTGCAGAAGGATGGAGAAGACAAGGCAACCCTCAAGGCTAAAAATCGTCAACTCCGATTATACATATCCAATCTTATACAAGGCACCTCAAAAACAAATTAGTTGTTGCCTCAAGTCTTAGAAACACCAGCTAATCAACAGTAGTTAAGGAAGTTAGTTATTTGTGGAAAGAAAAATCAAGAGTGGATTGAAGAGATCATCAACAGAGGAAAAGAAGTTCTAACACAAGTCTTCCAGTTAAGATACAAAGCTCATGACTTATGTCAAGGCATCCAGGATTTTGAGCAGCTGATAGCCGAGTTCAAGCCAATGCATGAAATAATAATTGCAGATTTAGAGATGGCTTGTGGTTCTACAATGGAAAGAGAACATAAAAGACAAATCCTAGAGTGGAAGGAAAGTCATCTTTTCAAGGTAAACACATATGTCAGAATGTCTGAGGAGTTTGCAGTGTATAAACAAAGAGTCATTGATACTCTTAGGTTCATCAGAGAATTAGTTCCAGCAATTCCTTGTCAGCATTGCCTTGAGGATGGTTCATACATTGGGCTTGATGTAGTCCAAACAGAGTTTCAGAATGTTTTGCATGGCAGCAAAGGCAGTGTTGGGAGAATGATGATGATTTCCATGATGTCAGCAAGGTTCGAGAAAGCGGCCAATGAGAGCGAAGATTTCTTGAGATCAATTACAGATGACGAAGAAATCTTGGAAAAGCGACATTTTTCTATTAATAGCATCAACACTTCTACTACAGATGAAGTTTCTCGCTTTTTACTGGATGTGATCAAGCTTTAAATTTGCTTTCTTCTAGAAGCATCTTCCATGCTTTCTTTCTATTCTTGTCTCAAAACTTATCCATTCTTTGAGGATAGAAAGAAAATATTGTAACAAGTTGTCACGAGTTGGCACTTTCCATTTTAAATGATTTCTAGGGTTTAGATGTTTTATCTTTTCTAGATTTAGAAATAAAGCTTGCATGTTGGCAAGCAGTAGTTGTAAAAGCAATGAGATTTTAGGGTTCCCTACTCCTCTGCTTAGTTATAAATAAGAGCAATGTTTGCTCATTTTTCTTTAGTCGTGCTAGTGATAACAAGACAAAAGTGCCTTTAGTGCCTTCTCTTTGTTATTAAGTGTTGTTCACTTTGTGTAAAGAGCAAGTTTGCATGCCTCCTTAGCTGCAAATAATTGTTTAGTGCATGTGTTGTGTTGATTGTAATCAGGTTGATCACATGTTGCAAGTGTGTTGCTACAACTTGTTGTCCCGAAATTGTAATCCTTTGTTCCAGAAGCTTGAGTGAATAAAATCTCGAGCGTGCTTTTTCTGCCTCGATATAAATATCTCAAATTTTCGTTTATTTTTTTTGTGTTAGAAGTATGAGTAAATAAAATCCTGAGCGTGCTTTTTCTGCCTTGAAATAAAAGTCTCATTTTTCTGTAATACTTTTATGATCTCTTTTTCAGCTTGCTTAAAATGTATGTTGAAGAATAGTTTATTTAAGTATCTTTGTCATAAATCAAACTCGTCCATTTCTAAACTCTCTTGCTCTGCGTTTACTTGAGAGGGTAGAAACATTTTAAGCGTAGGTTAAGTTGTCGCTGTCTAGTTTCATTAAAGGGAAAACCTCAGCCACAACATCTAGTGTTCTATAACCTTGTGTTCTCGTAGCTGAACCAAAAAGATAGGCATAATTAAGTTTAGATTACTTTTCTTTATGCAACTCAGCAAAAGAGGGAACTTCCCCTCCTAATTCGAAGAGCAGTTTACTGCACATAGCTGTCTATTTCCAGAATGCATTCCAGAGGTGCGATTTGAAATGCCAACACTGATCAGTTGGTGATGATAGATGCCCTCTTAAATGAGGCTTTCAACCTTGATACTCAGGTAAATGTTAGCAAGTTCATTGAATTTAATTTATTAAATTGAAGATTAACTAATTTAGTTTAATGATTGTAATGAAATTTCAACATCATAGTGTTCATTCTATTTTTAGTAGTCCTCCATCTCCGTATTACACTATGACATGTACTATCGAGGTATGTAATTAGTAAGAAATTATAAATATTACATGTGAATAGCATTGTTATATGAATGGTATTTTAGTATATAATTTTGGATGTTAAATAGGTTAATCTTGGAGATTTCACAACAACACCTCCTATTGGTAGTGGAGTTCAAAGCTTCACTCAAGTAATAGAATAAAGATTTTAATTAATGAATTGTACTTAATAAATTTATGTAGTTTATATTTATATAATTGATTACATTGCATTGCACATATTTCAAAATCAAAGCATTACTTCAAATTGCATAACTAATAACTAGATGTTGATGAAAAAATTTCAATTAGAATATAGTTTTTTCGAAAGTCAACATAAGGCAGTGATGCAATTACTTCACATTGCATAACTAAGAACTAGGAGTAGCTACCAATTGCATTTGCTTGTTTTGGAATTCCATGAGACCACATTTTATTGAGGCACTTTTTCAAATAGTTCATTGCCTTGTCTATGCTATGGATTCTTGGAAAAAATATATCAAAGCATAATAGTAAGCAATAGCATAGACAAGGAAATGAGCTATTTGAAGAAATGCCTCAAAGAAATGTTGTCTCATGGTGATTTCCATCATCATGAGAGCATATTTCTTTGAGGCATTTTTGAAACAACTCATTGCCTTATCTATCCTACCACATTTTACATACATGTCTATAAAATAATTTTATCAAACAATTCACTTCCTTGTTGCTATGGTTAAAAGCCTAAAACAAGCGCTTTCCAACAAATGATGAATGATTGGAAAAATTTGTCAAATCATAATAGTAAGCAATAGCATAAACAAGGTAGTGAGTTTTTTGAAAAAAATGCCTTAAAATGATTTGATTTGATTAAAGAGGATTATCTATTCTCAAGGTAGTGAGATATTTGAAAAAATGCCTTGAAGAAATGTGGTCTCATGGTGATGTAATGCCATTCCATCACCATGAGACCACATTTCTTCGAGGCATTTTTTCAAATAGCTCACTGCCTTGAGAATAGATAATCCTCTTTAATCAAATCAAATCATTTTAAGGTCTTGGATTTGATCACCAAATCTAATCCCATCCCCTATCTTCATCCTTAGATCCTATTCTTCCAATCCCCAATTTCATTTCTAATCCATCATCCTAATTTCCATCCTCATCCAAAATCAATACCAATATTTCTTCCAATCAATCCTCCATCGTTTCTAACCATCTAGAACCTATCCTCCATCCAACATAATCTATTCTAATCCACCTTCATCCATTATAACCAAACCCAACCATATCAATGATGATGATGATAGCCTTTTTGACCAACCCGAATATAATCCCAATGATAACAATGAGAGCATTGTGGATCACCTTGAATCCATTTTCAATAGATAAAATGCTCCAATTTTCCACCAATCCCCCATCTAAATTTCCCCTCAAGTCCCATCCATATCATCCCCATCCACCACCACTAATTTTATCCTCACCTACTTCTTCCATAATTATAAGGATGCCATGCTTAGATGTCTTCTTGGCATTGGTGCTAAGATTTCATCCTCCCTACCTTCATCCAATCCCAATCCATCTCCTCTTGCTTATTCTTTCCCTTTCTTTGACAAAAAAAACTGAGCCTTTAGGCCAAAATTCCCCTCCAAATCATTTTCAAGGTCCTCACCCTCATCCTCAATTTACCAATTCATAGAAGCTTCCACCTCCTATTCCACTTGTTCATATCCCACATCCTTAAAATCAACATCTACCCACTATTACCAAGCAAATTCATCCCATGTCTCTCATAATAACTTCCTCCAAGGAATACTTGGAAAGGTGGATATTTCCTCATACAAAAAAAAAGTGGTGCAACCTTCCCATATCATGCATCCACCTTCATCACCCCCACATCAAGATAAACCCTAATAACCTAAAACTTAAATGAATCCCCTATCAATCCATCTATCCAAGTTGAAGATTCTATAAAACCTTCCTCCCTCCTCACACCATCCATATAAAATGAACTATGTCCTTTATACTAACATAGATTGGCCTCCATATAAAGATCAAGGAAACCCTTCTTCTCCATCATATGATCCCCTTCCATATCATGATCCCATTTCCAATCAAGAACAACATATACCTTCCATCTCATCTAATGATGTATTTCCATCTCAAGAGCAAGATATTAATTTATCCCCCTCTCACAATCCCTTCTCCCCAACTTCATCTAATGACATCCTTCCGTGTCTAGATCAAAGTACCTCTTCCACTCATTGTATGATCGCTTTTGAAATGTGGTCTCAAAGTACACCTTCCACCCCATCTAATGATCCTCTACCTCTCATGTTAAAAACACCCCTCCTTATTCATGTCATGATCCCCCTTCATTTCATAACCAAGACCAAACTATACCATCCACCCCATCCAAACATAATAGAATAGAGAAGGAAATGAACTATTTGAAAAAATGCCTCAAAGAAATGTAGTCTCATGGTGATGGAATGCCATGACAAAAAAAAATTTCATGTAATTCCATCACCATGAGAACACATTTCTTTGAGGCACTTTTTCAAACAGTTCACTTCCTTCTCTATGCTACCACATTTTTCATACATGTCTACCAAAGAATTTTATCAAATAATTCACTATCTTGCTGCTATGAATAAAGCCTAAAATAGGTGATTTTGAACAAGCAATGGATAGGGAAAATAGTAAGCATAATAGTAAGAAATATATAGCTCAATAAGTACTCATTTTTTGTTTTTATTATCTCATACATTATAAGCCATGACTTGCATCACTATTCTAGCTTTTGTGATTGAATAATTGGTTGTTTTATTTTCAAATGATAGAAATAGAAACACCTCCTAATGTTGATAGGAAAATGAAGTGTGGTATATCTTCTGCAATAGACAACTTGATGGATCTCACAGGGGTATGAGGCAGATTAGTAAATTTCAAATTACATTCGTTGTTATAGTTGTTTATTTATGAAAAATCAAATGATTATTGATTTGTAGTTTAATTTCTATTTGGATTGTTTCTATAGGACTTTGGCATGCCAAATCCTAAGCATGCCGATCTTTCGCTTGAGGAGAGAGATCATTTGGTGGTGGTAAGTGATTATTTTGTTAAATATATCATTTTTAATAATATAATTTCTATATATTAATGTCTTTACTTGTTATTATAATAGTTGAAGCTTGATTAGGAAATAAATAGGAGCAGACCTCAAATTCAAAGTAGATGAGCATCATACACATCTCCACCCCCCTGACCAACAAAGGCCACTCGCCTGTTTTCTTCACCTAAAGGGCAATGAATTTTGATTGGGGTCCTTTTTTGTATGCCTATATGGCATTTTTGGATATATTTTGTATTGCATATACTTGACATTATATGTCTATATGGTATTCTTGTAAGCGTATATAGCTATTTTGTATATATTTTATACTTATATCAACATATATCGATGTATGCCTACATGGCTATTTGGTTAATACACATCCTTTTTGTTGATAATATCCATATTTGCATTATAAATCGACACTTCAATAGATACTTGTAGATGGCTTACTTCAAATATTTAAAATCCAAGTGTTTTCCATGCACTCTTCTTTTCTATTATTGTAGATCTATAATAAAGTTTGAACATTATTCTCTTGTAAGATTATTGAACGTTAAACCAATCATATGAATATAGTAATGCTCTATGCTTCATGCTTCATGTGCTTCATGAAGGAAATTCATGTTTATACTTCATGCTTCATGCTTTATATCATTGAGGAAGACATCTACCATTCCACGTGTATGCTTCATGGTACCATTCGCTTGTATGATTCATGCTTCATGTATTACATGTATTACATGTATTCACATGTATTCTTCATGCTTTGTATGTATACTTCATGTATTATGTGTATTCACATGTATGCTTCATGCTTCCTATGTATACACCATGTGTTCATGTGTATGCTTCATGCTTACTATGTATACTTCATTTATTACATGTATTCAGGTGTACGCTTCATGCTTCTTGTGTATACTTCACTATTTACCATTATTCATGTGTATGCTTCATGATTCCTATGTATACTTGATGTGTTCACATGTATGCTTCATACTTCATGCATTACATCATTGAAGAATTCAATCAAGAATATAATTGAAGGAAATATTGCAAATAAATTAATTTAGGTTCTCATGAATAGTGATGATATGAATTTGGTTGTGACTTTTCAAAGGTGAAAATTTGTGACCCTTCGAATAGGAAAGACTATGAAAATTTTATAATGAAGGGTGGCGACCATTCCTAGCATAAATGTTCTTACCTAGACGTGTTGGTGCTAACTTTTTGGATGCATGAAGAACAAAACAACAAGCAACCTATCTTGCAACTTTACACTACATGCATTTGACAGTTTTTGGGGCATTAGATAAACTTTCACCACAGGAAAATGACTTGGAGATATCAAAAACCAAGAGGGGTTATTGTAGAGGGGGGCTACGTGATCTCGTAGGCTTAGATGAGATGTTTCTAAGTTCCATGGTTTCTAAGTAATTTCTCGTCAAATTTTTCTACTCCTTTGCACTTTAGTCTCTTAAGAGACTTTGCCAATACAGTGTAGCTCAGATTGTTTTTACATGTTTGGGTGCAAAACAAGACCTTTCCTAGCATAAAACCACCCATATGAATGTGTTGGAATAGTCAATTTGGTTGTATGATGAACAAAACAAAAGTTACACCATTGCAACTTTAGACTACATGCAATTGACCCATTTTCCATCAACTGAAAACTCTTCACCATGAGAAAATGACTTGGAGCTGTCAAAAATTGAGAGAGGTTATTGCAGAGGGGCCCTACATGATCTTGTAACCTTAGAAAAAATGTTTCTAAGCGCCACATTTTTTGAGTAATCTCTTGTTGAAGTTTGCTACCCCTTTGCACTTTGGTCTCTTAAGAGACTTCACCGATACAATGTAGCTCATATTGTTTCGGCATCTTAGGGTGTGAAACAAGACCTTGAATAGCATAAACAAACCCATACAAATGTTTTGGAATAGTCAATTTAGTCATATGAAAAACATAACGAAAGTTACACCACTTTGCAACTTTACACTACATATAACTGACTCATTTTCCATCAACTAAAAACTCTTCACCACGAACGAATGAATTGGAGTTATCAAAAACTGAGAGATTTTATTATAGAGGGCCTACATTATCTTTTAGCCTCAAATGAAATGTTTTTAAGTGCCACAGTTTCTAAGTAATCACTCGTCGAAGTTTGCTACGCCTTTGCACTTTGGTCTCTTAAGAGACTTCATTGATATAATGTACCTAAAATTGTTCTGACATGTTTGGGTGCAAAAAAATACATTTCCTAGCATAAACCCAATGATCTAGACATGTTAGAAAGGTCAGCTTAGTTGTAGGATGAATAGAATGAAAGTTACACCAGTTTGCAACTTTACACTACATGCAACTGACTCATTTTCCATCAACTGAAAACTCTTCACCACGGTAAAATGACTTGAAGCTATAAAAAACTAAGAGAGGTTACTGTAGAGGGGCCCTATGTGATCATGTAGCCTTAGACAAAATGTTTCTAAGTGCCATGGTTTTCGAGTAATTTCTCGTCAAAGTTTGTTGCCCCTTTGCACTTTGGTCTCTTAAGAGACTTCACCTATACAATGTAGCTCAGAGTGTTCTGACATGTTTGGGTGAAAAATAGGACCTTACCTAGCTTAAAACCACCCATCTTGATAAGTTGGAATAGTCGGTTTAGTTGTACGATGAAAAAAATGAAAGTTACACCACTTTGCAACTAACCCATTTTCCATCAACTAAAAATTATTCACCATGGGAAAGTGAATTGGAGCTATGAAAAATTGAGAGAGGTTATTGTAGAGGGGTCCTATATGATTTCATAGCCTCAGATGAAATTTTTCTAAGTGCCATGGTTTTTGAGTAATCGATCGTCAAAGTTTGTTGGCACTTTGCACTTTGGTCTCTTAAGAGACTTCATCGGTACAATGTAGCTCAGACTGTTTTGGCATGTTTGGGTGTGAAATAAGACCTTTCCTAGCATAAAACCACCCATCTAAACATGTTGGAAAAGTCATTCTAGTCATACGATGAACATAACAAAAGTTACACCACTTTGCAACTTTACACTACATGCAATTGACCTGTTTTCCATCAACTGAAAACTCTTCACCACGGGAAAATGACTTAGAGCTATCAAAAATTGAGAGAGTTTATTGTAGAGAGTACCTACATGACCATGTATCCTCATATGGGATGTTTCTAAGTGACACGGTTATTGAGCAATCACTCGTTGAAGTTTTCTTCCCCTTTACAGTTTGGTCTCTTAAGAGACTTTGTCGATACAATGTAGCTTGAACTATTCCAACATGTTTAGGTACAAAAAATGACTTTCCTAGCATAAAACCACCCATTTAGATGTGTTGTAACAGTCAGTTAGGTCATACGCCAGACAAAAATAAAAGTTACACCACTTTGCATCTTTACACTACATGCAATCGACCCGTTTTTCATCAATTGAAAACTCTTCACCATAGGAAAATGACTTGGAGCTAACAAAAACTAAGAAAGGTAATTATAGATGGGCCCTAAATGATCTTGTAGCCTCAGGAGATGTTTCTAAGTGCCATGGCTTCTGAGTAATCACTCGTCAAAGTTTTCTTCCTCTTTGCACTTTGGTCTCTTAAGAGACTTCATCGATACAATGTAGCTTGGATTGTTTTGACATGTTTGGGTGTAAAACAAGACCTTGCCTAACATAACCAACAAATTCAGACGTGTTGGAAGAGTCGGTTTGGTTGGACGACAAACAAAATGAGAGAGGTGATAGATATATGTAATAGAGAGAGAAGTAGAGAGGTAAGGAGGAAGGTAGAAAGATTGAGAGAGGGAAGGAGGGAGGGAGAGAGAAATACATATAGAGGGATAGGCTAGATAGCGAGAAGTAGAGAGAGAAGGTGGGTGAAAGGGAGAGAGAGAGAGGGGGTAAGTGAAAATATATGGGGGGCATAAAGGGGTCTTAAGTGGCCACTTTTTTTTTTCTTCTGAAATCAGGAAATACTAACCTTGGATGAGAAATTGAGGATAGTTACACTCAAAATTTTAAGATGCAACAAAAAAAATGTAAAGTTCTCTAAGGCTTCTCTCTAAACTACTATTTTTTGAAAATGGTATATAATAAGGGGTTCAAAAGAGGAAGCCCCAAAAATTGGTGTTGTTTTTGTCAAAAAAACATAACATACCGACTTTTATGGCTCCCTCAAAAGGTTAATTTTTTTTTGGTATTTATAAAATCGCTTCGATGAGAAATTAGCTAATGTCTAGTTTATGCCCGATTTTTTTGAATTTTTTTTAATGAATGTTTGTTTTTTTTCTAATTTTCAAAGTGGACACATCTTGAAAAAATAGAATTTTGGCTGTGCTACCCCTATAAATTTTGAAAACTAATTGAAAATCAATTTTTTTCATATGTGTTGAATGGATTCTAGTTTCTAAAAATGTAATTTATTTGAAATTTCAAAGAATGGTTAATTTATAATGAAAAAATACCAAACACTGATTTTTACTAAAAAATAGACACAAAAACAAAAGAAATTAAAGATGAAAGGCTTAACATTGTCAAAATGTGAAAAAAATTACATTGTTAAATAGCTAAGAGAGAGCCTAACATTAACTAGGTGTTCGATTTTTTTGACCTTGAAACACGTGCAAACCTAACGGTTAGCACGAACACGATTATGTGAAATCTTCTAGAATATGCAAAAGCATGTCTTTGGACGTTGGAAAGGCACTCCAAGCCTTCGGGTTGGTAATCCAAAGAAAATATGAATCCTAAGACTTGGGGATTCCCAAAGTAAGAAATAATGTGAGCGTGTTATAACGCGCTCGCATTATAATGAACTCGCGTTATTTCATAGTTTTAATATGTTTTTTTGCGTTTGTGCTCAAGGGTTGCCTAAGCAATACACAACACAAGTGCATTATAACGCGCTTGCATTATGTCTTGATTTGTGTTAAATTCTAGTCTATTAAATGTATGTACGTATGCTTGTATGACATGTATGTATGTATGCATGCTTGTATGACATGTATGTAGGTATGTATGCATGCTTGTATGTATGTATGTATGCATGTATGTAGGTATGCTTGTATGTATGTATCTAGAAGTGTATGTATGCATGTAAGATTGTATGTATGTATGCTTATATGTCTGTAAGTATATATGTATGCCTGTTGTATGTATGTTTTATTATATGTATGTATTTAAAGGGAGGGAGAATTTTAAGAGAGGGAGAGAGAGAGAGAGAGAGAGAGATTTCCAAGGTAGGGTGGAGGGAGAGAGAGAGACCTAAGAGAGAGGGACTTATCTAGGTAGGGTGGGATGGATAGAGAGAGAGATTTATCTAGGTAGGGTTCTAGAGGGAGAGAGGGGGTGGGAGGGAGAGTGAGTGGGAGAGAGATAGAGGAAGTGAGTGAGTGTGTGTGAGAGAGAGACCTGAGAGGGAGAGGGGGGTTGGAGTGAGGGAATTATCTAGGTGGGGTGGGAGGGATAGAGAGAGAGGGAGAGAGAGAGAGGGAGAGTGGGAGAGAGAGAGAGAGTGGGAGAGAGGGAGAGAGGGAAAGACTTGAGAGGAAGAGAGGGAGAGAGGGAGAGTGAGTGAGAGAGAGAGAGGGAGAGCAAGAGAGAGGGAGTGGGAGAGAGAGAGAGAGGTGGGAGGGAGATACCTGAGAGAGAGGGACAATCTATGCACGGGCACCTTACCTATTAGCCATGTTATATTTTTAGTTGCATGATATCACCTATAGAATGATGGTAGATGATAGAGGGAAGATAAAAAAATTATTTTTCATATACCATCATTCTATCTGGCTTTCCCCTTCACTCATAATAAATCCATATTTCACCCTTTTCTTGTCATCCATAATAACGCTTTCTTGTCCTTCCTATAGCCTGGAATGATTGACATTACGCTTCTTTTCACCTTCCATACCTATTCACAATAAGGCTCATCTCATTTCATCCCTCCTAACTTGGTCTTATACTCGACTGGGGGCATGTACTTAACCCGTGTCCCCATTGGATTCAACACTTGCTAGTGGAGGTCACTATATCAAAAATACAAAAGAAAACTCCAAAAAGACAAAAAACCAAATATTCCCAAAAAGACAAAAAAAAAAAAAAAACTTCAAAAATCCAAAAAAATAAAAACATGTCAAAATCCAAAAACATCCAAATAACCTTCTGAAATCCCCAAAAAAGAGTCAAATTCAATCATGTCAATCCAAGTCATGTTGAACTATGTTGTCTCTACATGTACAATGTAGGCAAGGCCATCAATCGATGAGCCCCCAAGGCACTAGGTCAGTCCTTTAGGGTTTGTTGAATAAAGTCAATCATAAGTCAATCCATAACAAATAAAAAAAATTCAAGTCATGTCGAACTACGAGGTATCAGTGCATTATTACATAGGCAAGGCCATCAATCAATGAGCCCTCGAGGCCCTAGGTCGGTCCTTTAGGGTTTGTCGAGACAATCACAATAAATAAGACATTGTCAAATCAAACACAAACAGTCATTGGAACCTTAAAATATCATGAATCAATAGAAAAACTACCCAACATGTCTTCAAGTCAATGCAGTCAATTGTCAAAACTATCAAACATAAAGTCGACATCAAACAGTGAAACGATCCATTACTTGTCTTATACAAGATGTGTCCTTCCTACAACCAGAAATTTTCATTCATCAAACTCTATCACTCACCTTAGACAGGTGGTTACATGATCAAAACCATACTTGATGTCATGGTCCTCTCTTGAAACCAAACATTGTCAAACAATCAACTCATCAATCAATTAGTCAATCACTTATTGGAAAAAAGTCTAAATGGTTGTTGACTTTGTTGGTCTAATTTGTCTTATCTTTTTGTTTTTAATTTTTGGTCATGTTACTAGCTACCTTGAGGATGCCCCAAAGGATTTAGAGGAGAGATGATGTCTCGTGACTCGTCTTTTCTTTGATTGTTGTTTGCCGATTGTCTTGGCAAAAAGACAAGGGCAAATTTTCCCTTACTATGAGTTAGGACACTCCTTGTCTAGAAACTGTCTGTTTTTGCAAGTGGATAACTTTTCACACCTTGGTCTACATCATACCATGGTTTTTATTGTCTATTTTTCATATTTTAACACCCAATGATGATTAAATGTATTGCCTAGCATCTAGTAAGAAAAATATTGATTTTCATCATCTCCGCTAACATCATTCTAACATCCATGTCATCCATGCTAATATTTATTCTATCTGTATGTTGAGGGCATCTTGTGACAGACAAAAAAATACCCTACATACACAGCCATGTTAGAGGCATCATCATACTAGTCCATATATATTGCATTAGAGAATACAAAAACAAAGATAGCATATATGCATCTCACATAGGCATACAACATCAAAATCATCGCATATCATCTTGCATCCATACATCATTAAAAATTTCATAAATATATCCATACGTCATCATATATTGCATCATATTTAACATGTCATTGCATTCACATCATTTCATAATCATAATAATTAGCATGCATCACATTACATATCCATAAGCATTGCATAGTCATAATCATATCTATCATTTTGCATCCATAATCCATTAAGCATAAATAATAAGGCATATACATGGCATTCATAATATAATCACATCATATCATAAAATTTAACTACATCCATCTAACATCTAGAAATAATATATAAGCATCAAACATACATCAAGTCATCCATAGTGCATCGACATATAAATCATCACATAATCAATATAGAATGCATAACATCATAAACACATGTAACATCATCACATCACATCATAAATATATAAAATAAGAATGTATAGCATATACTTTCCACGAAATATATATAAGCTCAAAAGTGTCACAATACAATGTCAAGATGTATCTCAAAAAGGGATCTCACAAAATCGATGATCAAAAATATGTGTCCGGATAGAATATAAAAACATGCTCTAGCCCGAGCTACCCTGATCCCTTGAGGGTTATGATCATGGTGATGCCTGCATGTCCTCTCAACATGGAGACCCTGATGACCTATGCTCAGATGGAATATTGTCATATGGTCATGATCGTCTAGGCCCTGAAACTTTTCCACTGATTTGTGACCATCTATGGTAGGACCTGCCACTACTCAAGGCCTCTATGGTGCTCAACTCTCTCCTCTCTGGTGGCACTTTCCTCTCATACAGATCCCGATATTACTTCTCTTGCCTACCTGAACTTTGGATCTCTCTAGCCACATCCACACTTGACCCACTACAAGTGGCTATGAAGTCTATCACCCATTGATCGACCCACTTTTGCCCAACCACCGTTGTATCCCTCTTGGTCCTCAACACATCTCTCTAATCTAGGTGGATATTCACCGAAAATTCAATTATTCCAGATGCTCCAAGATTTAACACCATGGCAAAGAGCTCATAGATACGAACCCAATGCAACCTGAATCATGTTGAAAGAATTTTTTATGCCCAAGTTATGCTTATTCAAATTTTGGTCAAAACAAGGATTCTAGATGAAGATTCTAGGTCAAAAAATTGATCATTTCAAAATCAGACAAGGATGATGTCAAATTGAAGGGCTTGTCGAGATGATTTTGACACCGCTTGAATCACGTCGATCAAAGTCTGTATGTGCAAGTTATGTCCAGTCAAAGTTGTGTGGTAAAAAGGTTTGACCATGCTAACATCATCATGATGACATGAAAGTACAATCATGACGTCAACATGCTGATGTGGTAGGTACAAGTGACATGGACCAATCCTATCTCGACATGTGGCATCCAATGTGGCAAGTGACATGGCAAAGGATAGTGAATCACATGTTGATACGTGGAACCTTCGAGACGCATGGATCGAGATCTATTTTTCCAAAATTAGGTTTTTAGGGGTTGAACCTTTGACCTCCCTTTGGCTAGTTTCAACCGCCACCATTATGCTATCCACCATTCTTAGGATTACATATGTCGTGGGTTTTATTGATTGAACTACTATTTCTATTTGGAGAGGTGACGGATTGAACTGCTGACCCTCGCTCCTATAATGCCTAGCTACTACCAACGTGCTAAGAGTGACCATTGGATTATATATCAGGGTGGTTTCATTTTATAATAGAAGGAAAACCAAAATATTTATAAAAGAGGGGCCGACAGTTTGAACCGCCAACCCCCCAACAAAATTACACTAAAATTACCATTGTGCCCCATGCATAAAGCTTAATTTAGCCTAGGTAAATATGGGTTTTGATATATTCTAATCCAAAAAACATATATGTAAACACATGTTAAGCCTTATCTTCAAGATTTTCAATTCAAATTAGGAGATACGAGAATATGGGGAAATATGTTTGTTAACCCCCTATAAAAAAAAATTGTATTTAAAGGGGGTAAATTTTGGCTTGTGGGCACAATGGTGAGGAAATTGAGAAGTGGATGTTAACACGATCTAGGAGCTGATGATTAATCTTGAGATCGGTAAATAGAGAACTTTTCCACCACCAAAAATGGAAGAGACAAAATATGGAAAAAGTTTTGAGCTTGATGAGAAATTTTTTCAATGAGCCTTTCTAGACATGAAGGCTATGGTGGAAGAGATCTATCAGGAAAAGAACGAACAAAAGAAGCGTGAAAAAGGAAGATTGTCGAAGCGAGAAAAGAATGAGGGCAATGCAGATCGAAAGGATAACGGAAAAAGAGAAGAATAAGATGATGAGCCTCCAAAAACTCCTCCATCTCCATCTTCTCCATATTCTCCTTCTAATTCTACTTCTACTAATCCTTTCAAAAGTGCACATAAGCATGTAATCAAATTGGATGTAACATTTGAACTACCTTAATATTATGGAGAGTTAAATGCTAAGAAATTAGATGATTGGGTTCAACAAGTAGAAGTATATTTTAGGATTCAAGGTCTCATAGATGATTCTTCTAAAATCTAGTTAGCTACTCTTCGGTTGGGAGGAACCGCTCTCACCTGGTGGGAGAGTAAAATTCAATTAGAAATTGCTCAACATGGTAGTGTAAATTTAACTTGGATGGAGTTTAAAGTTTCCCTTAAAAATCAATTTTATCCCTTAGGCCATATGAAACAGTTAACTATGAACTGGAAATTTTTTAGGTAGGGTAAAGGTCAATCTGTCCAAGACTATACTCTTGAATTTAGGAAGTATGATATTGCACTTAATGTCCCATTATACACTCGGGACACAATGCTCAAGTATATAGGTGGTCTTCACTCTTACTTAAGGCATACGATATTGGTTTTAAATCCTAATAATGTGGATGAAGTATGTGTAAAAGCCACATATTTGGAGTCGAGAAGTAAGAGTAGTTTCAATGGAAATTTTTTCAAGAAGCCATCTAAGCCTGAAGGTAAAACCAAGGGAAAAGGAAAGGGAAAAAAGATAGCTACAGTCAATAATGAGGGTGATAAGCCCAAATGCTCCCATTGTAAGAAGGAGGGGCATGATGATTCAAAGTGTTGGAAGTTGCATCTAGAACTAAGGCCAAAGAAGTATGGAGGAAACAAAGGAAAATAAAAGACTGTTGTCGTAGTACAATAGGATCTTGGATCTAACTCCGGGGATGAGACAAAGATTGTTTCTATTGGGATCCAAGGTAAAGGAAAAGGCGTATCTCTTTCTTTTGATATAATTTTTTCAAATGCAAGTGCAAGCGCAAGTAAAGAATCTTCTCCACCTAAGGTTGATAAGCATCAAAATGAGTTATTTCATATTCGGGTTCTAACAAAGCATACTAAGGTTGATACTTTGTTTGATACATGATATCAAGTAAATTTAATATCTGGTGAAGTTGTTAAGAAACTTAACTTGACTAAAACACCTCATCTGAAGCCGTACCCACTTGGATGGGTTTGCAATGATGCATAGTTACAAGTAACGAAGCAATGCAAGTTAAGATTTTCCATCATTGCAAAATTTATAGATGAGGTAGAAGCTAATGTAGTCCCTTTATATATTTGTGGTATTGTACTAGGGAGTCCCTATCTTTATGACCGAAAAGCAATCTTTTATAGGGGAGAAAATAAATATCACCTTTTTAAGGATGGTAAAGAATATATTGTACATGCACATAAGATTAAGACTAATTTAACATAGGTGAACACTAAACAAATGAAGAGGTTAGTCAATGCAAGAAAAAACTTTGTATTAATGATTGTAAAAGCCAAAGAGGATGATAAATCTAAGGCATTCAAAGGGTGTGATCCAAAGCACAAAGCTGAATTGGTCAAAGTAGTTTTTGCTTATGATGACTTATTTCAAGAGCCAAAGGGATTGCTACCAAAGAGAGAGATACACCATGAAATCCAATTACAACAAGATGTGCCTCTTCCAAAGATCAACATGTACCGTTTGTTAGTTATGCAGAATGAGGAAATCAAGAAGCAAGTTCAGGAATTGGTTGAGAAAGGCGTTATTTTTCCAAGTACATCTCCTTGTGGTTCTCCAATTGTATTAGTGCCAAAGAAGGATGGGTCATGGAGAATTTGCATTGACTATAGAGCCCTGAACAAGATAATGGTAAAGAACAGGTATCCTCTTCCCTGAATAGATGATTTACTTGATCAATTGAAACATGCAGTTTATTTTACTAAGTTGGACTTTTGTAGTGGATATCATCAAATAAGAATTGCAGATAATGATATATGGAAAACTGTGTTCAAGACAAAACAGTGACTGTATGAGGGTTGGTCATGCCCTTTGGGCTTTGTAATTCACCGACTATCTTTATGAGAGTCATGAATGATGTTTTCCATCCATTTATGGATGATTTTTTCATAGTTTATTTAGATGATATAATTGTATTTAGTCGGACTTGGGAAGAGAATGTAGAACATGTGAGAAAAGTACTAAATGTATTGAGGAAAGAAAAATTGTATGTAAAGATGTCAAAATATGAATTTTCTAAGACATCACTAGTGTTCTTAAGCTATATTGTAAGAGGAGGTCACTTGAAAGTGGATCTTGTAAAGGTCACAACCATTATAAATTGGCCAAAGCCAAGTACAGTTACCAAAGTTAGAATTTTTCTAGGTGTAGTACAATATTTGAGAAAGTTCATAGCTAATTTATCCTACATAGCATCTCCATTGTACACACTCACAAGTGTGAAGAAATATTTCTAGTGGGGAAGTTCACAGCAAAAGTCCTTTGATGCTTTAAAGGAAAAGCTAAGCACTGCACCAGTTCTAGCTCTATTGGATCTACAACAACCATTCAAAATTAAAACAGATGCTAGTGGATTTTCCATGGGAGTATAATTCATGCAAGGGTAGAAACCTATCTCCTTTCATTTTGAAACTTTCACAACTACGGTAAGTAACTATCCCACATATGATAAAGAATTGTATGTATTACTTCAAAGTGAAAAGAAGTGGAAATATTATCTAACGAGTAAGGAAATGATAATACACATAGACCATCAACCACTTCAATATTTTCACTCACAATCTAAATTACAAAAAAGTAGGCACTTTAGGTGGATAGTTTTCCTAAAACAATTTCATTTGGTTATAAAATATAAGAGAGGGGTTCCGAACAAAGTAGCAAATATGTTATCTAGGTCTCCTACAAATGCTACAATTATTCTTCAAAGTAGTTCAATGGAACATAAAATTTATCAAGAAAAATATGCTAAGGACAAAGACTTTAAGGCAAACATGTAGAAGAGAAAGACTACTATGTGCAAGACAAGTTATTGTATCACTTAGGAAAAGTTATGTATTCCACAGGATGAAAGAGAATATGTAGTTAGATAATCACACATGTTAATGATTGTTGGAAACTTTGGGGTAAGCAAGACAATGGAACAACTACAAAAATATTGTTATTGGCCTTGTATGCAAGAAACTATATCCAAGTACATTGGAGGATGTGTAATGTGTGCAACAAGAAATCCTAGTAATAGGAAATTATGGTTGTATAAACCTCTTCCTATACCATCCCGTCCATGGGAAAGTGTTTCTATGGAATTTTTTAGGGGACTACCCATGTCTAGAATAGGAGATGATTATCTATTTGTTGTAGTGGATAGGTTCAATAAAAGGTGCATTTTAATACCTTGTAAAAAATAGGTCACAATTGAACTAACAAAACACTTGTACTTCTAGTTTGTATGGGTTCATTTTGGGCTTCCTACTTCTATTGTATTGAATCGAGATTCTCAATTCTTGGGGGAATTTTGGTCAACATTGTGGGAACTCATGGACACTAGATTGAAGAAGAGTACAACTTTCCATCCATATACTGATGCACAAACAAATGTAATAAACAAGAAAATTGTGCATCTTCTCAGAGGTTACTGTAGTAAGCATCCTAAGTTGTGGGATGCGATTCTACATTATGTGTAGCATTATTACAACCATGTAGCACACTCTTATGCTTGAAGATATCTTTTTGAGACTTGTTTCGGTTATCTACCAAGGAAACCTATGGATTTTGATTTCGAGAACGAAGATGTTAAAGATGGAGATCATGATGCAGACAAGGCTTTGAAGTTCATCCAAAAGATCCAACCGGTCCATCAGGTAGTTGAAGCACAGCTGGAGAAGATCTAGGAAAAGTACAAAGGTCGACATGATAAGCATCATGTTGATCATCAATTTCAGGTTGGTGACAGAGTTTAGTTACACATTAGTAAAGAAAGAATGCATGGTGAAGGTAAGAAGCTCAAGCTGATTAGGTATGGTCCTTTTGAAATCTTAGAAAAGATCGTTACCAATGATTTTTTCCTAAATCTACCTCCTTATATGCATATCTACTCAATGGTTAATGTGGAAAATTTGAAGTTGTATGAACCTCCAATGATACTAGACGAGGAAGTTGATGTTCAAATTCCTTTTGTTGTTTTATCACCTGAGCACATGAATGAGTTGCAGGAACATGCCATCCTATTCATGAAGGGGCATTTTTGAGTACCTTAGGGTGGGATTAAAAGGGATGAATCCTAGCAAATCTAGATGGATGTAGGTGGGAAAAGTGAGGGAGCGTAACCCTTTGTTAGGTCTAAAAAATGCAGCTTGTAAATCCTAAGAGGATACCGGGATCTATGGTCAGACTTACAAAATTTTTGAACTAACAAACAAAGTTAACCTATGTGGTTGATGAATCCCTGCATTCCAGGCTCTGGTAAACCTAGGCAGGTGAACCTTGATGAATAATATAGATTAAAGAAAGTTGTGTGACTTGGTTTTAAGAATCTACCCACAGTGGCATGAAATGTGGAATAGATGAAGGCTTGTTAACTACTCCTACTCCTAGTACTGAAACTTGAAATGAGAATGTATAAAGGATATTTTGTAGATGTTGAAATGGAATGGGTATGACCAGTAGTGCCTAATACTATTGGGTTAATGGAGTTAAGAGTTGAATGATATGTGACTTACTTATTGGCTACAATTTGAATTGTTTGGAACTTGTGACTGTTTATACCTTGTATAAACATGCAAGAATGTAACTATCATACTCTTCTTATCAATCCAAATTATTTTTTCAGGTTACTATGATCAACTAACAAAAAAAATTAATCCTTTTGAAGGAACCAGTTAATTGAATCACACAAAACCAACAAGTGTTCCCTTACAAACCAAATATACTTTCGATTTAAATAACAAGATAGAATAAAATTGGAGACATTATGATAATTTTTTTGATTATATGGCTCTTCTTATTGATCCAAATAATACTTCCAAATTATTATGATTAACTAAAAGGATTTTAATTGTTTTGAAGAAACCAATTAATTAAACCACATAAGAACAAAAAATGTGCCTTGATAAATTGAGCTTGACAAACCAATTTAAATAATAAGAAAGCACTAAACTAGAGATAAAAAATAATTGGATATTATCAACAAACAATTGACACCAAAATTTAGCCATGTGATTAAATCTTCTTCTCCATTATATTTACTTCAAAAATGGTACATTATATAGCATAAGTATTTTTATATTGTAAAGTATGTATGTTGGCATGGTTGCTATTCTACTAATAATCCTAATATAATTGTGTTTTCATCTTTCCTTGGTTTCCCTTATATATGCGGGAAGCTACAAGCTTCAATTCTTTATAAAAAGTCACATTGCTTCTTGACTAAAATGCTAATAACTGTTTTAAACATAAACAATAAAACTGAGAAGTCCACAAATAATTTGTGATGCGCTACGATCTGTTAATCTTCATTAGGTACCCGTGATCACTAAAGATTTGTTCAAGGTCCACACTCCATGATAAGTCATCAGATAATTGCGAGAATTTGATGTTCCCCTCCTCTCACATTGTTTGAGCGATAAACAAATTAACTTTAGATAAATGCTCGATGTATCCTATTTTTGTATATGTATAAACATTGCTAGTAATATCTTTCATAGCATACTCGAAATCAAAAATTCATTCCAATTGTGTGTGTTTTCTCCATCACGCCCTCTTCATCATTGATTTCATCCAGAGCCATCGGTAAATATTGAGCAATTTCATCTTTCCATATATCTTGGTCCTTCAACTCCTCTTCATCATCAAATAAATTTGGCAAAGCCATACTCAAAGACTAGGTGAAATCACTAAGTTCTTGTGCTAGTATGGTGTGGAAATTCTCATGTACTTTCATCAATTCTTGGTACTCTTGAAACACATGTTCACTAATCTTTCCTTCAGCTTTTGTTTGTTCATTTATCTCTTTCACCTTGTCATGTAATCTATCATGTTCTAGGTAGGCTGTAAATGTCTTACTGTGGATAACCCAAACCTTGTCAGTTTTATTAAACATCTTGTTAAATATTTTACATACCAATTCTGAGGCCATTTCAAATTTGGTAGTATTTAATTCTTTTCTTAATTCTTCATGTTTCTGCTAAATCATTTCATGATTTTTCTTCCAATATGTGGTTTCAAATATAGCCTCAAGTAGTTTTCTTTCAAAATCTATCAATGGAGAATAAAGGCTGGAGGAGGAAGGCAACCTATCTTTGTAATTAATAACTTCTTGTTCTAATATCTCATTTTCAACAATAAGCCCCTTGTTATCTCTTATCAATTTTTCTATTTGAGCCTTGGTGAATTTAGCAATGTTGACATTCAATTCAACAATTTCAATGGGATTTGCATCTCCTACCCATTGTACCAAAAGATGATTGAATACTTGATTAGGGTTATCAATAAGTGTGGGCCTCTTCCCTGGTGGGTGTAGAGCCCAAATCTGTAAAGTAGCATTATTTAGATTATACCCTAAACCAATATATATCTTGTCACTGGCTTCATCTGTCAGGTGTATTTTTTTATTTTATTTTCTCATTAAACTGTTAAAGACTATCACTAAACTTATATCCCATCCTAGGAGAAGCATGACCCCAACCTCCTGCAATAACTTTCACCCTCTTTCAAGGGTGATATTTTTCATTTTTCCTATAATTCTTTTAGAGCATCATCTTCTTGCTTAGGAATAATTTCTTTCATTCTTTCTCTTATGAATTTTCCTTTGTATTCATAAACAAATGACTTGAATTCAGGGGTTTGAACAAATGCATCATCTGAGATGAATTCTTGACTTGAATGATGTCTTGCATCATCATAGAGCTTATCAAAGGCCTTAAATGAAACCACACTCCTTTCAGTTGGCAATTCATACTGTGGGATAGTAGGAGTAGTTATATGTGTGATCTCATCTTCCTCTTCATTGTAATCATCTATTGTAATAGGAGTGTCAACTGAGAAGCTAGTATTTGGAGTGGGTTGTGGTGATTGATGACTGAAGGGTTCAATGTTATCATCTTTTTTCCTTGAACAAGTATCTCTTCTTCTCTCAAAAGTTGTGAGAGGTACATCCTTAGTCAATTCTTCCTCATGTAGGATCAACTACTCAACTCTTTTCATAGGATCTTGTACTTCATGAAAAGCTTTTGTATATAATGGACCATTTATTTTTCTCCATGCCTTTGCCATCATTACTGTATTATATGCATCCTTTCTTAACTTTTCCTGTTGATCACAGTTTTTGATCACATCATCTACAATGAATTCATGCTCCTATCTTTTTAACTTTTGTGTCATTTTGGCACTGTGAATGAAATGTTCAGGGTCAAAATTTCCCCATTTATTTCCTTGTGGCATTCCATAGTAGTCTATCTTACTACCGACATAATCATATCCATTTTTTGAAACAATAGTAAAATCACTAAAGCATAAAGTGGAAGGCATGGGAGGTTGTCTACCATAACTCTTAAAATGCATATAGTCAGAGTAAGCTAATTGCCTTATTATCTCAAGATGTGCAATTCTGTCTAGAATTGTTTTAGGCAAAAGGAATGGTGCTACCTCAAACCCATATACTCTAATTATAGTGCAATCCTCATATGCATACCAATCTCCCCAATTATGGTTCACCTTTCTTGTTGGGTTTTTCTCTTTAGGCCTAAGAAATCTCTATACCTCATGGGATAAATTATAATCATAGTGATGGCCAAATAGTTTGTATAAGGGTTTCACAAAGTGTTCTTAAAAATAAAAATAATGAGACCTCTCGTATCTATTGCCCCAAATTGCAGTCCACATTTATGCTGGCCTTATGTTCTCATCTTCATCCAAGTATTTAATTTTTAGCTCCTCTCCCCACATCCCCATAGATTGTCCTTCATACAAGATCATGTGCATAAGAAAAGAATATTGTTTGAAAGTAATTGCATCACTATTATGTTTTATGGAAGTAAGTGATGTGCTTATGACCTCTGCCAACTACTTTGCATAATCGAAAGGTCTGACATCTTGGTTTTGAACATCCGCAACCAAGATCATAGGGGATATAGCCATTTTAGCAGGGGCATCTATCCCCAATACTTGACCAACTAAGTAATATGTATATTGATAGTAATCTTCGAACAAATCAACAAAAAAAATGAGGTCGCTCATTATCAGAGAGTATTCTGAGCTGGACCCTTGTGTGAGGTCTATGTAGAGGAAATTTCCATCTCTTATAGCTTGTGTCCATGGTGCATAACTCTTCCAAGAGGTCTCTAATTTTCAATGGTATTTTCTTAGATGTATCCAATTGAAATACCATAGCATTGTAATCTCTAGTGATGGGGAGAAAATGTGACCCATCATGTGAGTGAATTTTCCTCATCTTAGGGTTATACATTTTAGTCAAAAACTTGATTATTTCCACGTTGATAAATACATTAGGTACGATAAGCTTCCCCAGATTCATTTTCCATGGGTTTGATACACGCTTCTGCCTATACTTCTTCCTGTAATGGTATATGAATAAGTCATACCCTCACTGTGGAGTCCATACATCTCCTAAATTCTTATGCTTGTCTTCTAACTTCTTAGTTGAGGGGTTTAACTGGGTTGTTCATCTAGATTTTGGTCCAAAGATGGGACATTGTTTGATTAAATCTTGGTTTAGTGATCTCGTTTCTATTTTTTGTCTCTTTACTTTGGGTTTCTCTAAAGTTCCTTCCATTTTTAAACCCTAGCTCTATTGCAATTTAAATAAATTCGATAAATTATTTAGTTGTCTTGAGTAATTTATTGAAACAGTGTCGCCTTCTCTAAGTTCCTTGCCATTGCTCAATCCCACGTCCTCAACTTTGAGCTTTAATTGATTTAGATTCTGCGATTTAATGAGCAAGATGTATCAAGATTTGGCACACTTCTATCAACTCTGATTCATAAATATTGTCTTTTCCAACTTGATGATTTGATGGTGGCATTAATGGTAGTTGTCTCTTCGAAAGCCACACCAGTCATGTCAGCCAGGTGAGAAATACTTTTTCACTATGTCGAAAAGAATTTTCTTACATTCTTATTGATATCATGTTCTCCCTTCAACATACTTTCACGCTTGCTTCATTTCAGAGTATCAAAGAGACATGTGATTATTTCTCTCTGATACGACATGGTTTTTCTGAAAACATCATCCATGGTTTTATCATATTCTTCCTTTCTAGGATATCAGATTTTTGGAGAGACTTGCAACCATCTCTCTTTGATGTGCCAATGTCACTTCGACAATCATTTCCCTTATGTTCATCAAAGTTTTGGAGAGACTTTTATTCATGTTTCCTCGATACGAGCTCCTCTCTTCGATATTTCTTTATGCCTTATTTCAGAGTTTCGAAGAGACATGTTATTACCTCTCTTCGATATCCTATGGTCTCCTCGAAATCATCCTTTCAATGTTATTTTGTTGCATTCCTTTATCAATTTCCTCTCGATACAAGCTTGTCTCTTTGAAATTTTGTTCTCAATTGTTATCATAATGTCGAAGAGACTTTTACATTTCTTAGCCCAATAGTTCAATGTTTCCTCGAAATTGTCATCGCGCCGGCCAAATTCTTAATTTGACAGTTGTCCATTATTTATTGGGTAATGATTAATCATGTCTAAGAGATTTTTTTTTGTTTCCTTAATGCCAAAATAATTTAACATATTAAAATATCAATATTTATTTAGCATCTTGTATTTCAACTCATCAGAGAGACAAACTATCTTTTCCCTTTGAAACAATTAAGTGTCTTCAAAATATTTCTTTACGAGCTGTCAGAGAGACTTTGGAGTATGTTACTTCGAAGTGTGATGGTCTCCCCAATACACTGTGTTGGCTTGTTTCATTGGATTTTTGGAAAGACTGCAATGTAATTCTCCTTGAAATGGCATTGTTCTTCCAAAATGTGTTTCGAGTAACAGAATTAGGGGATGTGAGTGTTAAGGAAACGACTATGGGGAGGGTGATTTTTGAGTGATAATTTTATTGGAACAGATTAAGGAGACTATAATTTTAAGCTTATTAGATAAATATGATGGTTGTGAGGGATGATGCATATGGTATAAAATAAAGTGGTCATACTGAGGTGGTGAGGACTAGTGAAAATTTGAGGTTAAATTTTGGTTCTAACACCCTCACTTACTTTCTATGTAATCAAGCTTTTAGAGGTTCAAAAGCTCTCCAATGGGGAGGACTGATCCAGGTGGATATATTCACCAAAAATTCAATTATTCTAGATTCCCCAAGCATTGAAACCATGTAAAAGATCTCGCCAATACGAATCCAATACAACTTGAATTGTGTCGAAAGGATTTCGTATGCCCAAGTTATGCTTGGTCAAAGTTTGGTCAAAATAGGGATTCCGTATGAAGATTCTAGGTCAAAAAATTGACCGTTTCAAAATTAGACAAGGACATTGTCAAATTGAAGGGCTCATCGAGATGATTTCAATGTCGCTCAAGAATCACGTTGATCAAAGCCCATATGTGCAAGTTATTGCCAATCAAAGTTGTGTGGTAAAAAGGTTGACCATGCTGACGTCAACATGATGACATGACAATACAATCATAATGTCAGCATGCTGATGTGGTAGGTACAAGTGATGTGGACCAATCTTGTCTTTATATGTGGAATCCAATATGGCAAGTTACGTGGAAAAAGACAACGAATCACATGTTGACATATAGTGTACGATGATCGAAGTGGACTAATCACATGTTGACATGTGGCACCTTCGAGATGCGCAAATCAAGGTCTGTTTGTGCAAAATTGGGTTTATGGGGGTTGAAACTTTGACCCCCGTTTGGCTAGTTTCTTCTGCCACTATTATGCCATCTACGATTCTTTGGATGACATATGTCAGAGGTTTTATTTATTGAATAACTAATGCTATTTAGAGGGGCAATGGTTTGAACTATCGAACCCCCCTCCTCTAATACCTGCCTACTACTAGCATGCTAAGAGTGCTCATTGGATTATATTTTGGGGTGGTTCATTTTAAAATAGAAAGAAAACTGAAATTTTTATAAAAGGGGGTCGAAAGTTTGAACCACCAACCCCCCAACAACATTACACCAAAATTACCATTGCGCCCCGTGCATAAAGCTTAATTTAGCCTAGGTAAATATGGGTTTTGATATATTATAATCTGTAAAACTTATGTATACACATTTTAAGCCATATCTTCAATATTTTCAATTCCAATTAGGAGATATGGGAATATGGGGAAATATGTTTGTTAACCCCCTATAAAAAAATAAATTGTATTTAAAGGGGGTAGGTTTTGGCTTGTGGTCACAATGGTGAGGAAATTGAGAGCCTGTTAATGAAATTATTCAACTCCGTACACAAAGAGGCTTTAAGTCAAGTTATTTTGTACTTGAAGGAGGGGGATTTTTCAAATTTAATTATTGATTGAGGAGGCTTGTGGAGGCTCGTAACAGACTGAAGTTCCTTATAAATTGCATTTGGAGCATAATCAAGGATTGGTCACTCCATTGGAGAGGGACTTGAAGACGTAGCTATTTGGTGAACTCCATTGTCAATCTATTGTCTCTTGCCTTCTCTTACTTTTGTGATTTCCTATTTCCATTATTTTAATCATTTTAATCTTTTTTAAAAGAGTTCAAAATTAAGATTAAGGCATTCAATTACTCATTTACATAAAATTAACATTCACTAAGAAATTGTCATAGATCCTAATAGATGACTCTCTTTGTCCTCAATGCCCCCACCTCTGTCTCCAACACCTCTATCCTAGCTATCATTGCATCTAATCGTACCTATAGGTTCGCTATCCTTTGATCTATTGAGCCATCCCCACCTCTGACATCCACACCCATTACGATCCTCTCTTAGAGGACTCGCCTTGCCTTAGAAATATCCTCCTCCTCTTGTCTCTCCTCCTCCTACTCACCCTCCTCCTTGATAGGGAAAGGTGTTGTACCACCCATTATCTCCTCGCCCTCCTCTATCAAGCTTAACCTCCTCTCCCTCCCCGTCCATCTCTACCAGCATCACCTCTTCATTCATCTCCTCGTTCCCCATCTCCTCTCCATCCACGACCTCTGAATTGGTCTTGCGGGCCCCTACCTCAACACTCTACTAGCGTTGAATGATTTGGATCTATGTATAGGTCAAGCCTGTGAGTCACCAACCATGCATCATACTTTGTTGTGGTTCTTGAATTTGTGTCACCATCTCTCCATCCCCACTGAACTACCTGTAAGGAATCTATCCCCTTCTCTTCCATTGCCACTGGTATCATCTGATCCCATGGCTAAACCTCGCACGAGGACTGCACAAACTCTATTGTCCCCCTCGACATATCCTGGGTCTCCCCAAACTACCTCCACACTCTATCTGGCAAGTACATCTCGATAATGTGTTGTGATTGGACTATCCGTCCAATCAAAAACCTCACCTGCCTACACTATGGAAAATGTTGATCCTCATTTGGCCACTACTAGTAGCCCTTGTACGACCTCCATATAAATTTCACAAGTAAATCAATGCCATGTCTCCGATAACTAGTGTCCCCAACATGGGTTTGGGTCACGACTCCACCATACAGATAAACATACCGTATCCTATCACCTAATTGCCTGCCCACTAGAGGATGGAACACGACGATGTGCTCCCATGCCCATACCATCAATAGTGTCACCCCACAACTCAGAGACTGACCTCGCAATAGGCAATGTTATGCAATTGAAAATATAACATGGCTAATAGGTAGGGCACCCATGCATAGACTATCCCTCCTCATCATCCCCACGAGTACCTCACCCCATCCAAATAGAAAACCATGGCCCTTGTGGTCCGGAATGACATTCCCGACAATCAATGTGCACAAAGTACAGTCCCATCTCTCGTATCACTCTACTGGGAACTCCCACCTATCAAAGATATTGTTGGGAGACCCCATTTATTTTGTACACAAAAAAAGAGGTGGCTGGAGGAATCTAAGTAATTATAAAATTATCTATTTGAGAGGGAGAGTGAATAATTAAATAATAAAAGCATTATTTAATTATAGAAGACATGTGACAGGTTGAATTTTCAATTAAATAATGATTTAATTCAAAAGTGGGAAAAAAATGGCAAAATTAGTAAGCCATTAAATAAATAAATTTTATTTCATTTAAGGAAGAAAAGGCTAAATAAATAACTAAATAATTGAAATAATTATTTAATTATAGTAGGAAGTGACAATAATTAAATAAATAAGATTTATTTAATAATGGAGAAAAAGAAACATTAGTGACACAATTAAATAAATTAATAAAATTTATTTAATTAATCAAAAGAGGGAATAAAAGGATAAAAATGAATTAATTAAATAATTAAAATTCTTTAATTAAGAGAAGAATTATGATATTAGACAATAATAAAATAATTGAAATTATTTAATTATTGAGGATGAAAGGGGGATTTATGAAGAAAAATAGAGTTCGTTGCCCTAGGAATTTATGTCTCATGTCACTCACCTTATACAGGTGGTTACATTTTTTCAGGCACTCCCTCTCTCTCAGATCTCTCCCTCCCACCTCTCTCTCTCCCACACCCTCTCTCTCACTCCCTCTCTCACTCCCACTCCCTCTCTCTCACACTCCCTCTCTCTCGGGCTATCTCTCAAGTCTCTCCTTCCCACCCTCCCTCTCTCTCAATCTCTTGCTTTGGCACCCTACCTAGATAGCTCTCTCTCTCTCTCTCTCTCTCTCTCTCTCTCTCTCTCTCTCTCTCAAGTCTCTCTCTACCACCCCCTCTCCTTCTCTCAAGCCTCCACCTCTTTCTGTACCACCCCCTCTCTCTCCCTCTCAGGTCTCTCTCTACCACCCCCTCTCCTTTTCTCAAGTCTCCCCCTCTCTCTCTCATGTCTCTATCTCTACCACCCCCTCTCTCTTTCAATTCTCTCTCTACCACCCCCTCTCCTTCTCTCAAGTCTCTGCCTCTCTCTCTCATGTCTCTCTCTACCACCCCTATCTCTCTCTCTCCCCATCTCCCTCCCTCCCTCCCTCCCACCCTACCTAGATAAGTCCCTCTCACTCCAATCCTCTCTTTCCCACTCCCTCCCTCTCTCTCTCTCTCTCTCCTCCTCTATCTCTCTCTCCACTCTCTCTCTCCCAATACATTCTCTCTCTATCTCTTAGATCTCTCCCTCACACCCCTCTCTCTCTCAAATCTCTCCTTTGACACCCTACCTAGATAGCTCTCTCTCTCTCTCTCTCTCTCTCTCTCTCTCTCTCTCTCTCTCTCTCTATCTCTCCCCCTCTCTCTCTATCCCTCCCACCCTACCTAGATAAGTTCCTCTCACTCCAACCCCCTCTCTCCCACTCCTCTCTGCCTTCTCTCTCAGGTATCTCCCTCCCAAACCCTCCCTCTCTCAGGTCTCTCTGTCTATCTCTCTCTCTCACTCACTCCCTCTATCTCTCTCCCACTCCCTCTCTCTCACTCCCTCTCCCTTACACCCCCCTCTCTCTCAATTCTCTCCCTCTAGAACCATACCTAGATAACTCTCTCTTTCTCTCCCTCTCTCTCTCTCTCCCTCTATCTATCCCACCCTACCTAGATAATTACCTCTCACTCCAACTCCTTCTCTCCCACTACCTCTCTCTTAGGTCTCTCCCTCCCACCCCCTCTCCCTCTCTCAGGTCTCTTTCTCTCACTACCTCTCTATCTCTCTCTCTTTGTTTGTCTTCGGTCTCTCCCTCCCTCTCTCCTTACCACCCTACCTAGACAACTCTCTCTCTTAAAAATTTCCCTCCCTCTAAATACATACATACATACATACATACAGGCATACATACATGTACTTACATACATACAAGAATACATACATACATACATACAAATATATATACAGTTTAATAGACTAGAATTTAACACAAAGCAAGACATAACGCAAGCGCATTATAATGCACTCGCATTATGTCTTTCTTAGGGAACTCTTGAGCACAAACACAAGAAAACATGTCAAAACTATGAAATAACGCGAACGTGCTATAGCACGAGTGCATTATAATGCACTTGCGTTATTTCTTGCTTTGGGAATCCCCAAGACTTAGGCTTGGTATTTTATTTGGATTACCAACCCAAAGGCTTGGAGTGCCTTCCCAAAAGACATGTTTTTGTATATTCTACAAGATTTCACATAATCACGTTCGTGCTAACCGTCAAGTTTGCACATGTTTCAAGGTCGAACAAATCAAACATCTAGGTAATGTTATGATCTCTCTTAGATATTTAATGATGTAGTTTTTTTTCACATTTTGACAATGTTAAGCCTTTCATTTGTAATTTCTTTTGTTTTGATTAGGGGTAAAAAAGGGGTTTTGATGGGGCCCAGAACCCAGTACAAAACAGTTTTGAAGGGAACCATCAACCTACCAAAGATAAGCAAGCTGCTTCAAAAGAAAGGTCACATACCGACAACAACCCTAAAACAAGCTCTAGAAGATAAACAAGACAACATAGGCTACATAACAAGCGAGGTCCCAAGACCCAAATACAACCTAGTTTTATTCGGGACTAGAAACCCTTTTGACAATCTTAAACATCACCTAAAGTAGCGAAGCAACAACAAAATAGCCTCTTAGAACATTTAGCTCTGAGCCCAGAAGAACAGTGAAATCAAATTTCCCACAACACAAAAACACTTGGTAACAGGAGACCAACTCCAACTCCACCTCTAGAGGAGTGATCTACCCTCTATTGGAGAGGATGATACAATCAACAAAACCACTGCAGCCAAAAGTCACCAGCACCCTCATCCTCCACCTCAATAGAAACAACAGCTGAGGGAGGTCCACCTCCATAGGACCAGAAGGGAAAGCCAACTCAATAGCCAAGTAAGAGACCATAACATCCTTTGGAAATCCCTACACCAGGAGAAAAACCATCTAGGGCCTAGGAATAAAACTTGAGATCCACCCAGTAAAGAGAACAAGGCCAAAGGATCCTAGAACATGTATCACAACCAGGTAAAACTTTTGCAACAGCCACAAACCCGAAACAACCATCTCCAACTCCACCTCGAAAATAATGTAAGCAAAGAACCCTTTAGAAGATGGCAAGACAAAAGCACCCCTAACTAAAGAAAGCAACTTGGACAACACCATAAGAATGAACATCATCCCAGCCAAAAGCACACCACCAAAACCAAGGGAAGACACAACCATCAACCCAACAGGAGGCCCAAAAACCGACCAGAAAGGAAACCCCCAATTCGACACCAAAAACAAACAAGCCCAAGCAACACCAGGAAAGGTCAACTGCATGAAAAGCTATGCCCCAACCACAAATTTTTTTCTAACAGTAGGAATCCAACAGAGAAGAGAACCCAACACATAACAAAGGCCAAGAAAAAATTTCCAAACATCAAAGGACACCCTCCACAAATGAAAAAACCTCGACAACCACAGAGGGAACAAAGACGTTCTTAGGCAGAGAAAAAGAACACAAACCTGGGCACCAAAAGTATGCCAAAAAACCAGCATACCCTCAAGGCAAAGAAGACTAGACCAAGAGAAGCCAACCACCACTAATCAACACAACAGGCCTGAGCCACCCGCACCAAAGCCACACACGACCAAGAAGGAACTAATGAAACAACTAAAGCACCAAGGTTGAAATTAATGAAGGGCATCATAAACCAAACCCCAACCTCTTTGAGCTCCATAATGAGCCCATCATAAGGCCTCAGAACCAAAAAAAACAACCCAAAAATTTTCATTGGTGTCTAATTTTTTGGCAAAAACCAGTGTAATTTATTTTGTGTGTCTATTTTTTGGCAACAAACAGTGTTTCATATTTTTTTTTTTATAAAATTTAATTGTTCATTGAAATTTCAAATGAATTACATTGTTAAAAACTAGATTCCATTCTACACATATTAAAAATAAATATTTTCAATTAGTTTTCAAAATTTATAGGGATAACACGACTAAAATTCTATTTTTCAAGATGTGTCCACTTTGAAAATTAGTAAAAAATCAAATATTCATTAAAAAATTATCAAAAAAATTGGGCATAAATTACATGTTAGCTAATTTCTCACTGAAGTGATTTTAAAAATACCAAAAAAAATTAACCTTTTGAGGGAGCACAAAAGTCACTATGTTATGTTTTCTTGACAAAAATAACACTAGTTTATGTGGCTCCCTCTTTTGAACCCCTTAATCTATACCATTTTCAAAAACATGTAGTAGTTTAGAAATAATTCTTGGAGCACTTTTTACATTTTTTTTGTTGCATCTTAAAATTTTGAGAGTAACTATCCTCAATTTCTCATCCAAGGTCAGTATTTCTTGATTTCTGAAAAAAGTGGCCACTTAAGACCGCTTTTTGGCCCCCCATCTTTTTTCACTTACCCCCTCTCACTGTCTCCTCCCCCCTCTCTCTCACTACCTTTCAATCACCTTCTCTCTCTATTTATCGCTATCTAACATATCCTTATATACCTCTTTCTCTCTCCCTTCCTCCTCCCCTCTCTCAATCTTTCTACCTTCATCCTTACCTCTCTAGTTCTCTCTCTCTATTACATATATCTATCACCCCTCTCTCCCATTCTACTCTCTATCTCACCTCTCTCTCCCTACCTATCCCTCCCTCCTCTCTCTCTCACCTCTCTATCACCCATCTCTCCCTCCCTCCCTACCTCTTCCTCCCTCTCCCACCCTCTATACTTCTCTTTATCTCCCCTCCCTCTCACTACCTGCCTCTCTTTGTTTATCTCACCTATATCTCTCCTTCCCTCTCTACTTCTCTCTACCTACCTATCCCTCTATACCTATTTCTCTCTCAATCTCTCCACCTTCAAGTTCCTCTCTACTTACCTCTTTATCACATCTCTCTCTATCTCTCTCCTTCCCTCTCTACTCTCTCTCCCTACGTTTTCCTCCATCCCTCCCCCCTCTTTCTATCTCTCCCTCCCTCCCCCCTCTTTCTATCTCTCATCTCTCTCTCTTTCTATCTATTCAACTATCCCTATTTACCTCTCCCTCCCTCCTCTCTCTCTTCTTTCCACCAACCTTCACTCTCTACATCTCTCTATCTAACCTGCACCCCTATATAACTCTCTCTCCCTCTCTCTCTCCTTCCCTCTCTACTCTTTCTCTCTATCTTACCTCTCTCTCTCCCTACATATCCCTCCCTCCCTCCTCTCTCTCCCTAATCACCTCTCCTTTCCCTCCCTCCCTACCTCTCCTTTCTTCTCTCCTTCCCTCTCTACTTCTCTTTATCTCCCCCTCCCTCTCTCTCTTTTTATCTCTCTCACCTCTCTCTCCATACCTATCTCTCCCTCTATCCATACCTCTCCCTCTATCTCTCCTTCCCTCTTTAATCTCTATCTCCCCTCCCTCTCTCTACCTGCCTCTCTCTCTCCATCCCCACTCTCCCTCCATCTCTCTTTCCTTCTCTAATTCTCTCTACCTACCTATCCCTCTATACCTCATTCTCTCTCCATCTCTCCCTCTTTCCCTCTCTCCATCTCCCCACCTTCATCCCCTCTCTACTTATCACTCTCTCTCACACACACTTCTCCCTCGCTCCCTTCCTCTCTCTCCTTCCCTCTCTACTCTCTATCTCAAATCTCTCCCTCTCTCTCCCCTCTCCCTCTCTAATTACCCTTTCTCTCATGTCCCTCTCTCTCCTCTCCCTGTCTACCTACCCTCCTCTATCTACCTACCTCTCTCTCTTCCCCCTCTTTTTGTCGCTCCTCACCCTCTATCTATCTCTCCATCTCTATAATCTATCTCAACTATCCCTCTTTACCTCTCCCTCCCTCACCCTCCCTCTCTCTCTCTCTATCTCACCTATATATCACCTCTGTCTCCCCCTACCTATCCCCCACTCTCTCCTTCCCTCTCTCCTTCTCTCTATCTCCCCTCTCCATATCTCTACCTACTTATCCCTCTATAGATCCATACCAATTTCCCTCTACCTACCTGTCTACCTATATCTCCCCTCTCCCTCTCTCTTCCTACCTCTCTATCTCACCTATACCTATTTACCTCTCCCTCCATCCCCTCTCTATCTCGCACCCTCACCTCTCTCTCTGTGTGTGTCTTGATTTCTCTCTCTCTGATGTGCACCAAGATGTGATACAAAAAGGGGAGGAAGTTGGGGAGATTGAGAGAGAGGGAAGGAGGGAGGGAGAGGTAGAGAATGAGAGAGTGAGAGAGAAAAATGAGAGAGAGGGAGAGAGATTGAGAGAGAAAGAGGGGGAGGGAGAGAGGTGATATAGATAGAGTAGTGAGGGAAGGAGAGAGAGAGAGAGAACACCTATTCATTAAATAACTGTACAATAGAGAAATTAAAAGGAGATATCATATGAGTTTTCTTGTACTAATTATTCTATTTTAAGGATTGTATGTACACTCAAAATGGTTATTATATATATATATATATATATATATATATTTTAAAATGATAGAAATCATAAACAAAATCATGGTTTTTTGAGGAAACTTTGTATGATTTTCTTTTTATAAAAGATAAATTATGTGATTTTATGCTTGTTTCATAGTAGTTGGTATCTTTGATTTGATTTGGTTTTGAAAAATATCTATCTCTTTATCAAATTCTATATATTTTAGTGAGGGCTTCACCATATTTGATTTTGATGGAGATATCCTCTTCAAAGTGGACACATACACTCTCACTTAACCACCATATTCTCATGGATGCCTAGGGAAAATTATTTCTCACATTGTGTCGCAAGGTATACACATCATTTCTACATATTTTTATGTTTATCTCTATTGTTTAATTGATTGTATGGTTTCTTCCCTTCCTTTGCAACTTCTTATTCTAAACTAGAGATGAAAGGCTATCTCAAAAATAAGCTGGATGGTAAGAAAAATCTGCGTCATTATGACGGTCTTTGATTTTACCAATGGAAGAGTGTCTCCTTGGTTTTTTTCTTTTTTTCTTTACTATATTTTCAAGAATAGGTTTTTTAATATTCTCATGAAAGGATTTTGTGTAGGTGAAAGACAAGTGTGATGACATGGGGATGATGCTCAATAAATATATTATTAGTTTTTCTATTGATCTTAACTTTGATTATCATGCGTAAATATATATCCCTGGTGAAACTAACCTTCCTTGTGTGATAATATCACATGAAGAATGAGAAAATTATATCACCCTCCTTTACTACCTGATGCCAAAAGAGAAAGGGGATTATTTTTTTGTATTTGTGCCTAGTCTAACAATTGTTTGTTTGTGAAAATATTTGCCAATAATTTGACTAATGTCACACTAATTTTATTTTTAACTCTAACATATTTTATGTTGTACTAATTTTATTCTCAAATGAAATATTATTTAAATGTATTGAATGAGATGTATTAAATTTTGTTGTCAATTTATGACTTCAAAATTAAAATACTATTTTTTAGAATCTCTTTTATTTAGCCATTTTATGTTACCATAGCAATCATGTTACAAAAATAATAAACTATATAGAGAGGTTTTGTGCACTAGGTGTTCCATTTCTCTACACTCTACTTAAATATCAAATTCTTCAATGATCAAATAATCAATAACAATTCTACACTTCTCACCTACGAAAAAGTGGTAACAAATGAAGTCCATTTGTTTCTTAAATATTGAATGACTAGCATTCACTAAGGGAGCTCAACTTTTTGAACATTGTGAAGGTGCAGATTGATTCCCAAGAGCTTGGAGTGCATGTACATTGTCACATGCAAGAGTTATTTGTATCATTTAAGACATTTTTACATAGATTTTTATTTTAATTATTTTATGCTACTTTGCAATAAGGTTTGTATTTATTTCTACAATAAATTATATGTACATTAATGAGAATATTGGATATAGTGACATTTAAACTAAGAACCTAATTATGGCTGAGATTTTCTATGTGCTAGTCACTTGCCCTTTCATTATGGAAACTTTCAAATTCTATCAAGAAGTGTATTTCAATTCCAACACATCCTCAAAGGTACAATCATTTTGATATAAATCGTGATACCAAATTTATAATTTCGTACATGATAAAATTTAGTTATAATTTATAAATTGTACATTTAATAAATTGCATACATTTTAATCATTTTTTATGTAAATGAGAATTTGACCATGGAAAATTTTTCTTTAACAAAATTTAATTGTAATTTTTTTTTTTATCAATGTCCATTGAACCTATAAATCCAATTGCTAGTGATTATTTTATTATGAAGTCATACCTACTCTTGTTTGTACTTTTGAGACCCATGTATTTACTTTGCTCCTTTACTAAAAATTCCACAACATTCATATTTTTTAAGAATATGAATCCATATACTTTTAACTCTTTAATATATGATTTAGACACCATAAAAGACTAAAATGACATTATACTTTTAAAAAATTAAAACAACAATGATTGTACGTTTTAAAAAACTCATGACACACTAATTCCAATACAAATCCAAAATCATAAATATATATTAATAAATAAATAAATATGTCACAACTAAACTTACCATCAACCTGATTTGTTTAAGATAAAAAAATATTAATGATCAACATTAAGACCTTTTCAAATTTATATTCATATTTTAAAAATTACAAATCTATATACTTTTAACTCTTTGATATATGATTTAAACAATACAAGAAAGCTAAATCAAAATTATAATTTTTTAATTTAAAAAAAAAAACTAGGAAACAGATTGAAAAAAATTCCAAAATCATAAAATATAAATAAAAAAGAACAAATACATGTGTCACGACTAAACTATCCAATTCTTAATTTTTTCACTTACTTGACTTCTTTGGCCACCCATCTCTTTATTTAAAAAGGGGATTTTTAATTATATATTTTTATATTTAAGAAAGGAAAACATAGATGGATAGTCAAAAGCATGGTTGGGCAGTTGTAAAGACAGTTTTTTTTAATGATGTTTGCTTCTAGATTTATTTTTAGTTAGTTTGAATTTGCTGTTCTTCTTTGAAAAGTATTAAAGACAATTTCTTTTAACAATATAATGTTAAAGGCTGAAATATTATAATAATATTAATAATGTATGTTATATTATAATTTATGTCAATTTTAATAAGTTTTGGTTGAATTATTATAATAATATTAATGAATATATGTTATATTAGAATTTATGTCAATTTTAATAAGTTTTGACAGGTATTATAAAATATTTTATTTGATGTTTTACTATAATTTCAATTGGAGTTAAGTTTGAATTTTTTTTATAGTAGTGAATAAAAAGAACAATCTTAATCAAAGTTTGGATTATTATAATGATATTCTTAAATGTAAGTCATAAAAAGTGTGATTATTTTTTGTCACCTTTAACAAGTTTTAATAAATGTCACAAAGATATTTTTTGATGTTTTGGACATGAACATGAAGATACATTTACTATTTATCTCTAGTAAATAAATAATTTTTGACATTAATCATGTTTCACTTTATTAAAATTAGTATTTTAAAAAAAGTACACAGATGCAGACACATATTTATTTGTTTTTGTGTTAAGTAAAAAAGTAGTTGTAATTTTTTAAATAAAAGATTTTTTTTACAAATAAAGAATATAATAAAATAGTAAATGTCTAATATTATATGTGGATAGTAAATAAAAACCATATATAGATGTTGGTAAATCTCTATCTATATCCAAATAATCAAGTTATGAGTTCAATGGATGAGATATAAATCTTGGACAATTACAATATGAAAATCTAAAAACTTAAATGCAAATTTGAAATTAAGTGACCTTAATGCAGAATTATCATGATAAGATTCATCTTCTCCATGATGCTAAAACTCAACCAACATAACATGCTTAATAACACCACTTTATGTGAACTTATAACAACAATAAATTAAGTATAACATCAACATAAGATAGTAGTAAAGAGGCACAAATCAACAACATAAAATATGTCACATAACATAAGATTTACATGGAGAAACCCCTGTGGATATATAATGCAGGGGCATTTTTGATGCACTTTGTTGTCATGTTGCAAAACTTTGGATTTTGGCTATTTGGGTTTTTTTGGGTCAATAAGGTCATTCAAGACCATTTGGGGTCATTTAGGACCATTTTTGGATGTTTGGGTGTCATGTTGTCAAAAGTTGTAAATGTTGCAAAATGTTGTCATTATTGTCAAAAAACTTGTAAAAATGTCATTATGGTTAACCAAGGAGTTAGTGGTCGGTCTTGTAGTTAGAAATGGTTGAGATGGGATAAATATGCAATGTAATCTAGAGCACAAAGGTTGGAGAAAGTTGGAATGCAAAGAAGTTCATTTTGTCATATTCTAATTGCAATTTTTTTGTGTAAAATAGTTTGAGAAACACAATGTATGACCCGGTACGATCTAGTATGGCCCTACTGGTGATTGAGGAAGTTGGAGAAGATTTTTATCTTTCTAATTCTTTTGATTTGGTAGAATTTCATTCAATTTTGTGAAAGATACTGCAGATTTTGTGTTGACAGGTTGAAACCTTTCCTAGGGTTTCTAGAGAACAAATAAAAATGATGAATAGAGTTTCCACCATTAAAAACCCATGAAAATTGGTGGGAAACTCTGTCCTAATACTGGCCATGTGTTGAAAAAAGCAGGATGATTGGTTCTCATTTTTGATAAAGTTCTTGGTGGCAGTGTCTTCAAATTGACTTGCAAACTATCATAAAACCCTTGTTTGATTGATGGTAAAACAAATCTATGTGTTGTGTATTTTTGGATGGGTGGTGATTCATTGGAGAATGTTGAATTAGGTTTTCACAAGCCACAAATTCATGAGACAAGCGTTTTTCCTTCTTGCTTGATGTCATTGCTTGGAATGCACCTAGTGGCAGGAATTCCTAATTTGCATAAATCATTATGTTAATGACTTGGTTGGGTCATGTATGTTTGGAAACCCCTAGAATGTGTTGAAATAGGTTTGAGAAAATCAAGTTTCCCATTTTTATGTTGGTTGTATCTTTTTGGGTGCCAATAGGCTTTAGGAGCAAGTTGCCAAGAATGAGCAAGGGTGCACATTTGCATCATTTGTATTGAAACCTTGTTTGGAAAGCATCAAGGTTGTTGTTTGTGAGTCCTTCTTCTACATAAGAACAAAAATACACCAAGAATGAGAGAGGGTAGGAGTGAGGGAGGGAGGGAGATAGAGAGTAGAGAGGGTAGGAGGGAGGGAGGGAGGGAGATAGAGAGTAGAGAGGGAAGGAGGGAGAGAGAGGGAAGAAATGAGAAGTGAGAGAGATATAAGTCATAGAGAAATTTGATAGAGAGAAGTGGAGAGGGAGAGAGGGAGATAGCTAGAGAGAATGGAAAAATAAAGAGTAGAGAGGCAATGGTGAGAGAGAGAAAGAGAAGGGATGAAGAGATAGAGAAAAAGAGTAATTGAGAGAGAAAGAGGGGGAAGGGAGGGATGGAAAAAAGGGAGAGAGACTAAGAGGAGAGATAGAAAGAAGGGGAGGGAGGGTGAGGTAGAGAAGGAGGAAGAGGAGGGATAGAGAGAAGTAGAGAGGGAAGGATGGAGGGAGGGAGAGTTAAGAATGGATATAGAGGGGCATGTTTGAGAAAGAGTAGTGAGATAGAGAGAAGAGAGTGAGAGGGAGGGAGAGAGAATTGTGAGATAAAGAGAAGAGAGAGAGAGTAGAGAGGGGAAGAGGTAGGGAGGTAGACATAGGTGAGATAGAAAGGGATGGAGAGACAGAGAGTGATGGAGGGAGAGGTAGGTATAGAGAGGGAGAAGGGAGATAGAGATAAATAGAGAGAGAGAGAGAGAGAGAGAGAGAGAGAGAGAGAGAGAGAGAGAGAGAGAGAGAGAGAGAGAGAGAGGGGTGTGTGTGTGTGTGTGAGAGAGAGAGAGAGGGGAGGGAGGAAGGGAGATAGAGGTGTGTGTGTGAGAGAGAGAGAGTGAGAAAGAGAGAGAATGGTGAGGTAGAGAAAAGGAGCGATTGATAGAGAAAGAGGGGGGAGGGAGGAACACAAGGTAGAGAGATTGAGAGGAGAGACATAAAGAAGGGGAGGGAGGCTGAGGTAGAGAGGGAGAGGAGAGATAGTGAAAAGTAAAGAGGGAATGAGGGAGGGAGGGAGAGTTAGGGAGGGAGATAGAGGTGTGTGTGTGTGTGACAAAGAGAGAGAGAGAGAGGTGAGTGTGTATGTGAGAGAGAGAGAGTAAGAGAGAAAAATGGGGGAGAAATATTTAAGTGTTATAGGGGTGGGCACATGAATTTGAGTCCACTTTTAGTGGAAGTCTTGCAATAAATCAACAAGAACATATACATGTTTCATAAAAAAATGTACTCATTACAACTTGGGATTTTGTTCCTAAATGAGTATACATTGTAAAAATAAAATGATATCCATTTCCTTTTAGAAAACATATCCATTCTTTTTTAGAATAGGTACACATTTTAGACAAAGTACACATTCTATAAAAAATAAATTTCAAAACTGTATTTTTTCTTATGTTTTAGGATTGGAAGATATTTATATTTTATACATGCAAATACAATACCATGTTAACATCAAAAGAAAAAAATGACTTTAACAATATGGCTAACTGTTTGTTTAAATAGTGTTTTTACATATCTAGTTAGAATATCACCTTTCTAGGATTAACCTTGTAAGGGGAGATTATGGATCAGGATTAGTATCAATCAAATCAAAACAAAAGGATAAAACCCAACCTACTCATGAAATGTAATTTCCATAGCTATGAATTCAAAAAACAAGGTTAGGACAATCAAATGGAAACACAAAGGAATTCAAACTACACAATCTTACAATCCCATGTTAGAGTGTATTTGTTTTGACCTTGATGTGTTGGATTGTTCTTCAACACAAAGCTTCCATGGTTTACAAAATATTGATAATAATGATGATGATGACCTAGAATGCAAGATTTTTTTCTCAATTTTCCATGACCTTTCTACAAATTCTCCAGTTATTTATATGAGGGATGGGGGTTGTTTTATAGATTTTCTTATTTTAGATGAATAATATAGATCCAAAGATGAAAGATCAAGATCAACGGTCCATGTCTATTGAGAGGAAATAGATTGATTAGTTAAATGGCCTGATTAATCCAATTAAGGGAATTGATTAGATAATCGGTGGAAATTCGATATCTTCATTACTGGGGTTGGAGTAATCAATGGAATTAACAAATTATATTGAGTAATCAGTGGATGTGATTTGATCAATCAAAATGTGCGAGGATGATTAATTAATTAAATAATTAATTAATCTTGAGAGGAACATGCAAGATGAAATTGATCTAATAAATACAAGTTTATTTATTAATAGACCATGTTGAGTGAATTTTGGGAAATTAAATAATTGATTTAATTATTTAATTTGGAAGAGGAAAAGTAGATTAATTAAATATTTAATGATACTATTTAATTAAATTAGAAGAATAAATAATTTTAGAGACATAATTAAATAACTAATGTTTATTTAATTAATCAAGAGAAATAAGGTTGAATTGGTGATGACATAGTGAAACTAATTAAATAATTCAAGATTATTTAATTAATAGAGGAAAATAGGGTTAAATGATTGAAATGATGTTAAAACAGGATTAATGATGTTAATCAAGAAAAATGCAATAATGATAATGAAAGTGATGCTGATAATGGAAAAATGTCATTTAGGATGTGTGATATGCGTTAAGCCATTTTTACATGTCTACATTTTGGACCTCTTTAACACAATGTACCTAATGCATTGTTTCAAAGAATTTGATATTCAAATAAGAAATAAATTTTGTTAATGATGCCCTATTGTGCCTCAACAGTCAGTGAAAGGATGATAAGACAGTAGGCTGCACCCTTGAGAGGTTGGATGGAAAAATTACTTTTTCAAGTTGGGCTCACGACAAGGTTTAGGAGTAGTTCATATGTATAGAGGATAAGAAATTATGCAATAGGGGTCACATTTAAGGTTAAGGATGATTCAAGGTACTCAAAATTTTAATCTATGAGGGTTCCAAGGGTAAAAATTAGGGTTTCGGGGGGGGGGGTTAAATAGTGAATTAAGGTTGGTTTACCCCTCATTTGCACTTTCAACCTTACAAAATTCTATCTCTCTGGTGATCTATTGCTAAGATTTTCAATTCATGATGGCTCGAGTTCTAGGTGACCCACATAGAGCAGATGCAATCCATCAGTTCTAGCATCCAGTCGACGTAAGGATTGTGGTACGTATACTTTTCATTTTCTCTTTCATCTTTTAATGCTTTTGTAATTAATACTCAATTTTTTTTAGGATGATAGCGGTAATCTTATGAAATTTTTTCTATTGACATGATATGCATGATATCTTAGTTTGTAGGATGGCCGCTTTCATGAAAATGGGGGGGGGGGGTTAAATAGTGAATTAAGGTTGATTTACCCCTCATTTGCACTTTCAACATTACAAAATTCTAGCTCTCTGGTGATCTATTGCTACGATTGTCAATTTGCAATGGCTCAAGTTCCAGGTGCCCCACGTAGAGTAGATGCAATCCATCTGTTCTAGCGGCCAGTTGACACAAGGATTGTTGTACACATACTTTTCATTTTCTCTTTCATCTTGTTATGTTGTTGTAATTAATTCTCAAAATTTTTTAGGACGATAGCGGTAATCTTAGGAAAATGTTTCTATTGACATGATATGCATGGTATCTTAGTTTGTAGGATGGTCACTTTCATGAAAACTGCATGCTATCATATAAATAGGTCACTATAGTGAAAAATAGTTGCTATTATTGATCGAAGTCACCAATAAAAATTACACGATAAAAAAAATTAGGAACATGACCGCTATCATTAAACCTTACTACTATTGTAGCATTAAAAAGCTTGCTATCATTGTAGAGAGACACTATCATCCTAAAATAGGGTTGCTATAATAAAATACGACCATTATTGTAGTAAAATAAGCTTGCTTTTGTTTAAAATGATTGTTTAAGCTAGTTTAATTATCAATTTTGTTTCCCGATTTGATTTTCTAGAAAAAAATTGACATTATGGGTTGAATGTTTGTAGGAAATTCTTAAACCGTTGTACTCATGAGAGCGACAACCTTGACACTTTTTAGGCTTCATTGTTGGATTCCAAGAGCTCGAGAGGGGTTTCTCAGATGTTGCACTTTTTAGGCTTCATTGTTAGATTCTAGGAGCTCGAGAGGGATTTCTTGGATGTTTTTGACTTACAATATATTTGTTACATGACAAATATTTGGGCTCATAGGGCTATGATGATCGCATTGGTCGAGAGATGGAGGTCTGAGACCTCTTCCTTCCACTTGCCTACTGGAGAGTGTACCATTACTCTTGAGGATGTATGGAGGATCCTACAGATTTTAACTAACATGGGGAGTTGGTTACCTACGATGTTTGACAAGGGACTCAGGCCATGCATAAACTCCTGGGTGTAGAGCAGCTTCAGATAGTAGATTCAGAGATTGAATTGACACATTTTTAGATGGTGTTGATCCAATGGCGATGGTATTGGATGGACTGGTTATCAACCTTTGATGCCCAATAGGAGAGCACGAGGATTTATTGTTGGTTGGGGGGTCTACATTGAGCAGATGATGGAGCATGATACCATATATGCTTGGGGACCTTGTGTGCTCACACATGTATACAAATAATATGCATGAGTCTTTCTATCGTGGTGGCAACAATATTTTAGTTGGGATGAGTCTCCTCCATGTATGGGTATGGGAGTGGATTGCAGTGACTTGACCTGATGGATTGGTTTGATGGGATCTTGAGGATCCCTACTCATATAGATATTTTTATTATTTTCACTACATACAACTAGGCTGACTATCATACTATCGAGAAATTTTTGAAGACATGAAAGAGTTCATATGGAAACCTTATATGGCATGTGAGGCATGGGATGATGACCATGATGAATTGGCATATTGTAGACAGACTTGGTGGCTGATAGGCCGAGTTGTTATTATATTAGAGAGATATCTTCTAGAGAGGGTCTTGAGATAGTTTGGCAAGAGTCAGACTTGCTTGATAGATGGTTACCATTCTTGTTTTGGATGGACAAGCCAAGAGTTCAATATGTGGGGGTTGAGAGAAGATTCGGGTGTAGTTGTGATAGAGTTTCAAGCACTTTCATCTGTTGGATGTGGATAGGTAGTTTTTCCTCTAGATCTAGGGAATACTAGAGATTACATGCAGTGGTGGGCCTACCATCGACCATTGTAGTTTACATTTCCCCTTGGTGCTAGGTCAATTATTGGCTAGGTGAGGAGGATGGCAGGGATTATAGGGAGGAGAGGAGATAGACAAAGGATCTGCATTTCCCATGAGTAGCTTTAGAGGGCTTAGGATGGTTAGGATGATGATGTTCAATAGCATGATGCTCAGGTGCCACAGGATCATGGTGATTAGTAGCAATAGAAGTAGGGTTTAGGTCATGCTCCTTAGGCACCTCCCCTACAAGGGGATACGAAAAGAAAAATAACATAAAACTCTATCACTCACCTTATATAGGTGGTTACATGATAAAAAATAGACTTGATGTCTTATATGGCATGTTCCTCTCCTGAAACCAAGCATTGTCAAACAATCAACCTTTCAATCAATTATTCAATCACACATTGGAAAACAATCTGAATGGGTGTTGACTTTATTGGTCTAATTTGTCTTATCTTTTTTATTTATCTTTTCAATCATGTTAATAGCTACCTCAATGATGTCCCCCAAAGGATTTAGAGGAGCGATGATGTCTCATGACTCATATTTTCTTTGATTGTTGTTTGTAGATTGCTTGGCAAAAGTACTAGGGAAACTTTTCCCTTAGTATGAGTTAGGACATTCATTGTCTAGTGACTATCTACTTTTGCAAGTGGATAAATTTTGTACACCTTTGTATACATTATACCATGGTGTTTATTGTCCATTTTTCATATTTTAATGCCCAATAATGATTAAATGCAATGCCTAGCATCCACTAAGAAAAATAATGATTTTCACTGTCTTTACTAACGCCATGCTAACATTCATATCCTCCACACTAATATTTCTTCTATTTACATCTTTAGGGCATCTTGTGACACATAAAAAAATACCCTACATATATAGTCATGTTAGAGGCATCATCATACTAGTCCATATATATTGCATTATAAAATACAAAAAACAAAGATAGCATATATGCATCTCACATAGGAATACAACATTAGAATCATCTCATATCATCCTGCATCCATACAACATTAATAATTGCATAAATATATCCATAGGTCATCATATATTGCACCATATTTAACATAAAATTGTATTCACATCATTCTATAATCATAATCATTAACATGCATCACATTGCATATCCATAAGCATTGCATAACCATATCATATCATTTTGCATCCATAACACATTAAGAATAAATCATAAGGCATATACGTGAAATTCATAATCATCGCATCATATCATAAATTTAAACTGCATCCATCTAGCATCTAGGAATCATATATAATCATCAAACATAAATCAAGTCATCCATAGTGCATCGACATATAACTCATCATATAATCATATAGAATGCATAACATCATAAACACATGTAACATCATCACATAACATCATAAATATATAACATAAGAATTCATATCATATACTCGCCATAAAAATCATGCATCACATATGTATATAAGCTCTAAAGTGTCATAGTACAATGTCAAGATGTATCTAAAAAATGGAGCTTGCAAACTCAATTTAAAAAAAATATAAGTGTCTAGATACAATATCAAAATATGCTCTAGCTCGAGCTACACCGATCCCATGAGGGTGATGGTTGTGGTGATGCCTACATGTCCTCTTGACATAGTGACCCTGATACCTGTTCTTGGAGGGAGGCCTATCATATGGTCCTAATCATCTAGGACCTAAAACACCACCATTGCTCTGCCACTGCTCAAGGCCTCTATGAAATTTGACTCTCTCCTCTCCAATGGAACTACCCTCTCATACAAATCTTGGTAGTATTTCTCTCGCTTGCCTAGCCTCTAGATCTATCTAGCCATATATGCAGTTGACCCACTATAGCTGGATATGAAGTCTATCACCCACTGATTGGCTCGTTGTTATCCAACCACCATTGCATCACTCTCTATCCTTAACACATCTCTCCCCATCCTCAAAGCCCCTACCTTCACCTACAGTGCCTCTATCCTAGCTATCACTGCATCCAATTGGTCATATAGGTCCACTATCCTCTGATCTGTTGAGTCATCTCCACCTCTAATAGGCACCTCCTCTAACCCCTCTCTGGCATCCATGCCCATCACAATCCTCTCTTTGAGGACTCTCTCTACCTCATAGATCTCCTCCTCATGTATCTCCTCCTCCTCATGTCTCTCCTCCTCTTGCTCACCCTCCTCCGTGGTAGGCGAAAGGTGTTGTACCACCCATTGTCTCCTCACCCTCCTCTATTGAGCTTGACCTCCTCTCCCTCCCCATCCATCTCCTCCATCATCACCTCTATGTCTATCTCCTCATCCCCCATCTCCTCTCCATCCTCAACCTCTAAATCAGCCTCATGGGCCCTTGCCTTGATGCTTACCTAGTGTTGGATGATCTAGATCTATGTACGGGTTAGGTATGTGAATCACCCACCATGCATCATACTCCACTATGGTGCCTGCATTTGTGTCACCATCTATCCATCCCCATTGAACTGCCTATAAGGCATCTATCCCCTACTCTGCCATTACCACTGGTATCATTTGACCCCATGGTTGAACCTCATGCAAGGACTACGTAAACTCTATTGTCCCCCTCGACACATCCTGAGTCTCCTCAAATTTTCTCTACACCTAATCTAGTAGGTACATCTCGATAATGTGTTGTGATTGGACTATCCATCCAATCAAAAACCTCGCCTATCTGTACCACAAAAAATATTGATCCTCATCTAGCCACTGTCAGTAGTCCTTGTATAGCCTCCATATAAAGCTCACAAGTAAATCAATGTCATGTATCCAATGACCAGAGTCCCCAACATGGGTCTAGGTCAAGACTTTTCCATACAAATAAACATACGACTTTCCATCACCTAACTTCTTGCTCACTAGAGGACGAAACACGACAATGTGCTCTGATGCCCATACCATCAGTAGTGTCACCCCACAACTAATAGAATGACCGTCATGGTAGGAGATGTTGTGCAACTGAAAATATAACATGACTAATAGGCAGAGCCCCCATGTATAGATTGTCCCTCTCCTCATCATCCCTGTGAGCACCTCACCCCATCTGACTAGAAAACCATGGACCATGTGGTCCAGAATGATGATCCCGACAATCAATGTGCACAAAATATAGTCCCATCTCTCGTATTGCTTTAGTAGGAAATCCCACCTATCAAAGATATTGTTGGGAGACCCCATTTATTTTGGCACAAAAAAGAGTTCGTTGGAGAAATCTAAATAATTATAAAATTATTTATTTAAGAGGGAAAGTGAATAATTAAATAATAAAAATATTATTTAATTATAGAAGACATGTGACAGGTTCAATTTTCAACTAAATAATGATTTAATTCAAAAGTGGGAAGAAAAGGAAAAATTAGTAAGCCATTAAAAAAATAAAATTTATTTAATTTAAGGAAGAAAAGGCTAAATAAATAATGAAATAATTGAAATAATTATTTAATTATAGTAGGAAGTGACAATAATTAAATAACCAAGATTTATTTAATTATGGAGAAAAAGAGACATTAGTGTCGTAATTATATAAATTAATAAAAATTATTTATTTAATCAAAAGAGGGAATAAAAGGATAGAAATGAATTATTTAAATAATTAAAATTCTTTAATTAATAGAAGAATTATGACATTAGACAATAGTCAAATAATGAAAATTACTAAATGAAAGGGGGATTTATGAAGAAAAATAGAGTTTGCAAGCCTAGGAATTTTTGTCTCATGTCACTCGCCTTATATAGGTGGTTACATTTTGTCAGGAACTCCCTCTCTCTCAAGTCTCTCCCTCCCATCTCTCTCTCTCTCTCTCTCTCTCTCTCTCTCTCTCTCTCTCTCTCTCCACTCCCTCTCTCTCACTCCCTCTCTCTCTCTCTCTCCCTATCTCTTAGGTCTCTCCCTCCCACCCTCCTCTCTCTCTTAGGTCTCTCGCTCTAGCACCCTACCTAGATAACTTTCTCTCTCTCTCTCAAGTCTCTCTCTACCACCCACTCTCCCTCTCTCAAGTCTTTTCCTCCAACCCTCTCTCTCTCTCTCTCTCCCTCCCTCCCTAGATAATTCCCTCTCACTTCAACCCCTCTCTCCCATTCCTCTCTCTCCTTTATCTCTCTCCCTTTCCTCTCTCTCCCACTCCCTCTCTCTCTCACTCAACCCTCTATCTCTCTCCACTCCCTCTCTCTCACTCCTCTCTCTCTCTCTCTCCCCTATCTCTCACACTCCTCTCTCGATCTCTTTGGTATCTACCTCCCACCCCCCTCTCTCTTAGGTCTCTCCCTATGGCACCCTACTTAGATAACTCTCTCTCTCTCTCTATCTATCTCTCTCCCCCCTTCTCTCTCTATCCCTTCCACCCTACATAGATAAGTCTCTCTCACTCCAACCTCATCTCTCCCTCTCTCAAGTCTCTCCCTCCCACACCCTCTCCCTCTCTCAGGTCTCTCTCCCACCTACCCCCCTCATCTCTCTCTCTCTCTTGGGTCTCTCCCTCCCACCACACCTAGACAACTCTCTCTCTCTCTCTCTCTCTCTCTCTCTCTCTCTCTCTCTCTCTCTCTCTCTCTCTCTCTCTCTCGGGTCTCTCCCTCCATCTCTCCCTCCCACCACACCTAGACAACTCTCTCTCTCTCTCTTAAAATTATCCCTCCCTTTATATACATACATACTTACTTACTTACTTACATACATACATACATACATTGATACATATATACATACATACATACATACATACATATACATACACTAATACATACATACATACAAGCATGCATACATACATACAAATATATATACATACATTTTAATAGACTAGCATTTAACACAAAGAAAAATATAATGCAAGCATATTATAATGCGCCCGCATTATGTCTTGCTTAGGCAACTCTTGAGCACAAACACACAAAAAAATGTCAAAACTATGAAATAACATGAGTGCACCATAGCACAAGCACGTTATAACGTGCTCATGTTATTTATTACTTTGGGAATCCCCAAGCCTTAGGCTTGGTATTTTATTTGTATTACCAACCCAAAGGCTTGGAGTGCCTTCCCAATGTCCAAAGACGTGTTTTTGCATATTCTATAAGATTTCACATAATCATATTGGTGCTAACCATAAGGTTTGCACATGTTTCAAGGTCGAACAAATCAAACAACTAGGTAATGTTAGGGTCTCTCTTAGCTATTTAATGATGTATTTTTTTTTAGATTTTGACAATGTTAAGCCTTTCATCTTTAATTTTTATTTTTTTTTTGTCCATTTTTTAGAAAAAACCAGTGTTTGGTATTTTTTTCGTTATAAATTAACCGTTCATTAAAATTTTAAATAAATCACATTTTTAGAAATTAGAATCCTTTCTACACATTAAAAAAAATGATATTCAATTGGTTTTCAAAATTTATAAGGATAACACGACTAAAATTCTATCTTTTAGGACATGCCCACTTTGAAAATCAGTAAAATATCAAATATTCATTAAAATTTATCAGAAAAATCGGGCATAAACTACATGTTGTTAGCTAATTTCTCAACGAAGCAATTTTAAAAATACCAAAAAAAGTTAACCTTTTGAGGGACTCACAAAAGTCGCCATGTTATGTTCTTTTGACAAAAACAACACCAATTTCTATGGCTCCCTCTTTTGAACCCTTAATCTATACCATTTAAAAAAAAATAGTAGTTTAGAAAGAATTCTTGGAGCACTTGCTACATTTTTTTTGTTGCATCTTAAAATTTAGAGTGTAACTATCCTCAATTTCTCATCCAAGGTCAATATTTCTTGATTTTAAAAAAAGAGTGGCCACTTAAGACCCCTTTTTGGCGTCCCATCTTTTTTCAAATAGCCCCCTCTCACTCTCTCCTTCCTGCCTCTCTCTCTCTCTCCCCCTTTAACCCACCTTCTCTCTCTACTTCTCGCTATCTAACCTATCCCTCTATAACTCTTTCTCTCTCACTCCCTCCTTCCCTCTTTCAATCTTTCCACCTTCCTCCTTACCTCTCTACTTCTCTCTCTATTACATATATCTATCACCCTTCTCTCTCTCCCTCTCCACTCTCTTTCTTTGTATCTCACCTCTCTCTCCCTCCCTCCTCTCTCTCTCAACTCTCTATCACCTCTCTCTCCCTCCCTACCTCTTCCTCCCCCTCCCTCTCACTACCTACCTCTCTTTGTTTCTTTCTCACCTCTATGTCTCCTTCCCTCTCTACTTCTCTTTACCTACCTATCCCTCTATACCTATTTCTCTCTCAATATCTCCACCTTCTTCCCTCTATACTTATCTCTCTATCTCTATCCTTCCCTCTCTACTCTCTCTCCCTACCTTCCCCTCCCTCTCTCTCTATATCTCCCTCCCTCCCCCCTCTTTCTATCTCTCCTGCCTCTCTTTCTCCCCCCTCTTTCTATCTCTCATTTCCCTCTCTCTATCTACCTCTCTATCTCTCTTTCTATCTATATCAACTATCCCTCTTTACGTCTCCCTCCCTCCTCTCTCTCTTCCTTCCACCAACTTTCGCTCTCTACATATCTCTATCTAACCTCTACCTCTCTCTCTTTCTCTCTATCTCACCTCTCTCTCTCTCCCTACATATCCCTCCCTCCCTCCTCTCTTTCTCCATATCACCTCCCTCTCCCTTCCTCCCTACCTCTCCTTTCCTCTCTCCTCTTTATCTCCCCCTCCCTTTCTCTATTGCTCTCTCTCACCTCTCTCCCCATCCCTATCTCTCTCCATCCCTACCTCTCCCTCCATCTCTCCTTTCCTCTCTACTTCTCTCTATCTCCCCTCCCCCTCTCTACCTACCTCTCTCTCTCTCTCTCCATCCCTACCTCTCCCTCCAACTCTCCTACCATTTATAATTATCTCTACCTACCTATCCCTCTATACCTCGTTCTCTTTGCATCTCTCCCTCCTTCCCTCTCTCCATCTCTCCAACTTCCTTCCCTCTCCACTTCTCTCTCTCTCTCACTTCTCCCTCCCTCCCTCTCTGTCTCTCTATCTCAACACTCTCCCTCCCATATCTTTCCATCTCTTGTCTCCCTCTCTCTCCCCTCTCCCTCTCTACCTACCCTCTCTCTCCTCTCCCTCTCTCTACTCTATCTTTATCTCAACTCTCTCCCTACATCTGTATTCCCCCTCTATCTCCATCCCCCCTCTTTCTATCTCTCATCTCCTGAGCTCTCTTCTCTCCCTTTCTACCTACCCTCCTTTATCTACCTACCTCTCTCTCTTCCCCCTCTTTCTATCTCTCCTCACCCTCTCTCTATCTATCTCTCCATATCTACAATCTATCTCAACTATCCCTCTTTACCTCTCCCTCTCTCCCTCTCCCTCTCTCTTTATTTCTCTCTCTATCTAACCTCTCTCTCCCTCACTCTCTCCTTCCATCTCTACTTCTCTCTATCTTCCCTCTCCACCTCTCTACCCACCTCTCCCTCTATAGCTCCATGCCACTCTCCCTCTACCTACCTCTCTACCTATATCTCCCCTCTCCCTCTCTCTACCTACCTCTCTATCTATCCCATCACCTCCCTCTTTGTCTCTTTATTTCTCTCTCTCTTTGATGTGCACCAAAATGTGATACAAAAAGGGGAGGAAGGTGGGGAGATTGAGAGAGAGGTAAGGAGGGAGGTAGAGGTAGAGAATGATAGAGTAAGAGAGAAAGAGGGGGAGGGAGAGAGGTGAGATAGATAGAGTAGTGAGAGGAGAGAGAGAGCACCTATTCATTAAATAATTATACAATAGAGAAATTAAAAGGAGATATCATATGGATTTTCCTATGCTAATTATTCTATTTTTAAGGATTGTATGTACACTCAAAATGGTTATTAAACATATTTTAATTTTTTTGAAAAATGTTCATCTAGAATTCATTAAAAAACTTATGTTTTTTTGAGGAAACCTTGTATGATTTTATTTTTATAAAAAATAAATTATGTGATTTTATGTTTGTTTCATAGTAGCTAGTATCTCTGATTTGATTTGGTTTTGAAAAATATCCCCCTTATCAAATTCTATATATTTTCGTGAGGGCTTCACCATATTTGATTTTGATGGAGATATCCTCTTCGAAGTGGACACATACACTCTCACTTATAACCACAATATTCTCATGGATACCTAGGGAAAACTATTTCTCACATTGTGTCGCAAGGTATACACATCATTTCTACATATTTTTATGTGTATCTCCATTGTTTAATTGATTGTATGGTTTCTTACCTTCCTTTGCAACTTCTTATCCTACACTAGAGATGGCAGGCTATCTCAGAGATAAGTTGGATGGTAAGAAAAATATTCGTCATTATGATGGTCTTTGATTTTACCAATGAAAGAGTATCTCCTTGGTTTTTATTTTTTTTCTTTACTATCTTTTCAAGAATAGGTTTTTTTAATATTTTGGTGAAAGGATTTTGTGTAGGTGAAATGCAAGTGTGATGACATGGGGATGCTGCTCAATAAATATATTATTAGTTTTTCTATTGTTTTTAACTTTGATTATGCTTTCATAATAGATTTGATTATCATGCTTAAATGTATACCCTTGGTGAAACTAACCTTGCTTGTGTGATAATATCACACAAAGGATGAGAAAATTATATCACCCTCCTTTACTACCTGATGCCAAAAGAGAAAGGGGATTTTTTTTGTATTTGTGCCCAGTCTAACAATTGTTCGCTTGTGGAAACATTTTACAATAATTTTACTAATGTCACACTAATTTAATTTTTAAATTTAATATTTTTTATGTTGTACTAATTTTATTCTCAAATGAAATATTATTTAAAAGTATTGAATGAGATATTTTAAATTTTGTTGTCAATTTATGACTTCAAAATTAAAATACTATTTTTAGAATCTCTTTTAATTATTCATTTTATGTTGTACCATATCAATCATGTTACAAACATAATAAACTATATCGAGAGGTTTTATGCACTAGGTGTTCCATCTCTCTACACTCTACTTAAATGTCAAACTCTTCAATGATCAAATAATCAATAACAATTCCACAGTTCATCCCTACCAAAAAGTGGTAACAAATGAAGTCCATTTGTTTCTTAAATATTGAATAAACTAACATCACTTAGGGAGCTCAAATTTTTGAACATTGTGAAGGTGTAGATTGATTCCCAAGAACTTGGAGTGCATGTACATTGTCACATACAAGAGTTATTTGAGTCATTTAAGGCATTTTTATATAGATTTTTATTTTAATTATTCTATGTTTTTGAAATGATAAGCAACATTTACAGGGTGTCGTACCCTTCACAAAGGGCCCAATGGGCCAAAGGAAAACATAGTTCAAAACAGAATTGAACTAAGGAACAAACAGAAACAACTAACTGACAATTGTGGAAAACACAAAGAGATTAAGCAACCCCAGAGGGGTCAAAACTAGCTCCACGAACCCGAGTCTGAGAAGCAAACATAGATTTCTTCTTCTGAAGAACAATTGACCAGGGAGGCGTAGAATCAGGAAACGAAGAGAAAGGTAAGAGGATCAACTCCACCCCAACCACCACTAGAGAAGAGCCACCAAGCAATGAGGGAGTCAACAACGAGGCAACATAGATCAAATCAACTAAAAAAACAATAGATGCTCCCAACAAAGGGCAGACAGGGTCTGACAGAGCAGCGACATCAGGGTCAGGCACAACAGTGTCAGCAAAACGGTCCAAAAGTGGCTCCATGGAAGAGAGGTCCGAGAGAGGAGAAACAACAAGAGGGTCGACCTCCTCAGAAGAAACATCTGAAGAAGATCCTATTGTGAGGTGATCCAGGAGAGCATCCTTCCACCAAGTCGCAACGCCCTTGTGGTGGGGATGAGGATAGGCAGAGGCCAAATGACCCACCGAAAATAATCTCCTACACTGAAAGGGGAGACCCTCATAGTCCAAGAGCTACTTCCATGACCTATCCTCCACCAACAAAACAACATCCCCAGGAAGAGGTTTGGAGATGTCTAGATCAACTAACAACCGAGCGACCGTAGTATGCCCAAACTCCCTAGTTGTGGAATTCACCATTAGGAAGCGATCAATGGTATTTCCAATGGCCTCAAAACATGATTCCTCCCAAAACTGAAGAGGAATATTTGGCAGACGAACCCATATAGGTCTAGTGTTCAATGGATCCATAAGGGGGTTGAAAGATCGAGACCAGGGCCTGATGGACAAAGAATGAATAGCCCACATCCACCCCCTATGCAGGATGTTGTTCCGCTCAAGAGGGAGGCAAACATAGCAATAAAGAAACCTCTAGCATTGGGGTAGAGCTCCATTTCCTCGACGACCAAAGGCTTCCATGAACCCGAAACCCAATCGTGGAGATCTGGGAGGGAAGGCCACAAGCCATTGAATCTGCATACCACACCTTTTTTCGAATAATAGTCCTCATTTTCCACGATCTTCGGACCACAAACAACCACAAGGGAATCTCGGGCATAGGGTAGAGACCGACAAGTAGGACGAGAACCCACCCTCGCAACATCTGAGAAGGATCTAGCCATTCCCGAAGAACCCCCAACAATAGGCAACCGAGGGGCTAGAACAGAATGCCCAACCACAGATGAATCCCCCATTCCAGTTGCACCCACGGAGGTCTTGCATGCATTCCCTCCATCCAGCCCAACCACAGTCAACTTAGCAGACACCACAGATGCAAACCTACGTGCGCACGGGGCAGGGAAAGTAGGAACACTCTTGACCACAATAGGCATGCCACCACGAGGAAGCACAACAGCGAAAGACGGAGTCTTAGCAGATAGAGGAGTTGGATCCATCGGAGCGGTTGCAAATACCATAGAGGTTTTCATGTGCACGCACGGGACAGGGAGAGGAGAGACAACGGAGCCCCCAACGGGAGGGACCCCGTTGGACACCACACCAAACCTGACCACATCAAGCAGAGGAGTCATTGTAGATGAAGGAGGAGGAGCCGTTGGAGCCTTAGGTGCCAAAGGAAGATCCATTGGAGCCTTCAGAGCTAGAGGAGGAGCTGTTGTAGAGCTCATTTCAAAAACTTGTATTATTAACAATCTAATTATTCTATGTTACTTTGCAATAAGGTTTGTATTTGTTTCTACAATGAATTATAGGTACATTAATGAGAATATTGGATATAGTGACATTTAAATTTAGAACCTAATTATGGCTACTAAGATTGTCCATGTTCTAGTCACTTGCCCTTTAATTATGGAAACTTTCAAATTCTATCAAGAAGTGTATTTCAATTTCAACACATCCTCTAAGGTACAATCATTTTGATATAAATCGTGATACCAAATTTATAATTTTGTACATGATAAAATTTAGATATAATTTATAAATTGTACATTTAATAAATTGCATACATCTTTATTGTTTTTATGTAATTGAGAATTTGACCATGGAAAAATTTTCTTTAACAAAATTTAATTATAATATTTTTTTTTATCAATGTCCATTGAACCTATAAATCCAATTGCTAGTGATTATTTTATTATGAAGTCATACCTACTCTTGTTTGTACTTTTGAGGCCCTCGTATTTACTTTGCTCCTTCACTAAAAATTCCACAACATTCATATTTTTTAAGAATATGAATCCATATACTTTTAACTCTTTAATATATGATTTAGACACCATAAAAGACTAAAATGACATTATACTTTTTAAAAATTAAAACAACAATGATTGTACGTATTAAAAAACTCATGACACACTAATTCCAATACAAATCCAAAATCATAAATATATATTAATAAATAAATAAATATGTCACAACTAAACTTACCATCAACCTGATTTGTTTAAGATAAAAAAATATTAATGATCAACATTAAGACCTTTTCAAATTTATATTCATATTTTAAAAATTACAAATCTATATACTTTTAACTCTTTGATATATGATTTAAACAATACAAGAAAGCTAAATCAAAATTATAATTTTTTAATTAAAAAAAAAAAAACTAGGAAACAGATTGAAAAAAATTCCAAAATCATAAAATATAAATAAAAAAGAACAAATACATGTGTCACGACTAAACAAACTATCCAATTCTTACTTTTTTCACTTACTTGACTTCTTTGGCCACCCATATCTTTATTTAAAAAGGGGATTTTTAATTATATATTTTTATATTTAAGAAAGGAAAACATAGATGGACAGTCAAAAGCATGGTTGGGCAGTTGTAAAGACAGTTTTTTTTAATGATGTTTGCTTCTAGATTTATTTTTAGTTAGTTTGAATTTGCTGTTCTTCTTTGAAAAGTATTAAAGACAATTTCTTTTAACAATATAATGTTAAAGGCTGAAATATTATAATAATATTAATAATGTATGTTATATTAGAATTTATGTCAATTTTAATAAGTTTTGGTTGAGGTATTATAATAATATTATTGAATATATGTTATATTAGAATTTATGTCAATTTTAATAAGTTTTGATAAGTATTATAAAATGTTTCATTTGATGTTTCACTATAATTTTAATTGGAGTTAAGTTTGAATTTCTTTTATAATAGTGGATAAAAAGAATAATCTTAATCAAAGTTTGGATTATTATAATGATATTGTTAAATGTAAGTCATAAAAAGTGTACTAATTTTTTGTCACTTTTAACAAGTTTTAATAAGTGTCATAAAGTTATTTGTTTGATGTTTTGGTCATGAATATGAAGATACATTTACTATATATCTCTAGTAAATAAATAATTTTTGACATTAATTATGTCGGCTTCAAGATTTCTGGATAAACTATGTGCATATTTTTACATCAACATTTTAGATCATACTCCATGATTAGATCTATTTTCTCTACAATGCTAAAACTGGGCCAACATAGCATGCTTAATAACGTCACTTTATGTGAACTCATAACATCAATAAAATAAGTATAACATCACCATAAGATAGCAATAAAGAGGCAAAAATCAACAACATAAAATGTGTAACATAACATATGATTTATGTGGAGAAACCCTTGTGGAAAAAATAATCTAGCAAGAATGAGAGAGGGTAGGAGGGAGGGATCGAGATAGAGAGTAGAGAGGGAAGGAGGGAGAGAGAGGGAAGGAAGGAGAAGCGAGAGAGATAGAAGTGATAGAGAGAAGTGGAGAGGGAGAGAGGGAGAGAAAGAGAGAGAAAATGAAAAGATAAAGAGAAGTAGAGAGGGAATGGTGAGAGAGAGAAAGAGAGAGGATGAAGAGATAGAGAAAAGGAGAAATTGAGAGAGAAAGAGGGGGGACGGAGGGATGTAAAAAGGGAGAGAGGCTGAGAGGAGATATAGAAAGAAGGGGAGCGAGGGTGAGTTAGAGAGGGAGGAAGAGGAGAGATAGTGAGAATTAGAGAGGGAAGGAGGGAGGGAGAGAGGAAGAGTTAGGGAGGGAGATAGAGGGGTGTATGTGTGTGTGAGAGAGAGATAGAGAGAGAGTGGTGAGATAGAGAGGAGAGGCAGAGAGAGAATTTTGAGATAGAGAGAAGAGAGTGAGAGAGAGAGAGGGGGAAGAGGAGAGAGTGAGGTAGGTATAGAGAGGGAGAGGGGAGATAAAGATTATTAGAGAGGGAGAGAGAGAGAGAGGAGACATAGAGAGTAGAGAGGGGAGGGAGAGAGGGAGAGGGAGGGAGATAGAGGTGTGTGTGTGTGTGTGTGAGAGAGAGAGAATGGTGAGATAGAGAAAATGAGCAATTAAGAGAGAAAGAGGGGGGAGGGGGGACAAAAGGTAGAGAGACTGAGAGGAGACTGAGAGGAGAGATAAAAATAATGGGAGGGAGGCTGAGGTAGACATGGAGGGAGAGGATAGATAGACATAAGTAGAGAGGGAATGCGAGAGGGGGGGAGGGAGGGAGATAGAGGTGTGTGTGTGTGTGTGAGAGAGAGAGAGAGAGAGGGGAGGAGAGATAGAGAGTAGAGATGGAAAGAGGTAGGGAGGGAGACATAGGTGAGATACAAAGTGATGGAGGGAGAGGTAGGAAAAGAGAGGGAGAGGGGAGATAAAGATAAGTAGACAGGGAAGGTGATGTAGAGAGAGAGGAGAGATAGAGAGAAGTAGAGAGGGGAGGGAGGTAGGGAGGAGATAGAGGTGACTGTGTGTGAGAGAGAGGGAGAGGGGGGGCGGGGGGAGATAGAGTGAGAGTAAGATAGAAAGAGGGGGGAGGGATATTGAAGTGTTATACGGGTGGGCACAAGAATTTGAGTCCACTTTTAGTGGAAGTCTTGCAAGAAAAAAAATCAACAAGAACATATACATGTTTCATAAAAAATATGTACTTCCAGTTTATGATTTTGTTCCTAAATGAGTATAAATTCTAAAAATAAAATGGTATCCATTTCCTTTTAGACAACATATCCATTCTTTTTTAGAATGGGTACACATTTTAGAGAAAGTGCAGATTTTATAAAAAATAAATTTCAAAACTGTAGTTTTTCTTATATTTTAGGATTGGAAGATATTTATATTTTATACATGCAAATACAACACCATGTTAACATCAAAAGAAAAAATGAATTTAGCAATATGGCTAACTGTTTGTGTAAATAGTGTCTTTACTATCTAGATAGAATATCACCTTTCTAGGATTAACCTTGTAAGGGGGGATTATGGATCACGATTAGTATCAATGAAATCAAAACAAAAGGATAAAACCCAACCTACTCATGAAATGTAATTGTCATAGCTATGAATTCAAAAAATAAGGTTAGCACAATCAAATGGAAACATAAATGAATTCAAACTACACAATCTTACCATCCCATGTTAGAGTATATTTGTGTTAATCTTGATATGTTGGATTTCTCTTCAACACAAAGCATCCATGGTTTGCAAAAGCTTGATAATGATGATGATGACCTAGAATGCAATATTTTTTGCTCAATTTGCTCCAGAACCACACTAACATGACCTTTCTACAAATTCTCTAGTTATTTATGAGAGAGATGAGGTTTGTTTTATAGATTTTATTATTTTAGATGAACGATTTGGATGCAAAGATGAAAGATCAAGATTGATGGTCCATGTTTGTTGAGAGGAAATAGATTGATTAGTTAAGTGACCTAATTAATCCAATTAAGGGAATTGATTGGACAATCAGTGGAAATTTGATATCTTCATTTATGGGATTGGAGTAATTGGTGGAATTAGCAAATTAGATTGAGTAATCAGTGGATGTGATTTGATCAATCAAAGTATGTGAGGATGATTAATTAATTAAGCTTGAGAGGAACATGCAAGATGAAATTGATCTAATAAATAAAAGTTTATTTATTAATAGACCATGTTGAATGAATTTTGAGAAATTGAATAATTGATTTAATTATTTAATTTGGATGAGGGAAAGTAGATTAATTGAATAATTAATGATAACTATTCAATTAAATTAGAAGAATAAGTAATGTTAGACATAATTAAATAACTAATATTTATTTAATTAATCAGGAGGAATAAGGTTGAGTCAGTGATGACATAGTGAAATTAATTAAACGGTTAAAGATTATTTAATTAATAGAGAAAAATAGGGTTAAATGATTGAAATGATGTTAAAGGGGATTAATGAGGTTAATGAAGTGAAATGCACTAATGATAATGAAAGTGATGTTGATAATGAAAAAATGTCATTAAGGATGTGTGATATTCATTAAGCTATTTTTAAATGTCTACAAACCTATTCACACTTAGCTTTAAGTTTAATTAGGTTTTTTTACACTTTTGGCTCACTTCATGTGGTTGAGACACGTGTCATCATCTTTGAGACACCTAGTACATGCATACTTTTTATTTGCTAGCACACATGTTATTTGAACTAGACAAGTGTTTCAACTTTGGAGGGGTAGTCTATCATTGTGTTCTACCTTCCACCTCCTCTATCTTGCATATATATGCAAGGTATCTATGTACATTTTGCACACTATTGATATATTGATAGGTCCATATTATTGTGCTTCATTACTCATTGGTGGAAGGTTATCAATTCGCTCTTTCAAATTCTCGGTTAATCCCAACACTGATGATTTTTTATAGAGTTTTTTTACTAAATTAAAACTCATTACAGATGGCAATGTGTAATTTTTAAATAAGTAAATTATTTTATTGTTGGATATATTTACTTATTTACTTATTTAAATTTATTTATTTTTAAACAAAGGGACACACAAACTTGAAATAACATATATTACTATTTTTTAATAACTTTTGATTAAATCATTTTTTGAAAAAAATAAAAATTGTCCAAGCTAGACACCATAATGTACATGATGAAGTAAAATAATTATTAATTAATTGTTTATTAATCTTTATGTATTAAGTCGCCTTATGTAGCAATGTGTCCTTTGAAGAGGTAGTTGAACTCTTCAAAGTTGTGTGGCGTTCCCCGTTTTCCACTTGGTGCAACTTCGTTGTTACGTTGAGTTGAGAACTTATATAGTGACTCAAGCTCATATGAGTTGAGCACTCCTATAATGACTCAAACTCATCTTCATATATATACTTCATCCTCTTTGAGGATTTTGCACACTTCAATTCATTCCATCTTGCATTTTATTGATTGTTTCTCATGAATTTCATAGGTTTGTTGATATCAGCTGACATTTCATGAGTGATCTTGACTATACCAACATGGTCTCAAAGCCATTCTACAATTTAAATACTGGTTTGTGTCATGCCCCAAATTTGAAATGCAAATAAATTAATAAATAAAATAAATAACATTATAAATATTAAAAATATACAAATAAATATTAACAGTTTAATATTATAATTATTATAATATAATAAAATACAGATAAAACTAATACAACATATAAAATATTGATATAAGATATAAGCAACAACAACGATTAATATCCATATAAGATTATGGGCAATGATGAGCATTTGGTTAATGAAGGCAACAAATATTATAAGCATCGACTATAAGTGATGAGGCAACGTTTGAGTTTTATGAGAAGTTAGAGATCAAACCAAGACAAAGGCAATGGTAAAGATATCATAATCAATGATCGACATTGGTAACAAGAGCCATGTCCCTTTAAAAGATTATCTCCTTTCAAAAAGACACGTCTCCTTGTAGAGACATGAGGATATAAAAGAAATGAGGAATGTGGATAAGAAGAAGTAAGACATGAGAACATAAAAAATACCAGTAGAATTGAAGAGAAGTAAATCAGTCAAAAGTTTGATATGGAAGCAATCAGAAATAAATAATAGAGTGTAGGGCAGCAACCCCTAAATATAATAAGAGATTGATATCAAGAAGTATGTATGATGAAGAAGATAGTTCAATGAGAGATAAATGAAGATAAATTATAAATCAATAAGGGAAGTAAGTTGAATACATATATATATATATATATATATATATATATAATGCAACAATGATGCTTGCAATAATTATTAATCCTTATTAGTAATTATTCATATAACTTAATCTATTTATTTCTCTTTAAGCAATATCTTTTATATATCAAAACAGATCGAACATCAAGTCAATTGGAACAAATCAAACATAATTATCTACACTTAGCAGACAAGGGAAAAAGTCAACAATTGTTAATATATTTGCATCTTAGAATATAGAAATCTTATGTTTTAATAAATATTGTGGTATGCTCTATCATGGTTATTGTGATATAATTATTATTGTATAATCTCTATAAATCTAAATATATTTAATGTTTGCAATTATCATCAATGCAACCATGAGGAAATGAGGGAAATTCTAGGAGGGTGAGTAGATACTAGATTTCTTTCTAAGTATGCCACTCCAAACTGGGCACTTGGGGCCAAGGGGGTGAGTGTCTTTCCTTGGGCTTAGAAAGGGGAATCTATGGGCCTCCTATTGTAGTTTCTCCACAACCTCTACATGGATGATTGGTTGTTGATTGTAAGAGGGATGGATAAAGTGGCAAGGGTACCACCAAGTACCCCACCCCATGTTGGATGAATGTGTGTCTGCCACTTGAGGGCCAAAAGGGATGGTATATCTGCTCTTGAGCTTGGAATGGATAGCTTCGGGTGGACATATCATGTTCCTCATCCAAGTCTCATTATGATCCAACTTCCAATGTACATTATTGATATTGTGTGATTTATATTATTTGAAATGGTTATGTATTTACATGGTTTAAATAGATAAGACATTCATTATATATGTTTTGGACCATATAATTATGTTTCCAATATTATTTAATATGATTGCAGGACCTGAACCAAGATTCATTTGCTTAAAAAATTTAAATATAAGTTATAACTCTAACTATATTAAACTTGTGATTCTAGGACAAGATTAAAGGAAATCCCAAAAGGGACATTACAGTTCGATTGAAAACATCATTTGCATGCAATTTGTGGTTTTTTTTGTGTCAAACTTCTGTGGAGGCAAAATCAGAGGTGTTTGAGAAGTCATTGTATGAAGATCATTCAATGTAGAGGTTGATCCATATAGCCGTGAATTCATATAGTTGCAAAGCAATCACCAAAAATGGAATAAATTAGGTGAAAAGGTCAATGCATTAATCAGGCAATAGATGCAGCAAGGCATTTCCAGCATACTCATAACCAACGTATAAGCCTGATCTCTGATCCAGCATAGAGAGGTAGAGAGAATTTTCCATCTTGAGGGGCAAACAAATATTCATTGTGTAGGTCATGAGCAGGTCTTCAAAAGTTGCATGAAGAATCTCAGAGGCTGTTCATGTGGGTGTGTTTGCTTGTGCAGGCCGACTTTGTCTTTTGCATGTGCATGGCATCTGTACAATCCGACTCATCCCAAGTGAAGCTCTCTACGTTGGGCATCTGATAATGGATTAAAACTGACGGCTTTTGAGAGGCTCGTTTACCCTATCTTCCTCAATCCAAACCAAAGTTTATTGTACACACAGGGGCGAGATGTCATGGAGAGAGTAAAGAAAATTGGCCACCCACAGCCCTTGTTTTTGTACACTCGCATTCATTTAATGCTTTGATCCTATGCCCTTGTGATATATGCGAAAAAGTCCTATCATGAGCATCCTTGTCATTTAATCACAAAGGACTCCACACAGCCTACAACCCATCTACATGGCCACATAAAAGCCCTAGTCTTGGGTTTCCCCCAATATCTGGTGTTGAATCATCATCAACTTCTACTGGCTCACAGATTTCTCATGTCCATGCCCTATAAGGACGGAACAACCTCCACTCCAAGCAGAGGCCAAATCTGCGACGTTACATCTTGTAACATCTTTTAACGATCTACTTTTTTGTTTCAGGTGAATCACTATTCATGAAATATGGGTCAATGAGTTTGATTAGTAAAACTACATGGTTGAATCTTAATAGCAATATTACAATTTGACACGCTGTGGAAAATACCTCCTGCTTATTAGGTAAATCTTGGTCAACAAACTTTCATCTTATGTGTGGCATAGTACTCCAATAACTCTTTGAGTTATCAAACACATTTAATACTAACCCTCACAATTAAACTATTAATTTCATTGTAACTGTTAGTAGTTTATGTTAACCGTCAATAGTTAGTTGATCGTTTGAGTACTTTAGGTTGCTTCTAAAGAGGAATGTTTTTTTTGTTTTTTGGGGTCATAACTTGCAAAGAGCAAGTCATTTTCTTTTTTCCAAATGGTAAGTCAGTTTTTCAGTTGCGAATAGTCATTAGAAAGCTCTTTTGAACCTGACAAATTAGTGTCGAGAAGATGTGGAAATTATGTTGTTAAACACAATTTTTTTCTTCTCTTGTAAAATGAAAACTTTTAGTTTCTAAGTGCAAAATTAGGCATAAATGATTATTGTATCTTTTGATTAGCTACTCACATTTGTTAGAGTAAAGGTTTTAACTTAATTATGTTAATTAAGTTACCTTTATTCCCTTCTTAAGATTTCACTTTAGTTTGCATTAAGTGACATTTAATAATTATATTAACTATTAAATGTTTTCCTATTAGGGTTTCTTTTAGGTTTTTCATGATCTCTTTCTTAAAGATTGATCCATTGTATATTTATTATTCTTTTTTTGTTCTGATAAGATAATCTCTCCATTTTTCAGAGCTTCAAACCCTTATTTGTTTTTTCTATCCATTCTCTTCCTTGTGACAGGTATCCATTTGTATGTAGGTATTCTTGGACTCTGAAGTTGGTTTTGACAACTTCTACATGGTATCGGAGCTTTCCTGCTGCATGTCTGTTCTTGTTTGAAGAATTTTGAGCTACAAGGGTTGGATCAAGCATTCACAATTTGAGGGTTTTCTTTTTTGATCTAGGGAATCACCTGCAATTTCAAAGCACTTTGGGTCCAAACGGACCTCGCCATTGGATCCGCAGCGGTCCAAAACCCCTAAATTGATTGTTCATTCGTCTATTTTGGACAAAGTTGATTTGAGAGGCAAAAAATTTTACCTGTACAGCTATCTGTTTGCAACCTGGTAAAAAAATAAAAATTTCTGAATTTATTTTGTCAGAAATTTTTTTTTATAAAAGTTTTTTGATTTTTAAAAAAAAAATCAAAACAAAAAAAGGCCTTTTAAAGGCTTGCTCAGGTCTTGTACCGGGTACCCGCAGCACTTGCGTATGCAAGCCTGCGGGCCCCTTAAGTACGTCGAGCAACATACTGCCAGTCGGCAGTGGCTTTACTGCCAATCGGCGGTCTGACAGTACCGCCAATAGCGGTACACAGGCCGCCCTTCTTTTTTTTATGATTTTAAAAAAAAAAAAAAATCAAAATTTTTATTTATTGTTTTTTTTTAATAAAAAAACAATTTTTTTTGTAATAAGCCCACCTGTGCATGTGTGGCGACGGCCATTTAGCCGTCAAATTTAGACCCAGATTTTTTTCTGCGATGGTTGTATGACCGTCAAATTTAATCCGGCAGTGGTTTTTTTTCCCCTTTGGAGCTATTCTCTTCTAGAGGCCATATCTTGGGCATACGATATCATTTTTTGACAAACGAGATATCATCAGAAAGCTGGTTCTATCAAATTTCCAGTGGTGTGGTCTCATTGCTTTATTTTTCTGTTGGTGCATTCTACAACCAGTTGAAGATAAATGAGCTATTTTCAGTTTCGAGCTCGTAACTTTTGACCCGTTTCTCTGTTTTTTGTGATCTCAGCGACGTTGGAACCATATTTCTGAGCTCTTTAGTTCCATCTATGCAATATTTCCAGATTTCCCTCCAGGTATATTTTATTCAATTTTTTTTGTTTTCACACTCTGGTGAACTACCTGGACATTTTAGCTCTTGGGAACTTCTCGTTTGCATGGGATGCTTTGTTTTTGGCTATTCTTCATGTATTTCCAGTTTTTTGTCCTTTGAGGGCATTTTGAGCACTGAGATAAAGTGCCACACTATTGTACATATATTTTTGGGGATTTTGCACATAAGGTTGTGCCATATTTTGTACTTGCACTGTATTATAAAGTGTCATGGGGGGGTTGTGTAGTGCATTTGTTTTTGCCATCACACCTTTGTCTGGTGAGTGTCCATCCACAACGACAGTGGATCCATATGATTCCAGCCTCATGCATGTGTGTTTTATTTTGCACACCACTTTTTCATTTGCAAGTGCTTTCTTGTGCACTTTCAGATGTTGTTTCTTCACCTTCATGCACTACAGGGTGTTACACAACATTTCAGTAGATCTGTCAGGCTCTCCTAGTTTAGGATTATGGGGGGGGGGGGGGGGTAATTATACTATTTGTGTTAATGCTTCATTGGTTTCGCCTTGGAAGGAATCTTCCATTCTCAGTTGATCAGTGTTTTTTAGACTATTGGTACTTGTGCCATCTGTATCTTCGTTCCAAGTGTTTGCCTTTGTTTCCCATCCGATTCGAGTAGTATTGTTTGGGGCACTCATGCTGATTGTTGTCTTCTTGATCTTGATCATCCTATCTTCAGAGGAGGTTCTTCAGCACCATAGCAGTTATCTTTTGACAGTTGTTTGCAACTTCTACTGCTTCAGTGATGTTCTTCATGGTTTTCTGCATTTCTTTTTGGAGTAGAGTTTTTCCCATGAGGTTTTCTCTATTTCTCCACTTTACAGAGATTTGGTTGTATTTGAGTACTTATCAAGCCTAGTTGCCGAGACCTATGTTTCCTTTCATGCATTGTAGTTACCTTTGCTTTCTTGCACATGTTTGTAGCTGCATTCTTGTTCATCTTAAGGGGCGGTGTTAGAGTAAAGATTTTAACTTAATTATGTTAATTAAATTACCTTTATTCCCTTCTTAAGATTTCACTTTGGTTTGCATTAAGTGACATTTAATAATTATATTAATTATTAAATGTTTTCCTATTAGGATTTCTTTTAGGTTTTGCATGATCTTCTTCTTAAGGATTGATCCATTGTATATTCATTATTCCTTTTTTGTTCTGATGAGATAATCTCTCCATTTTTCAGAGCTTCAAACCCTTGTTTGTTTTTCCATCCATTCTCTTCCTTGTGATAGGTATCCATTTGCATGCAGGTGTTCTTGGACTCTGAAGTTGGTTTTGACAACTTCTACAACATTGAGTAAAGCTCTTGTAAAAGTGAATATCACTTGCGCATTTCAAAGAAAATGATATCACTCAATTATAGAGTGTCATTATTCATTACTTTGAAATTGTTATATGCACTGAAACTTATAAAGTACCAAAATTTAGGGGGAATAAAAAATCATAATCAAGGGGGGTCTTGTGTATCATTTTGCAATATGGATATCATTCTAACTCCATTTAACTTTCATGAATGGAAGTAGTCAATGGAGATAAACTTAAGAAATTAGGTTTGCATCGTGTCACTATGGGTTTGGAACTCAAACCTATAGGGGCAGTTGAGAAACATAAGTGCAATAATCATAATGATGAAACCTATGGCACATTTCTGTACATTTGTTTCTACTGATCTTCTCTTCTACATTAACTCAACCACAACACCTAATGATGTATGGACAACATTAGAAAACTTGTTTGGTAAGCAAGATGTTATGAGAGGACATCAATTGGAAAATGAATCAATAAGTCTTAATCCACAATACTTCAACATAATCCAAGAATGCATAACCTTGAGCATTTACTTGAGAAACAAGGAGTTCAAGAATCTTCATTTCTAGTTGAATATCTAAAGGAAAAGTACTAATGGCTACTATAGGTTCAAAGATTGATAAATGGGTTCTTGATTCAGGAGCATCACATCAAATGTCTCCTTATCCAGAAGTGTACATGTTCTTTTATCCTTTTGATGTTAACAAAGTTCAAGTAGCTAACAACACTTTTATATGTGTTTGTGGTCAAGGTATAGTTGAGGTATGTAATCAGAGTATTCCTAATGTCTTGTTTATTCCCAAATTGGAAAACAACATTCTTTACATTTATCAAATTACAAAAGCTGGAAAGTTAGTTGAGTCTACATCAACTTCAGTGAGAATTTGTGACTGTTAGAGCAGACAGATTATTGTAGTGAGCAAGCTTGATCAAATCTCTCATGTTTATTCATTTTCACACTTTGCTCCATCGAAGTCATACTCATTGATTCATTCTTCCACTTCCAGTATTGACAGTTCATCTCCTTCACTATCTCTCGTTGCATCAAAATTGAGAGACGCTTCATCAAAATCATCTAGAGGTTCTTTCCAATAGAGGATCACAAGGACTAGTTCATCATCTTTTGGGAGCCTTCATAGTCTCTTATCATTGTACTTTATTGTTATCATCTCCATTTTTTAGGGTAATTTTTCTCGTATATTTTTCTACCCTTCTCCACCTTTTGGGAGAGTTTCATCGTACATGGGTACCTTATCAGGGCTAGTTGTCGAGACCCATCCATTTGTGTACCCACCTAAGTTGATCTTAAAGGGGAGGTGTTAGAGTAAAATAATTATTAATTAATGGTTTATTACTCTTTATGTGTTAAGCCACCTTATGTGGCAATGTGTCACTTGAAAAGGTAGTTGAACTCTTCAAATTTGTGTGGCATTCCTCATTTTCCACTTGGTGCAACTTCATTGCCACCTTTAGTTGAGCACTCCTACGACGACTCAAACTCATCTTCATATATGTACTTCATCATCTTTGAGGATTTTACACACTTCAATTCATTCCCTTACATTTTATTCATTGTTTCTCAGTTTCGTAGGTTTGTTGATATCAACATTTCATCAATGATCTTAGCTATACCCACAAAAATCATATTACAATTTAACTCAAATTATGGTCATATACAAGGGGCTTTAAAAAACATAAATTGGGGCTACTAAAAATTTACAAACAAATATCCTAACCGAACTTCACCATCATACTCAATTTTCCACAAAATAAATTAAAAAAATACTTTCATTTAAGTTAAATTATGTTGGTCATGCACGTGCATGTTTTGGCACAAAACATATGATTTTAATAAAATCAATCTTATACATCCTATACAAAACCAAATTTGATCATCTAGGTATTAGATTTATATATATATATATTTTTTTAAATCATGTTAATATTCTAAGTGCTTTAAATTTTTACTCCAACTATGACAAACTTTGATTTTTAAAAGAAAAAAAGCCAAGTTTTAGCTAGAAAGTGAACCCGACGTTTTAGACTGGCCCTTGAGTCAACATCATAGACTAAAAAAAATACAAGATTTTAGAAGAAAGATAACTATAATAATTAGTGTGTATATTTACGAGAAAGATAGCTTAGACCTATTGGAACATGAGGCACTAAAGAGGTGTTACAATCATGGGGTTGCTGAAACTATAAGAAGATCTTGAGAATTTTGAGAAATGTTAATGTTTGATGTTGTGAAAGTTAAATTTAATAGAAAGTTATGAAATGACTGGGCACAAGAAGAGACTCAAATGATGAAGTGCTTAAGTGTACATGAATGTGTTGTGGATCATGTGAAAATTTCAATGAGTTTTGTAAGAAATTGAAGCCTACTTTAAAAGATTGCTTAGAAACTTGGGGGTAAGATATAAATATTTTTGAGATTTAAAATTAATGTTGAATAAGAAATTTTTATATTTAGGAAAGTGTTGTATGGATAAGTTCAACTTGAAAAAAATAACTCAAGTACATAGTACTCAAAAATTAGGTGTTGACTTTAAGAAAGATATTTAGTTGTTGGGATGAGGTAAATAGATGTCTAATAAAAACTTGAAAGATAATCTTGACTCAAGTATCATGTAAGAGGTGGGGTTAATGAAGTTTTTAAGAAGAAAGAGCTCATGTTCTAGGAAATGATCAATAAGATACACTTGCGAAAGTTATAATTAAGTCCACTAGGTAAGGGCTATGTTCTCAAGAAGGCATGAGAAAAGGATGAAGTAGCACAAAGTGTCATCTAAGAAAGGGGTATAGGTTGAAAAAAATGCAAGACTGGGACAAAAGTTGCAGTTTATACTTTAAGCACTAGAGGTTGACCCAAAAAAGGAAAGAAAACAAAGACTCAATCTACTACAAAGAAACATAACTCAAGAACAAACTACACTAGTATACACAAGAGATTCAAAAAACACACAAATGAAAAAGAAAAGAATGCTTCTATAAAGAGTTTTGGTTTGTGTGCTTGCAAATATTCTACTTAGGTTGAAAAATAGTGCAACTATGGAGGATAGACCATTCTCGTAGCCCTCTATCTCATCTTTGAGATACTGTATGAGCCATTCTTAAGGATAACTGCTTGCCAATGCGTCATAGATTATAAATAGTTGAAAGTTGCATAGGAGTGGAGCTTTTGAAAATAATTCTATGGGATCTTCCAATATAGCCAAAGGCAAGGGGAAGCTCAAGGCCATGCATAGAAGCTACCTGAACCTCGAGTGCTGAAATTGTAAAACCACTGAAGGTTTCTAGTTTAATTTTTTTTTAACTACTCACAAGTAGAAAATAATCAAGAAAATCTCAAGCAATAAATATAGATATACCAAACAAATTTAAGTAGATTCAAAACATTTAAACCATGTAGAAGCATGTTGATGAAATGAACACTTCAAAACTTATTTTCTAATTAATCTATTTGGTATTTAAATTAAATAATATGAATTTTTAAAATGTACCTTCTCTTTCTTTGAACTATAATTGCACCTTTCTTCATTTAGTTTCTTGTCTTTCTATCAAATATGAATACATTGTCTTATTTTGCCTAGTTTTTTTATTTGACATCATTTTCTTTGTGAAAATGTGTAACAATAATCTTCTTTAAAAAAAAATTAAAACCACCCTTCCTTTGGGAAATTGACCATTAAATATTCGCCTTTCAAAAAAACCAAACAAAAGATTTTTTTTTAAACTACGACCAAATATTATTTTTTGATTTAGAACAATACACAACTCTTTGTTTATACATGTGAGTATTTTAACAACTTCATTTATTATTTTGATACCTTCAAATGAGCATTCTTCATTCAAAGGTCCTTGGATGGACCATCTTTCCTCCCTTGCCTACTTTTCAAAAGAATTTGTTATTTTGATAGAAGGATTAGACTATCAAATCAATGCATGTGGAAAAATAAAAACAAGCATAAAAAATATGAAAAATGTGTGCTCACTCCATATCCTTGTCCTTTGTTTCAACAAAAAAAAGTTTATATATACAAAACATGTATGCATTAATGAGAATAATAGTAATCTAAATTATAATTAATGTGAATTTAAAATTAACAAAAAATAAAATATACAACCAAAAACAATGAAAAAAAAAATGCTCTAGATATCAATTGACAAAAGGTGAAATTGTTTAAAATGTTGATTTTGATGCCACAATTAATCCAAAAAGTGGTGCACACTATTGTGGGATCACTTGATCACAATATTTTTCTTTCTACCCTTATCACAATGAGTTTTTTTGGCTAGAGGGAGGAAGCAATGGATAGGTCTAATCCTTTAGCCCTTTTTATGCAACTTGTTTATGGATAATTTTTTTTCCCTAGCACTACAAATGATTCATAGGAAGCCACCTCCTTAGTTTCATTTGTTGCTTCTTCTTCATTTGTATTTTTTTCTATCTTTAGGGGTGTAAATGGATTTGTTGAGGATGACTCTTTAAAGGAGGGCCATGCTTTTGCTACATAGCTTTGATTTTTTTGCTTCGCTTACTGGAACCCTTAACTTGGAGCCTCTAATGTTTTTTGTTCCCTTGATCTTTTTTAGCGATCTCTCTAAAAGTGGTCGTGCTTATTGAACAAACTACACTTTAAGGGAATGTAATCCATTTTTTGTATAAAGTTCAAATCATTTTATTTATGGCTTCTCAAAAGCCTTTTTTCAAATCAACTTCTACATAGATTTGAACCATCAAATTATTTGGCTCATTGAAGAAGGGTAATTCAACCTAAACAAACACCCACAAGGGGTCTATTTCCCAAGGGATCAAAAATTGGATTTTAATGATTTAGATACAAGCCACAAGGTTTTTGAGAACCAAGATTCGCTTCTAAACATTAGATCTTTGTCTCCTTTTTTTGAGAAGGTTGCAACAAAAAACTCTCTTCCACACATGTAAATTTCCACCTCTCCAATAATCTTTAGGTGTCATTGTTTATCTACCCATTGCTCTAGGTGCTTAGGGGATGACCAAGTCTGAAAGGTTATTAAAAGATCAATAGTGAGTAGCAAAGGGGTTTCCATCATACACACTTTCCTAGCATTAGATAATCTTCAAATTTGCCTTCTATTTAGAGGTTCACAAGAAGCTTCAACATGAACAATAGTATTTCAAAATAACATATTTTTATTCTTTTAAAAGATTATACGAGACAACTTCCTTAAAAGAACAAGCATGAACCTAAAACATCAAAACAAAAACAAAACAAAACACCAACTAAAAAAACTAAGATTGAAAACAAAAAACTGTCCACAAAACCATGAAAAAATCAGTCCTCATATATATTTATATTTTAAATTTTATAATAAAAAATACTTATTTTATTTACAATCTTATTATTGCACATCTAAATCAACGTTACTTTCCCTGAAAACAACTTTCATTCATTTCTACATATACCCTTAAGATTTAACCTAGCATTCCTTTTCCTAAGCATGAAAAAAAATTCACATTTACTATCCTAAACCAGATTTTTCTCTGATTCGCACTATATTTTTCACACTTTTGGTGCCTTTCCTCCCATACATTTTGTCTCTCTTTTCTGCCCTATTCAAATTCATCCTCACAAAGTTTGTGAGAGTTATCGAAAATCACGAAAACGTGGAGTTGACATCAATGAGCCAGCTCTCCTCGTTTTGGCTTTCAACGAAAACTTCCCTTTCTCAAATATATTTTTAAAAGAAAATTTTGGGTTTTCGATAAGGCCAACCACATAAATTAAACCTGCATGGACCTTGAACACCATGAACAGTTATATATTGCTTTCTTAAAATTTTAAATAAGTCAAATAAATAAATAAATCTTGAGGCTGTTACTTTCAAGTTTTCCAACATCATGCAGGCCCTCAACAGATTAAAAAATGGTTGCTGTCAGTGTCGTACACTGTTACATTTATAACAGATACTGAAATTTTTTTGGATATCTAAATTTGGAAAAAGTAAGGTTTTTGCCTGCAAAGATATTTTTTTCACTGAGATTGTATTGTTTTGACCATGGAAAGGTTGTTTTCTCTGACACATGCAAAAGAAGACAAGGAGTTTTTTACCCCCACCATTTTATTATTTATACGAACGGTTTTGCTTTAATTTCCCCGTCTGGGAATTCTGGTTTGCACTGAGAAAGAGAGAAATTACCTTCATGGCATCTACTAAATCTAATGGAGCAGAAGCAGGGACTTGGAAGTTAATGATGGAGGATGGCCAACACATGAAATCTCCAATCACTGTGAAATATACAAAGCTCTTCATCAATGGAGAATTTGTTGATTCAGTTTCAGGTAATGTGTATATATGTTTCTTGCTATGATGCCTTATTTTCGCTTGTTACAACCAGGTCTGAGTTCATATGGTAGTCTGTGTTTCCATTAAATTTTGTCTATCAGGTTTGTACAGTCTTAGATGTTACGAATGATTTTCCAAGCAACAGTAGTTTAAAAAAAAACTTTCTTGTTCTACTAATGCTTCTATGCATTTTGATATTTTGTAGCCTTAAATTAGAACTTTTTTGGTAAGTTTATATATGAAGGTATTGGATTTTATTATACAAAGATGTGGCAGAACTGAGTTGGATGGGCAAGTATTTTAATGGTTTTTTTTACAGTATGTCAAATCATGCGATTTATGTGATCTTTGATGACAAATTAATTGTGTATTTTTCGAGTTAGATGTATTGACAAACCCTTTTATGATGCACTTACCACTTCATGAGAAATGATTCACAAAAATTCATTTCTTATAAATATAAATTGTTGGATTAATTTTTTCAGAAACGAGCTATTGTGAATCACTTCAGAAACCACACAATTAATTCTTAATAAAACATTTTTCTGATTAAAATTTTGAAGTTGTGACCCTCTTCCTTTATACCCAAAACAATTTGAACACAGTATTCAAACTATATTTTCCTAGTTTTATGTTATAGAAACATATCACAGAATTAACTTGGACGAATTCTTTGTTTATCAGTCTGGATGTTTATAAGTACATCAACGTATAAATCAAAATTTAATTGATTGTGTGGATGATTATAATGAATTTGTGCAGGAAAAACATTTGAGACATTTGATCCACGAACAGAGGAAGTCATAACGAGTGTTTCAGAAGCCACCAAAGAAGATGTTGATTTGGCTGTCAAAGCAGCCCGGGCTGCCTTCGACCATGGCCCATGGCCTCGCATGCCTGGCTCTGTGAGCTCTCTCACTCATCATCAGGGAAACTGGCTTTCATTAATTTTTTTCGGTAATAAATCATAACCCAGTAAATATTTTTGTGATTCTAGGAGAGGGGCCGAATACTGAACAAGTATGCAGATCTGATTCAACAACATTCCGAGCAACTTGCAACATTGGAAACATGGGACGGAGGAAAACCTCTGGATATTGTCAAATTTTTTGACATGCAAGAGGCACTTGGCATTCTCCGCTACTATGCAGGTACAGACTTAAATATTTAAGCATTTATTTGCAGATTAGAAAAATAATTATATATCCGTTACACTCAACCCAGCCCTTAATTACTGCCTCCCAAAAATTATCCCTTATAGCATTCTCTCCCATCATCCCTGGAGATGAAGCATATCAAGCGGGGGATATGCCCCTGTGAACCTACTACCCGCCGGACTCTCTATCCACCGAGTGGGGGGAATTATAGTTATAGCGCCGAGTAGAAAGGCCAAGAGAGACTCAATAACATCCTCTCCCATCATGCTTGGAGATGAGGAAGGATATCAAGCGGGGGGATACGCCCTTATCTGTGTACCTAGGCACTATAAATGTTAAAAAGAAAATAACATCCTCTCCCATCATGCTTGGAGATGAGGAAGCATATCAAGCGGGGGGATATGCCCTTATCTGTGTACCTATTATCCAATTCCATCCAACGCCCTATCCATCAGGTGGGGGAATTATAGTTAATACAGGGTAGGAAGGGGTGATAGGACAAGGACCTTTAGGTATAGATACTCAACCAACAATGGAGGTAGAGGGCATTTATGCTCTTGACCAACAGGAGAGGAGGCTGAGGGTTGACCTCCCATCAGATCCATTCTCCCTCCAGCCCGGGGTGGGTTGGAGGAAGAGATTTGTCATTGTCCATGGACCAATTAGGGTTCTAACATAAAAATTATGTGTTTAATCACTGAATTACTGACTCCCAAAATTTTGGTAGGTTACTATCAAGATCCCAATATAACTTATCTCTAACAAAATTATGAAGCTAAGTCCAATATTGTAACATACATTTATTTAAGCTTTACTTACTAATCTTAAGACATCTTTTATTGATGTGAAATTGTGAATAATGTGAAAAATTTCTACATTCTACATAATTTTTTAAATCTATAACACAATTTCTTACATAATGTTAAACTGTTTCAGGATATGCTGATAAAATACATGGACAGACATTGAAGATGAATGGACAATATCAAGGATATACATTACATGAACCTATTGGAGTATGTGGTCAGATTATACCCTGGAACTTTCCCTTAATCATGTTTTTCCTGAAGATCAGCCCTGCAATGTGCTGTGGATGTACAGTAGTTATCAAACCTGCAGAGCTGACTCCCTTAACTGCACTTTACTGTGCCCATTTATCTATTGAGGTATATGAGATGATACTTCTTAATATTTCGGATGACTTTTGGAAATAACTAGTTAAGCTAGAGATGGACACATTAAATTAGATTTGAAACCCTTCATCTTAAATTTTTAATGAAAAATGTGGAGAACAGATGGATGTTAAAATTTATTTTAGCATATTTGAGGAAATTAGGAAAGTTGCTAAATTTTGGTTGTCTATTCTTCAGCATGGATTTTAGAGTTGAACCAGAAACGATGAGAACTAATAATACTTAATATGTTTGAAATTTATACAGGCTGGAATACCTCCTGGTGTTCTTAATGTGCTTCCTGGTTTTGGAGAAACTGTTGGCGCTGCCATAAGCAATCATATGGATATTGATAAGGTGAGTTGTATATGTATGTGTAAAATAAAACATTACTTTATTTAAGATTAAAAAAGTTTGAACTTGTTAAAAAATTTCAGATTTTTAAATTAGCAAAAGGTTAAGTGGATAAGTTTATTTTGTTAGCTTGAAAATTTCTGAATTAGAATATTAAAAAAATCCAGAAATTTTCAAACTAACATTATGAATTGTAGAAATTTTATATCTTTAAATTTATTTTGTACAAATAAAAAAAAAATATTATAATAATTTGACTAATCATTGTATGATGATAATTGTATTAAAAAAATTATAACTATTAAAATAAATTTTGTATCAATGAAAAACAAAATTGGGTCTCAAAAAAACAGTATCAAAGCCTAGAGTCCAATAATTAGCGGTTCATAGATCCATCAAAAAATTAAATTTATTATTCTGGCCAATTATCAGCATAAAAGTCTTCAAACATTACCGATCCCTGCAGAGTTCTTCAATTTGGTAGGTCTTTCGGTCATGGGATGAGTACTTCTCTGTTGAGGAGGATTCTCCTTTTTCACTTCCATCCATTCCTGCTTCAGTGGAGAAGGAGCTGGCATGCCATGTTGCGGGGAGATTGGGTGCTCTACTTTGTAGCTTGAATTTTCATGTTTGAAATTCTGCATCTCATTCTTGCACCCAAAATTGTTATGCTCCTTAGTCACCTTGTCAGACTCATGCTTGCATTCATCATGGTCCTCTATCCTAGGGGCAGATGGGAAAGCAGTAGCTTTCCCAGCCAGAGAAGGACCAGAGCTGGAGATGTCATTTGTTGAGATCTGTGGCATAATTATACGATGGCAGGGTTCAACACCGATCCACCAAAAAGAGTTTGCCAAATACAACCCCAAAAAATTTGAAAACCAGATGGCCTCACGCAAAATAACCCTTGCATCTGAAATTCATATTTTCATAATCCACCGGCTACTTTCAAATTCTGTCAGATCTTATGTACAGTCTCATTTGCCAGAAAAACAGACTTTCCAAATGATTTTGCAACAATTGTCAAACCTGAAGAGCTCCACTACTGGAGTGGCAAATAAGGCAGTCTGATCCATATTAGACCATATGTGTTGGGCTTGCTACAGGGATCAAAAGATCGGAGCCGGGATCTAATGCATTGTATGTTGTTCTTCGAAACACATGCTCCAGACCTCATAATATACTCCGTGTGCTTTACAGAGCCAAATTCAAGAATGAAGTACCCTCCAGCACAGGACAAATTTGTGACTTCGCCTTCCAGAAAGGGATTTCAGGATCTGGAGAACCACTCATGATTTTTTGTCAGTTTAAGCCAATACTTGTAAATTTTGCATATAAGGCCATTTTTAGTCAAATAATTCTCTCGCTCACAAATCTGAGAATCCATAATTATTTCCAGAATACAAGTTTGTGAGTGTTCGAGTTCGTAGGAATGTTTTCAAAATCGGTCAAGGCACTATCAAAATTCCCACTCCCTGAGTGAGAATTAGGCGCGATGCAAGAAAAACCCTATTTGCATTCCCCTTCTAAAGATTGGCAGAGCGAGGGCACTGGCCCGGAAATAGATGACATAGAGATATCAGGAGAAACCCTACCTTCAAACAAAAAATTATCTATGCCCAAATTAACTGCACTATAGCCTTTGACGGAGGAAGTGGAGCTACCATTGCTTAATTCTTCTCCTGAACAATTATGATATGTATTGCTTAGTTCCGTATCAATGGGAGGACGGCGCCCAGAGGAAGTCAATGATCGAGCGCTAGCATGACTAGCCGTTAACATCCTCCCTTCAAAAACTCTCTTAACTGACCCTTCAAACGGCAGAAATCTACCTCCATAGCACTTTGACGAAGGCATATATTCTGTAATAAAAGGGCCGTGGAGATGGAATGGCACTTCGTCATGGAATGCACAGTTTATGAATATATCCGCAATCAGTACATAAATAGTTTGGGGGTGGAAAATATGCAGCAGTTATTTGAGGGGAATAAGATCAATCAGACGGCCAGCCTTTTAGTCAAAATCAATAGCAAGAGGTCCGACTTGGAAAAGAGTTTGAAGACAAATTAAATTGTTTGTCTCGGTCCCATAGACTATTTAGTCTTGTCATTAAAATCTTTCGTTCATTCATTCATTCTCGAAAGTAACCCCTTAGGTACCTATTGAAGATATTGAACTTTTTTTTAATGATCTGATAGGCAGTCTACAGGATTCAATGGCATAATAGTCAATTAAAACATCAACCATCGAACCACAATATTTATTTTTGATTATTTCTATTATTTTGTTGATCATGGTTTTTTTCTTAAGAATTTTAATCAATCATCTTTGCTATTTCTCAAACAAAGTTATTAAAAGAGTTTACTAGAAATAAAATATAATTATTTTTATTTTTTATTTTTATAAAATAAATTTGTTTATATAATTTTTTTATTTTCTTTAATAAAAAGGGGGTAAAAACTTTATTGAACTAGAAAAAGCATTACAAAGTAAAATGAAGCAAACCCACCAAGGGCACAAGCAAAACCAAAAGTTAAGTTACACCCAAGAAACATCTCATATCTTCCATAACCCAATCTTCAAGAACAAGGGCCAAGTCTCTAGGGAGGCTATCCCGGTCATCCATATTCCAAGTCCCCATCTACTCAAATGCCCATCTAGCCAAACCATTAGCCACTTTATTCCTCTCCAGAGAAACATGACAAAAAGCAGTAGAATCCAAAGCAGTGCTCAAAGAAACAATTTGCTTGACCACCACCGCCAAATGTCAATTCACATCTTCAAAATGTCTCTTATTCAACATATCAATGACAACCTAAGAATCAAACTCACAAACAATCTCCCTCCAACCAAGAGCACAAGCACCTTCTAATGCCAGAATAATAGAATTAGTATATTGACCTCTATATATAGAGAAGAAAAAAACCACCACTCTCGAATTGTCTCTGCCAATACCAACTCTAGCATGCCCAGGATTACCTCCAGATAATCCATCGGTATTTATTTTCAACTCCCCCAAAGCAAGGGGGCACCAGTGGCCAATACGACTAACCCTCTCCCGCCCACGCCCATGGTGAACAGTTGTGATGAGCCCTACTGGCTCCCTCTGTAATCCCTGTAGTTTTAATTATCTTTTGTGTTTTTTCTTAGGTTTTTAGAGAATGATTTCTAGACAAAAGAGAAGGGGCGGCAACATATTAAAGCACATAAATTTGAAATACAAAAATCTTTAGAGCAATAGATGAAATCGATATTCATTTGCAGTACATACAATGAGATTGCAAGAAAATTACATACCCGAATGACTCTAGAATAATTAAATAAGAAATTTAATAGCTTGGCAGGTGAGAATGTTGAAACTGAAAGAAATCACTGCTGAGGCTCAAGATCTGTTGTCTCCCACTCAGAAGCTGGAGAAATGATGTTGACCATGAAGGGCGCCAATGATGGAACACAAAATCAGCCTCAAAGAAAGTTGTTTTTACCTTTGAGTTCACACGCCTCAAGTAAGGAGGCACACATCCCAAGGAGAAATCACACTTTCTGATGCTATGGTACAACCCTGCCAAAAAGCTATGAATATGATGAAGAATGGCATCCCAAGTAGATAAGCCCTTCTCTTATTGCAAACACTAACATGTTGAAATAAATAACTCAGATGAAACACAACAAAACTTTTGTATGAAGCCCTCATAGATGCACTAATTCGACTGGTCTTTCACAGTCTCAAAAATGCTCAACATTGAAGAAGATCTTGCTCTCCAATGGAAGAAATTGTTGAAACCCTTGTCTCAGGAAAAACCAATGGCAAAGTCAAATAATCAATAATGAGTTTTATTTTCCAAAATTGCCTTATATCCCCAAAAGGCACGAATTCTAAGAAAGTACGGCTTTCCTCTTTTATAAAATACATTAAAATGTATTTAATGACTTTTCCAATAGTTGAGCAATTAAATAATTGCCCTTTTAAGTTGAGCGCACTTTATTCATAAGTGATATAATTTTAAATCACTTTTTGACATATTTAAGTGATATCAAATTTATAAAGTCAATTTGACTTTATAATAAAGCGTTAAGTTAAATAATTAACTTAAACCACTTAAATATCCATAACTCCCTCAAAAATCCATATATCTTTGTGTCGTCAGAAGTTGGCGAACACTGAACCATGGATGCCTGTACTGAACCAATATTGGAGTGAAGGAATGGGCAACAACAGTACCCACTAAAATGACCACTGACCCTCTAACCAGATCTTGTCAGCCTACAAGGGTCCAAGAGATAGACTAACTCCACTGCTCTTGAGAACTAACTAGAGCAGGGACATCACAACAGTCCTCAAAATTTTCCTTCCTTCCATAGAGAGACCCAGAGCACTAACCACACCATGATCACTAGGATCAACAAGAACAAATAGATCACACTTAGCAATCAATGTTTCTTGTAGAACCCCCAGAATTCTCAGCCAAAGCTGACCAACAAGCAGCTTCTTATCCAAAAACATTCTATGATTGCGCTCCAACCAAAGATGAAAAATTATCAAGCTGAGGCCAATGATCCAAGCTATGAGAAGAAAAGAGGTATTTAAAGGAGGACACCCCTGACTCCTCCAAAGAAGAAGCATGTCTACACTGCAGGTGCCAAAGATTCCACCAGAAGTGCTAGATAACCTTCACGAAGGAACACTGAAAGAAGAGGTGAGGAATACACTCTTCATGCCCAACACACATACAAGGACCCTGAAACCCACACTTCCAAAGATCCCTCAGGTAAGGCATCTTCCTTGCACCACTAACCAGGAGAAGAAATTACACTTAGGCCAAGTAAACTTATTCCAAACCTATTTCCACCATGAAACCTTAGAACTCCCAAACAACTGCTTATCCATAACTTGATAGCTTGAGGCAACATAAAATCTACCTTTCGGATCAGGACCCCAAGCCAACAAATCTCTCCTAAGAAGTGAATTACAAACACGACTCGACAAAATCACAACAAGCTCCTGATGGTCCCCAGTTGCACCACCAAGAGGCCACTCCTGCGGATCCTTCCACCTAAACACATTAACCTAGCCCAAAGTCCGAAGAGTCTTGAAATTAGCCAAATGACACCAACTAGCATCAATAAAATGCCGACACAAATTCTACAAATGTGGGTGAGTAGACAAGATGGGAGGATGCCCATCCCAAGAATCATACCAAAAGAGTGCATCTTGACCACCATTGCAAATCCAAAACAACCCTTGCTTGACCAACTTCACTCCCCTTTTGAGGGTGCCCCAAATCATAGAGCCCTTCCTCTCTAAACTAAAGTGAGCAACATCCACACTCTCAACCACACCCAGATATTTTGAAATAAGGATTCTCGCCCACAACTGATGTTGTTGCGAACACCACCACCAACACAACTAAGCTACCAAAGCTTGCCCATTCAAATAAGACCGACGTAAACCCAACCCACCTTCTTGCTTCGGCCTACATATGGCATCCCACTTAACCAAGCTCCACTTCCTATGAAGAAGATTGTCAGACCAAAGGAACTGTCGAGACAAACTCTCAAAGTCTTTGATGAAACTAGAAGGTGTAGAAAGAACAAAGCATTTGTATAGAGGAAGAGCCCATACCATGGACTTTAAAAGAGTCACTCTTGCCACAAAAGAAAGCCACTTGCAGGTCCAATGACTGACTAGATTCTAGAACTTCTCAATAATCCCCTGCCAAAACAATTTGGAAAGCGAGCAAATAGCAAGTAGAATGCCAAGATAAACAAAAGGTAGAGTGTCAATCTGTAAACAAAGGATGCCAACAATTCTCCTTTGGATGATCCTAGGAGTATTAAAGAAATAGATAAAAGACTTCCCCTCATTGATACTTTGACCTGAAGCATCTAGATAACTATCCAACACGCCATGCCACCTAATAGCCTCCTCAACCCTGGCTCTGCCCATCAGAGCAGTATCATCAACAAACTGGAGATGGGACTGAGGGGGAATATTATTTCCCAACTCCAACCCTGGATCAAGCCCCTCTCCACCCAAGATCTGATAAACCTCCGCAAGCCCTCAGCCAGTAGGATGAACAAATAAGGGGATAGGGGATCCCCTTGTCTAAGCCCCCTAGAAGCACCAAACAACTCCGTTGACTCTCCATTAATCAACACCGAAAAGGAAGAAGAAGTGACACAACTCTTGACCCACTCAATCCGGTCACTAGCAAAATCAAACGCTCCCAAGATCTTCAATAAGAAGGCCCATTTAACACGATCATAAGTTTTAGCCATGTTCAACTTAATAAACATAACTTTTTCCTTAGAATACACCATAGAATGAATGGTCTCAACAACAATAATGACACCATCCATAATCTGCCTACTTGCAACAAAATCCCCTTGCTCCTTAGAAATTAACTTGTTTAGCCAAGGTTTCAGCCGCTCAACAATCAACTTTGTAATTATCTTGTACACCACATTACATAAAGTAATTGGCCTAAAAAGATCCAAAGTATTAGCCCCATCCTTCTCTGGTATAAGAGAAAGAAAGGTAGCATTCATGGATTTCAACATTTGTTTATTCATGTAGGATTCCTGAACAACCTCTAAAAGGTGCAACTTAATCACTCTCCAAATTTTTTGAAAAAAATCTATTGGGAACCTATCAAGCCCTGGAGCTTTTCCTTTTTTCATCTGGAACACAACCTTCTTGAGCTCTGACAAAGAAATAGGATTTTAGCAAAGATTCATTCATTTCACTGGTGACCAAAGATGGTATGCTATCCAAAATCACAGCTTCGTCCTCCTCCGTAGGAGGGGAATCCTCAAATAATAAAGTAGAAAATAAATGAACTAACTTAGTTGAGATAGAAGCAGAGGAGGAAATAATCTCCCCATTCAAAGACAAAAGAAAAGATATAACATTACCTTGTCTCATATCCTTGACAAAATTATGAAAGAAGGAAGTTTTTTGGTCTCTCGCTTGGAACCACTCAATTCAGGACTTTTGTTTCCAGAAAATTCCCTCTCTTAATTCCATTCCTCAACTTCCTTAATCACAACTTCCTGCATACCAAGCTCCTTAGTGAGGCCTTGGTCACGAATCTGCCTAGTAATCAAGTCTAGGCGAGCCTAAACATTTTTCTTTGCTTGAAACACATTACCAAATTGTTGTCTATTCCAACGCTTCAACCTATACTTCACATACTGTGACCTCTTGGAGGAGTACATAGTAGTACCATGTGCCGACTTCCCAAGATGCCACCAGCCAGGAAGCAAATCATGAAGAGATTCATCTCTAAGCCACATAAGTTGAAACTTAAAAGACTATTTTATACAACGTCGGGGTAACTCAGCTATAAGCTTGATCGACCAATGATCAGAACCCCGCCCATCCAAAATCTCAAAGCTAGTCATCCACTTGTCTCCCATCCAAAAGCTGGACACTAGGAATCTATCCAGGCATTCTGAAATAACAACGTCCCTACTCCTATTATTCTAGGTAAAGACCCCATTAACAAGCTTGATGTCAATCAAATTCAAGAGAGCCACATTATACTACAAGAGCACCGAAGAAGGCTCCAGGCGAGCACAACCTCCCCTCTTCTCCTCCGTTGAAGTAACATCATTAAAATCCCCAACCAAAATCCAAGGAAGATAAGGATCTAAAGACCTCACATATCTAACATGGCCCCACAACAAAACCTTACCTTGAAAGTCTATCGGAGCATAAATGTTAGAGAAAAGAACTCTCTCCCCTGACTCAAGATAAGAAGCAACACAAGAAATCGAGCCTCTGCAAGAGAGCCACCAAATTGATCTAACTCTATGTGGATCCCACAAACAAGCCACCCCACCAAAGCTACCAAACACCCCAACACATTGACACTGCCCACTTTCCCAAATCTTCAAAGCCACACTCAACATACTATCAACAAATAACTTAGTTTCTTGAAGGAAAACCACATCAGGAGAATGAATACAAATAAGATCCCGAATAGCCTTTTGTCTAGGGATGTTATTCACACCCCTCACATTCCAAGAAAACATGATCATCGTTGAGGTTAGGAGAAGTGAGCATCAATAGTTTTCATCAAACCCAACTCTACCAAGGTCTCACCAGTTAGCTTGACCTTTTCCTGATCCTTCTTTCTACCAACCTTAAGAGGTTTCTTAGGAACCCCTTTTTTGGGGGTTTTTTGTTGCAAACCCAAGGTCGGGGAAGAAGACTTATTTCTACCTACATTAGGAGCACCCCTCACCTTAGAGAGAACACCACCAAAACCAGGGGAACCACCAGTAGCCTCCAACATCAACTCTAATGCACTCTGAGAAGGAGCCGAAGGAGACAAATCAATATCCATCTGAGTACCCTGTACACCAAGTTGAACTGAACTGGGAATCATAGTAGGCTGATCTCCAGGAAAATCTTTTGCAAAAGAACCAATTGTCTCTTACAAGTCCACTTGAAACCCTTCCTCCTGAACCAAATCCTCCAAAGCCTCAAATCTGTTCAAGGTCTCCGCCTCTTGCCTATCCTTGATGGATCTCTTTTGGCCCCTCCCACGATTACGAGACTTAACTAGAGTAAATCCTTTTTTATCAGTCGCCTCTACCTGCATGGGAGCCTTACCCTTGTCCATTTTTAAATTAGACTGAGAAGGAGAATTACTCGTTCCAATAGCACTAGAAGTTCGGGGACACCTTCGTTGTAGATGACCATATTCATGATACAACCTGCACCTGAAAGGTAATGTCTCATAATCTAACGATTGAGTCCAAGAGCAAGAACCAATAGTCATATCAATTGAATTTGGCAACATATGACTCAAATCAATTTCTACACATACCCATGCACAAGAAAAAATCCTCTTATTCAGAGTTTGTTGAGAAGGACCAATAGGTTTTCCTAGCAACAAAGCAATTGACTGCAATAAATTACTTCTCCAACATTCAAGCGGCAACTGAAGAAGACGAACCCAAACTAGGAACCTAGAAGGTAACTCCTCCACTGAATTAAAGCCAACATGCCATGGTTTTATGAAGAGACCCACCTGATTATAGAAATATGGTCCACCTTCAAAAGTCCTATTCCAATCAGAAATACACGATAAATCCACCATAAAACATTTATTTGCAGCCATCAAGATATCAAAGTCTCCTTCTGGGTTCCATGTCTTGTGGATCCAAGTATCAAGAAATGGAAGAGAAACCCTCATCCCCATGAACTTACAAATCAAAACATGATTGTTGTAGTATTCCACATTGTCATCCACCGACACCGATTGGATCACTAACACCGGCCACTCTTAGGCCCTCTCCAAACACCCATTCACCTTCTACAATTCAAACATCCCATTTCGTGCCAAACTCACACCCAGAGAAGATGGGATTGGAACCCCCGATTCATCACCAGATAAAGCAGAGGGCCAAACAGCCTTGTCCACGGACATTTACATTGCCTTTGCAGCAAAAAATGGGGCCCCCATAGACCACCCCCACCCCAACCGAGCAAAGAGCAAGTTGCTCTCACAATAACGTTCTCCAAAGAAGGATAAACCAAGCAAAATAAATAATAATAAACCAATAGGTCGCTGCCCTAGCAGGGCACACAGAGAAACCAGACCACCCCCCAATGTAGAGGATGACGCCCTCAAACCTCTGCCAATAGAAAGAACCAAACACTCAGGAAACAATTGAAAGAAGTCTACTTTAAATCGACCACCCTTGGTTGCACTCCACACACACTCTTAGACCCCACCCGTGCACAAAGACCGCCCACAAAGCCAAAGACATAGGCTAGGGCATCAGTGCCCTAACACTCCTGCAAGTGCTCCCCAGTAGCATCATTTTCCAAAATGGATTATATATTTTTAATATTATAAATAAAAATTTAACAATTAAATGCTAAGTACTTTTGAGCACCATGTTTAAGTTTTTCATTAATTGATAAGCTACGTATAGTGTGAGATTTGAGCATGAAACAAGTTTTAGCTCTCGGTAGACCACTGACATTTAATGGTAAAAGCTTCCAAAATATCAGGTGAAAGCCTCCAAAATCTCACTTATCATGTAAAAGCTAGACAAATATTGATTTTCCAATTGGATGGGAACATTCTATTTCCATTTGCAATGTTTTTTTGTCAATTTGATGACAATTCTCTCTTTTCATTTACATTGCTTTATGTTTTAAATTGTATGCAAATATTTGACAATTAGATAATACTTAATTTCTTTAAGGAAAAAATCTAGATTTGTCTAAGTTTATTTCATTCTATTATTTAGCACTTATTATTAATTGTTTAATCCAGCCACACACAACTAGAATTTGCAGCCCATGGCATCCATATGAATCCATACACAAATTGTACTCTCTAACATATTAATATACATATTGCTTTCCATCGATGTAATCCTTGAACCTCCTTTAGGTGTGAGTGCTAGTTATTTTATAAAAAAATAAAATGTAGGTAAGAGTTAACATTTTTTAATTTTTGTTATTGTAAAATTAATATTATATATGTTATTAGATTGCATTCACAGGGTCGACTAAAGTGGGGAGATTAGTCATGGAGGCTGCAGCAAAGAGTAACTTAAAGGATGTGACATTAGAACTTGGTGGCAAATCACCTCTCATTGTCATGGATGATTTTGATGTCGATGAAGCTGTAGAAATAGCTAATTTTGCTGCATTTGCAAACATGGTGTGTAGATTTTTAAACATTGGTTTTATTAATGATATCATTTAGTATTTAGTCACATGGATTATAAAATTTGTAATTAAAAACTCTTTTGATTAATTTTGTAGGGGCAAGTATGCCTTGCGGGTTCAAGGGTGTTTGTTCAAGAAAGTGTATATGACGAATTTGTAAGAAAAATGGTTGAAAGAGCAAAAAAGCAAGTAATAGGCGACCCATTTAAAGGAGGAGTGCAACATGGACCTCAGGTACATGATTACCACTATTATTTAATTTTTCCTTGTATAACTATATTACTTGATTAATATTTATGTTCTTGAGAACCATTTTAAATGGCTACAAGTGAAATATCTAGGCTTGTTTGAACTATGATAAAACCAAGATTGTGGTTGTGGATGGTAATAAAATTCCCTTTGTGATTAGCTCTTATCCTTGTCCTTCACCTATCCTTATTTAGTTGCATCTTGTCTTGGCATCACCTATGGCTCACACTATCACACTAACTTTGATTGGGAAGATGGAAAAAACTATTGTTGATATTAAATGCCTCTTAAAGGGGGCATTTTTACATATTGCTCTAGCATCTAGGTCTAGACAAGGCTATAATTAACACATTTTTGTATTGTTAGATTGTATATTTAAGACATGTGATTGAATTTTTTCATATTATTGATTTTAGCTTTGATTTACTTAAATTTTGATTAAGATCTAAATTTATTTTTTTATTTGTATATTTAAATATTAAGGTTTTTGAATCTTTTTATTAAGTGTGATAATAAGAATAGTAAAAAATAATTTAATTTGTGAAAATAAGTTATCTTCGTTCCAAAATGAAGCTTATCATATATTATTAGAGATAATAAATCTTTTTCTATGTAATTATCTTTATAATTGTATAGTAGGTTTTCATCAATTGATTTTATATAATGCTAGTATTGTATAGCAAGTGTTCATCAATCAATTTCAAATACTAATTTTTTATGCTTATTTTGTTGCAGATTAATAAGGTTCAATTTGACAAAATATTGGAATACATTCAATATGGCAAGATGGATGGAGCTAATCTATTATTAGGTGGTCATTCCTTTGTTGGAAAAGGATTTTATATTGAACCTACAATTTTTATTGATGTTGAGGTAATGTATATTCAAAAAACTATATTGTTTAAATTTTTTTAATTTGATGTTGCATTGTCAACATGCAATGGGTTGAGTACATGGTTATATAATATGATATAATGCAGGATGATATGAGGATTGCACAAGAAGAAATATTTGGTCCAGTCATGTCCATATTAAAGTTCAAGTAAGAATATTTATAGAAATATTTAACTATGAAGTTTTGTATCTTATTTACACTATTAACATTGGGAAAATATTTTACTTTTTAAAATGTTAAACAAGTGCAATGAACACGTAAAAATGTTTCCATTATAACTTTTCATTTTACAATGTTGATATCATTTTGATATTTAACAAGCCCTATACAATTTGGTTGGTGCAGGACTATAGAGGAAGTAATAGAGAGAGGAAATAAGACAATATATGGTCTCGCATCTGGAGTGTTGACTAAAAATATAAATGTAGCTAATAGAGTTGCAAGATCTCTTCGTGTAGGAACTGTTTGGATAAATTGTTACCTTGCAAGTAGCCCTGATTGGGCACTTGGAGGGTACAAGATGAGTGGGATTGGGAGAGAATCTGGCTCCTATGGCCTTCAAAATTATTTACAAGTCAAAAGTGTGATTACTCCTATTCATGATTCACCATGGATATGAGAACTTCAAAACACGTATTTTGTGTGGATCTTTTATGGATTGGGTGCTATTTGTTGGATATTTAGAATAACATACTATGGTGTAATATCTATTCATATTTTATGTTTATGTCATTCTTAGGATATGCTCCACTTGTTATGTAGGGGGAGAGGGGATACTAATGTGTCATAGGATCCATGGGATTCTTAACTTACATTATGTGTCAATGATGTTAATAATATTGTCTATTTTGGAGATTTTTTTCCTCTTTTGTGATCAAGTTCTCACATTTATATGATTTTTGTGGGCAATGTTTCCTTATTATTGATAAATAGAGTTGTAATGATTATTAGATTATTAGATTATAAATAATATTGAAATGCGACTATTTGTTGGATATTTAGAATAACATACTATGATGTAATATCAATTCATATTTTATGTTTATGTCATTCTTAGGATATGCTCCACTTGTTATGTAGGAGGAGAGGGGATACTAAAGTGTCATAGGATCCATGGGATTCTTAACTTACATTATGTGTCAATGATGTTAATAATATTGTATATTTTGGAGATTTTTTTCCTCTTTTGTGATAAGTTCTCACATTTATTTGATTTTTGTGGACAATGTTTCCTTATTATTTATAAATATAGTTGTAATGATTATTAGATTTGAAGATTAAAAATAATATTGAAATGTGACTAGAGGGTAGGTAGATTAAGATAGTTCAAGAAGTTTAAAGAGAAAATGGTATAAATTTTGAAAAAAAAAGAGTAAATGGATATTAAACTAGATTTAATTTTTGAGGTACCTATTTTTTAATCAATTTAACATATACTAGTGGAATAAAATAAGTGGCTTGGGAAAGATATCTCTCGACTATATTTTGCATAGATAGTATGCTAGTTTAATTTCATAATTATAATAACAAATTAAAAATTCTGATTTTCTACTTCTATATAAAATAAAGTATTATTATAAAACTCAAAAGAACAAAAAAAATTAAAAAATTACCATGTCAATATTTTTTAAGAGTTATAAGTGAGGAAATGTTTCTATTATTAATCCTTAAGAAACTAAAGTTCACTTTTTTATTTTATTTTCTCTCTAAAACATCTTTTATCTAAACTTATGTTTCCAAAAGCCGCACTTTCTAATTTTAAAACAATATATTATGAATATTTGTTAATTTTTTTTTTTTTTTTTAAATTACGACTAAAAAAAATTTATATTAAAATTTCCAAAAGCCACACATTATAATTTTAAAACAAAATTTCATAAATATTTGTTAGTTTTTTTATGTTTTTTATTTTAAAGTTTTTATGTACATTGGTTTTCATTTCCATCCATCTTGTGACTATAGAACACCTCCTCTTAACATAATTAAATAATGGAGTATTATTATATTATATGATCTAGGTGGCTTCTATAAATATAACTTCAACAATACTTTTAATCCCATTTTCTTGACATCTGTAACATGCCCATTGCTCAACTCAAAAAAAATTCCTAAGTTTTACCACAAGTGAATTTAATCTAATTGCAAAGCCCAAGGCAGTAAAAAAATTATTTTCCAAAACAAGATAAAACACACATATGATAGCAATAAATTATCTTTCTCATTTCATTCAACGATGTGTAAAATATTCCCAAAGAAACAATTTAATAAACTAGATACAAAATACATTTTTCCATCTTTCAAAGAAATAGATACAAGATACATGCATAGCTCATTTGAACTTCATTGGCACTAGAAATACAAATGATCCAGGAAACCCCCTTTCAAATCTTAGCTCACTGATTGAGAGGAGAAGCATCAGTCAAGAGATTTTCCACCATCCACAGACTTATTGTGGTCCCCCACACATCTACCACATATGGTAAGATGGCCCTACCCTTCGACGAAGAGCTTTGGTTTGGAAACCTCAAAATAATAGCTAATCCTAAGCTGGTGTTGTGTCCTACATAACTAGAAATTTACCATACAACTTATCCATATTCTACATGTATGATAATCCTGGACTAGCATGCTCTAAGGTAACACAATGAATTGATGGTGTAACCAGTGGCGAATTACACCACTTTGGCCAAAGTATTCATCACCCCCAACTCAGAATGGACATCACATGCTCATCCATTATTCTAGCTCGATTTATTAAGACTATTCATATTCTATACATAGGCAATTCCCTCCATCGCATAATCTTTAACCCCAAGAACAACCTATATACACTAAGTTCACCATGACTCTTCTAATAGGTTAAACATGTGTTTCCATAACCTACCAAATCAAATATAGCTTTAGCTATATAGACTCTACTCTATCGAAGTACTTAATATTATATATATACACCCACTCCTTAATATGGAGTATGTACAAACACTCAAGCAATAGAGAATCCAAACTATAAACAACAAGTTACTTTCAATTTCACAAAGATTGAAAATTATCTTTCCCTAAAAACATATTACGATTTCCAAACAAAAAACAAGCAATTCATATAATCATTCCAAAATTAAACAAGCATAAGAGAGTAAGATTCAACACGCCTATAAGTATAAAGCTCCAAATCGATCTAGCTAGTTTCCAATCCTAGCCTCCTCATTTCATCTTGCAGCTTGTCAACAAATCACTTCCACTCTTCACAAATACCCTAAAATATTCTCTCACTAAAACTCTTGCAAAACCACTCTCTAAGTCTCACACAAAACTTAGAAGAATAGAGTAAATCTCAAAAAATAATATCAGAGTGTAGATATGCATCCCATTGAGGTAAAGAATGCCTCTATTTATACACAAAAACTAGTATCTATGAGATAGAAACAAGGTAAATGAATTGACACTTCTCAACTCATTTGATTCGACTCAGCATGGTAAAGAAAAGGTGGCAGATAATAAACTTAAGACTTAGCAATATAGAATAGTAGGTCACTTCATTCATGGACAACAAGAACACTACTAAAAAATGCAAGGTAAATAATTACACAGGTCGACTTTATCCATGCCTTCTATCCATGCTTTGACTTATTCTCCAATTCAATTTGGTTTCCATCATTGGATAGAGCTCATAAAATAGACTTCTAAAGCAATACAGCTATTCATAATTTGGTGCCATAGTTATTCATAAGTGTTGTTTGGTGTTTAAAGATAAAAGACCAAGTCAAAGCTTTTAAATGTATTTCAAATTGCCTTCAATACTCTTGAATATGTTTTATAACCATTTCCACACACCTTTTAGTGTGTTGCGTTCCTTTTGTAAAGCATGGTAATTCTTGTTAAATGTTTACAATGTTGCATTTAGTGCATGCTGCATATTATTGTTGTGTTTTACACTATTTAAGATATGCGCTATACACTATATTTTGTATAGTATGCATTTTGCATTAAAACATCAATGCTTAATATATGTTCATCGCTTATTCAAACATTATAATTTATCAATAATATATATATATATATATATATATATATATATATATATATATATATATATATATATATGCATAGTATATATTTTTTATTATACATACACATATATATAAATAACTTAACATGTTATTATATATATATATATATACGTATATATATATATCAACTCATACAATTATAAATATACGACATTCGATATTCGAATGCATAAACTTATATTCACTTATTATCCAAAGTAATATCACACATGTATATATATACATATACACATATGCATATATATATATATTAATATACTTGTATGGATTTTCCTTCACGTCAATGCATACATGTATAGATATATACACATATACATATGTATACATATATATATATATATATATAACATTACCTTCAACATCTACAAAAACAATTACATCGATTGACATATATACACTAAATATATATACATATACATATATGTATATACATGTCACTTTGTCCATTCGATGTTCACATGCATATGGGTAATCCATCCATAAGCATGCGTAGATATGTCTATCTATGTATATTTATGTACGTCTTTACTCATGTGTATGAGTTTATTGTAGACATGTGTATATGTATGCATATATACATCTTATGTATATATCTCATCGACTGTACTCATAAAGTACTCATAAATATAAAGAAAATCAAACACTTAAATCAAGAATGATCTCACAATTAAAACAAAATCTCTCCTAATTCACAAGCAACCAGACCAAGGCATCTTACCTTTTTCTGTATTTATTGACTTGACTTGACCAATCTAAAAGTGATTGTGTGAAAGCTCAGTTAGGCTTATTAAGGGTTCCAGACCAAAACTCTTCTCGTGAGTGATACTTCCCCTCCCTTCTGGAGGCGTGAACTTGTACCTACAACCAACTTGGCACATTTGCAAACGTAGTCAGTTGATCACAAAACAATCATTTGCATTATATATTCTATAGTCAATATTAAGACATATATAACATCAATTTGATTCAACCATTTATTCATTATATTTCCAATGATTCATACAAACAGAGTACAATCACATTTATTTCCATCAAAGTTGCAAACACACACACATATGCTTGAGTATTTTATCTGGCTAGGTAAAAGCAACTAGGTAAATACACAACTAGGTGTAACATATCCCACCCCTTGTGAATCATCCTCCCTAATGATTTTATGTAGCAAACATAGATATAAAGCATAAAACATAACACATAATATTGTTTTCAAGAACTCTCAAAAGCATGTAAACCATGTGGAAACTTCCGCTCTATTTTAGCATAGTCTTCCCAAGTACCAAAATATTCTATGTACTAGTCCCACTGAACTTTGCACTACAAAACCTCTTTTTTACGTAAGCAAAGCTTACATGTCCCGAGCACCTTAATAGGTTTGATTGTTAATACTCCTAGGTCATGTACCTATAAATAATTCCAATCAATGACATGATTATCACTTGGTATACACTTCTTTATGTATGAGACATGAAAGACATTATGCATCTAGTTAAGAGCTAGTGTCAATGGTATTGGTAAGCAACAGGGTTTACTTCCTCTAGAACCTCAAATTGACCTACATATCGCAAAGCTAGTTTGGAAAAAATTTCAAACTTGATGGAACTCTTTTGAGGTTTTACTCTCAACAACACCTTTTCCCCTACTTCAAATTTTCTAGGTACTCTTTTAGAATCTGCATAACGTTTCTACCTATCACTGGCTTCAACTAGCCTTTTCTTAATAATTCTAACTTGATATTCTATTTCTAACAACATCTTTGGTCCAAGACTTATCCTATCCTCTAGCTTATCCCAAATTATAGGAGTTCAACATTTTTGACCATATAATGCTTCAAAAGGAGCCATCTTAATTGCAAAATGATAAGAATTGTTATATGCAAAATCCACTAAGGAAAGTAATATTCCCACTTGTATTGTTGATCCATGCAATACATTCTTAGTAGGTCTTCTAATAACTGATTCACCCTTTCAGTTTGCCCATTTGTCTCTAGATGATATGTAAAACTTATATTCAATTGAGTTCCAAGTGAGGAAAACAAGGTTTGCCAAAACCTATATGTTTCATGAGCATCCCTATTTGAAATAATATTTTTATGAATCCCATGTAATCTAAACACCTCTTGAATGAATTTATGAGCTACAACAGGAGCTCCATCTGTTAAATTTACAAGAATAAAATGTGCTACTTTGGTACGTTTGTCCACTACCACCAAAATGGCATTGTTTTTATTCCTTGACATAGGAAGACCCTGCACAAAGTCCATACTAATGACTTGCCACTTCCTCTCAAGAACATCATGAGGATACAAAAGACCTGTTGGGTGATGATGTTCAACTTTCACCCTTTGACACTCTAAGCATCTTGCTACAAATATAGCAGTGTCTCCTTTCATCCCTTTCTAGAAATATAATAGCTTCATATCAGCCAACATCTTAGTCACACCTGGATGTCCGAAATATGGTGCTTCATGTACTTCTTTCCACACCATATTTATCAACTCTTCAGAATTAGGCACATAAATTCTTCCTTTAAACCCTAACAATCCACTAGGTTCAAAATGAAATCCTTCGTACCTTGCATCTTTCAGATTATCCATGAGTGCTTGCTTAACTTTCTCATAGTACTCATCTCCATTGGATTTTTGAAATACTTTTCCCTTAAATTTAGTTTGAATGGATACCATTGAGGCAATATGCCTTCTACTACTTAGGGAATCGACAACCTGGTTCTCATTTTCCTTGATGTAATTGATATAAGTCATAATCAAATATCAACTCTAACTGTCTCTGTTGTCATGCATTCAAATTAGGTTGAGTAAACAAATACTTAATACCATGATGACCAATATTTAGTTCAAATGGCTTCCCAAGAAAATAATGTCTCCACATCTGTAATGCATGAATAATTATTGCCAACTCTAAATCATGTGAGGCATAATTCTGCTCATAGGGCTTCAACTTTCTTGACTCATAAGTTATGACCTGCCCTTCTTGCATCAACACTCCACCTATCCCTTCTCTTGATGCATTCATGATGATAGTGAAGTCACCCTCTGGATCTAGTACCTTCAATATCAGAGTTGTAGTCAACTTCTCCTTGAGTAGATCAAATGCCACTTGACATTTTTCCGTCCACTCAAACTTCTTTCCTTTCATTTGCAATGAAGTAATAGAAAACCTATCCTGGAAAAGTTTGCAACAAACTTCCAATAGTAGCCAGCCAAACCCATGAAAAATATAACCTCTGGTATGTTGTTAGGAACTAGCCATTCTAGCACCACTTTTATTTTAGTTGGATCCACTAAAATTCCCTCAACTGAAATTATGTGACCCAGATATTACACCTTTTTTCTAAAATAAAGTACACTTAGAGAGTTTTCCATACAACTTATGTTCTCTTAACCATTGGAGAACTGTCTCTAAATGTTTGCAATGATCCTCTCCATCCTTGGAATAAATTAAAATATCATCTAAGAATACTAAAACAAACCTATCCAAACAATCCCTCAAAACATTGTTCATTAGGGTCATAAATGTTGCAGGTGCATTAGTAAGTACGAAAGGTAAGACTGTAAACTCACTATGCCCATATCTAGTTCTAAAGGCAGTCTTGAATATGTCTTTGTCTTTGATTCTCAATTGATGGTAACTTGATTGCAAATCGATCTTTGAAAACATAATTACTCCTCACATCTAGTCGAAAAGATCATTGATACATGGAAATAGGTATTTATTATTTAGCTCTTTGTTAAGAATCCCATAATTAATACACAAGCACAATGTTCCATCCTTATTCTTCATGAAGATCACTAGTGCTCCCCAGGGTGAAACACTGGGTCTTATCAATCCCTTAGATAACAACTCCTCCAACTGTTCCTTGAGTTCCATTAATTCCATAGTAGTCATTGTATAGGGCACCTTGGATATAGATTCAAATCCTGATACAATGTCAATAGAGAAATTGAATACCCTCTTGGGAGGTAATCTGGGTAACTCATCTGGAAATACGTCCACAAATTTTTGTAAAATTGGATATTTCTCCATATCTATTTCTCCAGATTCCACCATTTCTCCTTCTTCAATCTCTAGAGAATCTTGTGGCTCACAATCTATGACATTATCTTGAGGAGTGACTTCCTTGAGTCCTTCTATTTTAATTACAAATAAAATTGGCAACCTTTCTTTTTTTCCCTAAGCATTTGCATGGAAGAAATATGTCACAACTTAATCTCTCTTGGTGTTCCTTGCAATGCCACCCAATTTCCTAGATCATCTAGACACTCTACTTTCTTGGAATGACAATCTACTTTGGCTCTATGTTTCCATAGCCAATTCATTCCTAGAATGACATCATAAGACCCTAAGGGTGCTACGTAGAAGTTTAATTCAGTTGAGAAACTCATAAGTTCTACCTTGGATTCAAACAAGCATTGCTTCACCATTGCTCTTGTTTGGTTTGCATACTCAACAACCCTATACTTTTCCATAAATCTAAATTTTCTAGATATTTGATTAGCTGCTCTAGGTGAAACAAAAATTTATTTTTCTCTAGTATCAATAAGTATAGATATAGGTATACCAAAAAAAATACCTGGAGTTTCCACTAGTGTAACTTGATATTTAGCTTGTTGATTGTCCAAGGCTGCATGGATTTTCTATTGGAATGTAGTTTGTTGTGGAGGAAGAGAATTTTCATTCACTTGAGATCCTGAAGGTTTATTGGGGCATTGAGCAGCATAATGATTCCCTCCACAAGTAAAGCACTCTTCTACTTGTCCCTTCCTTCTCACAGACTTGTCAGATTTACTAACATTCCCATCAGTATTGTTGAAGTTGTTATTGTTTCCTTCACAATCTCTTCTTGGTTTGTTCTAGTTGTTACAAGATCCCTTATTCCCTTGCCTTTAATATTCTTGTGCTCCAATAAACTTCTTTGGAACTTGATTTAATTGAGACCCACCGAACTTCTTTCAGTTCCTATTCCCCCATTGGATTAAAATGGATTTGAGATTTTTCTCTTGCTTGATTGCCTTTTCATATACTATATCCATAGTAGCTAGACCATGTACATCCACTTCACCACCAATTGAGCTATTCATCCCCATGATGAATTTTCTATTTCGAAAATGTTCATCCTTCTAGTGCATTGGTATGTACTTAGAAGCCGTGTGAACTTTTCCCAGTAATTGTTCACCGACATATCACCTTGCCTCAAATTTTTGAAATAGTCAACTTTTAGTCATAAAAGAGTTGGGGTAGCCATATTTTTAAAAATATTTCAACAAATTCATTCCAATTTAAATTTAGGGAACTAAGACCAATTTCCATTATTTTGTTCATCCACTAGTTAGAAGCTTCTCCCACTAATTGGAAAGCACCCTAAACAACTTTGGTGACCTCATAATAGTTTTTGATTTCAAAATATTTTTCCATTTGAATTAACCAAGCCTCAGCCTCATCTTTGCTAGTGCTTCCCTCAAATTTTGGTAGGGCAACTTTTCTTATATCCCCGGACAACTCAATTGCCACATGATTTTTTTTGCTACTTTCAGATTTGGATAAAGATTCTTCTTTTGTATATCCTATGTTGAATTGATTGATTAAGGTCATGAGAATTCTCTCCTTCATCCTCATTAGGTATTTCTTCCTCTTCACCTAATGGAATTCCTTTCTTTTCTTTTTCTTTTCCTTTTACTTCTTGTTCAAGATTTTCTATTCTTGCCCTAGTTTCATCCATGATGACCAAGATGCGGTCCAACTTGGTTTCAATATTATTTGGACCTTTTCCAACTTCCTAACTTTCTCCAGGATTAGTCCTTGTCTCACGATCCTTTCAAGAAAAAATTATACTTGAAGGTTCATCTATATTAGATCCTATTATGGTTCACTTAATATATAGAAAACTTTTCAAAAGAGAAAACATTCACACACAAGAAATTCTATTTTGCTCACAAGTTTTGATATAGAAAATAATTTTTTGTTTATTCATAAGGATTCAATTTCCTTTCATTTACATTGAATAACTGTTCAAGTAGTCAAGAGGAGAGTATCCATCAGATTCACTCTCAGATACATAGTTTAACTAGGTATACCCCTCAGATTTTTGTTCATCTCTAAGGGTAAAAGCACAAACTCATGTCACACTTTTGGCCAAATGAATAGTTTCGAATGAACTATTTTCGGCCAAAAAAGTTTCAAATGAATAGGTTTCAACCGAAGCCATGTGGCTTATATGTGGCACACAAGGTTTTAGCTGAATAGGTTTCGACCGAAACCCAATTTTTTTTTTTTTCCCTTTGCAGCTTTGAAATTGGCTTATTTTATGTGTGGGGTTTCTTTAGAAATGGTTTTGGCCGAAACCCTTTCAGTTGAAACTATCTAGTTGGCAGCCAACTCAACTTGTTTTAGAATTTTTTGAAACTTTCAACTTTAACTAAGTATTTCTTCAATCAAAATGACATTTTTGAAAAAATGAAAAAATACCCTTTTGTAGAGCTCTGAGTGGTGAATCCAAATATATAAATTTTTTAATATATTTTATTTTTAAAATAATGCAAGTAGGTAGTTAAAATTAAAAAAGAGGTTGATTAGAAATTAAAAAAAATAGTAAAACATATTAATTTTTTTTTTTTAAAAATATGGGGCACAAGAGGAGAGTTCAAAAGGGTATAATTTTTTTTTGAAAATGATTAAAAAAATAGAAAATAGTGGTTGGCCCATGAAAAATGTCAAATTCTGACAAGTTTGACTTTAAAACGTTACGAGAAAAATATACATCAAAATTTGATTTTTTTTCCATGCACAAGATATTGAAGTTACCTATTTGGAGAAAAAAAATTAGGGAGAAATGAAGTTTTTTTCAAATTGTTTCTTGACAGTCCGTGAAGTCACTTTTTTCTGAAATTTTTAGCATTCCAAAATATGTCCTTAAATTGATAAAAACATAATGAAAACATTTTTTTTTTTAAAATCTGAAAAATTATAGGAATAAACTTCATCAAAAGTTCTACATTTATTAGTTTACATCATTTTGAAATTCAAAATATAAAGACCACTTTTATGTGGTTGAAGTTCAATTTTTTTTTTGTTGTTGGCCGATTCCTTTATAAGTGTGACACATGTTTGTGCTTTTACCCTAATCTTCTCTTCTCTATCCCAAAAAGGATAGTATCCCTCAGATTTATCTTTCGATACATAATTGTGAGTACATAACCTTTTGACTCACCACTTGAGGCTATAACAATTATTTCAGCCATGGGTAAAACACGAGGGTTTCTAAACAACATAGATGGACTGATGCTACATTCTGAGGGTAAATCCCTAGAAATTGATAGTGAGTCCAATTTTTCTAGAGAGATAGGAGGTAGATAGTTGAAGTTGGCTTCATTTATTATCCTTCTCTTCCCTTGGATAATTTGCAATAGAGTGTGACTTATTGTCTCAGTATCACTTATCTAGTAATAGTTAGTTCCCTTTATGGTATGAACAAGGGATTCCTTTTCCTTCTTGGCCCTTAGGTAACACTCATTCCCAATTACTGAATTTATTGCAGTTAACTTGACACAAGAATTTTCCACACATTAGATTTTGTAGACATGGAAAACATACAATTCGATCTGACACATTGGATCCTGATTTACTTTCACCATTTCATCCCGAATCATCTCCTTTGCTAGTCATTTAATTGAATAATATGTATTTGATTAAATTCGTCACTTTTCATCTCTTAATTAAATAAATCAACTTTATCTAATTAAGTCATCATCTCCTGTTAATTAAATAAATCAATTTTATTTAATTAATCCATAAAGTCATCTCATTTAAATTAAATAAATCTTTATTTGGTTTAAATCCAACATCATCCATCTTTAATTAAATAAATCAAATATTTATTTAATTAAGTCTTTAATCATTTTCCTCTCATTTTGATTTAAATCAATCCTAAAATTTGAGTCAAAATTGTCAAATCACCTAATCTCTCATTAAATTGATCAAATCTTGATTAATTTAATCTCAAATCATTAAAATCCTCTAGAGAATGCAACTTGCACAATAAATCAATTACTTTGATTTATTTAATTGCCTGATTAAACTTGGTTTATTGCATTGTCTTCATTTTCCTTTCTAAGTTTTATAAATAGATTTCATGGGGAATCCTTCTTTCATCTTGAATTTTGATCTAATAACATGTTTTTGTTGTTGTGTTTGTGCAGGTATGAAACTAGGGTTCACATTTTGGTGCTAGAAGGAGGGAAATCTCAAATTCTAATAACATTTTTTTTGGAAACTTCTGTGTTTTTCTATTTCTTTTGCAGGTCCCAGGAAACTGCACTGCACACAGGCCCACAACGTTATATTTCACTACTTCTGAAGGTGCGATGCTATATCGCACTGCTCTGAATCCAAACTACATTGCACTTGTTTCCCACACTAGAATTTTAAAGTTTCAAACTCCGCCGCGGATCTGTGAGTCCAAACTACGTCACACACAGTCCCGCAACGCTATATTGCACCGCTTTAAGAGGTGTGATGCTATATCACACCACACTTAATCCAAACTGCACTACACCCGTGTTCTCACTCAAAGTATTCAATTTTTTAAACTTGGCTGCAAGTTTTTGAGTTGCAAACTACGAGCTTGGAAAAACTCCACCGCACCCGCACTCTTTGTTTCTGCAGAGCGCCACACTCAGTGAAGGGTGTGGTGCTATATAGAACTGCATTTGTTCCAAACTGCACTACATTCGCTAACTGTGCCACTGAAAAATAGTCAGAAATTCAAATTTATGTTTTTAACGTGTGCCTTTTAGGTTTTTAGATTTTTGAATTATCGACCTGTTTGTTGTTCCTGTACTCTCTGGTGTTTATCATCTTGCAGGTTAGAACAAGGAAGAAAGCGAAATGGAAGGTTACATAATGGCATTATTCCCATCTTATATTAAGTGTTTTTGAACACTATAGTGTTGTTTAACACTTTAGAGAATCCTCAATCTCTTTCAAGGATTTGTTACCTTTCAAGCTTTAGAAAACACTAATTATTTTTTTTGGGCTCTAAAAAGAACAACATAAATTTCCTTTTCAAAAGTTTACAAAGGGAATTAAAAAGATCCTTAGAAACAATCTTACTAGATTTGGTTGAGGTTTAAAAATTGAACAAGGAAACTTACACATTTGAATTGGTGCTTTAAAAAGAATTCATTTTGATTTGAGGGTTTAAAATGAACAAATGCTATTTTGTTTTGTAATTGTTTATTCAAGTTAATATCATCAAAAGAGTGTATGCGCTTCTCTCGCACCTCATGGAAATCTTGAGAATCAAAAGTTCTTTTGGTGATCTTAAGTTGAATAAAAATAATTGCCTCCACATTTCATTTTTTAGAATTAAAATTGAACCAAATATGTGAGTGTGAGCACAGTATATTGCGAGTGTTCTCCCTTTGTTTTTCAACGAAGGTTTATTGAACTACGAGATATGCTAGCTTGCTATTGTTTATCTTGGTGGGTCTGCCTTGTGGGAAAAATTAATCACCTAAAGGAACAACCCAACCGGGAACACGCTAAAGCCAAGCGACTTCCACCTAGGATATAAGTGTGGATATTGGAACAAAGGCCAATATCATGAGGATTATTTCGATGAGAAGGGTAGCAATGGTATCTCACTGTACTGGATAGTCCCCCATGAATGAAATGCCCGCATTAAAACCTCTTGTTTAGCAAAGCCAAAATCCTATCTATTTGTTGGTGCAAAATGTCATGTCCTTTGAAGCCACCCCACGTTATACATGTGGTTTTGTTGTAGAGATGAAAAATATGCCATGGGAGATTCATGGGTATTGATTCTTGATTGACCCAAGAAGTGAGTGCACTATAAGGGGGAGCCTGTGTGGTCAAGCATCTAATCATCCACATTGAATATGTGCAACTAGATTTTTCCAATGTTGTGCATGTTATCAAGATCAAAATACCTTGCTTGATTCTAAAACATTGAGAAACAAACATTCACAAAAGCTTTGAAATTTCAAACCCTTTGAGGAAACAAATATCCTTGGAAAAATCTAAGTGCTCTTGCTTTCTCTAGGGATTATATCCTTAGAGGTTTCTAAGTGCTTGGGTTTAAACACCATTTGTTTCACCAAAGTTAAACACTAGGAAACTTTTTCTCTAATTTCCTTGATTTCCACATAATGGACCTTATGGAATGAAAAGAAAGTAGGGCATTAGATATGCAGTTTGAAAAAATAATCAAGAAAGAGATTTTGGTAAAAATAACTTACTAAGAAAAGATAAAGACAAATTGGAATTCACATGTGTTGTCTCAAATGATTTCCCGAAAAAGTCAAAATCCCAAAACCAAGATTCAAAAGGATTAGTCTAAAAGCTCATGAGGAGCGTCTTGAAAGGATTTTTGAAGTTAGAGAAAGGTTGGTGTACAATTTCTACAAGAGTTCTTCAAAGAACAACCCAAGTTTGTAAGAATTCTATTAGAAACAAAATCCATAGCTTTTTGAAAGGTTTGCTTTTCTTAGATAGGAAGTAGGGCATGTTCTTCAATATCGAGGTCTTGTAAAAAAGAGTCGTGTCTACGTCAAAGTCTAGGATCAAAGTCTTCACTGTCATCCATCTCTCCATCAATCAAATTTCATCCCACCAAAAAACTTTTGGGAACTTAAAAAAAATAATTTATGCTAAACTTAAAGGCAAAATCAACATCACTTTGTTTGACTTAATAAACCTAGTCAAACTTTCAATCCTCTTGAACAAATTTGCCTCTAAGATAACACAACTTCCTAAGGTATACTAATTCATGATAACCTTGATTGTCTTAACATAATTAGCCAATTCATGCTCTTGTGCAAGTTTTCTCTAGGATAACACAACTTCCTAGGGTTTACAAGTTTACCATCATCTTGTTTGACTTAATACACCTAGTCAAACTATCCAAATCAATCCAAGCCTTAAAATTTTAGCATTACCCCTAAAATTTTCTTGAAAATTTTCACTCATTCACCTCACCCATTTATTTCATCCCCATCACCACCCCTTTTTTATCCTTGGACTCTCCTAGTTCTTCTCCTCTTTTGGGCCTAAAGATTAAGATCAAACAATCTCGATTTTATGATCCAAACAAAATCACAACACAAGAGGAACATGGAAAAAACCAAAGAAATATCAACTTCCAGTGACTTAAGTCAAGAAACCACCAAAGTAAACCTTATGAGATCATGAAATCCCCCAAAGAACTCTTCTCTACCATCACAAAATCCTCAAAAGGAAGGCTATGAAGAGGAAATCATCAACGAGGACTTGGGAATGACACAAAATGAGATAACTGAAATGATTCAAAATCCAGAGAATCATAGAATTGTCAATGCCATGCTTAAACTTAATCCTTCTCTATACATACGCACGTTAAGAAAAGGAGGGGTCCAGTTCCCTTTTGACCTCGACGTAGGCACCAGTATGGAAATACCTCTTCGAAGCATACCCCCAATGTTAATTCCAAATATCACTCAAAAATTTACCCAAACCATATCGACAATCACATCAACCTCACCAATTGTAAACAAGGGAAGTACCATGTTTCGTGAATTACAAAAGCATCGCCTTGTAAACAATAGAGAGATAAATATCAGCACCACATCGGATAACTCTGTCTTGGTGGATCCATCACACCCATACGTCCCGCTCACTTTCCATAATCACGCGGATTCATCCTCATTCCATGCAACACCATCATATTCGTTAAACATACAAACTTCTCTATCACAAGGAGAAGGTGGTTTATTCGGAACAACAAGAGTCACTAACCTGTTCTTCTTCTAGGGGATCATACCATCTTTCCCTCCATTACCACTCACATCTTTATCACCTCTTGGATTGGGTCTTCCCCCTACCCACTGCTAGTTTCTCAATTCAAGGCAATCCGAGCATCACATCGAATCCTCTCCTTTTGCCAGTAGCATCACAACAACAAGTGGCAACCACTCAAGACACCACGGTCAATACATTAGTTGGTCCTCAAATCTCTCAAAACATAACTTTTCAAGGACCAAGCATCTCAACCACACCACCAACAACCCAAATCCCAACCACCAACACAACCCTTTTGCCCGTCACAATGGTTAGCACCATTCCCAATCCACCACCAATCCCACCAAAAGCTAACGTAACAAATTAATTCATCACCATGATCTAGGATGTCCAGAAGGCCAATCATCAGAGGGTACTTCAACAAAACCAACAAGCTGCTCAGCAAGCGCAAGCACAACTAGTTGCCCAACAAGTTGCACAAGTTGCACATGCCCAACAAGTCACACAAGTCGCGCAAGCAACCCAACAAGCACAAGATCAAGCACAAGCCCAACACCAGGCTCAATAGGCGCAAGCACAATACCGAGCACAACTACAAGCAATTCATCAACCAAAATACCATCAAGCCTTGCAAGATTTTCAGGAACAACAACAAGCTAAACAACAAGCTTTGTTGGCACAACAGCATCTAGAACAACAACAAGCTTTTTTGGCACAACATCAGCTAGACCAATAAAAAGCTTTGTTGGCACAACAACAAGATTTATGGGAACAACAACAACTGGACGAACAACAAGCTTTGTTGGAACAACAACAAAAAGATAAAAAGAAAGCATTGTTGACACAAATGCAGGTATATCAACAGGCCTTGAACATACAATAGAGCTTGCAAAAAACTCCCACCAGTACCCCTCTCATCAATCAAACACCCCAAACACCTGAAAAAAAAATCATCTCACCTCCCTATCCACACAACGATTTCGTAAAGCAAATCAAACTGCTCTCGCCACAAGTGTTGGACCTCGAAGCAGGAAAAACAAGAATGTTGGGAAAATTGTGTCCCTATCTTTTTGGAAAATATCTCACAATGATACCGTTCCCAAAGGGATTTGGAATCCCCAAATTCGATAAATATAATGGAACGAGAAACCCTAAAAATCACGTCAGGGAATTTCAAGTGCATTGCATGGAGGTTGCATATGATGACACATATCTAATGAAACTTTTCCTTCAAAGTCTAACTGGTCCTGCCATAAAATGGTTTTCTCACCCACCCACAGGCATTAAAACATTCTAGGAAATCATGGAAGCATTCTTTAAAAATTATGCTTTCAACATGGGTGCAAACATTAGTTTGGAGGAACTATCAACACTCAAACAAAGAAAAGGAGAGTTATTCACATCCTTCTTGCAAAGATGGCATTCCAAGGCCAATCAGAGCAAGTGGACCATGCAAGAAGAACAACAAGTTTGCACAATCATATCCAATCTAGATGAAAACTTGGCATTCTACTTAAAAATGCAATGCATCACAACGTATGATCAGTTGATCCCAAAGGCACTCAATATCAAAAGTTCCCTTACTGCGTGAGGAGTCACATCAGCATTTCCTCTACCACAGGATAACCACCCGTCCAACAATTATAACGATAAATCTTGAACATGGTCGAGGAACAAAATATCACAAACGACAACATGGTCAATGCTAAGGTGGTCATAAATGCTCCTAAACAAAACATCCAAACTCATCACCAGCCACAGAATCACAATCACAATAATGTGCAAACTAATACAGTAGCACAACAAAAACCACTTCCTAACAACCAAATCAATAATTTGGGCAATCAAGGAGGACCACCTCCCCGAAACAAGTATCCTCCCAAGTGGGAGTTCACAGCTCTTGGAGAATCAATTGAATCCATAATGAAGAAGTTGGTCAAGGAAAACCTTATCAAAATCTCCAACTTTGAGCAATACACGAAACCCATGACCAAACCACCATGGTACAATGAAAACATCCTCTGTGATTTTCACAAAATCAAGGGACACACAATTGCAAACTCCATGACGCTAAAGAACATCATCCGAGACCTCATTGAGGACAAGATCATAAACGTTGAACAACCAGCTAAAAATCATGACCTTAAAATATACACAAATCTGATGCCAAATCATAATCAAGGAAATAACCAGGGGAACAACAAAGGGAAACAAAAATATTCTAGTGCTAACCTTGTATATGAAGAGATAGTCGCATGTGTAGACGAGATGGTCACGTTTATTAACATCAAAGGAGCCAATGCTGATTGTGGAGTCACCACATGTGGCAGCAAGGTCACTATTGTAGGGGCATCGTAGCTATCTAAGACCCCCATTTCGAGTACAAAGTTGTTCCTTATGACTGTAGTGTCATCGACCAACTAAAGAGAACTCCCACCCAAATATCCATCATGGAATTATTAAAAATTTCCGCTACCCATAGGAAAATCCTTGATGAAGCATTAGTTGCATCCACCATCTCTACCGCCCTTGAAATGAAACAGTTTCAAGCTATGGTTGGTAATATCGTTACCCCAAATCTCCTCATATTCTCCGATCAATATTTCCCCGCCCAGTCATCTCATAATCACACACTTCACCTTCAAGTGTTGATTCACAAAAAGGAAGTCAAAGGGGTCCTGGTGGATGGAGGTACAAGCCTTAACATTTGCTCTCTCAAACTTATAAAAAACTTGGGACTCTCAGAGGACTCCATCGACAAGAACAAAGGCATCACCATTAGAGCATATGATGATCAAGAAAGAGTGTCTCAAAGCACTATCAGAATCCCAATCCAAGTTGGGCCAGCCACCTTGGAAACCACATGTTAGGTCCTTGACCTCGACCTACCATACAACATCCTCCTAGGACGCCCATGGATCCATGGAATTAAGATGGTCACCTCAACATTCCATCAATGCATCAAATTTCTATACCAGAATGAGGAGGTCACAATACACAGTGATCCTGAACCATTTGCCTACTACAAAAACTTGGAAGCCAAGTTTTATAAAATCCCCCAAGTGCCAAAAAATGATGAAGGCCCATCCACTACATACATAGACCCATCTAAACTTGCCTCCAGTTCTGCAATAGAGACACCCACTATCCCTGATATATACGAAATCAAGCTTGTGATCCAGGACAACGGGTGCAGAGACTACATAATGAAGAAGAGTGCATTTGTTGTAGGAGAGTTACCACAATCTCCTAGGTCGCATGGGCAACATCGGTCAACCGAAACACCTGTCCACACCCTTAGGGAAGACCCTTCTAGATTCTATTGTTGGGGAGACCTAAGTTGAGAAAATTTTGACGAGGAAGAAATTTCAAGCACGCTATACCATGATGAAGGACCCACACCCACTCTACCCATGGATGAAACCAGTAGAGGATTGCAAATAATGTTTGGTATGGGATACAATAGGAACGAAAGACTGGGAATAAATAGTGATGGATGACTAGAGCCCATCATTGTAGAAAGAAGAATGAGAAACCTTGGCCTTAGATGTACCCCCTCGAGTATAACCATAGATGGCATAGGTACTCCTAGTAGGGCAATCAGGTCCCCTCCTCAAGTATCAACAACCACCCTTTGACTACCCGTATGCACAGGTCTCCCCCTAGATAATTTCACTTTTGACATAACTGATGTCTGCACCAGTAGTGATGATGAGGATACCATAGTTGGCCTTCCCTTTCTTTTTGAGGATTACTCCTTACTAATGATTAGTGCCTCACCCACTGAGTCAAACCAACAAACTTATAAATCAACTTAGTGTACCCTCAACTCATCGACCATGACCAACGAGGATCGCCAAATCTAGACTCATTCGAAAATGATGAGGCAATCTCAAAATTCATGGGACTAAGGGATGCAATTTCGTGTGGGGATCACAAGGCTGGTTTCGACATCACATTAGACACTCAAGCATATTATGGGGAGACAATTGAGTCCTTCAGTCACAAAAGAAAAAGAACGAGAATAAGCTCGGAGTTATTGAGTGAAAACCACACTGTGGCACTCTCTAACCAAAGAATAGTAAAAATAAAGGACACATCTAATGATGAAAACCTCTCTGAGGTGCCAGAAGATGGAGGATTCAATCTCCCCCTACTGCGCTTTATCAGGAAAAATCAGCAGTCTTGGCAGAATAGTGTAATCTTGTCAACTTGGGAATAGAGACAACACCACAAATGAATTTTTATGCTGAGCCGCTTCTGACAGAAGAACAATAACTACTAGCAACATTTCTAAAGGAAAGGAAGGTAATTTTTTCATGGGCCTATACTGACATGCCAGGTCTGGATGCAAAAGTTATGGTTCATCATTTGGTTTTTTACCTTGGAGCAAAGCCAATAAGACAAAAGCTAATGAAAATGCACCCTTAGATAGCCTTGCTAGTCAAGGTAGAATTGCAGAAACTCTTGGATGTCAGCTTCATACACCAAATCGACTATCTAGAATGGGTATCCAATCTTGTACTAGTTTTAAAACTGAACAGGGCATCCATATTTGCACAAACTTTAGAGACCTCAAAAAAGCATGTCCCAAGGATGATTTTCCACTACCTAACATTGATATGATAGCGGACATGACAGTCGGACATGAGATGCTACCATTGATGGATGGCTTCTCGGGGTATAACCAGATAATGATTGCAAAAGAAGACCAACATAATATGACATTTACATGTCCATGGGGCACCTATTGTTGGAATATGATGCCATTTGAGCTAAAAAATGTAGGGGCTACATATAAAAGGGCGATGACACTAATCTTTCATGACATGATACACAAAATCGTCGAAGATTATGTGGATGACATACTGTCCAAATCAAAGAAGAGAAAAAACCACATAGCAACCCTAAGTGCCATTTTCGACAGACTGGAGGAGTACAAGGTCAGACTCAACCCCAAGAAATATGTCTTTGGGGTGCAATCGGGTAAAATTTTGTGATACATAGTATCGATGAGGGGAATAGAGGTGGATCCCACCAAGGTTAAAGCAATCCTCGACATGAAGGCACCAAGGACACTAAAACAAATCAGAGGCCTATAAGGCAGACTCCAATCCATTTGAAGGTTCATAACACAACTGGCGGACAAACAGGTTGCATATTCACATCTACTCCACAAAGGAGTGGCATACAAGTGGGATGACAAATACAATAAAAAATTTGATAAAATCAAATAATATCTGCTCATTCCACCAGTATTAATGCCACCCATTGCATGAAAACCACTGATCTTATACATCTCAACAACAACAATAGCTCTGGGTGCTCTTTTAGCTCAGCATGATGAAAATGGGACAAAGAGGGCCATCTATTATATCAGCAGAACAATGGTTGGCCATGAGTTAAACTAATCATTCATTGAAAAATATTGTCTAGCAGTAGTGTTTACTTCACAAAAAAATTGACATTACATGCTGGCACACAAAATCAAACTCATCGCCAAGATAGATCCCCTAAAGTATCTATTGTCAAAAGCTATGCTCACAGGAAGGATGGCTAAGTGGGTCATGATATAATCAGAATATGACATTGAATATGTGGAGCAAAAAGAAATAAAGGCACAAGTCATTGCAAAACAACTGGTAGAAGCTCCCATCTATGCAGAGAATCCACTCATATCATAATTTCCAGATGAGTCCATCTTTAATCTCAACATAGCCGATCATTGGAAACTCTACTTCGACGGTTCCCACACACAACATGGATCATGAGCCAGTGTTTTATTCATCACCCCACAGGGGAATTGTATCCCTAAATCCTAAAAATTGGCATTCCCTTATACCAACAACATTGCAGAGTACGAGGCTTTAACCATAGGTCTTAAAATAGCAGCACAATGGCAAATGATGGCACTAAAATTTTATGGAGATTCACAACTTATTATCAACCAAGTCAACGACGAGTACCAAACTAAGGATGATAAGCTCACACCATACAAGAAGGTAGTAGAAAGCCTCAAATAATCATTTATTGATACCACCTTTGAGAAGATACCGAGAGCTAACAATAGAGTAGCTGATGCCATGGCAACAATTGGATGCTTAGTAGATATCCCTCACAATGTCTCAAAACATGAATTCTTGATAGAGCAGCTTCTCATACCCACTTTCGAGGTACTAGAGTCAGAATATGTGTGCAAAATCATTGGTCCCGATGATCTTTGGTATCACGACATCTAAACCTACCTGAGAATAGGAGTCCTCCTAGCCGACATTACCTCGAACCTCAAATGAACCTTTGTCAAAAGGTCCTTACATTTTGTCATCCTAGGGTAAACCCTCTTCCGTAGGAGCATCGATAGAATCCTATTACGTTGCTTAAAACTTGAGGAAGCCCTGACTGCTCTGACTGAGGTACATAATGGCACTTGTGGTTCACACTCAAGTGGTATGACCTTGGCCAAGAAGTTACTAAGAACCGGGTACTACTGGCCAACAATGGAAATGGAGGCACATGAATTTGTCAAAAAATGTGTACAATGCTAGCATCATGGAGACCTTATCCATGCACTAGCTCAAGAACTCCATCCTATTGTTACACCATGGCCCTTTTCATAATGGGGGCTTGATCTCATAGGTAAAATCACACCCATCTCATCCAACGACCACAAGTTCATCATCACTGCCACAAAATATTTCACAAAGTGGGTTGAAGCGATCCCCATGGCCTACATAACAAGAAAGCAGATTTCCAAGTTCATCCTAAACTATCTCATTTGCCGATATGGTGTCCCCCAATCCATTATCTCTAATAACAGGACACCTTTCAAGAATCAGGATGTCCATAACTTATGTGAAAAATTCAAAATCCAACATCGTTTTTCTACTCCACATTACCCACAAGGCAACAACCAAGCAAAAGCTACCAACAAAACCATTCTGAAAATCCTTAAGAAAAAAGTCAATAACTCTGGTCGTGACTGACATATGCAGTTAAATCTCGCCTTATGGGCATACCGCACTAGCATCTACACACCAATAGGTGCCACCCCATTCTCCCCAGTCTATAGATCATAAGCCATCCTCCCTATCGAGATCAAGCTCCCATCACTGAGAATATCATTGAAAAACCTCATCACAAATGAAGAATATAGGGTCTCATGATTGAATGAGTTGGAGTTATTAGATGAACGACACATGGATGCCCTCAACCATCTACAAGTCTATCAGAATCGCCTAAAATGTAGCTACAACAAGAGGATCAAGCAACACACCTTCCAATTCGGTGAACTTGTGTTGAAAGAGAACCAAAGGAATGTGTCGAATCCAAAGAGAAAAGGTAAATTTGAACCCAACTGGATGGGACCTTTCATCATCACAACCAGCTATAAATCAAGAGCTTGTCAATTAGCAACACCAAAAGGCGAGCCTCTGTAGGAGCCTCTGAACAACTCCCATCTGAAAAATATTTATGCCTAAGAACATGCAAGGTATAGAACCGAAAAATACAAAAAAATCAGAATATGTCTTGAGAAATGGTCACCTTGATGAAAACTTGGCAAACAGGCATCTTGGTGACAAAAATAAAAATAAAAAAATCCAAAAAAATAAAAAAAAAGGATCAAAAATAGTAAAGAAAAAATTGTCCTCTAGTAAAAACCACTTCGGTGGCGCTTTGGACAAGTACCTTGGTGAAAACCTGGCAAACAGGTGCCAAGTGTAAATAAAGCACTCCCCATCCACCAGGATCTGCACGACTCACTCATCCATTCCATCACATTTCATTAATCCTCCGTCCACCCATCCGTTCACATCCATACCATAGCCTGAGCTTGGGCTCATATCATAGTCCACCATAGTACTACTTGGCATATTCCTAAGGTCAGTTTGTCCTGCCTTTATTGAAGTAGTCTATTGCTTAACGCTGGGGAATGTCCTTGAAACTGGCACTGGATCGAATTTTTGTATATTATTTGTGTGCTCTTCCCAAGACATCAAAAAAATCCAAAAACATGTAGAAAATTCATTAAAAATCCAAAAAACATGTCAAAAATCTCAAAAAATCTTCAAAAAATTCATCATTGAGTCTTGTCAGTCTTCCACCTTGTTTGAACTATGTCATCTCTAAGCTTGAACGTAGGAAAGCTTGATATTTGATCATACCCCAAGACATTTTGGGTCAATCCTTAGGCGTTCGTCGCAATAAAATGGCAACCAGTTTTCCCATCTATCTCATCATTGAGTCAAGTTTGTTGTCAGTTGAACTACGTGGTCTCTGCGTGTATAACGTAGGAAAGGCTAATCTATGGATCAGCTCCCGAGACCCCTAGGATAGGTCTTTAAGTTAGTCTCTTCATCGTAAATCTCAAAAATACTAAAAAACATTTGTAAAACATCTCAAAATTCCAAAAAAATAGCTTCAAAACATTTGAAAAAATCCAAAATGGTGCTTTCATCTCATCTCACTTTCACTCGCAATTGTCACCACTCATAATAAAATTAGTCATCATTGTCATCCATTGGTGAGTCAGTCATAAGCAATTCTAGTAGGTTCAAAAGTAAACATCCAGGCATCAAAATTCCTAAAGTCTAAATCAGTAAGCAAGCAAGTTGGTCAACTCAGAGTATCAATAGCTTATTATCCAATCAGTCTCATCAAAACCTTGATCAAAACATGTCCTAAGATGAATCCTTCCCATGATGGACATAAGCATTAGGTATATCACAGTAGTTTAGTCTTGGCTAGCGGTATGAAGAATATTAACTTGTTGGTTTTCTTGATTTGGTCTTTTTTGGCTTATCTTATTTTGTGCTCATTTTAAGGACCTCTCGATGATTCCTAAACAAAATAGGTTTAGAGAAAAAGGAATGGGGCAAGGATCATGGTCTCTTTTATCTACTGCGCTTGTGGGATACACTTGTAAAATAACTAGTCATATGTACTTTGTTTGGTTTGTGGAGAGGATGTTTTAGATATCTTGTTGACCACATAGGAAAGCAATGTTTTGGCCCAAGATGTTTAGAATGTTTGAACTACATCCTAAATAAAGTATGCATGTTAAGTGTGAACAAGAATACTCCTATCTGATTGACAAGTCCAATTCCATCACATTGGGTACAACGCCATCCTGGTTCTTTATACCTTGATGCATCATACCTATGTGTGCTATCAAACATAACGTAATTGACCCTTTGAAAATCCTAATTCCTAGTAAGAAAATCACCATCATCCTAACTAACTCATTGATTCTAAGTTCTTCTATCTTCTTTCCATATTAACATGGTATCATGATAGTTAATCAGAGCATCACCAATGCATACACTCTGCATCCACCAGATCATTAGCATAAAATGCATATCACATCATATCATTATCTTAAGTTATGAGGAATAATATAAATTTGTTATTCTAAGAATCTTAAGAAATCATTACATTACATCATGTACATAATCATTAGCATCCATTACCATTTGCACATCAATACACCATTATTAGCATACATTACATTCATAGGATCATCATTAAAAATGCATGAAAAAGATACAAAAATAAGTACATCCATTAGAAACATACATCATATTGCATGAGCATAAGAAATAGAAACATCTCATAGCATATAGGAAATTAAGAAATGCATATCATACACTACAAAACATTTCATAGAGGCGAATCATCTCGTATATATCATCAAGGAATTTACTGTCATGGTACAAAAATCAGATCAAGGTACATAGTACAAAAAAGAGGCAAGTAATCGAGGCCCATAAATAAAAAATGGTAACTGTCCATGATCAAAGGGCTTGCCCTGCTGGCTGCTGCCCTCTCCCACCTGCCTCTCACCATGATCCTCTAGGGGCCTCATCCCTGTCTGCTCAGAGAATTTTTGCACTCGGCCTACTGTTGGCACTGCCTGTCTATAGTGCTACTGATAATACTCGACCTCCCTGACTACCTCTCTATACGCCTGTAAAGAAACTGATCGACCCTGAGATGATGAAGTTGTACTCTCTAGCTGCCTCCACCGACCGATCTCCTGATCCCTCTTGGATCGAGCCTGGTCCCTCTTGGTAGTAACTGTCACAACCTGCTACCTAGCCTCATCCCTCTCTGTCGTGAATACCTAAATCTGACCCTGTAACTGCTGGATGAACACATCTTTGTGGTTTGGTTGCATTGTTGGCTACTGCTATGGGACTGCTTTGGCCCCATCTCTCAGTTGATCGACCTGTGCCCCTACCCATGGAGGTGACTACTATGCCAGATCTCTGGGAGGTGTCTGATGAGGAAGTGGTCCACCTCCTCCTTTGTCCCTGCCCCCATCTCTGCCACCTCTTCCCCCCTGTCCTCTCCCCTTGCCAGTTGATATGCCTCTAGGTCTCCATCGTGGGAGTACTGCACCGGGAACTATCAATCTCAAAGGAGGTCTAAACCAGGCTATGTACGTCAGAGTCACCCCTACATTTGCTGGCCCCTGATCATATGACCATGGTCAGGCCACCAACTATCTAAAGGAGGACATTGCCTCAACTGTCGGGATGGGTTGGCCCCATGTCATCTCTCTTGTAGTACGTGCAAATATCATCATGTGCTGATCATCTAGTCTATCTTGGACCTCACTGAACTATTGAGCCACCCTATCTGGGAGATACCGCTCTATCATGGTATGCTCCTGAACTTGCATCCATCTATCCTATCAAGCGAAAAACAATTGATCTATATCATCATACCATGGGCCTATTCCCATCCAAGGCCTCCAGATGAACTCTCTCATCTCATCGAGAACTCGTCACCAGCATGCAAGGCCACCTATGCTAGTATAGGTAAAATGGATCTCTTCCCCGCCATATCGCCAAACAACGAGGTCATCAATATCAAGGACAACTGGTGTGACATCTGGATGGAGCACTAGAATCCCCTCCCAGGCCCAGATGTGTAACAAAGTAACTCCAACCCTGAGGGACCTGCTATCCAGATACAAAAACTCATGAAGATCCCTATATAGGGAGGCCAACAATACTGGTCCCTAGGCAAAACACTCCCTGTAGACAACCATCCACTCCCATGCTAGTCCCCAACCTGAACTGAATTATCAACCCTACCAATCAGGTGCCACAAGACCAGAAATAATAGCCGCAACAATCAACCTGTAGGTGGCCACTCTACCACAGTATCTCTCCAAGTCACTCTGCCCATTGGAGAAATGAATCTCATCAAGCCCCATCACATCATAACAAGCATCCCTGCCAGCATCTGGATCATAAATGACTCTGGCTACGTGGATAGGCAGTCAAAGGATGTGCCATACATCCTTGAGAGTAATGGTGGCCTCGTGAGTGGGAGAATGGAAGGAAAAAGTCTCACTGTGCCACCACTCAGCCAAAGTGGTCATCATACCTAAGTGCGCCCGAATAGGAGGGACATACACAATGTACCAAAGACCAAGAATACCAAGCTGCTCTTGAAGAAAAACATGCATACCTTGCAATCTGTGGGGCACCGGCCATTTGTGCTCCCTTGAGTGAAGTACATCAAGCTCCTCCTGCACAATAGAGGCCATCATGTCAAAGTCCCGTAAAAAAAATCTACCTCTCGTATTGGATTTTTGCATTTAAAACAACAAATGCGGTGTTGTTTTCAAATGCTGCCTAGTTTGAAAAGTTCCAAATTGTGCCGCACGACAAGTTTTGCCAATTTCTAAACTCCAAAGTGCCTCGAGTGGTCCAATTTGCATATGCGGCTAACTTTGGACTGAAAACCCTAGTTTCAAACTGCGTCGCGCGGTTGGATTTTCATATGCGGTTGAGTTTGACCATCAAACCCTAATTTCCTAAATGATGTGCACGGTGCTATTATCATATACAGTGTAGTTTAGGACCGCGTGACACTGACAAAGCACTTTCAACAACGCTATATAGTGTCGCTCAACCTAAAACTGAATTTGACCCTTTTTAATGCACGTAAATAAAAAAAATAAAAGTCGAGATGGGGGTACATACCACGGGTCCTGCGTCGACTGGCCGTTGGTGCACTCATACTCTTTCCAACACGTGCGTGGGAAGCTATCGTTGCGCCATCTCAACGGGAACTCAGAGCTCAAAGTGCAAAAAATTGTAAAGGCTGAATGTGCAAATGAATTGAAAGTGACCTCTCAAGGTCCATTTAAGCCTGAAAATTAGGGTTTTTTGACCTAATTTGGCCATGTAAATAGGGTTTTGATCCCCCGATCCCATTTTTGTCCAACTGAAGGCCATTTTGCATCTTTTTTGGCGTTTTAACGCATTTTTGGGCATTTCTAACCTGTCAGGCAGCTTGTCATTTTTTTTTTCGCGAGATCATCCAAAAAATAATAAAAAACTATGCGATCTCTCGAGGGGGAAATATACTAGCATAATCCTTCTCGCTGGGGTAACTATGGGGCATTTGAAAAAATCAAGAAATTTTGAACTTTGATCACAACAGTTTATTCTTTGAACCAATGTAACAAGTACATTGTTTCAAAGAGGGGCAAAATGTAGACATGGAAAATATACAATTCGATCTGACACACTAGATCCTGATTTACTAACACCATTTCATCCAGAATTATCTCCTTTTCTAGTCATTTAATCGAATAATTTGTATTTGATTAAATTCATCACTCTTCATCTCTTAATTAAATAAATCAACTTTATATAATTAAGTCATCGTCTTCTGTTAATTAAATAAATCAATTTTATTTAATTATTTATGTAATCCCCCTTTTAATTAAATAAATCATTTTATTTAATTAATCCCTAAAGTCATCTCATTTAAATTAAATAAATCTTTATTTGGTTTAAATCCAACATCATCCATCTTTAATTAAATAAATCAAATATTTATTTAATTAAGTCTTTAATCATTTTCCTCTCATTTTGATTTAAATCAATCCTAAAATTTGAGCCAAAATTGTCAAATTACCTAATCTCTCATTAAATTAATCAAATCTTGATCAATTTAATCTCAAATCATTAAAATCCTCTAGAGAATGCAACTTGCACAATAAATCAATTACTTTGATTTATTTAATTGCTTATTTTCTCTCAACAAAGAATAAGGAAGGAATATTTCCTCAAATTTGAATTCAAAATCCAAGTGGATAGGTAATTCCAACAAGGCATTCACTCCTCTTACATGTCCTTGTTCATTGAGCCAAGTGACATTTATTTCATGTCTCTTTCCCTCTCATATGTCATTTCCTTAATTTCAAATTCCACCTAATTGCATTTATTGGCACTTTGGCCAAAATGTACACAACCATCAACCATTCACATCTTGACAAGTGGTACTTGGCCATTGGATGTTGAATGATCCCACATTCATCCAAATCCCTCTTTCTTCCAATTTGGAAATCTATAAATGAAAGGTTATTCCTCTCATTCAACATCCACAATCTCATGCAAAGTTACTCTATTCACATTGATAGCCAATTTTTCCCATTCCTCTTCAAGTATCCATAGTTTTCATAATTCCATAGCTAGGTTATGATAAAATCTCATCAAGGAGATTGAACTATCCACACATCATCAACATTTGCAACTAAGGATTTGGGAAAGTGTCAATTTTGACACATCAATTGGCACCAATTCCCCCATGGGATCAAGTGTTTGTTTAGCTTAGATAGATTAAAATTAGTTTATTGCATTGTCTTCATTTTCCTTTCTATCTAAGTTTAATAAATGGATTTCATGGGGAATCCTTCTTTCATCTTGCATTTTGATCTAATAACATGTTTGTTTGTTTTGTTTGTGCAGGTATGAAACTAGGGTTCACAGATTCACATAATATTGGAAGGGAAACATAGTGAGCACATAGGTTCTAGAGCTAGATCTGGTAGCTCTGATACCACATGTAACATGGCTATTGACCAACTCAAATTTTTTTCCTAAGTTTTACCACAACTGAATTTAATCTAATTGCAAAGCTCAAGGCGATAAAAAAATTATTTTCCAAAACAAGATAAAATGCATCTATTAGCAATAAATTATCTTTCTCATTTCATTCAACAATGTGTATAATATTCACAAAGAAATGATTTCATAAAATAGATACAAAATACATTTTCCATCTTTCAGAGAAATAGATACAAGATACATACATAACTCATTCGAGCTTCATTAGCACTAGAAATATAAATGACCAGGAAATCCCCTTTCAAATCTTGGCTTGCCGACTAAGAGGAGAAGCATCACTCAAAGAATTTTTTTCCATCCACATACTTATTGTAGTCCCTCACACATATAACACATATGGTAAGATGGCCCTACCCTTTGACGAAAGAATTGGTTTGGAAACGTCAAAATACTGGCCAATCTGTAGTTCGTGTTGTGTCCTACATAACTAGAAATTTACCATACAAATTATCCATATTCTATGTGTATGATAATTCTAGACTAGCATTCTCTAAGGTAACACAATGAACTGATGGTGTAGCCAGTGGAAAATTACACCACTTTGTCCAAAGTATTCATCACCCCTAACTCAAAATGGATGTCACACACTCATCCACCATTCTAGCTCCATTTGTTAAGACCATTCATATTCTATGCATAGGTAATTCCCTCAGTTGGATAATCTTTAACCCTACGAACAACCTATATACACTAAGTTCACTATGACTTTTCTAACAAGTTAAACATTTGTTTCCATAACCTACCAAATCAAATCTTAAAGATATATAGACTCCACTCTATCGAAGTACTTAATATTAAATATACACACCCACTCCCTAATATGGAGTATGTACAAACACAAATAGATCAAAAAATAAACAAGTGAATTTCAATTTCACAAAGGTTGAAAACAATCTTTCCCTAAAAACATATTACGTTTTCCAAATAAAAAACAAGAAATTCATATAATCATTCCAAAATCAAACAAGCATAAGAGAGTAAGATTCAACATGCCTATAAGTAAAAGATCCAAATCGATCTAGCTAGTTTCAAATCCTAGCCTCCTCAATTCAACTTGTAGCTTGTCAAAAAATCACTTCCACTCTTGCCAAATACCCTCAAATATTCTCTCACTAAAAATCTTGCAAAACCACTCTCTAACTCTCTCACAAAACTCAGAAGAATAGAGTAACTCTCAAAAAATAATAGCAGAGTGCAAATATGCGTCCCTTTAAGGTAAAGAATGCCTCTATGTATAAACAAAAATGAGCATCTACAAGATAGAAAAAATCTAAATGAATTGACACTTCTCAACTCATTTGATTCAACTCATCATGGTAAAGAAAAAGGTGGAAAATAATAAACTTAAGAATCAACAATACATAACAAAAGGTCGCTTCATTTATGGATAGCAAGAACACTACTCAAAAATTCAAGGTAAATAATCACAAAGGTCAACTCTATCCATGCCAACTTCTACTTGAATTATTCTACAATTCAATTTGGTTTCCATCGCTGGACAGAGCTCATAAAACAAACTTCTAAAGCAATATAGTTATTCATAATTTGGCACCACATAAACTTTTTATATGATGTTTGGTGTTTACAGATAAAACACCAAGTCAAATATTTTAAATGCATTTCAAATTCCCTTCAATGTACTCTTGACTATGTCTTATAACCATTTCCACACACCTTTTAATGTGCTATGTTCCTTTTGCAAAGCATGGTAATTCTTGTTAAATTTTTACAGTGCTTCCTTTAGTGCGCGCTACATATTATTGTTGCACTTTACACTATTTAAGATATGCACTGCACATAATATTTTGTATAGTATGCAATTTGTATTAAAACATCAGTGCTTAATAAATATTCAATTCTTATTCAAATATTATAATTTACCAATAATATATATATATATATATATGTGCGTAGTATATATATTCTATTATATATATAAATATAAATATAAATATAAATATATATATATATATATATATATATATATATATATATATATATATATATATAACTTAACATGTTATTATATATATGTATATATACAAATATATATATCAACTCATACGATTATAAATATACATCATTCTATATTCGAATGCATAAACTTATATTCATTTATTATCCAAAATAATATTGCACATGTATATACATATACACATACATATACACATATGTATATTTATATATATATTAATATTATTGTATGGACGTTGCCTTCATGCCAATACATACATGTATATCAATATATATACACATATATATTCATCGTATATATATACACGCATATACATACATATATATATATAATATTCCCTTGAACATACATAAAAGCACTTACATCAATTGACATATATACACTAAATATATATATACATTTATATACATGTCAATTCATCCATTCGATGTTCCCATGCATATGGGTAATCCATCCATAATCATGTGTAGATACATCTATCTACGTATACTTATGTACATCTTTATTCATGTGTATGAGTTTACCATAGACATGCATATATGTATGTATATACATCCAATGTATATATCTCATCGATTGTACTCATAAATATAAAGAAACTCAAACACTTAAATCAAGCATGATATCACAATCAAAACAAAACCTCTCCTAATTCACAAGCAACCAGACCAACATATCTTACCTTTTTCCATATCTATTGACTTGACTTGACCAATCTAAAAGTGAGTGTGTGAAATATCAATTAGACTCATTAAACGTTACTAGACCAAAACTCTTCTCCTGAGTGATACTTCCCCTCCTTTTTGGAGGCATGAACTTGTACTTGCAACCAACTTGACACATTTGCAAAGGTAGTCAATTGATCACAAAATAATCATTTTCATTATATATTCTATAGTTAGTATTAAGACGTATATAACATCAATTTGATTCAACCATTTATTTATTATATTTCCAATGATTCATACAAACAAAGTACAATCACATTTATTTCCATCAAAGTTACAAACACACACACACATATGCAAGTATTTCATCTAACTAGATAAATACACAATGGGGTGTAACAACATGCAATAATGTCAATCATGCTTTATAGTATATATTATTATATAACACTCTATAAGTATATAATATATATTCAAGATAATTATTTTTGAATTTTCATATTCACTAGATAAAGCATATTTCTTATGACACGTGACATCTTGAGCTAGCCAAATGTCGTACCATCCATTTGTGAATCCATTATCTAACCATTTTCAAGCAAGGAATATGATGGAGAGTTCATTTGGTGTTCTCACAAGACATGGGATATTCTAACTAATACTAGCTAATTAAGTGTCATTACACAATTTTTTGTGATTTTTTTCTTGGAGATTATTAGTTGGTTAGGTGTAAATCATGGTTTTTATCTTTCTTTCTTTTTTACACATGTAGAAAAAATATTGGATATCATCAAAGGATTACTTTAGTAGGTTGATTCATTGTCAAACATGTTGATTTCTGTGCCAAAAAAACTTGTGGAGTAGTGTTTGTGGGTAGAACATTGTCACCATTTTCTAAGTTAATCACTTATGCCACTTCTTACCTTAATGGGATTTGGAGTGTGGTGGAGTTATCATATATGTTTTCTCTTCTTCTATGACATATTCTAAATTATTAAATTTAAATATGAATCATAATAAAATATTAAAACTTAAGATTTTAATCCGTGTACATGTTGAGCTAGTTGTAACTATTATTGAATATCTAACTAAGAAATAATAGTTCATATTCTCTTACCCTAAAGTGCTTAAACTTGGTATATTCACAAAGGATACACACATCACTTCTTGTGGTTTTTTTATTATATATAGAACTAACATGCATTGTTGCACACTACTAAAGAAATTATGTGATATTCACTAAAAGATCCCATGAAATGAAAGTGGTCCACCCATCCTTAGAGAAGATTAAAATTAAACATTGTGA